>JAKFHU010001831.1:1350982-2701965 GCA_023783475.1 Daubentonia madagascariensis
ACAGTGAATTAGCACACAAAAGCCCCCTTCTGTCTCTAGAAGTCTTTGCCATATATAAGGTTAAAAGCTTTATATCTTAATTGAGGATTGTCAAATGTGTCTGGAAACTCAAATAACAGGGGCTTAAACACATAGAGATTTATTTTTCTCATGTAACATGAAAGAAATGGGGAGCCCAAGATTAGTGCAGCTGCTCAGGGTCAGTCATCTGCAGCCTAGGCTCCTTCTGGCCTCCCTCCTGTTCCCCTAGATCTTGGCTTTCACTTCATGGTCATAAGAAAAATCTACATTTTGGGAAAAAAGAGGTTGGGGAGGACAGAGAGCAAAAGATGTGTGAGAGCTGGCTCTATCCCTTTTTTAACCAAGAAAATTATAGCTTTTCTAGAAGCCCTGCTCAGTGGACTCCTGATTACTTCTCCTTGGCTAGCACCGCACCTCACGCAATTGCTGGCTATGAGAGAGTCTGGGGAAGTGGATATTAATAGGGTACTTTCCCAACTTGACAAAACTGGGGTTCTTTTGGTAAGGAAAAAGGGGAGAGTACCAAAATTATGCAAATCTTGAGTAGCAAATATGGGGAGCAAAAATACCTCTAAGACTAAAATGTCTATGGTACCCATAAAAAGGCATGGGATTTCAGAGAGCACTTTTATAAATTGTTGTTATTAATGTGTAACATTCATACAATAAAGTGCATTCATCTTTGGGATACAGCTTGATGAATGTTAACATATCTGTACATTTGTGGGTCACCAGCCAGGTCAAGATAGAGGCCATTTTCAGCACCCTAGAGGCCCCTTTGTGCCCCTCCTGGTCAGCAAACTCCTCACTCCCAAGACGACCACTGTCCTGACTTCTACCATTTAGAGAGGGGTATTAACCGTCATAAATGTTAGAGAGAAAACAAACAACGGTAGAGGGGAACCAGCGGGAAGAAGAATAAGACCAAATTAATGGTTGCCTTTGTGATACTGCTGCTCTCCTTTGCCCCTTAAGTTTTTCTAATTCCATTTGAATACCCTTCTTTTAAAAATGTCATCAAAAACTGAAGATAGAAATTTTAGTTTGCCCATTCTCTTGGGCAGCCCCAGGGAGATTTCAGAGACCCATCCTCCTCCTAGCTCTCTATCCTGCCAATCCTAGGGTAGCTCCTTGTCCTTGTGGTCAGTTCAGTATGGAAGCTAGAGCTCTAGCCATCACATCTGTGTTCCTGGCAGCAGAATGGAGGGAGAGAAGACGCATTCACCCCTTCTCTGTTTAAGAGACTTCTCAAAAATTCCATGTAACACTTCTGCAAGTAACTCATTGGATAAAACTTAGTCAAATGGTTACACTTAGCTGCAAAGAAGTCTGCATTCAATGTGCTGTTAAAAATCAGACTAAGTGAAGAAACCGGCCGTATCTTCCAAATAATACTTCTGAAACTTTTGCAGATACCCCCTCCCCCAATTCTGTAGCCTTTGCCTTGCATCCCCAAAGGCCTGGTGTGCACCTAAGGAAGAGCACATTTTAGCTTACAACATCCAATCTGGCCTTCTTCTCAGGGAAACCCTCAGCAGATGGGAAAGAATGTACCACACAAAGCAGTTCAACCAGCCACACTATTGTCTGGTTCTGTGACCCCTGGAGTCCCTCCTGGGGTTGGGTAAACATAATTCAAGCCAAAGTTCCAATAGCAGCCGTCAGTTTTGTCTTAGAAACACAAAATTAGATATGAGCATTCTGTTAGGCAGCACCCCAGCCAGCTATAATTGGGCAAAATTTAGATTACCTTTATTTGTTTTTTTTTTTGACACAGCGCCATTCATTTTCCAGTTTTAAAACTCAATCAATGATAGAGCTGTGGGATACCAGCCAGGAGGCTGGCCACCAATGCAGCAGCCACCACACATAGTGCATGGAGGGAGAGCTACACTGCTGTGTAGCTCTGCATGGGCCTGCTGTGTCCAGGAAAGCCACACTGCTGTGTCCCTCAGTGCTGGTCCAGGCAAGACCGCAGAGGATGCTGCTGCAGAGGAAGAGGCAGGGCTAGGCAAAAGTAAAGCTTTCCTTTGCTCAGAGGCATCAGAGACAGGCCAGGGCCTTCCGCTGCCTTGAAAGGGCAGAAGTGGCCACTCCAGCAGCGTTTAGCTGAGGATGTGGATAAGGCTGCCAGGCTTGTCAGAGAGGAGGAGAAATATGGAGGAGAGTAAGTGAAGGCTCTCTGAGAATGTTCTGCTTGAGTTGAGAAAAATTCAGGAGAGATATCTCCCCGATTTTATGTGCCTTTTTCCCAGGTTTAACCTACTTAGCATCTATCATTTGCTTCTTTGAAACACCAGTTAGTGCCTCCTTTTCCACTCCCTAATTGAACATTAGTGCAGTTTCTTGACCGAGGTAAAGATTCTGTGCATCATATTTCCTATCCTGTGTCTTTCTGACTCCTGCTCTGATTCTTTACCTCCCCCAATTCCTCTCCTATCCACCACAGACTTTCTACCCTGCCCTCCCTGGACAAGAAGCATTCTTGCAGGCTTTTGAAGCTTCAGAAGTGCTTTCCAGCCACACAAAGATGTGGCAATAGCAAACTGTCTGCAAGTTGCACTGATGCCAAATCCCATCTTCCTCTTGCAGAGGCCTCTTGGGCTCTCCTGAGAAGGTTGAACTTGGTTTGAGGGAAGAGAAGAGTTTGATGGTTCTTTTCTCAGTAAGATTGCTCCACACTGTGGCCTTTGGCAGTTTAGGATTACAACCTATGCAGAGAGAGTGTCTCCTGAGGTCCTAGCACAGATCTCCAGGCTGGCCTGCCACCTCTGAGTGGTTTGGCTGGCCACACATGCCTACAGCATAGTCGAGGCTGGGGTCAACCCTGCTTGAGCCACAGATGCTGAGAGTGGGCAAGGGCGAGTTCCCAAGCACAGAGGGAAGGAGTTCTGTGTCAAGACTGGCCTCACTTGTGTGCTGTGCAATTCCCAGTCTGCACTGTGGTGTCAGCCCTTCTTGCTTCCTCTAGGAAGCATAATGGAATGCTCATAACTGGCAGTGACATTATGACAGCTTACCTTATATCCGCTCACTTCTTTGTTTACTTAAATTTACGAAACCCGGTCCTTTCAATATTACTGGGAACCGTGGACTTGCATTTCTTGCTTCTGGTTGCCACACAGTAGTGTCTTAACATGTCTGTGAGAACTGCAGGGCTAGAGGACCAAATAAGCAGAGACATGCTTCTGGCCTGGGTAGGGCTTGTCAATGGATAAGAACCCAAACTCTTTAAAATAATTTAAAGAGGTTTATTCTGAGCTGAATATGTGTGACCCTGGTCCGGAGAGCCACACCCAAGAAGCTTTGAGCAAGTGGTCTCACTGTGGTTGAATTACAGTTTGGTTTTATACATTTCAGGCGGACAGGAATTACACATAAAATCATAAAACAATACATGGAAGGCACACATTGGTTTGGCCCAAAAGGCAGGACATCTTGAAGCAGGGCATTACAGGTTATAGGTGGGTTTAAAGATTCTTTGATTTGTAATTGGTTAAAGAAATGAAGCTTTGTCTAAAGGCTTGGAATGGTTTTGAGTTAAGATAAGGAATTTTGTTAATCAGAGATAAGCCACCAGACGACATATCCTGGACATAGACCCAGACTCAAGTGATCTGTTAAGTAAATTGATAACCTGCAGGTGTGGTTTTAGCTTAGTCTTGTCTAGCCTTAGGCCTATTAATGAGTTACAAAAGATATCTCCAAGAAGGGAGGTGGGCATGATGAGGCATGTCTGACCTCCCTTCTCTAGCCAGCAACTCAGTTTTAGGGTATTTCTGGGGTCCCCTTGTCCAAGAGGGGGTCCACTCAGTCAGCAGGTGGGCTTAAGATTTTATTTTAGTTCACAATTCCCCCTTTTGGCCAAGATCTTCCAGAGGCAGCATCTATGGCCATACATTTATGTTGTCCCAGTGTTGCTGGTGTGGTGTGGCTACCTGCCCAGGTCCATCCAGGCCCTCAATGGGACCCTTGTGGCCAAGGGGACTTAAGAGACAAAAAGTCTTACAGCCATTTAATGTTCTAGACCAGACAGGACTGGAGGTGGACAGGCACCTATCAACCCCTTAAAACCTTCTAGGTAACATAAGAGTAAAAACCAAGTTGTCAAAGGGAAGGTTACAAAATTTATCTGTAAGTGTTGAGCTTCTGTATTCTTGGGTTTAGCTGCAGACTTGCAGCAATTTGTTATGTAAAACAGAAGCATTGTTAACCATTTAAGCTAAGGAATTCAGAGACTTTTGTTGTATCACAATGTTTCTTTGCAGTCACTTTAGTAATTTGTCCTAAGGTGGCCAATAAATTTCTTATTATACATCTATTTGCATTAACCCTATAACTGGAAACAACTATACTCAGGAAGCTCTAAGTCTATGGGAAGCAGGAAACTTTATGACTGGGATGGATGTTTCGACAATGTGGCCTGAAAGGCAGTCTCTCATTTAGTATTTGTTTAGGCATCTGTGCGCCCATCCTTGATCTGTAGAGTCTGAACTGTGATAATTCCGTCCCTGGAAATCAACCCTTGCAGTCTCACATGCCCACCTCTTCTGCAGTAGTCCCTGGGCCTAGAGGGAGGATGTTTGTAGTTTTAGTAGCAGAGCGTTGGCAATAGAGAATAGGTTGGGGCCAGCAGGATTGAATGGTTTTTAAACCTTAGAGATACCAGGTAAACTTTGCTAGTTACTTAATACTTCTCTTAACTCTGGAAAACAAAACAAAAAGAATCAGTAATGTTTTAAATTAAAAAGTCATAAAAAATATTTTAGTTTTGTCCATGAGTTTTTCTTAAAGAAGCAAATCTTAGACTGTAGCTGATTATAAACTGTTGTCTGAGAAGAATCAAAGTAAAATAATAATTCTGTGGATAATAAAAGTCTTAGAATAGCCATGGTTGAAGACGCAAAGGAGATTTGGTTATTTCTGTGGCATACGACAATTTAGCATAATATAATAATTATAATTATTATTGATAACATATACCGAGACATAGTAGAATTTTAGGAATGTCATACAATTTTGGAACAGATATTCATAATATATTCGTACAAATATAACCCAAAGAAAGTTAAACAGCATTTCATACTTGATAATGCTTTCTGTATGGTTTTAATATACCAAATAATCCTAATAAGTTTCTCTTGGATTTTTAGTGGCTCTCTTACTAAAAAGCTCTTTTGAGGTTAAAAGACCTGAATTTAGGTTTTTGTTTTTTGAAAGCTTGTCAAATATTACAGGTTTTAAATATTTGCTCAAAATAGAATCACAAGTCACTGAAAAATAATGTTCATTTATTTAACCAAGAGTGATAGCCATCAAAAGACTTTAAAACTTTAACCCTTTTAAAGTTTAGCTTTTCTAGTAAGTCAAAAACCTAATAAAGACAACACAGGGATTATCTTGATAAAGCGTAAAATCTTTCTTTCTTTTAGACCAGTTACCCAAAAGATAAAGAAAAACTTTCTGTAGCGTGATTGCTTTTTTATTTGTTTTTTATGGGAAGCCCATTTAGATAATTTGGAAGTTAAGCCTGATGAAAAGGGTACTTGAATTAATCAGATGCAGCAAGAGTGTGACCAAGGTCATGAGTGTATAGTATATTATAGAGGAATGTGAATAAGAAAAATTAATACCTTGAATAGGGGAACAAATTTCTCTTAGCAATAGCATGAGAAGTTTTCTGACCATATTAAATAGTTTAGACATATCAAGAAAGGCCAAGAGTATAGTATTAAGTTATATTGGAGGAAAATATTGTTTTCTTAAACCTTTAAGACACAACGTTCTAATGTCAGGCCATAACAACAGACTTAGAACCAGAAGGGAAAGAAATTACAGGAGCTGACAAAAAGTTCAAGGTGAGCATTACCATCCCAGCCTTTTTAAGGGGAAAAAAGCTGAAATCAGTAAGATATAGAAGAAGTTGAACTTTTAGGGTATAAGTGTGAGAAATATTTTTAACTAAAAAAAGGAAACAAGTTATAGAATTATAATTACTATGTCATGTAATTTCATTAAGAACAAATTAATATTTTAAGAACTCTCTGTTGTTTTAACCAAAAATGTTCCTTTTTAATTATAGCCAACTTGATCACATACAAAATTCCTTTATAAATTCCCTTCTATGAACCTTATCCCAACTTGTACAGACCATCTATAACTGTGGTGCCCAACCCCTGGGACTGGTACTGGTCTGTGGCCTGTTAGGAACTGGGCTGCACAGCAGGAGGTGAGCAGTGGGTGAGCGAGCAAAGCTTCATCTGTATTTACAGTCACTCCCCATCGCTCACATCACCGCCTGAGCTCCACCTCCTGTCAGATCAGCAGTGGTATTAGATTCTCATAGGAGTGCAAACCCTACTGTAAAGTGTGCACGCGGGGGATCTAGGTTGTGTGCTCCTTCTAAGAATCTAATGCCTGATGATCTGAGGTGGAGCTGAGGCGGTGATGCTAGTGCTGGGGAGTAGCTGCAAATACAGATTATCATTAGCAGAGAGGTTTGACTGCACAGAGACCATAATAAATCAATTGCTTGCATATTCATATCAAAACCCTATCAGTGAGTGGCAAGTGACAATTAAGCTGCATGTGGTGGCAGACTTTAAGTCAGAATCCAACACTTAATTTCAGTCTGTGCATGGCCCACCCATTATTTTATTTACCACTTCCGTCCGCACCTCTTTCCTGCACCGTGCGCTTGTCTCAGTCACGGTGTTGCTAAGCCCATGAGCTGACCCTAGCAAAAATGAGTAAAAAACAAATGCCACTGAGAGCTTCTTTGAAAAGGGGGAAAGACCCAATGATTAGACAGCAGAAGACTCTAAGACTGCCAACAAAATGAAAGCTACATTTAAAAGAAAATACCAAGAGTCCTACTTAAATTACGGGTTCATTGCAACAGGTGATTCATATTCTCCAAGCCCACTTTGTATAATATGTGGTGACCAGCTATCCAACAAAGCCATGAAACCTTCAAAACTGCTTTGCCACATGGAGACCACACCCTGCATTAAAAGACAAGCCTTTGGAGTTTTTCAAAAGAAAAAAACGTGAATATGAAGAACAGAAGCCATTATTGAAGGCCACCACTTCATCAAATGTGTCTACACTGAGAGCATCATTCTTAGTGGCTAACCGCATTGCTCAAGCTAAGAAGCCCTTTACTATTGGTGAAGAGTTGATCCTGCCTGCCGCTGAGGACATTTGCTGTGAACTTTTAGGAGAGGCTGCAGTTCAAAGTTCCTCTTCCAGCTAGCACCATAACTAGATGAATTGATGGAATAGCAGAGGATATCGAGGCACAATTGTTAGAGAGCATTAATGAGTCACCATGGTATGTAATCCAAACTGATGTTGACAACAAGGCAACAATACTTGTTTTTGTGTGATATATTTTTCAGAAGGATGTGCATGAGGATATGTTATGTTCACTTTTGTTGCCAACCAACACCACAGCTGCAGAACTATTCAAGTCTTTGAATGATTACATATCAGGAAAACTGAATTGGCCATTTTGTGTCTGTATATGCACGGACGGAGCAGCTGCCATGACGGGATGGCTTTCTGGTTTCACTACCTGGGTCAAGGAGGTCGCTTCTGAATGTGAGTCTACACACTGTGTCATCCATAGAGAAATGCTGGCTAGCCAAAAAAATGTCACCTGAACTAACAACATTTTGCAGAGTATGATTAAAATTATTGACCACATTAAAGTACATGCCCTTAACTTACATCTGTTTGTGCAGCTCTGAGGAGATGGACACAGAACACATATGTCTTTTATACACAGAAGTGACATGGCTTACTAAAGGTAGAGCGCTGGCCAGAGTTTTTGAGTTATGAGAGCTGCTCCAGAGATTTCTTTTAGAAAAACAGTCACCAGTGACAGCACATTTCAGTGACACAGAATGGGTCACAAAACTCACTTGTGTGACATATTCAACCTGCTCAATGAACTCAATCTGTCACTTCAGGGGAGAACAACAACTGTGTTTGAGTTGGCAGATAACATGGCTGCATTCAAAGCCAAACTGGAATTATGGGGACAATGAGTGAACATTGGAATTTTTGACACATTTCGAACATTAGCAGAGATTTTGAAAGAGACTGAGCCAGGGCCTTCTTTCTCCCAGCTGGTGTGTGATCACCTATGTCAGCTTTCAAAAGAGTTTGAGCATTACTTCACAACCACAAAAGACCCCTGAACTGGGAAGGAATGGATCTGCAACCCATCTGTGAATGAGCCAGGTGGATCGACTTGGTCTGTGCGAAGAAGATCAACTGCTTGAGATCGAAAATGATGGTGGCCTTAAAAGTATGTTTGCAACAACTTCAAATCTCCATACGGTCTGGATTAAAGTCAAGGTGGAATATCCTGAGATTGCCACAAAAGCACTGAAAAGCCTGCTTCCATTCCCAACATCCTATCTTTGTGAAGCAGGGTTTTCTGCAGTGACAGCAACCAAAACAAGATTACAGAGTAGGCTCGACATAAGCAACACACTTCAGGTGTCACTGTCTCCCATCACTCCCAGATGGTACTGTCTAGTTGCAGGAAAACAAGTTCAGGGCTCCCACTGAAATTGCATTCTGGTGAGTTGTATAATTATATCATTATATATTACAATATAATAATAATAGAAATAAAGTGAGGACTGAATTCTGATCTTTTTCTTTTGCCCAAATTCCTTTCTAAAGGGGCCTAGTGAGTCACACCTACAAATGATAAAATCTCACTAAACAGGTTTTGTTAACCAAATATAGTGCAGGTTTACTTCCCAACCTGATTCTGGTATAGCATTAACATCATCCAAAAGATAGAAGACTCCCCTTGTTTTAACTCAAGCATCCTAGCAGATACTTATCTTAAAGAAGATCCTCCTGTCTGGACCTCCCAGAGTGCTCAAACCTGTCATCTTAACTTAAGCATTTCCTTTCTGGTCTTTTAGATAAAGCCTAACTCTTTCAGCCAATTGTCAGCTAAAGAATCCCTAAACCCACCTATGACTTGTTAGCGCCCGCCTTTTCGGGCCCAACCAGTGTATGCCTCCCATGTATTGATTTATGACTTTACCTGTAACCCTATCTCCCTAAAATGTATAAAACTGAACTATAACCCAACCACAGCGAGTCCACTTGCTCAAGGCTTCTTGGGTGTGGCTCTGGGTGATGGTCCTCAAATTTGGCTCAGAATAAACCCCTTTAAAATTATTTTACAGAGTTCGGCTTCTTTTCCATTGACAAAAGTGTGCAATAAATGTAATGCGCTTGAATCATCCCCAAACCATCCCTCCCACCCCACAGTCCATGGAAAAATTGTCTTCCATGAAACTGGTCCCTGGTGCCAAAAAGGTTTGGGACCGCTCGTCTACAATATACTTAAGCTTTCTGTTTTGTCCTAAATTTCCCTTTTCTTAAATAACCAGTTGTTTTATTTTAGAACAAAACTTTACTGTTAGGGTGGAAAGCTCACTAGGTGCTCATGGCGTGGGTGGAGAAAGATTTCTCATGCAGAGATTAAGATATATAAAAGTAAAAGAATTTATTTTACCCTTTTGGGGGGGGGAAAGAAAAAGACACAGAGGGGGACCAGATGTGGTGACTCACGCCTGTAATCCTAGCACTCTGGGGGGCTGAGGTGGGATGATCACTTGAGCTCAGGAGTTCCAGACCTGCCTGAGCAAGAGTGAGACCCTGACTCTACAAAAAATACAAAAATTAGCCGGGTGTGGTGGCATACTCCTGTAGTCCCACCCAGCTACCTGGGAGGCTGAGGCAGGAGGATTGCTTGAGCCCAGGAGTTCAACTGAGGTTGTAGTGAGCTATGAAGATGCCACTGTACTCTAGCTGGGGTGACAGAGTGAGACTCTGTCTCAAAAAAAAAAAGGGAGAGGGGGAAGGGGGTGGGGGAAGAGTGCTGGAGATGGCGTGGCATCCCAAAGAAGGAGAAGGGAGATGCCGGCAGGGAGGCCAGGTGGCTTGCTGATTTTATGGGGACAAAGAGAAAGAGAAAAAAATAGTGATCGTTGTGGAGTAATTAGCAGGCAGCTGCGAGATGTCAGCTAGTCCGTCTTTCTTGCATTTTCCCTGCTCCTGGAGACTTGGTTATCTCTGAAATGTAGTCGCAGGGGATGTGGTTTTGCCCCTGAGATATGGTTTTGGGCAGGAAACTGAGGCCTGGTGTTTGCTCCCCTGCTGTCTGCTCAGGAGCTTCTCGGGAACACCTTGAGTCTATAAAACAAGTTCTGAAAGCAGTTTCTGGTGAATGTAAAGAGAAAGGTTTACATTTCCTCTCTGTCTTTCGGCTCTTTTCAGATGTTTGGGAAAACAGAGTCCCTGCAGGGGTGCCTGCCAGCAGACAGAGCAGAGAGAGAGCTCATAGGATTGATCTTTAGAAAATGGTGGGATTAGATATTTTCCTGTTATTTCAGCAAGCCTGCTGTTTCATTTATCATACAAGAGCCTTTCTCATACAATATTATTCTCCTTTCTGTTTAACCTTTCTTACCAAAAACATATTTTTATATTCGTCTCTTACTTTACTAGTTCCTTTCTATCTTGCTTTTATTTTCTTCTTAAATCTATATTTTGAATCACCCTTTAATGACTTCCAAATTAGACAAAATTGTATATGTAATTTTTTAATAAGAACACATTTTTATGCCTCTTTTACATATCTTATTCTTTGGTATACTTTACATATAGAATCACAGGTATTGACTAGAATTCTTATTTTTAGTAACTTTAAATTTTGTTGAAAACCTAAGAAGCAGGAAATCATGAATTGTCTGTCATATATCAATATTTTATAGATGAGAACCATTTTATAATTTTTTAGAAAACATGTTTTCTTATAACATAAGTTTTCTGTTAACTGGAAATGACCCAAACATTTAATGAGCATCTTTTATTTAATATAACAAAACTTTAAGATTCTTAATTATATGGGAATTTTATTTGTAAACATTTATCCCATTTATATTTACCTAATTTATTTATTTACCTTAGTGTTAGGTCGGAGCCCAGAGGAAGACATTCAAGCCTGGGGCGTGGTAAAATGCCATTTATTTTGAGCACCTGGGTGCAGGAGGGTGGAGGCCGAAAGGGGTGTCCAACCAGAGGAGGGGAAGGGTGGTGAGTTTTATAGAAAGTTTGGGGAGGGGCAGTTCCACCAGTTTCTGCCGGCTCCATCCCAGCCTTTGTAATTCAGAGTTATTTTTACAACGTCGGAGACTCCTCTGGAGCCTGCAGCCTGCAGGGGTCCTTATCTGACTTCATCTACCACATGCATTCCGGGGCAGACTCAACACTTAGCAGTTTACTTAGATCGCAGTTATCATTTTAAGTTATTTTCTGTTAACCATTTTACACCCTGTAAATTAGATATATAACAGATCAGGAATCAAAATACAGTTTTAATTACTGCTTTTAAACTTAAAAAATCCAACCAAGAAAACAAACGTAAGTTTTCTAGTAAGACTTGTATTTCAAACAATGTAACATGTTTTCTAAGTTTTATTAATATTGTAGAAGTTTTAGAACAGTAGTCCCCAACCTTTTTGGCACCAGCGACTGGTTTCATGGAAGACAATTTTTCCACGGACTGGAGGGCTGGGGGCGGTGGAGCTCTGCGGCCTGGTCCACAGCCCAGGGGTTGGGGACTGCAGTTTTTAGAATATATCCTGTTTTACGTGTTGATTGCTACACTAGAAAAAAAAAAAATGTTTCCTTGGGACCACAGTGTTTTATTACGAAAATAGAATAAAAACTTCGAAAACGAAATGATCCTTTCCAATTTAATGAAAAATTTGTTATTTTTTATTGATTTCTGTGCATGAGTTATATGCAACTTTAAAGTTCTCGTGGCTCCCAAGGTGAAGAGACGTGTGAGTTACACTTGCTTCACAAAGCCCTGGTCTGGTGAAGTTAAATACAACTCACATGGTGGTTAATGTGTTGAAGGTGTTAACTAACTAGATCCTTCCAAATCACCAACATCCCAAAACAAAATCTATTGACATTGTAGGGATCAAAGGTCCCTGGCCCCCCAAAGTTTAGCCAAACTGTAGGGAGCAAAGGCTGCTGTCCCCAAAAGTGTTCGCTGAAAAATCACTGACATGAGGCAGATTGATTAATAGGAGGAAAAATTACAAACTTATACATGGGAGCCTTCAGAATGAACACTCAAAAATACAGGGGAAATTGTCCATTTTTATGCTTAGGTTCAACAAAGCCGTGTAGAAATATGACTGGAAAAAGGGATATGATTTAATGCTAATAGGCTGAGTGGTAGAACCCAGTAAGGCCTTACTGTCTAGATTCTGTCTGGCCTCTCTGAGTGTGCGTTCCCTCCTTCTGGGTGTGGGGAAGGGCCCTTTCTGGAATGGGGGTTTTACAATAAAACAAAGTATGTCAGATAATTACTTTATGGCCAGTTTTTACGTAGAATAATTTTAGGTTTTGTGGATGGCTTTTGGAAAAGGGGTTCTGGCTTTTATGATCTACCTTGAGGAAGAGGGATTCTAGTTTCTGTGGCTAGCCTCAGGGAAGAATGGATCAGAGAGGCAGGAGGACCAGGGAAGGTCAGAGAACTTTTGCTTCTGAGGCCTTCATTTTAGGGTAGTTTTCTGAGCCCCATCAACATGATATCACCTGACTGTAGACTGAAAAAATCTTCAACACCAATCCTTAGTACCTAAAACAATGACACAAAATTATAAACAGGTTTTTTTTTTACATGAGGATCCAAGATTAAGCTATTTTAAAAACAATCTAAATAATCTGAAAACATTTTCCAACTTGATTGTAAACTTGAGTACATGTAATACTTCCAAAGGTTAAGACTGTTTTGAGATTTTTTTTTGATTTTAATAACCATTTTGTTTATCTTAAAATAAATTACTATACAAAAATTAACAGCTTAGGGTTTTTTTTCCCCTAGGCAAAAACTTTGCTATGGCAACATAATGTACACATAACCCGCTAGCTTGTAAAGAGTAGGATAGATCAAGAGTGGACAAGACCAAAGGGGAAACTTCCAATTTAAGCTCTCGTAACTACAATTTCTAGGACAGCTTTGAATTCCTAATAGAACTGTTAATATCAAATGATAAAAAGGGTGAGTTAGAAACATGTTTTATGTGTACCTTTCCACAGACGTTGAAATTGGTGGAAAAAACTGCATCTGCAAATAGGAGTAAGAGACCAATACCAAAACATTTTTATAAACCTTTGACCATAAATTTCTGTTTTGGTGTTCCTATTTACTGGATGTTTTATTTATTCTAATTTACTGACACTTATTTTTGTTTAGGTATGTCTACATTTTTACCTAATTAAGTACCTTAAACACATAGGTATTTTTGTTGATAACTAAGGAGATTTAGCTATTATCATTAGACCAATAATATTAAATTTGCCTTGCTTATCAAAAATCGTACAAACACAGATCATTTTGTCTTTGGCTGGGTTTATAGTTTTATACCTTTGTGTCAAGACCTGACACCTTAAGAACATAAAAATGTCCAATAAAACCCAGGCAAAAAATGTATGCTGACAATTTGAAAACATTTTTATTCTTACTTTACCAGTAATACTTTTTTTCTTTTTAATAACCCAGCTTATTTGCCAAAGATTACTAAATTCACATGAACTAGAAAAGCATTTGGGTTTGTTATTTATGAGCATTCCTTTATGTGTAAGCCAGTCTGGAACCACGTAGACACAACATATAATACATGTCACACAAAAACACATCAAAACACATAGACACACATGCACATGCACACAAAATTCCAATAGCTTTTACCTAAGAACTCTAGCAATAAGATAGTGATAAAAACTCACAAGTTTACAAGATGACTAGATCCAAATGAATTCTAACAAAATTGGAACTTGTTCACATGGCTAAACTTTAGTTGCCCTGATAGGTAACCTATTAAGGCCTATGGATCAATGTTTTGAGTAAAGCCATTTTCATGGCAGTTTGATTTTTAAAAAACTCTTTTACCCTTTTTTTCCCCTTCAGTTTAAAATGAGTTTTCAATGTTCACATTTTAGCTAAAACTGGCTGCAAGATCTCCAAGTAGCCCTGAATTAGTAGTACCATAAACATTGAATTTATCTCAACATCAGTAGAAAAAGTTAGCAGGTTCAGAGTAGGCAGAAAAGAAAATAGAAAGGCAGAGAGCTTAAGAGACTCCACATTTTAACTCTATAGTGGCAGGTCGACCATTTGAGCTCTGAATTTTCCTTGATGTAGTTTGCCCTTCGGTTAAAACATGTGCACAAGAATTGGCCATAACCTGCAGAGCCCTAGAAAACCCAGCATGCCTTTGAATCTTTCCATTTACACAAATACTTGCAAGTAGAGGTGCAGTAAACCAACTGGAGTGCCTGAAGTGGGTCGTTCTCCTTGTTTTTCCTCATTTTAAGAGGATTTGTTTCCATTTTTCTTTAAAAGAAGCAACCAAACTGTAGTCTAGGGTTTAGTGTAGTGGATCAGAGTGTGCTGATTGTGGGTGGGACTCCACAGTGTTTCACCACTGAGTTGTTTCCACGCTCTTCTGTGTCTCGGTTTCTTTCTTTGGGGGTCTATCACTTCTGAAAGGGCTCAAAACACTGAGTGATCAGTTCTTCGGTATGTTTCCTGGACAAGCCTTCTTTTAATTAATTTTGTGTGTCGGGGGGTCCCTATAGGGCCACTTCATGACATGGGGAGGCACCCCAGGCACCCCAACTTAGGCCCGCAGTCACCCAGGGGTGCCTTCTCACTGGGAGGAGTAAAATGCCTTTTCTCTTCAGAGCTGAGGAACTCAGTCTCTCATTTGTCTATGAACAGGGCAGTTCAGTTTCCTCTTTTGCAAATGTGCAGAAAAACCAATTGAGATTAATTTGGGGAGGAAGAGGTAATGGAGAAGACTCTTTAGAATGTACCTACAAATCAAAATTAGGTACAACAACAGCTTCCTAGGAAATGAACAGACAGCTCAGAATAAACCAGGACCATCAACCGAGAGCAGAGATCAGGGGCTCAAGAGGACTTACCATTTCCACCCAAGGAAAATTGTGGAGTTGGGGGACCCAAGTGGACCATGCTGGTACCTGGTGCTGAGTTCAGGCTACTCCTTCAAGGGGTCCTGAGTCTTCTCTGAGCCCCACGTCTGGGTGCTGTCTTGTCAATGGAAAAGAACCCAAACTCTTTAAAATAATTTAAAGAGGTTTATTTTGAGCCAAATATGTGCAACTATGACCCGGAGAGCCACATTCAAGAAGCCTTGAGCAAGTGGTCTCGTCGTGGTTTGGTTACAGTTTGGTTTTGTACATTTCAGGCAGACAGGAATGACACATAAAGTCATAAAACAATACATGGAAGGCATACGTTGGTTTGGCCCAAAAAGACAGGGCATCTTGAAGCAGGGCATTACAGGTTATTGGTGGGTTTAAAGATTCTTTGATTTGTGTAAACTAATGAATCATCTTAAGGAAATGGAAAAGGAAGAGCAAAGCAATCCTAAAACCAGCAGAAGAAAAGAAATAACCAAAATTAGAGCAGAATTAAATGAAATCGAGAACAAAAGAACAATACAGAAGATCAATGAAACGAAAAGCTGGTTCTTTGAAAAGATAAACAAAATAGACAGGCCACTTGCCAGGTTGACCAGAAGCAGAAAGGAAAGGACTCTAATAAGCTCAATTAGAAATGAGAGAGGAGAAGTCACAACTGATACCATGGAAATACAAAACATCATCTTTGAATACTACAAAAATCTCTATGCCCACAAACACGAAAACGTGGAGGAAATGGACAAATTCTTAGAAACACACTACCTCCCTAGGCTCAACCAGGAAGAAACAGAATTTCTAAACAGACCAATATCAAGCACCGAAATTGAAGCAGTAATTAAAAATCTACCCACAAAAAAAAGTCCCGGACCAGATGGGTTCACACCTGAATTCTACCAAGCCTACAAAGAAGAACTGGTGCCTATACTGCAGAAATTATTTGAAAATATCCAGAAGGATGGAATCCTCCCAAACTCATTCTACGAAGCCAATATCACCTTGATACCAAAGCCAGGAAAGGACACAACAAAAAAAGAAAACTACAGACCAATATCCCTTATGAATATAGATGCCAAAATTCTCAATAAAATCCTTGCAAACCGAATTCAAATGTACATCAAAAAAATAATCCATCATGATCAGGTGGGCTTCATTCCCGAGATGCAGGGATGGTTCAACGTACGCAAATCTATAAATGTAATTCACCATATAAATAAAAGCAAGAACAAAGATTATATGATCCTTTCAATAGATGCAGAAAAGGCTTTTGACAAAATCCAACACCCTTTTATGATAAGAACTCTTAACAATATAGGCATAGATGGCTCATTCCTAGAAACTATTAAAGCCATATACGATAAACCCACAGCCAATATCATACTGAATGGGGAAAAATTGAAGGCATTCCCCCTTAAAACTGGCACCAGACAAGGGTGTCCACTATCTCCACTTCTTTTCAACATAGTGCTGGAAGTCCTGGCCACAGCAATTAGACAAGACAGAGGAATCAGAGGCGTCCAGATAGGGGCAGAAGAGGTCAAACTTTCACTATTCGCAGACGATATGATATTATACATAGAAAACCCCAAGGATTCAACCAAGAGATTACTGGAATTGATAAATGAATTCAGCAAAGTCTCAGGATACAAATTAATACACACAAATCCATAGCCTTCATATATGCTAATAACAATCAAGCCGAGAAACAAATTAAAGATGCTATACCTTTTGCAATAGCAACAAAGAAAATTAAATATTTAGGAATATATCTAACTAAGGAGATCAAAGACCTATATAGAGAGAATTATGAAACACTGAGAAAGGAAATTGCAGAGGATGTAAATAGATGGAAAACCTTACCATGCTCTTGGATAGGCAGAGTCAACATAGTAAAAATGGCTTTGCTACCTAAATTAATTTACAGAATCAATGCAATCCCTATCAAAATACCAACATCATTTTTGACGATCTAGAAAAAATTATTCTACGCTTCGTGTGGAACCAGAGAAGACCCCATCTAGCCAAAGCAATCTTAAGCAAAAAGAACAAATTGGGAGGCATCTGTCTACCAGACTTCAAACTATACTACAAGGCTATAGTAACCAAAACTGCATGGTATTGGCACAAGAACAGACACGTAGACCAATGGAACAGGACTGAGAACCCAAATATAAAACCAACCTCATACAGTCACCTGATCTTTGACAAATTCCAGAAAAACGTACACTGGGGAAAAGATTCCCTATTCAACAAATGGTGCTGGGAAAATTGGCTGGCCATATGTAGAGACTGAAAGTGGACCCACACCTCTCACCTCTCACAAAAATCAATTCACAATGGATAACAGATCTAAACCTAAGACATGAAACCATAAGAATTCTCGAAGAAAATGTTGGAAAAACTCTTATGGACATTGGCCTAGGCAAAGAATTTATGAAGAAGACCCCCAAAGCAATCACAGCAGCAACAAAAATAAATACATGGGACCTGATCAAATTGAAAAGCTTCTGCACAGCCAAGGAAACTATCACTAGAGTGAACAGACAACCTACAGAATGGGAGAAAATATTTGCATGCTACACCTCTGATAAAGGGCTTATAACCAGAATCTATACAGAACTTAGGAAAATCAACAAGAAAAAATCAAACAACCCTATTAAAAAATGGGCAAAGGACATGAACAAAAACTTTTCCAAAGAAGACAGATTGATGGCCAGCAAACATATAAAAAAGTGCTCAACTTCTCTAATCATCAGGGAAATGCAAATCAAAACCACAATGAGATATCACTTAACTCCAGTGAGATTGGCTCATATCAAAAAATCCCCAAATAACAAATGTTGGCGGGGATGTGGACAGGTAGGAACACTCATACACTGCTGGTGGGACTGCAAATTAGTACAACCTCTATGGAAAAGAATATGGAGATACCTCAAAGAATTAAAAGTAGAATTACCATTTGACCCAGCAATCCCACTACTGGGTATTTATCCAAAAGAAAAAAAGACATTTTATAATAAAGACATCTGCTCTCGAATGTTCATAGCAGCACAATTCACAATTGCAAAGTTGTGGAAACAACCCGGTGCCCATCAATACATGAGTGGATCAATAAAATGTGGTATATGTATACCATGGAGTATTACTCAGCAATAAGGAACAATAGTGAATTAACACATCTGGTATTATCCTGGTCGGAGCTAGAACCCATTCTTCGAAGCGAAGTGTCACAGGATTGGAAAAACAAGCACCACTGGTACTCACCATCAAACTGGTACTAACTGATGAACACTTACATCACACAGGGCAATAACATTCATCTGAGAGCGGGCGGGCGGGAGGGGGGTGGAAGGGATGGGAAAAATTCTCACTGAATGGATGTGGGGAGCACAGTTTGGGAGACGACCACGATTGTGGCTCTGACACGGGCAGAACAGGGGCAATGTGTATGGCCAAAATGTTGTACCCCCATGATATTCTGAAATTAAAAAAATAAATTATAAAAAAAAAAAAAAAAATTATATCAACTTAAAAAAAAAATAAAATAAAATAAAATAAAGATTCTTTGATTTGTAATTGGTTAAAGAAATGAAACTTTGTCTAAAGGCTTGGAATGGTTTTAAGTCAAGATAAGGAATTTTGTTAATCAGAGATAAGCCACCAGACGACATATCCTGGACATAGACCCAGACTCAAGTGATCTGTTAAGTAAATTGATAACCTGCAGGTGTGGTTTTAGCTTAGTCTTGTATGGCCTTAGGCCTGTTAATGGGTTACAAAAGATACCTCCAAGAAGGGAGGTGGGCATGACGAGGCATGTTTGACCTCCTTTCTCATGGCCAGCAACTCAGCTTTAGGGTATTTTTGGCCAAAAGGGGTTCCATACAGTCATCTGGAGGGGGACTTAAGATTTTGTTTCAGTTCACAGGCTAGACCCATCAACTGGGTGCTCCTTTCTGGCCTAGCACTACTAGAAGCATCTGCCTACACTCACATCTGGACACCCACTCACTTCTCTCCACTGCTGCTACCCATCAGATGGTCCCCAAGAGTGGCACCCTCCATTTAGTCCCCCAGGAGTTCCAGCAGTTCTCTGGTGTGTGCACCATATCCCCCTTCCCCAGACACACACAGTGGTCAGGTTGCCTGGACAGTGGAAGGCTTTCCACAGTCCACCCAGGGAAGGGTCTTCAGGCTGCTGGGAAAGAGCCTGTAAGCAACTTGACTGCTGTTCTCTCCTAGGGGCAGAGAACTTTCTTATCCACAGGAGTCACTTGTCAGAGAGAGGAAGAGCAATTGGTGAGCTCTTTCAGAGGAAGCCGGACACTCTGCTTCTCCCCAGACCTCTACTCCTACGAGTTCAGTTGATCACTCTCAGAGATCCAAGTTCTGGCTCTTCTTCCAGGCCTCTTTTTATATCCACAGTTCTTGTAAGCTTTCCTTTTGTCTTTGGAGGATTCGCTTAGGTAGTTTTTACTTACTCCTCAGTGGTGTCTTACCCCTTCCTTCTGCTCTTTCTCACTGCCTTCCTCTTCACCCCCACCGTGCACTACTTCCTTTTCTTCTTCCAGCATGATTCCAGTCAAAGCAGGTTAATCTCTCTGGTTTTGCATCACATGGCATTTCTGCACCAGCAGAGGACATTTCATAAAAATTGGGGAGTCTGACTTCCAAGTCTAGGGGCTTCAGCCAGCCCGGAAAAATGTCCTAAGTCCAAATGGCCCACATAGCCCATCGCTGTCTGGGGAATTAGGCTCAGCTCTCAGTCCCACACGTCTTCCCTTTCCCAGTGGTCTATGTCTGGTCCCTGTGCCGCTGCCTCTCTTCTCCCCAGTGTGCTCTGTCTGAGCTCTGGGGGCCCAGTGCAGCCCTAGCCTTCTCACATGCTCCTGAGTGTCTCTTGGATTAGGCAGCTGAGGGCAGGATGACAACCAGATCATGGGTTTTCACCTCTCCATGAATGAATGGGGACAGAGCATCAGTCAAGACAGACATGGTTCTCACCTTCATGGAATTTACATTCTAGTTGGGGGAAGGGGTGAGAAAACAGTACAGTCGCTACATGAATATAGAAGGTAATTTATTGTTGTGGCACGTTCCATGATGGAAATAGAATAGGATGATATGAATAGAGTAACCTGGGATGCGGGGAGTGCTTTATCTGAGTAGCAGGGAGGGGTCCCTGAAGGGGTGACATTTGAGCTAAGGCCTGAAGGAGCTCTCCATAGGAAAAGCTGGGGGAGGAGCACTCTGGGCAGACAGGACAGTTTGTACAAAGGCCCTGAGGCAATACAAAACTATGTGATGAAGAAACTGAAAGGAGGCCAGTGTGGCTGGGGCAGAAGGAGTGTGGCCGAGAGTGATGGGAAATAAGGTCAGAGATGTGACAGCCAGGAGGGTGGGGGAGGGGAAGCACATCAGGGAAGGCTCTGTAGTAAGGATTTGGATTTTATTCTCAAAGTAATAGGAAACCTTTGAAGGGCTTTAGGCAGAGGAATGAAATGATATGATGTATGGTTTTTAAAGACCCCTCTGGTTACTTGTTTGTGTGCGAGAGTGCCCTCCCTGTCTGTCAGAGCTTTCATTCTTCCCCATCATTAGGGGAAGCCTAAGACTCAGGACCTCCTGCTGGGATCCAGCCTCTGGTCATTTGTTCCTCTCCGTCTCTCCTAGCTTCACTGCCCTCCCATACAGACCCACTTTCTAGATGAGGAGCATATGGATTCTTTGTGTCTCTTGAATAATTATCCTTGCATCATTTTACTTTTATTATTTTCTATAGATGTGCATGATGTTCTGGATCTGAGTGAATACCACAGACTTTCTGGCAAGGAAATGTTGGTAAGGAAGAGTGCTGCTTCCTCCTGTCGCATCTCACCTAGTTTCCTGCCCATTCTTGCCTAGACAGAAGGGACTGCAGGCTCTGAGTATTATTGAGGAATCTCGATTCTGGAGCTGAAGTGAAGCCACAAATGGTTCCATGGTCCCCGGACTCCTGCCATTACTGCCTTTCCACTCTGGCCACCTAGAGGGCGTTCCTATTCTGCTCCTCTGCAGGTGTTAGGCCTGGATAGGCAGGAAGAGGAGGGAGCATTTCAGGCATGGGAGTATGAAACCAGAGCAAAGCTGAGTTCTCCTGCTTTCTG
Organism: Daubentonia madagascariensis; assembly: GCA_023783475.1. Lineage (NCBI taxonomy): Eukaryota > Metazoa > Chordata > Mammalia > Primates > Daubentoniidae > Daubentonia > Daubentonia madagascariensis. The sequence goes on from JAKFHU010001831.1 coordinate 1,372,213, forward strand.
CCAGCTGACCTCTCCTCCTTTCCCCTTTACAACCCTCCTGGTGAAGCTGCCCTTTATAAAATCAATAAAGGGCCACAAGGTGGGAACTGTGGTTGGGGCCTGAACTCTGTCTGCAAAGGTATAGGCATAGTTAAAATATATATAACCAGCCTTTGTTTCCTAGCTTGCTTTCCTATGATTGCTTACTATTCTTAGCTTTCTTCATTGTTCCTATAGATAATATCACCCTTGTGAAACCTAAGACTAGTTTTTGAGATATCTTCCAGGTCCTACATTCGAGTGGACCAGCTGACCTACCCAGACCAGTGGCCTATACCAAGGAACTGACTCAGCTAGTCTTGCGACCCCCACCCAGCAACTGACTCAGTACAAGAAGACAATTTCTGCTTCCCGATCCTATGAGTTCATCCCCAGCCAATCAGCAGACCCAATTGCCTAGCCCTTTGCCCACCAAACTATCTTTAAAAACCCTTTCTTCCAAATTCTCAGGGAGACGGATTTGAGAATTTCCTCCCATCTCCTCACATGGCACCTGCAATATTAAACTTTCCCCACTGTAACCTCTGCTGTCTCAGTGTATTGGCTTCCTCTTGAGCAGTGGGCAGTGAACCTGTTTGGGCTATAACACCATCTGATAGGGCATGAGAAACATCAGGCTTCCGTGACTCAGCCCCGCCCCGCCTAATGTGTGTGTCTTTGCTGGGGTTACTGGGGAATTGTACTGAAGACAAATTCTATCTACTCTGGCCTGCAGAGTATTCAGAGATTTTTATATAGGCTGTGTCTGTTTCCAGCCCTGGCGACTCACCTCCTTTAGTATCTTTAGTATCTTCAGTATCTCTGAAGAGAAGGCAGTGGGGGTATTGGGAAGAGAGGGTGTGGGATGGAATGGAGTAAGTACTTTGAAAGATTTATGTATGTGATTTTATATTTAAAAAATAAAACCAAAACCAGTTGTTTTCATGACATGAACTAGTCAAAGTCAGCTTTTGATTTATTTTTACTAAAGTTTGAGAGGTACTGAGAAGGCAAGGTGTCATGCCGAGACCAACTCAAAGCAAGGGCTGTCTCCAGAATGTGTTTAGGCTGAGCTTCAGGCACCTGTCCACATCACAGGTTCTTTCACGTTTTTATCCCAGTCCTGCACCCGCTTCAGTCACTATAATCATCCATAACCCATATGGGAATGTATGCAGGAGCTAAACACACAGATTTTGAGGTCAAACTAGTTGGATTCAAATCTCAGTTCCCATTCCATTGCTAGCTGTGTGTTGTTGGGCACGTTACTAACCTGTAGTTGACCCACTAAACTCATAATTTCAGGGGTTAAGAGCATGGACTCTGGAGCCAGCCATGTGGGTTGGAATCCTGGCTGTGCTACTTGTTAGCTATGTAACCCTGGGCAGAGGTACTTTCTGGGCCTCAGTTTCCTCATTTGTAGAATGGGGATAATAATATATCTACTTTGTAGGGTTGCTGTGAGGATTGAAATATATATGTAAATGTGCATGTGCGTGTATATGTGTATACATATCTATACACACACAACCGTGTGTGTGTGTAAGTCTATAAGTGTATGTATGTAGGTATATGCCTGGCACAAAGCAAGTACTTATAGGTACTGGCTGTTACTGTTATTAATATTTTATTTTATTTTATTTTTTATTTTTTATTCACCATGGTTGTCAGAGTGCAATATTAATATTTTATGTCTGTTTAGGATAAGGCTAAATCATATGAGAAAATAAATCAATTTTTAAAACAGAAGTAAATCATAATAGAGGTGGTATATGAATATGGTAAAAATTGTGATATTGATACTTTGTAACTGAAGCGAAACACTAGGCTAACCCACAGCATCCTAGCCTCTACTTCATAGCTCATTGGTTCCTATTGACTTTTTTTATCTTGCCTTGATACTACTTTTATTTCCTGGATTTTCTATTGTGTACTTCATGGAAAACCAGCTCCTTAGGCTCCTGTTGAATTCTTCTTCTAGCCCTTTCATCCTTTTTATTATATTTCTCCACTTAAGAAGAACTAGTCTCATGAGAATTCTGAAGTCCCATAGCCACTCTCCCCTGCCGGAGGGGGAAGATACCTGTTATCTCATTGATCATAGACCCATGGTCCTCAAAGTGTGGCTCCTGGCCCAGCAGCATCAGCATCACCTGACAACTTACTAGAAATGCAAATTCTTGACCCTCCACCCCAGACCTGCTGAATTGGAAACTCTGGAGATGGAGCCCAGCAACCAGCCCTTTAGGAGATTCTGGGGTGTGCTAAGGTTTGAGAACCACTGTCATAGAAGAAAAGTGAGTCAGGTGGTTTGTGATGTGTTTTATGTGTCAACTTGATGAGGCTAAGGGATGCCCAGGTAGCTGGTAAAACATTATTTCTGGGTATGTCTATGAGGGTGTTTCTGGAAGAGATTAGCATTTGAATCAGTAGGCTGAATAAGGAAGGCCACCCCCACCAATGTGAGCAAGTGCCATCCAATCCATTGAGGCCCCAAATAGAACAAAAAGGTGTAGGAAGGGTGAATTTGTTGACTCTGCTTGAGTTGTGATATCCATCTTCTCCTGCCCTCAGGATTTCAGACCTGGTCTGAATTATACCACCAGCTTTCCTGGTTCTCCAGCTTGTAGACAGCAGATCATGGGACTTCTTGGCTTCCATAATCACATGAGCCAATTCCCGTATTAAATCCCCCCACCCAGAATAAAAGAGGTAACATAATGTGAACACACTTTGCAAAACTGCAAAATGCTCCTCTATTGTGAATTGTAACCAGACGACTAAACTCTTTACAGGAGTAATTCTTTCCAGTGGCCACACAGGGGACAGATTATGTTCACATGCTGGATAGACTCCCAGAGCATTCCAGCTGCAACTTCTCCCATTCTGCTCCTGCTCAAGGGAGGGAATGTTGACAGCCTCTGAGTCAGAAGTTCCAGGGGGCAGAATAGATGTCTCTGCCTTGTGGGCGTGCCTGTTCCCTGCTCCCAACTCTAGCCCAGTTCAGCACCAGGCATTCTCTCCATTCACGTCTTTCTTCTTCTCTTTCTGTGACCTTTCCCCTCCCTGGTTCTTTCCATCCCTTGGGAGTGAGCCCCTTGTGTTGCCCCCAACATTATGGCCCTCTCCTGATTCCTTCTGTTCCATTCCACCAACAGTCCTTCCCAGAGCACAAGAAGCCAGCTGGGAATCTTGCTTTATTCTCATTTTTGATTGAAGAGGGGAGAGGTAACCTCCAAAAGGAAATCTTCAGGCTCTTGAGTGAAGTTGCAGAGTTGGAGCTGCCTCTGCGTCATCTGGCTCTACTCTAGGGATAGGCTTTTACACCAAGTTGGGCTGTGTCATCAGCAGAAAGTCAATAGTTGATAACTTCTATGAAAAAACATGAAAAATCTCAGCTGTTCTCCAGAACTGATCCCATGAATCTAATCATTGATTTCCAAATGCAGACCTTGGACACTTTCCCGGTATTCTTTTGATTTCCAAGTTTAGGTATCTCAAGAGGTCTCTTGAGAGGCCGTGTCAAGTGGTGGTCGAGAGCATGGGGTGGGAGCCAGACTGCCTGGGTTCCAGCCTGGCTGGGCGCCTCTCCAACTGTGTGTGCTTGGAGAAGTCACTTAGTCTCCTGTGCTGTAGTTTCCTTCGCCTTAAAGTGGAGGGTAATAATAGTGCCTAACTGGTGGGGTGTTGTGAAGATTGAACAGATCCTCTTGGAACAGAACCTGGGATGTAGTCAGGGCTGTGTGTTTGGTGTGTTTGTCCCTACTGTTAGTACCCTGGACTTCTTGATTCCTTGTGTGAATCCAGCCTTTATCACACGCTGGGCTCCTCTCATTTGCTCCCTCCTGCCCTTGAGTTCTAGCTAGTTTTTATTCCCACTCCGGGGTTCGCCTGCAGACCCATCAGATATGTGTTTGGGCAGTGGGATCACTTGGCTTGGACCCCAGATCTTTTCTTGAGCTTGGAAAAGGCTTACCAGTCCCTGCTTCATCCGGGTGTGGTCCTGGGAATCGAGCAGCCTGCCCGCCTCTGCCTTTCTCTTTCCCAGCACACCTTGCCTGCTCTGGGCCACTTCTCTCCAGCACACCTGCAAGAAACCTCTGTGGACGTACAATGTCTTGCGGCACTATCTCCAGCCCACACTGAACTTCTTTCCACATGGAGATCTTTGTCCCTGATGTTGCCTTTGCCTGCAGTGTCCTTGCCCCAGATCCTTCTACAGCTGCCTCTCTGCCGTTATTCCGATGTCTTTCCTCAGAAGGAAAGATTCCCTTCCTCCGCTTCTGAAGGACTCTAAAGGAGTCCTCCTCTCCTCATTCTACTACTCGATTTTGTTTGCTTCATCATGCTTTACCGAAATCTGAAATGGTTTTATTTGTTTACCTTTTGCTTGTCCTGATGATGGGTGGGCGTGCTACTGAGGTCGCAGAGTTGGTTTCATGTTGCTCCAATAAAAACTTTTTGTTGTGCCTGACAATGAGAACCACACACATAGACGTACTTTCAGGTTAAACCAACAAGTATTTTTTTATTTGCTACCTCTCACCACCCCCTGGCCTAGAAACTAGGAGGAGGAAGCCAACTGACATTTTTATTAACTGTCTTGGGCCTTTGTTTGACCAAGTAGTAATCATCTAAAGTGCATCCCATTCCTGGGGAGCCCAAATGCTAGGTTTGACGTGGTGTAACCACTATTCCTCCAACTCCAGTACTTTTCCAGAACACAAACTTTATGAGTGCTATAGCTTCTGTCTCATTCACCATAATATTCTCAGCACCTTGAACACAGCCTAGCATGGAGCAGATGCTCAATAAATACAGTTGATGAAGGAATAAATGACAGACAAATTAGGATGTTGGCAGGTATCCATATCTCTGGACAGGGGAGTGTATTTTTCTTCCCAAATCCCTGTAGTGAGGGCCTTTTGGGAGAGTTAGAATAGTGCTTTCAAGCACATGAAACATTTAAAACGGTGCCAAACTATTGGTGGGAATGGAAAATAGTATTTGAGGTTCCTCAGAAAATTAAAAATAGAACTACCATATGATCCAGAAATCCCACTTATGAGTATATATCCAAAGGAATTGAAATTAGTATGTCAAAGAGTTATCTGCACTCTCATGTTCATTGCAGCACTATTCACAATAGCCAAGATTTGGAAGCAGTCTAAGTGCCTGCCAGCAGATGAATGGATAAAGAACACGTGGTGTAGATACACAACGGAATAATATTCAGCCTTAAAAAGGGAGAGAAATCTGGGATGAACTTGGAGAATATTATGCTAAGTGAAATAAGCCAGGCACAGAAAGAGACATATTACATGATCTCACTTATATGTGGAATCAAAAAAAGTTGATCTCTTAGAAGTAGAGAGTAGAATGGTGGTGACCAGAGGCTGGGGAAAGGGAGGGCGGGGGAAAGGGAAGATGTTGACTGAAGGGTACAAAGTTTCAGTTAGACAGGAGGAATAAGCTTTAGTGATCTACTGCACAGAATGGTGACTATAATAAATAATAATGCATTGTATACTTCAAAATAGCTAAAAGTAGATTTTAAATGTTTATACCAAGAAGAGGATAAGTATGTGAGGTGATGGATTTGTTAATTAGCCTGATTTAATCATTCCACATCATAAACATATATCAAAACATCACATTTTATCCCATAAATATAAACAACTATTATTTGTCAAATAAAAATAAAATTTAAAAAATCAAACAGTGCCCAGCCCACAGCAAGTACTTCATAATGTTTCCTGATCCCCCAGGACCCAGGCAGATGCACTAGCAGAGTCAATTCCCCTCCAGGATCCTGGCGTGTAGCCTTTTAGTATTCCTGGCACCACACCCAGCTGCTGTAGGATAAGATTCTCACAGAGAAGTGGAGGCTGGTGGATTCATTTATTGTGGAGCCAGGACCACAGTGCTGCAGAATCCTAAGGGCAAGAGGCAGACTAGCAGAGCAGCTCGTCTTCCACAGAGAAAAAGCCCTGTTCCTGCGTCAGATTTGAGCCAGTACCATGTGCCCCAGGAGAAGCCAGACTGACAGAGGCGCAGACCACAAGCCATAGTGGGAGCTGGCTGCAGCTTGACCGTCTGAATAGTGGCAATGGCCACAGCAGAAGGTCACGAGTTGAGCAGGGCAGGGCTGCATTCTTCCCAAGAGGACACACATGGCCCAGAGGGTGGCAGAGGACCAATGGCATAGACGGGGTGTAACTGAGGTGAACTATCCACATGAAGGTCTTTGGTGCTTTCCCGATGTGTCGGTCAGCCTTCTTGGTACAACGGACTCCCCTCTTGCTAGTTTAAGCAGAAAAGGAATTTTGTTTTTAAAGGGTATTAGGTAGCCATGGTATCTCCAAGACAGCCAGAAAACCGGGTTTGGAGGTTATACCTGGATTGCACTTTTGGAGACACCACTGCCTCTACCACTGGCACAGACCCCACAGCTCACACCCTGTGCACTGCTGCTGCACGCCCAGCACCTCTGCTCCCACTGCTCTGGCAGCAGCTGTGTGTACCAACACCCTCTCCAGAATGGCCTCCATGGCTTAACGTCACAGCTTTGCAGCACTGCATGCTAATTTGCCAGACCAAGGTCACATGCCTGTGCCCTGGGTGTGAGGGGACCCTGGGACAGCAAGTTTCTGTTTCTACCTTGGGGAGGCACAGACTCACAGTAAGGGTGTTCAGAGGTGCTGAGTGGACAAAAAGAGTGACGTAAGTCCCTTACAGAAAAGATGTAGTCAGGAGCCTTCCTAGAGTCAAGTCTTCCAGCATCAGCCAAGCCATTTTCATTCCATTGTCTGCTCCCTCAAAGCCCCTGTGAGTGCCTCACCCAGGGAGGGTGGACTTTTCTCTGTTCCCTAGGTCCCACACACTGGCCATTAGCTTTTGAGGAAGATGGTGGAATAGAAGGAGCACTGGATCCAGAGGAACAGCATAGATGCTGGCCCAGGTGTGACCACTGTCTGGCTGTTTATCTTTGAGGAAAGCATGTAGCCTTTCTGGACCTTACAGCCTTTGCTTCTAAGAGGGCATAAGAAACCAACCTCACAGAATTGTTTTATGACGAAAGGGTGATAATATGTATGGAAACACTTTTAAAACTGCAGTACACACTTCTTCTGATTTAAGTCATTGTTTTTAACTAAGCATCTGATTTATTAGACCAGCACAGGCAGTCACCAGCATGCCCAGAGCTATGGGCCATGCCTGGCCCATGGCTGTGACTCTAACCCTTGTATGTCAGAATACAAGTGCATTAGTGGAATTATTATGCAGATAGCCTTGAATCTGCTCTGATTTATTTTAAAAATCATAAAAGATATAATTCAGAAATGTCTATTCTTCATTGTAAGTGACAAGTTATCTAAAAAATATTTGTATTAGTTGCTTGCAGGTGACAGAGACCTCGCTTAAGCTGATTAAGCAAACATGGGAATTTATTAGCTATGAAATTGAAGAGTTGAGGCAAAGTGGCTCCAGGAATGGCCAGATTCGGGTGTTCAAATGAAACTTCCAGTCATCTGTCTCCTTGTCTCAGCTCTGCGTTCTTGTGCTGGCTTTGTTCTCAGGCACATCCTCTCCAAGTGGTGGCAAAGATGACTCCTAGAAGCTCCAGGATTATATTCCATCTTCCTAACCACCCTATGGAAACAGAAAGCTTCTTTCTGAATTATTCTAGAAGAGTATAGAAAAAATTGACTCTAGATGGACTGACTAGGGCACGAGCCCAAGTCTGGGTCACATGCCCTCCCCTGCAATTGGATTGGGAGCAGCCTTCCTCTCCCACCCCTGCCTTCCCCACCCCCTGCCACATGGACTAGAGTAGAGGGAGAAGAGTGGTTGACTAAAGGAAAACTGGGATGCTGCTACCAGAAGAAGGAGGAATGGATGCCGAGCAGGCAAAACCCAGGCACCCGCTCACAGTAGATCAGCACACAGAGCTTGAGAACCATCACGTCATAGGCTGGTTGAATACCAGGGTGTTTCTCTACTCTGATGAGGATGATCAGCTCTGCTTGGTGCCTCCCCACCTTAACTTGTATAATCCCTCTGCCAATTTCTCTCTTAGTCCCTGTTCAGTTTTCTCGATCTTTTATTATTCTGGCCTCATTCCTCCGTTGAAAATAAGGGTGAGAACACCTTGTTCCCCAGATGGGTGAACCTGTGGTCACTTGGGCCTTTCGTCTTTTTCCTTTTCTGGGTGAGATTTTAGGGTGCCTTCTCCCAGGACTTGCTGGGAGTATTTTAGGTATCTAGCTTTATCCTGTTCCTAAGCAGACAGCTCTTGGCCATCAGTCCTAAGTGGACGTTTACCAACTTGTGGCATAAGGTGCAGAGATTCAGGTACCTCTGCCACCTCAGGTCTCCTGGGAGCAAAGAACCTTCACACTTGAGCTTGCTGTGTCTTCGGAAGAGGAAGGTCAAGAGTTGAGCTCTTTCTCAGGCCACTTAGTCCTCTGTGTTTCTCCCAAAAATCTGTTCCCACAAATCTAATTGATCTCTTCTAGATCTCAAGCCCTGATTATTCTTTCAGACTTTGTTCTGCTCTCATAATTCATGCATCCTGTTTTATGTCCTTGTCTTGGCTGATTATTCCGAATGAGACTGTGTACTGCCAGTTTTCTCATGTACTCCCATCCCTGCCCTAGCTACTCTCCTTGTTTAGTCAGTTTGCCCTTTGCAGGATCCAACTGGAATTGGTTATTCTTCAGCTGTGCCTCACAAAACCTCCCTGGAATCCCTAGACACAAGAGCAACCAAGAAGAAAATGTGGCCACTTGTTAAAATGCCCACAGAGGGCCAGGGGTCCTCACACAGCCCATTGCTGTCTGCGAGCAGGGGCTCTGGTTCTGTCTCCCATGCTGGCTTCATCTCCCAGTGCCCTGTCCCCTGCCTCTGTGCCACTTCTGCCTTCTTTTCACTTGGGCTTTCCTTAAACCATGTAGCCCTAAGGTGACTCCAGTTCCCTTGGAAGCCATTTGACACAGACACATGAGTACACAACAGACCCGTCAAGCTCCATCTCTCTGCAGGAACCGTATCTTGTCCTGGCCCATGTCACATGACCTAGAGCCAAGAGAGGCTTCATCCTCATCCCCAAGAACCAGGAAGCTTGGCCACCACCCCGATCCTCCTTCAGGATCCCAGCACCTTATTTCCCCCTTCACTCCTTTGACCTGCACTCTCCTCCAGGACCAAGGTTTTCTAGCCTTCCATTCACCGTTTCTCTCCAGCACACATGCACTTTCTATATAAATGGTGGGATTGGGGGAAAAATCCTTCTCTGCCAAATTTACTTGCATCATCTTACCTTTATACTTTTCTTGAATGTTCTCGATAATCTAGATTTGCTTAAGAAAGGCAGGGAGCAGGGAGGTGGACCACTCCTGTACCCCTGGAGTCCTGGAGAGGTTGTCTGCCCCACTTTGCCCCACCATGTATGTGTCTGGCACATATGCCAATTCCCTTGAGGGTCTCAGGCCTTGTTTGAGCTCCCTTTCCTGTTGGCAGGTGATGCATGACTAACTTGCTCCCCATCACTCATTACCTAGGGTTGGCTGCAGAACTGGGGTGGGAGAAGAGCTGGTGGGAAGGCTGGGTGCTTCTGCACTGGTGAGCCCTTTTGCAGAAAGAGCTGGATTTATGCCATCACTTTGGACAGCACCTTGGCAACTTCTGCTAAAACTGAAAATGCTCATGCCGTTGCCACCCAGTAGAAGAACTCTCCCACGTGTGTATAGAGAGACACACACAGGGATGTTCAAAGCAGCGTTGTTATGCTGGTGAAAAATGGGAAATTATCTAAATGTCTATCAATAGTAGAATGGAAAAAATAAAACTTGGCTGATTAATATGATGTAATATTATAGGAAACAAAAGAAAGCAATGAGCTCTGTAAGCTTCAGTGATGGGGGTGGATATCAAAGACTGGGGTGAAAGATTTGGGGTAGAAAATAGCTAGTTACAGAATGACTTGTATTGTATGGTATTTATGGACATTTAAAAAAACACAAAAGAATACTAAATAGTGTTTAGGGACTCAAGTGCAAAGTACGTTTTAAAAACACGAACAGGAAGGATGCACTTAAGTCCCAAAATAATGTTGCCTCTGATGAAGAAGCTGGGAAGGTGAGAGAGAAGCATAACCGGAACATCAGCTTAAACAATCAGAAGAAATGACTACACGTTAATACATATTCATTCTGCATGATGGGTATATGCATATTTCATAAGTTTTTAAGTTTCCACACTTAAATATTTAATCCAAATTTTAAAAAATAAGAAAGCTTGGCTGCAGCTATGATAGCTTGTGTGTTGACTTCGCTTTTGGTTGCAAGTGACTGAAAACTCAATTCAAACTGGCTTAAGCTAAGGAAGGAGAATTTTTGGCTTTCAAATCTAAAAAGCCCCAGAGTAGACCTGCTTTAGGACATCAAATGCCTAGATGTATGATTTCTGTCTGTTTTGCCTTCCTTCAAGTTAACTTTAGGCTTAGGCAGCCTCTCTCCTCAAAATGGCCCCCAGAAGAGATGGGCCAGCATTCAAGTTCAAGTTCAGTAGAAGAGAGGTTCTTTCTCCTAGTGGTTAAAAGAGGACTGGGTTCAGCTTTTCTTGGCCTGGATTGAGTCATGTGCCCGTGTGTGAACCATCACCGCGGTCAGAGGATGAACCATGCTGACAGTGCTGGTCTGGGTTTCACACCTACCCATGGAGCAGGAGGTGGGGCATGAAGTCAGCTCCCCCAAATTGCATTATAGAGGGCAAGGGATGCTGTTACTAAAGGGGAAGGGATACTGCCAAGAAGGCCCAACAAACAAATGCCCACCTCTGATTGCTGGTTCGTTTTTGAAAAGGGATTACAGAGCATGTTTTGATAAAACTGTAATCTTCAGATCCACTAGTCAGTACACTCTTCCCTCCTCCCCCTTATCAGGGAGCGGGACTTCCTCAGGGTCATGGGAGTGACATTGTAAACTGTGGTATGTTGAGCCCAGCTTGAAAGGTTTACACAAACCAAGTGACCCGACTTCACATCAAAGTCTCTTTCCAGTGGAAGCTCAGCCCGGCCACCATTAACCTGAAAACCAGGTAGGGTTGAGAGAACCTTGCTGATGTTACCTTCAAACCTTCCTTTTTTCTCCTAAACACAATGCTCCAGGAACCATTTACTTATCAGCAGGTGCAAGAGAACTAGAGTATATGAACTAGATGCTATCAAGTAGTCTTAACAGTAAAATTGGGGCTTTTACTCAGGCTTTGTGAATCCCCCCTTCCAAAATAAAGCACACTAAGTATTTTCATAACTTTTTCCCTGACAAGATTTCTTCAATCTTTCCTGACAAGAATCAGATGTATGCTTTTTTCAGGATGATATAGGACAAGTATACTTAATATTGATCTTTTGCCTCCTCTACCTCCTAAAGCCTCTAAGATCAGAAATCCTACCTGTGGTTTAGATCAATATACTACTACCTAAATGTAGATGAAGTAATCCTTACCCGTGAAACAAGAAAAAAAACTCCAGTTTAAAGTATCTTTAGAACAAGATTCTTGACTGGCATAGAGTGATGAACATATAGGTGTATGCAGAGCAATTATACAAGGACTGTCTGGAAAGTATCCAGCCATGTACTATTTCTTGTTGTATTAACAATGGCTGGACACTTTCCGGACAGCCCTCATATTCTATCCATCTAACTGGTTTTGTTGCTCTTTATCTCATGATGGAATAGCTTCTGGTTTTTAAGTCTCCTATGTAATACATCAAAAAGCCTTGCATTTGACCAGGCAGACTTTAAACTCACATCTCTGAAAGTTTAAGTGGCATTAGACTTTACAAAGTTTTGAATCATTCAGTATGCACACCGGGAAGCATAATGTTTTGTATGTGCACAATTGCATTTAGCAGAGAAAGCATAGTCTGTCATCTCACTAGATCAGCAATTCTCAAAGTTGTGGATCTCAGGACCGCTTTACACTCTTAAAAAATTTACTGAGGACCCCAAAGAGCTTTTGCTTATGTAGGTTATATCTATTAGCATTTATCATATTAGAGATTAACACAGAAAAAAATTTTAAATATGTATTAATTTATTTTAAAATAATCATGATAAAACCATTACATGTTGATATAAAGAACATATTCTTAGGAAAAATAACTATATTCTCAAAAAATTAGTGAGAAGAGTGTTGTACATTTTTGCAGATCTCTTTCATGTCTGGCTTAATAGAAGACAGCTGTATTCTCATACACGCTCTGCATTCAGTTCTGTCATGATATCACATGTCACGTAGCTCTGAAAAACTCCACTGTGCACTATTTGTGAGCAATTGAGAGTGGAAAAAGCAATAAGCATCTTAATATCATTATGAAAATAGTTCTGACCTCACAGACCCCTGAAAGAGTCTCTGAGCCCCCCGAAGGTCTCCAGACCACACTTCGAGAACCGTTGCACTAAGTTTATGTAGTTTAAAGCCATCTGGATTGTTTTTCCCTTGATGTGTGGTATTAAAGGGAAGACTGAAGAGAGGGAAGAGGGAACCAACTGAGAAACTCCTAACTTATCACAATATCTAAAATAACCACTAAAATAATAGAAACAGAACATATACTATAGTTTCTAAGTTAATCCCCAAAGAAGGCAAGAGGGAAGAAAAAAGAAATATTAAAAGATGAGGAAAATACAGAGTACAAAATAAGATGGTAGATGTTTCATTCTTCTACTTAAATAGGTGTGTTTACTTTGTGGTCTTTGTGATAATTTCTTTGACCTGTATACTTATTATTTGGCCATGCATGGTATCCATGTATATTTCAATATGTATATATACTTCACTGAAAATGTTTAAAATAAGATATCAGAAATAAATCCAAATATTTTGAAAATTATTATTATATAACTATAAAGGAACAAAATGATATAGTTAAAAGATAAATATTGTCACATCGTCAGACTGGATTACCAAAAGTCCAACCACTCTATGTACTGCTTATAAAAGATACATTTAAAACATAAAGATATAGAAAGACTGAAAGAAAAAGGATGGACAAAGATGTACTAGGCAAATAATAACCAAAAAACAAGTTGGTATGGCTGTATTAATATCAGACAAAATCGATTTTAAGGCAGAAGGAATGATGAAAGTTTCAATTCACCAGGAAGACAGAAATAGACAGATTCACCACCACAGAAGGAACATGTACACACCTCTCCATATAACCAACAGATTAAACAGAGAAGCATATAATGACTATGAAGATGTGAACATCACAAATCAACAAGTTTGATCTAAAGCATGTATAGAGAGAAAATGGCACCCAACATTTGCAGAGTCTATCTTCCTTTCACACCTGGAACACTAGAAAAGTGATTATATTCTAGGCCAAAAAGCAGTTCTTGGCAAATTTCAAAGAACATTCATTCAAACAATATAGTCTGACCACAGTGTGATTTAGCTAGAAATGAATAAAAAAACAAAGGGGGGAAAGGCCATGTGTTCGAAAATTAAGATACATTTCTAAAATCGAGAATCAAAGAAAAAAATCATGTGGAAATTAGAGCCTATTTAGAACTCCAAATAATGAAAATTCTGCAAATTAGAACTGTGGCATCCCACTAAAGCGGTCCATAGAAGGAAATCTATTGCCTGAAATGCTGACATCAGCAAAGAAGAAAGGCTAAAATTAATGAGCATCCAACATAAAAAGTTAGAAAAGGAACAACAAAAACACTCAACAAAGTAGAAGGAAGGAAACAATAAAGATAAGATTAGAAATTTATGAAATAGAAAACAAAGATAAATGCTGGACAGAATCTTGGTTTTCCGAGAAGAAAAAATAACAGACCCCTGGCAAGATTGATCAAGGAAAAAAGAAGGCACAAACGCAATAGGACGTAACTGCTAAGGAGTATCCTGACCCAGGTTTCTTCACACCAGCATGGACTCTCCTTTCCAGGACTGTTTCTTTTCTCACCTCTTTCTACACATACGCCAGCAATGGCTTTGGTTGGGGAGCAGGTCCTCTGGGTTCACATGCAGGATCCTGTCTTGCTCTCCAGACTTGCCTGTGCTGCGATGCTCAGACCCAGCATGAGGAACCCCCCTTCTGAATCGGGACCAAGGATAGAGCTAAGAGCTCTGCAGTACATAAGTGAATGCAGTACCACCATCTTCTAGATACTGGGCGGGGAAGATAAAGAATTTTAAGGCTCTGATATTCTAGGATAAAAGGGCTTGTGGCTTACCATGAGGCACTACCAACCACAATTTAAAAAATGTCATAAACCCCAAGAAACAAAATGGAAACACTCACTCGATGGCTGAATTGCCTACTATTTGTCTTTGCCTCTTAAGCTGGGCACAGGAGAACTCACCCCAGTTCCATTTCATTGTTTCTCTTTTTGAGCCCTCCTCCCCCAAAGGGTCGCCCCAGGCTGGCACCTCTACTCTCCTGTGAAGCTGACATTGGCCATCCCTAAGCTCCCTTTTCCTCTCTCTGCAGCCGGCTCTCCGGCCCTTCTCCCCCACCACCCTGACAGGGAGGCCCCCCAGTCCTGCAGCCTCTGTAGTCCTCTGTCAAAGGCTTTGCGCATAGCTGAGGAGGAGAAATAGAAAATCAAGGGGTCAATGCAAGCATTGAGAGCACTGAGCAACGCTGCACACGCCCGCCAGTTTTGACTGTTCCCTTGGAAGAACCCCACCATGTGAGACACATTGTAGGGCCCGAAACAGACCAGGAAGTTGAAGAGGGTCACAGCAGCCAGCCCCACGGCTCTCCAGCGCTTCTGAGTCCCCACGTGGGGCTGGGAGAGCATGATGTGCACAAAACGCCAGTAGCAGAAGATGGTGACCGCCATGGGGATGAAGAAGAGCACCAGGCACAGCTCCAGCCGCACAGGCAGCAGCACGTCCAGCTGCTCTTGGGTGAAGTCCTCATAGCAGACAGGGAGCCTTTTGGCGTCTCCCATTGTTCTGTTGGCTGGCAAGTACTGGACAATGATCACAATGCTACAGTGTCCAAATGACAAGATCCAGCAGACCAGAACAGCAATCACACCATACAGGGGCCGGCGGGAGAGCTTGTACTGCATGGGGAAAGCCACGCTGCGGTAGCGCTCGATGCTGATGCCCGCCAGGAGCCACGTGCTCCAATAGATGCTGCTGTAGAAGCTGTAGCTGGTGAGGGTACAGAGGATGTCCCCCAGCGGCCAGACGAAATCATGGGCAGCCTCAATCATCTTGAAGGGCAGCAGCAGCAGCAGCAGGAGGTCCGCCAGCGTCAGGCTGAGCAGGAGGACGTGGATGGGCGCGGGCTGGGGCTGGCGGACCCGCCCCACGAAGGCCCGCAGGGCCAGGAGGTTGGCAGGGAGACCAGTGAGAAAAGATACGATGTAAACGAAGAGAATCCCCGTGTTTCTGGCACTTGAGGCCATCCTTCCTGAAAAGAGGAAAGATGGAGTCGGAATTCTCTCTGACCGTGGATTTCCCAGCCCCAAACCAAGCTGAATCCATCCTCAGCTTCGCTGCAGCGTCTCTGCCTGCTTCACCGAGTGATTATTGCTAACCCTTCTGACTGAGCGCTGTTCTGCTTCCTGTGTGTCATGGGGAAAGAGGCTTCCACGCTTCCCCACCACACTACTTCTTTAGCACCCTCCTCCATTTCCACCCTAAGAAAGAAAGAGAGAGAGAGAGAGAGAGAGGGAGGGAGCCCTAAGAATTTTTGATGTCTCAGAAGCTCCCACAGGAAAGCTCTGAGGTGTCTCAGTCCCCACTAGAAAGAGCACTTCATGAGGTCAGTGACCCCATCTCTTGTTCACCATTGTGTCCCTAGTACCTAGAATTGTGCCCGACACACAATAGGTGCTCAACAAATCTCTCTCGATAAATGAATGGCTGCGCGAACTGAGGGGAGGGAAGCAGCTGCTTCATCGCAAGGAAGGAGTAAGCTGAGACTGGCTCCGAGCTTCTCCGGGTTCTACTCCAAGTCCAGATTCTACCCAGCCTGACTGTGGCTTTTTTCTCTCCTTATCTTTGCCTCTTTTCTTTGTCTTTTCTGTCCCCAAGTCATTGGGTTTGAACACACGATTCTGCGCTGTACCCCTGAAAGTGGGAATTTGCTTCAGCCTGAGGGAAAAGCGGGATAAGCCCAAGGTGAGCCCCAGATGCCCAGATTCTCGAGTCCGTGCTGAGCCTTTCAAAGAAAACAGGCAGGCTTGGGTGGGATAGTGGAAGGGGACTGGCCTGGGCGAGTCACCAGATTCCAGTCCCAGCCATGCTTCAGATCAGTTATGTGACTCTGGGAAAATCCCTCTGACCCCTCTCTCGGCATCATTTTAATTCCCTCCGTGTCACATGTAATCAATGATTTTGCCAGAACTACCGCAGTCCCCAGTATGCTACCTGCAAATTCACCCTTTCTGTCCCCTGAAGAAAGCATACGTGTGCAAGATTTGTGTAAGTCAAGAGTAACCTTAAATCTCCTCGAATTGATCATTAAAAGGTAGACATTTAAAATAAAACTTGAGGCCTTGACCTGTTACTGGTAACATATTTCTGCTGGCCCATCTGCCTGTCTCATTCTGCTTTTGAGAATCTTGGAAGCAGAGGACCAGATGAACAGGAGAATCCCTGCCTCCGGGGCTGAGTGCATCTTCTGTTTCTGCCCACTCCCCTCCCTCCCAGGCCCTCACCAACTCCCCGCTGACTTGTCCTGGCCCCTTTCCCATTTCTGTGGCCTCTCCCCGCCCCTCCCTGGAGAACAGAGCCCATATTCTCCTCCCTCTTTATGCGTTTAGTCACATACATTCCTTCTTGCCCGTCTCTTCCTGGGGTTGTGATCCCAACCACCTCTTCCCTGAGCACAAGCGAAGGCAGGTCCCTTGCCTTTTCCTGGAGGCAGATGGATGTCTTTTCAAAGATGTCTCAGAAGCAGGTGGAACCTTTCCTAACCAGAGCACGTTTTTCTTTTCCACGAACAACAGGCTTTTATACCTGGAGGAGTTATGTGGTCAAAAAGAGGAAGGTCAATAGTTGAGCTCTTTCCAAAGCAGCTTGACCCCCTGGGTCCCCCGCCAAATTCTGTCCCCAACAAACTTGTTTCTTCCAGAATCCAAATCGCAACTGTTTTGGGCTTCCTCTTGCCTCTGTATTCCAAGAGGCTGCATTCTGTTTCCCTTCCGTGGGCAATGATTCCACACACTTGTGCACACACATCCACCTCTTGTTCCCTCCGCCCTTCCTTCACCTGTCCCTCCTCATCTTTTCTCTCAGGGCCCCTGATCTGGTCAGTTTCTTGTTCTCTTTCCTGGAGCCTCCAGCTTGCTTGACTTCCTCTGGCCCATCGGGGCCCTTCTTACTGATGTTCTTACCACAGACTCAGACCTTCCTGAATCGAAGCTGCTGCCAGGATGAGCTGGGTTCTGGGTCTTCCTCCCCAATCATTGCTTGTCCCATGGGCTGCACCCTGCCTTGGCCACCTTCTTTTCCTGCTGTTTTTCTCCCCCACTCATGTGGGGTCCACATTGCTCCTGGTGGTGCCTTGAGGCAGACACATGAAGATATGGACACAGGAGGCTTTGTCTCTCCCCGGGGAATGTGTGTGTCTTGCTAGGGGTTGCCTGACCCTGCCAACAGAGACTAGTCTTTCTCCTCAGCCTAGGAGGAGTGACCTGCAGCCAAGTTCCTCCCCAGAAACCATCTCTTGTCGTTTAGGTGTCCACGCCCCAGTCCCCTGTCTTCACCTGGGTGCACATGGTCTCCACATTCCTGCTGGCTGACCCTCCCTAACCCACACGGTGCCAGTCCTAATTCGGGCACTCAGAAAGTGGCTTGGAATACTTGATGCACATAGGAAGAAGGCAGTGTAATTACCTTTGGCCTCTACTAGGTTAACTTGTGCCATCTTACTATCTGTTTTTGATTTAACAACAGAAACTTACTGGAAGGGTGAAGATCGCTAGATAGGGCTGCTCTTAGCATCCTAAACTGCTGGAGGAAGGGCCTCTTTCCCCCATACCCATCCTCGTCCTTCATGTACAGCTGATTCCCAGGTCAGGAAGAGAGCTGCAGAGTCCTCTCTTCCAGCAGGTTCCAGGGCTCTGGGCAGTTTCTGAGACCTCGGGAGTCTCTCCATAGGCCCCCTTTCACCCTCAGAAAGGGGCAGTGCTGCCTGAGGTCACCCGCCTCTTCTCATCTGTCAGTTTGAGCCTAGGTGAGACTGACTCTTCTGGAAGTGGCTATTTTGAAGTTTGTCCATAGAAAAAAACCTGGTCCCTCACTCAAATACTTGGGGAGTGTAAGGATGAAAGTTGGATGTGTCTGTAAGGAGCCTGTGAGCTGATGCAAAGAGCACGCCAGAACCTACGCCTTTTGCCTTTATCTCCGTTCTGTCACCCAAGTCATGGGTATTGGGACGTGCTTGGGGCTGAAGTCCCAGGGTCACTAAGGTCAAAGGGGGAATTCAGACTAAACTGTTTTGCAGAATCTAGAGACTGTGTTGACCTCACGCACAGCTGCGTCACAAGAGTGGGCAGTGCAACACCTCAAGTCCAACTCGACTGAGTGACAGCTGAGACTGAGCTGCACGCATTTGTGCATGGGAGGCTCCTCTCTGCAGAACCACACCACCTACAGCACGCTGCTTCCCACCCGCCAAACACATGGAACCCTTACTCTGCATGGGGCACTGCTCCAGGTGCTGGGGACATGAGTGAACAAAACAGACAGTAAACAAGTGGACAAACCAGCCAGGCAGTCTCACGTGAAGGAAGGCAGACAGGCAGAGGAATCTAGAGTCCAGCGCAAGGTTTTTTAAAAATAGGGCTCTCAGGAAAGGGCTGGGCTGAGAAGGGACATTTGAACTGATGGGAAGGAGCCTGTCGTGTGAAAAGCATTCCGGGTAAGGGGACCCACAGGAGACAGAGCCTTGCAGCTGGAGCAAGCTCACTGTGTCAGAGGAACAGAAAGGAGGCCAGTGGGGCTGGGCACAGGAGACAAGGTCAGGCTGCTCAGCCTGTGGGGAGAGGGCACAGGGGCCCTCTTGAAAGTGCCGACTTTAGTTGGGAGTTACTTGTCCTCGGTTGATGGCTGCCTTATCCTCTGATCTTATCTTCCTCTCTTGGTCTTTCATAGGTTGTGATAAGCTGCTGCATCCAGTCAGAATCTGACAGCTCCCTTCTGGTCCAGCACCCTCCTGATACCTTGGCAACAGACACCCACACAGAGCCACGCCGTCCTCATCAGCATCCCACAACAGATAAGGCAAAGGTCAGATATGGGGCACCAAAAACAGAATGATGAGGAATTCATTTTCAGATGAAAGAGAACACAGAGGTCTCCAGATGTACGTGCAGCAGCTCACACCAACAGGGAAGTGAAGAGAAAGAAGGAATGTGCGTCCAGCCGGGGGATGGGGGTGGGTGTGAGTTCGTCACTGCTCTCGCTTGCCTCTGAGCTGGCCCTTCTGTACAGCTCAGCCCTGCAGATCACCTGTACCCCTTTGGAAAGCAGCCCAACAGTCTGAGATGAGGAAACTCCATCTGTTGGGAAAGTGAGGTTTACCAGACGCCTTCCCCGCACCAGCTGTGCCTCCCAGACCCCGGTGCCAGTATCTCGGGAGTGGGCCCCGGATTACGCAGACTGCCACCCATCATCCTTCTAGTTGCTCGGGCCAAAACCCTGGGAGACATCTCTGACTCTTCTCTGACGATGACCCCATCAGCAAATCCTTTCCCTTCTGTCTTCAAAGGATACCCTAAACCCAACCACTTCTCACCACATCCACTGCTGCCCCCGGCCAAGCCATCGGCACCATCTCTCACCTGTGCCCTTTCGTCATTTCCATCTGGGCTCCCGCTTCCTGATTGCTCCTGACAGTTTCTTCTCCACATGGCAGCCAGAATGGCCCTTTTAAAACATCAGCAGGCCATGTCCTTCCTCTACTGCCCATCTTTGCCACCAAAGCTGGAGTCTTCACAGCGGCTGTGAGTTCTACCACACCCGGCTTCTGCCCCATCGCTCTCTGACCTCCTCCCCCTACTTTCCCCCTAATACTTGAGGCTCTTCTCTGGGGGGGTTGCAATTTGCTGATATGTTTCAGAATGAAAAATCCCACGTGACCCAACTGGCTGACATGTACACATTTATTGTATGGCTATACTTTCTCATGTGCACAAAGAATGACGTTTATCACAGCATTTTTTGGTTTGTTGTTTATTTGTTTTGAGATAATAAAAGATTGGGAGCAGCCTATGTGCATCAGTAAAGGCCATGGTTACATAAAAACTATGGGGCATTTGTACAGTGGAAATACTATGCCTCTGTTACCAAGAATGAGGCAGGTCTACATATGCCAATGTAGATTGAGCTCTGGGATGTACTGTTGAGTGAAAAAGCAAGGCATAAGAATGGTGAGCTGTGAAAGAGAAGGGGCCACAGGCCCGCAGTCATTCAGTGAGTACTTCCTGAGCAGCCCCTGTCACAGCACTTGCTGGGGATGGGGACAAGGCCTAGCTTCATGGAGCTGATGTTCCATTGCAGCAAGACAGGCCATAGATTGGTAAACAGCTATGTTACCTACAGCCTGGGGCTAGGCTGGTGCTGGGAACGCTGAGGCTGAGAAAGCAGAGGAAGGGGAAGAGAGGCAGGACAGCCCAGGAAGGCTTCTCAGAGGAGGTTGTATTTGAGGAGAGACGCCAAGTGGTCTCCCACCTCACGCCCACCGGCCTCACAGCAATTGGATCTCTGAGCCACATCCCCACCCACACTTGGCATTGTCCAGCTTCCAGGTTTTTGCCAGTCAAATGGATATCAAGTAATGTCTCTATGCTATTTTAATGCAGTCTCGTTTTTCTGATTACTAATGGGTTGCACAGCTCTCAACAGAACGCAGGCTGTCTTAGCTCATAATCATTGCACTGGACTACTGTCTTAGTGATGGCTCTTAATTGCAGCAACAGAGGCCAACCCTGGCTCAATTAGGGATTTAATGATAAGATATTGGGTAGCTCAGAGATTTGCCAGGAAGGCTGGAGAACCAGACTTTGAGAATAAAGGAAGCTGCGTGGCCAGGACCACATTAAAAGTCATGACACTAACCCAGTCCACTGAGGACCCAGGAGCGTCCTCCCCACACCTGAACACTGGGCCTTAGAGCCACATTCTTCTGTTCACCACCACTACTGCCACCACCAGAAATAATTCTCCACTCTTCCTCCTTTGTACCATTAGCCTCAGATTCAGAATTTGAGGCAGGTGCACCCGATTGGCTAAATGTAGGCATCAGGGATGCTCAGAAAACAAGGTCCCAGAATTATCATTCAATGGTGGGGGATGGGCTCTACCTTCCACCAAGATTCATAAGTGGACAGTTCCCTAAAACAGAAGAGATTCAGATGCTAGGAAGCTCAAAGATGATCAATGTCATCAGGGCCTCTCAGAGGTCAGGACAATCCAAACCACTTCCATTTTTTGAGGTTCCCAGTATATGAAAAAAAAATGAAATGCCAGAACCATGAGATTAATGTATTTGTGTGTTCATTTGAGATTACCAGAACTGTGATGTCTTTTACATGTTTGTAATAGTAGAGCAGCATTCCTAATGTGAAATAAGAAACGAATTGTATTGTTCACAAAATAGTTTTAGAATTTTATTGGTTTGTATTTTGACAGAATTCATTACAGTGTAGAGCCAGAAGTGGGTCACAGGTTTAAAATTGGGTCCTGTCGAGATCTCTCCATGACTATATGTTTAACTTCATTCAATGATCATGTCAGAAGAGTAATTATGAGGCTTGGGCCAGATGCCCTCCAGGCTGCTGCCCTGGGCCCTGGTGTGGGCAAATGGTCTAGGGCTGCGATTTAGCATTGCTCTGAGTACAGGATCTGTCCTTGGGCAGCAGCCCCTCCCAACACAAGCAGTCTGGTCGTTTCAGCCAGCCAAGAGCTGCACTAGATGTCGTGCAGACACTGAATGCCAAAGAAGCAAGTTACTGCACACCACCCTCATTCTCCTTAGAGAAAACACTCCTGCTTTCAGTGCCTGAGGTCTGGGGGTGGTTTAACTACCTCACTCTTCCCCAGTTCCAGGGATAGGCACTCCCAGGCCTGAGCATGTCAAATGATTTACCCCTATTATCCCAGCTAACCTCACAGCAACACTGTAGATTTTCAGGCCACTTGAAACTTACCTGCTGTAGCTTTGTCAGAATCAAGATGGTGAATGTTTTTTCATTATTTCTTTAATTTAACAATCTAACAATACAGAAGTAAAATGTGAAGTGCCGTTTTACTTCTCCCTGACACTTCTCCCTTCCTAGAGGAAACCTCTATTTTGTTTATACACACACACACACACACACACACTCTATATATATATTGTTCTGAAACTTCATTTTTCTTTTTTCTTTTTGTTTTGTGTTTTGCTGTTGTTTTGTTTTGTTTTGTTTTTGACTCTCTCTGTCACCCAGGCTGGAATGCAGTGGCATGATCACAGCTATCTGCAACCTCAAACTCCTGGGTTCAAGTGATCCTCCCACCTCAGCCTCCCAAATAGCTAGAACTACAGTGCACACCACCACACCCACCTCATTTTAAATTTTTTTGTAGAGATGAGGTCTTGCTATGTTGCCCAGGCTGGTCTCGAACTCCTGGCCTCAGGTTGTCCTCCCACCTTGGCTTCCCTAAGTGCTGAAACTTCATTTTTCACCTTACAATATGCCTTGGTATACCTTGGTAATCTTTTTTGTGTCAGTACATACAGATCTAGGTTCTTTCTGATGGCTACATTAGAAAAACTGATATTTTGTTTTTGGACTGCCTTAAAATTTATGTAACCATTTAGAATCAATTTTCATAGTTTCGGTTGTTTTGCTATTACAAACCATGCTTCACTGAATATTTGTCTATCTATCTATCATCTATTTATCTATCTGAACAGGTGTGAGTATTTTGGTTAGATGGATTTTTACGTATATAACTGATGGAATTGCTAAGTCAAAGAGATGTGCTTTAAAATTTGCGATACATATTCCCATATTACCTCCTGAAAGTGCTCAGTAATTTATACCCCCACCGACTGCATGTTAGAGTACCCATTCCCATGCATTTTCTCCAGCACTGGGTATTTGAATCTTTAACATTTGTGCTAATTAGGATGGTAAAAATGATGATATATTATTATTTTAGGTTACATTTTGAGGATTGAGGATTCTTGCTACTTAAATGATCCAAGTCCATTTCAAATCAGTGTGGGAAAGGATCCACTATTCCAGAAATAATGTTGGGATAGTTGACTATCCGTTTGGAAGAATTACAACTAGATAACAAGAGTAAAAGCCAGGTGTATTAAAGATCAAATATGTTTTTTTAAAACTTAAAAAGTTGTATAGGTATTATATAATTTTTTAAAGTCTTATAAATGAAAAGACTTTTTCCTAGCCTGACATAAATGTGGAGATCATCAAAAAAATGACAAATATGAGCACATGAAACTACAAAACTTATGGCAAAAATTATCATTAACAAAGTCAAAGACCATAATCTTTCTACATATATAATTGATAAACAGTTTGCATGCCATTATTCAAAGAACTCCTGCAAGTCAAAGAAGAACAAGGCCGGTATTGGGAGAAACACAAATGACTATACACTACATGCAAATATTTTCTACCTCACTTTTTATCTGGGAGATTAAAATTAAAATAGTACAGATTAATTTTATGTATGTCAGCTTGGCTGGGCCAGAGTGGCCAGATACTGGGTCAGACATTATTCTGGATGTTTCTGTGAGGATGTTTTTGGATGAAATTTACATTTAAATCAGTGGACTTTGAGTAAAGCAGTTTGCCCTCCATAATGTGGGTGGGCCTTGTCCAATCAGTTGAAGGTCTGGATAGAACAAAAGACTGATCTCCTCGAGCAAAAGAGAATTCTCTAGTAGACTGCTTTTGGACTTCATCTATAACATTGGACTTCATCTGCAGCATTGGCTTTTCCTGGTTTGCCAGCAAACTACCTTTGGACTTGAACTGGAACTCTTTCCTAGGTCTCTAGTCCACTGGCCTCCTCCAACAGATTTTAGACTCACCAAGCAACTACAACCACGTCAGCCGATCCCTTAAATAAATCTTTTTATATATATAGATATATAGATACATACACATACATACATCCTATTGGTTCTGTTTCTCTGGAGAACCCTAATACACTGAGTTGCCAAATTTTAAATATCAACTTTTCAAAAAATTAAAATAAAATATTTTCTCTTCTTGGCAGTTATGAGGTCTCTTATAGACTGTTGGGGGAGAAGGGGTTGGTTCAGCTGCAGAAGGTGATTTGTCAATATTTGTCAAAACTTCAAATGTGTATACCATTTAATTCAGCAGTACCACTTTTAGGAAATGCACAAGTATACAAGCATTTATGTAAAAGGACGTCTCTTGTAGCATTGTTTATAATAGTGGAAAGTTGGAGATAATTTTTAAAAATTATTCATTCATTTATCAAATACCAAATGGCTACTTTGTGTTAGGCACAGTTTTAGACACTCACTTGGGTATATAGTAATAAACAAAACAGACATGGTGACTGCTGTCATGGGCTTCCCAGCCTGGTAGGAGGAGTCATATTAAACAAATGAACACACAAATATGTAAGTCAAACTGTCATAGCGCAGTATGAGATAATATCAAAGGGGGGCTACTTGAGATTGGGTGATCAGGGAAAGCCTCTCTCATGCATGACACTGGAGAGAAACCTGAAAGAAGGGGGTGAGCCAGCCAGGTAAGGTATGGAGAAAACAGTGTGTGCAGAAGTTGAGCCCTTGCCTTTTTGAGGAACAGAGAGAAGGCCAGACCAGCAAAGTGATGTCAGTGAAGACAGGATGGCCCCGGAGGAGCTTGGAGTGAGAGGAGGGGCCAGATGGTGTAGGGCCTAGAAGGCCATTAGAGGGGGTCAGAGTGGGAAGCCACTGAAAGATTTTATGCAGGGCAATGACATGATCCAATTTATGTTCCTCAGAGGACCTTCTGGCTGTGGCATGAACTAATGGGGATGGGGACAAGAGAAAGGACCAGGTTAGAATTAGACTCATACAAGATACCTTCTGGAGATAGAAGCAGTAGGACTTAGTGGTGAATTGGATGTGGGTAGCAAAGGAGACAATCAAGAAGGGCTTCTAGACTGGTACACACTTATTGGAATGGCTAAAATAAAAAGACTGAGAACTCCAAGTGCTGACAAGACTGTGGAGCAACTGGATCTCTCATATATTGCTGGAGGGAATACAAAATGGCACAGCCACTTTGGCAAACAGTTTGAAGGTATCTTAAAAAGTTAACCGTACAATTACCATGTATCTCAGCCATCTCTCTCCTGGATATTTGACCTAAAGAAAAGACAACTATGTCCCCACAAAAGCCTGTACATAAATGTGTAGAGCAGCTCTATTCATAATTTCCATAAGCTGAAAACAACCCAAATGTCCTTCAGTGGGTGTATGGATAAACAAATAGTGGTATATACACACGACGGAATACTGCTCCACAACAAAAGGAAACAAACTATCAATACTTACACTGTGGATGAATCTCAAAGACATTATGCTGAGCAAAAGAAACCAGCTCAAAAGGTTACAAACTGTATGATTGTGTTTATGTGAAAAGATATTGAAAAGATAAAACTCTAGTGATGGAGAGTGGATCTGTGGTGGTCAGTGGTTAGAGGTGAGGGGAGGATGTGACAGTAATTGCTCTTTATCTTGATCATGGTGGTGGTTACAGGAATTGATGTGTTAAAATTCACAAGACTATACGCTTCTTCCCAAAAAAGTTCGTTTTATTGTATGATCATTTTTAAAATTAAAAAAAAAGAATTAAATCTTTAGAGAAAAGAATGACACCTGAACTTCTGGCAGGGGCAGATGGGTAGGTGGTGTTGCCATTTACAGAGATGGAATAGGCTGGGTAGGGGGGCTAGATTTGGGGGAAGAATGAAGAGTTGGGTTTGGACTCGCAAAGTTGAGAGGTCTCTGCACACAGCTGGATACACAGGAGTGTGGGGCTGCAGGTGGAAATTTGGGTGATGGATTAGGACACCTGGGGATGGAGTTAGAGCAAGGGCAAAGGAACACCAGCCTTCAGAGCCGAGGGACAGCAGGTGGGCTCCCCTCCCTGCCTGGCCTGTGTGTGAGACCTCTGTGGGTGAGGGAGATGGCTCTCAGACAAGGGCTGCAGGGACCTTAAAATGAGAACAAGGGACTAGGAAGAATGTTTTCAGAAAGCCAGCAGACCTCTGCAACTATGTCTTCAGTTCTGGGAAAAAGTATCTCTGAGCTTTGCTTATGGCAAAATCACACTTCCTTATGCTACTTCTCCACCAATACTCGACATCTGAGCCTGCCCAGCCTCCGCTGCTGCAGAGGCCACAGACTAGAAGCCTAGAAGCTGATCCACAACCTCAGGCCTGTTTTGCTTTCACCACACACAGTACTTTAACATTTTGAATTTGTTATCCACTTAAAAGAATATAAGATTTCAAAAACAGCAGTAACCGCTGGATTTTCAGCTTGAAAAATTGGGAGGTACAGCAGCATTGAGCCCCCAGCCCCACTTGGTGACAAGGTAGGAATTGAGTTTAGATGCCCTTTCCAGCTGGCTGTGGTCCCCACCACTCCCTGCAGATCTCCAGCACCAAAAGAAGAGCTGGTTACTATTTATCACTTGTCTGCACCATGGTTTCTGCCCTTTTTGTGTAACTTAGGTTATCACCCAGCAGTCACAACCTCTGCAGAGTGGCACAGCAAAAGCAGAAACCTGCTTGGCTTGAGGAAACTTAGCAAGATGGACAATGTTGTGTAAACATATTCTATGGGCATGGAGGCGAGGCAACACCATTTTTGAAAATCAAACTTACTGAGACATAATTTACATACAATAAAATATACCCATTTTAAGCATATAGTTCAATATGTTTTGACTATTATGTGATTCCTCACCACCACCACATCAACTTATAGAACATTTCCATCACCCTAAAATATCTGTCTGATATCTTCCCAGTCAATACCCTCCCCTCTCCCATCCCCAGGCCCCAGCAACCACTGATCTGCTTTCTGTCAGAGGCTATATGTGAATCAAAAGAAGGTCAGCCGGAAAAGATGTAAGCAGAAGAGTTCCCTGCAGAGCGAACTGAACAAACAGAGCAGTGAGTGGGCTGAGGAAGCACGGTCCTGCCGGGGCACACTGGTTCGGGGTGCCTGGTAGCACTCCTGCAGATCATTTGCTTGTCTTCAGAAGGATAAGCAAACAAAGAATTATTTTAATGGAGACTCTAAAGAAGACACTAGGGTGTAAGAAAGATGAGGTTTGTGCTCTAAGCATAGAGAACCATGAGAAAACAATTATTAGAAAGAGGGAGGGGAGGAACAAGGGAATCACCTAATTGTGTACCTTAATTGTAAGTAGTAAATTAGGCGTCCAGGAACGCACATTCTCATCTGTATGTGGCATTATGTGTGTTACAGTGACTCCATGGTTACGAGCACTGGGTCGCTCTCCTGTGTCCTGAACAAGGATGGCTACTCTTCCATAGGACAGCATTGCTCACGGTCCCCACCCCACTCATTCAGCTCTCTCTTGTCCCCATGGTATCCAAGATTCCATAGTAAGTACAGGTATTTTTATTATTAAAAGTGCAAGCTTGCAATTGAGACTGTCAGCTGATATTTGGCCTTAAAAGAGTCCCATCCAGCATGTTTGTGTTCTGTCTTGGAATGTGGCATCCATGCAGCCCCAGCCAGTCAGGGGCTCTCAAAAGCCCCCTTGTAGAATGAGGAAGGTCCTGACATCTTGGTGCCAGAACTAATGACCAGACCCATAAGAAATCTCCCCTGAGTCTAGCTGTAATACGTGAGGGAGACACTAAGATAACATAGCTCCTACAAAGCAAATAGGCAGAGTTTAGAAATTCCAGGATCATAAAATATTTTAAGAGAAGAGAAGATGTCATTGGGTAGGTTCTAGTAGGATATAGGTTGATCTATTGTATTGGGCTACAAGTTAGAGGATATCTGGCCAATAGGAACATTTTTTAACAATGAGTTTGGAGGTAGGTGGTCCCAGCTCAACAGGGTCAAGGGCCCAGACCCTTTCCATCCTTCTGCTCTGTCGCCCTTACCTTGCCCAGAACTGAAGACAAATAGCTGCAGAGATCTGCTGGCTTTCTTAAAACATTCTTCCTAGTACCTTTTTCTCATTTTCAGGTCCCTGCCCACCCCTGCGGCCCTTCTCTGAAAGCCGTCTCCCTCACGCACAGAGATCTCACACACAGGCCGGTAAAATCACGCCCCCTTCAAAAAATATTTCTGTTTCCCATTTCCACAGTTTCTCTCCCTGGCTCCACACTTCCATGCGAGGGGACTCCTTGCATTCCCCGCTTCCAGCCGTGTCTATCAGGTCCCATTCCTTCTACGCCATCCTTTACCTGGAATGTGATCCCAGCAGCCTTTGCCCAGAACACGGGCCCCCACCTCGATGACGGGATCTGCCACCACATGGATAGTTTTTCGGAACTGACCTCAAAGAGAAGTCAGCATGCTTCGCACAGATTTTATGAAGTTTTAGGGACCACAACTACCTGTATCTCTTCGGGTTTTTTTTTTTAATTGTTGTGGTGGTTTTTTCAACCAGAGGAGTCATCATGTCAGAGAGAAAGGTCAAAAGTTGAGCACTTTCTCATACTACTTTCTTCTATTTGTCCCCCTACCTCAAACTCTATCTCCCACTACTAGGAAGAATGTTTTAAGAAAGCCAGCAGATCTCTGCAACTACTTGTCTTCAGTTCTGGGCAAGGTAAAGGTGACAGAGGAGAAGTTTATTGAGGAGTAGTTTATTGAGTAGTCCAAGCTCAAGCCTTCAGTCAGGGTGGATTGATCCATTGTCGCCAGTGTCTTAATGACTTCATGGGTAGCTTCCCTAGGTTTCCGGTCACACTTGAAGTTAAAGCTGCTAGTCTCCTCCCCTTTCTCCTGTAAGCTGAGACTTGACCGTTGGCCCAGGGAACCTGTGGCAGAAATGGGTCAAGTCTTCCCTTCCTCCTATCCTTCTGGATTGCACTGTCGTAGGTTTTGGTGAAGGAGAATCTTCCCTTCTAGGAAAGTTCCTCTTGTAAACCTTTGAAAACTTGTTTTGTTAATTAACAAAATTATATTGCTGAGAAACCTAGTTCTCTAAAATCAAAGGTTGTCAGAAACTTGGCTGTTTGAAATCCTGCTAGTAAGAATAGAACATCCCACTCCTGCTTGGAGTATCTGAGTCTCTTTGACACAGAGAAGCAGCCTTGATTTTCAACCCACAGAGCTTCAGATGAGGAGTTTTCAGATGCAAAATTCTGCCCTTATTTTTACTTTGTATTTTCCAAAGAAACAGGACCTTAAGTGGTCTTCTCAGCTCAGGCCTGATAGTGATCCCTTAATACACATCCCTGCTTTGCTTTGAGCCTATCAAACAGTGCTTCATTTAAATTTTACTCCCTCTTGACTTCAAATTCTATAATAATCATGTCTCTTCTTTTGTAACATGCCCCATACTTCTTCTGGAGGGTAGTCTCCCTTGTTGCAACAAGATAATAAACCTAATTTTGTTAGGCTACAGTTATGCAAGACAGACTTTATCACTCTAGCTCATGTATTCTCAGCAGGAACAATATTACCCCCAAAAAGGTTAAAATTAGTTCTTGGGGAGCAAAAAAAAATCTTACAGTGGTTGTGATCTTCCAAAGGGCCACAACCCATAAACAGATAGAAAGTGTATTTGTTGCATTGAAATTTCAGAAGGAGGGAGAGGAAGGTTCTGAGTAGGAAAAAATATATCCAAAAGGCTCCTTAAAGGGACAATGATGCAAAAAGTTTGAGAAACTATGGTTTAGCTAATACTGAGTTGCTTTTGGTATCCGCTGTGAGTCAGCTGCCTGATTGTTGGCTCTCTTGTGCTGCTAGAAGAGCTAGAGTTCTTCTAGTCTCTGTCTTGGGAGATCCAACCTGGTTTGACCCCTCCATAACGTTCACCTTGCCTGTGATTCCCTCACCCATGAGACTCACACCTGCTTGCTCTGCCAACCAGTGACAGCACATGATGCTCCATCCACCCATGTGTATGCTGCCACCACCATCTCTCTGCCACTCTCCCTTCCCCACCTAGATGGCACAGGGCAGCAGTCCCAGAATACATCCCATGTTCTCTGAGAGCTCCTTTCCCTTGGCTGCTGAGAGCTGTGGCAAATGCTACAACACATTCCTCACCACCACTCACACGATTGCCCCAGACTCTGATGACTTTTCATCCTCCCTACCCCTAGTCTTTGCGTTATGCAGAGTGGGCCGGGCTCGTGCTGGGTGATGGTCGGGGGCAGCAACGCCAGGCAAACTGCCTCCCATTCCTCCCTAAAACCCTGGGGAGGAGTCAGACTCCTGTTCTTCATGGCTGTCTTTAGAATGTGGGGTTTCCAGCCCCTCCTTGTTCTCAGGCTTGGGTGTGTGGTACCAATTCTGGAGTTGCAGGGTTTCATGGCACCTTTGTACCCTCTTTGAACCGTGCAGACCCATGTTTACATAACCTTCTTAGCAGCCACCGGCTCAGTGCCTCGAGATGGACAGATGAGCCATGGGACAGAGAGATGGCTCATGCCTTTATCTCTCCACAGAGACAATGTCTCTCTCCTTCTGCCTGAAACCCAATCCCCCGCCCACAGCCAGTCCTCATTCTCCCAGAAGCTTTAACCCCGGGAAGAAAGCAGATGTTTAAAGACAATAGTATTGAACTTGAAGTTCCAAGCCCTGGCATCTGCATGTAGTAGGCACTCAATACATATTTTTGAAATAGAGCTGACTGACAGCATCTCTGGGGGCCTTGCTGGGAGAGGAGCCCCTGACCAGCTGTCTGTCACATACCACCCATCAGGGGAAAATGAAAACGTACTGAACAACCACATTTCAATGGAAATAGCTCTTAAGAACATCGTCTGTCTGTGTAGTAACTTGAAGTCAACTGTGCTGACTAATTATTTTATTTTTTTCAAGAGGGTTTCTTTACTGGGAAGAGGATGTACAATACAGATGGTCCATCTGCTTTGCATTTCATTCTGTTTTTCATGGCGGCCTGTTTACATTTGTCCTGCTCAGACTGCTTCCTCTGACTCGGGACATTTGACTGGGCCAGGTCACTGCAGGTGCCACACACCTGAAGCCGAACAGCAAAGTGGGTTAGGGGCACGGGCTTTGGAGTCAACTAATTCCAGCTTCCAGTCCTGCTCCAGTCACTTACTAGCTACTCTCAGGTGAGAGACTTCACCTTTCTGGGCCATTCCCTCATCTGTAAAGTGGGGAAAATAATAGTACCTACCACATGGTTATTGACAGGATAGAAGAAGATAATATGTTGGGCCACATTCTTAAGGCAGATTAGCTATTATTTTATCCCTGCAACCCAGATCCTCGACATTGTGTTATTTAGCCCTTTTCCTTTGGTCTCTGGGTGTTTTATCCTTCCATCCCCCAGTTCCAACGGTTCCACCTGACCCACATACACTGTAAGAAAAAAAAACCAGGAGAAGGAAAGACCATTCTCTTTTACTTGCTTCCATGTTTATTTGGGTAATTTTTCTTCTGTCATTGTTCATAAATGTCTCTGATGATCTGAATTTATTGAGCAATGGGAAATTTCTGGAAAAGCCTATGGGAGAGCAGAATGTGCCCTCATCCCTGGAGCCCTGCCTCTTCCACTCCTGACCTGCCAGGAGGAGCAGCTCTGAAGGGTAGATTTCTCACCTCTCCCTTCCCAAGCCACTGGGCAGCTCCCTTAGATGCGGGACACTGCTCTTAACTCCTCCCTTACCCTCAGAAAAGCACAGGAGCTGGCCTGCGGCTGTGGGGACCTCGTTTTTCTCCAGAACATCCTTCACCCTGACTCCTTCCCAGAGCTGAATCCATAGCATGTGGGTGGATGGGAAGGGAAGTGAGATCAAGGGTTGGGCTTTAGTGCATGCACCCTTAGGAAGGCTGGGTGCCTGCTCTGACCCCAGGCCACATCAGGCCCCAGCCCTCCATTCCAAGGTCCTGCCTGTCTTGAGTGAGGAACTGCCCTGGGGATGATACCCCAGTGACACCTTCATGCCCCAGAGGACCTAGCTTTCATCCCAGGCCACTTGCCCTGCAAGAGCCCACTATCCTTTCTCTATGCTGGACAGCTCTGCACATGCCTCTTGCCTTCATTCTGGACCTTCAGTTCCACACTGCCCCCCTGCTGCCAAGGGCCCCAGAGCCCACTCAGCTTCCCCAGCAGCTCCTGAAAGTCTGCTTGGAACCCAGACGAGGAGAAGTAGTAGACAAGGGGATCGACACAGGAGTTCAGGGTGCTGAGGAGCAGCACATAACTCCTCCACGCCGGGCTCTCACCCTGGATGTAGCCCACGACATGAGACACGTTGTAGGGCCCAAAGCAGACAAGGAAGTTGAGCAGCGTGGCCGCCACGAGCCCTGCCACCCTCCTCCGCCGGTGATGGCTGGCTCCCCTGCCGAGGATCCACACCAGGCGGCTGTAGCAGTAGCTGGTGATGAGTAGGGGCACCCCAAAAAGGACCACAGCCATCTCCAGCCGGACGGGCAGGAGAATGGCCAGCTGCTCCTCCTGGAATTCCAGGTAGCAGGTCCCATTGGTACCCTGGCTGTGGGAGGAGAATCCTGAGAATTCTATGACGTAGACCACACTGCAGTGAGCAGCGGCCAGGAGCCAGCAGGCGCCGCTGACCAGACCAGCCTGCCCTGGTCTTGGCCGGGTCGTGTACCACAGAGGGTAGGCCACGCTCAGGAAGCGCTCAATGCTCACGGCCATCAGGAAGAGGGAGGTGAGATAGATGGTGGTGAAGAAGAGGAACCCGGAGAGGGGGCAGAGGATGAAGGGCAGCTTCCAGCGCATGCCATTGGCTGCCTCCACCATGCGGAATGGCAGGAAGAGCAGCAGGAGCAGGTCCGAGAGGGTCAGGTTGAGCAGGAGCACGTCCACAGCCACTGGGCGGCGCCGCAGCTTGCCCACGAAGATCACCAGGGCCACCAGGTTGAGAGGGAGCCCCACGAGGAAGGTGAAGAGGTACACAGAGAAGTAGAGCCAGTGATTGCCGGGGAAGAAGGACCAGTGCTGGCTTGTATCCATGGTCGTGGCCACTGGTGAGAGAAAAAAGCGAGACCGAGATGGGTGCAGGCTCTTCCTGCGCCGCACCAGCAGCATCTCACCCATCGGCAGGGCAGTTGTCACCACCCCCACCCCCACGCCCGCAGATGCTGTCCCTGGTGGACTCAGCCCGCCTGTCTTCCTGATCGTGCCCTGTCTCTTGTCCCTTCCCCCAGCAAAGCAGGCACCAAGGAGCTCCACGCAGTCCCCTGGGCCCACGCTCACCTGCGTATTTGAGAACCCAAGTGCTCTGCCACACAGCACCTTGCCGTCTGCTCCGGAACAAGTGTAGCTAGCTACTTATCTGACAGAACTGATAAAGACCTGGCAGTGCCTATGACGTCACTCACTGTTGAACAACAGCACAAAAGATGCCTTGAGCTCCGTTACCAGGGCTGCGTCAGCATGCAAAGAGAGGGGCAAATTCCACAACTGTGCGCCTCGCTCCTCAGGCAGCCTCAGATGGGATGCCCCAACCGTCCGAGCCGACTTCGTCCTCCCCTCCCCTCTGCTACACTTGAATTTTGTCTGCTTCTCTAGAATGGCACTTGTCCAGTTTGCCTTGTAAGGGCAGGCAGCGTGACACAGTGATGGAGAGCTGGGCTCCATGCGACTCTGATTCTTACTGACTTTGTGATTTGGGGCAAGTGACTTAAACTCTCGGTGTCTCTGCTTTCTCACCTATAAAACAGGGATGGTCATAGTACCAGTCTCATAGATTAAAACATTAATACATGCAGATTAAAACATATGTACAGGTGGATTAAAACCTTAATAATACATGTCAAGAGCTTTGAATGAAGCCTGGCATGTGGGGGCAAGCGCTCAGCGGATGTTAGCTGCCACCTTCCCCGTCACTAGGGCGGGCTTGTCTCTGGGATGAGGCGGGTAATAATAATAATAATAATGACTGTGGCGATGACAGCAGCTGCCTTTTAGTGGGCACACAGTCCACAGCAGAGACCCTGCTTCTCGGGGCACCACGATTATGTCGTGAAGTCCTTTTGCCTCACTGTGGGGAAGCGACTTGCCCCAGGTGATAAGCTTGTTAAGTTTCACCACCAGGGTTCAAACCCAAGCTCTGTCCAGCTTCAGAGATGATTTATTTGTTCATTCAAATATTTATGAAGCACAGTGAGATACTATTTCATACCCACTAGAATGACTATAAGCAAAAAGTCAGACAACACCAAGTATTGGCAAGGACATGGAGAAAGGGGAGCCCTCGTTTATTGCTGGTGAGAATGTGAGATGGCGCAGCCACTTTGGAAGGCAGTTTGGCAATTTCTTAGAAAGTTAAACATCAATTTACGATGCGACCCAGCAATTCCACTATAGGTATTTACTTAAGAGAAATGAAAACGTGTATCCACACAAAGACTTGCTCATAAATGTTCGTGACAGCATTAGTCATAATAGCCAAAAGTGGAGACATCACCTGGTGGTCCATTAGTTAGTGAATGGATAAACAGACGTGGCACATCCATACAGTGGAATTCCATCTGGCAATAAAAAGGAACAAACTACCCACGCATATCACAACATGGATGAACCTCAAGAACATTATACGAAGTAAAACAAGCCAGGCATAGAAGACCATATGTTATATGATTCCATTTATATGAAATTTCCAGAAGAGGTAAATTTATAGAGACAGCAGATTAGCGGTTGTCTGGGGTTTGGGGGTGGAAATAGAGATTAAGTGTACATGAGTATGAGGGATCTTACTGGGGTGTTGAAAATATTCTAAAACTAGATTATAGTAATGGGGGCACACCTCAGTAAATTTACTAAAAATCACTGAATTGTACATTTAGCATGGGTGAATTTTATGATATGAAAACTGAATCTCAATTAAGTTGTTAAAAGTATAGCAGTGAGCAAAACAAAGTTTTTGCTGTCATGGTTGCTTATATTTGGTGGTGGTGGAGCTTGAGGAGTGGAGTAGGGGTAAGGTGATGAAGACATCAATAAGAAATTGGCAAAAAGCCACTGGAGAAAATCTTGCAGGTGGAGAGAGTGGCATGTGCATAGGCTGCTTCACTCACTGGGGTAACTGGTGGAGTTTAGGGCTCAAGGGGCTAGAGGACGCTGGGATGGATTATGCTGGGCCCCGGGGAGGAACTGGATTCTCCCCTAATGGGAGGAGGCACAAGTAACCAGGCAAGGTGGCCCAGCACCCACAGGTGCTCCGGAGCTGTGGGAATAGAGAATGGTCCCTGGCACTACAGTGAGGGTGTGGGGATGTAGAGGGAGGCAGTGGGGCTTCCTGGGCTTGGAGTTTGGGCTTTTACTGAAATTCGCTGGCGTTACCACTGTGCAGGGGCCAAGCTTGTTTCTGGCTTCCACAGAAAGTTACTTAACTTCTCTGGCCTGTTTCCATATTTATAAAATGAGAGTAATAGAACTTTCTTTGGAGGGCTATTAGGAGCGTTCATTCATTCATTCAGCAAACATTTAGTGAGCACCTACTATGTGCCAGTCTCTCTTCTAGGTGCTGGGGATACATCATCAAATAAAACAAAAATCCTTGCACTTATAGACATTTAAGCATGAAAAGAGACCATTTGGATAAACTAGTTTGTGCACACCAGCAACATAGCCACCACTTGCTATGCTCCTATACATGTATTCATGGGCATTATTGTCATTAGAGAAACAAGTCTGATTCCTACACCTCGCCTCATTAGAGCACATGCCCAGGTGTCTGTCTCCTTCATGGCCCTCTCCTCTGCCCTCCTTCTCATGGATTTGGGGTGCTACCCTTCACTTTTGCAAAATGGACCACAAATACAGGCATTAACTCCAATAGCCCAAGTTTTCCAAATGTTTCCCAGCCCTTGGGGGTCCTGCTTGGAAGGATCACATCCTACATCTACCACTTCCTTGCTGTAGGGCCTCAGGCAAGTTTCTTAACCCTGTTCAAGGACTGTAGCTACTTTATGCAGCACCTTTTTGCAAATTAGGAAAAGGCACCCCTTTCCAGGTGAGCAAGCCCTGCATCAGAGTGCACTGCCTAAGGAGTGGGTGGTGTCTTTGTTCAAGTCATAATAAGATGCTACTTCCCTTGCTTCCCTTGAAGCAAGGCAGACACATGGTTTGGTGAGCAAAGCACAGGCTAGAATTTATTCAGTGTTAGCCCCTCTGCCTGGCACCCTCAGGTGGTGAACCACCTACCTGTTTGTACAGAAGATGAAATGAATCAGCACTCATTGTAAAGCCCTCAGCATGATGCCTGTGTGTATTAGAGACTATACACTTGACCCTTGAACAGCACAGGTATTGTGTTGAGTCCACTTATATGTGGGGTTTTTTTCAATAAATATATTGGAGAAATTTTTGGAGATTTTTGAAAATTTGAAAAAATTCACAGTCAAAAACCTAGAAATATCAAAAAAATTAAGAAAAAGCTATGTCATGAATGCATAAAACATGTAGATACTAGTTTATTTTATCCTTTACTACCATAACATATACACAAATCTACTATATCCACATATACACTATCTACTAAAAAGTTAAAATTTATCAAAAATAAATTTATTATGCACTCAAACACAGACTGTGCATAGTGCCATTCACAGTCAAGAGAGGTGTAAACAAACATAAAGATGCAGTATTAAATCATATCTGCATAAAATTACTATAGTTCATAATGTACTACTGTAATAATTTCATAGCCACCTCCTGTTGCTATCTTGGAGAGATCAGTTGTTTTAGGTGTCTGCTTAAAACTGATCATTTCCTTGTGAGCAATTTTTCTCTCCAGTAAATTGTATATTGAAGTAAAAAGTGATCTCCCATAGTTCTTCGTATTAGTATTAGTATTTTTCATTGTGTTTAATGCAATACCATAAACCTTGAATAACCCCATGGGACCCATATGAAGTGCCACTAGTTATACTGTAAGGGCTCCCAAAAAGCAGAGAAGTCATGACGTTACCAGAAAAAGTTTAATTGCTTGATATATACCATAGATTGAGGCCTGCAGCTGCCAGTGCCCACCATTTCAGACAGACGAATTCATCTTGTAAACAGAAGATGTAAACTTACGATATCAATATACATTACAGTATTGTAAATATATTTTCTCTTCCTTATGATTTTCTTAATAACATTTTCTTTTCTGTAGCTTACTTTATTGTAAGAATATGGTATATAATTACATGTAACATACAAAATACGTGTTAATCGACTTTATGTTATTGGTAAAGCTTCCAGTCAACAGTAGGCTATTAGAGTTAAAAGTTTTGCAGGGAGTCAAAAGTAATACATATCACTATGCGTGCTCTTTGAAAAAAAAGTTATACACGGATTTTCCACTGTGTGGATCTGGGCGCCCCAACCCCCGCATTGTTCAAGGGTCAACTGTATATTGCTTGCAGCTGTTATTGATTTTGCTTGTACTTGCTCGCCCTCTGCCGAAGCATCTTTTCCTACCAACTCCCTGTGCACAGCTCTAATGCTGCCCCCTTGTGAGTGCAAAATAGTACAACAGCGTCATTATCTTGCCTTCTGTCTCCTCTCTTACTCAGAAATTAAAATGTTTTCTCCTCAAATGATTTCAGAAGCGCATCTCCTAAAGTATATCATCAGAGTGGCAGTTCCTCTAGATTTGAAGCTGACTCCTTTCCTTCCCACGAGTACAGGGTCTCTGTACAGCCCACAGGCAGGTAAGGACGTGGAGAGAGAGACAGCGGCCAGGAGGCAAGCTTACCTTTCCCCTGTGGCCTTGGTCCTGGTCTCCATTCTTCTCTCCGGCCTGGGACGCTGCCTCAGCAGGCTTAGCTCTTTCCACAAGTGGCTCCAAGGGTGCCTCTGGGCAAGGCTGCCCTGCAGTTCCTTTGCAGCAGCTCCCACCAGGGGCCTGGAGAAGCAGCCAGCCTCTCCTGCTCTATGCTCCTTACCCCCAGCAGGGGCTGCTACTTCTGGGATACTACTCCTTGCATTCTTGCTGCACATACTGTCCCCCCACCAGGACCCCCTCCCAAGTAACCGGTCACCAGTGGATTGAGCACGACACTCCAGGCCCCTGTGATGAGCCCCAGCTTCCGCCAGTGGCCTCCCATGTCGGGGTGCAGGAAGCCGGCCACGTTGGAGGCATTGTAGGGACCTAAGCAGAGCAGCAGCGTAAGCAGCGCCCCGCCAGCCACCCAGGCCGCCTTTAGCTTCCGTCTGTGGCTCAGGCCTGAGCGAGCCAGTGCCCGGAGGCAGCCCACGTAGCAGAAGGCCGTGATGGTCAAGGGCAGAAAAAAGAGCAGGAGAGAGAGGCTGAGGCGGGCTGGGCCGGCTGAGGCTGGGTCCCAGGCCTCCAGGCACACCGGAGAGCCATTGACTGGTGTGATGATGCCCAGCCAGCCTCCCGGAGCCTCCAACCCGAAGACCAGCCCCAGGTGACAGAGAACGAGGGCCCATATTGCCACACACACCCCCCAGGAATAGCGTGGCCTCCGGATGGCCTGGTAGCCCAAGGGGAAGGCTGCTCCCAGGTAGCGGCCGACGCTCAGGGCGGCCAGGAAGCCGCCGCCCGCGTAGAGCGGCGCGAAGTGGGCCAGGGCCAGGGCGGGGCAGAGCGGGGCCGGCAGAGGCCAGGCCCCCGAGGCCAGGGCCTCCACCGCCTTCAGGGGCAGGGAGACGGCCAGCAGCAGGTCAGAGCAGCCCAGGTGGAGGGCGTAGACCAGGCTGGGAGTGAGGCGGAGGCGGGCGTGGGCCGCGGCGGCTCGGATGGCCAGCGCGTTGAGCGGGAAGCCCAGCGCGAAGGCGGCCACGTAGAGGGCGAAGGCGAGCTGCGGAGGCAGGTCCATGGGGCCGGCGCTGGTCCTCCCGGGGGCCTCCCGGCCCGCGCAACCTGCTCCTGTCCTCCGATCCCCGGCGCAGACAGGAGGGGCTGCCGGGCGCACACACGGACCCCAGCACGGCTTGGAGTATCAGAAGCCACCTAGTGAGAGGGTCGTCGAGGAAGCAGCGGCGCGCAGGAGGAGCGCCGCCAGGTAGCAGGAGAGCCCGCATTAGAAGCGAGGACTGCCAGCCCCCGGTCCTCTGCCATCTGCCCACCAGATCACCCGGCAAGATGAAGAGAGCGCCTGCGGGATAACGAAGAAGACAGAACTTAGGCACGCAGGTCCCAGAAGAGGGGAGGCCTCCGGGTTTCTGAGACTCTGGGGGAGAAGGGGCAGAGAGAACTCAGAACAGGGCTGAGCCGGACAGTGCGTGTTTCTCCTGGGAATGGGTTACACTCCTGAGTTCACTCCCCTGCCCGCAATTCCCCAGCAGGAGACGGAGCCGCTCCACGGTGGAAAGCCTGCAGGGCAGGGGGGAGCAGGCGGGTCAGGGTGCGGATGTGATGGGGGCTGTGGCAAAGGGCAGGCAAAGGGGGTCCCCCAGGGCAGAGCCCAGGGGTGAGCTGGGTCCCCTCAGGGTCATGGACATGAGCTTAGCAGACCCAGGGGGCACCAGGACAGGGGCTCTGGGGTCTGGGGAATAATCATGGGTGTGGACAGGAGCCGCAGAAAGAGGGACTCACCTTGTGGCGCTGCCAGATGTCTCTGAGGCTCAGAAGTCCCCCTCACTGGGCTGGTGGAGATGCCCGGGTTGAGCAGTGAGCCGGAAGGGAGAGAAGGGCAGGGGGCAGGGCCATTAGCCTGAGGCACTAGCAGCTTGGGTGAGCAGCTAATGGGGCATCCGGGCTGGAGCTGGGGCTGCTTTGGAAGGAGGTGAGGGGCTAAGAAGCTGACAGGGCACAGAAGGGGGCGAGGGGAGGAGTCTGGGTTTGGTCTGCATGGGGTGAGGGGTGTGTGGAGCCAGTACCTTGAAGGAGCAGGGTTTGCAGGGTATAGCTAGGGATGGCTTTGTTCCCTCCCCACTCCACCCGCTGCTGGGGGCTAGGCCTTCCCTACTCCTGGATGAACTCTTGGACAAGCCCGTGCCTTATGGCTCACTCCCAGGCACAAAGAGTACTCCAGTGACTGCGGTCACCCAAACCATCTCCGTGTGGTAGTCATTCCACAGTGCAGCTCACACAGGCTGCGGGCACATTTTTGCAGGGAGGGGGCCCCTCTGGTTTCCTTCTCCTTTCCTCTCTAGCTCCATAATGGTGGTTTCTGGCCTTTTCAGTGTTGGCAGTAGGAGAGAGGAGGAGGCAAGGCAAGGGACAAGCAAAGTCTCGTTTGGCCGGCACTGGAGTGACCAGGCTATTGCCCCACTCTGCCTCTCTCGGGCAGCACAGATGGCCAGGCTAATTCCTCCCCGAGTGGGGACTCTGGGCGGCACTCCCTGAGGCACAGGTGATGTGTGCCCCAACCCGGCCGCTTACCTTCCTTCTCTCAGCCTTGGGCATCCTCACTGGGGTCACCTTACCCTTCCAGGAAGACCTCCTAAGCAAGATTTCGAATAGCTCCAAACTGGCCCTCTCTCAGATGTGGCCCACATCTGCCAGTGGAAAAGAAAATCTGTCTCTGTGGTTCTCTATCTCTGTGCCTGTGTCTGTCTTTCTGTCTGCCTGTGTCTGTCTGTCTCTCTCTCTCTGCTACCTCAGGTGTGTGCGTCGGTCACCAGACAGCTATGCCCCTTCCGAATTCCAGGTCACCCATAAGAAGCTCGTGAGTGGGCTCCTGGCTTCAGGTGGAGCCGCATAGGATTCTCAGCATCGACAATTCCCTCCAGCGAAATTATCTCAGTTCCTTTTCCTACCTCCAGGTTGCTAAATTGGCTGTCGCTGGCCTGCTTTCCAAGGCCTACACATGTGCTGCAGCGCCTCTCTGCGAGTGTAGAAGAACTGGCCGCCTATCGTTGAGTGTTTTGTCTCTGGGAAACACCGAGAAACTGACAGAACTGAGAAAGAATCAGAAAGAATGCCACTCCGGGGAAGACGTCCTCCCTGCTGTGCCCCCCACCTGGCAGGTCAGGTCTCTGTCCAGCGTCACCTCCTCAGAGGGCCTTCCTTGATCCCTCCATCCAAACCAACCCCTCCCTCCTCTGTATCCTCCTTACGTGTGTTTATTCAGAGCACCTGTGATTCTGCAACATCGTATTTGTTAGCTCTGCTGCTGGAAAGTTGGCCTTATGAGGCAAAGATTTTAGTCTGCGTTGTCCACTGCATGTTGCATAGTAAGTGCTCAGGCAGCCAAATGAATGGTCGATTGCCTGAGCCCTGGGAGGACAGTGAGATCTGGGGTGGGTAGAGGGCTGCCTCCGAGCTTCCTGGCCACCTGCTCATCACGCCTCAGCAGTGCCTGTTGACAACTACATCTCGTGGTCAATTGGTCATGAAGTAGGTTTATGTCAGCAGCTGGGCACAGGGACAGGATGAGAAGGCACTCGATGGTTGCCAGGAGCCTGTGCCAGGCCCATCAGGCTCGGGGCTGCCTTCAGCTCCCTGGAGGGGACCCTGCCCTAAAAACCCTTGGGGACCCTAGACTGGACTAGAGATCCCCAAGATTAGTACTATGTCTTATCTTTTGTGTGCCCCAACAACTGGCTCTGTGCTGGATGCACTAGCCGGTGCTCAGTAAATGTTTGCAGAGTGAAGGAATGGTCGAATGACAGTGGACCTCATTTTGGGTACAGAAACCACAAAACTCTCCCCCTTTCATGTAAACAGTTCTCGAAGTTTCACCTTCCTCCAGAAAAGTTAATGGTGCTCACAAGAAATCAAACTGGAGACAAAGTGGATTGGGGGGTAAATCCGTGCCTCACTCTGCCACAGTTCCAAGAGTTGCCATTCTTATATTGAGCAGACGTGAGAAAGGA
The DNA here is from genome assembly GCA_023783475.1 of Daubentonia madagascariensis. NCBI lineage: Eukaryota > Metazoa > Chordata > Mammalia > Primates > Daubentoniidae > Daubentonia > Daubentonia madagascariensis. Next base: position 1,414,209 of record JAKFHU010001831.1, read on the forward strand.
AGGTAGGAAAGGAAAGTGGCACGTTGGGGTCACCTGCCATGTGCCGGGACCTGTACGTTCATCACCTTGGTGATTGGTTCATCACAGGTTTCTGCTCTCTGAGGGGCCTTAGCCCCTTGGCAGAAGCAGGGGAATGGGTGGGAGATCACACCTGAGGGGTGGAGGGGAGCCGGAAGCACCTAACTGGAAAGTCTGAACCAGTGAACATAATAGGGAACTGGCGGGGAGGGCAGTGAACGACAGTGATGCTGTGAGCTTCCTCACGGCCGATGGCCTTCGAGGAGTTTTTTAGCAGTTGTGGGTTGTGAAAGAGCTTGGTAGGTTCACGTTTGAGAATAGCTGTGAGTATTGGATCGGCTTCCCCTTTTGACATTGTTCAAGAAATGCAAATAAAAGATGGGAATTGGTTTTTTTAGAGACTTTTGGCTTCTGTGCTAGGCGTCTTACACTGTGGCTCCAGCATGTATAAGATTACTCCACGCTTCTTATCTTGAACCACCTGCATGGTAGGGAGTGGCATCTCCATTTTACAGATGAAGAAACAGGCTTGGATGAGTTGGGGAACTCTGCCCGAGATCACTCGGCTACTCAAATAGAACAAGACCAGACTCATGCTTGTCTGCCTACAAAACCCATGCACTTTTCCTAACAAGACAGTGGACTCTCCAGTCTGCTGATTTAATCACAAAATTGCTGTGACTCCTTTTCTTTCTCCCCGGGCCTCCACGATGCCTTCCCCATCTTCCCATCTGCACCCTGATTCCACAGAGCGGAAGGAGCTCACTGGTCCTTTGAAGTGGTGTCTGAGCCATTTTTATTGTGCAGCTCTCTGTCCGTTACACGTTTATCCACACCACTGTCAGTCTCAGACCCCGAGACCCCTGGGGGTAGGGGCCGCTGTAGCGAGATCCCTTCCACAGGATGCCTTGCTTACATGTAGGCATGTTTCTAGAGGAGAAGCCAGCTTGGGACAGTGCCTCTTTCTACCCTATTTCTGTCCTTTTCCAGGCTTTTCTCCAGAGGCAGATATTGGGCATGAAATTAGTGAGTGGGGATGTCAGAGCAGGGGAGGGATCAAAGGGGTAGGGACTGGAAGAAGGAAAAATGATGACAAGCTGATCCCGGCAGGGACACAGCCAGCTGGGGGTAGGGCTCCAGAGCGGTGGACGGTGGCAGATGGTTGGGGTGGGGGCAGGTGTTTACGTGAGTTTCCGGGCGGGAAGGAGAGTGGGGAAAGACCAGGGACAGGCCTTTCGGAGGGTTGGGGTTACCAGTGCTGACAAGGTTGGCTCTGGGCCAGGCATAAGGTCCTCCACAGAGGGGGCAGGGGGAGGTTGTGTGGCAGCGGCTGAGCGGTGGCTGTGGAAGCACTGGGATTTCCCTGGCCCCTGCTCCGCCACAGCCGTGCAGCCATCAGTGCTTGAGGGTCACGTACTCCACATCTTCCCGGACCCGAGGCCGCTCCCCAGCCCCAAACTGAATCAGCTCTGAGTAGTGAATCCCCTCGTCTTCTGGAGAATCTGGAGCCACGTTCTCATAGTCGCCCTGAGAAAGCCACGTGGTGGTGAGCTTGGCCTCAGTCTCCAGCCTCCCACCAGCCACTTTTCTGCCCCTTCTCTCCTTGACTCCACCTGGCAGTCCAGAAGCCCACACGGGAGTTCTCTTGTTCAGAAGCTGGCTGTGGTCGGCATCCAGGCTCAGAGGTACCCGCTCTGGCTCTGGCCACCTCTGCCTGAGCAACCCTCCCCAACCAACACCCAGCCTTTGCCACCACTGACGTCTCCCCAAGCCCTTCCCATGGGTAGGACCGTGGCTCCCACTCCCCGCAACCTTCCACTGCCCTGCCCTCTTACCACTCGACGCTTCTGCACCACTGAATAAGTGACCATGTCGTTGCTGTCTTGGGGAAGCCCCTGCATCCCTGAAGTCTCTGCATCTCTGGGGGTGGGAGGGGTGCAGATGGATGACCACAGAGAAGCATTTCCCGTGAACTCTCCTCTTCCTCCCAACTGCCTTAGCTTCTCAACAGCACCCCAACCCCAGCCCCTTATGTAAGAGTAACTTGCTGTCTCCAGAGTGCCCAGTGCTCACTAGAAACGTGTGCTGTGTGTGTGAGAAGAGGCACGTATCCCAAGGTCTTGATCTTCATGATAAAGACCAACTATGGGCATACATGCCCCTGACTTGAAAAAACACGTTCAATTCCAGAGACTGTCATCTACCCAGAGGGTTGTTATGGAGAGTAAAGAGGTAATGAGTATGTGGTGGTGCCTGGCATGGGGTAGGGCAGGCAGGTCACCCTCCCGGTACCCTCAGTACCCAGTTCCTGGTGTGTCGGTCTCGGGAAAGCGCAAGGCAGCGTAGCTGATGCCATCTTCCATCACCGGATTGCAGCATCCCATGGCGTGGGGGCCTTCAGAGAGGGGGCCCCTTCTTATCTGGGAGGGAGAAAAGGCTGAAGCTCTGAGCACTCTTACCCCCAGCCTGACTCCCTTCCCCTGGCCTCTGGCAGCCCAGATCTCCCCAGAGGACTTTGTGTCACCCTCCTTCACCTAGGTTCTTCTCCTGACTTCAAGGTCTGCCCTGCATTTAATCTTTCTCCATCCTACCTTTTTATTCCTCACAAAGAAACTCTGACCACTGGAATTTTCCTGAAGCCCCTGCTGGCTCCGGGTCCTCTTCCAGCTAAGAAATAAAGGCATGTCAACGAGGGTCCAGGGAACGGGAGGGAACAGGACCCTGCGGATTCGGCAGGCTGCAGGCTTTGGGATTGAGCAGCTGGAAATGGGTGTTTAACCAGGGGAGGGTGCGGGAGGCGGGCGGCAGGAGGAGCTCACCTCCGCCAAAGCTTGACCCCGAACGTGGCCAGGATGAGGACAGCCAGGCAGAGCCCGATGCCCACGGCCGCTCGCCTGCCGATGGTCTCCGGGCTATCTGGCGGAGAAAGGAGCGACCTCAGTCAGTTAAGGGGCCAGCTCTGGCCTGCAGCAGCATCCTGGAAGGCATCGCGACTTCTCCCTGCATCCAGCCCCTTCTCGCCCGCACATCTTCTCCTCCATGCGTGGGACAGTGAGGCAGAGAAAGAGGGAGAAGCTGCCCCTGCCCTCTAGACCTCCCGTCAGGAAGAAGGGGCTTACTCTTTCTCCTGAGGAGCTCCTGCCTTCCCACAGACACGGCACACACACAGCCTGTGACCCTCCCCTCAAAAATGGGTGCAACTCTTCAGGGCAGTTTGGCCACACTATCAGAACTGTCTTTGACCCTGCAATTCCACGTGGGAATTTATCTTGCAACTGTCCTTGCAGGCATGCCCAAAGCAAGAGGCTGCATGCCTTGGCCTTGAAAAGGGCCCTGGGTAGAAGGTATGCGACATTCACACCGGGGGCACAGTGCAGCCCTGAGGAAAAGAGGCAGGCCTCAGGGTGACTGAAAAGTGGACAGGGATTTTATACAGTGTATCTGTTACACTTCCATATAATATGCTCAGGATGTTTTCCTTTCGCCCCCGGCTTTGGAGGTGATGATTCTCTAAATTTAAAGCCATGGCTCCAATCATTCATCTGAAAAAGTACAATAAATAAATTAAACATTTCCCCTATATTTTCAGACTCTTTAGACACTCTGTATATACACAGACAGAACAATCTCCAAGCAGTGTTATTACACGGAAAAAAGAAAAGAAACTCCCGGGCAGAGTGTGAGCCCTGCTGCCATCTGTGTCACAAAGAAGCGTATGCAGACCTGGACCTGGGTGTATGTGTTGTGCATGCGCGGGATGCTCCAAAAGGAGCTGAGATGACCGCGCACAGTTGGGGCCTCTAGGGAGGGGACTAGAGCTCTCAGAGGTCAATAGTGACAGGTGTCTATTTCCACTAGTTACCCTTTTGTGCTTTAAAAGATTCTTTTTACCATGTGCTTGGATTATCTTTTTAAAAAACCACTAAAGTCTCAAAAGATAAAAACAAGGAGCCTGTCAAGGGTGAGACTGGGGCGGGGGCGGGGGGCAGGGGGCACAACCCAGGAGGAGGCGGAGGCCTGGAAGGCGGAGGCAGCCTGAGAGAGAATCCTGAGAGTCAGGCGAGACAGAGGGGAGGCAGGAAGAGAGACCGGTGAGCCTGAGAGGGAAGGGGCCTTACAGTAGACAGTGAGGGCGCTGGGAGGCGACTCGCCCGTGCCCAGCCGGTTGGCCCCCCGGCACCAGTAGGCGCCTGAGTGCTGGACCTTCACGGGCTCCAACCTCAGCGTCTGGCCAGCATGGTGAAGGTTTTGGTTATTCCAGTCAAACCAGGTGTACTGGGAGACAGGAGGGTTGGCGTCACTCTCGCATGTCAGGGCCGCTTTCTTCCCCTCCATCACGCTGTCTCCTGGGGTCATGGACACCCGCAGCCTCCTGGGTGCATCTATAAGGGGAAACAAAGTCAGGACCAGGCAGCCAGTCCCCTGCCTTTTTCTGCCCCCAGCCTCCAGCACCGGCCACTTACACAGCACTTGGAGCCCCCAGGCCTTAGACGCAGTCTGTCCTATGGAGTTGTTGACTGAGCAGCTGTAATTTCCAGCATCTTCTGGGGAGACGGACTTAAAGCTCAGTTCTCTTCCTTTCCCCAGAAAGCTTCCATTTTTCTTCCAGATGAAGTGGACTTCTCCGGGGTGGCTGCTTGAGAAGTCACATTGGAGAACGACCCGGTATCCGGAGTGAATCTCGGAATGGGGACTGATCTGCAGGACCCTCACGTCTCTGGGGGCATCTGGAGGGCAAGGGCCTCAGGCTGACCTCCCAGTTCCCTGTCCTTCTTGCTGTCCCCAGGGCTTCCTTTCCCCTTGGCCCTGAGGCCTGGCTCTCATCCCTCAATTCTGTCAAAGATGCAGGTCCAGACTCCATTCTCCTTGCCCTTTGATCCCTATGTCCCAACTGGGCCACCTCCCAGATCCCCCTGCCCAGGCTGGGGACTCACAGTGGACATTCAGGTTGACAGGTTGTGCCCATGAGCACCAGCTGTTACAAGCTGCACAGGTGATGGTCTTGACGTCCCAGGAAATTTTCTGAATCAGCAGTACCCCAGGTGATTGCTCACCCCAGGAGCCTTGGGGACTCCATTCATATCGGGTGACTCTAGGGTTACTGGAATTGTAGTTACAGGAAAGGGTCACGCTGTCTCCTTCTCGAATCGGTGTGGGGTTTTGAATCACTGCGGTCACCTTCTTGGGGGGATCTGGGAGAAAACCAGAGAGGTGAGTGAAGAAAAGCCAACTTTTCCATAATACCTTTCCCTTCCTGCTTCCTGTCTCTCCCCACTTGCCCCCTGCGATCATGTAGTTCCTAAGTTAATCAAAGGGAGGCTTGTGCTTCCCTCCTGCATCTGTGTGAGGATGGAAACCCTGCCCTGGCCATTTGGCCTGGCTGCGGTTTGAGGCAGGATGGCACAGCAGTTAAAAGCGCAGAGCTGGAGACAGACTGCCAGACCCTGCCACTTAGAGCCGCATGGCCATGGCTGCAGGCCTCAGTTTACTCAGCTGTCAAATGAGGTCTGGAGAAGACCTAACCTCCTGGAATTGCTACAAGGGTGAAATGAAATGATGCCCTTAGAGCAGAGCATGGCATGTAGAAAACACTCAATCAATGCTGCTGCTGCTGCTGCTATTGTATATCCAGCTGTCTAGATGTTCAGGATTTGGGCATCTCTGTCAGCACATGTGACATCTCGGGGTCCAAGGATCAAGCTTATGGGTTCTTTTTGTCCTGGGCTCCATTTAGTGACAAGATTCACTGTGTTTGCCCCAGTTCTCCTTGAAAATTTCAGGATCTCTTCTGGGACTCAGCCATGGCCTAGTGACACTATGTCTCCGCATCCCTCATGGAGCCCTGGCATCTTGCAGTTCATTCATTCAACAAGCATCTACTGAGCACCTACCACGAGCCAGGCCCTGTTCTAGGTGGTGGGAATACAACTGTGAACAGCAACAAAGCCCCTGCCCCAAGTAGCTTCCATGCCAGGAGACCCTAGCTTCTACTTGAGCTTCATTCTGGGGCTGAGGAATTCCCTGCGCCCCATCTGCCTTCCTCCTTTCCCCACTCCCGTCTCCTCTCCCTAGAACCAGACACTCTGTGACTACTCACACTGGACATCCAGCTCAGCTTCCTGGCCAGTCTGTCCAGTGCCAAGAATGTTTTCTGCCAAGCAGGAATAAGTCCCAGCATGCCAGGGGAGGACCTTTGGGATCTGGAACCTCTTTTCTGTCCTTCCCAGCACTTCTTTCCAATTGTGATACCAGGTGTAATTTGTTGGAGGAGGATTGGCCAGTGATATACAGATCAGCTCTACTTTATTTCCCTCAATGGCTGATGACTGGAGGATATGAACTTTGGAAGGTTCTGGAGCAACTGGAAGAAGGGGCAGAGGCAAGCGGGGAGGTGAGACAAGCCTTCTGACCTGTGCAGATGGGCACAAGTGCCCCCGCTGCTCACAGAGCCTTGGGTCCACTCCCACTAATCCCCTGCGCCCCCCAGCTCCGAGGAGGCTCACACTGCACTTCGAGGGCCACTTCGTCTGACACGCTTGTGCCCATGTCACTGGAGGCCTGACAGCGGTACTTCCCACTCATGTTCTTGGCGACTGTGTGCAGAGTTAGCGTGAGCATCTCCTGTGTGCTCAGCAGGATCCCATCCTTGAGCCAGGATACATCCCGGTACTCTGGGTTGCTGCTGATGACCTTGCATGTCATGGTCACGGAATCCCCCTCCTTGACAGTGGCTTCACGGGGACTGACGTGGATCTTCAGCTTCGGGAGGTCTGGAGGAGCAGAGGGACCGTCGGGGAGGGGATGGGGAGTCCTCAGAGGGTGGGAACTGTGAGAGATGGCAGTGCTTCTGTTCTGCACAGCAGTGGCCTGCTGGTCCCTTCACCCGGGTGGCTGTCATGGCCTCCTAACTGGGCTCCTGCTTCCCCCTTCCCACTTCCCTACCGCCTGGTCTCCACCAGGATTCCTAATACCGTCAACCAGACTTTGTCAGTCCTTGCTTGAAACCATTCAGAGGATTCCACACTTACAATAAAATCCCAAACCCTTCCCATGGCCCTTGGGCTCCAGTGTCCCCGCTCCCTCACCTACTTCCTCTCACGCAGCCCTCAGAGGCGGTGAGCTTCAGCCTCTCTGGCCCCCGCTCCTAGTTCCACCTCCAGGTCTTTGTCTTGCTCTTTCGTCTCCCGGGATCCTCTTCACGTTTCCCGCTGCACTCAAGCCAGCTTAGGTGCTCCCCTTCCTCGGAGAGGTCTCCACCCATCACTCCCTACACGCACCTGCCTTACTGTCTCTCGACACACGTGCCACTACCTACAGTCACGTTCCAGATCTCTTTGTTAATCCATTTATTGTTGTGTCCCTCACTGCAGTGCTAGCTCCGCATGGGGCAAGAGCTTTGCTCACTGCTGTATCCCACCCTCCCTGCCCCCAGCTGGCAGCCAGAATAAGGCCTGGCACCTAGTAGGCTCACAGCAGAGATTTATTGAATGAACATATGAGGCACAAAATAATGATGTGAAAAAATTTCCCCCCAAGGCAGAACAAAGAAACCTAACCAGATAATCCCAAAATCTTGTCATGGCTTGAGGATAGATTATTTTATTCTGTTAGGCCAAAGGAGAGGCTAAAATGACTCTGTGTCCTGAAACACCAGGGCTGACAAGAAGGACAGTGGCAGAAGGAAGAGGCTCTGCGTGGGCCCCGCTCTGCTGCGGTGACCACAGATTGATTATCCTTCCTTCTGGGTAGGCTCCTCTTACCCTTGGCTCATGCCCACTGCGGGGTTGGGGAGAAGGTGACAAGGACTTCATCCTTCCCATAGGTACAACTGGGAAACTCACGCTTTACATCCAGCCGCACCGTTTCCTTGGAGAGCACCTGCTGTTCCGTGTCACTCCAGAGCCGGCAAGTCAGGTTCTTCCCATGATGACTCCACTGCGGCTGGAACTTGAGCTCGCTCTGGGTTAAGATAGTCTCGGTGGAAATGGAGGTCGAGGTGACAGCAGACTCTTCCAGGGACCACTGCAATTGGATCTGGTACCCAAAGCAGGCGAAATTCAGCACGCAGGTCAGAGTGGCTTCCTGGGACTCTCGAATTTCTGGAGGGAGCCGGATGTGAGGTACAGGAGGCCTTTCTGCAAAAGAGTGGAGGCCACGCCTGAGGCCTGGGGGGCGAGGACAGGTGCAGACACCTGGCTTTAGACGTCCTGTCCCAAATAACCCCTTAGGAAACCCTTGCTAGTCCATTCCACCTCTCACCAGTCCTGCTTGTCTCCACTGTAAATCATTTTCGTTCAGCGAAAATACTCTCTGAAAGGCCTTGGCAACACCAAACCTCCTTGGGAATTGTGCTCTGTACTCTTTTCCTTCTCACCTCCAGAGGTTTACTTTCTAAATGTTTGCAAGATTGTTCCTCCCACTAGCCCTAAGTGAATTTTACCAGTTTAGTTCAACACATATTTTTGAGCTTCGATGACAAACTTGTATTTGTTTAACGACCTCAGTATTGGAGACATCCAAGCACAGCATTGGGTCAGCTGCCCCCCAGCCTGGACCACCCTTCAGACTGCAGGGTCTGAAGCAGCATCCCTCGCCCCACACATAGAACTTTCCACTGAAGAAACAGGCTGTGGAACAGAGTGACCACACTCTCTAGGGTGGGGGCCTGAGACCTGTGTTTCATGGGCCATGTTCACATGTGTGTCATCTAGCCTTGAAGGGCTCATTAGAATGAGTCACCAAAATTAACACATTGGGAGATTTCCCTTGAAAATCCAGATTTCCATTTTCTTTTGAAAAATCAGAAAATCTGACAGCCTGGAACCAAGGCTCCAGAATGGGCAGGAGATGAGGGGTAGGTGGGATGCCCGAGGTGGGACAAGTGCCCATGCTGCAGTTTGCCACAGCCCCTTTTGTGCTGCCTGCGTTACCTGCTTGCGTCCCCTCCCTGACCTCTGCGGGCAACTTGGTTTATGACCCCTGTTCCAGGAGTTGGGTATTTGCCACCTCCCTCCTTACCTCTGCCCAAGGCAGAGGGACCCCTTCCCCCAAGGCCTTACCAGAGATGTTGAGGTGTATTTTCTCCATCCATTTGTCAGTCCTGGACATCATCCTCAGCCCCAGCTGACCGCTGTCATTAACCTGCACCCGGTCGATGCTCAGGGTGCAGTTTTGTGTTTTGTCTCCCAGGAATCGTACCCTTCCCTGCTGAGAAGGAGACGCCTCCATCCTCAAGGTCTTATAGAGGATGGTCCCGTTGTAGCTCTTGGTGATGTTGTTATACTCAGCATTGTGGTACAGGGTGAAGTTTTCTAGGTTCTCAGACTTTGGATTTTTGTATTTGCAGGGAATCCAGACGCAGGCCCCCTCCCAGGCGTAGAGGGTGTTGGGATGCACAAAACTCCATTTATTTGAGTCAGAGAAAGCCAAGTATTCTGAAACTCACCACAGTGATGAGAAAGCATTATTGAGGGGGCATGAGAGCATTCAAAGGAATAAAGAATTCCCTCCGAAGATAGAGGGAGACACAGGGAGGTGAAGAGCAGAAGCATATCTTCTATGTCTATATCTATGTCTATATGTGCACACCGCCTGCACCTCCCTCCCCCACATTTACTCTTCTCTGCCCCAGGTCTTTCCTCCTTCTCCAGTGCCCACTGACATCCCGGAACCCGAGTACCAGCCTAGGCCACAGTCCTTACCCAGGAGCAGGAGCCAGGGGCCGAGGAGATGCATGGTGTCGTGTCTAGGTGGAAGCCTGGGCTGGGAAGAGTTTGTCTTTGAGCCATCTGGTTGCTTACTTCTCCCAGATGGCTTTTCTTTTCACCCGCTGAGCTCCAACCCTTTCCCCCAATCCCAGGAGGACCGTGCCTGGTTGCATTGTGGGGATGTGGGATTCTGGATGCTCACGGAGCCTTTTCTGGATATGCCGTGCCTCTCCAGCCTGAGAGCCCTGTGGGGGCATCCTATCTCTCTCCCCAGAACTCCTTCCTTCCTTTCTTCCTTCTTCCCTCCCTCCCTCCCTTCCTTTTGTCCATCCATTCATCCACCTATAATTTTATAAACTTCCTGCCCAGCTCTCAGGCTTTGAGTGGCACCACAACACCGAGCGCCTCCAATGCCAGGCACTGAGTAACTTGGAGCTCTCCCTGGGGCTGCTAGTGAAGGATTTTACACAGGTGAGAGACAGGGTCAAACTTTGATTTGACAGACCAGGAAAAAAATAATCTAAAACCATTAATAAAGTATGATGTCAGGAGAGCATTTAGAGGGGTCTGTAGAGTCTTAGGAGAATGTGGTCCAATGGTCCCACTCAGATGCCCCTAAGGGCCAGGTAGTAAACATAAATCATCCAAGTGGGGACAAAGGTTGGTTGCTGTCTCAGTTCCAGCCAGTTGTTGCCAAGTGGAACATGAACTCAGCATTGTCTGATCTTCCACTGTTTGAAGAGAAATAAGAAGCCAATTTTTATGTGAAATGTTCTGCTTTAAAAAAAAAAATACACAGAGCTGGTCATACAAAACCTATCTGTGGGTTGGGATTTGCAACCGCTTCCCATCTCTCTCTCTCTCTCTGTGTGCCGTGAGCTTGCCCTCCACCATCCTTGACTTTTGCAAAGAGTTGCATTTACATAGAGTTAAATTTAAGTCCCAATTTACATAGTTGTGGCCCTCTGTGCAGGTCCCTGGGGAGCTGGCAGGATGTGTCCACAGAGTGTGTCTCCGGTGTCAGCATAGACCTCAGCCCCTCCCACTCACCCCACCAACATTTCCCACGCATCAACACCCCCCTCTTTGTCTGTTTATCTCCTCGGGCTGCATAGCTCATGCCAAGGGCTGTTGGGTGTCCAGTATTGGGTGTGGGGAGCGCTAAACTGCTTGCCCAGAGCAGGAGGGGGATCTGTCCCCAGGCATAGGGACTGGCCTGGCCTGGGCATGGATTCAGGGTGAGGGATCTGTAGCTGAGCATACTCTCCAGGCAGAGCCTACATCAGCTCTGTAGGTGCTAATAGTGTTATACATAGAAGTCTTCAAGGTCACATACACTTGAGAAAAGCTGGGTTAGAAAGTTAAGTAAGATTCTTTACTGCAGAACTTTTCAAACCTTTTAATAAGCTACATCTGCATCACAAATCTCCAAACATGGGATTAGAATACAGTACTACAGTATATTGCCCATATTTCTTTGGCCATGGGATCTATTTAACATTTTCCATAAAAAACTTTGTAGGGTTTCAGGGCCAGTGTTCTCAAAGATACTTTGAGATCCCTGTAAGGTTTCCTAAGGGGAAACAAGGGCTGTGGCAAGGACTAGATTCCATTCCCTGGGGCAAAGATTAGCCTCCGGTAGCTGGGCCACTGTGCCCCCTCTGTTGGTACCCACCAGCCACACAATCATCAGGGCCTGGCTAGAGAACCCCGGCATGAGTGGGAGAAGGGCACTTCCAGAGCAGGGCTGCGTACTTGCCCCAAGGAGCTCCAGGCAGTCTCTGGAGCATGAGAATTGGGCCACCAGGCCTGGGAATTGGAAGGCTGAGGAGGCGGGATGGGATGTGAAGGCTAGGGACAATAGTCTTTAGGCACAAAGCCAGGACAAGGCCACACTGTCCACACCTGTAGCCTGCTCAATACTGGCTTGTTTAGGGCCATGCAGGACCTCAAAGCTGACCTCCCTGACTCCCTTCTTCCCTCCTGGGCATCCAGTGACCCATCCTACCCTCAGCAAGCCTGGCAAGGGGGATGTTCAAAGACAGGGGTCTGTCTACAACCTGTTGTAACACAGGTGGGAGAGACAAAGGGAGGTCCCTGCTATGTTCCCAGCCCTGGAAATTATGCCCAGCACATAGCAGCTGCTCCATACTTGCTTATTGAATGCAAAAAAGAACAAAATGACTTTTACCTGTTTCCTCGTGTCTTCCCTCTTCAGGGACCCTGGCAGCATCTGAGAGTGAAAGGGGAAGTACAGTGAGGTCTGAAGTAACTGATTTTCACCTCCTTGGCCACACCCCCTGCTTCTGTGTGGCTCTGAAGGTGACCAAGAGGCATCATGGTCTGCGGAGTGGCGAATAGAGACAATGGGAGGATGTGGGGCTTGGAGTCAGATTGGGAGACTCGAATATCTACTGCCAGTTCTTAGTTTCAGGGTATGGATTTTCTGTAGCAGATCAGTTTCAGATCTGGCTTCTCCACAACTCCCCCCTCTACCCAGCTCTGTGGAAATGCTAATGCCTCAAGCCAAGCACAAGAACTGCCAGCCTGCTGGAAAAGGCACAAGTCAACTTGAAAGTATTAGTAGTTCAGTGCCACTATCCAGTTGTTACCATTCTACTACCCCCTGTCATAGGCATGAATGGTGGGGAATCTGACCACTCACACCGATGCTTTGGCAGCACCCAAGGGTTGAGGGAAGAGAACAGATATCAGGAAAGGAAAAGATATCTTATGGGAAGTGTTATTGAATGGGAAAGTCTTGAGACTGAAACCTCTCCACTTGTGTCAGGCTTCTAGTCAGTGAGTGTCTCAGGAGCAAAACCAGACAGCAGTCAAAGCCATGCAAATCCTACAGGTGATGATGGAAGCTTCTGAGAAATCTTTACTCTGATACCATTGTACTCTAAGGGCAGCTGGCCATGGGGATGGAAACAGAAAGAGGGAAGAACTTCTTCAAAAAGCAGTGATGTTCTTGAAAGATGGAGTAGATATACTTTTCCCTATTTCTTCTGCTAGGTACAACTGAAAACTCTGGACATTATAAAACAAGCATAAAAAGACTGAAAGGTGGAGAGAAGCCAGACTAGTTAGGGACCTTGGTACCCAAGGAATGATATGGTGGTGAATTCCCTGAGTTTTCTCTTTGCCTCCTATATCCCATATTGGATACTGGAGAAGCCAACAACTGGAAACGTCAATGAGCACAAACAAAAAAAGTTCCAGCAAAGCTCTGCTTTTCTAGCCAAAGAACCAAGAAAGGGGCATCGTAGAAAGATAGAACTCTTTCAGTCAACAACTACTCTACTCCAGCCAATACCATAGAAAAAACTGCAGCCTCATCCCACCTCTGTCAGCAAAGGCTGAGTGTGGAGCCTAGACTTCCACCCTTGCGAGGCTATAACAAAGAACCCTAAGCTACTCCCCATACTCGGTTGGACTGGTGCCAGAGAAGCCTAAGTGTGGAGCTGGGACCTTCATCCTCCCTGGGATCACCCTTCCTGCAGTGTCAGTGGAGACCACATGGGCAGCCTGGACATCCACCTCCATCCCGATGTAGTAATGAGACATTCCTCCCCCTCCCTATTGGAGTGGTGTCAGAGGAGGCCTAGTGGAAAGTCAGGACTTTCACCACCACCCAGTGGTAACAAGCCCCCTCCAAGGTGCCAGTGAAAACCACGTGGGGAACAGTAATGAGGCACTCCACCCCTCCCAGCCAGGGTGGTATTAGTGAATACCTTGTGGGGAACCTGAACTCCCACCCCTGCCCAGCAATAACAAGGAGTCCTCATCCCCTCCCCCAGGTGTCAAGAAAGGCTGAGTGGAGAACCTGGACTTTTATCCCCATCTGGAAATAATGAGGCAATGCCCCCTCCTTCATTTCACTGGAGCAGTATAAAGGGAGGCCTGCAAAAACACAAGATTTAAAGAAGATCCAGAGTCTTTTAGCATAATACCCGGATTTCAAAAAAAAATCACTCATCACACTAAGACCCAGGAAGTTCTCAAACTGAATGAGAAAAGATAATCAGCAGACACAAACACCAAGATGACACAGATGTTAGAATTATCTGACAGAGATTTTAAACCAGCCATCATAAAAGTGCTTCAATGAGCAATTACAAACACACTTGAAATGAAAAAATAGAAAGTCTCACCAAAGAAATAAAAAATATAAAGAAGAACCAAATGGAAATTTTAGAACTAAAAAATACAATAACTGAAATAAAAACCTTAATGGATGGACTTAACAGCAAAATGGAGAGTATAGAAGAAAGCATCAGTGAAAGGGAACATAGAACAATAGAAATTACCTATTCTAAAAAACAGAGAGAAAACAGACTGAAAGAAAATGAACAGAGCCTCAAGGACATGTGTGACTATAATAATGTGTGTCACTGGAGTCTCAAAAGGAAAGGAGAAAGAAGGTGAGGCTAAAAAAATTCCAAGAAATAATGGCTACAAATTTTCTTAATTTGACCATACACACACACACACACACACACACACACAACATGTATCTACAGATTTAAGCAACTGAGTGAATCACAAACAGGATAAACCCAAAGAAATCCATGCCAAGACACATCATAGCCAAATTTCTAAAAATTAGAGGCAGAGAAAAAAATCTCAAAAGTAACCACATAAAAATGACATATTACCTATAGCAGGGAAACCATTCAAGTGACAGTGGAGTTCTCATCAAGAACCATGGAGGCCATAAGAAGGTGACACAATATTTTTCAGGTGCTGAAAGAAAAGAACTGCCAACCCAGAATCCTATATCTAGTGAAAATATCCTTCAGGAATGAAGGGGAAGTCAAGACATTCTCAAATGAAAGAAAACTAAGAGAATTTTTGTCCAACACGAACCTACCCTAAAAGAATGGCTAAAGGGAATTCTCTAAACAGAAAGGAATTATTTTTTTTAAAAAAAGGAATCTTGGAACATCAGGGAGAAAGAAAGAACGTGGAAGAGCAAACCTATGGGTAAATAAAATAGACTTTTCTTCTCCTCTCGAATTTTCTAAATTATGTTTGACAGTCAAAGCAAAAACTATAATACTGTCTAATTCTGTTCTCAATGTTTGTAGAGAAAATATTTAAGACAATTATATTATAAATGGGAGAGGATAAAGGGTCATAAAGGGAAGTAAGTTTTCCACACTTTACTTGAACTAGTAGAATGTTGAAACCAGCAGATTTTGATAAGTATAATGTAATATCTAGAGCAACCAGAAAAAAGTAATACAAAGTGATATACTCAAAAATATTATAGATAAATCAAAATGGCATTCTAAGAGAAAACAAAAAATAACTGGCAGACTTAAGCCTTAGCATGTAAGTGATTACATTAAATGTAAATGGTCTAAATATATGCTATTTGTAAGAAAATAACTTCAAATTTGATATAGGTAAGTTGATAGTAAAATATGGAAAAAGATACTGTGCAAAATTTCATCAAAAGAAAGTAGGAATGGCTATATTAATAACAGATAAAGTAGACTTCAGAGCAAAGAAAATTACCAAGGCCAGAAGGGGACATTATGTAATGTAGAAAGGGTTAATCCACCAAGAAGACATACCAATCCTAAATACATATGCACAGAGCTGCAAAATATGTGAAGCAAAAGCCAATAGAAATGAAAGAAGAAATAGACAAATTCACAATTATTCTAAAATTGGAAACTTCAACACCCCTCTTTCGACAATGGATAGAACAACCAAGCAGAAAATCATCAAGAATATATAAGAACTCAACAACATCCTAAACCAACAGGATCTAATTGATATTTATAGACTCATCCACCTAACAACAGCATAATATACATTATGCTGCATATTATTATGGAACATATACCAAGATAAACTATATCCAGGGACATAAAACAAACTTCAAAAATTTGAAATAACTGAAATCATACCGAGTATGTACTATAACCACAGTGGAATCAAATTAGATACAGATAATAACAGAAAGATAACAGAAAAATCTCCAAATACTTGGGAACTAAACAACACACTTCTAAATAATCCATGGGTTAAATAGGAAATCTCAAGGGAAAATTTTAAAAAATGCATTAAACTGAATGAAAATGAAAATAGAACTTACCAAATTTTGGGAACACAGCCAAAGCACAAGAGAGAAATTTATAGCACTAAATGCTTACATTAGGCAAGAGGAAAAGTCTCAAATCAATAATATAAGATTCCATCTCAAGAAATAGAAAAATAAGGGCCAGGCACAGTGGCTCACGCCTGTAATCCTAGCACTCTGGGAGGCCAAGGCGGGAGGATTGCTTGCGCTCAGGAGTTTGAGAGCAGCCTGAGCAACAGTGAGACCCCGTCTCTACAAAATATAGAAAAATTAGCCAGGCATGGTGGCACGCACCTGTAGTCCCAGCTTACTCAGGAGGCTGAGGCAGGAGGATCACTTGAGCCCAGGAGTTTGAGGTTGCAGTGAGCTATGATGACACCACTGCACTCTACCCAGGGTGACCAAGCAAGACTCTGTCTCAAAAAAAAAAAGAAAAGAAAAGAAAAGAAAAGAAATTGAAGTAGAAAAATAAGAGCAAAAGAAGCCCAAAGCAAGCTTAAGGAAGGACATAATAAATGTAAAGGAGAAATAAATGAAACTGAAAACAGACAAATAATAGAGAAAGAAGATATCTGGTTTACTGAGAAGATCAATAAAATTGACAGACCTCTAGCAAGACTGAAAAATAAAAAAAGAAAGAAGACAAATTGCTAATATCTGGAATGAAACAGGGGATATTACTACAGACCCTTCAGACATGATAAAGATAATTAGGGAATACTATGGACAACTCTACACACATATATTTGACAACTTAGATGAAAAGAATCAATTCCTCAAAAAGCACAAACTACCACAACTCACCCAATATAAATTAGATAATTTGAACAGCACTATAACTACTAAGGTAATTTAAAACCTGAAAAAGAAATCTCCAAGCCCATGTAGTTTCACTGGAGAATTCTACCCAATATAAAGAAAAATGAACACTAATTCTACATAATCTCTTCTAAAAATAGTAGAGGGAGTGTTTCCCAACTCATTCTATGAAGCTAGTATTACCTTGAAACCAAAAAATAAACAGACAAAGCTGGTACAAAATAGAAAATTACAGACCAATATTCCTCATAAATATACATGCAAAATCCTTAACAAAATATTAGCAAATAGAATTCAGCAATAAACAAAAAGAATTATACACCATAACCAAGTGGAGTTTATTCCAGGGATGGAAGGTGGTTCAAATTTTGAAAATCAATCAATGTAACCCACTATATTGATAGGATAAAGCAGAAAAGTTACATGATCATATCAATTATTGCAGAAAAAGCATTTGATAAAATTAAACACCCATTCATGGTTTTGTTTGTTTGTTTGTTTGTTTTGGAGACTGTGTCTCATTCAGTAGCCCTGGGTAGAGGGGAGTGCAGTGGCATCGTCATAGCTCACTGCAACCCCAAACTCCTGGGCCCAAGTGATCCTCCTGCCTCAGCATCCCGAGAAGCTGGGACTATAGGCACGTGCCGTGACACCTGGCTAGTTTTTCTGTTTTTTGTAGAGACGGGGTCTCGTTCTTGCTCAGGCTGGTCTCAAACTCCTGAACTCAAGCAATCCTCCTGCCTCAACCTTCCAGAGTGCTGGGATTACAGGTGTGAGGCACCGTGGCCAGCCCCATTCATGGTTTTAAAACTCTTTGAAAACTAGGGATAGAGGGGAAATTCCTCAACTTGATAACCTGCAACTAACCTACAAAAACTACAGCTAACATACTTAAAACTTCAAGACTAAATATTTTCTCCTCTAAGTTCATGAACAAGGCAAGAATATTTACTCTTACCACCCCTATTCAAGTTCTAGACAGTGCAATAAGGCAATAAAAAGGATATAGATCTGAAAAGAAGAAAGAAAATTGTCCATATTCAGAAATGACATGATGGTCTATGTAGAAGATCCCAAAGAACCTACCAAAAAAGAAAAAAAAAAAACTTCTGAAACTAATAAGTGAGTTCAGCAAGTTTGAAGAATACAAGATCAACACAAAAATTAGTCACACTTCTTTATACTAACAATGAACATATGGAAATAGAATTTAAAATATAATTCCATTTACAATGGCTAAACAAAGTACTTAGATGTAAATCTAACAAAACATATATAAGGCTTGTATATGGAAACCTACAAAACACTGCTGGAAAAAAAAATCAAAGGACACCTAAGTAAATGGAGAGACATACCATGTTCATAGATTGGAAGCTTTAACATAGTAAAGATGGCAGATGCCAATTCTCCCCAAATTTATATAGGTACAGATTTAATGTAATTACTATTAAAATCCCAGCAAGACTTTTAATAGATGTTTATAAAAGAATATTCAAGATTATTCTAAAGTTTATATGGAAAGACAAAAGAACTAACATAGAAAACATTTCTGAAAAAAGAAGAATAAAGGAGGAGGAAACTCTACCTGATCTCAAGGCTTATTATACAGTCACATATAGTAGTAAAAACTGTGTGGTGCTTGTGAAGATATAGACATACAGATCAATTGAACAGACTACAGAGCCCAGAAATAGCCCCACACAAATATGGCAAACTGATTCTTGACAAAGGAGCAAAAACAGTTCAATGGAGGAATGTTAGTCTTTTCAACAAATGGAGGTAGAGTAACTGGATATCCATAGACAAAAACATGAACCTCAACCTAAACCTCACACCTTATACAAAAATTAATTCAGAGTGGATCATAGATTTACACCTAAAACATTAAACTATCAAACTTTCAGAAGGTAACATAGGAGAAAATCTTTGGGACCTAGGGCTTGATGAAATATTCTTAGACATGACACCAAAAAAAGCATGATCCCTAAAAATCAATAAATTGGACTCCTTCAAAATTAAATTTTTTCTCGTGAAAGACCCTGCTGAGAATGCAAAGACAAATTATAGACTGGGAGAAAATATTTGCAAACTGCATATCTGACAAAGGACTCATACCTAGAATTAATATATGAAGAACTCTCAAAATTCAACATAAAAAACTCAACATAAAAAATCAAACAATCCAATTAGAGGATGGGCAGAAGACATGAAGACATTTCACCCAAGAAGATATACAGATAGAAAATAATCACATAAAAACACGTTCAACATCACTAGCCTTTGGGGAAATACAAATTAAGACCACAGTGAGATCTCACTATCACACACCTATTAGGATGAAATATTTGGCAACAAGAAGGAATGAAGTACTAATAGATGCTACAACATGGATGGACCTTAAAAACATAAGTGAAAGACACCAGTCACAAAATGCCACATATTATATTATTCCATTAATATGAAATGTTTAGAAAAGAAAAACCTATAGAGACAGAAAGTAGATATAGTGGTTGCCTAGGGCTAGGGTGGGATGGGGCGTGTGAGAGGAAGTGGGGAATGACTGCTAATGGGGGTGGCGAAATGTTCTAAAATTGCTTGTAGTGATGGTTGCACAACTCAGTGAATATACTTAAAGCCATTAAGTTGTACGTTTTAAATGGGTGTGGTGTCTGGTATACGAGTTATACCTCAGCAAAGCTGTTATAGATATTTTTAAAAACCAATCCAGTTAGAAAATGGGCAAAAGACGTGAACAGACATTTCACTGAAGAGGATATACAGATGGCAAATAAGCACATAAAAAGATGTTCCACATTAGCAGCCATTAGTGAAATGCAAATTAAGACCCGTGACAAGATATCACTACCTACCTATCAGAACAGCTAAAAAAATTTTTTAAATGACAATACCAAATGCTGGTGAGGACGCAGTGAACTTGGATCATTCATACATTGCTGGTGGGAATGTAAAATTGTATAGCCACTCTGGAAAATAGTTTGTCAGTTTCTTGCAAAACTAAACAAAATATACCTATCATGTGACTCAGCCATTACACTCCTGGGCATTTTATGTCCAAGAAATGAAAACTCATGTCCAACCTGTACAAGATTATTCATAGCAGCTTTATTTGTAATAGCTAAAAACTGGAAACAACCAAAATGTCCTTCAATAGGTTAAACAAATTGTGACATATCCACACCATGGAGTACTATGTAGCATTAAAAAGGGATGAGGTATTGATACAGCCAACAGTTTGGATGATTGTGAAGAGCAGTACACCGAGTGAAAAAAGTCAATCTCAAAGGGTCACCTACCGGCCAGGCGCCATGGCTCACGCCTATAATCCAAGCATTTTGGGAGGCCGAGGCAGGAGGATCACTTGAGGCCAGGAGTTTGAGACCAGACTGGGCAACATAATGAGACCTTGTCTCTACAAAAAGAAAAAAAAATAATCAGCCAGGCATGGTGGTGTGTGTCTGTAGTCCCAGCTACTCAGGAGGCCAAGGCGGGAGGATGACTTGAGCCCAGGAGTTGGAGGTTAGAGTGAGCTACGATTACACCACTGCACTCCAATCCAGGTGACAGAAGAAGACCTGTCTCTCTAAAAAAAAGGTGGAGGGGGTCACGTACCATGTGACATTCTTAAAATGACAAAAAGATGGAGCTGGAGAACAGATCACTGCGTGCCAGGGTTAGGGTTAGTGGAGGAAAGGGGAGTGGATGTGACTATAAAGTAGCACAAGGGAGATCTCTGTGGTAACAGAATAATTTTGTATTTTGATTGTAATGGTGGTTATATACATCTAGACATGTGATAAAGTGACATAGAACACACATACTATACCAATGTCAAGTTCCTGGTTTTGATGCTGTACTACCATGACGTGAGAAGTAAGCATCAGGGGAAAGTGGGTGAAGGGCACGCCAGACCTCTCTGTTCTATCTTTGCAACTTCCTGTGAATCTCAAAATAAAAAGTTAAAGCTGGGCATGGTGGCTTACGCTTGCGATCCCGGTGACTTGGGAGGCTGACGCAGGAGGATTGCTTGAGCCCAGGTGTTCAAGACCAGCCTGGGCAACATAGTGAGACCCCATCCCTAAAAAATAAAAATGAAATGTTTTAGAAAGCCCTACCAATCTCAGTGGGGGACTCTCGGCCAGGGGACTGCGTCCTAAAGCTCTCAGGAAGGGGACTCATCGGGACTTGAATCCCTGCTCATCACCTGGAAGTGTCTGAGGCTTCTGCCGGCCATAGCACCAGGCATTGCTCATGGTCCTGTAGCAGGAGGAAATTGGGCAACAGGCTCATTGACTTGTCTTGATTTCTGAGACCAAGGGCTGCATGGAGAAGGCAAGGGTGGGGGAGCAGGAGCCCCGGAACAGTAGCTTTGGTGCCTTCACTCTTCCTTCCTTCTTCCCTCCAAAGAGGTAGAGGGTCCCCGTTTTGGGTGACTTACACCCCGTTTGGGTGAGGGGTGACCCCTCACCTGGGGGGCAGTGGAGCCAGGCAACTAGGAGACCCCCCACGAGCCCTGGGCGGCCACGCCCCACCTGGCTGTGTCCCCTCTCCCCAGGACTGTAAGACAGGAATAATGACACTGCCTTTCTCACAGGATCAGTAAGGTCACACACGGGGTACACTCAGCAGTACGTGCAGCACATGACAAGCATGTGGCAAACAGACCTGGGTTCAAATCCCAGTCCTGCCATTTGTCAGCGGTGACATCCCTCAGTTTCCCTCTGAGGGTGACAGTGAGCTTGGCTGTGACTTCATGGCTGTGCTGTGAGAGATCACCAGCCTATAAAGCACTTTGCACGGTGGCTGCCATGGAATGGGTGCCCTGTAAAAGTGAGC
Source organism: Daubentonia madagascariensis (assembly GCA_023783475.1). Taxonomy (NCBI): domain Eukaryota; kingdom Metazoa; phylum Chordata; class Mammalia; order Primates; family Daubentoniidae; genus Daubentonia; species Daubentonia madagascariensis. The sequence goes on from JAKFHU010001831.1 coordinate 1,435,704, forward strand.
TGTCATAATGGATATTGTCACTTGCACTGCTGACCAGCAATCCCTGGTGGCATTAATTTGCACACCTCTGGCCGCTCGGCCCTAGCCTGAGCTTGACAAAGAGGCCCTTTGGAACCAAACCGTGGTTTCCCTCCCACTCCCCAGGGACGATATTCCAGGCATGCAGAGCTCTGGGGTGGGAAGGGGTCTTCCGCTTGGCTACTGGCTGCCATGAGGCGAGGTTGTCACTTCCCATCCAGGGCGCAAGGCTGGAGCTGAGCGTGAGGAGGCTGGGGAAGGAAGGAGGTTGGCTACTCCTGAGCAGTGCTGTGAGTCCCACCCCGGCCCATCTCAAGAGCCCAGCCCTGCCCACATCAGCCGGGGAGGAGGCTTTGGAGGGGCCAGCATCGGCTGGGAGCCCTTTCATCAGCGAGGATAATGGAGCTGCCTGCCCCAGGCACGGTCCGAGGGACAGGGTTGGGGGGGGCAGGGAAGGACCGGCCATCTCAGTCAGGAGCGACTCAGCAGGTTGGCAGGAGGGAAGGGACAAAGAGGCCTGTGTCATGACCATCACCTGGTGCCTGGGTGTCCTACTTCCTGCATGTGGCATCCCGTCCCTCCCGGCATCTGAGACCACGAGACCTGCTCATCTCTATTCCCGCTCGGCCAGGCCTCACCTCATCGTCTGTCCCTATCTCTGACTCAGGAGGGGTGAGTCACTGTGTCATGGGGTCTGACTCTTCCTCAGCTCGGCATTTCCCAGGGGAGGGGTGCCATCAGCCTTCCTGTCCCTGCGGGCCTGCCCAGGCCTCCACACGGCTGGAGTAGATCACTCTGTGTCCTCTGCCAGACCTCCTCCTCGGGCTTTCTCGGGCACCTGAGGCAGCGCCGGAGTCATTTTGACTCTCTCCTCCCCTTGCCTCCAGCATCAGCGAGTCCCAGCGGTTCCTCCTCCACAATAGGGCCTGACCCCCATCTGTCTCCCCTCCAAGCCCTCTCTCCGAGGACTGCCCTGCGCCCCCAAGGCCTCGCTCTGCTGCCGCTGCTGCTCGCCTGTGCTCCCTGCCCACACCTGCCAGCGGGGCTTTGAAACCTCAAGCCCTTGCATAACGCTCCTCTGAGTGTACTTCCCAGCCGTGTCCCCCAGGTCCCGCCCGTAGCCCACTAGGCCCTCTGTGACCGAGCTCCCCTGGGCAACCACTCCTGTTCCATCACTCCACTCAGACAGGCTGCTTTTCTTCTTGTTCCGTGAATATAGCAAGTATGTGTTCTCAACGTGGACCTGTGCACCTGATTTTGGTTTTTGTTAGACCCACATTCCCCAGAAACCACAGAGCCTCCTCCCTCACTTTCTTTGGGTGTCTGCTCACATGACCTCTCTTAATTTTTTTTTTTTTTAAGATACAAGGTCTCACTCTGTTGCTCAGGCTGGAGTTCAGTGACACAATGATAGCTCACTGCAGCCTCAAACTCCTGGCTTCAGAGGATCCTCCTGCCTTGGCCTTCCAAAGTGCTAGGATTACAGGAATACGCCACCATGCCTGGCTAGATGACCTCTCTTTTTAAAACAGCAGCCTTTCCCAGCACACTCTGACCTTCTATCCTGCTTAGGTTACTTCTTAGCAGGCTTGCTGTCTGCTCTGCGGTAGTGTGTTTGCTTTTCTGATCGTCATCTGTCTCTTCTGCAGAATGTCAGCTCCAGGAGGTCAGGGAGTGGTTCTTTTGGGCACTGCTATATCCCTAGAGCCCAGCATAGGCCTGGCACAGAGATGCTAAGTAAACGTGTGTTGAATTCTTGTGGGGTCCAGGAGGTGGGCGGAGAGAGTCCAAGAGCGTGACCCTGGATTTGGGTCCGACTTGTTTGTCATCGCTGAAGGCTAGTCCCTCCTGAGGGATGGTCTTTGCAACAGATTACTTCATTGTTTCTCAAACTTTAGAGATTTGCCTACAACCTTCAGGACTTTTGTCCTGTCTGTGAACCACCTGAAATATGTTTATTTAATACATTGCCTTAAATCAATTCACTTGATTGATATTTTTTTCTTTTTCTTTTTTATTTATTTTTTTGCTTAGCCTCATCCAAAGCCAGATTGGTATGCTGGTTTCCTTTTGTTCTGATACATACTATATGAAGCATAAATAGTAATGTAAAAGTCGCCCCACACCCCTCCTGGGACCATCTCGTGCACCAGCCTGGAGCTCGGGCTGCACTTTGGGCAGCACCAGGTTATTCCCCTGCCCCTGGTTATTGACACTGGTCTGCTCCTCAGGGCGAAGTCCTCAGCGGGAATTCCTAGCAGGCCAGACCTGCTGGAGCCAGGGTCTGTCGTCAGGGGCAGATGTGTCAGGGTGGGGCCCATGAGCATGTGTGCAGGAGATCTGGAAGAAACGTCCACCCTGGCTGTGGAGAGGCCCCGATCTATTGTCTGCCTTAACTCAAACCTCTCCGGCCTTGCTTCAGCTCCCAGAATTTTGCCAAACATGTTCCCACTTGGGGCGTTCACACATGTGTGACTTTCCTTCCATAGGGAAGCCTCCCCTGACCCCTGAGACCCTGAGTCACACTGATATTCTGTGCTCTAAAAGCCCCGAGGTTCTCCTTGGGAGCAGGTGTCACAAGTTGCAGTTTGGTATTACATAATACCCAAGAGACTCCATGAGATTCTTTCATGTCCTTCTGCCTGCAAGACTCTGGGCTCTGTGAGAAAGCCCTGACCCTCACTGTTCACAGCCCCAGCTACCCCCCAGCTCTTCTCTTCTCCTGCACGTGGACTTGCCCTTCCAGTCAAGTGGCCTCATGTCACGTTCCCTCCCAACGTGGTTTGTTTATTCCTGCCTCGATCCCTTTACTTTGGTCTCTGTCCTGTGTCCTCTGCCTTCTTCAAAAACCAGGGAGAGCCGCCATCTCTGGAAACCCCACCCTCCCCGTCCGCAGCTCGCAGCTTTATTCCTGCTGCGCCCTCAGCACGCAGGCCCTGTGAGCTGGGGTCGGTTCTCACCACAGTGGCTGGCGGTGCAGCATAGTGTAAGAGTGTGGCCTCTGGAGCCAGGGGTTGGGGCTCCAATCTGGGCTCCCCAGTTACCAGCTGGGGACCTTGGAAGTGACGGAACTTCTCTGTGTCTCAGCACCTCCAGATGTCATCTGGGGCACTCATCAAAACGCACATTGTGTTTGATTCCTGCAATCTGGAGGAGGGCCTGAGAATCTGCCTTCCTAGCAAGTTCCCAGGTGATGCTGATGCTGCTGGCTAGGGGCCACATGTTGAGAACCATTGTCACAGTTGTTAGGGAAGGGAAATGGAGATTAATTCATGTAAACTGGGTAGAATCATAGTAAGCACTCAACAAATGTTAGTTACTAATACCATTTACACCAGAGACTCTGGCCTTCTTTCACCTCCTGATGGGTGTTATAGAAAAAGTGCATTTTTAATCAGAAGAACCAATTCCAGGACCTGCCCACACCATTTTCCAGCTCTGGGATGCTGGGAGAATCATTTAGCTTCTCTGAGTCCCAGTGTTCTCATCTTTGCAGTGGTTGTCCTGAGGGTCCCTTCTCAGGATAGCCTGAGCTTCCTGAAGGTGCTCAGTTTGCAACTGGTGCCTAATTAATGTTTCTTGAACCAAATGCAGTGACATTTGAAAGGCTGACGCTGCAGAGTGCAGCATGAAAGTGAGGGACAGCAGTCAGACCAACACAGGCTCGCAAGACGCCTAGATTTGTGGTTCCCACCCCTGAGCAACAGTGGCCAGGTGGGATAACAGGGAATGGTGGGGACTATGGCAAGTGGGGACCCCCTCCTGTTCAGCAAGCTGTGGCCATGTTCAAGTGCGAGCCCAGTACTGTCAGTTGATCTGACTGCAGCAGAAGCAGGAATGAGGACTGTTATGTGAAATCACCCAGAAGTCAAACCAGACCCAGCCCACAGCTGCCAGTTCAGAGTGGGAACAACTTAATGGCAGTCAGCCAGGGCTCAGGGCTAGAGTCCCTGGGCACTTGCCCCCACACAGGGCCCAGCAGAGGGCAAAGAGAAACTCTGTGATTATTCTGGAGACAGTGGGATGGCAGGCTCCCCAAGGACGGGTCAGAAAGCATAAGGCTCTAGACTGGTATTTGGCTTCAGGGCATTTATTTCATGTCCCTTTTGTAAAGGCCCTAGGGCCAGGTGTGGGGGCAGGTGACCAGGCAGGGGGTAGCAATAAATAACACGGACAGACAGAGCTCCCCTCCAGACAGATGAGGCTGAGGGAGGTTAGAGGGAGCTGTAATGTGGGAGTGTGGGCACTGGCAGGGAGGGCAGCTGGGAAGGAGGGGACGCCAGGCTCCAGGATCTCACTGTCACCCGCCCCATCCCCTTCCTGCCCCAGCCCCCTGCTACTTTAGGGAGGAAGGGAGCCCGCAGCCAGTGGGGGCCAGCGAGGGTCCTGAGGGGGGGGTGGCCACACGGGCTGCCCCCAGCTCCCTCACTTGACGCGGATTTCAGCATACTCAGCTAGCTCCTCTGTCAGAGTGTAGCTGTCCTTGGTAGGTCGTTTTCCCAGGTCCGAGTGGGAATAGCTCAGGTCCAGCTCTGGGGGTTCCCCCCGAAGGCCTAGCAGCCTCCTCTCTGATCCCAGGCGCCTCTCGCTCTACGAGGGGAAACAACCCATTAGCAGGGTCCTGTCCCCACTTTTTCCTGATGCAAAGGCTGGAGTGTCTGTACTCCCATAGCTCCTGAGTTCAGTCCCGGAGCCCCTCATGAACCTCCTTTCTCAAAGATCGCCAGCCCAGCGAGCCCACGGCCACCAGGCCCCACTCTGGAGCCTTTGCTGGGGCTCACGCCCTCCTCGTTGCAGAGCTTGAAATGTGCCTAAAATTCAGTTTCTCCAGGAAGCCTTCTTCCACACAGGAATTTTGGGGGCACACAATTTAAGCCCTAAAACCTTCCCAGATTAAAACCACTTAGTTGGGCTCCTACCTTTCCAAATTTGGGGGAATGGCTAGTTCAGTAGGTCCCTCCCCTGTGTTTGCATCTGGTGTGGTCTCCCTTCTCAATCTGAGAGGTCCTGCAGGTAAGCCTGGGGCTTCCCCATCACACTGTCCATCCCCCCACCCCACAGGCATTGGACACACACACAGGATGGTTGGTGGCCACAGACAGAAGGGAGCAGCAATGGGACTGAATAAACAAGACCAGGACTGCTGGGCAGGGCCAGACTTAACCAGAGACGACCGTGGACGCCTGACAGGGATGCAGATACACGCACACCAACCCCAAGGCCCAAGGAGGGCCCAGAGGCAGGCACACTGAGGCCCCTGGAACCTACCTCCCGGGGCGCTCAGTGACATTCCAGGGTAGAGACCTCTCTGGACTATTGGAGAAGGAAATGCAGTCACAGACACAGGCAGGGAGGGTGAGGGCTCCCTTGGGCCCCACACCCCACAGCCCCCTACACAGCTTCAGCCTGGACACCTCCTCCCCAGCCTCCAGGTCCAACCCAGCCCTCCCAATTCCCACTTCCTTCCTCTCCTCCTCTGAGAGGCTGCCAGCCCCCCACCCCCAACCCCTTGGCCTCACAGGCCCTCCCCAGGCCCTCGGTGTCCCTGACATCCAGGTCCCCAGCTAGCCTGGGGCTACAGGGCTCTGGTCCTTACCTCATACTTCTCTGGTGCCCCAGAGATGCGGAAGTCACTGCTGAACAGGACGGGGGGGTTGTCCCCTGCCGAGAAGCTGGGGCTCTCTGTCACATTCTTTCTGCAGGACAGGACACGTCAGCGCCAGTGGGCCTCCCAGGCCTCCCTCTCCCCTCCCTTTCTGTGCCCCATCTACCTTAGGAGTTGGGCCCAAGGGACCCCAAAGCTGCTGCCACCCATCTCTCTAGGATGGGGCAACAGCCTTTCCAGAAGGCCCAACCTCCTCGTGGGTACCACAGCCCAGCCCTCCCCCATCTCTGGGGTTCCTGCCCTGGCTGAGAACCTGGCCCCCGGTCTCTGCCACTTTTTAGGACCCCAGTCTGGATTCTCTGGGTTCCCTCATATGCTCTGGTCTATATGCCCCTCTTGCTGACAGGATGTGGAGCAAGGAGGTTAATTCATTTTCAGGATAGCTGATGTATGTGTGCCGCAAGGAAGAAAAATAGCAGCTCAGGTGTGCCACGTGGCTTTGGTTTGGAGCTGGAGAGTGTTTTTGTTGCCACAGATGTGTATAATCTTCAGGGCTTCTGGGACCAACTGGAGCTGATGCTGTGGCTGCAGGGGTACCGGGGCTTTCCCCGTCCCACTGGAGTATGCGGGGGAGATTTCCTGGAGACAGGGAGGCCGTGGCATGGAGTGTGGGGAAACTGGTAATGAGCGATGCGTGTGAAGTGCTCAGGCCCTGGCCAGCAGTGGCTGGCACTCGCGGGAGCCCTCTCCCCCGTCCAGCTGAACATCTCCCAGCAGAATCCACCCTCCCCACACATACAGCACTGCCCTCCCCTGCCCACCCCTCAGCCTCCAACCCCACCTCACCCCCTCCACCTTTGGAGACTCCCCATCCTGAGATCACCCTGGCACTCACTTCCTGCGTGTCTGGGTAATGTAGCAGATGATGGCAATTAGGATGGCAAAGGCGACCACGGCTCCCACAGGCCCAATCTTGGCCCACATCAGTCGGTCTGAGGACAGAGAAGATCCAGGCACCCTCAGGGCTGCTGGTGGTAGTGAGGACTACCTGGGTTCTTAGGACACACACTGGGATGACAGTCAAAAAATTCACACAGCTGGCACATCCTTGCACTGACTGACTAGCATGGAAGCTCCTGGATCCATGTGCAATCTCTTTAGCTGCTCAGGGCCCAGGGGAGGGGCTCGTAAGTGCGGGAAAACTCAGGGCAGCCTCTCCTCACCAAGTGCAAGGGGAATCTGACCATTTTATCAATCTGCACAGCCCGACCCATGCTCAGTGGCTGATGCTTAGCCCTGGGGAGCTTGGATCCAAGAGGAGCAGCTCCCTCCTGTGGCTCCCACCCGCAGGCCACGCCACTCACGGGCTCCCTGGAAGGGCAGCTCCAGGCTCTTGGTGCCATAGAGGTTCCTCGAGGTGCACAGGACCCGGGGCGGGGCCTGGGCCTGCCCCCGCAGCGTGAGGATGCTGGTGAGCAGGAGGCCGCTGCGCTCTGAGTACACGAACTCCCGCTCGGTCTCGTTCACGGTCACATTGCGTGACGGCAGCTCAAAGGCCACAGACGGCTCCGGGTTGGCTTTCACCACGCACAGGCACTGCACCGTGTCTCGGGCCGCTGCGCAGTGCGACTCCAGGAGGATCACAGGGGCAACTGCGGGGGAAGACCGAGACTGAGAGTGGCCCGGAGCCAGCGTGAGGCGCCTCAGGAGACTCCTTGGCGCAGGGCCAGGCCAGGGTGGCCGAGGGTGGGGGCAATAGCCAGTTTCCCCCACTTTTTTCTCTGTCCTGAGAAACACAGAGGGCCTTGACCGCTCTGTGACCCGGCCAGCTGCATGTTTTCCCCTGCAGGCTTGAACCCAAGCCGGGGCCTTGAACATTCCCAGGCACTGATAAAGGTGTTTAGGTTGTTGTCCAAAACACTGAAAGTAACCAGCCCCGGCTCTGAGCCAAATTCCTTAAACCCTCATATAACTCCGTACCCTGACCGCTTTGTGGCGACATACCTAGGCAGAACGTCCTTTCTCGCGCTGCCTGTGGCACTCTATAAGGTCCCGGAATAAATGCTTTGGACTGATCACCCTGGCATTTTGTGCTTCTTTCTGGAATCCAGATCAGCCCCATCTCAGGACAGTTTGGGGTACTCCCTTGTGGGAACTTCCCTAGTCGCCCCAAAAGCGGGCTACTCCAGCCGCAGGTCCGGCCTGGGAGGAGCAGCATCACAGCGATGAGCTGCATTCCCCCCTTGCGTGCACTGTCTCTTCCACCCTCTAACTTTGTTCACCTCGTAACACATAATCAAACTATGGCACTCCCTGCTCAAAACCCTCCTCCGGTTGCTCCCTGGGTCACTTACAATAAAATCCAAATTCTTTGGTCCACAAGCCCCTCAGGCCCTGGCCACACTCCCTCGCCTCTCCCCACGGTGCAGTCCTTTGCAGCCACCCTGGCCCCCCTGCCGTTTCCCAAACTCAGAGCTCTCTCCCGCCCCAGCGTCTATATGTTTCTCCTTCAACCTCTCTACGCAGGTGCTGCCTCCCTCTGTAAGCGCCGTGGAGGCTGTCCTCCTTCCGCTTGTCATTCACTCCCTGTCTCTCTCACGTTTCCTCCCAAGCACTTGTCCCTACCCGTGTTACATGCTGATACGGTTGGTCTCTTATTTCCACCAAGATGGCTTGCTCTGTCTCCACTCCGTGCCCACTTAGAAGGGAGAGCTCCTGAGCTCTCCAAGCCCCCAGCCTCCTCGCCTCCTCGGGCCCCACACCATGTCCCGCCACCCCAGCCTCTGCTCGCCCCTTTCAGCCCCTCCTGCTCACGCCCCTGGACTCCCCATTGCCACAAGCACCAAACGCCACCCTCCACCCAAGGCCATTCTGTTGAGCTTTGCTTTGCTGCCATTTGATTACAAAAATAGTACTGGTATGTTTTTTCTTTCATTTTCCAAAATAAGAAATTATATTATAGCATTGAATGTCTCTTTTTAAACTATGTTCTCTTTCCCTCCTGGAAAGTCTGGCACCCTCCTCTGCTTGCTCTAGACTGAGCACTGGTTCTCAGTTCTGACCAAAACCCACTTACACACGGGCAAAAGACCCTTGGCCCACCTACCCCATTTATTTTCAATTTCCGGCCAAAAAGAGTACGCCAATAACAGTGACGGGCCAGGGAAATCACGTAAGCAGATGTATTCGCAGTAGGGATTGGAACCTCAGTGCAAACATCTTGAAGTCTACTAAATACAAAATGATAGGCTCCAAATTCTGTTTAGGCAGATAGATAGGCATTATGTTCACTGTAGTGTTAACCAATTAGCACACCACAGAGTAAATTCATAACAACAAACCTGAACTAAACAGAGATTAAATTTTTTTAAAACCTTCCACTCAAGATGGCCCTGCTGATGCTTCAGTGACAGTGTCCACCCCAGCCTCTGGGGGAGTGCCAACACCCTGCCTGTGCATGCGCTCAGTAGCTCTGCAGCTCTGGGGCAACCTGGGAGAACTCTGCAACCCTGATGTGACACTAGACAAACCCCAAAGATAAAGGTACAAAGAACGGGGAGTTTGGGACAGGAAGGCTGTGGCTTGGATCCCAGCTCTGCCATCTGCTGGCTGGGTGAGGCCACTCAGCTTCCCTGGGTCTCCACAATGGAATTCTCATCTGCACAAACAGGGCTGACTGTCCTCAACTCACAAGGGGCTACGGGACTCCGAGGATGGGCGCGCATCTGTGTTGTGAACACTCAACATCCCACCCAAGTACTTAAGGTTAGATAGTTAGAACCGCCCCAGCAGAGGGAGCACATGAGCAAAGCCCCGGCGGCAGAACACAGGACAGACATCCAACCTGGAGCCCAAAGGGAAGGTCAGTGGGAAAAGATGACGGTATCGGACATCTGTGGGGCGCGGAGCATGTGTCAGGCGCTGGGGATGTTCAACATAATTCTGCTTCTCACAGCTGTCTTTGCGGAAACTGTTATGAAAGCCTTTTTCAGAGGAGGGGGTTGAGGCTCGGCAAAGGTGAAGTCGCTTGCCTGAGATCACACAGCAAGATGGAGACAGAGCTGGGATTCAGCCCTGTCAGGTACTGGACACCAGTAATATTTCCGTTTCCTCGTATTAAACTGGGGTGAAGAATAGTCCTCTCCCCCCATTCACGTGGTTGTGAGAACAAAATAGGTCAATATGTGCCATGTGCTCAGACTAGTCCCCTCACATTGCAAGCACTCAGTGACAACAGATGCCTCCTGCATGGTCGATGCTGTGCAGGGTCCTGGGGTTGGCAGGTAGGACAGGGTGCCCTGCCTGAGGATCACCCACCATGGTCAGCGAACACTAAAGCCACGGTGCCAGGGGATATCAGGTGCATGGACAGAGGGGGCCTGAGGGCTGCACTCCCAGGGGGCAGGCACTTTGACACAGGCCTTGGAGAGGAGTGAGGAGCTAGCTGGTGGGGCGGGGGACATGGCCGCTGCTGCCCCTCAACTCCAGCAGGTTGAAGGGCACCCACTCCAAATCTGTTTGATTTCAACAGAAGCCAGATTAAGTGAGTCCTTGGGTGTTAAGGGCTGTGAGGAGGTGAAGCAGCCAGAAGTCTAACAGCTGGGGCAGATAGAGTTTGGAAGAATCCTGGCTTTGACCAACCTTCTAGCTACATGGCTGCCAGAAATTCTGACCTTTAGTTTTGTCCCCAGTGAAGAGGGGTAATAATAACACACACCTGTTTCACGGGGTGACCACAAGGACCACAAGATGACCCCTGCAGAGGGTTCAACTCCTAGCCCAGGGCAGGGGCCTTTGGTGAATGCCTCCTGCCTGCCGCTCTTATTACACAGGAGGGGTCTGTGACGCAGCTGGAAACGTACGTGAATTGGCGGTGTGCACATGCAGACGCTTCCGTTAGATCCGCACAGGGTTCTCTGACTCTTAAACATGAGAACCACTGGCGTGGGGTGTAACGGGGGAAAGGGCCCAGCAGAAGGGGAAGCCAGCCCCAGACGGCACATAGGGATGGAGAGCAGGGTACTGTACAGCCACACGCCACGGGCACACCGGTGCTGCGAGGGAGCAGAGACGGGGAGGAACGCGCCCGAAGATTATAGGTCAGCAGAGGAGTGGGCTGCCTTAGCTTCGCCATGGAAGGCGGCACTCCAGGAATAAGCTGGTTCCACTATGTACTGATTATTGCCGTCTGCTGTACAGAGTATTGAGCACGTACCATGTAGCAGACACTGTACTGAATGCTTTACATGTTGAATCTCATTGAAAGTTCTGGCAAAGTTGTGTGGGTGAGGGCCATTACTTTCTAAACTCCAGAGGAGGAGTTTAGAGACTAATGCCAGAGGCTAGAAAGGAGCTGGGGAAGAAGCAGGGGAAATGGAAACACAAGGAGACATTCCGGAAGGAGTTGCTTGAGGAAGGGGTATGGAAACTGATATGGCCGTTACCACCTGGAGACATGGCCGGGGGGTGGCGCTGCCCATAGAGAGGAGGTCAGGGGAGGTGCTGGTGTGCAAAGCACTGATGAGTTTCATTTCCAAGACGGTAGCTATTTATGTGCATCCATCTCATCTCTCTAGCTGTACTGTATTTGTTAATAAGCTTGGTGTCCTCTTGGTCCTATCCCCCACCTCCCACAGAGCTGAACAGCCCTTTGCACATAACAATTGCTCGATCAATGTATTCTGATGTCATAACATAGGATGAGGTCAACTTTGGGCAGAACAGAAGAGTGAAACCAGACAGCCTGGATTTAAATCTCAAATTATGCTATTTTCTTAGCTGTGTGACCTTGGGCAAATGACATAACATCTCTGGGCCTCAGTTTCCTTCTCTATAAACTAGGGACAGTAACAGAACCTCTTTCATAAGGATGTCATGAAGATGAAATGAGTGGGTCCCTGTGCAGTGCTTTCAACAGTGCCTAGTACATAGCAACACTCTACAAGGGTTAGATATCATGGTTATTGCTTTAGTTCATGCAGAGGGCCATTGGCCAAAGGATCCAGAAATCTACTTGGTCAAAAAGCCCACCCAAGGATGCAGGGACACAGTATTCTCAGATGGGATTTATATTTTCTTACTGTGAATTCAGCTTCCCTGCCCTCCCCATCCGCTCGTGAGGAAGGGCAAAGCTGACACTGGTTGGGACGCATGGGAACCTCTCAGTAATCCAGGTGTCCCTCATTGAACCATCCACCTGGGAGTGGGGTGGAAGTGGGGGGTACTCACACTCCACAGACAGGTTGAAGGCAGTGGCCCTCTGGCCATACTGGTTCTCGGCCACACACCAATATTCTCCATCATCCTCAGGTTTGACAGCCGGCAGCTCCAGCTGCAGCTCGCTCTCATAGATGACTGTGGCCAGGATCTGCTTCTCCTTGAAGATGGTGAGAATGGGGTCTGGGTTGCTCTGTGTAGAGCACAAGATGGAGACCGTCTCCCCCTCCACGGCCACCATTGTCCCGTTCACCGTGGGCTTCCAGGGTGCATCTGGGGGGCAGGGCAGGGAGCTGATGGTCAGAAACCAGAAGGTGCTTCTTCTGCCAGCCAACTCCCACCCTCAAATATGACTCCGGACACCCCAAACCTAGCACACCAGTTCAGGATGACTCAGGTAACCCTAGTCCTGGTTGTCTCGTTTACAAGAACAGCGGCTTTGCAGTCAGAGTGCTTGTCTGTGGATCCCAGCTCTACCCCTTCCAAGCTGTATGTGGACCCATGTCTTAATGTCTCTGGGCCTCACTTTTCTCCTCTGGAAAATGGGCTTAATAATAGTTCCAACCTCACAGAGATGATCGTCCAACATTCACTGAGAACTGCTGAGTAACAGGCACTGTTCTAGCTTGCAAAAGGCCCATGTGGAGAGATGCTACATAAGTAAATAAAATAAATACTTAGCAAGATGGGAACAAGTTCTGTGAAGAAAAATAAAGGGGGCAGGAGGATGGGCAATCAGGGCAGTTACAGTCTTAGATAGGATGGTGCGGGAGGGCTTCAGTGAGCCCAGGAGTCTCGGGTGGGGTTCTGAGGAGGAGGATGGGGTTGAAGCACTCAGGAGCTGCTGCCTAAATGTTGGCTGTGGCCGTCATTGTTATTATCCTCAGCCCTGGGCACTTCGCGTCAGTAAATATTTGTGAATGAATGAATGGCCCCTCCTTGGTTCCCTGCTAAGAATCCTGTTCTGACCAGCTCCCTTCTGGCCCCCCATAATGTATGTGTGCACACAAGGGGCTGAGTGAGGCCTGGAGTCCCCTCAACTCTCCATTAGAACTACAACAGGGTTCATTTTAAAATGCAGATCCCTGGGGCTGGGCCCACATCTACACCGAGACCAGCCCAGGGCTGCCCCTAGGAAACTGTATTTGACAGGCTTTCCTAGGAGGCAGGGAGGAAACTGTGTCTTCTGATCTTGCCTTGCAATAAGAGTGGTGCAGAGCAGGTGCACCAGACACTTGCGGGAACAACGAAGGAACACCTTGACCTGCGGCCTCCGCTGCGTCTCCGGCCCAGCCCACGCTCGCCCTGGGGGAGGCCACTTTGCCCCTATCTCTCCGCTGTAGGGCCCGCCGCGTGTGGACTCACACATGACGCTGAGCCCCACGGTGCGGTTGTCCTGGCCATGGGCGTTCTCCGCCAGGCAGGCGTAGACGCCGTCCTCCGCGGGGGTCACCTCGTCCAGCTCCAGCAGCAGGCTCTCGGCCACGGCCTCCCGCAGCACCGTCCCGTCCCGCATCCAGGTCAGCAGCGGCAGGGGGTTGCTGTCAGCCCCACAGAGCAGGCTGACGTGAGAGCCGTCGATGGCCTCCACCGAGGAGTTCATCTCCACAATCACCGGCGGGTCTGAGGCCCGCGACACGGCGGGGTTAGCGGGCAGGTGCGGCGGACCCGGCCCCGCCCCGGCCCCGCCCCGGCCCCGCCCCGCCCGCACCCGGGCTCACACTTGACGTCCAGGCTGGCGTAGCCCTCGAACTGCAGGGTGGTGTTGGGGAAGGAGGCCTGGCAGCCCAGCCGGTGGCCGTTGGCCTCCCTGGTGGGCACAAAGTGCAGCAATGACACCTGCACCCAGGTGCCCTCGTCCTCCCGCAGCCGGCCCAGCACAGCAGGCTCCCCCAGCCCCTCGTGGCCCAGCCAGCTCAGCTCTGGGCGCAGCTCTGGACAGTTGTCTGGCACCATGCAGCTGACCTCCACTTCCGTGCCTGCCACCACCTCCGGGGGGACCACGATGTTGGGGGTGTCTACATGAGGTGGGGAGAAGGAGGGTTGAGGAAGCAGCATTGGGCTACAGGTGACCCCCACCTTGTCCAACTCCACTGCGGGTACCTGGTCTACTCCCCTGTCTCTGGATACAGAATTCCCTTCAGGCTTCCTCTTCTTGGTTACCCTTCACCCAGAAACCCTCCACAGATCCAACCAGGGTGTAATAATAAACAACAGTACAGCTGTCTGAGCACTTTACAGTGTTTAATTTCCCAGTCCTTTCAGCAATGCTAGGAGGGTGCTATTATTTTGCTTATTTTGCAAATGAGGAAACTGAGGCCACAGCTAGTACCAGGTAAAACTGGGCTCCAAATCCTGTCACTCTGGCTTCAGTACCTGTGCTCTTGACACTTTGTTGTATTCCTCAAGAAACCTCTCTCCTCTCCCATGTTAGCTTTGGTTTTCTCCTTCCACTTGTGTACGTGAGCGTGTATGTTGTGTGTGGTGTGAGTGTGGTATGTGTGTTGTATGTGTGTGTGTGTAGTGTGTGGTGTATGGGTGTGTGTAGGGTATGTGGTATGTATGTATGGTATATGTAGTGTGTAGTGTGTGGTATGTGTGTATGAGTGTGTACGCTGCATCTATGTGGTCTCTTCCTACACCGGAGTTGTAATCTGGCTCCTTCTATAGATTCAAGCTGCTGGGGAACCTGAAACTAAGGGCTCCAAGCCATAGGGCCTCTCAGAGATCAGGCAGTGGGCCCTATTCTGTTTGCTAAATCTGGCCATACCTGCATTTTATTTGGCCTAAAAATTTTTTTAAAATATCTGAATTAGCCAATATTTAATAATTAAGAAATTACATCAAAAATCCACAATTAACAATTCCGAATGCTGACAGCAGTGGGTCTGCCTTCTGTTGACCAGAGCTGGGTGCCATGTGCCAGGCACTGCTCTGAGCACTTCACAACTATTCACTCATGGCTTTAAGCGCTATTCTTATCCCTATTTCACAGAAGGGGAAACCAAGTCCCAGGGAAGTTAAGTAACTTGCCTAGGGTTACCTTGCTAAAGTAGGGATCCAGAGCCCTTGCCCCCAACCCCTGGGCCCCACTGCCTTTCTCCAGGTGTTTCTAGAAGAGTAAGAATACCTGTTTTTCTCTGAGGGCAGCAAGACTATTTTGGGCCCTGCTTTGTCCATTTCTGTCATCTACATGGTCTGTGGCATTGAGATTTGCACCCCCAGCCAAGTCACCACCTCCCAGATCTGCCATCCAGACCTCCTGGGGAAGGTGCTAGGGAGGACACCCCTCCCTGCCCTGGTGCTGCCCCAGCCCCTCGGTGCCTGTACAACCTCCGGGGGACTCACTGATGATGTCCAGGACGCTGTGCTCTGAGAAGGTGTACTGGTTGTAGCCCCCCAGGTCCCCACGGAAGTAGTACTTGCCGCCCAGTTCAGGGCTGACGTTGCTGAGCAGGAGGGTGCAGTTGCGCAGGCCCAGGTCCCCCAGGAGGCGGCTGCGGCCCTGGAAGCTCTCGTGGACGACTTGGGTGCGTGACTTGAAGACCACTGGGGGATAGTTCTTGGGGTAGGGGCTGTTGAAGTACCAGACGCCATGCACGACAGCGGGCCGCAGCTCATCAGGGAAGTCGAAGCGGCAGGGGATGGAGACACATGTGCCCTCAAAGGCTGAGATGGACGAGGGCATCCAGGCACCCCAGTGACCCCCTCGAGAGGCTGTGGGAGAGCAGGGGTGCTGATGCTGAGGGTCATGTCCCATCTGGGTCGCCCCCTCCAGCTCCCATCACCTGCCACTGGTCAGGGACCCACAGAAACAGCCCCAGCCTGCTCAGGGGCCAGGACCCCCAGCCATTACCTGAAATCATAATCCAAAACAGGGGCAGTGCCGTGAGGAATATCATTTTGTACAGCAAGTGAGCGACAGCTGGAGAGAAGAGGAGAGCGTTAACAATGTTCAGGGGAGGTGAAAAGGGGTGTTCTGTCAAGGCTTCAGAAAGGGCCTGTTCAGATGTGAGCTGCTGCTGCTATTATTTATAATTACAAACACTTACATGGCATTGGCCATGTGCCAGGCCTCAGTGCTTTACTTTGCTCTGTTAACTCGTTTGGTCTCTTTGACGTAGGTGCAATTATTAGCCTCATTTTACAGCCGAGGTCCAGAGAGGTTAAGTAACTTGCCTAAGGCCACACAGGTGGTTGGCAGTCTTAACCACCAAGCTGTCCTGTCTCTAAGCGGTAGTGATGTCCTGACAACTATCTTCATTGCTATCATGCCCCTTGGGATCTCCAGAAAGTTAAGAATCAAGGCTGGGCCAGCAGCAGGAAGTAAGAGAAGCCAGGAGGAAGGGGAAGGTGGTGCCTTGACCCTCACCTCAAACTCCCTGAGTGGGGAATGTCCTCGGGTTCCACTTGAAGCTGCCAGCCAACCTGGAAGGAGAGTCAGACAGGTGAGAGGGGGCAGGGGCCCGAGGACCCACGGCCCAGCTCTTTTATCCCGCACAGGTGACGACCTGTTATAAGGCTGCCCATGTGGTCTCTGTCGCCCGTGGATGCTTGGGACCCTCCCACACAGCCTCAAAGCTACTCTACGGCAACACCTCCCCTCAAGCAGGGATGTAGGAGAACTGTGGGGAAGGGAGGGGACAGCAGCATAGGGGGTGAGGCAGGGGGTGTGGTGAGGGGGGCAAGGGAGCAGATGTCCCACGGCTGAGGCCTGGGGGTGGCCGGCAGGGACTCAGTCCCATCAATGACCGGGTTTCACGGCATCAGCATTCCCAACATGCCGTGTGAATTCCTGCCGCCCTCTCCCACCCCACAGACGGCCTCTGGTGCCCCCACCCTCTCCAGAGGCCAGTGCCCGGTACAAAAGAGTCCTGTTCCCTTGGGGAGAGGGTGCCTCATCCTGGGGGAGCTTCCAGGGTAGGTGGGGAGTGACAGAGGCGTCAGGCACTCCTGGCTGGGCTTTGGGTGGGGCCAGGAAGGACTAGGGTGGGGGTTAATGTGCCTCTGGCACCCAGCTGCTCTGTGGGTCGCCTCAGGGCTGGAGCCAGGATTTTCAAGTGGCTGCTTTCCCCAGCCTTCGCTGCCCTCTTCCCACGGACACAGACTCATGCACAGTCAGACACATCCAAATGCTGGTATGAAATGTGACAGATCTAGTCCCAGCCAGAAGGAGCAGGCTCACACAATAAAGACTTTGGCAGACACCCGGACTGGGCCCTGCACACACGTGCAGGCACGGAGACCCCTGTGCCCACAGAGATGTGCCGGCATTCACACAGCCACAGAGGCACACCTGGGCTCCACACACACCTGGGCAGACAGGGGCCTGGCATTCAGGCACACACACAGCCCTGCCCGCGTGCCAGGCTCACAAAGACACAAGGACCTGCACACACACACTGAGCTGTGCCGATGGACACATGGCAGATGCTGCCCTTGCACCTGCAACAGGAATGTACAGGAGACAGACACAGATGAGGACCAGTGCATGGCCTGGGCAGACATGTGAAACAAGCACGTAGGCCACATATTCTTAACGACAAAAACTGGTTCTTGGGGTGGGGGCCAAAACAATCTTAGCTGTTATAATGTGTCATGCCTCTCTAAAGGGCCACAATACATAAGCATATATACAGCGTATCTGTAGTGTTATAATTTCAAGGGAGGGATGGGATTAGGAAAAACACTCCAAAAAGTTTCCCTAGTGGAGCATGATGAAAAAAGCTGAGAAACACTGACGTAGACTGAGACCCACACAAGCGAGGTGCGTGGGTGGGCATGCGCGTGTGCACACCTGTCACGCGCCCAGGTGCTCGAACTTGCTCACCCACAGCCCACTGCCCCTGCCCACTCCCAGACTGCAGGGTGCAAGTGCCTGATCACCTGGGCACCCTTCGCTCTTCCCCCAGCCCCACGCCACTTCCACCCTATGTGCCCACACTTAGGAGCCCCAGGGGAGCTGCTCTTGCAGACCCTCCAGCCATGAGGGGTGCCCAGGAGGGCCCTTTGTTCTCTCTCTCTGTGGTTTCTTCCCGAAGCCTCTGTCGCTATCCCTGCCATCGTCCCAGCCCATTCCCAAAGCAGCCCCAAACCACACCCTCCTGCATCCTAAATTAGTGGCCATTCGCAGTGACCCTCCCTCTCGCAGAGCACCTGACCTTGCCCTGCTATGGGTGCCGCTGTCCGGTGCTCTGCTCCCCCGCGCCGTGGCCGCTCCACACAGTACTCACTTGGGTGCTCTTGCTTCTGCGCTTCTGCTCGCTGGCCCAGCTCGCGGTCCCCTGCCTCCCAGGGTCTAGGCCCCCACTTGCCAGCCCCTCCCCTCCCCCCCGGGTGCCAGGGGCCGCCTGCCTCCAGGGCCCAGCTCCTCCCTGCCCCCGGGGGAGGGGGGCACAAAGGGGCCCTTGTCACCACGGGGCTCGGACAGGGCAGCCTGACGCCTGGGTTCTACTAGCTTCTTCCTGGAGGGGATGGGGGGGCTGCCTTGCTCGTTCCCCCCTCCTCCATCACTGTGCACCCTGGTTCTGGGTCTGTGGGGAGGCAATCTAATCTCTCTGGAAGTCCCAGGCTGAGGGACAGAAGGCGTTGTCCTCTGGCAACATCAGGTGTAACCTCAGTCCTGAGGGGCCAGTAGAGGCTAGTGTGGGCAGGGGGAGGAGACAGGGCCCTCCCACCCTCTCCAGAGTTGCTTCCCCCTTGGTCATCCTGGTCCACTTTCTTCTTGGCTCCTCTTGCCATCTGAAGTGACCTTATGTGTTAACTGTCTTCCTTCATGGGAACACGACCTCCATGAGGGCGCGGGCTCTGTCTGCATTATTCTTATCTACTGCTGCTCGTAGACTACCTCCTGGCATGCAGTTAAGCTTAATAAACATAGAGCACATGGTTGAATGTGTCCCTCAGAGACACTGTGGCATCTCCGGACTCAGGGCATTTGTACCTATTGCTCTTTCTCCCTGGAAAGCTGTCCCCACCCCATGGCACTCTCCACTCTGGCACTGGCCACAGCCTGCTCATCCTTTAGGCTCAGCAGCCTGGATGTGGCTTCTTTGGGAAGCCTTCTCTAGCCCCTGCCCACCAAGCCCCTCCATTGAGCTCTTTTCCTTCCACAGCCCTCAGCGTACTTGCCGCTTGCCCATTTGCACATTTGTACTCTTAGTGTGCTCAGTGTGCTCACCTCTCTGCTAGCCTGGGGGCTCTCAGAGGGCAGGGCTTCGGCAGAAACCTGTCTGTCGTCTTGTGCACCCTTGTGTCCCTGGAACAGTGCTGGGTGCAGAGGGGTGTGCTATCTCTGAGCTGGGTGAGGGCCCTCTGTGTGCGGAGATTCCACGGTGGTCCTGCTGCCACCGCAGCCCCTCCTGTTGGTCACAACCTTTGCAAGATGGGGTGGGGGGTGTGTGATCAAGTGTAGCAGTGGTTTGACCGTGAGCTGTTCAGCCACACTGGGACATCTTCTGTCCTCTTTCAGACCAGAGCAATGGGGAGGGAGGGTCCTTTCTCCCAAGGGAGAACCCAGGGGGTGAGGGGAAGGGAAATCCCTCAGACCAGGGAGTGAGAAGTCAGGGGAAGGCTGGAGGGGGAGGGGGAGTCCCACCCCCACCTCAAGCTTCATGACGTCAGACTCTGCCCGTGCCTTTCCCAGTCAAGGACAAAGGCCCATTGAGAGTGGGGTGGTGCTTGGACGCCTGGGTCCCAGAGAAGAGAGGGGCCTGGTGCCTGGGCTTTGGGGGAGGACAACGAGATCCTGGGGTACTCATATGTCACAGCCTTCAGCATCAAGACCAACCCCGTTAGGGTTGTGTGCCTATGCGGTCTGGGCTCCATCTCCTTCCTGGGTGTGAACTGAGGCTGCCCCTGGGGGAAGGATGTGCAGGCAGGTGCCTCCCGCAGAGAGCACTAGGAGCTGTTGCTGAAACCTGTGATCTCCATCTCAAGGCTGCAGCCCACAGGAGTGAGGCAGGTGGAGTGAGTGACAGGGAGGGGTTGGGACAGGAGACTGTGGCCTGGAAAGCAGGTGGCCATCTGCAGGGGACAGCCGCCATGCAGACTCAGGCTCCAGTGCTGCCTGATCAGCTGATCTTTCATGAGAAAGCAGGTGTATTAGTTTGCTAGTGCCGCTGTAACAAAGCACCACAAAATGGGTGGCTTACAAAACAGAATTTATTGTCTCACAGTTCTAGAAACGAGGGATCTGTTCCGGGCCTCTCTCCTTGGCTTATAGATGGCCGTCTTCATCTTCACACGGTGTTCTACCTGGTGCATCTCTGTCCAAACTTCCCCTTTTTATAATATAAGGACATCAGTCATATTGGGTTAGGACACACTGCAATGATCTCATTTTAACTTGATTACCTCTGTAAAGACCCTACTTCCCACTAAGGTCACATTCTGACTTACTGCGGGTTAGGACTTCAACATGAATTTTGGGGAGAACACAGTTCAACCTATAACAGCAGGAATTCAGATTTTTTATATGAAATATCCTCGTTTTTAGGTATTAGCCCAATTTTATCTAAAATATTGTACAGCCAGGCACTGTGGCTCACGCCTGTAATTCTAGCACTTTGGGAGGCTGAGGCAGGAGGATTGCTTGAGCCTGGGAGTTACAGGCTGCAGTGACCTGTAATCACACCACTACACTCCAGCCTGGGTGATAGAGCGAGGCCCTGTCTCTAAAATAAAATCAAATAAATACTGTGTAGACCACACAAAACTCATCTCCAGGCAGAATCAAGCTCTCAGGCACACCCATTAAAGCTCTCTTGAATGGCAGCTTGGGCTTGGTTCAGCCAAGAGGCACTTGCTGCCCTCAGTCAGTGCTGGCAGCCTCACACACTGGGTCCTTAAAGTGGGGCCCCCAGCCCTGAAATATCACCATTGCCCTCAGGAGCTTATTAGAAATGCAAGTTCTAGGGCCCCACCCTGCACCTGTGGAATCAGGAACTCTGGTAGTGAAGCCCGGCAACCTGCATTTTAACAGGCCCTGCAGGATATTGTGATGCACGCTAAATTTTGAGGACCTCTGCTTTATATGTCTCACATCTCTCAGACCGCCCTGGAGGACTGCCTCCAAAGAGAGAGGAGAGCACTGGGTGTCATTATATGTTATTGGCAATTTCAGGTTTCCTACTTCGCAGGCATGTATGGAGGGCCTGGGAGAGGCCTCCACCCTCCCCTGTCAATACCAATCCTTTACATTGATGAGACATTTGACAGTTTCCAGAACAATTTCACACTCATCCCCTCGGTTGAACAGCTCCAGAGCCAGATAAGCTAAGTACTATAGAGATGCTTCTCTCCTTGTAAAGACAAGGAGGCAGAGTTCCAGATGGAAGAAGATGCATGCGAGATGCTGCGGCTAATGGGAGGCCAAGCTCCCCACAACTCCTTTCTCTCCCCACCCCTTCAGCCTTCATTCAGGAAACCTCTCCTCCCAGATGACAAGCCTCTTGTGGCTTCTAAGGCTGAAGACAAAGGTAAGAGGTACACAGGGCTGATCTGGCTCCCAGTTGGGTTTAGTTTGGCTCACAGAATGTTGATTTAAGAAAACACATTCCTTTAATCAGTTGCCAGTATTTTGAAAATCAGAAAATTTCAGAAAAGTAAGGATTTCCATCTTTTCTTGAAAAGATCAGAAGCTCTAGCCAGGTTTGCCCACTTGTGGGCGTGGCGGCCGTCTCTTGGCACCCTCTTTAGATGGGCCCAGGCCCCCCACTCCCTGTCGATAACCAACACTGAGGCTGAATGGCCAATGTCCCTTATCATCATGCACATGCTGGTGTTTTCTTATAAGCTAAGAAGATAGTGAAATACATCTTGTACCTCTGTTTCTATCAGAAGTGGGGCAATCAGAATGAGAGAGATGCAGTTTTCAAGGAGAATGGGAGGGAACTTAATTCCTTGTGGAGATGAACCATATTCCTAGGTGTTGCAGGCGCAAAGCATATCCTTATCGAGGGAATACAACTTAAGATGCTCCTACAAAACAGAGCCAACATGCCTCACTCGTTTACTACACCTGTCTGGCCTCTGAAGGCCATGGTTCTCAAACTGTTTCGTCTTAGGATCTCTTTACCCTCTGAAAAATTATTGAGGCCTCCAAAAAGCTCTTGTTTAAGTGGATTATATCTATAGTTCCTTAACGTATTAGAAATTGAAACTGGGAATTTTTAAAGCACAAGATACACAAGCATACAATCCGTTAGCCATCACAGTGATGATGTCATCATGTGTCATAGAGCCTCGGGAAAATTCCACTGTACACTCATGAAGAAGGAGAGTGAAAACAGCAAATAACATCTTAGTAGTTTCCACCTTGTGAAGCCCTGGAATGAGTCCCTGGATCTTACTGTGAGAACACTTATAAGCATTTGAGTTTGTGACCCCTGTTTTAAGAAGAGACTTCAAGGAGAAGAAATTTTGTTTAACCTTCATCTCTTGCTGTTGCAACATAAATTCCAGGTCTTTTGAAGTGGCAAAAGAAGGGAAAGAACAGAAAACAAATTTGCTTCACCAAGAATCCTGGCAACCTCCTGTATATACCAACCCCGCGCATCCCACTGACCACCGGCCCTTGTAAGACAGAGGCCAGAACCAGTCCCTAGCATAGGCTGGGAGAAAGGACAGCAGACACTCCTGTTTGGAAAACAGAAGATAGAACCAGTCATTTTATTCTAAGACCAGTGTCGGGGGGTGGCAGGAATAAATAAGGGAGGGGAGGACTGGAGGGCAGGCAGGAAGGCTCTACGTCTTGCAGCACATCCCACACTTTGATTTCCGACAGCAGCCACAGCAGAAAATGCAGATGGGGAAGTGGGCGTCTCGCCTCCCTCGCCTCTGGAGCATGGGCTGCAGGAAGGAAGGGAGAGTCAGCGGGGCAGGCGGGGGTAGGGGAAGGGGGGTGCTGGGAAGGGCATCCCTGGTGCTCTCACCGTCCAGCTGGCCCTGGCTTCAGCTGTGTCCTGGGGCTGGAGGTCCGCAAGCTGTCCTGTCTGTGAAAGCAGAAGGGATATTGAGGATGGTGAGGACCTAGCGGAGCTCCCAGACGCACCCCACCAACCCACTCCTGTCCAGGTGGTTGGCAACCCAGCGCTCAGCTGACTCGGAGGAGGGGCCTTGCCTTCTTGCTGTTGCTCACCTTCCCACAAGCAGTTCTCCTTCCTAAAAGCCTCCCAGACCTGTCTCCTCCTCTCCTGACAGCTGCTACTGTCCTTTGGGACATCACCCTCCCTTGCCTGGATGCCAGTGCCAGCCTCCTAACCAGTCTCTCTGCATGTTGTCCCTTACAGTCCACCTGCCACGCAGCAAAGAGACTTTTAACATGACCAGTCGGATCATGGCTTTCCCCATTTTAAAAGCTGACAAGGGTTTCTCCCTCACTCAGAGGAAAAACCAGTGTCTGCACAACTGCCCACAAGACTTGGCATGATCTGTACCCTGCCCACCTCTCGATCTCATCTCCAAGCACCATCTTCTGTATTTATTCCACTCTGACCCTCGAGCCTGCCACGCCTGCCCTCACCTCTTGTCTCGGTTTGCCACCCTCATCTCTTATCCTCCAAGGCACAGGTCAAGTATCAGTTTCTCACAAAACACTTGCTTGGCTGCCAGTCTCTTGACCCCATCTGCGGGCCTCCATGGTCACTCTATCACCACCCTTTATGTTATTCATGAATACCATTTACTAAACACAATTGTTTATGTTTCAATCATTCATTAACTAATTCCTTGACCAGGATGTAAGCTCCATGAGAGCAAAACTCTTCTCTCTCATCTACTTTGTTCATTGTTTTATCCCCACGGTCTAAAGTAAGACTTGGTATGAAGTAGGTCCTCAGTAAATACCTGAGTAATTAGTCCAGGGCCCCACTCCCCAATCCCTGCCACTAGGTCCTCCATCCCTGTTCTTTAAGCAGCTGCCAGGCCCCCTGAGCTGTCCTGAGCTCTGCTCTGTGCTGGGGGGTCTCCAGCTGCCCTCAGTGGCCCCCTCCCAGATGTCTGGTTCTCCCATCCTTGCTGCCCTGCTAGGACCCAGGCCCTGTGGGCTCTCACCTGTTGCGGGAAAATGGAGCCACTGGTCAGGCTGGCGAGGAGGAGGAGGAGGAGGCAGGCAGCCCGGATCTGAGTGTTCAGTGCCATTGTGCTGTCTGGCTGTCCTGCTGTTGGGTCTAGAACTTGCTCTGGTTTCTGGGACCCAGTGACAGTCACTTTTATGGGGCCTGCTGGGGAAGGCGGTGGTCTGAGCCCCCTCCCCTTTGCCCTAACTCATTTCCAAGAAGGTGGTGGCGCCGAAAAGGCGGGAGAGATAAGCGGGAACAGAGTGACAGGGAACAGGGTTGTGTCACCCTCAACCAGCAGAGGTGTGTCTAGGGGGCAGGGTAGATGGGGCCACAGACACATGCTGCCAGCCAGCCACCTGGGGAACCCTTTCCCCAACATGACGTCACCCTGTTGATCTCAGAAAAAATTCCACCTTTTGCCTCAGAAGTTGAACAGATCATTGAGCAGGATCAAGGTGCCCTTCTCCTTCCCCACCCACTTCCCGGACACCCTCATTCACACGGAGCATGGCTGGCACTTAACTAGGTCCCTCGGCTTTAGGTTCTCTTCACACGTGCACAGGTTCTGGCAGGGAACACTGGATACCCAGGTGCAGGGTGAGTGTTGGTGTATGCCCCAAAACACAAATGGCGCTTCCTAAATGCCAGAACCTCAAGATGTGGCTCCAGTAACTGGAAAATATTCCAGCGAGCTTTTGACCATGAAAGATAGCAGTAACAGCTAACACCTGATAAGCGCATCTTAGATGCTGGCATAGATACTGGCTCACCTTTGTGGCACCTCAGCCTGTGCCACCTGTTCTCTTAAGCAGCTCCTGCCTGCCCCATCCTGGGCTCTGCTCTGGGTTTAGGGGCCCTGGCTGCCTTCTCAGCCGCCTGACCCCAGGGGCCTGGCTTCCCAGACCCTCCTCCCTCTTAGGAGCCTTCCCCACCTGGAGAATTGTTTCCTTCACTTTACAGGAAAGGAACTGAAGGCAGAGATCAGGGCAGTGCCCACGCTTGCCTAGCCCAAGGCAGAGCTAGGATTCCAGCCTGACTCTGGGCCTGTGCTCTTAACCACCAGGCTTTCCTACCTCACCTCCCCCTAAAATAGCAGAGCACAGTGGTATGCCAGACCTGGCTGGACAGAGTAGACTGTGCACATCCCAACTCCATATTCAGTGGCATCATGTTGGTATCCTGAAATCAGCAGTGGTGGGAGAATTTACACCACAGAAATTGGCAAACACTACAAACCAGGGCTTTCTTTTGGAAGCTCCTTCCCCAGGAGGAGATGGAGAAATGAACCCAGGCTGCCAGACTGTGGCACCTTTCTTCTTTTCCACTACCTGGACCATCTCAGGGTACACACAGCCCAAGGGACCCACAAACCTTGGTTCTAGACATGGGCCCTTGGACATTTTGCCACTTTTTCACTCCAGGGCCATCCAGTGTCAACCCTGTCACTGGAGGCCAGGAATGCTGCCAAGGCCCATTCAAAACCACAAACATGGACAGGCCCTTGGGGAGTGAGGGCTGCTTCCCATCATCTGCCTCTCCACTCACACGGGAGGCCTAAAATGGGGATGGTCAGGAAAAGGAGACAGGGCTCTCGAGAGAAGAGACCAGTTGGGGCCACCTAGGATGGGGGCAAGGTAGAGAGCTCAGCAAGGTGACCAGATGGGCAGGCCCAGCTCCTGGGAGTGAATGGGACTGAATAGGGCTGCAGGACGAGGAAGTGTCCAGCGAGTAGCTGCATGCTCAACCATGGGGAGACACAGCAGCATCCCCCAGCCCTACCAGGCGTCGTCGTATCTCAGCACAGGCCAGGTTTCATCATCAGCCAGGGGCAGGGGTCACAGCACAGGCGCCAGAGCCCCAGCACAAGGCGACAGGCTGACGGGCCAAGCTTGGCTTCTTGGCCATCTGCCCTCCCCGGGGGGTGGGGGGCTCAAGGCCAGGCCCCACCATTGGCTGGTGCAGAGGGGAGGGCTTCAGCCCAGAAGGGCAGGGCCAGGAGCCAGTCCTGTTTTCAGGAACTGCTGACATGGGAGACCCCAGCCTCTCCTCCAACATGAGACATGTCCTCGACCCCAGGTCCCCCCACCTACACCCCCCACACACGCACCTAGGGCCTCAAAGAGGACATTCATTCCTTAATTCCTCCATCCATCCAACCAACCAGTGGGTCCCGGGTGGTGTGGGATGGCTGGGACTGGCACACGGCCATGAACACAACAGCTGAAGCCCTGCCACCACGGAGCTCTGCATAGACCCCAGACTGCTTCCCCAGTCCCAAGATGGATAGACACACAATCAGACAAGGCGGGGGCCACTTGGGGCCAGTTTATTGCAGTTAAATACCTCTCTCTCTCTATTTTTTTGTCCATTTTTCCATAAAGAAAATTAAAAAACACACACACACACACACACACACACACATACACGCACCCCCACAAAGGGGAGCAGAGATCCAGAAACAAGAGGTGGGGTGGGACATGGCCTCCCTGCTTAGGTCCAGGCCCCAGGGATGGCTCCCCTCCTTCCCATAAGCACCCTGTCTCAGCACCTCTAGAGACCAAGAAGGCAGCGGATATGGCAGGGCCCATCCTCCTCTCTCTCGCCTCCAGGTGAGAACACCAGAAGTGCCGGGGCTTACTGAGGGCAGGAGAAGGGAGACAGACAGACAGATGGGGAGGGAGGACATCGTTTCCAAGTTGAGGGTGGTGGGCAATGTATCCACAGAAATGCATTATTTTTCCCCATTTTTGTTAAAAATCTACTATAAAAAAACGCAGCTGGGGGAGGGGCATGTGTCCCTCTCTGTGCTAAGGGCTGGGGAAGGGGGCAGCAGAGGCCAGCACTGGCGGCGGCTGCAAGGCGGGGGTGGGCGTCACTGCCGGGTGCCCTCGCCCACCATCTCCAGGTTGTGCTGCTGCAGCTGGGCTCGAAGCAGGGCGTTCTCATTCTTTAGCTCCTCGATCTGGCAGACACGACAGGGGACAAGGGAGCCAGGGGCTGGCTCCTTGCGCCTGGAGCTCCTGGGCGCCCCCCAGCTCCAGGCCCTGGCACCCACCTGTTGCCTCAGGAGCTCATTGTCCATCTGCAGCCGCTCGGCCTCCTTGAAGGTCTCCTGCATGCGCTGGTTGGTCTGGCGTAGCTCCCGGATGTAATCGCAGGCCTTTGACAGGATCCCTCCTTTACTCTGCGGGGGGTCGGGGGGCAAGCGTGTTAGAGCGAGCACTGCCCAATGGCCCACCCTGGGACGACTCCCAGGCCCACCGTCAGTCAGACTTTCTGGAAGGGGTTGGGGGACCTGGCCCACTGCAGCAATTGAGGGTCAGGTGGCTGACTGGCCAGAGGGGGCAGGGGACACTCACCGCTCCTGTCTTGCTATTGTCTGCGTTACAATCTGGAATGATTTTAGAAAGTTGGACGATCCAGTTGTTGATCTTGTCCCTCCGCCTCCGCTCCACTGTGGGAGTAACAGCCACAATGATGGCTACGATTACACACTTACTGGGCATGCCCAAAAGGTGTCCCCTCGCAGGGTAGATGCTTAGACCTGAGGACATTGAGGCACAGCGCAGGCACCACCCCAGATCACACCGCTATCGAGTGCAGGGCCAAGATTTGAACCCAGGTGGCCAGCCTCCATGCCAGCTTCCCAAGAGGAACAAAGAAACTCCGACCCTCAAGTGCCACACAGCTTTAGGGCACAATCAAAAGCCAGGGACTTCCAGTTTGTTTGTTGGCCTGCCCAGCATATTTTTCAAAATTTGAGTCAACATTTGAAAAATCAGGAAATTTCTCATCAAAATTGGCATCTTTTGAAAAACAGAGTTCTGGCCACAGTGGGCATGTATTCTTGGGAGGCAAGAATGGACCAGAGCCCCTCGCCAGCTCCCGCAGCCCCTGATTTGATTCTCCAAGTCTCCCCGGAGAGCCTGGGACCTGTGATTTTGTTTTTCTTCTCATCTCTAAAATCAAAGTCTGACTGCATCTCACTCCTGCTTAAAATCCTTTTCCCAGCCCCCAGCTGCTGCACCTGTGGGTCTCGGGGCCTGGCCTCACAGGGCATTAGCTCACCCAGGAACAACATGAACCCAACTTTGGAGGCCAGGGATGGCAAACCAATGGAAGATTTTACATGAAAAGCCCAGATTTGTGATTTTGTTCCATAAAACTTCACAATCTCACTCAAATTCTGTCAGCTAAACG
Organism: Daubentonia madagascariensis; assembly: GCA_023783475.1. NCBI lineage: Eukaryota > Metazoa > Chordata > Mammalia > Primates > Daubentoniidae > Daubentonia > Daubentonia madagascariensis. The sequence continues at coordinate 1,463,805 of JAKFHU010001831.1, forward strand.
GCAGCTGCCCCTGCACACAGTGCGTGTGCCTTTCGCTGGCCCACATCCCGTCCTTCTGACAGCTGCCTGGGGTCTGCATGTGCCAGAGCCCGAGACCTCTGGTTCAGGGCCTACTGAAGCAAGGCTGTCCTGGCCCTGAATTACCTTCCAAACACAGCACTAGGCCCCGCGGGGACACAAAACAATGCCCAGCTACCCCCAACTCCCACCCCACACACCCCCACCCCCTGCCAGGACAGCTTATGCTGTCTGTGGTGTTTGTGGAGCGAGGGGTGAAGCCTACAGCTACATGGGATGTGGAAAGGAGGGCAAAATGGTGGTGATGGGAAACGGGGGGTGGTGGCAGTGAGCCTGAGAAAGGAGGGTAGGCCAGAGCATGCCCTCTACTTGCCACACCCAGAGAACACATGTCACCCAACCCTGCCCTTCCCTCAAAACACTCGTGGCCCACTACCAGGCAAACCCCACGCTCATCTCTTGGTTTTGTCTCCTTATTGCTGACCAACCCCTCCCTACCTCCAAGTGCCTCCCACTTTGGCCTGAGTGACAACACCCTCCAGTGACGTGGACCCTCCTCCTTCGTTGCTCTCCTCTCTTTCCTCTGATACTATGACAAGAACAGTGCCTGGGACTGAGTGTTGTCCAGGCCCAGCCCTGGCTCAGTGAGTGCTCAACACCGTGTCACTATCATGGTGAGCTGAGCCCTCCTGACAAAGACAGCCACATCCCAGTCTTTGGGAACTCTGTGGCCAACAGAGCTAAGAGTCCAGCCCCAGCCTGGAGGCACCGCCTGCCATGCTCCTCAGCAGTGTGCTCCATTCCCAAGGTCTCAACGGAGGAACTCAGCAGCAGACGGTGTCTCGGTGTCTTTCTCTACCTTCCCACAGCCCAGCCGTCATGAGCCTGCGCACCGTGCTGCAGCTACGGCTTCTCCAGTTTGTGTTTACATCTTAAAAACTTACTGCCTGCCATCCTGCATGCAGGGCCTTCCTCGAGGCTGGAGTCTAGGGTGGAATTAGCCTGGTTCTCCCCCACTGGCACTCAGTACCATTGAGAAGAGCATGTGAGCTGCGACTCCAAAGTGCAAGCGTTACAAGTGAAGACTGCACGAAGGGCCTGGGGAATGTCAGGGGTGAAGCAATGATTTCTGCGTGGGAGTAGGGGTGGGATAAATCCTCAGGGAGAGACTTACGAAACACTTGGGATGGTTTCTGAGAGGAAGGACATCAGTGAGACAGGGGACAAGATCCCAGAAATGGTGGCATGAAAATAATTTGTGGGCGGGGGTGGAGGTGGGGAGAGGTTGTAAAAATACATTGTCAAGGCCTTGAATGCTCTGCCAACAGGTCTGGACCTCATCTTCTCCTCCTTTAGAGGTCCAGGTCCTTGAGTCTAGGCCCTGTCATTAAGCAGGTGATGATGTGGTCAGGCCTTTGGCTTGGGAAGACCGTCGTGGCACATTTGAAATGGAGGAAGACCCATTAAGATCAAGGATACGTCCATTCCACGAAGCACTTCAGTTACACCCATATTAACACTTAAACACAATTTAGAAGCAAAATCTGCCAGAACTGGGCTGGGCACTATGGCTTATGCCTATAATCCTAGCACTTTGGGAGACTGAGGCAGGAGGATCGCTTGAGCCCAGGCATTGGAGGTTGCAGTGAGCTATGATGATGCCACTGCACTCTACCCTGGGCAACAGAATGAGACCTTGTCTCAAAAATTAAAAAAAAAATCTGCCAGTACTGAAGGGAGAAATGGACAAATCCACAAATATAGTTGATAGACATCAACATTCCTCTCTCAATAATTGATAGAACAAGTAAACAAAAAATCAGGTTAGAAAACCTAAACACTCTCATCCAACTTGACCTCACTGACACTGAGGAAACCCCCACCTGACAGCAGCAGATACACGTTCTCGTCGAGCGTGCTTAGAGCCTTCACCAAGCTAGACCGTATTTGGGGCTATAAGGTAAGTCTCAAAAAATTTCAAAGAACTGAAACTATACGGAGTATGTTTTCTGACCACAACAGAACTAAATTAAAAATCAATAACAAAAACGATATCCAAAACACTCACAAATATTTGGAAATTAAGCAACATACTTCTAAATAACCCAAGGGTCAATGAAGAAATCACAAGGAAAATTGGAAAATACTTTGAAGTGAATGATAATGTAAACAACACATCCAAATGGGAAGTAGCTAAAGTGGCATTATAGAGTAAAATTTGCAAACATAAAGGCTTATATTAAGAGAAAAGAAAGGTTTAGAATCACTTTAAAAAGCTAGGGGGAAAAAACTCCCAAAGAACAAAACCCAGCAAATTAAACCCAAAGTACGTAGAAAGAACAAATTGGTAATATTAAGAGTGGAACAGAAATGAAACAGAAAAGCAATTCAATGTGACATTTAAAAATCAGACTTTAAATAAAGATCTGGATTTCTGGCTTCTCAGAGGTTCTGGCAATAGTGGCCCTAAATTTTGACACGGCAACAATGGGCTGGCGCTGAGCGAGGGCTGCCCTTTCAGGCAGGACACATGTGCTCCAGTTCACCCTGCCATCCTCCCTTTCTGACACACCAAGTGTATTTCCCTCCCTAAGGCCCCTGCAGGCACTGGAGCTTGTGACTCCCAAGATGGGCTGCTGTGCCACCAACAAGTGGTGAGAAACGGGAAAAGGAGAAAGAAGCTGATTTGAAATCCACTGTGGCACAGAACCTTGGCGTTTGCGGAGGACAGGGGAGAAGAGGGCAGAGTCGAAAGTGGCTCTGGCTTTCGTTTCTAGTGTGGGTAACTGCAACGGGGGTGCCTTTTGCTGCTCTGGAACGTGAAATGTGGCATGCGAGCCTTTGGAGAGGGGAGACAGTGAGTTCTGTTTTGGATAAGTTGAGTTTGAGGTGTCTCAAGGACATCCAGAGATGGAGATTTTGAATGGACAGTTCAAAATATGGGTCTGGAGTTCCAGAGAGAAGAATGGACTAAGAACGCAGTGTTGAGCACTGCCAGGATCCAGGTGGATGGTGAAGCCCGGGGGGACATCTGGAAGCAGTTCTCACCTTTTTGTGGGTCACATACTCTTCTGGAGAAAAGAGAAATAATGAACACGTGCAACTGGGAACAGAGTTCCAGCTCAACTAGAGCTTCTGAGAGCCATCCCTTGGCCTCACGTGCTGTACGTCCGAGGCAGATGGAAGAGGGGCCAACCTTAGAAACACCAGCAGCCAAAGCAGTTTCTCAAATTCACTCGATGTGAAGAATCACCTGGGGAACTCACTGAAAACAGATTCCTAGGCCTCTCTCTGATCTACTCATTCAGAACCTCCTGGGAGAACCCTGGAGATCTTGACAATCTTCCCAGGAAAAGTTTGGGGGCTTTGCTGAGGAATGGGGTTGGGGGGGAAGAGAAGCAAAGAGCACAGGAGAATCAGGGAGAGTAGAGCAGAAAAGAACATTCCTGAAAGGAGGGGAATAAGCAGGGTCAGCTGCTTGGAGCTCAGACAGGAAAGGAAGCCAGTAGATTCGGCAATGAGGTCATCATGGTGACCTTAAGTGGAGCTGTTCTGGTACAGAAATGAGCCAGACCACCAAAGGTACAGGGAGGATGGGAAGATGGTGGGTCACACATTCTGCAGGACATAGCTGGAGGGTAAGGGCAAGCTTATGAAGAAGACTGCTTTTCAAAGGATGAGAAAGACTCACTCAAGACTGTCTGGAAGCGGAGTAATCTAGGGAGAGGCAGAGAGTGAGAGCAGTGCGGGAAGGTGGCCGGTGGCATCATGAGAGTCATTCACTTCCGTTTTACCATGTGGCACACCACACAGCACGGGGAGCCTCTCACGTCTCAACTCGCTGCATCCTTACTAGCAACCTCAGGGCAGTCGCATTAATGCCATTTTAAAGGGGGCGAGACAGGTGCAGAGATTAACAACCAGCTGAGCCAGGACTGCCGGGGTAGCCCACTGGAGGCCCCTCAAACTCACACTCCCCAAAACCAAGCTCAGACTCACCCCTTCCCTCCAAAGCAACTGGAGCTCAGCATGAAACCCTGATTCTTCAGCGTTTAGTCTCCCTCTGTGCCCCATCCCCTCTCACCCCTGCCTGTCTCAGGCCCACACCTGCAGTTGCTTCCTACTTTCCAAGCCTCAACATCCAGCCTCCACACACGAATCACACCAGAATAAAACCACAGGAGCAGGGACACCCGCACCGGAGGGCCTCTTCCAAGCCCTCTGCGATCTGGCCTTGGCACCACCACCCCCTGCCACCCCCAAACCAACTTCCTCTTTCCTCTCCCAAATTCTGCTCTTTTTCAAACATGCCAAGTCTGCTCCAGCGCAGGGCCCGGGCCTTTGCACTTGCTCTTCCCTCTGCCTGGGACTCCCCCCATATTCTTGACTGGCTCATTTCCTAAGGTCTATTCAGTTCTCTGCTCAGATGTCACCTCTCAGAGAGGCCTTCCGTGCACACTGCCACCATCACCTTTTCCTCATCCAGCTTTATTTTCCTTCACCTGACTTATCCTGCTACCTGATGTCACATTGTAGCGGCATATAATTTCCGTCCCTCCCACTAGAGTGAACACAGTGAGCCGAGACTCTGTTCTGTTATCCACTGTACCACTGTAGCTGAGGGCCTAACACAGGTGCTGACACGTAGTGCACATTGAATGAATGCCTGAACTCAGCTGCTTAGAACACAACTATGTAGGTCAACAACTCCCCACCCCCCATCAAACACCTTCAGAACGCAGTGCCTCACCCTGACATTCGGGGCCTGCCTAGACCCTCCCAGCTGCACTCCACACGGAACCTCTGCCACAACCTAACCAGCTCCCCCTGAAGCAACCTGAGCCATGCTGCCTTGTCCCTAACAGATGCTCCCCAAGAATGTTTTCCTAGGGAAGCCTCACCTCATCCCCCCATCAGCATTCAGCCAGACACAAGCCCTCCCTCCTTCGAGCCTCCCTGACACTCCAGGCCAGGCTCCAGACCTGGCACAGGGCCCACGCTGCTCAGCCTGGACTCTACCATCAGTAAACATTTGGTGAATGACGGTTGTTTGGGTGCAAGTGTTTCCCTGGCACTTGCATGCCACTATGCCCACTGCAGTGGCTATGATTGAAGGAGGGGGTCTAGGGGACAGCACTGAAGGCCAAAAATGACCTTAGGTGAGATTTCTGAGATGGGCAGAATGCTCTGGCCTCAGCCAGCGAGAGACAGAGCTTCTTGCAGTCTCTTTTTCAGATGTGCTCCTCAGCAGACCAGAGCTATTTCTGGAGGCCAGGCAGGCATGGGAAGGAGGGATGTGAGCGCAACAGCTACCACATGGAAAGGTCGGTCCAGGTGAACCAGATCAACCCAATTTTTCAAGAGGGTAGGCAATCCATATGGGAATGTGAAGTCCGCCATTTTAGATGTTGGTCATTAATTCAAAATCACCAGCTGGGTATGTCAAAACACATGGCCAATTCCAGTTCACACTCCCTGCCCATCTGTTCTGACACTATACCCTCTCCCTTCCCCTTTCAGCTTCTACCTTTCCAGCATTCAACAAACACCTCTCAAGCATTTGTAGTGTGCCCAGTAACAGGCTAGAGCTGCCTCCCTATCTGTGACTCCAAACGCCAGGACAGGCTGAGCCTATGAGGCCATGGCGGCCTGGGCTGGCCCAGGAGCTCCACCTTGTCCTTACCTTCATTGTGCTGAGCTCTTCTTCTCTCATCTCGGGGAGTTCTGGTTCCGTCAATTTTTCTAGAAGAAGAAGAAAAAAAGGGCACATATTATCTCAGGCTTATTTGTCTAAGCATTCATTAAGTAGTTAGACTTGAAAATTATATTTGCAAGATAAATCTATGCGCAGAAAGGGGAAATGGTACTTTCTTTACTTACACTAGAGAACCAGAAATAGGCCAAAAAATATACCATGTGCCTGCTGTGTGCTGAACTGCCCAACTCCTATTCCAGAAAACCCTCCCTTCCTCCGGCCCCAATACCAGGCCCTCCCAGTGTCCCCTGCTCATGGGACCAAGTCTTCTGCACGTACGGGGAGTAGGGGTGTGTCCGGGGTGCAATTGTCCTCTGTGTTCCTGTCTGAAGCACATCCTGGGGTGTCATCATGACATAGAACTGGCCTGCAGGGAGAGTGGGGGTTAGTGCCATAACAGGGGCAGAGGTGGAACCGTTTGGGGGGCTTCTCTCCCTGCTAGGCCCTCTGGCTTCCCTGTCTTCCAAAGTGGCCTCTTCCTGTACTCACCGCCAGCCTGCAAGCTCTGGTCTGTGGTCTGTACAGACACAGCCGTGGTATCTCCCACACTGGACGCTGGAAAGTAGGCAAATCGTGCTTCCCCGCTGACAGCCTCGGCCGCTGGGCTGCCACCATTGCTGAAGGGATTTTGGATTACAGCCTGGGGAGCAGGAGGACACAGAGGCCACCCTTAGCCATCTCTGTTCCCCCATCCCATCTCCTTGTTGCTGTGTTTGATGTTCACTACATTCTCTGCAAAAAACAGGAGTGGGACCATTCTGTGTATACCATTCTGTCCTGTGTCTTGGACAGCCCTGGACCTTGGCAAATACTCAGCAATCGCTTGCCCAGACAATCCATTTTTAACTCTAAGAAGCTTTCCTCTTAGAGATATCCCCATTTTACAGAAAAAACCCAAACATTGCAAGAGCTCTTGCCCAAGGTCTCACTGTGCATGACAGGGATTTGACACCCTGAATTCAGCATCTGTGTGCCACCTGCCCCACCCCCTCGGGCTCCCCAAGAGCAGAGTCAGTGTCCCCCCTCCACCCCCCAGGGTTTGCTGGGCACCTACCAGCGGGAAGGGCGCTGCGGGACCTGGGGGTACAGAGGCAGCGGCGGGGCCCGGGCGCTGGGCTGCCCCGTCCACACCCACCTGGGTCACAGCCTGCTGCCCCCCCGCGAAGGCAGCGGTAGACACGACGCTGACGGCGCCAGCCGTGTCGCCCTGGCCGTCCAGCTGACCATCAGTCACCTGGACTACGCGGTATGTCACCTGCAGGGGGCGGCAGAGCGGCGAGACCGGCGCTGGGGCCAGGTCGGAGCCTCTCCCAGCCCGCCCGCTCGACCCTCCGCTCAACCCTCCACCGCCCCGCCGGGCTCCCGGCCCGTCGGGCGCCCAGCCCGCTGCTCACCTGTCCTCCATTAGTCTCTGTGCGGAACTGGTACTGGATGTTGTGGTCGCCAAACGCCGCCTGCTGGACGCTGGTGATGGCCACCGCCGTCTGCTCCTCCGCCCCAGGGCCGTCCCCGCCTGCGGTCGGAGAGTAGGGGGATAGTCATTGGTCGCGCCGGGCTAGGGCGCCCCCAGCCCCCTCCCTGGGCGCGGCCGCAGCCCCGGTGGACCCCGCAGGCACTCACCTTCCTGCAGCTCGACGCCCTCCTCTGCCTCGGGTCCCTTGTCGTGGCTGCAGGGAGGACAAGGAGAGGGAGTCAGGGCCGCCCGCGCCCCCGCCCCTTCGCCCAGGTGCAGGGCCCCCATCCCGCCCGGCCCAGTCTGAGGCTGGGGGCACCGCTAGGGCCGGGGTCCAGGGGCAGTATGCGCCGGGTGTCCCCCTCCCTCGCGGCCTCCATTTTGAGCTGGGCCTGGCGGCCGCTCGGGATCATGGCGGCCCGGCCTACAGGCCGAAGGTCCAGGGCCGGCACGCGCGAGGGCACGGCACGGCCCGGCCGGGCGCTCTTACCTGGCGGCGGCGGCAGCAGCGGTGGCCGAGGCAGCGGGATCCAGACCCGGGTCCAACATGTCCATGGGGGGGGGGGGGGCGGGGGGGGCGCGGGGCCCGGGGGGAGGGGAGGGGAGGGGAGGGAGGGGAGGGGGCGGGCGGCCGGGGGGCCCCGAGCCCGGCGCTCACGCCGCGCGGCAGGAGGGGACGGAGGAGACACGGGAGCCGCTCGCGCTGATCACGGGGACAAACAGTGGGGTCATGTGAGGAGGAGATGCCGCTGCCGCCGCCGCAGCCGCCGCCGCTCCTGCAGCCGCCGCCTTCTCCGGCCGCCGCTGCCTCCGCCCGCCCACCGGCTCCCGGCGGCTCGAGGCTCCGGGACGCAGCGCGGCTGCCCGCCGCCCGCTGCACGCGGCCCTCGGGCCTCCTTCCCGGAGCAGCCGCCGCCGCCGCGACTTTTTTTTTTAACACGGCCCGCCCTGGATGGCCGCCGCCTGCCCCCTGGGTCACCGGCTCGCGCGTCCGCCGCCCGGCCTGGCCCAGTCCGGCGGCGGATCGCTGCTGCAGCCGCCGCCGCTTTCTATTTTTCCCCCTTTTTTTTTCCTCCTTTACTTGAGCTGCGCGCGCGCGGCGGCGGCGGCGGCGGCGCGAGCCCGGGACCGACGCGCGCGGGGGGAGGGCAGCCCCCGGGGAGCGCGCGCGCTGTCTGTCTCCTCGGCAGGCGGGCGCGCGCGGGCCCGGGTCTCGGCGGGGCGGGAGGTCGCCCCCAGTGCCTCCCGCGGCCGCCCGGCACCCGCCGCGCGCTGCCCAGGTGGAACGCGGGCCCGGATGGAACGTCGGGGCGCCCGGAGGAGGGGCTCGGGTCGCCGGGGACCAGGCAGGCCGCCGGGGTTTGGGGACAGTAAAGTAGGTCGGGGGGGAGGGGTAAATGGGTGGAAGGGAAGGGGGCGCGCGCGCGCGCTCCCGGCGGCCTGGCCGCTGTGTGCGAAGGCGGAGGCCCGGGGCGCATGCGCACGTCGGGGCGGGGCCGGCGCGCACGCAGGGGCCGGGAGGAGGCGGCGTGGGGCACGTACTCCTGGCCTGGGCAGAGGGAGGCGGCAGGGGGCGAAGGCGCCTTCCTCGGAGCCAGCGCTCCGGTGCCCGCGGGATGCAGCTGCCCGGGGCTCCCGCCTTGCGCAGCAAAACAGACCCTTCTCTGGAGACTTCGGCCTTGTGATTATAAATTTTATTTAGACTTAAGAGGGGAAGCGCTTCACCAATGTTCCTTCCAATTAAAAAAAAAAAAGTAGAAAAGCTACATACAAAACGTGAGATCAGACGACTAAACTTTCCCGACTCAGGGCCAAGTTCTGCAAGGGAGAAAAAAGAAGGGTATGAACTGGGGGGTCTGGAGGAGAGGGGTTCAGGAAGGGTATTAAAGTAGAGAGGGCTGCTCTCACCTTCTTAAGCCTCCGCTCTCGTGATGCCTGGGAGTCGGTCTCAGAGTAAGGGGGAGGCGCTGGGGGGTGGTAGGCCTCCTCTTCTTCCTCTTCCTCCCTGTATGGTCTCCTCCTCTCCCCTGACCCCTTTTTCCTCAAGGCCTCTTCTAGTAGCCGTCCATCATATTGAGGGTCCTCAGACCTGGAGCCATTGTCCCGAGGGTCCCGGGACCGGTGGTAGTGGGACCTAGGGTCAGCATGAGGGCGATCCCTAGACCTGATGTCATAGTGGGGATCCCGGGAGCGTGGAAAGTCCCTCAAGTCGTCTTGGTCATAGAGGTCATCACGGCTGCGGCTTCGGGGGGGCACATAGGCCCGGCCTCTCCTCCCACTACTTGGGGGAGACCTCCTCCCTGACTCAGCAGAGCCTGGCCGGAGGTCATCCAGAGCATCCACAGAGTGGGCCCGGGGCCGCCCAGCCCGCCAGCCACCTCCTGGTCGCTCTGTGGAGGGCTCCTGCTCCCACCTCCTGGGATTCTGAGGGGAGTGGCGACCCCACTCCTCATCATGGATCGGGGTGAGGGCAGGGCCCCGGGAAGGCCGAGATCGCCAGTCGTCCTCATGAAGGGAGGTGACTTCACTCATGGCTGTAAGGAAAGGGGGGCTGTCATTGCTTGGGGGAGGCTAGGACTTAATATCAGGAGCCTGAGGTCCAGCAGTGTCACCCTCTTCGCTCTCTAGGGGCCACGGTAGGAAAGGAGGGACTATATCCAGGGATTGTAGCAAGCATCTCTAGGGCAAATATCAGAAAGTCATGCTTCTCCCCCCCCCAAGAAGCCCTCAGACCCCAAGGTTCCTGCTCACCCCGCTCCACACGGCCACTGGGGGGGCCAGGTCGAGAAGGGTCAAAGTTGGCCAGCTCTTTCTCCATGTAATACAGGACCCGCATGGAGTCATCCTGCTGGTTGGCCTGAATCCTGTAGCCGCTACGGACTTCTAGGGACAAGGGGTTGGAGGTGGCCAGGTGGGAAAGAAGGATGCTGACTCAGCCCTCTCCCCTATAGGCACATCCAACCTCAGAATGATGGGTTCTCACCTGAGGTCACACTGCTGTCCACATCACGAAGCAGGGGTACCTGGGAGCTGTGGCCACCGACTAGGGGAGATTGATGGTCAGTGGCTGTTCACCTGGAGCAAAACCCTGTGTTCCCAGCCCCTCCTCCCACCCCCAGTCCACTTGTCCACTCTTGCTTCCATCCCCAACCCATGCCCATACCCCCAGCTGCTCCTGCTTCCCCCAGGCCTCACCTGAGCTGCTTCTGTCGAAGTCTCCAGGGTACCCTCCAGGGTACCCGTTGTACACAGGGCCCATGGGAATAATGGCTGGTGGGGGCGGGGTCTTGGCTGGGGAGAGGTGGGCGTAGGTGCTGGGGGCATAGATGCTTGGGACGCCTGAGGTGGCTGCTTTGCCAGCAGCATACACTGGGAGGACACACAACAGTTGCATGAGAAAGTGGGCAGGAGCCATGCTGCCCTCTAGCACAGGGGTTCTGGAGGGACATGGGCTTAGACCTTCCCAATACCCCCTCTGCTGTAAAGCTTCCCTGGGCACTTGGGTCCCTGCTGGTATTTCTGCAGCATTCCTAAGGCTAGGGGACATCAGCTTCACCACATCCCCACCTCCTGTGTGACTCCTTACAGGTTTTAGAGCAGGCAGTGCACGCTGGCATCCCACCACCCCGATGTCGCAGGCTGGCATGTTTGGCTTGACAGTAGGGTGGTTTGCCAATATTTGACAATCAAAAGATTTTACTTAAAATTCCAACTGTCTAGCTGACTTACTGGAAGATGTGGCCACCCTGGGCCTGCATGCTTATAGGGCAACAGTGGGCAAAGATGCCCCTTTAGATAAAGCCTGTGTGCAGGTTGCACCGCTGTCCCCACACCTGGAATCAAGTACCGCCTTTGGCGGCTGAGGCCCTGCTCTAGGAAAATGAGTCATCTGGGAGGACCCCATGCCCACTCCACATTCACACCTGCTGGGTCCTCCCTACCAGGTCACCTTCCAGCCCCAGATGCAATGGGAGTCAGTCTGAGACAGGAGCCTCAGGAGTTAACTTGCCTGCCTTGGCAAGATACCTCTAGTGTTTCCAACTCCGGGCCACACCCACCCCCACCCTGCCCCGCCCCCACCAGGCTCTAGGCTTGACAGCTCAAGGGCAAATCCTCCTTGCTTCCTTCCTCCCCCGGTAAGAGGCTGGGCTCTGGTGGCTGCTCCCACAGCAAAGTCAGTGGGCCCTAGGCAGGTTGCTTCCTCCCTGGGACTTGAACAGGAAAATGGAAGGGGGAGATTGGCTCAAAGGCTCCCTTCACCTCTAACTGTTTTGGAAGCAGAAGGTTAAGTGCACGGCCCTACCTAGAAGCCCCCTTGTTAGCTCAGGAGACTTGGCGTTTTATAGTTAGCAGAGGGAGGTGCTGTCCCCTGGAGGGTCTGTGGGGACAGAAGTAACAGGCACTCTGTCAGGGAGTTAATGGGACCTCTGGCTGGGGTAGCAGGGTCTCAGGATGGAGTAAATGTGTCACGACAGAGGAATGCAGCCTTGGGACAGGCATTGGCAGTCCTGGCCCCTGGCCCAGTCTTAATTAGTGGGCTAACTACAAAGTTGGTCGCAGCCCACCTGTGAAATGGACTAACGCCCACCGCCTGAGCAAGAAGCTCTCAGCTGAACACGACAACGGAGGGGTGGGGATGGCCAGCATGAGCCTCCAGGGAGCAGTGGAACTTTTCCAGAGGAACCAGGATGTCCACCACTGAGATCAATGACTATAAAATTAGCCAGCAAAGACTGAGCTGTGGCCCCCATGCTGGGCACTTAAGGACAGTCTTCCCTTAATGCTCCCAATGCCCCATGAGGTTGGGGCTTTACAGAGAAGGAAACAGCGCTCAGAGAGGGAGTGCTGCTTGTCTGAGGTCACCCGGTGTGTGCAGCAGGGCTCTGACTGGCACCTAAGCTCTCAGTCACTACTGAGGCTGATAGTGGCAATACCCGACAGCCAGTGTGTGTGGAACATATATACAAGCCAAACCCTGAGCCAAATGCTGTGCACATGAGTTCACCAAATCCCTAGGCATACCCGGTATGGTGAGCTCTGCCACAAGCCCCATCTTACAGGGGAGGACACTGAGCCTCGGGGAGGGAAAGTCACTCACTGGGCTTCCAAGCAGGTAAGGCGTGGAGCAGGCCACAAACCTCCACCTGCCCATGCTTGCAACGGTTGCCTGGTATTTTACTGTTACTGCTCCGTGGATGGTGCACGGAGATGCTGGTCTACTCAGACACTCCTGAAGGAAACTAGGGACTGGCGACAACTGCGGTCCCCGAGGAGGGGAAACGGGGCAGCAGCCGGAGAGGACTCTTTCTTCTCTCTTGCCCTTCTGTTTGGTTTGCTTCTTCCCCCGTCAGCTCGGGCCCCATGTCTATTCCCAGCCCTCCACAGGTGCCCATTGTGATATATCCTTAGACAGGGTAGCCAAGTAAAACAAAGTGTAGTGTTTGTGTGGACGTATGCTTTTTAAAATCTGCTTAAATTATATGGTGCTATAAACCTTGTTTGGTTTCTTACCTTTTTCACTTAAGATTTTGTTTTTAAAGGGAGCTTTACTTCCACATGAAGAACATCTTACACTGTTGGGCATTTTCTTTTTACCATGTGCATGTGATTATACTATCAAAAGAAAAAACTTGGCCGGGCACGGTAGCTCACGCCTGTAATCCTAGTACTCTGGGAGGCCGAGGCAGGAGGATTGCTTGAGATCAGGGGTTCGAGACCAGCCTGAGCAAGAGTGAGACCCCGTCTCTACTAAAAATAGAAAAAACTTAGCCAGGTGCAGTGGCCCACACCTGTAGTCCCAGCTACTTGGGAGGCTGAGGCAGGAGGATCGCTTGAGCCCAGGAGTTTGAGGTTGCTGTGAGCTAGGCTGACACCACGGCACTCTAGCCCAGGCAACAGAGTGAGACTCTGTCTCAAAAAGAAAAGAAAAAACTCAAAATAAATGAAAATTAAAAATAAATTGAAAGCTGGAGTAAGTAAATGATAACCTGAAATAGCAGGCCCTCCTCGGCCTGCTTTCTCCCCAGTTGCTAACCTTATAACCTCCAGACCCGTGGCGCCGTCCCAGGGGACAGGCAGACAGCCATCTCCTCCCCTTGAAACCAGGAAGGAGGCCAAGTGGGGGTGGCCACACGAGGGGACTTACAGGCCTCTGGGCAGCAGCACTTGTCCGGGCAGCAGGGGCATCTGACGTAACAGCAGCAGGTGTGCGGGCAGCACTGACACCAGCAGATGCCCAGGAGGAGGAAGATGAAGAAGGCGGCCAGGCAAACTATGACCACGAAGAGCCAGTCTGCAGAGAGATGAGAAGAGGCCCTGAGCTGGGAGGTCTATGAGAGACCAGGGACAGACAGGCAGAGCAAGGCAACGCAGAGCTGGTGCGGGGGACTATGTGCAAAGCTCACCGGGAACCTGCAGCCAGAGGCTGGGCTCAGCAGCAGCAGGCCACCCCCCCGCCCCCCCCGAACCCCAGGCCAGTCCCCAGATTAGGGCCCTCCCCCTGGGTTCAGACAGACAAGGCAGAAAGCAATAGGCACCCTGGCCAGAGCAAGACAGACTGTTGCCTCTGGGATGGAAGAGAGAGCCCACTGCCCAGATCCCACCGCCGAAGAGCGCTGCAGGTGCCAGTCACAGGAGCTCCCACCTGCACCCCAGGCCCTCCTCAGTCCACCCAGCCCACCCCCAGGCCCACAGCCAGGTCACTACATGCCACGCAGTCCAAGTCAGGCTGGGTTAGTGGGGTTCCACAGCGAGCGGGGTTTAGTTGGGAGAGGGAATGCCCGAGTCAGAAGCGACAAATGGTGTGTGGGAACTCCCGAGAGAAGCCCCACTCAGGACTCCACCCCCCCATACCTTCCAAGGGCCCCGCCTGAAAACCAGGTAAGAGCTCAGCCACCCCAGAGGTCCTGCCTGGAGGGACAAAAGAGAAACAGGAGATTATGCTGGTCAGAGCCAGCCCAGGCTGCCCCTGCCCCTAAACCCAGCTCCAGGCAGGTCAAGTCGAAGGTATTCCCTGAAGTGGGGAGGGGCTGGTGGCCTAGGAGGGTCCTAGCATGTGCCTCCTGCCCTCCACCCCTGCCCAGATGTGGGCGCTGGTAGGTGTGAAGACTTGCATCACACAGTCCACCCGCTCTCATGGCGCAAAGGGTTCTAGCACACATCCCATGGTGTTCTGAAAGCTCTACCTCAGCCCGGACACCCTATCTTTTCCTCAAAGGGTCCCAACCCGGATGATAGCAACAGCCCTGTTTCCTTAGACAGAGTAGCCACAGTGCCCTAGGGCCCACGAAAACATTTTAATTTTATTTTAAAATCTGAAAAATAATGTATAATAATGAATTGTCTTTATAACAACACAATCATAAAATTTTTTAAACACAAAAAGGGACTTACAAAGGCAAAAGTCATACGTAGTCCCAGTTCCATGACTGACCAGAGCTCGATCGCAGTTCACAAATTGTCACATACAAACATCTTCCACCTGTGCCTCCCCTCAGGTGCCCCGGAGCTCTGTGGACCTCCGGACCCGAGCTCGGGGCCTCCACACGCTCGGTTCTGCACCCACAAAGAACTCTGCAGAGCTCACACCACCTGCCCCCACAACAGGGCAAGACACATGTCAATCAGTGGCTCTTAAAGTGGGGTCCTGGTCACTCGGCCAAAACTATTTTCATAATAACACTAAGACGTTATTTGCCTTTTTCACTCCTGTTCTCTCATGAGTGTACAGTGGAGTTTTCCCAAGGCTCTGTGACATGATGACATCATCACCCTGTTGGATAATGGACTGTGTGCTTGTGTATCTTGTGCTTTAAAAATTTCCCAGTTTCAATTTCTAATACATTAAGCAACTAGAGATATAATCCACAAAAACTTAAGCAAAAACTCTTGGAGACCCTCAATAATTTTTTAGAGTGCAAACAGGCCCTGAAACTAAATTTTGGGAACTGCTGATGTGGACGGTGTGTTTCACCAAAGGACACTTGGAGGTTCCTGGGTCACTGGTGCACGCATGAATTGTGTCACACGAGCATCCTGGAGCTCGCTCCCAGTCATGTGCCTATTCACACATGTGTGGGGATAGCAATGTACAGCTCGGCAGCATCTCTCACATGGAGCACATGCCACACGAGACTACGTGTGTTGGCT
The DNA here is from genome assembly GCA_023783475.1 of Daubentonia madagascariensis. Lineage (NCBI taxonomy): Eukaryota > Metazoa > Chordata > Mammalia > Primates > Daubentoniidae > Daubentonia > Daubentonia madagascariensis. Next base: position 1,479,179 of record JAKFHU010001831.1, read on the forward strand.
GACAGTAGGGCACCTGGCAGGTGGCAATGTCCCTGACATCCCATCCTGCCCCTGGGCATCTGGAGTCGGCCTCCTTTTGGTCACACTCAAACTTACACACTTGCTGTGCAAGCTACACAGCGCCATCCCAGCAGGGCAGATGGCAAAGCGCCTGTTCTTTGGCAAGGGACTCCGGGGTGACAAGCAGCCCTGGGGATGTGGCAGGAGGTGGTCCAGCCTTCCTGCGATTTTACACACAATCGACCATCCTCACTCCCAATCAACTCTGATCACATCTGGATTTTCAAAAAATGAAACTGGGAAGAGGCCAAGGCCCTGGTTTTCTCCACTCTTAGTTTGGCTCTGGCTGATTTGAAGCATTGTGGGCAAGGGGTCCCTGCCTGGGGTGCAGGATACAAAAAACCCAAGTGACTGGCAGTGCCAAGGGGAGAGCAAAGCAGGCGACAGAGCCCAGAGGGTGAGCTGGAGGGCAGAAGGCAGATAGAGTTGGACAAAAGGGGCTGTGCCCTCCCCCTTCCCAGGCCCCCAGGGCCCAGCCCCACTCACCAAGGACGATGAGCTCCGCGTAGGCCTCATTGTTCCCCTGGAGGTCCTGGGCCGAGACCACAGAGCAGTAATACACACCACTGTCCCCCCAGGCCGTCTGGTCAAAGGTCAGGTCGGCATCTGGGTCAGGAGGAGATGGCATAAGGGCAACTTAGGGGTGGGGGACACCTAACCCCAGCAGGGCCAGAGCCCACTCCTGCTCCCAGCACACCACCAGCACTGCAGATGAATCAAGTGACAATGAGAGCATTCTTACCAAGTGCATGCTGCCCTTTGTGCCCTGTGCTAAACACTTAGGTTATTCCGAGAAGTCTGTGAGGTGGGTACCGTTCTCCTTCCTGTTTTGTAGGTGAGACACCAGGTCTGGGGAGATCACCTAATCTGCCAAAGTTGTACAGCTCATCAGTGGTGGGACGTGGACAGTCTGGCTCCAGCGACAGCGCTTTTCAACTTAGAGCCATCCTCTGCACCACCTCTCAGAGCCGAAGCCTTAACCCCCCTGCCGTGCACTGCCACAGAGCCTAGTGTAGACCCAGGGGATGGGCCCAGAGTAGGGAGGCAGAGACAGACAGGCCAGATTCCAGATAGCAGGCAACCATAAAGAGCGGGTGTGTCAGAGTGGGAGACAGAGAAACTGAGACCCTCCCAGTTACCTATCCATTCACTATCTCCCTTCCTGCAATCCAGGTCAGGCCCAGGGCTTGGGGACGCTCTGGTCTGAAGCAGTCCCAGGGAAAGAGCCTGTTAATTATGCCACTAATGAAAGTCTTACACCACATCCGGTTTCCTCCACTCCTCAGGCCCTAATTAGTTAAATACCTTCAGGCACTCACCAGTATGGGACAGGGGGCACCCACTGGGCAGCTCTGCCTTAGGCCCATGGGGGACAGGAACAGGCCAGAGGTGAACATCGCAGCCAGGAAATGCCCTCAACTTCATAGCCGCTTCCTTCCTAGCTGCTCCAGTTCCCGGGGACCTGCCTACCGCCTTGCCCGTGGACCCCTGGCCCTCCTCCATGACGACTCTGTGAGAGCAGTAACTGCAGGTGCCCCCATCTACACCACCTGGTGCCCACTGGGACATCCATTGTTAACTGCTGAAGGAATGAAAGACCTAAGCCTTCTTGCCTCCTCAGAAGAAGGCCTCATGTCCACAGAAAAACCCTCCTCTCAATAACATCTGTCTATGCCATTCCAGACGCCTCCCCTTGGGCCCACAAGGCCCTTGGCATGACCTGGCCTCTGGTTATCAGGCCAGCCTCACCCCCACTGTCTCCTTCACTCACTAGACTCCAGACACACTGGCCGACACACTGGCCCCCGGTGTGCCAGGCTCCTGCCTGCCTTGGCTTATGCCACAGCTCCCGTGCCCAACTCCTGAGATGTACTGCCCAGCTTAGTGGCTGAAGCTAGTCTGTCTCTGTCACTGCTGCGTCCCCAGCACCTGACACGGGGCCAGGCCAGGAGCAGAAATGAACCTGCTCTCTCCTCATGCTGACCTTCCTTAACTTTTGTTGTCTGTTCCAGCATTCTGCGCACAGGGCTATATGCAAATACACACTCGATTCATTCATTCAACATTCAACAAATACCTGCTGAGTGCATCCTATGTTCCAGGCAGTATTTGAGACACTTGGTATACCAGAGAGCAATGGTTTTCAAAGTGTGGCCTGTGGACCCTGGGGTTCCCTGAGACCTTTTCAGGAGATCCCTGAGGCCAAAGTTATTTTCTATTTTCTTTTTCTTTTTTTCAAATATGCCATCTTTAGAAGAGGAAAAAAAAATTTTTTTTTTAGAGACGGGGTCCCATATGTTGCCCAGGCTGGTCTCAAACTCCTGGCCTCAATCAATCCTCCCACCTCAGCCTCTCAAAGTGCTGGGATTACAGGTATGAGGCGCCATGCTAGGCCCAAAGTTATTTGCATAAATACCAAAACGTTATTTGCCTTTTCCCCTTAATCTCTCCTGAGTGTACTGTGGAGTTTTCCAGAGGCTACAGTGACATATGATGAACACCGAAGCAGCTTTGAGAATCCAGCCTCTTCTATTCAGCCTGACTTGAGAGACTTGCAAAAATATAAAACAATTCCACTCTTCTCATTAAAATTTCTTTGTTTGGTTTTGGAACATATGGGGTTTTTTTTTCCATAAAAAGCATGTTATTTATGTTCACCTACAATGAGTTCACTATTGTCATTTAAAATATTTGTTAAACTCCTCTCAGCCTGCTGCCTATAAATTATTGAGGGCTTCAACGATTAAGAGTGTAAAGACACTCGGAGACCCAAACATTTGGGAACCACTGCCATAAAGAACAGATGTAAATCCTTGCCCTCACAGAGCTCAGGTTCTAACTGGGAAAGGGAGACAAATAAAAAATTTAACTATGTCACATATCAGGCAGTGATAAGCAGTACAGAGCAAACGAATCAGGGGAGGCAGACAGGGAGCACCAGGCATAAAGCTGGGGGCTGTGTGACTTTAAATAAGGAGGCCAGGGAAGGCCTCTGGATAAGGTGACCTTTGGAGCACAAGTGAAGGAGTTAAGGACATGCCTCCCCTCCACCGTCAGGCATCTAGCCTCTGATGATTAAGCTCTTACTATGTGCTGGGCCCCTTTGCACACATTCTTTCACTGAATCCTCATAAAACTCTAAACTAGATTCTCCTAAATCCTCCAGATTTTCCACCGTGCCCTGTTGGCCCATTATTTTTCCACCTATATCTTTGGAACAGACTCTGACCATGCCTCTCCAACACTGGAGCTCAAGAGCTGATGCCTGCCGAAAGCTGAAGAGGTGGACAGAAGCCCCTGCCACACCAAACAGACTATATAGGCCAGGAGTTGAAATCTGGGAGTCTCGTGGGCCTAGTCGGGGCCTCGATGCGTTTTGTTTGGCCCGTATATTGTTTTCAAAACCCACAACAAATATGGCTTTCCGGCTTCTTTAGATCAGTCCAAAGGCCTGGGCCCACCTCCTTCCTGCAAGGCGCACCCTGTTCCTGGTCCCCGTCTGGCCCTGAGATCACACAGGCTAGGCACTGCTTTAATTGTTTTAGGTGCAGGGAGAAGATGCCAGGGCTCTGATGGGAACAGAAGCCAGGCCTCTGGTTCCTGCTTTATACATGGCAGAGGTGGCCCTCATGATTTCAGAGGTCTCGTGGGCCCTCTGCTCCAGTGCTGCTGAGAGCGGGGGGCACATGGACCCCAAAGAGCCTGAGAGGGACTCCTTTCACTTTTAAAACCTATGACCATAGGAACACCACAGGGAAGTCCACTTTTCCCCATCCTCAAAGCTGAAATGGAGGAAGCTCTCATGGGTATTGGGTTTCCTGAAAGGACAGACACACAATGGATGTTTACCAATCAGGGCCTATATCAAACCAGGACCCAGGTCAAGGCAGCTTGAAAGACCCAGGCCTGTGAGGGGTTCCCACCCATACAGCCCGAGGGTCATTTTGGAGTTCTGTGCCCAGCAAAGGAGCCACTCTCAGTATTTGGGTTGTCCTGACAGGGGCTGGGCAGTCATGCCTGGTCCAGACTAGAGCAGTCCCTGGGTTAGAGGGGAGGAGGCCTGTACAGGTTGAACCACCCAAGAAACCCTCCAACCTCAAGAACAGTGGGATGCATACAGCTGAGCCACCCATGAGAATTCAGGGCAAGCAAGCCTGGTCCCTCCCCTGGAGCAGGACTGATAGGCTGGCCCTGGAACCCTGCCTTTCATCCCTGTTCTACAGCATGAAGGAAGGAGTATGCTCCATGGCCTGGTTTCTCAGGGTCTGCAACAGGATGCTCCCTTCCCCCCTCCCCCCATGCCCAAGATTAAAACTCTAATCCTTGTTAAAGACAGTGAAAGGACACATCTGTTAAGTGGGTGAGGCTTCATCCCTGGCCCACTGCCCCTCACCTTCCTCTCTGCCTTCCAGATTCTTCCGGGCCCAAACACAGTCCCTTCTCAAATCACATTCACAGAGGTCTTAAGGTGGGCTTGTCCAAGCCTTCCATATAGCACATCACCCAGTGCTACTGTCTTTGTACATAGCACTCTCTGAAATTCCCTTTTCTTTATCTGCTTTTTTACTGCCAGTCTCACCCCACTAGAACGTCATCTCCTTGAGGGCAGGGACCTCGGCCATCCCAATCACCATGCTATCCCCAGCACCTACTACAGTGCCTAGCACATAGTAGATGCTTGATAAATACTGAAAGAATGGATGAATAAATGAATGTCTTCCCCCCCTGCCCCTTACTTAGTCCCAACAGGCACTTCTTACCAGGAGGCTGCATTATGGTTATGAACAAGAGCTCTCAGGGCTGCCTGGGTCCCAGCTTCAGACTTTACTACCTGTGCGCCCAGGTGAACTACTTAACCTCTCTCTGCCTCGGTTGTCGGAAGGGTAAAATGTGGTGGGTGAGGACTCAGTGGGAGAACGTGTGTAAAGTGCCCGGCAAGCTGTGGTTTTCTCCATTAAAATCTCTTGCCCCTTCAGCTCACTCACGCCACCCCCTCTGTGAGCCCTTTGCCAACCACCCTGGGCAAGCAAAGCAGGTAGGAGCTTGGAGACTAGACCCAAAGTGGCTGAGTTAGAATCCCAGCTCTGTTACCAGCTGTGTGACCCTATCCAAGTCCCTTTATCTCTCTGGGCCTCTGTAAAATGACAATAATAGAATCTATTCCTTCAATTACTGTATGGTCTAAAATGAGTCAATCCATATAAACCTGGATGAGAGCCTGCAACACAAGAGACCCTTTGTAAGTTGTTACTTATATAAATTATACTTCTTATTGCTCGTATTACTGGTATTATTATAGAATGAACTCTTGCCTCTCCCTCCATTGCCCAGTTTTCTTTATCTTCAAGCACTTGACAGGAGAAGTTGTGTTTGTCTCTCTCACTGCAATGTGAACTCCACAAAAGGAGTGATTTGATGATTTTGTTTACTACTGTATTCCCAGGGCCTAGAACAGCACCTGGTGTATGTAGGTGCTCAATAAATCTTTGTTGTTAAATAAAGGAATGGATGGATGGATAGAAGGAAGGATGGCTCCCTTCACTGGTCCTGTAAGACACTGGCACTCAAGAGCTTCCAGGTGGGGACTCTAGGTTGGGCACAAGGGTACCAGCCCCACCACCCAAGCAAGCCCAGCCTCATCCCTCCGCCCCACCCAACATACTTCCTGTGATGGTGATCCTCCGGCCCTGGTAGTACTCTCCCAGGGTCACGGCATTGCCCTGCTTGGTGGCCACAACCCTGACGGTGCGAACGCTGTCCTGGCACTCCACATAGGGGTTGTAGCCTGGGTTACCAGCTGCCAGCTGGGCATTGAGCTGGTTGTCAACGCTGGCTGGGGAGAAGGCATCAGCGATGCGGTCCCGGCAGAAAGACTTGTACTTCCAGATCACAATGGGTACTGTGGGGGTCGTGGTCACCTGGTAGGTGCAGGGCAGGGTCACCGGCTGGAATAGAATCACCACGTGGTAGGGGTCTGACACGGTCACCTGGATGGCACGGGCAGGAGCTGAGGGCAAGAGAGTCAGCAGGGACTGCTGTGAGCTCAGGGAAGTGCTTCAATAGGAATGAGCAACATCACTTGTCACCAGCTTGACACAAGTATATGGTTTTATGGAGCACCTGGCACACATTCTTCCTTAATCCCCAGGACCGGTGAGGTAGCTAGGATAATCATGTCCATTTTATAGACCCGTGGGGCTGAAGTGGCAGGTACACAGTCACATGGCCAGTTTCCTTGGAACTTCCTGTCCATCTCTCTTCCCAGCCTGTGGCCTCTGTCCCCTCTTCCCTTGGCTATTCTCTCACAGAAAAGGGCCTCTCTCTGTGGCCTGTACAGGCAAGCCCAAGTGGCCACTGCAATGCCTCCAGTGCCCCAAGCCTCACTTCAAAACAAACCACCAAGGGTTCCAAGTTACCCAGGGTTTTCTGAATTTGGAGGGAAAATTCTGGAGTTGTTTGACGGAACTGCTTTGCCAGGCAGTGGCTAAACCCCCACAATATCTCCATCTGCCTCCCACGACCTCATTCTACCCAAGGCCATCTCAAATGACCGCGCCCAAAGTGCTTGCTGAAAGATAAAGCCCCCTCACCCCCACCCAAACAAACATCCGATCTAGGTGAAAGCTTGCCAGCAGAAGATGGTTTCGAGTCCATAAGTCCATCCTACCAGACTCTTACGCACAGATACTCCGGAGACCGCGGGAGGTAGGTGGGGCGAGGAGTGGCAAGTCCCCAATCCCACACCCACCCGAGGCCTGGGCACTGTTTCTTGATTTATCCCTCTAGGAAGCGTCCGATCCAGCCCTCCCGTGCCCTCTCCCCGTTACTCCAACACTTAGTGATATGGCGGTCCTTCACCCCTGCCTCACAAAGGCTCCGGTTCTCCCTGCAGCTTCGGGGCTCACCGTCCGGGGAGTTTCACTTCCTGCTATCTCCAGACACGGGCGGGGGGAAGCGCTCCCCTAACGCATGGGGCATTCCCCTCAGCCCCGCACACAAGGGATCTCCGAAGATCCAGTGGATCTGGAGGTCCCAGTTTCTGTCCCCTCCCCCCTCTGCTCTCCCGCCTCCTCGGCCGCATACAACTCCATCCATCCCGCTCTAGAGTGACCTCCCGCCGTCCCGCAGCACCCGGGGCCCCACGCCCCGTACCTGTGCACCAGGTGCTAAGAAAGAGCCACACGAAGACGACCGCGCCCCGGCCTGGGGCGGCCGGGTGGGAGCCCAGCCCACAGGAGAGCCTGAGGGCCACCAGCGCCATCGCGGCCATCACGGCCGTCTAGGCGCGTCCGGCCCGCGCGTCCCTTCCCAAGTACCGGAGGGTAGGGGGCGCGGCGCGCACCAAGGCCGGGAGGGGTGCACGCTCCTCCCCTTCCCGCTTCCGTTCCTTGTGCCTATTCCAAGCCTACCCTGCCGCGTTCTAGAAGTTTTAATGAACGGAAACAACGTGGATGAAGCACAAGCTTTCAGCTATCGGGGCGAAACTTCCTTGACCCACTGTGGTTTTCGGAGCCAGTCCACCCCCCGCGCGCTCAGGAGAATGGATCCGCCCAGGTACATAAGGGTGGGAGCCGAGGGCTGGGCTTGGGGGTGGACGGGGGGGGGAGGGGTTCCTCCGCCTCCCTCCCCGGAAGTGGGCTGACCCAGGTGCGCTCCGGCCCCCAGGGCCAGAACCAAGTGACCGGCTCGCTGGGAGGGTGCTCGCAGACTACGTAGGTCCCGTCCGGTCCCCTCCTGCTTTGAGCCAAGCAGAGCCGACCAAGATCCACGAGAACCGAGACCCACTTGGGGTGATTCACCTGTCGAGAGGGGGCGGGTCCCGCTACGCACCTGTTGCCTTCCTGCCCACACCCCTGTCCCCGGCTGGCGATGGACCTGCCTAGGTGTGCCCTGCGGAGAGGGGCGAGTCTAAGCGAGGTCCCGGCTGGGAGAAGCTAGGCCGTAGTGCCTGGCTTTTTCAATCGCAGTGGGACTGCTCCGGTCTGGGTGGAGGGAGGGGCTTCGGTCCTCTTGTGCCTTCCAGCTAGATGACCTAAAGAAACAAGTGAAGTCCGCGGAAGGGAAGGTGTGCCCCCTTGGGGACGCCCGAGGGGAATCAGGCCCGGGTAAAGTTGGAATTTTACTAAGGAAGTTTTCACCACCTCCCGGTTCCCAATTCTTGGTTCCACACCGGAGCATCCCTTGCCCTAGGTCAGGCCTCCGGAAACTGTCTCTTAAAGGGGCTGAGCAGAGGAGAGGGGCCAGGGACCGGTTTCAGCCGCAGAGACTAGCCACCTGTGTCCCAGGGCGGGTGGTGCGGGGCGCAGCAACCAGTCTGCCCGGCCCTCGGCGCGACTCTGCTGGCCCCCGATGGCTGCTAGGGGAAGCGCATCCTGGGGGAACCCTGGGCGCTTCCTCACGTCGGACTTCTGGAGGTTGTAAACAGGCTACTAGCTGGTGAATTCGGTACCCAACCATGTTTTATTTTACCGGATCGCATTAAAACTCAAGTCAAATCACGTCCCTCTGCTCAAGCGCTCCTGTGGCTCCTCCTCCTAGCAGAAACTCCTACCGTGGCCTGATCCCTCTCCAACCTCAGCTCCTCCCACTCTCTCCCGCTCACTCAGCTTTAGCCACACGGGGCCTCCTCGCTGTCCCCGAGTATGCCTCTCACAGTCCTGGGGGCCATTGACTGTGCCACTCCCTCTGACAGAACACCCTTCCCGCAATTGTCCACACGATCCTCCACCTCCTTTAGGGCTTTACTTAGAAGTCACCTTTGCAGTAACTTCCCTGGCTACTTTTTGTAAAATTTCACCCATTCACATCCCTTTTCCACTTAAAAAAAAATTATTATGGTAAAATATGCATACCATAGTATTTATCATTTTAGATAATTTTAAGTGTAAAATTCAGTGGCATTAATTACGTTCGCAATGTTGTGTACCCATCACCACTATGTATACCCAAACTTTTTCATCATCCTCAACATAAACTCTGTACCCATTAACCAATAACTCCCCATTCCCCCTTGCCCCCTGCCCCTGGTAACTTCTATTCTACTTTGCCTATCAAATTGCCCATTCTAGGTGCTTCATATAAGTGGAATCATATAACATTTGTCCTTCTGTGTCTAGCTTATTTCACTAAATAATGTTTTCAAGGTCCACCCATGTTGTAGCATATATTAAAGTCAAAATTGCATTCCTTTTTATGGCTGAATAGGGTCCCCTTGTATGTATATGCCACATTTTATTTATCCATTCATTTGATGATGGACACTTGGGTTGTTTCCACCTTTTGGTTATTGTAAATAGTGCAGCTGTGAACATTGATGTACAGATATCTGCTTTCAATTCTTTTGGATATATACGTAGGAGTGGAATTGCTTAGTGATATGTAGTTCTATTTTTAACCTTTTGAGGAACTGACAAACTGTTTTCCACAGTGGCTGCACTATTTTACATTCCCACCAGCAATGCAAGAGGGTTCCAATTTCTCCACATCCCCACCAACACTTGCTATTATCCACTTTCTCAATTATAGCCATCCTAGTCAGTGTGAAGTGACATCTCATTGTGGTTTTAATCTGCATTTCCCTGGTGACTAATGATGTTGAGCATCTTTTTATGTACTTATTGTCCAATACAAAGAAGATTGTGTATCTTCTTTGGAGAAGTTTCTATTCAGGTCCTTTGTCCGTTTTTGAATTGGGTTGTTTATTTTTTATTGTCAAGTTGTAGGAATTGTTTATATATTCTGAATATTAATCCCTTGTCTTATATAGGATTTGCAAATATTTTCTTCTATTCTTCAGGTTTTTTTCACTTTTTTGACAGTGTCCTTTGATGCACAAATGTTCTTAATTTGATGAAGTTCAATTAATGTATTATTTTTTGTTCCCTGTGCTTTTGATGTCATATCTATGCAATTGTTGCCAAATTCAATGTGATGAAGATTTTCCCCAATATTTTCTTCTAAGAGTTTTATAATTTTAGCTCTTAAGTTGGGTCTTTGAGCCATTTTAATTTTTGTATATGGTATAAAATAAGGGTTCAACTTCATTATTTTGCATATGGATATTCAGTTTTCCTATCACCATTTGTTGAAAAGACTGTCCTTTCCCCGTTACATGGTCTTGGCTTCCTTGTCAAAAATCAATTGATCATATATGTGAGAATTTATTTCTGGGTTCTCTATTCTATTCCATTGGTCTATATGTCTACCCTCATGGCAGTACCATATTGTTTTAATTACTGTAGCTGTGTGGTAAGTTCAAGGTTGGGGAATGTGAGTCCTCCAACTTTATTCTTTCTCAAGATTGTTTTGGTTATTGGGGGCCTCTTACAATTCCATGTGAATTTGAGGATCTGCTTCCATTTCTTTGAAAAAGGACATTGGAAATTTGATAGGCATTGTGTTAAATCTGCAGATTGTTTTGGGTGGTACTGGACATCTTAACAATGTTAAGTCTTCCTGTGCATGAACATGGGATGTCTTTCCATTTGTTTAGATATTCTTTAACTTATTTTAGCAGTCTTTTATAGTTTTTAGTGTACAAGTCTTTCACTTCCTTGGTTAGATTTATTCCTAAGTATTTAATTCTTTTATTAATAGATGCTATTGTAAATGAAATTGTTTTCTTAATTTCCTCTTTAGATTGTTCAATGCTGATGACTGATTTTTGTGTTGATCTTGTACACTGTAATTTGTTTACTAACTCCAATAGCTGTCTTGTGAATTCTTTTGGATTTTCTATATATGGATCATGTCATTTGTGAATTGAGATACTTTAACTCTTTCTTTCCAATTTGGATGCGTTTTATTTCCTTTTTCTGTCTGTTAGCTCTGGGTAGAACTTCCAGTGCAGTGTTGACTAGCAGTGGTGAAAATGTGCATCCTTGTCTTATTCCTGATCTTAAGTAAAAAGCTTTCAATCTTTCACTATTGAGTACGATGTTAGCTGTAGGTTTTTCATAAATACTCTTTATCATGTTGAGAAATTTTCCCTCTATTGTTAGTTTTCTGAGGGATTTTTTTAAATCATAAAGGAGTGTTGGATTTTCTCAAATGCCTTTTCTGCATCAATTGAGTTGATCACGTGTGGTTTTTTCCCCTATCACGTTGATTTTCTTATGTTGAACCATCCTTTCATGCCTGCATAAATCAAACTTACTCGTGTGAGTAACCCTTTTAATATGCTATTGCAGTGGTCCCCAACCTTTTTGGCACCAGGAACCAGTTTCATGGAAGACAATTTTTCCACGGACTAGGTAGGGGGTGGGTATGGTTTTGGGATGATTGAAGTGCATTATATTTATTGTGCACTTTATTTCTATTATTATTACATTGTAATATATAATGAAATAATTATACAGACCTCTCTGCTAATGATAATCAGTATTTGCAGCTGCTCCCCAGTGCTAGCATCACCTCCTCAGCTCCAGCTCAGATCATCAGGCATTAGATTCTCAGAAGCAGCAGGCAACCTAGATCCCTCACATGTGCAGTTTACAGTAGGGTTCAGGCTCTTATGAAAATCTAATGCCACTGCTGATCTGACAGGAGGCGGAGCTCAGGCAGTGATGTGAGCGATGGAGAGCGGCTATAAATACAGATAAAGCTTTGCTGGCTAGCCCATCACTCATCTCCTGCTGTGTGGCCTGTTCCTAATCAGGCCATGGATGGTACTGGTCCGCAGCCCAGGGGTTGGGGACTGCAGTGCTATTGGATTCAATTTGCTGATATTTTGTTGAGGATTTTTCTATCTATATTCATAAGAGATATTAGTCTGTGATTTTCTTTTCTTGTGATATCTTTATCTGGCTTTGGTAGTAGGGTAATGCTGGCTGCATGGAATGAGTTAGGAAATGTTTCCTTCTCTTCTATTTTTTAGAAGAGCTTGAGAAGGATTTGTGTTAATTCTTCTTTAAATGTTTGTTTGAACTAACTTGTGAAGCCATCTGGTCTAAGACCTTTCTTTGCTGGGAGGTTTTAAATTACTGATTCTATTTCTCATAGGTCTGTTGAAATTTTCTATTTCTTCTTGAGTCAGTTTAGGTAAATGTGTGTTTCAAGGAATTTGTTCATTTCTTTTATAATATCTAATTTCTTCATATGCAGTTATTCATAGTATTCTTTTATAATCCTTTTTATTTCTGTATGGTTGATATTAATGTTGCCACTTTCATCTCTGGGTTTTAGTTATTTGTGTCTTCTCTCTTTTGTCTCTTTATTAGTCTAGTCAAAGGTTTGTCAAGTTTGTTAATCTTTTCAAAAAATCAACTTTTGGTTTTATGGATTTTTTTTCTATTCTTTTTCTCAATTTTTTTTGTCTCTGCTCTAACCTCTATTATTTCCTTCCTTCCGTTAGCTTTGGGTTTTTTGGGCTCTACTTCTTCTAGTTCTTTAATGTGTAAGTCAGGTTATTAATTTGAAATCTTTCTTCTTTTTTTAACATAGGCATTAATAGCTATTAATTTCCCTCTGAGCACTGCTTTTGCTCTATCTCATAAGTTTTGGTATATTTTGTTTTCATTTTCATTTGTCTCTAAGTATTTTCTAATTTCCCTTGTGATTTCTTCTTTGACCTATTAGTTGTCTAAGAAGAGTGTTGTTTTATTTCCACATATTTGTGAATTTTCCAGTTTTCCTGCTGTTAATTGATTTCTAACTTCATCTTGTTGTAGTTAGAGAAGATACTTTGTATAATGTCTATCTATTTAAATCTACTGAGACTTAATTTATGGCCTAGCATGTCATCTATCCTAGAGAATGTCCCATGTGTACTTGTATTTTTTCTTGTTAGGTAGACTGTTTCTATGTGTCTGTTAGGTATAGTTGGTTTATGGTGTTGTTCAAGTCCTCTATATTTTTACTTATCTTCTGCCTGTGTGCTCTATCCATTATTGAAGATGGGATTTTGAAATCTCCAATTATTAGGGTAGAACTGTGTATTTCTCCTTTGATTCTATCAATTTTTGCTTCATATTTTAATGTCTGTTATTAGGTATGTAAATGTTTATAATTTTTATATCTTCTTGCTATATTGAACTTTTTATTAATATATAATGTCCTTCTTTGTCTCTTGTAAAGTTTTCTGATTTAAAGTATATTTTATCTGATATTTGTATAGCCACTCCAGCTATCTTTTGTTTACTATTTTCATGGAATATCTTTTTCCATCCCTTTCACTTTCAGCCTATTTGTGTCTTTGGATCTAACATGAATCTCTTGTAGACAGCATATAGTTGGATCATTTTTTAAAATCCATTCTGCCAATCTGTCTTTTGATTTAAAGAAATTACTATCAGGAGATACTTCTGCCATACTTGTTTTCTATATGCCTTATAGTTTTTGGTCCCTAATTTCCTCCATTACTGCCTCCCTTTGTGCTTAGTTAATTTTTTCATAGTGAAATGTTTTGATTCCCTTTTCATTTCTTATTAGCTTTAGAATTAGTGTATATTCTATAGCTTTTTCCTTTGTGGTTATAATGGAGATCATATTACATATAATATCCTAAAGTTGTAACACTCTAATTTAAATTTATAGCAGCTTAATTTCAATAGCATTTACAAACTCTGCTTCTATGTAGCTCTGTCACCCTTTTCTGTTGTTGATGTCACAAATTACATATTTATACATTGTTTTCCTAATAACAAAGATGAATAATTGTTTTTGTGCATTTTTTTTATGTCATGTAGGCAATAAAGAGTGGAATTACAAACCAAAATTACAATAACATTAGCTTTTATAATTGCCCATGCATTTACCAGAGATCTTTATTTCTTTATATGTCTTCAAGTTACTGTCTAACATTCTTTCATTTCAACCTGAAGGACTTCCTTTAGCATTTCTTGTAGGGTGGGTCTAGTAATGAACTCCCTCAGCTTTTGTTTATCTGGGAATGTCTAAATTTTTCCCTTATTTTTGGAGGATAGTTTTGCTGGTTGTAGAATTCTTGTCCGACAGGTTTTTGTTTTTTTTTTCTTTTAGCACTTTGAATGTATCAGCCCATTGCCTCTGGCCTGCAAAGTTTCTGATGAGAAATCTGCCAGTAATCTTATTGAGGATTTCTTGAATGTGACAAATTGCTTCTCTCTTGCTGCTTTCAAGAATGGTTGTGTCTTTGTCTTTGGCTTTTGAAAGTTTGATTATAATGTGTCTCAGTGTGGATTTCTTTGGGTTTTGCATAGTTAGAGTTTGTTGAGCTTTGTGGATTTGTAGATTTGTGTCTTTCATCAAATTTAGAAAGTTGTCAGCCATTATTTCTTCAAATATAATTCTTTCTTCCCTTTCTCTCTCTCTTCTCCTTCTGGGCTTCCCACAATGTGTATGTTGGTCTTCTTTATGGTGCCCTACAGATCCCTTAGGCTCTGTTCTGTTTTCTTTAATATTTTTTCTTTTTGTCCCTCAGACTTTAATTCCAGTCCTATCATCAAGTTTGCTTATCCTTTCTTCTGTCTGCGCAAATCTGTTTTTGAACCCTTCTAATGAATTTTTTTTATTTCAGTAATTGTATTTTTCAGCTCTAGAATTTTATTTTTGGCTCCTTTTTATATTTTCTATCTCTTATTGACATTTCATTTTGTTCATAAATCATTTTTCTGCCTTTGTTCCTGTCTTCTTTAGCTCTTTGAGCATCTTTAAGATAGTTATTTAAGTCTTTGTAGAGTAAGTCTACCACCTGGGCTTCCTCAGGGATTTTTTTTTTCTTTCATGGGCCATAGTTTTTGTTTCTTTGTATGTCTTATGATTTTTGTTGTTTTTTAAGGTTTAATTGTGATAACTCTGGAAGTCAGATTTTCCCCATTTCCCAGAGTTTTCTGGGGTTTTGTTGTTGTTGTTTGCTTATTTATTGTTGTAGGGTGTCTCTGTGCTGGGATCAGCCTGAAATGAAAGCTTAAGATCACTTTAGGTCTTTTCTGAGCTTGCATCTTTCCCTCAGCTCGTGCAGTAAATTTCTAA
Organism: Daubentonia madagascariensis; assembly: GCA_023783475.1. Classification (NCBI taxonomy): domain Eukaryota; kingdom Metazoa; phylum Chordata; class Mammalia; order Primates; family Daubentoniidae; genus Daubentonia; species Daubentonia madagascariensis. The sequence continues at coordinate 1,494,188 of JAKFHU010001831.1, forward strand.
ATTTCCTTGTATATGTGGTTGCTTTTGAATGTCTTAATCCCTTAATGTCCAGCACCCAAGAAAGGAAAAAAGGGGAAAAATCTAGGGGCCATCCCTTTATATCTCCTGGAAGCCACTTCAGTTAGTGGGTATTAAACCAGTGGTGGTCCACCTCTGTGTCTGTACCTCTATGATCAGAAGTAGTAATCCACAATCAGAACACAGAAATCCAATATTAGGAGGACAAAGTCCTTATTACGCACCCCCCAGCAATAATACTGGCTGAGCACTTTATGTACAACATTTCTTCAGATCCTTACAAGAGCCCTGTGTGGCCAGAACCATTAAAATCCTTTAAAAATTAGGAAATGGAGGTTCACAAAGTGAACCAGACTTCCTGCAGTTCCTCAAATACGTGAGAAAGAGAAAGTAGCCCCTGATAGCTAGAAGCTGGACTGACAGTAATAACTTAGTCTTGGTGTTTCTAGAAGCTGGTCTAGAACTCCCTGCTAGGTCACAGTGTTCTCCTGTTGAACATAAACAAGTCTTACAGAATACCAACATCAGATGAGGCCTCTCTGTGACTGTGATGAATCTAGATGATCACTCTGTAGTCATGTCTGAACACAGACAAAACAGGAATCTTGTCCAAACCACAGGATATCAAACATCCCCCTCTCCTAGCTAATATGAATGACTGCTGCTTCTTTATTAGTTGCAGGTTTAGCTTTACTCCATTCTTCTCACCTTCTAGAAAAGATAGAATTAGTCACAATTTTTGACAGCACCCAATCAAGAGTAAATCCCCACTTCCTTGAAGTCTTCCCCAAATCACACAACACAGCCCAAATTCTATAAGTCTTTTCTAACACGTTCTTGCTGAGACACTGCACCATTCCCCATGGTGTGTGTCTTCCCTCACTGCATTGAGTCAATAAACCCAACTTTGTTCATAGGTGTGTTCCTGATGGTCTTTGGCTGAAGGGTAGTGACGCATGCCAAACCTGTTCCCACAACAAGGCCTTTGCATGTGCTATTTGCTTAGTTCAGACTTCACTTCCTCTGGAATCTCCATGGCTTATCTTACGCAGGTCTGCTCAGATGTCATTTCTTCAGAGAGGCCTTTTCTTCTCACCCCCTTTGACATAGTCGGTGAATTAGTGTGCTAGGGCTGCCATAACAAACACCAAAGACTGGGTAGCTTAAACAACATAAATTTATTTCTTCACAATTCTGGAAGCTAGAAGTCCAAGATCAAAGTATTGGTGCTTTGGTTTAATTCTGAGGCCTCTCTCTTTGGCTTGCAGATGACTGCCTTTTCACTGTGTCCTCACCCGGTCGTCCGTCTCTCTGTGTTTTAATTTCCTCTTCTTATAAGGACACCAGTCATATTGGATTACAGCCCACTCTAACTTAATGATCTCTTTAAAGGCCCTATTTCCTAATATAGTCGCATTCTGAGATATTAGGGGTTAGGGTTTCAACATATGAATTTGGGGAGGGGAGCACAATTTATCCCATAACATTCTTCATTTCCAATCTCTCTCTCCTCACTTTTTTTTCCTTCAAAGCATTTACCATGACCTGATGTTTTATTAGTCATTTATTTATTTAACATCTGTTCCCCCCCAATGTAAAGATGATATTGTTCAGCAAATATTTCACATGCTCCCCTACATTTCTCAGCTGCTCTGCCATTAGGTGGGGCTGTGTGATTAATTCTAGTTAATGGCCGGTGAGCAAAAGTAATGTGGGTTGCTCCCTGACCAAAGCATTTAATTGCCAGTTCATGACTTGCTATCCTCCCTTCTCCTGCCATAGCAATTAATGATGTTGCAGATGGTGCAGCCTCCATTAGCATGGTATCTGAAGTGACTTTGTAGAGTAGAGCTCTCCACCAACCAACACTGGACATGTAGAATGAAAAAAAATTGTTTTAAGGCACTAAGATTCCAGAATTCTTTTGTTACATAGCATAACCTAACCTCGTGGGTTAGTGTACATCCCCACTAGAATATAAGATTCAAGAGGTCAGGGACTTAGCCTGGATCCTTAGTGCCTGGTGCAAGGTGGGTAAGCAATAACTATTTATGGAGTAAGTGAATGTGCCTGGCACAGGGAGGTAAAACCTGGGATTGGAATCACTGGGCCACATTCCCACTATCCTAACCACTGTCTTATTCCAAACCCAGACTGTGCCAAGAGTTTGATATGAATAATTTCTTGAAAGCTTTACAACAACCCTAGTTTGTGATGGGGAGTTCTAATGTCCTTATTTTACAGATGAGGGAACTGAGGCTTAGAAATCTCAGCAGCTTGCCTAAAGTCATGTAGCTCACACAGTACCTAGCACAATCCTGGTACAACTGATATATCCCATCAGTGGATGCTGTTGAAGACACGGTTGGCTACACCAAATATGCATTCTCTTCTACAACTCTCCTGCATGCAAAGCCCTGATCTTCTTTGAGTCTTCAATGGTTTCTCTGGTAAGCAAAGATTGCCCTTCTTCAGTCCTAAGGAAGAAATTATGATTGGTTTAAGCCAACTATGGAAACTTCATTTCTTTCCAGGGATTAGTTTAGTCCTGGCCAATGGAACTTTAGGGAAGAACTGATGGGAAAGATTTTGGAAATGATTTTAACTTTATGTTATAAAGGGACACACCAGAGGAAATACTCCTTGTGATAAACATTAGCTGTGGTAATCATTACTGCCATTTGCCAAAAGTTTCCTGGACATAGTAGAATTCCATTTCTTTTGTTGGCTTGGTGGATTGGTGGTGCCATGTAGTTGTTTCTGGCCCATGTTTTGTGAGCAAGTGTCATGTGTCGTGTAAGGGCAGAGCACTTAATACAGGCCTGAAATCCTGCAGATCTCTCTTTCTTCCTCCTCTGAAGAAAGTGGAAATGTTTGAGATGGCAATTGCTCCATTATGCTGGATCCCTGAGTAATCATAACGTCAACCCACAATAGACATGGAACATGAGTGAGAAGCAAACCCTCATTGTTTTAAGTCTTTGAGATTTGGAGGAAGTTTATTATGGTAGCAAATAGCCTATCTAGACTGATACCAAAATTAATGTCAGTCGTGTTGATGTAATCAAAAATAAAAATACATGGCATTGGCTTAGATACACTGGGAACAAGAAAACTTATTTGAAACCATAAGGATGGGGACTGTTGCCTGAGATACTTTGGAAGGCAGATAATGTACTTAATGAACTTGCAGCTTGAGGGGAAGCAGTTGGAATATAGGAGTTAGGGGTGGATGTTGGCTGCTGAGAGACAAAGCCCAATTAGAACCCAGCTTTTGGCAAGGATAAAATCAAGGTTATAGCATTAGTTAAATAATTATTAACCATTGTTTAAAATCTCTGAATGAATTGAGATACTATCAGAAAATCCTTTCAGGTAGACAAATGTCTCAGTGAAAGAGAGGTGAAAGATATGGCTCTCCAAGGAAGCTTGATAGAGTTTAAGTTACCTGCAATGAGACAGGGGAGAGAGAAAGAGAGAGAGAAGAAGAAGAGGAGGAGGAGGAGGAGGAGAAGATCTTGAGCAGAACTGTGGATCTGGGGGTTTTTTTGTTTGTTTGTTTGTTTGTTTTGTTTTTTACACATGAAGTTGACTGGAAGCTTACAAGGATTCTTAGGTCCCAAACTTTGGGAGACAGAAAGCAGGCTGAGAAAACTTCTGATGGCTCAAAGAGGGCACATCTTCCAATTCCACTTCAGATGTCGCCAGGGAGGATAAGAGAAAAGGAGATATCTCCCTGAAGAGTGGAGACACGAGCCATAGGGGACAACGGTTTGGGAGGCCCCGCTCCCCACCAACGAGCTGATTGGTGCTGATTAAGGATCCTCCCCATCTACAAGATAGGAGGTCCCTGTAATGTCTTCTCACTGGATTTTGGAAATGGTACAGACCAGTGATTTCTGTGTGTCTCCCCTTCTTCTTTCAGATGGGCATGAAGTCATCATTATCTATGGAGTATGTGGAGGCCAAATATTTGCCTTTTTGGTTCACTTGTTCTGACTTAAGTTTACTCATTTTGTTTCCTGCCCAGCTCCTGTGGACATTTGAGTTTTCAGCCCTACCACATATGACATACCATTTGATGACATGAACTAAATTGTACTCCTGGAAGCACAGTGGAACAAGGTTCATTCCACCACCTAGGGCTGATCCTTGGGTTCTGTAGGTGACTTCACAATGCCTAGGGTGGTTCCTAGACTCCTTCTGTAGTCTTGGTCCACCATGATGGCCACCCTGTGGCTGGTTAGTCTTTCTTTCCCCACTCTGTGGGCCCAGATAGTAATCAGCTGTACCTACAAGAGTCTATGCCAGCGAGCCCTACTCTCGGGCAATGACATTGTCTTGAAGTGTGACCATCCCAAGGCACTCTGGTACTTTTCTTCCATTCTTGGGGAGGATCCCTTTCTGCTCAACTCAATGCTTAACATAAAGAAACTGCCTGGTGGCAGCCTCCAACTGACCAATCCTCAGCCCTCCCAGACAGGCCTCTATCGCTGCCAGGGCAATGACGAAATCTTCATAGTAGATTACGAGATTGACTTCCAGGATGCCACCACCCTGCATATTACACACAAAGACCTGAACCAAAAGGCCCTGAAGAATGAGACCCTACACCTGGGTGGCAAGATACTCATCTTTACCCACTGGGAGCCCTGGCAGGACTGTAACCACTGTGGGGAGCCAGGTGAGCGCAAACGCCTGGGGTACTGCTATGTTGAGGAGCCCCTGGAAAAACCCATGCCCTGTTGGCTCTATCTGAGAGAGAAGACGACGCCATACAGCCGCATGCGGGCCGAGCTGCAGGTAGAAGCCTGCCATGTACCCTGTGACCCCATCAAGGAAATCAGCCAGCCATACTTCATCTTTGACATTTACCAGCTGGGCAAGTTGACCAAAAATATGTGGCTCACCTGCCCCTTTGCCTCCATCTACAGGTGACAGGACCAGGGCAGTTGCCCCTGCTTTGGCCCTCACCCAGGCTTTGTTTCCTGTGGGCCCCCCGCCCCCGGGTTAAGGGTTTACCTCCCAACAGAAGATCAGGCTCTTTCTCCCAGCCCATAAGCCTTTGTGGTCAGTCTATGCAGGAAGGGATCTATCTCTTCCCTGGCTAGCTCAGATGTTCATTCAGCAAGAATTCCCTGGTGCTGCCTCTGAGCTGGGCCCTGGGCAGAAAATGTCAAGGTCAAAGTGATGACTAACAGAGACCTAGTTCTTGTCTGCATAGGCTCCTGATATTCAGGGGGAGACCAAATGTAAAATCTAGAGACCAAGACACTCAGGTCCGGGCTCACACTGACATACTCACTGATGTGTTTTCTGTCTCCTGATTGGACCCTGATGGATACAATTTATCTATCCATCCTTGCACCAATGCCACAGTATCTTAATTATTATACCTTTTTCATAAGTCATGATATATGGTAGTAAATATTTTCTAACTTTGTTTTTCAAGATTGTTTTGGTTATTCCCAGCCCTTTGTATAAAAATTTTGGAATCAGTTTGTAGTTTTCACCCAAGATATCTTCTTTTTTTTAAATCAAGACTTCATTGAATCTAAAGATAAATTTGGGAAGAATCGATATATTATAATATTTAGTCTTCCAATCCATGAACATGATAAATACTTCCACTATTTAGTCTTTCTTTAATTTCTCTCAATAACATATAGTTATTAATGTGGAGGCCTTACATATCTTTTATTATATTTATTCCTAGGTATTTTATTTTTTCATGTTGTCATAAATTGTCTTTTAAATTTCATCTTTTAATTCTTTGTTGCTGGTATATAAATTGTATTTGACCTTGTATCTGATTATTTTGCTAAATTCATTTACCTGCAGTAAAATGCTGAATGGAGAAGTTGATGGCAGACATGCTTGTGTTATTCTCAATATTTCACTATTAAGTGTAACTTTGCTCTAGGTTTTTAGTAGAAACACTTTATCAAATTAAGAAAATTCCCTTCTGTTCCTAATTTGCCAAGAGTTTTGAGCTGTGAGTGTTGAATCTTATCAAATGCTTTTTCTGCATCTACTGAGATAATGATATGGTTTTTCTCCTTTATTCTGTTAATGTGGTGAGTTACATAGACTGATAATCAAATATAAATCCAAACCTGCCTTCCTGGGATAAACCCAGTTTGGTCATGATGTTTATCCTTTTTTTTTGTCCATCATTGGAATCAATTTGCTAATATTTTCTTTAGGATATTGTGTCTGTGTCCATAAAGAGATTGCCCTGAGGTTTTTCTTTGTTGTAATGTCCTTATAAGGTTCTGGTATCAGGGTGATGCCGGCCTCACAGAAGTCCAGATGTGTTCCATCTTTTTCTATTTTTGGAAATGTTTTGTAAGATTGATGTCATTTCTTAATTGTTGAGAAATGTTTGAAAGAACTCTCCGGTAAAGCTTTCTGGGCTTTAAAGGGGTTTTGTGCATAAGTTTTAATGTATAGATTCAATTTCTTTAATAGTAAATATAGAACAATTCAGGTTTTTTCTTGTGTCATTGTTGTTGAGTTTTTCCATGAATTTGTCTGTTTCATCTAAATTTCCAGAGGTGTTGGCTAAAAGTTATTTGTAATGCCCTCTCATCATCTTTTTACACCTGTAGGAGCTATAGTGATGTCTCTTTCTTCGTTACTGACGTTATCTATTTGGGCTTCCTCCCTCTTTTCTCGATCGGCAGTGCTAGGGCTTTATCAATCACAGTCATCCTTCCCAAGAATCAAATTTTAATTTGTTGATTTTCTTTATTGTACTTTTTTTCCTATTTCATTGATTTCTGGCTGTTATTATTTCCTTTTGCTATATTCTTTAAGCTTAATTTGCTGTTCTTTTTATAACTTCTTGAGATGCTTGCTTAGATTTCTAATTTTCATCCTTTTTTCCCCAAAGTATGTACTTAGGCTATAAATTTCACCTAAGCACAATCCACCTGCATCCCATAAGTTTTAATACGTTATATTTTCATCTTCAGTCAGTTAAAAATACTTTCTACTTTCAATTGTGACTTCCCTTTTAACTAATTGATTTTTTTAGACATTTCATTGCATAATTTTTGAATATCTGGAAAAATTCTTCTTATCTTTTTGTTATTTACGTCCAGCTTAATTCCACTGACCCAAAAGCGTGATTCAATCCCATTAACATTTATTGAGACTTGCTTTATGGCCTAGAATATGGCCAACTTTGACAAATGTTTCATGTAAATGTGAAAAGAATGTATGTTCTGCTGTTGTTGAGTGCAGTGTTCCGTGTATATTAATTAGGCCAAATTTATCATATGGTTCAAATCTTCTATATCTCTACTAAATTTGTGTTTGCATGTTCTATCAGTTACTGAGACATAGGTATCTCCAACTGTAATTGTGGATTTGTATATTTTAACATTTAGAAATGTCAGGTTTGCTTTATGTATTTTTAGTTCATACAAACTTAGGACTGTATATCTTCCTGTTGGATTGACCATCTTATAAAATGTCTCTTGTAATCTCTATTACTTTTGACCCTTATGTTTACTTTTTCTGTTATTGGTATAGCTACTATAAAAGTTTCCTGTTGGTTAGTGTTTGCATGATGTTTTCCCAAGTTTTTACTTTCAGCTTTTCTATATTATTTTATTTAAAATAAATCTCCTTTAAGCACTATATAATTAGATATTTGTTTTGGTATTAAGTATGAAAATCTTTGTCTTTAATGGAATATTTAGTTCATTTAAATTTAATTTACAGATAATTACAGATATATTTGGGTTTAAATATACTATCTTGCTATTTGCTTTCTATTTGTTCTGTCTATTCTTTGGTTCTTTTTCTATTTTCTTGCTTTTGGATTCATAAAGAATTATTAGTTCATTTCCCCCTTTTTTAGCTTATTAGATTTACATTTCTTTTAATTATTCTTTTAGTATTTACTCTAGAGATTACAACATTAATTCTTAATGCATTAGAATATAATATAAATTTGCACTTGTAACATTTCCCAGACAATGCAAAGATTTTACAACCATTTAGCTCCATTTATTCCTTTTCTATCTGTTGTGCTCTTGATGTCAAGTATTTTTATTTTACATACCTTTTAAACCCCACAAGAAATTACTTTTAAAAACACTCAATATTAATTTAGTTTTACCCGCATATTTACTCTTCTGGTGCTTTTCATTTCTGCATTACCTTGTTTCCATTTGGGATCGTTTTCCTGCTACCTGGAGAATTCTCTTTAGTATTATTTTTAGGGTGCTCTGCTGTGAATTCTCATAGTTTTCATCTGAAAAATCATACATTTGTTTGCCTCCCTCTTTAAGGGATATCTTAACTATGGTATAGAATTCTGCAGTGGCAGTCGTCTTCTTTTAGTGCTTTGAGGATGTCATTTCATTGTCTTTTAGCGTCCATTATTTCTGTTTAAAAGTCAATTGAAAATCTTATGTTGGTTGCTTTGAAAGGAATTGTCTTTTTCTTCTCTGGTCATTTTGAAGATTTACTCTTGGGTTTTCAGGAGTGTTTTTTTTATGATGTGCTTAGATGTGGTTTTCTTTATGTTTATACTGTGTGGGGTTCAAAGACCTTGAATTTGCGGCCGGATGTCTGTCATCAGTTTTGGAAAGTTTTCAGTCATTATCTCTTTAAACATTTCTGTGTTCCTACCTCTCCTTTTCCTCTGTGTCTCCATTTACATGAACATAACTTTTCACAATGTCTGATATGCTTCCTATACTCTTTTTTGTGTTATCTTTTACCTTTGCAAGTTTCAGTATAGATATTTTTCTACTGACCCATCTTTCATTTTACTAATCCTCTTCTGTTGTGTCTAATAGGTTATAACCCCTTCCAGTAAATTCCTAATTTCACAAATTTTATTATTTAATTCTAGTATTTCCACTTGATTTTTCTTCTATATAGATTCAAATTCCTCATCTTGTTGTCATGTCTTAGACATATTAATCATGGTTATCTTAAAGTCTACAGTTGTTATTAGCAACAGGGTTGGTCTGATACAAGCTGCTTAATTGTAGCAGTAAGCAGAAGTCTCACCCACATTGCTTAAAGAATAGCTGGGAAACTAGACTCTCATATGAAATCTCTTGGATTTTACATGTTGGTCACTGATTTAAATATTATAAAAACACGCCGGGCGGCCAATCAAAACATTTCTTCAGTCTGGATCCATCCAGTTTGTGACTTCTCACCTATATAATATGAAAGTTGGGAGTGGATTTTCTCACAGTTTCCCCACAGCCCCTCTTACCTGTCTAGAAAACATTGTCTGGACTTGGGAGAGAAAGACAGAGACAGAGTGAAGGAGGGAAGGGGAAGGGAAGAAATAGGGGTATTGATGTTAGTGTGTCTTAGACGGAGGGACTTCACAGCATCCTGGGAAGCAGACAAAAACTCCAGATGGTTTTGCCGGGGTGGTGGCAGCAGCAAGACACCGTGGAAGCAACAGTTCCAGAGAGAGCCTAAGCATATGTCTTATGCCAAATACAGCCTATAGAGGTTCCTGCAGGGGGTGGGGGCATAGCTGAGAAAGCCCTCAGCCATAAGGAGCCAGGCAGATGTCTTAGCAAAGACCTAGATGAACCCCTGACCTCACCACTATGGCCCTTGTCCAGTCTTCTTCAGTCCCTCTGGCTCCCATGCTCTTCAAATACACTAACCAGGCAGCCACGTCAGGGTTTGGTCCTCTCCTGGGAATATGCTCCCTTCAGATATCCACATGGTTCTTTCTCTCACTCCATTCAGGTGTTTGTAAACCTCACCTCCTTACAGAGTACTCAGACAGGCCTGATCATCCTCCCTCAAATAGCTCACACACACACACACCAGCCCACCCTGTCACTTTCTATCCCCATTTCCCTGCTCTGTTTTTCTCAAGTAATTATTATTACAGTTGATCTTCATTATTTGTGGATTCTGAATTTGCAAATTGGCCTACTCACTAAAATTTATTTGTAACTCCAAAATCAATACCCACAGTGCCTTTATAGGCATTTGCAGACATGTGCAGAGTGGTGAGAAATCTGAGTCACCCAAGAGGGAGCATGTTCCCAGCTCAGGTGGAATAAGGCAGCACTCTGCCTTCTAGTGTTCCTAAATGCAAGGCTACGATGTGCCTTACAGAGAAAACATGTGTATTAGATAAGCATTGTTCAGGCATGAGTTACAGTGCTGTGGCCGTGAGTTCAATGTTAATGAATCAACAATATATATTAAAAAGGTGCCTTTAAACAAAAATAAAACAAGGTTACGTATTGACCGGTTGACAAATATGTTATGACCAGAAGTTTACAGGAACCTAACCCTGTATTTCCCCCAGGAGCAACTGTTCAGTATTTGCTAATTTAATGTTCTTAGCAACTTTATAGAACATAACTGCCACAAGTGGTAAGAATCAACTGTGTCTGTCATTATGCATTACATATTTGTTTATTGTCTATCTCTTCCACTAGAAGATAAGCTCAAGGAAGGAAAAGGCTTTGTCTGACCTGCTCACTGCTATGATTAGAGTAATGGCTGGCACACAGTAGGCATTCAGTGAATATTTGTGTACTGAGTGAATGACAGCTGGTCAAGCCAGCACAATAATTATTTTTAATATCAGGACTGAGAAGGAGTTTAGAAAAGGGATTGGAAAAGGGGCAACTGAGAAAAATATTTATTTGTTTAGGATGAATTAAGTCATGCAGGTATCTGGGGGAAGAGCCAGGGACCAGCACATACAAAGGTCCTGAGGCAAGAGCCCCTCTGCTTGCCTAACGTGTTCAGGGAACAGCAGGGAGGCCAGTATGGGTGGCAGGGGGTGGGGGACGCGTGGGAGGAGAGGTGCAGGAGGTCAGAACAATAACCAGAGGATTTGTTCACTGCTCTATCCCCAGTGCTAAGAAGTGTGCCCAGAACATAGTAGGTGTTCAGGAAAAATGTGTGGAATGTTCACAGGTGACACTTCAATGCTCTTGGACCATCCCTGGCAATGTAGACTCACCCCTGGGAAAAGCCAGGAAAGGCAGGGGGTAGAGAAAACCCTGAATAGACAAATTGTTTCCTCCTATCCCAACAAAATAGGGCTTGAAGTAGAAATTAAGCAGGGTTGTCAGCTTGTTACAAAACAAAAGGGGATGGTGACCTCACACACTCATGTGGGCTGCAGTTCATGCACTGACCAGGACTGAGGCCAGAGTTCATGGATGACCTCACTATGGCCAGGTGGTGCAGGCCCACTGCCACTGTCCCAGTCCACAATGCTGACCACCCTGGGGCTGCTGCTCAGCCTTGCTGTCCCAGTGCTGGGGGTCTACGTTTCTGCCAGCTGTCCCAGAGGCAAGCAATGCCGACAGGCCCTACTCTCAGGCAATGATATCCTACTGGACTGCAATTCCTCGGGGGCACACTGGTATTACTTCCTCCCACACGGCAGGGACCATCGGTCCTCCAGCCTTTTGGGTGTTTCCAATATAGAAATAATGCCTGAGGGCAGCCTCATCATTAGAAATCCATTGCCCTCCCAGACGGGTATCTACTACTGCTTAAACAAGAATGGCACCCAAGTGGTGCGGTATGAGATTGACTTCCAGGACGTTACCACCCTGCATGTAACACACAAAGGCCTGGGGCAAAATCCCCTGCAGAATGAGACCCTACGCCTGGGTGGCAAGGAACTCATCTTTACCCGGTGGGAGCCCTGGCAGGACTGTAACCGCTGTGGGGAGCCAGGCGAGCGCAAACGACTGGGGTACTGCTATGTTGAAGAGCCTCTGGAGGAACCCACACCCTGCTGGCTCTACCTGGGAGAGGTGGCTGTGTGGATTAGCCGCATGCGGCCTGAGCTGCAGGTGGAAGACTGCCACGCCCAGTGCTCTGATGACGAACCACTCAGGGTCGATTACGTCACCTTTGACAACTTCCAACTCAACGAGGAGTCAGAATCGGTGTGGCTCTCCTGCCCCTTAGGATCCATCTACAGGTGATGGGAGCCCAGCGCTAGTCCTGCTTCTGGCCTCTAGCCAGGGCCTCCTGGCCTGGGAGCCTTCGTGATTAATCTGTACAGACAGGGAGGGGTTCTGTGTGGGTCAGCCCAGCAGACTCAGTGGTCATCAAGATAGTTTCAGGCCCTGCCCTCAGGAAGCCCAAAGTCCGAGGGGGAGACAGCCCAGAGTGGTCAGAGCTGGGATGGGAGAAGCCCAGAGAGTCAGCAAGACCCTGGAGGAGAGGATGGTGCCCCAGGGTTGCCCATCAGGGCCTGCCTCCCGGAGCTCACGCTCATGCTGTTGTTTTCCTGCCTGGAGCTCCTGCGAAACCTCCCCTTCACCTCTTCTTCCCCAATCCAGCTCCCCCCACCCCGCCAAGTTAATAAGAAATAAGTAATAAGAAATACAACCACTCCCAGGCATGAGCATGGAGATGTGCCATCCTCTCCCACCCCATCATCCCCATCCTCCCTGCCCAGGAGCTGTGCACTCCAAGGAGGTCCATTCTACAGATGGGGAAACGGCAGCTCAGAAGGGTGCAGCCCTTGCCCTGGGGATCCATGGTGGGAGGTGGCAGTGTAGACCCTAAATTCCCACATACTTGGCCATGGGGTCCCCTTGCCCTCCCCCTCCCTTGCATGGGCTGCTGGTAAAGGAGGAGCCCCGAGCAACATCGTGGGGCCTCTGCAGCTGCGGGCTCTGTGGAATCTGGCCTCGCCACCCCCATCCAGTTTTCTTTTCCTTGTTTATTCCAGCTGTGACTTCTGTTCTCACCTTCGGACCTTTTTGTCTCTCTCCCTTTCTCCTCCTCTAAGTATAAAAGTAACACCTTCTTCCTAAGAAAAACACAATTCAAAGTGCAGGAAAGTGAGCCTGAACCCCTCCTCCCATCCATAGGAGGACACCTGCTCCGTGTCATTTGCCACAGGTCACAGGGAACTTGAGATGAGAAGCGAGGAAGGTCACCGAGAAATCCAGAGCTGCCCATGTCCCTAAGGAGCCGAGTGGAGTGGCATTTCTTGTAAGGTTCCTGCATTGGGCTCTGGATTCAGCCAGGCTTGCCTTTCAACCCCAACTCTGCCACTTTCTAGCTGTGTGACTTTGGCCTTGTAGCTTCTCTCTGGGCCTCGGTCTCCTCATCTGTAGAATCGGGGTGAATTAGTTTCATAAGGCTGCTGTAACAAATTACCACAAACCTTGGCTTAAAACAACAGAAATGTATTTTCTCACCATTGCAGAGGCTGGAAGTCTGAAACGAAGGTGTGTGTCAGTAGGGCTACATTCCCTCTGAGGTGCTGCGTAGAATCCTTCCTTGCCTTTTCCTAGCTTCCGGAGGTAGCCAGAGATCCTTGGCCTTCTTTGGGTTGTAGCTGCATCACTCCAACAGCTGCCTCCCTTGTCACTTGGTATTCTTCCTGTGTGTCTGTATCTCTGTCTCTTTCCCTTTTCTTGAAAGGACACCAGTCATATTGGATTTAGGGCCCACCCTACTCTAGTATGACCTCATCTTAATTAATTACATCTGCAATAACCCAATTTCCAAATAAGGTTACATTCTGATGTTCTGGGAAGGACATACATTTCAGAGGGGCGTTATCCAACACAGTGCAGGGGTGTTGCTAGCCCCGGCCTCACGGGGTCAGTGTGATGTTTAAGGAGGCTAATGACTACAAAGTGCTCACCACAGTGTCTGACACATAGTTCCATGGTCTGCATAGGTGGCAGCTATTGCTATTATGTGTTGCTTTATTATGTTGAATATCCTCTCTGAGCCTCAGCACGCTGGGCATGTTGTATGCCTGATTCATTTGTTCACTGAACACACTTTCATGGCTCATTTATATTCCAAGCACTGTTCTAGGGACCTGGGAAACAGTGAAGAACAAAACTGACAAAGATCCCTGCCCTTGCGGAGCAATAAATACGTAGTATTTTAAGATGTGCAAAATATACAGTATTTTAGGTGGTGATAAGTGCAGGAAGGGATATTAGGGGTGTGTAGGGGGGATTAAAGTTGTAAATAGAGTGCCAAGGAAGGTTCCTTTGAGAAGGAGCCTTTGGCCAGGACTAGAAGGAGGTGAGGGGGCCACGCGGGCCAAGGAGGAGCCTTCCAGGCAGAGGGAAGAGCCAGGGCTGAGGCTGCATGCATGGGTCAGAGGAGCGGCTGGGAGACCAGTGTGGCTGGGGACGGTGAGCGGGAGGTGGCGTGGAGGAGAAGGGGCCAGACGGGGAAGGGGCACACGTCATCAGGGAGTGTGCTTGCTTGTTCCTCCACACAGCCCCAGGAGGTCACTACCTCCCTCACACTCCTGTTTTCAGATGAGGACATGGAGGCTCAAGGAGCTGGGGGCATTTGCCCAGGTCACCCAGCCAGTGAGGGGCCAGCTCTGGGAGCCCTGGCCATGCTGCCCCCAGCTCCCTGTTGACTGCTGCCTGGAACTTCGTGGGGGCACTGCGTTTGCTGTTCCCCGGGGAGGAGGATGCTGCTGTCCCCACCTCCCTTCAGACGTCAGTCCCCTCTTTCTCCCTGGGGCCCTGTAGCTGATCTTGTCCTCCTCGCAGGCCAGTCATCTGGGAAGCTGATGACATGCCCCTGACTTGGAAGGGCCAGCTCTCTGGCTGGGACGTCAACACCTTCCTGGACCCCTCCACCGGTGGCAAGCAGCTGCGGGTTTTCCAGCCAGCCATTTACAAGTGCTTCGTGCAGCAGGAGCTCGTGGCCCAGTTCAATCCCAGGCCCAGTCTGGAGACACTGGAGGTCCAGATGGAAGAGAACGAGGCACAGCAGCAGGAGGCAGGGGCAACCGCGCAGTGGAAGGCCGACTCTGTCCTCGTGGGCCTGAAGCTGGTGTTGCTCGTGGGCACCGTGCTGGCCCTGGCAGGGGTGCTGCTCAAGTTCTGCCGCCCTTCCCAGGGCAAAAGAAGAGAACGGGTGCTGCTGGTGAAATAAAACGAGCCCGCAGTGCCCAGGGGACCTGGCCTCCTGTTCCTTCATTGCCCCAGCATCCCGTCCACAGCTCCCGCTCCCAAGCCTGCCCCACGCACGTGGTGCTCTGAGCGTGTGACCCAAAACAGGCCTGTGCCAACAGCCAAGAGTGACTGAGCCCTTCCCTGGTTCAGGCCCTGCTCTGTTAACTCATGAGTGATCCCCTTCCACAGATGAGGAAACTGAGGCAAGACTATCCATTTAGTAAATGGAGGGTGGGGGCTCCCGTTCAAACCCAGGTTGGCTGGCTGGATGCCAGAGCTCCGCAGAGGGCGGGAGGGAGGGAATAAGGCCACTCTTGGGGGAGGGGTCCTCCAACTGTGGCAAATCGTAGCCTCCTCTCCCACCCCATTCTCCCAAGGACAAAATAGGGGATGTGAGCTGGCAGCTCCCAGGCCCCCAGATCTGCACTGGGCCCTGCTCCCTGTCCCTCAGCCACCCTCTCCACTGTGCCTAGGCCTTCAGGCCCAGCTGAGCTCCCCAAGTCACAGGGGCTGCTGGAGAGGTCCCGACCTAGGGCAGCCAGACACCCACCAGCTTTCCTGGCTCTCGTGGTGCAGCGAGTCCCCTCCGACCTGGAGAGGGGAGACAGGCCCCTCCGCTGGGACAAGGCGCCAGGCCTGGCTGTTCCCAGAAATTATATACACTGTTTAGTCGAGCGCAAGAGTGAGAAATAAAATATTGATGCCCTTTAAAATTCGTTCCTCTAATAGTCCAGTGTGAAGCGGTGACAAGACAGATACGAAAGTCTCCCAGAACAGAACTTCTGCCCCAAGGACAATGCAGAACTCACCCCTTGTGTACCACACACTGTTGCCAAAACATGTGAGGCTTCCCATGGTGCCCAGAGACTTGAAGATGCCTGCAGAGTGAGGGAACATTGCCCGAGAACTGAAGGGGGCTCCCTAGGAAGCAGAGGGAGAGAAAAGCAATAATCATAGCAAATATTTTTGGACTTCCTGGTGTGGTCAAAACTCAAACCCTTCATGAGCATCATGTCCCCACAACCACCCATGAGGCTGTGTTACTATTAACCTTGTTTTGCAGCTGAGAACAACAAGGCACAGAGGTTTGAGTAACCTGCCTGAGGTCAGTCAGTGACCTTGGGAAGGGGGCGATGGGTGAACTGAGACCCGTGGCCCCCTGTAGCTGGAGGTGCAGCAGCAGGAGCCAGGCACAGGTCCCATGCCCAGGCCGATCTGCACAGCACTGGAGGTCTTGCAACCTGCAGTTGAGGCTGTGTCCACTGTGGCAGACAGTCCCTTAGGTGATACCAGGGCCTTCCACCTTCTGGTGTCCATGCCTTTGTGTGACCCCCTCCTCTTCATTATGGACCAGACCTGTGACCTTGCTTCTAACCTATAGCATATGGTGAAAGTGTTGGGCTGTCACTCCCCAGATTGGGTTACATTATCTAAGACTGTCTCAGCAGACCAGAGAGAGACAGTCTTGAGGGCTTGATGAAGCCAGGAACCATGCTGAGGAAACCCATGTGTCAAGGAGCTGCAGGCAGCCTCTAACCACTGCAAGTGGCCTCTAGGACCTCACAGTGGCCTCCAGTTGACAGCCAGCAAAAAGCCAGGGCTCTCAGTCACACAGCCAGAAGGGAACAAACTCTGTTAATAACCTGAATGAGCTCGGAAGCAGATTTGTCTTCACTTGAGCCTCCAGGTGCAAATGCAGCCTGGTCGACACCTGACTGCAGCCTCTGAGACCCTGAGCAGAGGGCCCAGCTAAGCCGCGCCTGGACTCCTGACACACACAAACTGAGATCATAAAAGTGTGTTGTTTTAAGCCACTACATTTGTGGCAATTTGTTGTGCAGCAATAGATGACTAATATACCCACCCATATCCCCCAGCCCGCCTGGGAAGTCCCCTGCAGCTTTAGCAGTCACAGGGATGGTTCTAGTGTGTGCCAGGGGCTTCCTAACTCACCTCAGGAGCCTGCTGGGCCGCTCGTGGGACAGGCTGGAAGCCGGGCAGTCCACAGCCCCGAGAGCAGTCCACAGCCTCAAGGGAGGGGAGTGGGGGCATAAGCATCCAGCTTCTTCACCCCCGGCTGTGCAACCCTGAGGCATATTCTGCACATTCTCAGAGGGTGCCCTGTGGTAACACATTCACAGGCGCTGGGGATTAGAGTGTAGTCTTTGGGAGGCCATTACTCAGCCTTCCCCAAAGCACTTCCAGGCAGAGGCAGCATATATAAGGGCTCTGGAGTGGGTGTCTGCTTGGTGGATGGAGCTGCCCAGGACAGGGAGGCAGCTCTGGTGGAAGAGGGCTTCAAGAAGGTAGCCGGGGCAGGCCAGACCCTGTAGGACCTTGAAGGCCCCCGGAAGGGCTTAGGACTTTATTTGAAGTGAGGTGGGAGGGTTTTGAGCAGTGGAGGGACATGATCTGATATCCATTTAAAATGGCGATTCTGATAAGATGGAGTCCCCTACAGGTAAGGGTGGGGGTAGCCCCCAGGTTGGGGCAGGGAGTAGCAGCCACTTTGCATGTGGCCAGCTGGACCATGAGAAACTTTCACCGCCAAGCAGCAGCTGTGGTAAGGCCTGCCCTTGCCACCCTCCCCCATGCCGCAGACTACAGTGTAAGACACAACACAGCCCATATTCCATTTTTAGCCATCCTGTTCTGCCATTTCCTTTTCT
The DNA here is from genome assembly GCA_023783475.1 of Daubentonia madagascariensis. NCBI lineage: Eukaryota > Metazoa > Chordata > Mammalia > Primates > Daubentoniidae > Daubentonia > Daubentonia madagascariensis. Next base: position 1,511,808 of record JAKFHU010001831.1, read on the forward strand.
TATTGTAATTTTTTAACTACTCAAGCCTGCTTTTTTGAAAAAATTATTGCTAATAATTGTAATTCCAGTACTTGGCCTTGCTATGTAGTTCCTCCAATTTACTGGAGAAAGAAAGGGGAAGGAGGAGAAAATATTCCCTTTTTTTTCTGAAGTTGCAGAAATACAGACAAGGCTGCCACTAGCCTGTATGTCACCTTAGTATAAATTGTATAATTTGTAAATTGTATAATTATAATTGTATAATTGTAGCTCCCTCTATATGGACACAGCCCCATATCAGGGTACTGGCCTAATAAGTAGAGCATAGACTGGGTTCCCACTTGCACTTTGGCTGGACACTTTGCACAGTGCTCAACCTGGACAACTCCCCATGGCAACCCAGAACACAGATACTTTCTAAATCATGAAATTGTCCTGGCAAATGTTACTGCTACTGAAGGAGTCTTTTACATCATTCTGTATTAGTCAGTATAAGGTAGGCTCTGCTGCAGTAATCAACAAACCCCAGAATAAACACAAAGGTTTATTTCCCACTTACATCATAATTGCAGCCCAGATGGCCTACTTCCACTTGTGACTCAGGTGACTCAGGGATCCAGGCTGCCATTTGAAGTGTTTGTTTGCAAGGTCACCACACAATGGATAGAGAGAGCATGGAATCAGATATGAGGGGTAAAGCTGGGCCTAGAAGAGTCATTCATTTTGTCCACTGGCCAGAACTCAGTCACATGGCTCCCCCCTTAACTGTAAAGGAAGCTGGGAAATGTGGCCTCCCATGTGCCTAGGCCTAGGAAGAGGAGGTAAATTGTTGGCCATCTGGCCAATCAATGTCACAGGCCAGGATTCAAAAATTCTGGCTATGTCCTGTGAAAGCAATTTTAATTGCTAAAAAAATCTGTAATTCTGATTCCTTGTACTAATGATTTGTTGACCTGAGGGTAATATTTAAACCAACTTCTCTGAATTCCTAAAACTTGTATATACTCATCATTTCTTTGTTCAGACATAAGAGGGTTATTGGCATCTACCTCTTTACCCACAGTTAGGTAAAAATAAAGCTTTGAATCTGGCAGAGTCTTATTAGACAAAGATTTTCAGAGGGTCTACATCCTCCCACACAGCTTGAGGCACAACCTGTTGGCCTTCACATGGGTTCCTGGCCATGTTCTCCCTGATTTTTCAAGCAAATCCAAGAAGATCCTACATTTGCCTAAAACCCTGGCAATGGCTATTCATTGCTCTTAGAATCAGGCCAACTTCTCTTTGTGGCCTACAGGCCCATACAGAAAGGCAGCAACTCACTGCTCCCTTTTCCTTACACCATATATCCCCTGACCCCTCCTTCTGGGTCCAGGCAAACTGACTTATTTTTATATTTTTTTATATTTACTGAGGCCCAAGCCAGGAGGTGAACTGGGTCTCCTGGCTTCTAGCCCAGGACTCTGCCTGAATGCCTTTAAGCATCATTGCCTCATGGAAGCCTTCCCACCACATATGAGCTTACAGAATGACCATTGTTGCTGCTCCCTGAATCTCCCTGGCTCTCCATCTTCCAAGCTTAGGCTAGGATGGTGCTTCCTGGCCTCCTTGTGGTTGGGTGGGGCCGTGCAACTGGCTCTGGCCAATGAGATGTGGGCAGAAGTAATAGGAGTCACTTCTAGGCCAGAGTGCTTAATTGCCAGAGCAAGATACCCCAGGGTCTCTTGCCCTCTGTGCAGAACCCATGATACTTGCGGTGGAGAGTGCTTTGTCAGCCTGGATTGAGAAACAGGGGACATGGGACAGAGTTCCAGCTGACCCACAATAGACATGGCACATAAGTAAGAAATAAACTTTTGTTATTATGAGCTGCTAAGATTTGGGGGATGTTTGTCACCACAGCATAATCTAGCCCATCCTGACTGATACATCCCTTCTAAAAAACTCATCACTTTTGCAATTTTTCACTTGTTTCTGTATAGGATTAATACTTTTCTTTAACACACTGAACTGAGAGCTCCACGAGGTCATAAATTTGTTGTTGTTGTTTTCCCATTGTATCCCCAGCTCCTGAAAAATGGGAACATTATAAGAACTCAATAAATGTATGTCAGGCTGGGTGTGGTGGCTCATGTCTGTAATCCTAGCACTTTGGGAGGCCAAGGTGGGAGGATTGCTTGAGGCCAGGAGTTTGAGATCAGTTCGAGCAAGAGCGAGACCCTGTCTCTGCAAAAAATAGAAAAATTAGCCAGGCATGGTGTTGTGTGCCTGTCGTCCTAGCTACTTGGGAGGCTGAGGCAGGATTGCTCAAGTCCAGGAGTCTGAGGTTGCATAGAGCTATGATGACGCCACTGCACTCCAGCCCGGGGGGACAGAGCAAGGCTCTGTCTCAAAATAAATAAGTAAACAAACATATGTCAACTGATTGAAGGAAGAAATGAATGAGCAATAATCCTAGGAGGTAGGTACTATGATCATTATTTTATAGGAATAAAATGGCAGCTCAGAATGGTTGCATTAGTTGTTCAGTGTCACATGGCAGACAAGCAGCAGAGATTGGATCCAAACCCAGGCCTAACTGAGTCCAGAGCTTGTTACAACTATGTGCTGCTGTCTTCCCTGAACAGGTAGATCTCAGTGTACCAGGTCTTGACACTTCTTCCCAAGAGTCCTTGGCTCTCCCACCAAGGAATGTCTCTGTGTTGGTGATATTAAAAGCTAAAGGAACCTACAGGCTATTGGGCATCCACTCTAAAATGACCCACAGCTGAGATTCAGGGTGGGCGGGTGTTTGTCAGCTGTCTCTCTGCCCTTCATTTTACCTCTTTTTTAAACAACTGCCACTAATTGTGTCCTCACTCTCTGCCAGTGTATGGACTGCATGTTGGTGTCCCCCCAAAATTCATATGTTGAAATTCTAACCCCTAATGGGATGGTGTTAGGAGGTGGGGCCTTTGGGAGGTAATTAGGTTATGAGGGTGGAGCCCTCGTGATGGGATTTTGTGTCCTTATAAGAGACACGAAAGTGCTTGCCTTTTCTTTCTCTGCTCTCTGCCATGTGAAGACACAGCAAGAAGGTGGCCATCTGCAAACCAGGAAGTGGGCCCTCACCAGTTCTGCTCGCACCTTGATCTTGGATTTTCCCATCTCCAGAACTGTGAGAAATACATGTTTGCTATTTAAGCCACCTAGCCTATGGTAATTTATTACAGCATCCCAAATGGGCTAAGACAGCCAGGCTCTGTGCCAAGAGCTTTAGGATCATGAGCTCATGGCATCCTCACTACCATCCCAAATGACTCCTCTTTTTCATGGGAGGAAACGGAGGCCCAGAGAGGTGAATTCATTTGCTCATGGATACAAAGTTAGTATACCAGTCATGGTTACAAAACAGAATATCCCCCAAATCAGAGATTTAAAATAATAAGCATTTATGACTGCTTACAAGTCTACAAATTAGCTGGGTAATTCTGGTGTTAGCTGGGATCATTCATGCTTCTCTGATTAGCAGGGGGTTGGGGTTGACTCTGCTGATCTTGGCTGGGGTCTCTCACTTATTTGGGAGTCGGCTTTCTGTAGGCTGGACCAGATGTCATCGTCTGGGGGAGCTGGGTTCTCCTCCATGTGGTCTCTCATTCTCCAGCAGGCGGACCCAGGCTTGTCCACAAGGTGGTGGCAGGGGTCCAAGAAAGTGAATTGATGTTGAAAGGCCCAGTCGCAGAACTAGCACACTTGAGGCCCAGTCGCAGAACTAGCACAATATCACCAGGGACTGGGATGGGGAGGCCTCAGCTGGCCATGTGACCTGAAGGTCAGGGTTTTGGAAGGCCTCTGAGCAAAGTTGAGTTAAACCAGATGTAGCGGTTAGCTACTGCTGAATAAGAAACCTCCAAAACTTAGAGGCTTAAAACAACATTGGTGTATTTATCTCTCCATTCTGTGGGTTGGTAATGCAGGCGGGGCTCACTCATGCATCTGTGGCAGCTCTGGGTGGGCTCTGCCTCGGGGGTGGGGTGGTCGTTGTCTGGGGAGCTCCAAGCTCTCATCTTCCTGCAGGCTAGCCAAGTCATGTTCATGAGGCCATGGCGAGGTCATCCCAGACAGTAAATGGAAGCTGCAAGGTTTCTCGAAGCCTAGGCTTGGAACTAGCACAGCATCGCTTTCAGCACGTTCTATTGACCCAAACAAGTTACAAGGTCAGCCCAGATTGGAGGGGTGGAGAAATAGACTCCATCTCTTGCTGGGAAGAGTGGCAAGGTCACATTGCGAAAGTGTGTACAGGCAGGGGTGAAGGAGGGCCTCTTTGTGCAACTACTTTACCACAGGCAGACAGTAACGCAGCTGGGATTCTAACCCGGGAGGCGTGCTGCCTCCACAGAGTCCACTCTTCTCAAGTTGCATCACCTCTGTTCCCTTCCTTAGCTTCTCCCACTTCCTCACATAGCTTCCCTATCTATTATTCGAGCCTCCCAATTACCTTCTGTATGAGAACACATTTGGCTGCAAGTAACAGAAATCCAAGCAAAGTGGTTTAAGCTAAGAAGGAATTAATTGGCTCTTGGAAGTGAAAAGTCCAGGGGTGGGTTCTGCTTCAGGCACAGTTAGATCCGGGTGTTCATACAATGTCCTGTAAGGTTGTCTTCTTCCATGTCCCTACTCTATGTTTTTCTGCATTGCCTTAATCCTCAAGGAGGTGCTTCCCAAGAGGAGAGGAGATGTCCTTCAGCAGCTCTAGGGTCCCATCACAGCAGCTTAGCAACCCTGATGGAAGGTAAGCACACCTCTTGTAACAAAAACATCAATGGTGGCAGCAACAATGGAGTGTTTGCTGTGTGCCAGACGCTGGTCCAAGTACTCAGCAAGCATTGACTTACCTTATCCTAGTAACACCCTGTGAGGTGTAAATAATCACCATTTTACAGATGAGGGAACTGAGGTACAGAAAGGTTAAACCCAGGTCTAAGTTTACTTTGGTTGTAAGTTATGTGGCTGGGAATTGAACCCAACCAGGCTGTCTTTAGAGTCCTTGCTCTTAACTACCACATAGTTCTAGCAGAAAAATAGTAATAACAGCAAACGCTTATTCAGAGCAGATACTCTGGGCCTGAGACCATTCTGAGTGTCAAGAAACCATCATCATCATCATCATCATCATCGTCCATTTAATCTTTCCAGCAACGCTATGAGGTAGGCATTGCCATTATCTCCACTTCACAGCCAGGGAAACTGAGGCACTGCAGGAATAGCTAAGCCTGACATCACATATGGGGCAGCTGGGACTTGAACCCACGCAGATGGGTTCAGAGCCTGCCTCTGCTGCCCCCAGGGTCCTGCTCCTGAGCCAGGGATGAGGTCAGACGCAGGGAACTCAGGACAGCCCAGCACACTCACTAGCCACGCGCCCATCTCTCCGTCCTCTGCCTCCACCCGCCGCCTGGCACAGCCTTCCCAGGAATCACTTGTGAACAGACCGTCCTAAGGCAGGCTGGGCCAGATGGGTGAGTCCAGGCAAAGAGGCCAGTGGCCGGACCGTGAGGGGTGGGGCGGTGACACCTGGCTCCCCAGGGCAGCGGGGGCTCCTTTTGAGTCCTGCCTCACGCATCTGCATGTGACCATAACCTTGACACCTGTCAGGCCTCTGCAAAACAATCCTTGCCCACCGCCCTGACAGGAAGCCCGGGCAAGATGCCAAGTCATATTTAATGCATTTATGAGAAACCAAGACATGGCTATTCATAGCCCTTGACTTGTCTGCCAAGTGAGAACTGGGTAGATGTGATGATGGCACACGGGTGGAAGGTAGGCGATGCCGCTTGCCTCGAACAAAGGCAACAGGCATGCTCTGCTGCGCGGGCTCGTCAGGTTCTCACGCCAGCCTGTGTGCTTGGGGACAACAGTCCCCATTTTGCAGCTGGGAAACGGAGGCTCAGAGAAGGATGATCACTTGCTCATAGCCTCGCGGCCAGCACGTGGCAGGGCTGGAATCCAGGTGGACACTTAACTCACCCAGCAAACTGCCTCGGCTGCACGGTCCATACCCTGCCATCAAGTCCCTCAAAGACAAAACTCTTCTTTTCAATTGTTCATGGGAATCTTTGGAAACATCCTACCCGCTTCATGCCTTCTTTTCTCATCCCTGTCCTCACCCCTTCCTACTCGCCCTCTTCCTTCTTCGTTGATATTAAAAGGTATTCTTTCCTGCCTCTTTCCTTCGTTCCTTCCCCCTTCCTTTCTTCTTTGTTCCTTTGCTCACGTATCAGGGCGATAATCATAACACTAGCAATAGCTAACGCTAGAACGGTTCACGCGCGTCCCAGGTCCTCCTTACCCAACCTCTGCTGATTCTCCAGAAAACACCACCTTTCCCCCATTTTGCAGACAGGTCAGAATGCCCTGGGGGCTCCTCCAAGCTGAGTATCCCCTGCGTGTGGGACTTGCATTGTTCCCGCCACCAATGACCTTAGCACTTTCCCCTGCCGATGTTGTGGTCGCTACGGCCGAAATTCAAGTCGGGGCACCAGAAATCAATCAAGAAAGTGCCCACCTTTGGGGAAGTCTGACATTTGATCACTTTACTCTACGGTGACCATTTGTGGTGGGAAGTTCACAGACAGGTCTCCACCGCTTTTTATGGGGTCATGTCTCTGTGCCTCAGTTTCCCCATATATGAAACGGGGTTAGTACTAGCACCCACTCATGCTTACCGTTGGGACGATTAAATGAAGGATACACGTGTAGTGCTTAGAACAGTGCCTGGCACAGAGCACATGCTTCACGAATGCTTCCCGTTGAGGTGCTGCGGCTGTTAACTCTGGCTTTGGAGAGCTCGGTCGGACCTAGAAAGGCCCCTGGCTGGGGGTGCCCACCTGGACTTCCCTGCCTCGTGCTCGTAAGCTGGAGCCCTCTGTACAGGCACGATGTCCAGGCTCCAGTGGCGCCCCCAAACCTCAATCATTGGCTCTGATGTTATCGCCCCTCTGCCCAGATATCAGTGGGGGTGTGGACGCTTACATGAATGAGACATGCCGACCCTTAGGGTCTCGGGAGGAAGCCCTCCAGGTTCCCAGATCCACGGCTTCCAGCCTCCTGTGCTGCCCGGCCGTCGTTGGTGTTGCCACCGTGCCCCGCCGCCCCAGCTCTCCCCATCCTCCGCTTCCTTCCTCCGGAGGCGCATCAGCCACACTTCGCTGCCACACGCCTCTCAGAGTTTCCGCATTTCTTACCAAGATGTTCATGCCACCGCTTTGTCAGTCATCAGTGTTACCCACAGAGCCACTCTCTGTTGACTTCCTGCCCCGGAAGAGGAGGTTTCAATTCATGCCACGCGCTGCTCAACCTCCCCGGTCTCAGCGTCCGCGTCTGCAAAGGAGGATTATGTCTCAAGCTGTCATGAGGAGTGAACAAGTTAATTCATGCAAAGTACTTAGAACAGGGCTTCGCCCACAGTAAGGGCAGTATGTGGGCTGTCATTGTTGTTCATAGTTATTCTCATCACCGTTTTTGGCTTTTCTATTAATATTTGTTATCTTTGCTTTCTCCTCTCTCAGCCTGGAATGTGGACATGGTGGTCTCAAGCCACTGGGGACAACATCCTTGGGTGGCATAACAGCAGGACAGAAGGGCCTGGCTGGGCTGTCTCTGAGAAAGATAGTTTTCTGCCTGCTTTGAGCCGTGATTATTTTGGATATCTGCCATAGCAGTGGACCCAAGTTCCTAACTATATATGGGCTTTTATTTTCCCCCAACTTTTAAATATGAAAACTTTCAAACCTACAGAAAAGTTGAATAAATTTTACTGTTACATCCATAGAATCATCCTCTAGATTCCACCATTATTATCATCTTTCTAAATTTGCTTTATCATATATCTACCTGTCTATCCCTCTATTTATTCATCAATCCTTCTGATTTCTTTGATGCATTTTAAAGAAAGTTAGAGTGAAGGATTTTAAAGCAGACATCAGTACTCTTTACCCATAAACATTTCAGCATTCATATCACTAGCTAGAGTTCAATGTTTGCAGTCATTTTTTGAAGTGAAATTTGCATGCAGTGAAACGCACGTATCTTCAACATGCATTTGCTGAGTTTGACCAATGCATACATTTAGGTAAAAAAATAAAGGTACACTTCTGCTTTAGACTACAAACGCCTATTAAGATAAAGAACATTTCTATTACACCATTAAGTTCCCTTATGCCCCTTCCCAGATAATCTTCACCTCCACTGCACCCTCAAAGGCAATCATGGTTCTGATATTTTTACTGTTAAATTTTCGGGGTGGATGACACATATGTTCTGGGAGTGATCTTAGTTAGACTTTGTGGTTGGTGGATGGAGTTGAAAAAAAAAATTCACTGCTCCCTTCTATAGAATATGGAGATCATAATCAATACTGTCACGCACTGGAAGGGACTCCCAGTGCTGACAGCTGGGACAGCACCCAGTGAGGGCACTGGTCTGAACACTGAATGGGCCATCCTCTTTAAGTTCCCAGGCCAGCACTGGTTCACCCATCTTGTGTGCACCACTTACTCTGGGTACATCACATAGGATGATGTTGGCTGCAAGTAAAGAAATAATAAATTCCAAACACCTTAAAAAATAAGGGCCTTTATTATTTTAAAAACAACTAGTCCTATGAAGGTAGGGAGGGTCTACAGTGGTCAAAGCATCAGTTAAATGGCGTCCTCATAGAGTCAGACTCCTTGGCATGTTGGCCAGATCCATTCCTCGTGGTGGCAGTATGGCTGCCACAGTTCCAGCCATCATTTCCTACAGATGCAAAGCATTACAACCTTATGCTTCCTTTTGCTAAAAACATACTCTGCTCATTTTCTTTCCATATTTTAAGTGTTTAGCCTTTCTGATTTTGCTCTTGGTACTAACTAATGGGATTCTAGCTCTTGAGGATTACAGGCTCTTTTAAGTGCTGGAGAAAGAAATTGCAGAAAGATAAGGAGCAAAATGATCTCTTTCTTGGTAGCTGCAGAAAATCAGACACTCCTCAGCATCACAAAACTGTTCTTGCAAATATTCTTTGTAGGCCACAGAGACCTCAGAGATCATTAGTATGTCTTGTCAAAGGAAACTTTAACCTTCTAATATCTGTAATTCTGATTTCTTGCCTTACTTAGTAATTTATTGCCCCGGGAATAGTACTTAAATTGGCATGTAGATTCTGAAAAGGATAAATATTTATGAGTTTTTTCTTTGTTAAACCAGAAGAATATTATTACCACCCCCTCTTCTCCCACGCACATGGAAAGGAAAGCAAAAACATATGACTCTGTTATAATTCTGCTTTAGAGTAAGACTTTGAAAGAGTCTCATTTTATGCCAGTTAATGCCTCCTAACATTGCCACATTTTTTCTGGGAGGCAGAAAAAGAAAGTTTCTTTCTTCTGCATTCCGTTTTTGTTTTTTGTTTTTTTGAGACAGAGTCTCACTCTGTTGCCGGGGCTAGAGTGCAGTGACATTATCATAGCTCACAGCAACCTCAAACTCCTGGCCTCAAGTGATCCTCCTGCCTCAGCCTCCTGAGAAGCTGGGACTACAAGCTCACGCCACCACGCCTGGCTAATTTTTCTGGGTTTTTTTTTTTTAGAGATAGGGTCTCGCTATGTTGCTCAGGCTGGTCTCGAACTCCTGGCCTCAAGTTATCCTCCCACCTCGGCGCCCCAAAGTGCTAGGATTACAGGCGTGAGCCACTGCGCCCAGCCTCCTGTGTTACTTTTTAAGAGCAAAACATTTTATCCCAGAAGCCTCCTGCTGACCAGCCCCCAGCAGACTCCCCCTTGCATTTTCTTGGTTTGTCAAGAAACATGTCACAGCCCCCTCCAGAACCAATCACTAACAAGGAAACAGGAGAACTATGACTGGCTTAGACCACTCAGAGGCTGAGGTTACTGTCACTAAAAGCTTGGCACTTGCCCACGAGGCCACATCAGAAGAACGAGGACCAGTGGCTGAGAAGAAGGAAAGAGAAATTTATTATCTTGCCAGTCATGAAGGAAAAATGGTAGACTCTCATCTCAAAATCCAAATTTCCTGAACATAAGCAGAAATACAGAGCTTTCAAAGGGAGGGCCCTCAGTTCTAGGCTATTGTCCTGAACCAAGACAAAGCCCGTGACCTCCACCCAGACCTCAGCCAGCCGGTGCTGGCCTGGGATGAAGCCTGAGCTCTATCTTCTGTAACACAAAGAACAAAAGACATTCCCCTGCCCCTCCCAACCACCTGCCCCTGAGGCAGGGATGCAGGCCTCAGTTTCCAAAAAGAGTGGGGAAAATTTTTAAAAGACAGAAAACATCTTTTTGCTGGTTTTTTTTTTTTTTCAAGACATTCCCTCTGTTCCGTATTCCTCACTTTCAATTTTCTGCTTCCATATCTATGGGAGGAGGGTCGACTACTCTGTTACATTACTTCTCCTGGACACATGTAAACAGGCTAATAAAATTAGGACTCTTATTACAAATAAGCAGAGTAAAGGAAAATGGATTTGCTTATTAATAATGTAGATTCCCAGTTCCTGCTGCTGGTTGCGTGGCTGTTTCTGTAGTCACTCGGCCTAGCATTTTGCTTTTGCTTTTATGCCTCAGGCTGAACAAACTTCAAACACTCAGGCTTCTTATAATAGAAGCCCCTAGAGGGGGAGTGGTTTCTGATAGGAGGAAGCAACTGGCCACATCCCTCAAGAGGAAAGTACCTAACCTTTACTGTCTGCATATCTGTGAGGCTTTAGTACCAATCAGGCATTCTATCACAGGTGACTGAAACACAAAGTAGCTTAAGCACAAAGGGAATTTATTGGTTCTTGTAATGGAAAGTCCAGGGGGAGTTTGAATTTCAGGTATGGCTGGATCCAGGTGCTTAAGTAATACACTCAGGACTGTGCTTCTCTCCCTCTCTCCTCTCTGCTTTCTCAACATTGATTTCATTTTCATGCAGGTCCTCTCCTCTTGGGGACAAAGATGACCTTCAGAAATTCCAGCCTTACAGCCTAGCAGATAAGTAACTGTGGCAGAACAAAAACTGCCTTGTCAACAGTTTCAGCCAAAGTCCTGCAGCTATCTCTCAGTGGCTTTGCTTGGACGATGTGCTCATTTCTGGATCTGGGGAATGGGGTTGGCTCTGTCCAAATCACATAGGCTAAGAGAAGGGAAAGACGGTTCCCAAAGAAAAATAAGGGTAAATGAATGCCCACTGGGCATGATTATCTCATATATAGAGGGATCCCCTGGGAGCACTGGCTTACCCTGTTTTACCATGAAGAGCAGTTCGGAGGCTGGTAGTAGGGGCTAAATTAGCTGGGGGTGATCAGGGAAGGACTCAGAAGAGGCAATATTGGAAGCAGAGCCCTGGAGTCAGTGTTTCAGGCAGAGGGACTGGAAAGGGCAAAAGACCTGAGGCAAATCAATGCTTGCTGAAGAGTTGATACCTACAAGAATGAATGAACGCATGCCTACAGGCAGGGACTCATACAAACAGCCCCACCTTCCTTCCTGCTCAGAAGGAACCATGAGACCATTTAGTAAAGGGAGAGCTGGGGTTGGGCTGTAAACCTTGCAGGGGAAGTGGAGAGGGCAGATGTTGCCTGAGAAAAGGAGACAGGGGAGGAGAAGGGTGTTCGGACTCCTCAGAAGCCAGGAGGAGGGGCCAACAGTGGACCCCACTTGGCAGACCACATCCCATGTCCCTCCCTCCACTCTGGAGGCTCCTGCGAGACCTGGAAACCCTCCCCCGTCCAAAACCTCCTCTCCCCTCCACCTCTCCCCGCCATCCTCACTTCCTCTTTTCTGTTCCTCAAACACACCAAGCTCGTTCCCACCTCAGGCCTTCGTGCTTGCTTTCCCCTCTGCCTGGAACACCCTACCCCCAGACTTTGCAAGGCTGGTTCCTTCTCAGCCCTCAGGTGTCAGCCAAGTGTCCGCTCCTCTGAGCAGCCCTCCCTGACCACTCCAACTGAGTGACTCGCAGCCCCCACCCAATCTCATCATCACCCTGTGTACCTTCCTCTCTCTGAAACTTTCAGGTTGTGAACCTACTGGGGTCACAGCTGTCACCCAGTGTCCAGCATAAACCCTGGCACAGAGGAGATGCTCAGAGGCTCTGCATCCGGCAGCTCAGAGCCCTTAGTGCCAGGCACCTAATCCCAGCTTTGCTACCTGTGTGATGGTGCCCTCTCTGTGCCTCAAGTTCCTCCTCTCTAAATGGGCATAACAATAGACACAACCTCCAAAGGTAACCTATTGGCAGCACATGGACCAGCGCTTGTGAATTGAGTCACCAGTTTCAGTAGCCAGACAGTTTCTATGAACTTTTCAGTTCAGCATATTAACACGTCAGTAATCCCGATGTTCATTTTTGTATTTTTTTTAAACTTAGCACAATGCAATATTTTTTCAAATCCTTTTTCTTTTGGATTATAAAAATATAGGGGGAAAGTGCTATGAGGAATTCTATGCAATAAATAAATTTATATTAAAAAATGTAGTAGGTGCCCCATAAGTATTAGCCATTATATTATTATTACTATTATAACTGATTTCTTATTACCACCCCAGGGTTGTTGTGGAGTCTGGGGTGGGACGTGGGGGGCAGGGGTTAGGCACAGCAGTCATCTGCTTGGACCTCCAGTGTCTAGCCATGATTGTGGCTTCCTGCCTGTGCGACCCTGTTCAAGTGACCTCCCAGCTCTGGGACTGTCTGTCTCTCTGCAAAACGCAGCCCATTGCATTGCCAGTGGACTGCAGTCCCTGCCTGTAGGCATGCATGCGTGCATCCACTCATTCAGCAAATATTGATTGGCCTCACGCTCTTCTGCACCCATTTTACACACACACACACAGAGGGCTGTCGTGCAGGTTTAATGAGCTCATGCAAATAGCATCTAGAGCAGGGTTCTATGCAGAAAATGGAAAATAATTTACGATGTAATTAGTTCAGCCAATTAGTCTAGAGAGGGGGTTCCTGGCCGGTCATATGACTTCACCTCCAATCCTCCCCCTACCCTCACGCAGGCTCTCAAAGGTCAGCTAGGGGCTGTCCCCCTGCATGGAGGGAGGCTGGAGGGCAGCAAGTATCTGCCCCATCGTGCTCCTTGTCCAACAACGCTGTCACCAGGTGGGGGTAGCTAGACTGTAAGGGCTCCCACAACTCTGGGCTGGACACTCACAGCCAGGAGAGTTGGGCATGGGGGTGGGGCTGGCTGGAACAGGAAGTTCCCTGGCCTCCAAGTCAGGCCTCTCTAGGAATCTCCTTCCCTCAAGTCTGGGAGCTCAGTGGTCTTCACGCTTTGGGTCCCTGGGGGAGGGGAGACAGAGATTTAGGAAAGTGGGGTGGGGGGAAATTTTTGCAAATAAGGACGTGGAAAACAAAACAAAGCTACTAAACTAAAAAACATTGCTGTCAACGACAATGACTTTCAAACCTTTTGAACTGTAAGAGAGTCATTTTATATTACAACCAGGATACACACACACAACAAAATTTTCCCAAAACAACATGGCTGGGGACAAACTCTGATACTTTGAAATTTCTCTTCTCTCCTACTTAATTTAATTTTTTAAAAAAATGCTCGTTATGACCTTCTAAACTGATCTTATGAACCATTTGAATGAGTCACCACTCACAGTGTGCAAAGCTCTAATTACACACTAGAAAGTATGTTTTAACACCAGGGAAAAATGGCAAAATTTTATCCATAGAATATTCCTTTACACTGAATACATTTTACTTGATGGAAAATGCTGGACTTTTGCATAAAAAAACATAGCTGCACACTGATAGTGTTTCATGGATAGGCACAGGCAGAGGAGACTCAGCTTTGTGGGACTAATTCCATTCATTCATTCAGTCATTCAACAATCTGTGCTAGGTGTTTGGGCATCAGTGGCAGTGGTGTGTTGGAGCCAGTTCATACCAACTTGCAAGAGCTGATTGTTAAATTTTTTATGATTTTGGTTAAAATCACATTGGTAGCTTGAAATCAGCCATGGTGGGAGATTCATACCATGGAAATCAGCAAATGCTATAAATCTGCATCCCTCACCGCCCCCCCCCCCAGTGATTGTTAAACATTCATGAGCACACGACTGGTCAGCAGTGACCAAGACCTGGTCCCTGCACTGAGAGAACTTATGTTCTAATGGGGGAGCACACTTTATTCACATAACCACAAAAACGCATGTAAAGGAAAAGTATTGGAATCCATGAGAGCGTTTAATACAAGGGACATGAAGTGTGCACAGAGACTTGAAGGATGAGGGAGTTTAACTAGATAAAGAATGCAGGGAACAGTATTTCAGGGAGAAGGAATAGCATGTGCAAAAGCCCTGTGCTGAGCGAGAGAATGGTGAGTCTGGGTGATGTAGCAGGAGTAGAGAGCAAGAAGCAGAGTGAGAGACGGAGAGACCAGGCTGGAGCGAGCATCCAGGCCACGCAGGTGGAGGCAGCATGAGGCCTTTGGTTTTTATGCTAAAAGCAGTTCACACAAGGCTACTCCCACGTTGCATGGGCGACAGTCTCGTCGATGCTCTCTTTTACCCGCATCCCAGCAGATTCTGTGAACTGGATTTATGGTGCAGATTGTACTGCCTCCCTCACAGCTTCAGGGCAGAGGAGACATCTCCATCTCTTCCTGACATGCCTTTTGCTAATGGCGAAGACTTGCATTTTATTTATTTATTTGTTTGTTTGTTTTGAGACAGAGTCTCACTCTGCTGGCCAGGATGGAGAGCAGGGGTACAATCATAGGTCACTGCACCCTCAAACTCCTGGGCTCAAGTTGTCCTCCAGCCTCAGCCTCCCAAGTAGCTGGGACTACAGTCATGTGCCGCCACGCCCAGCAAATGATTAATTTTTTTTTTGTAGAGACAGGGTCTCACTATGTTGCCCAGGCTGGTCTCAAACTCCTGGCCTCCAGTGATCCTCCCGCCTTGTCCTCCCCAAAGTGCTGGGATTACAGGAATGAGCCATCGCGCCCAGCCAAGACCTGCATTTTAAAAATCAGTCTCTGAAAGGTCAGACGTGACCACCATAAGCAAAAAGCAGAGCTGGAGAGCTCGTGATCTCACTAGCAGTGAGATAAGGAACATTTATTCTACGGGTTTTCTTTTAGCCTAAGATGAGCTTCCAGGTGACGTCAGGAGGTGACTAAGTGTGGGAGCTAATCAGCCCCACACCTGGAATATACTTCAAGCACAGTCAGAAGAGCCTCCAAGTAACAGTTAAAGAAACCAGGAGTTGATGATGGAAGGGAGGACAAGGGGCACAGACAGCTGCTTCCAGCATCTGTGGGTCTTGGTGTGGGACAGATAGAGCCAACTTACCTGTGACTGTGGAGGACAGAATGAGGACTGTTATGTGGCAATTATAAGGGGGAAGTTTTCAGCCCCCAGTGAAGAAGGTCTTCCTTGACCAGCCAGAAGCAGGACCCCTCCTGTTGCAAGAGGTTGTCCTTGGCTAACCTGGACTGGTAGAAATCAAGGGATTTGACCTCTCCCTCTCCCATGCCTGGAGAGTCCTCTCTGCCACTGTTGTCACAGAGTGGTTGACACTGCTTTCCTGACAATGCTTCTTGCTCGTTGCACAACCTTGAAGTGGCTGCCTAAGCTGTCTGAGCCACATCTAAAACTGAGGGCAATCTTGGTAGCCACCTCATAGGGTTGTTCTGAGGATTGTAAGAGACAACACATGTAGTGTTTAAAGAGCACCTGGTGCATAATAAGTGCTCCATGAAGTTAGCTACCATTGTTAATGGTATCTCCAACCTCCCTGCTTTTCCCCAAAATCAAACACACCTTAGATGTGAGGCAGGTGTAAACAAGGTCTTTCACTGAAGGGTAAAAGACCAACTCATTTCACGTTTTGACTCATGTTGCAAGTGTCAGATCCCCAATTTCAAATGGACTTAGAAGGACAACAAGAACAACAAAGATGGCACTTTTGGTCCACATAACTAAAACGTCCAGATTTGTTTAGCTTCAGGCATAGATGTATCCAGGTGCTTGAAGGATGACGTGAGGAGTGTGCCTCTGTGTTGGCCTCAGTCTCAGACTGACTTCTCCCTTGGGGGGGAAACAGTGGACCAGCAACTCCAGGTTCACATTCTACCATCTGAGTAACCCAGACAAACATCAGCAAAGGTCCTAGAATGGGGTCTCATTGGCCAAGCTTGACTATGTATGTATCCCGGAACCAACAACAGTGGCCAGGGGCATATTGCCGATTCCTGGAGCTAAAATAGGAGGTCTTACCCCAAACCACAGGGGCCAAACAAGGGTTCCCTGTAGGAAAAATAGGGGTACTTTTACTCAAAGAGAGGACAATAGTTACTGCGCAGGGAGAAGTAAAAGATGTCCCCTATAGTCACATAGGTCTCTGCTTGGAGGACTTGAGAGTGTGGCTTTGTCTACCTTTCTCGCTTCTCAGGCTTGGGTCTTGGAAAGGGAGGTGTCTGAAGCGAGAGCTGCTCTCTCCTGCTCTGTCTCTTCCCAGGTTTCCTCCTGCAGCTCCCTCCTTGCAGCCCTACAGTCGAATTATTCTTCTTCCCTGTGAAATTCCATCCTCCCATCAGCTTGCTTGCTTTATTATTTTTTTCTTTTTGATTGAAGCTTCAGTCAGATACTGATAGATGCTCTCTTCTGGCCAGATCTCCTGCTCCTAAGGGGTCACTCCCATGTTCCAGGCTCTGGTTATGAAGTGACCAGAATTTGGTGTGTCTATGAGTCAGGACTCAGAGAAGCAGCACCATTAGGATATATCTATAGATAGATAAGCCGCTATGAAGGGACTTGTTACTGGATTTGATCTTGTGCCATTTGGAGAGCTGGTTAAACGGGCTGTGTCAGCTTGTTGTCTCTGACGCCGGAACTTGAAGCTCACAGGTGCAGGACGTCAGGAAGGGAGGATACGTGTAAGGTAAGGGAGAGCACGGAACAAGCTGGAAGCCACAAGCATAAGCTCGAGTCCACAAGGACTGACTCGGCCCCACGTAAGTTTTTGTTTCCTCCGCCCTTGCTGGTGCGGGTGCCCTGCTGGAGCCAGTGCCCTTCATCATGGGGCTGCACACACCCCTGGCCCAGGAGTTAGAGAAGGTGAAGGAGGACCCAAGGGAAGGTGGAGCAGTTGCAGAACCAATGAAGTGAGCCAGCAGATAAAAGACAACATGTGTGTCTAAACGGCTGCTACTTCCCCGCCCCCAAATCTCCCACAAGGGTCTCTCCTGTGGCTCAACCTAACTGGAGACATACCAAAAAGGGAGTTTTGGGAAATGTAGACCAGCCCAACCAGGTCAACACATTACAAAGCCAGCACAGTCCGCACAGTCCACCCCTTTCAACTTGCAGCCATACACACCTCTTTACACCATACTTAATCTCCAAATAGGGACAGACAAAGTCATGTATTTACCTAAATGCTGCGTCTATCCCAGGTAAAACTTAAAACATGCCAACCCATTCCCCAAAAGAGAATACACTGTCCCTTTTTTGTCTTGGATGGTATTCATTCTTCTCTAAGCTGATTCACACTACTCTGTTGATATCTTAAGGTTTCAAAACTGAGATATAAAGGTAACTACTACTAGCACATCTTATGTTAGATAACAAGGGGAGAGAGGGGAAGAAACTAAAAACATGTGGTTTATAAACATATTCATATCAAATTAAGGAAGAAATACTTATAACTATGACAGTCTGTATTTCTATACCTGGTCCTGTGGTCATGGCTGGCATTCATAGTTATATTTATAACTACCTTCCCTGTTACCCATTCCATATTTACTTTGCCTTCAGCAACCACCTCATATGGTCATGGACCTTTCCCTGGTGGAGTGACCTAAACCCTCACTTCTGAAGGGCCTGGTCCATTGGCAGTACTGCCTGAACTGTGTTGTTGTAGTTTTCCATTGACTTACAATCACAAGACAGGAGAGTACTAAGAGACACCCTGGATGATCTTCTATATTCCAGACATATTCCTCACCCCTAATTTCTCCTTTTTTTTAAATAAATAACTTACTTTTATTACACATGATGCAATGTTATATAATGTAGACTAGTCTCTAAGGTATTTACTTTTAAAAATGTGAATCAATAATCCACAAAATTGATTCCATGACCTACAAATGGTCATGACCCACAGTTTGAGAACATTGACTTAAACATTAAGGAAGGAACTTCTGGGTCCAGCATAATGGTGTGAGCCCACTAGAGCCATATTTCAAACTAATTACAACAAAAATATCTGGACAAAAATGAAAAGAAACTACCCAAGGACTCTAAAAAATAAACAAAAGTCGGAGGATTAATATGCTAAGGTTTTGGGGCTTTTTTAATTTTAGAGTATTACAGGGGTACAAACGCTTTGGTTACATAAATTGCCTTTGCACTACCTGAGTCAGGGCTACAAGCGTGCCCCTCCCCCAGACAGCGCACACCGCATCCGTTAGGTGTGACTTTACCCATCTCCTCCTCCCCCACCACACAATTTCTCCCTGATAGTCAGAATTAATCCCCCCAGACAGTGCAGCACCTCCCCCCTTTTGCCTATTGATTGAGTGGCACAAGGAGCCCAAAGCAGTCAGTGGGCACTCCCAGCTTCTAGTTCAATAGAGTCATTCTGTGTCTGCTGGTGGAAGCATCACTCCCTTTGGAACTAAGACCTGTAGACCAGCAGAACCTAAAGTTGTAGGGACAGGTAGCAAAAATTTTGATGGGGGATTACTAGGGGAAGTAGTGAGAGGAACCACTCCCATTTTTATCCCTTGATTCAAGAACCCATGAATTTTGCCTAGGGGAAAGACAACACCACATATTAGCCACTGATTTAGAGCATATGCTGCATCCTGAAGGACACTGCCCCAGCCCCACAGATGTTGCCACATAGACGATGCTATGGTCTAAATGTTTTTGTCCCCTCCCCACCAAATTCATATGTTGAAATTCTAACCCCCAAGGTGATAGTATTCAGAGGTGGTGCCTTTGGGAGGTAATTAGGTCCTAAGGGCAGATCCCTCATCAATGGGATTAGTAACGTTATAAAGCAGATCCCAGAGAAACCTCTTGTGCCTTCCACCATGTGAAAACATAGTGAGAAGGGAGCATTTATGAATAAGAGAGTGGGCCCCCACCAGACTCCAGTTCTACCAGTGCCTTGATCTTGGACTTCCCAGCCTCCGGAACTGTGAGAAATAGATTTCCATTGTTTAAGACACCCAGTTTATGGTATTTTTGTTCTAGCAGCCTGAACAGACTAAGACAGATGACACTGTAACCAAATCTTCAAAAGTCCACTTCGAGTTCCAGTTCTGGGTAAGATATAAACACAGATAAGAAGGAGTAAACACATGCCACCCTTTCTTTCCACTGAACATGACTATAAAATCTGGACAGAAACATGACCCAGCTACTTGAAGAGTCTGGAAAGTAAATTGCAATAGTTGGACTGGGGACAGACACAAGAACTCCAAGTACCACAGAATTAATGGTGAGTTTACTATTTTATTTTCCTCTTGTATCCCCTGACCTGAACTCAACACAGTCCAAAACTCAGAAGTGAGCCCTGTGGTGCAGACGGAGAGTCCTAGCAGAAGCCTGGCTCAAGGAGCGGGAAAGGGAACTCCTAAAGCTCAGATAGAGTGGAGAGAATTTCTCTTCTTTTTCTCTGTTCTCTTGCAAGCAATCGCATAGCAGCGGCTGTAGCAGCTGGCAATAGGAGCTGGCAGAAGCCAAAAACGTAAGGAAGAGGGACTTATCTTACCATCCAGTGGGCAGGGCCACATTGCTTTTTGTTCCCTCTCTGTTCTCTTATCTCTTGGTCCTAGACCTGGCACAACCATGGGAGTGGGCAGATTCTGGCTGGAGGATCAAAAAGGGAGCTCAGGGAACCAGAAAGTATCAGGGAGATAGCAGAGAGGGAAGGACTTGAGAAAGTCACCCCATAAAGTTATTTATAAATTTCTGGACTCATCTGGGCCTAATTAGCATACCACAGACTTTGGAAACTGAGCTAATGATTGGACTTCTGGCCAGGCCCTGGACTGACCACTGGATGACACATATGTGAGACAGATCAGAATAACATTGCAAATGCTTCCAAAACTGAACTGGCATTGGAACCACAGCTTACCTAAGGCAAGTAGGAACTTGCCATCTGAATCTACCCAGGTTAATTGGTCACAAAAACAAAAATATCAATAGTCTCAATAGGATTTAAACAAGACCGTGAGTGTTATAATGTAATATTCAAAATATGCACGATGCAATCCAAAATTACTTGTCATATGAAGAACACCAAAAATCTTACCTCTCATGGGAAAAGACAATCAATAGATGCCATTGTAATGACACAAACATTGAACTTATATAAAAAGTGTTCTTGAGACAAAGATTAAAATAAAGGTATCAGCAAAGAAATAGAACATATCAAGAAGAAACAAGTGGAAATTTTGCAACTGAAAAACACAATAACCAAAATAAAAAATTCACTAGATGGGGTCAATAACAAAATGGAGATGTGTCAACTGAAGAATGATGAGGTTCCTAAATTTGGAAAGGAGAGCCTTATTTCTCATAAAGGGTCATGTTGTCATGAATGACAAGATTTCATTATTGTTATGGCTGCAGATTATTCCATTGTGTATCTGTGCCACATTTTCTTTATTCGTTCACCTGCTGATGGACACCAAGGTTGATTCCATGTCCTGGCTATTGTGAATAGTGCTGCAATAAACATGGGAGTACAGATATCTCTTTGTCATACTGATCCTCTTTAGAAAAATACCCAGTGGTGTGATTGCTGAATCATATGGTAGTTCTATTTGTAGTTTTTTGAGGAACCTCCAAACTGTTTCCCATATTAGCTATACTAAGTTATGTTCCCCACAGTGTATAAAAATTCCCTTTTCTCTGCATCCTCATGAGCATTTATTTTTTTTTCTTTAATA
Source organism: Daubentonia madagascariensis (assembly GCA_023783475.1). Classification (NCBI taxonomy): domain Eukaryota; kingdom Metazoa; phylum Chordata; class Mammalia; order Primates; family Daubentoniidae; genus Daubentonia; species Daubentonia madagascariensis. The sequence goes on from JAKFHU010001831.1 coordinate 1,532,737, forward strand.
GCCATTCTAACTGGGATGAGATGATATTTCCTTGTGGTTTTGATTTGCATTTCCCTGATGATTAGTGATGTTGAGCATTTTTCATCTATATTTCTTGGCCATTTGTGTATCTTGTATATTTTGAGAAATGCCTATTCAGACCATATGCTCATTTTTAAAATCAGATTATTTGTTTTATTGCTGTTGAGTTGTTTGAGTTCCCTGTGTGTCCTGGATGTTAATCCCTTGCCAATGAATAGTTTGAAATATTTTCTTCCATTCTTCAGGTTGTCTCTTCACTCTGTTAATTGTTTCCCTTGCTGCGCAGAAGCTTTTCATTTGATATAATCCCATTTGTCTGTTTTCACTTTTGTTACCTGTGCCTTTGAGGTCTTATCCATAAAATCTTTGCCAAAACTGATGTCCTGAAACATTTCCCCAATGTTTTTTCTAGTAGTTTCATAGTTTTGGGACTTACATTTAAGTCTTTCATCCATTTTGATTTGATTTTTGTATATGGTTAGAGATAGGGGTCTAGTTTCATTCTTCTGCATGTGGATATCCAGTTTTCCCGGCATCATTTATTGAATGGACTGTCTTTCCTCAGGGTATGTTCTTGGCATCTTTGTTAAAAATCAGTTGGCTATAAATACTTGGATTTATTTCTGGGTTCTCTATTCTGTTCTGTTGGTCTATGTGTCTGTTTTTATGCCGGTATCATACTGTTTTGGTTACTATGGCTTTGTAGTATATTTTAAAGTTAGGTGGTGTGATGCCTCCAGCTTTGTTCTTTTTGCTCAGGATTGTTTTGGCTATTCACAGTCTTTTGTGGTTCTATATGAATTTCAGGGTCGTTTTTGGTAGACTTTAGCCATGAGGTCATCCAATCCTGGGCTTTTATTTGTTGGAAGATTTTTGTTACTGATTCAATCTCATTACTCATTATTGGTCTGTTCAGGTTTTCTATTTTTTCCTGGTTCCATCTTGATGGATTATATGTGTCCAGGAATTTGCCCATTCCCTCCAGGTTTTCCAATTTGTTGGTATATAGTTGTTCATAATAGTCTCTAATGATTCTTTGTATTTCTGTGGTATCAGTTGTAATATTTCCCTTTTTGTTTCTGATGTTATTTACTTGGGATTTCTCTCTCCTTTTCATAGTCTAGCTAATGGTTTGTTGATTTTATTTATGTTTTCAAAAAACCAACTTTTTCTTTCATTGATCTTTTGTATTTTTTTAGTCTCTATTTTGTTTATTCTCTGATTTTTATTATTATGTTTTCCTCCTAATTTTGAGCTTGGTTTATTCTTGCTTTTCGCATCCCTTGAGGTGCATCAAGTTCTTTATTTGAAATATTTCTACTTTTTTGATGTAGACGTTTATTGTTATAAACAATAACAAGTATTACTAAAAGGGACTACTTGTCCTTATATATACTTCCCCTATAAACAAGTAGTCCCTCTTAGTACTACTTTTGCTATATTCCATAGGTTTTGGTATGTTTTGTTTCTATTTTCATTTGTTTCAGGAAATTTTAAAATTTTCATCTTAATTTCTTTATTGTCCCATTGGTAATTCAGGAGCATGTTGTTTAATTTCCAGATATTTGTACAGTTTCCAAAGTTCCTCTTGTTATTGATTTCTAGTTTTATTCCATTATAGTCAGAGAATATACTTGATATGATTTTGATTTTTTGAAATTTGTTGACACTGGTTTTGTGGCCCAATATATGTTTTATTCTGGAGAATGTTCTGTGTGCTGATGAAAAGAATGTGTTTTCTGCAGCTGTTGGATAAAGTGTTCTATAAATGCCTGTTGGGTCCATTTGGTCAATAGTGCAGTTTACATCCAATGTTTCTTTGTTAATTTTCTGTCTAGATGATCTGTCCAATGCTGACAGTGGGGTGTTGAAGTCCCTAATGATTATTTTATCACAGTGTATCTGTTCCTTTACATCTGCTAATATTTGCTATCTAATACTAATATCTGTGTGCTCTGGTGATGAGTGCATATGTATTTACAATTATATTCTCTTGATAAATTGATTCCTTTATCATTATGTAATGCTCTCTTTTGTCTCTTTTTACAGTTTTTGACTTAAAGCCTATTTTATCTGATATAAGTATAGCTACTGCTGCTCACCTTTGGTTTCCATTTGCATGGGTTGTGTTTTCCCATCTTTTTCCTTTCAGTCTGTGTGTGCATTTACAGGTGAAGTGAGGTTTTTGTAGGTGGCATACAGTTGTGTTTTTTTAATCCATTCAGCCAGTCTGTATTTTTTAACTGGGGGAAGTTTTTAATCTGTTTACATTCAAGGATATTATTGATAGGTGAAGACTTTTTCCTGTCATTTTGTTTCTGGTTGTTTTGTAAATCCTTTGCTCCTTTCTTCCTCTCTTATTGTTTATCTTTGGAGTTCAGTGGTTTTCTGTATTGATAAGGTTTGATTCTTTTCTCTTTCTCATTTGTGTATCTGCTGTACCAGTTAGTTTTATACTCTTGTGTGTTTTCATAATGGTGGTTATTGTCCTTTCACTGCCAGAGGTAGGACACCTCTGAGCATTTCTGTGAGGCTGGTCTAGTGGTGACAAATTTCTTCAGTTTTTGTGTGTCTGAAATAGACTTTGCTGGATATAGTATTCTTGGCTGATGGTTTGTTTTCTTTCAGCACTTCAAATATATCATCCCATTCTCTCCTGGTCTGTAAGGTTTCTGCTGAGAACTCTGCTATTAGTCTAATGGAGATTCCCTTATATGTGACTTGACGCTTTTATCTTGCTGTTTTAGAATTCTCTCTTTCTCTTTGACTTTTGACAATTTGACTGTAATGTGCCTTAGAAAAGATATTTTTTTGGATTGAATCTATTTGGGGTTCTTTGAGTTTCCTGGATCTTTGTGTCCATATCTCTCCCAAGACTTGGGATGTTCTCAGGTATTATTTCATTACATGGGCTTTCTATGCCTTTTCCCGTCTCTTCTTCTGGAACCCCCAAAATTTGAATATTTGTCTGCTTAATGATGTCCCATAAGTCCCATAGGCTTTCTTCATTCTTTTTTATTATTAATTTATTTATTTACTTACTTATTGTCTGACTGGGTTATTTCAAAAGACCTGTCTTCAAGTTCAGAAATTCTTTCTTTTGCTTGATCTAGTCTGTTGTTGAAGCTCTCAGTTGTATTTTTTATTTCATTTATTGAATTATTTAGCTTCAATATTTCTGTTTGGATCTTTTTTATGCTATCTATCTCTTTGTTGAATTTCTCATTCAGATCATGAATTGTTTTCCTGATTTTGTTGAAATATTTACCTGTATTCTCCTGTATCTTGCTGCATTTCCTTAAGATCACTATTTTGAATCTCTTTTGGGCATTTTATCATACATCATATGTTTCCTTTTCTTCGGGATCTGTTACTGGAGAATTATTGTGTTCCTTTGGACATATCATATTTCCTTGCTTTTTCATGTTTTTGTGCCCCTATGTTGATATCTGTGCATCTGGTGGAACAGTCACTTCTTCCAATTTTATGGACTATCTTTCATAGGAAAAGACTTTTTCCTGTATATGTGTCCTATAGTGTCAGCTGGGTAGGGTGCTTTGGCTTTAGTTGTGGTTGGGTGCAGTAGTGCAGTCTTTGTGTGATTTCTTTGGCTGTAATCAATGTCAGTGGTGTCTGTGAGTGCCTCAGTGGCCTAGACTGCAGGTGTTTGTGGAGGCAGTGGCATGGCTTTGCTAGAGGCAAGATCTGCTGGGCAGGCCAGTTCTCAGACCCTGGGGAAACATGCACTAGGCACAGCAGCTTGGCCAGCCATGAGATCAGCATCACTGGCAGCAGTGGGCACCAGGCAGGCTGATCCTTTGTCCCAGAGGGGCATGCATGTTGACTCCCCAGTCTTGGGGATGGCCACCCTGCTGTGCTAGGCTACCTGTTCCTTGAGGTGTGGGGCACTGCATGAGCTCAGATGCTGGGTTCACAGCTGTACTGCTGGATCTACCTGGGGTCTTGGTATTGCAACTTTTTGTGTAGGCATGGTGGGATGAAGGCAGGACACCAGGGATATGGAGATGCAGGGGCTATTGGGCCCCAGAGCAGGATGTACTCTAGCAGTGGGTCTGTTCTCCAAATGGTGCTGTGCCATAGCAGCTTGTGTCCTGGGGATGGGAGGAGACCAGTGTGAGTTTCTTCTCTGGAACAATGCAGTCATGTAGATTCCAGGCAGCTCCCTATACCGGGCTCAAGGCCTGTGAGGCTCTCCTATAGCTAACATTGCAGGTGTGTACAGTGATAATGGAAACTGTTGGGGATTTCCTGCTTACCTTTTCCCCACAATGGGGAGTCCCTCTTGGCTCTGAGCCAGTCCTGGCCAGGTGCTTTACTTCCCTCTCTATACTACCACCCTGAGTTTCTGTGCTTTAGAGGGTTTTGTCACTTCCTTACTGAATTCCAGTGTTTTACTTAGACACTCAGTTTGAAGTGTAGTTATTTACATATTACTCAAGTGTTGTTTGGGTCCTTCTTTTAAAGTTGAGTGCTGGGTACTTCTAGTTAACCATCTTGGTGACTTCCACTAGAATTTCTTACCTACAAAGAAGAGCCACCATAGAGCTCTTCAAGAATGTTAGAACTCTTTTGTATGAAATTATTTCTGATAGTTACAGTGAAAGTTATGTCCCCTTGACCCTTCTGGTGTGTTTGTGTGAGCAAATCTTACATGATAAAGCCACTCTGTCTTTCCAATCTCCCTAAGCCTTTGGATACCTTTCACTACAGCAGGGATCATCAAAGTACAACACATGGGCCAATCTAGTCCACAGGCTGTTTTTGTATGGCTCACATGATAAAAATGGTTTTTACATTTTTTAGTTGAAATAAAATCAAAAGAAGAGTAATATTTGTGACATATGAAAACAATATAAAATTCAAACTTTAGCGTTTATAAATCAGCTTTTATTGGAACACAGCCATACTCATTTATTTATAAATTGTCCTTGGTGGCTTTTGCTACAGTGGGAGAGTTGAATAGTCACAAACTGAGACTGTCCCATAAAACCTAAAACATTTACTATCTAGTCTTTTACAGAAAAAGTTTGCTGACTCATACTCTGCAGTATACCAAGGAAGTTCTGAAATTTCAACCTACTACAGGCCAACTTTGGGTCCATATATCAGTCAACCAACCAAGCAAACTGTCAGAGCCATTCCTAGCACCTCCAGCTTAAACACTGAATCTCTGCTGAGTGGGTCAATGTCAATCAATTCTGCCTCATCCAGGTTTATATTCCTCCACTTTGATTCCACACCCTTAAGATCCATTTCCACACATATTCCCCAGTTTTCTGTTGATATAAATTGGCAAACAGAAATTGGCAATTATTTGGGTGTGTTTTGCCCCTCCTCGTGGGTTACACTGTGTACCTTGCCCTGAGCCTTGAGTCTAGTCATAGGTCCTAGAAGCAAGAAGAATTGATAGGACTAGGCCCTGAGGGGCATCGACAGTGCCTTGCAAGGCGGCTACCTTACAGAAGGCCATTACAGTTTTTTCAGGCAAGAAGAGACTCACCTCTGCAGGCAAGGGTGAAAGGGCTGCTTCTGTGAGCAAAGAGACTTGGCAGAATTTAGGGGTTCAAGGTCCCCAGCCTTACTGGAATCTGCTCATATGTCCCTATCCCAATTTTCAGGATCCCACTCCTCCCCAATCAATGCCTTAACTGTGACTAAAGAAACCCTATGGGGTTGGAAGTTCAATTTTTGTTGTAATTCAGCCACACACAGGATTAGACTTTGGGTTTGATTTTCAGAAATCTCAGCCCTGTGGCTATGGAAAATAAGAGTTATTTTCAGGACAGTCACAGGAGCTTTCAAGTCCCTTATACAGAACTTGAGCTGGGAATTTAAAGCTCTGAGCTCATCATTTTCTTTCCTCAAATTTTACAGCACAGTTAGAAGCAATGAACCAACCCCGCTACACTGCTTATTTTCACTAAAATGTTCTATGGAAGCAAATAGTCACCCAGAGGCTTGCCTTCTATAGGGGCTTAATACAGGAAGCTACTGGTAGTGATCTGAGTAACTGTTTTGCCATTCCATGCCATGGACTATCAGTGTCCCCTTTGTCACTGGAAATAGGGTCATTAATGACTTTAAATTTAATTAGAAAACCAACTCCAGAAAACCCAGAACTCAAGATTCTATTCTTCTGGAACCACTCTTAGTACCAAACTCTTTATCAGCAAAGGTGAGCCTTTAATACACACACAGACACACACACGATTTGCTACACATATATGACCCTTAACAATTATGGGAGCTAATGATGCTCTCTCTGTAATGCTGTTATCTCTGTGCTTGATGCTGGAACTTGAAGCCCGCAGGTGCAGGAAGTTAGGAAGGGCAGATGCATGTAAGGTCAGGGAGAGCAAGAACAAGCTGGAAACTACAAGCACAATCTGGAGTCCACAAGGATGGACTGAACCCCATGTCAGTTCTTGTTGCCTCTGATCTTGGTGGTGTGGGTGCCCTGCAGGAGCCAGGGCCTTTCATCATAAGGCTAAGCACACACCCGGCCCAGGTGTTGAAGAACCCGAAGGAGGACCCAGGGAAGGTGAGAGAGTTGCAGTCCTGCCATATGCCAGCTAGATGAGTGGGCAGATGAGTGACAACCAGTATAAGCTACAAAATGACTGCTGCTTCGCATCTACCCAGCAAATCCCACACAAGAATGTCTCTTGTGACCCACCCTAACAGAAACTTACAGGCATATAGGGAAAGGAATTCTGGGAAATGTAGTTTAACCTAGCCAAGTTGACACATTACAAAGCTGCATCGGACTGCCTTTCGAATCCTGTTTAATCTCCCACCATCAGGAGCTGGAGTCATTGACTCCTCAAGCTCCTTAGAAGCAAGCACACTTCACTGAAGCAAGCAGCACAGGTCCTTCCCAACAGCCTGAGAAGAGCACAATCTAGTGTCAGATGAGAAAAAGCAGATTCCTTTCAGTTAATGGGATTTGGCCTCAATTTTTCCAAAACAAGAACCTTGACAGAATTGTACTCAGGAGGCTGGCTGAATTACAAGATCCACTCCATTAGCTCTTGGCAAGAAACCTCCCCTGATGTAAGAGTGGAGGAGGAGGGGGCTTCAGTTCAGACAATGACACGACAGAAAACGGTGTCTTAGGCCAGAAGGGTTTGGGCAGCAGATGAATAGCCCTTTGGGAGCACTGGAGGCGCTGCTGCGAAGATGTCTGGAGGTCTTTTCCACTTCTGAGATTCAGTGCTGCTGTCGCCTGAAGTCTCAACAGCCCCAGTCTAAGAGTTGTATTTTCCTTTCAGATGGAATAAAAACGGCTCAAGCCCCCACCTCCTGACTTAGTGGAAGCTCAGCCTCCTTCTCACCATATCAACAAATTCTTGGAGGCTATTGTTTTCCCTGACGGTATTCAGGGTGTCCTGGACTCAGCTAAAAGTCTACATTTCTCAGTTTCCTCTGCAGATAGAGGTGGTCAATCAGAAGTAGATAGAAGTATTTGGGAAGTGATCTTGGGAAGTCTCTTTAAAAGGAGCAGAATCACCTCATGGTGACTTTCCTCCTGACACTTATTTTTTCCTTTTGATTTTTCTCCTGGATGTGGCATGGTAGCCGAGTCTCCTGCAGCCATTGTGTGATCTTGAGGCTTACAGCCACATGCTAAGGGTGGCAGAACAACCAATCAGTAGGAGCCTGGTTCCTTATGACGTTAAGGAACCCCTTCCCCAGCCTTAGACTACATACTTCAGAGTTCTGTCGTATGAGAGAGAGATAAATTACCTGTTTAAGTCACTTGTTTCTGGCTTATGTTTCCTGGAACTGAATACAGCTTCTGCCTCCAGAGTTCTTGCTATGTGAGATTGTAACTGTTCTTTGTGGTAAACTGTACTACTATTCATCAATATCCAGTTCCTTCCCTACAAGAAGATTATAGATTCCTGCCCTGTTGAACTCAAATGTGGCCGTGTGATTTGCTTTGCAAATGAAAATGTGAGCAGAAATGAGGTATGTTCCTTCCTGGCAGAGGCTATAAGAGCCAGCCTGTGTCTCACCTTGCTCCCCCTTTCTGTCTATCACAATAACCAGCAACATTTCTGATGGTGGCTTCCCCATCAGCTTGGGTCCCATCATAGCTCCCAGCTGTCCCACAATGGACGTGTAGTATGAGTGAGAAACAAGCATTTGCTGTAAGCCACTGAGATTTTGAGATTATTTGTGACTGTCAATTTTAAGCAAAAATGGTTTAGCTTGATACAAGGAATCAGAGCCTGACAAGCTCTTTGGAAAGGTTAGTGGAGTGGGTTCTAGGCTAAGACTCTGCGGATGATTTCCAGAATGTGAGCAGACCGACACCCCTGGAGAGCTTCTCCCTCCACCCCAATCAGGAGGCCCCATAGTACATGTCGACTTCAAAATCCCTTTTCTCTGTCTGAGATCCAAGGATCAAGAAATCATCACCACCCAGGACAGACCTGCCTTTTTATTTTCAATGTTATTGTGTTTTGTGTTGAGGCATAACTTATTCATAGTAAAGTGTACAAATATTAAATGTACAGTTTGATCATTCTGACCAATATATACAGGCACATAATCCTCACCACTGTCAGGGTACAGAACATTCAATCCTTCAAGAAGGTTCCTTTATGCCCCTTTGCACATTTTCTAAAGGATTGTACCAATTTACACTCCTGCCAGCAATGTATGAAAGTTCCAGTTGCTCCTCATCCTCTTCACACTTGCAATTGTCAGTCTTTTTAATTTTAGACATTCTAGTGATTTCCATTTATCTGTTACTGACAACTGATGACATGGGGCATCTTTTCATGTGCTTTTTGGCCATTTAGATATTCTTTTATGAGCATAACTGCCTTTTAATGCCCACAAGGCTAGTGACTGGACACTAGAATGGGATGGCCAGAAAACTCGACACTTTCATGACCATACTAGCCCACAGAAAACAGCCAGTTATGCAGAAACATGGTCTTTTTTGGTCTTCCTGATCTTGTGTGAGGGCCTCTGACTAGCAGAGCTGGATCCACATCCAGAGCCTCATCTCAGGGGGCATCTGGGAAACACGGTATTCCCCCCACAGGCAGATGGAAAGGGGAGGGAAAGGACAGCAAGCGCCAACTCCTCAGTCATCCCCCAGTGAGCGCTGCCCTTGTTCTGCCAAGGAAGCCATCGGGTATTCTCCTAAGCTGATGTGGCAGCATATGAGATGGTGTTAGGCTTCAAACAATATTAAATCGCATCCCCAGAAAGCAAATCACCTTTGAATATCTCTTAATCCATTAAATGATATGAGGGAGAAAGTCTTGGTGTAGTAAAGAATTAACTTTATCCAAAGAAAGGTCTGACTTCTGCCCTTGGCTGTTGGAAGGTAATCTCTAGGCCCTTGGAATGTTCTGCTTGATAAGAGTGTCTTTGTTAGCACATGGGCCTTGGGCCACACCAGATTGTTCCTAACAATGTGATTTATGGTGGGGGCTGTGGGCCACACAGTGTCAGCTCCACCTCCAGAGGGCCTGGAGACTGGGGTCAGCCATGTGGTGTGACTGTTCCCTTGTAAAAATTCTGGACACCAAGGCTTGAGCGAGTTCCCCAGGTTAGCAATACTGTATGTATTGTCCCACATCGTTGCCAGGAGAAACCAGCACTGTCCACGACTCCACTGGGAGAGGACAACTGGAATCTTCGCACTTAGAATGTTCCTGGACTCTTCTCCACATGCCTCCTTCCTTGGCTGATTTTAATCTGTCTCCTTTCACTATGACAAACCATAAATATGAGTATGACAGCAGTCAGTGAGTTCTGTGAGTCCTTCTAGCCAACTGTCAAACCTAAGGGTGGTCTTAGGGACCTTTGAACCTGCAGTTGGTGTCAGAAGTGGGAGTGGTATTAGGCCTCCCAAACCCTCTTTGGGCGGTAGAGTAACGACCACACCCCTGTAAACCGCAATCTCTTTGGGCAGTAGGGTAGCAATCACAACCTGACACTTGGCGGTCTCCCTGCCATAGAGCACACTCTGGCCTCTGGTTCAGAGCCCTTGGACAGCAGCTCTGTATCCAGTTTGAATGCAATGTAACTTTTTCTTCATTTCTTTTCAATAGATTTATCTTTATAGCTACCTTCTATTTATATCAAGCAGTACTGACTACCCATACATGAGTGTGCCTTGTAAAATCAATTCATTTACGTTAAAAAGAGAATTGTTCTTTTAAAAGAGCGAATAGTACAGGTGGGGTGAAAATGTGTCAGCAATTGGGAACAGGGAATGTGATGACTGAAGTTTGGGAAATACTGTCCTGAAAACATCTTCCAAATACTGATGCGGCCACCAAGCCATGGGGCAGATGTGGCTGCCGGCATTTCCTGTTCCAAGAAGCAATGTTTCTTCCCTGCCGCCACCTGTGTCCCCACTCCCCAGTGCTTCTCAACGTTTTTAAAAATTGACCCACAGTATGACATGCATTTTTTATCATCACTATTATGTGTATCATTAGGTTGAGCCATATTGAAATTGCTATTTTTGTAGGTCAAAAATATTTGAACAGAAACATTTTCAAATGATTCAATTTAATAGCTATAATCCATTATGTATATGAATATATACTCATACATATATAGATGACATTCCTTCCTGATCAGTTAGACATCTGTTCTGATTAGTAGGTGGTGGATGGCAATAAAGAAATATTTTTAGTATCCCCATATGTACATAATATACATATATGTATATAACATCCTGTGTACATTATATATATAAAATCTTGCATTTATTATTTGTGATGTGCTGATATTTTCTTTTTTATTACTTCTTTCTCTTTTTATTTTTATGCTACTCATGGCCCACTAAACTGATTTTGTAACCCATGAATGCGCTGTGACCTGAAGTTTGTGAAATGTTATTATGCAACCCCCTGTGACCAGGACCTTGTCTCTTTACTTTGGCACGATCCTTACGCCTGGGCAGAGCCCCTGGCCTAAGCCTTGCACTGGGAGGGGCTGCTTTGGCCTAGTCTGCTTGAGCTCCCTCCCCGTGGGCTATGGAGTCCAGGGGCCTTCAGGAAGTGCCCACCAGAGCTTATACCCCTTCCTGACCATATTCTGGGTCTCTAGCACCCCAGAATTCCTCACTCAAATTGCTCTGAGCCCACACCAGGGCCCATGTGGCCTTCTTAGTGGACACATCTCTAAGCCAAGAGGTGGCCCAGAGGTGGTCATTTGTGTGTTGGGGGTGCAGATGGAGCTTGGATGTGCAGGCTGGGGTGTCCACACTCATGTGTGAGGCCCCTCCCAGTGCGGGAAGAGACCTGAAGTTTGAAGAGGAGGGGACCACCATGGGCTGGGACCTCCGTCTGTGCTTACACGAACCCTACGGATGTTAGGGCTGAACTGCCATTGGATACCGTGCTCCCCTTGGGGACCAGACCCATGGCTTAAACTGCCTGTGGGCACAATCCAGCCCTGACTCCTTCATTGGCCACCGGCCCCACCCCCAGCCCCGAGGCTTCCTTCACTTTGTTCCCTGCCTTGGCTTTGGGCCTGTGACTCCTTGTGCTACTCCTGGAGGCGGATGGGACCGAGGCCAGGCCCTGCCTTTCCTCCACTCCCCTGTCATGAATGATCGGAGACCACAGGGTAAGGGCCACTCTGCTTTATTTTTGTCTGAACAGAGTGGATAACTGGAGGGGCAGTGCCCAGGGAGCCCAACAGCCTTCCCAGGCGGGAGGGTGGGGAAGGTAGGGGACTCAGGCCATCAGCCCCAGCTCCGGCTCCATCCATCTGTGTCTTCCCCTCAGGCTGGGCTTCTTACACTGACCATTCTTGAGGCTCTTCAAGGGGAGGGAGGAGGCTGGGCACGGTGAGCTGGTGGGGGGCTCAGTCTCAGGGTGCCCATCGGGTTGCCGTCCCCTACTTCTGATGGACTCACCTGCAATGATTCCGGCATAACTGGGACAACTGCCTACACTTGCCACCTGTGGGTGAAGGAAATGGTGCGGTCATGAGTTGGAGCGATATTGATTATTGTGTGTGCTCTGGGTGTTGGGGAACGAGGCCAATCGATCCCACCCCTCGGGAAGCTCAAAGACAACTCTACGAACAAGTGGTGGAGAAACACCCACGAGAACAGCCAGAGCAAGGGCGGGAGGGAGGAGCTTCCCACACACGCACACAGAGGAGCCCTTGGAAAACTCAAGACTATCTTGTGTGTTATGTATTCATTTAGCATGTATTTATTGTGCACCTGCTGTGTGCCAAACACTGATCCAGGCACTGGGAACACAGTCAGGAGCAAAGTTAAAAATCTCTGCCCTTGTTGAGTTGATTTTCTAGTGGGGGAGACCAACAAGGAGATAAATAGCAAAGTCAAATGTACGAAGGTGGTAAGTCAAACAGTGATAAACGCTGTGAAGAAAAATAAAGCCAGAAAGGCCCAGGAGCAGGGCAGCACATCCTCTGGGGATGACCAGGGGACCTCACTGAGGAGGTGACATTTGAGCAAAGACCTAAAGAAGGTCGAGGGAGCCATGTGACATCTGGAGGGAAGGTGTTCCAGGCAGAGGGAATAGCCAGTGCAAAGGCCCTGGGGTAGGAGGACATAGATGGGCTCAAGGGACAGTAGGGAGGCCAGGTGGCCAGACCAGAGCAGGTGAGGGGGGTACTTTAGAAGCCCAGGGGACTTTGAAAAACAGTGATCTACTGTCTCCTGGCTGCCACCTTTGCCTCCCCGACCCCTCACCTGTCACCTCTCCAGCCTCTCCCTTCTCCTGTCCCCTGGCTTAATCTGTCCCAGCCGCTTGCCTCCTCCCGCCGCTGTCACACATGCTCTGCTCATTCCTATCTCCAGGGCTTGACACTTGCTGCTCCCTCTACCTGGTTTTTTACCATCTTCTCTGTGCAGGAATCAGCTCCAATTCCCCTTCTTTAGAGGGAGCTTCTCTCCCCACCCCCTCAGTCTTGTCACTCTGCTTTATTCCGCAAATCTTTCTCTGTATCCACTCTGCTCATTCCTGCATTTACTTGTTTATTGTCATCTCCCCAGCAGATGTGAGCTCCCTGAGGGCAGGGACCACGGTTGCGTGTCACCGCCATGCCCCCAGCATCACCCGGCACAGGCAGGACACAGAGTGGGTGCCCACAAATGCTTGCTGTTGGAACAATATATGGCTCCAGAGCTAACGTCCAGGCTGTGCCCTCACACAGACCTGGGGCCAATCCTTCACTGCTTCTCATGTGCTGTGTGACCTTGGGCAGACTCTTCAATTCTTTGAGCCTTAGTTTCCCCACTGGGAGAGAGGTGGGCCTGGCACGGAGTCACATCAACAAACACATTTTGAATGACTGAGCAAACAGTGCCTGATCCCCCAGATTCAACGAAGATCAGGCACACCTTTCCCTAGCCTGTGTTGGGCCCTGGGAGGCCGACCTGACCGGCCACATCCCCGGGGCCCCTTGCCCTCTAGTTCAGCATTGGCAGGAGACAGGAGGGCAGGAGGAGAGGGAGGTTTAGGTGTCTGACCCCTTCGGCCCTGCTCCTTCCTGGCTGGGTTACAGTAAGGTGGTAGCTGCAACCCTCTCCCTGGGGCCACAAGTCCTACCAGTTCGATCTCTCACCAGGCCCCGGCACAGCCATGACCTCTTCTCATCCCTCAGGACCGGCTGATAACAGTTCCCCATCATGGCTAGTCCTGGGGCACTGCACCATCCCCTGTTACCCTGCTGGTGGACAAGTCCCTCTATTAAACGTTCTCCAGTTTAACATTTTCGGGTCCATCTCTCACCCGCCATGACCCTGACCAACACAGCTGCCAACATCTATGCACTGGAAGATTTTACAGAAACATTGAGCTCTTGAAAGAATGGCCACTCCAGCAGCTCCAGACCCCTGTTCTTGCTTGACTGAGTGGGTGGCGCTGCTCCATCCAGATGAGGCATCGATCCTCATCTGCCTCCTCCCCACCCAGCCCTTTTCACCCCTCATTCCCCACCAGGTCTGTGCACAGTGAGCTTGTGACCCTGGCGTGGTATGCTGACTGCCAGAACAGCCCCCAGTTCTCTACCCCTCCCCCTCAGTATCCATGTCCCTTGCAATGTGACTTTGCCTCAAGAGGAAGTCTATTTCCTGACCGCTTGGATGAAGCCTGGCCTTGTACTTGCTTTGACTAATAGAACATGTCAGAGGTAATAGTGGCCAGTTTTGAGCCTGCACACTGTTGCTTTCACTTTCTCTCTCTCTCTCTCTCTCTCACAGACCCCTGCCACCATCATGTGAATAAGCCCAGACTAGTTAGATAAGATCATGAGGCAAAGAACCAAGAAAAGAGTTCCCTGCTGACACACAACTGACCTCACATACATGAGTAAATCCAGCTGAGACCAGAAGAGCCACGTAGCTGAGCCCAGCCTACATTTCCCAACTGCGTGCTTGAGAGCTAAATAAATGTTAATCATTTTAAGCCATTGAATTTTGGGGCAGTTTGTATGGATATATAGCTAACAGATAACTCATTTAAAACAACCTTGCCCAGGGGCCTTTGAGGACCTGACCCTCAGTCACAGTGCAAGCCTCCCCATTCCCACACAACCCCTATTCTCACTGGTGAGGATGACAATGCCTGTGATGAACAGCACAGCCGCCACCAATAGCCCCCGTTTCCGGAGAGTGTTTTCATCTGTAGAGAGAAAATGGAGGGGTATAGTCATAGGGGCCTTCACCCTTCCTTCCCCCATATCTTCCCATGGGTAACTTACCATAGAAGAAGGGATCGTCCTCATCTGAACCTGGAGGATACAGACAAGGAGCAAGTCAGAGTTCAGCAAAGGATTGTGGAATGAATAAGTGAGTGACAGAGTCAGGGAGAGGGAACACTTGGGTCTTAGCCTTGGTATCCTTAGAACAAAACCCAAAGTCCTCAGCATGACACATAATCTGGTTTGCATTACCTCTCTAACCTCATCTGCTCACTTTGCCCCCACACTCGTTGTACTCCAGCCCCACTGGCCTCCATGCTGTTGAACATGCCAGATACCTTCTCACCTCAGGGCCTTTGCACTGGCTGTTCCTGCTGCCTGGAACACCCTTTCCCTGGACATCCACATGACTACTTCCTTCACTTCCTTCTCAGTGAACATTCCCTGGTCCTGTATATGAAATACAGGTTGAGTATCCCTAATCTGAAAATCCCAAATCCAAAATGTTCCAAAATCTGAAACTTTTTGAACACTAACATGATGTTCAAAAGAAATGCTCATTGGAGCATTTTGGATTTTGGATTCTTGGATTAGGAATGCTGAACCAGTAAATATAATGAAAATATTCCAAAATCCAAAAAAATCCCAAATCTGAAACACTTCTGGTTTCAAGCATTTTGAATAATGGATACTCAACCTGTACTCCTCAGTCACTTTCTAACCCTGCTTTATTTTTCTTGATGGCAAGTTAAACTCAACTGATATATAATTATTATGATTATTATTTTTTGTCTTTCTTCCCCTACTAGAATATCAGTTCCATGAGGACAGAGATTTCTGTCTGTCTTGTTCACTGCTATATCCCTGGCCCTAGAACAGTGCCTGGCACACAGGAGGTGCTCAATGAATAGTCTTGAATGAATGGGCAAATGGGCTCTCTATGTGACCTGTGGGCATATCATTTTCATTCATTCATTGGGGGTCAACTGGGCAGGAAGCAGAGGATAAGACTACAAGTGGAATAATCCAGGTACCCCTAGAAATAGAGCTCACTGCTGACCCACAACGGACCTCAGATGCATAAGTAAATCCAGCTGAAACCAGAAGAACCACCCAGCTGAGCACAGCCTACATTTCCAAATTGCAGAATTGAGAGCTAAATAAATGTTTATCATTTTAAGTTATTGAGTTTTGAGGTGATCTGTATGCAGCATTTGTTTATGCATTCATTCATCTATTCATACATTTATTATGTGCCCACCCTCTGCCAGGCTTGAAGCCATTTATTCACCCAAAACATGTTTACCAGGACTATTCTGTGCTGGGCTGTATTCCAGGTGCTGGAAATACACAGTGAATAGAAAACAGCCTACCTCCAGTCTGGGAAGGAAGTTACTGACCATGTGGCTCGAGGGCCTGAGGGTCTGTCCTGACATCTGCGCCTGGGGATGGTCTCTTGGAGAGCATCGTCATGCCTTCAGTGGGGTGGGCAGAGAGCGGCCAGAAGACGGTGGAGGCAGAAACAAGGGATATCACTGAAAGTCTGTATCTGGAGAGAAACCCCTCTCCCACATCTACACAGCCAGTGTGCAGGGTCAGGTGTCCCCTTCTCCACAACTGGAGGCAACAAGTAATGGTAGGTACTGAAATACCAAACTAAGCCTGCACCAACTGGTTACAGCTACACCAACCCCTAGGAGACTCCTGACCCCTCTCCTAGGACCTCCTGGACCACCCTATAATCCAGGAGATAAAGGAACTAAAGGGCAGCACCTGGCATAGCCAGGCAAGGGGACTTCCAGGACCCTGACCCAGCTACACATCCTGGAGATACTTGTAGAATATTTTGATTATCACCTCTGACCCTGGGTCAAAAATACCAGAAGGTTCCTCTCTTGAAAAAAAAAAATCAATGCCCCAAAGAAAAGGCCTGCCCCTCTGGATTTGAGAAGCACCCCCACCCCCATCTGATGCCTCAATTAGAAGCCAGCAGGTGAAAGCTGCCTCCTGAACCCCAAGTTTCCTGGGCCTCTCTCAGCACCTCACCCCCTAAATATGTACTGACAGACAAGGATGACAAGATGTTTGGGGAATGTGTGGCCCAAAGGAGGGTATAAGCAAGATCAACAGCAAGGACAAAGATGCTGAGACCACAGAAAATGTAAAGGACAGCCATGACAGTGTGTGGTGTTCATGCACCCTGGAGCTAGATAGTCTGGACTCAAATTCTGATTCTGTCACTTTTGGTTGTGTGGCCTAAGGCAGGCTGAGTAACCTCTCTGGGTCTCAGTTCCCTTCCCTATAAAATGGGAGTAATGACAGTCCCCACCATGTAGGGTGGTTGTGAGCATCGAATGAGTTAGTACACGAGAGCTTAGCACAGTGCCTAGCACAAAATAAGCTCTCTACAAATGTCAGCAGGTGTATTGTCTAATCATCACTCCTCCCTCCTTCTGGGAATAGCTCCCCCTTTCTTTGAGGGAACTGCTTCCCCGCCCCAGTTCATCTGGTTCCCCAGTTGTGACACAGGCTACAACAGGGAGCAGGGGCCCCAGTCTAGCCTTTCCCTGGGACCTTTCAAATCTCAAGTAGTGATTTTGAGTGAAAGCTAGCTACTATGGACTGAATTGTATCCCTCCCCACCAAATTCATATGTTGAAGCCCTAACCCCCAATGTGGTGGTATTTGGAGATGGGGCCTTTGGGATAATTAGGGTTAAAGGAGGTCATGAGGGTGAGGCCCTCATGATGGGATTAGTGCCCTTATAAAAAGAGACCAGCGAGCTTGCTTCCAATCTCTCTCTCCACCTACACACACTGGGGAAAGACCATATGAGGACATAGCAAGAGGGTGGCTATCTGCAACCCACGGAGAGCACTTTCACCAGGCACTGTCCCTGCTGACACCTTGATCTTGAACTTCCAGTTTCCAGGACTGGGAGAGATAAATTTTTGTTGTTTAAGGCACCCAGTCTGTGGCATTTTGTTATGGCAACCTGAGCAGACTAAGACACTAGGTGAAGCCAGGAAGCTCTGAGCTGGGAGATGACAGGGGCCATTTCCTCACTAGCTGGAAGAGAAGTGCAAGAGAAGGTGGAGGAAGGAGAGAGGCTCTGGGAAATCCTGAGGCTCCGCAGTGCCTTTTACCACTTGGCTGTACGATCCCCATGGCCCTGTTGAATTTCTGTCATGTATATCCAGGAATGTGGACTAATACATAAAGTCACTCAGGTCAACAAAGACTCTGAGTAAATTAATTCAGATACGTGAAAATGCTTTATCAATTGGGAAGTGTGGACACAGCTTCTATCCTCCACCCCTCATAGGGGCACTTTTGTGTGAAATTAAAAAGCTCCTTTCCCCAGGACACTTTATTTTCATCTGTTGTAAAATTGTTTTAGTACACAGATTCTGTAAGACTGAGATGCTTTACTGCCATCACTGGAAACTTGATATAATTATAAAGATCGACAAGGGAAATGGCACGGCCTTACAGGTGGTGCTCTTATGCAGTGCCCAGCCTGTACGACTGTGCATCCCTCTCAGCCTGGGAGTGGGCTAAGCTACAACACTTTCCAATGGGGATTGGCCCTAGAAAGGGATCATCACACAAGCATTAGAGGCCCTCTGTTGCCATTATATCAGCTTAGCTCCCTTTCCCATAACTGGTAACATTAACTCACTTGCCCAGAGGGAAACCACCTCTTCCCTGATTCTTGATCTATGTAGTTGAGACAGGGCTAACCCCCTTCTCCAGACCCAGGGTGGGGCATGAGACTCAGGCCTGACCAATCAGAGCAGTGCATTTCCCAGGCTCCCATTGGTTCACACATGGGCATCTGACCCCAGCTGAGCCAATGAGAGCCAATTCTAGGCTTTGGGCTGGAGGTAATGGGAGAGGATGTTCTCTAGCCACTGGGTTGTGACCTAAAGTTAGAACTATGTGACTATCTTTGCTACCAAGAGGGGAAAAGTAAGCTGAGAATAAAGACAACAGAGCTAAGAAGGGGAACAATTCAGTCATGATGACAGTGAAAGCTCCTTGATCCAGCTGTGCCTGAAATTGCTACCTCTGGACTTTACAAAACTTATATAGCCAATAAATCTTTTTTTAAATGATATTTTCTGTATTTTGCAACTTAAAAGCTTCTGCTCTATCATTAAGACATACACAAAGGGAACATCTATAGCCACATTTTATAGCACCAGCCCTGTGAAGGGAACAGAACAAAAGAGGGTCCCCAAGTCTATCAGTTTGGAAAACACTGCATACTGGATGCTCCCCCTTGGGGATGCTTGCTGAAAATTAGCTTAATCAAGACTCTGAGAAGTCCTGCCTTAAAGAAACATGGTTAACTTTAACTCAGTTCCCCAAATACCTTTGACCACAAACCAAAAAAATTTTTTTGAAAATGTATTAACAATTCCCCAAACAGGTGCTCTGAGAAACATACTTGGGGAAATGGTGACCTAGATAGAGAATTAAACAAAAATTGTAGGCTGCTGTTCTCAGTCCCAGGCCATACCTTCCTTGCTGCTCGTGTGCGTCCCTGGATCTGTCATTAGAAGTCCATCCACTCCCGTTGGTTGCTGGGTCTGGGTCTGGGTCTCAGTCAGGTTTTGTGCTGTTTCTACACGGGCCAGAAGAGCAAGGAGGGGAGGGTAAGAAAAGACTGAATTAGGGACATGCAGATCCATTGCACAGCAAGGGGCAATCTCCCTCCAACAGGTTGGTGAGACCCAAAGATGTTGATATACCAAGAGTCACTGCAGGGGTGGGAAAAGGGGACTCTCCCGTGTACTGCTAGTGCAAACTGGTGCAGCCACTTGGGAGGGCAACAAATTTAAATGTTCATGTCCTTTGCCCCATAGTGGTGGGGTTTTTTGTTGGTTTTTTTTGTTTTGTTTGTTTGTTTGTTCGTTTTTTGAGACAGAGCCTCACTCTGTCACCTTGACTAGAGTGCAGTGGCATCATCATAGCTCACTGCAACCTCAAAGTCCTGGGCTCAAGCGATCCTCCTGCCTCAGCCTCCTGAGTAGCTGAGACTACAGGTGCACGCCACGATGCCTGGCTAATTTTTCTATTTTTAGTAGACACAGGGTCTTGCTCTTGCTCAGGCTGGTCTCGAACTCCTGAGCTCAAGCAATCCTCCTGCCATGGCCTCCCAGAGTGCTAGGATTACAGGCATGAGGCACCACACCTGGCCTTTGCCCAATAGTGTTGTGGATAAAAGCACAGTCTCTGGAACTATATTCCTGGACTTCAATCCCAGCTGTGTCCCTGACTTGCTGTGAGACCTTGGGCAAGTTACTCTGAGCCTCTGTTTCCTTATCTGTACAATGGGAATAATATAACCTCATAGGGTTTGTGTGAGGATTGAATGAGTTAACACAAATAAAATATTTAGAACCATGACCAGCACATAAGAAGTATATACTAGTCTAAGTGTTTGCTCAAGGAGCAAGGGACAAGGTTGCTCATTGTGGCACTGTGTGTAGACGGAAGAAACTGGAAGTAATCAATATACTCAAGAGGTGTGTGACTACCTTAACTGTAGCACAGGCACCCTGTGGAATACCAGGCGGCAGAGAAAACAAGATGAGTCTTTATATAGTAATGTGAGAAAAGCTTCCAAACATACTGTTGCACGAAAAAAACAAACAAGGCAAGTTGCAGAACAATCATGATATCCTTCAGCTCACAAATACCCCACACAGTCAGCATATTTTCTCCAGGTAATATTCATGTGATATAGTACCACTGGAGAGCTACCCCCGATGCTAACAGTGGGGACCTCTCAGAGTCAGAGGGAGGGAAGAAGGTTGGGGAGTGTTAATGGGATTTAATCTCACAGTGTTTTTTTATTCTTTCCACAGAGAATGTGTTTATGTACTACTATGTCATTAAACATCAATTGGAAAAATTGGGCAGTGCTTTTGAATTACATCATACTCTAAGAAAAAGTTCAAAAATTATTTGAAAATTCAAAAAAGGAAAAAGAGATAAAGAGATTAAGGGAAGGAATGAAGGGAGTTGGCAGACAGGGAGTTTCTGGGGGTGTCTGCAAAGTTCTACTCCTTGACCTGGCGGGTAGTTACACAGGGGTTCAATTTAGAGTAATTCATTAAGTTGTACAGTTATGGGTTTCGGATTTTACTATATACATGTTAATTTCACAATTTCAAAAGTTTGTGGGTTTTTTAAAAAGTATTGAATGGAGCTGGCTGGCTGACCCACTCAAAGTAAACCAAGGAATTCAAAGCTTGAGGTGGAGACTGAAATAGGTACCCAAAACCCAGAGTGTCAGTGGAAGCGGGGAGGTATGTCCACCCCGGGCCCACCCCCAACCCCTCTGCTTGCCCCACTCACCATCAGCAGGCCAGGCTGGGGGCTGAGGGGTGGCCTGGAGCTCTGGGTGGACTTTATCTGGAGTCCGGAAACAGCGTCAGGGAGAGAAGAGCAGAGAAAAAAGTGGAGACGGTCCACAGATTCAGATACAGGGGATTCCCATAGCAACTCAGTTTTGTTGTAATGAAAATGACTTAATTAATCCAGCCATTTGCTAACTGCCCAAATGTGCTGCCAGTATGTCCCCTGACTCAGGACCTCACCTCCCACAGATGCCATTCTAGAGGCTCCTTAGGGAAGCTGGCTGCAGATTAGCTTCCTCAAGACTCTGAGATGTCTTGTCTAAAGAAACATGTTTAACTCAGTCTCCCAAATACCTCTAACCACAAACCAGCACCCACCTGCTCTGATAAGAGCCCCCGGAACTTCCTTTGGGGAACCATCCTTCCCTGATTCTTGGTCTACTTTATTCAGCAAGGCTGGCACCGGCCCTGTTGGAGGTTGAACATGGGACCCAGGGCTGGCCAATCAGCTCTCTGTGCCCTTGGCCCCCTGATCAGCTCACAGGTGGGTATGTGACCTGAGCCTGGCCAAGGATGCTCGGTTCTGGGCAATTTGCTGGATTGGGGAAGGGGAAATTCTCTTGCTTGGATTCTTAGCAGGCAGGATGAAAGCCCCAGGCTCCTAGGGGCCGTCTCAGCCCCATCAGAGGAGAATCTGCCTGAAAATGAAGCCAACACAGAGAAAACAGAGCTAAAGATGGAGATGGGTTCCTGACAGCATCATTTGAGCACCTAGTTTGAGCCATGCCTAAAGGTCTATCCCTGGACTTTTTAGTTACACAAATCCATGAATTCCCTTGTTTGTGTTTGGTCCAAGTTTCAGATTTTTGTTGTTGTTGTTTGCAATGACAGGATCTTGACAGAACTGTCCCTCTTTCCTCACCTGGGATTTGTGTCAGGACATGGATGTCCACAGTAGTTGAGTCCACTGGAGAAATGGGGGTGGCCTCCTCCAACATCTGTCCTGGGGAGTCAGGGATGAGAAGTCGGCGGGGAGCCTCTGGTGCCCCTTCTCTCACCAACACTCCCACCCTGCCCTCCTTGCTGAAGCCGTGGGGGCAACCCTGGAAACTCTGGAGGTCCCATCTGCCAGTGGAACCATTCAGCTTTGGCTGTATCAATCAATCAATGACCCTGGAAGTATTTTAGGCTACGCTAATGCCTGAGAACCCTTCCTCCAGCCCCCTCCCTGCCCACCCTTTTTGGGATGGGAGAGGCAGTTTCATCTTGTTAGCCCAGGGGCTAGAGTCATCCAGGGCCCTGGTTTCAAATTCTGCTCCCAAAAACTTTCTTGCTGTGTGACCTGGTGCAAATTAAGTCCCCTCTCTGAGCCTCGGCTGCCTGGTCTGCAAAGTGGGGATAATTGAATCTACTTCACAGGGCTGCATAGGGCGAAATGAGATGGCACAGGGGGAGGGTCTCCCCCACTGCTTAACATGTAGTCAGCGCTAGACACATCCACAACCCCCACCCTGGCCCGGCCTCCATCCCCTCCCACCTGGGCATCCCAGAAGCCTCCTCCCTGGTCTCCTGCTCTGTCCCTGCCCCCACAGTCTGGCCCCACCCACAGCCAGAGGGAGCCTGGGAAGACCTGAGTCAAGTCAGGGCTCTCCTGGCTCAGAGCCCTGACCCGGCTGCACCTCACTCCAGGTAACAGCAAAGTCCTCACCCAGCCCATAAATCCCCCTCCATCTGGCCCTCCATCACTTCTTGGACCTCTCCTCTTCCCACTTTTGCTCACCTCAACCCAGCCACCCCGCCTGCCTGCTGTTCTTCAAACTCACCAGATAGCACTCATTCCCCAGATACCTGCAAGGCTCATTTGCCCAAAGGGCAGTTCCTCAGTGAGGCCTTCCCTGACCACCCTGTGTGAAGAATCCTCATTACCCTCCTGTATTTTCCTCCACAGCCCACATTACCTTCTAGCATACTATATACACTGCTACATCATTTACTGACTTCTTGTCTTTCCCCACTAGAACGTGACCTCTTGTTTTAGTCACTGTTATTTCCCCAGTGCATAGAAGATCTGGCACATAGTAGGTGCTCAACAAATATCTGTCGAATGCCTGGAAGAATACATGAAAGCCATTTCATGAAAGAGAATGGGGGCGCCTGCAGTGGAGTGTGTGCTCTGGGTTCTGGGGGCAGGCTCCACCACTCGCTAGCCACTGGCACAGGGCACTTCCCCTCATTGAGCCTCAGTTTCCTCATCCATAAAATGGGCATGACAACATGTATAATTGAGTACAGCTGAAGCCTAAACGAGCTAATGCACACAGGACCTGCCATGTAAGAAACATCCACAAATACCCCCCTCGGTTCCGCCTTTGGGAAACTTCCCAGGCAAGGCTGGAGTGTCTCTAACTCTTTGGACTTGCCCTAGCTCAACCTCTTCGCCTAACTGTGTATTGCACGGGGACCCAGTGATCTGCTTTGCTGGGAGCCCAGGTTTCCTGGCTGCTGAGTAGAAAACCCACACGATCTCCCGGCCAAGTCAAACTCAGTGAGCTCTTCTTGGAGGTGAAATGGAGGCTGCTCAGCAGGACAGGCTCCGGCCAGACTCACTGGAAGTGGCCACCCAGTTCTGAGGTGTCCAAGGAGGGTGTAACCCTGCCCCCATAGGGCTCCCCACTTCCTGGTGCCGGCTCAGTAGGGAGGTGAGGAGATAAGAACTCCCCACCCACCCACCCAGCAGCGCACTTGGTGGGCTAGGTGCTCTGGGCAGGGTGGAGACAGGGCTTGGCTCTTACCTCTGGTGGGGAGAATCAGTCCAATGATGGTGAGGAGACACAGGCGACCAGAGGGCGACATCTATGGGGAGAGCCGATGCGGGGGTCAGCCATGATGTCAGGGGGCAGGCCAGGGGCAGCCTCCAGGATCCTGCAGCCCCATTCCCTACCCTGAGCTGCACCAGAGGTGGCAGCTGGCTTCTGGGGCAGGGGGAGGAGCTCAGAGGTGTGGGGCCCAAGCCTTCTTTCCCCTGCAGGTCCCCAGAGAACACAACAAGCATCAGACCAAACTGGCCTCCCAGCAGCAGCAATGGCAGGGGGGACACTCCTGAGGCAGGAAAGCACCTCCCTGCTCCTCTGCCAGGCACTTACCCCTCACTTGACTGACAGCAAAGGGTGTGAGGGGTCTGGGGCAGGGGAGTAGAGCAGGAGACTTCTTCCCTCCCTCAGGGGCCCTGAGCCCGGGAGTCCACAAGGCGGGAAAGAGGAAGAGTGAGTAATGCACTCCTGATCTCAGAGGAAAAAGTGAGTTGGTGTTAGGGGCCGCTCTGCAGGGACACAGGAGCAGGATGCTGGGTAGATCGGAGAGGGACTGGTCCGAGAGGGATGGAGAAGATCTGAGGAGACTGAGGCAGGAGGGAGTAAAGCAGTGCGGCCCACTGTGGTACAGAAGAGGAGGTGAGAGACGTGGGCATGAACGCGGGGCGCAGAGGCACAGAAAAGGCCAGTCTCCCACCCACCTGAGCCGGGCCCCGGGGCGGAGAGGAGGCGGATGGAGGTGGGCGGAGGAGGGACTTACATCCGAGCTTGGGGTCCCAAACCGGCAGCCGCGTGGGGAGAGGGCAGCGGCGGCGGTGGCTGCGTCCAGGCGGAGGGTGTGGCCAGGGGCGCGCGGGCGGGCGGGGACCGAGACCGGCTCAGTCATTTCCTCTTGGGTTTCCTGGCTTCAGAGCCCGGGGTGGGAGCAGGAGGGGGAGTCGCTGAGGGCGCGGGGGACAGGGGTGAGGGCCTGGCGGAGGGTGCGGATGGGGAGCCCCGCAGGCAGGTCTTGGGTGGGTGGGGCTCCTTTGGGGAGCGGAGGGGGGTGGTCTACGCTGGGGTCATTGGAGGAAGGGAAGGGAAAGGGCAGATCCGGAGGTGTGGAGGGAGGGGAAGGGAAACTCGAGGGTGTGGGGCAGGAGGCGACTTAGGGCACTGGGGGAACAGAAGGCGAAGCGGGCGCAATCCGGGCACGCAGGGAGAGCTACCCCAGGTTCAGCTCTGCACCCCCTCCCCATTGTGTCCCCACAGATGAGAATACACAGACAGAACAGGGGAAAAAACCAAATGCACATTTATTAAGCTCAAGACATGGACACCGAGGGGGCAGGCGAACAGATCTTCGCGGAGGAGACAAGGAGGTGCAGGGGAACAGTACACGGGGGTTCTGGGGGGCTAGCGAGGGACTCCCGCACCCCAGGAGCTGGAGGCCTGAGTCCCTGGGTCTGGGATACAGATGGGCTCTTTGGGGGGTCGTCATTGCCAAGGTCTGGGGAGGGACAGCGGGGTGCAGCGGCTCCAGCCTTGGGGTGGGTGGGGCGGCTCATTCGG
Organism: Daubentonia madagascariensis; assembly: GCA_023783475.1. NCBI lineage: Eukaryota > Metazoa > Chordata > Mammalia > Primates > Daubentoniidae > Daubentonia > Daubentonia madagascariensis. The sequence goes on from JAKFHU010001831.1 coordinate 1,558,172, forward strand.
GGAGCGCTCCGCGGCGCACGGCTGGGGTCCCCACCGCCTCCACCCGGTCCTCAGGCTCCCGCGCTCAGGCAGGGACGGCAGTGGAGGATCGTCGGGGCTGCTTTTACACGCCGCCACCGCCAGGGGCTGGAGAGAGAGGAGGGAGTATCAGCGCCAGCTTCCCTCCCCACAGCCAGTGGGCTCTCCATACCCAGTCCCCATGGAAGCCAGATACCCAGGGACTGTCACCCTTGAGCTAGCACCGGGAAGCTGTCTGGCCTCCCCACACCCTAATGTCTGGTCCATGTGGGGACACCTTTGGGCTGCTGTCCTGCACCGCAGACTGTCATGGAGAGGAACACACCTTTGATGGGGCTGGCTACCCCAGGCCCAACCTGGGCTTTTCTAGGTGTCCCCCTGCCATAAAGGGAGTCCCCACCCCCTTCTACACCCCCAATCTCCTGCTACATCCTCACTCCTTTCGCATACCCTATATCCTGAACATTGGGATACAACAAGAATTCCCCCATTTCCCACCTACTCAGGACCATCCTTCAACTAGGATGGATCAGAGTCCTGCACATAGTCTGCACCTGTGCCCCAGGTGCCAGGGCCAGACATTGCCGCTCCCCAATCATCCACAACGTGCCCCACTCGTGTTTTTAAATCTCATTAAAAGAACAGGAAAGGAAAGAAATGACATTCCACACCAAATTCCTCAACTACTGAGTAACCCAAGACACTCCCCCCCCCCTTTTTTTGGTTATAAGAACTTTATAAGAGGCGGAGAGATTCCCATCTCTGATTTTTTAAAAGTCTCTGGAAAGGACACAATTCCACTAAAAACAGGTCAAGATATTTTTACATAATTAAAATTAACACCCCCAAGGAGTCACAATCTTTCATCTACATGCTCACCCCCTCCTGCATCCCACATCCCTCTCCATCTTCGCCCTGCGCCCACGCTCAGCCTCCTTCGCCCTCTCCGTCATCCCTTCCCGTGCTCCCCCTTCCTCCATCCTCCCCCCAACACCTCCATCCTCTTCACCCTTCATCCCGCTCCTGTACGCCCCAGCTTTCTCCTCCATCCTCACGCCCCCTACATCCCATATGTTCTGTTTTCCAACATGAATTTTAAAATCTGTATTCTATACATCTCGTTTTGTTATTTTGATGTAATTATTCCTCCTGCCTTCCCTCCCTCCCTCCCTTCCTTTTTCTAGTCATTTCATCCTAGATCTGCCCAGCTGAACCATCAAGTCTGGAAAACACTCTCTCCCCTGTCTTCCCTAGGGCTCCACTCTCTCTCCATCCTGACTGGCAGAAGTCCTCCTCCCACATGGGGCCCTCTCGGCACAGGCTTGCAGCTTTCTCCTCTGGGAAATTAGTTTGTCCTTGCTTTTACAGGCTTACGTATCTGTTTCTGGGAATCTTGTGGACTCTTTAGGACATCCCACTCTCCCTCCCTATGGTTTACGCACTTCCTCAGCCTCCTATGGAATTGTCCCATGACCCTCTGTTGGTGGCCCCATTCTCCATCAAGTCTAAGGATTCCCCTACCCGCTCCCTCCTAATATCCTCCCAGAACCACACACTTTCTCACCCTCACCTGAGGAGGGAAGCTCCGACTTACAGGATTTGCATGTTGGGCTGCGGAGGCAAAGATGAGAGAGAAAAGCGGAAAGAGAGTCACCAGGCACAGGCTCCACGGCAAACGCGTGGCAGGCCCAGCGGGCCCTTCTGCTGGGGAACCCCGGGCCCAGGCCTTCCCCACCCCTCCCCCGCCGCCCCGCTCTTGCCAGACCTCTCAGACCTGGAGTCCGCCTTCCTGCACTTCACCTTCTTGCCTGTTGGGGGCGAGAGAGAGACAGAACAAGGAGACAGGACGTCGCGCATAAGGATTCGGGCAGAATCCAGCAGGGGGACGGTTTAGGCACCCACGGACACTCAGGAAGTGGTCACACTTACTGATGATGATGAGGATGCCCAGCAGGAACAATATGGTAGCCAGAGTCATGCCCACAGTCTGCACCGTGTTGTAGTCTGGGGAAGATGATGAGGGCCGTCAAGGCTGGGCTGCCACCTCAGCCCCACCTGAGGCCCCGGTCCTGGCTCTAGGGTGCGCAGCCGGGGGCCAGAATTCAGGGGTGCTGCAGGCCGTGCCGGGGTTAATGTGAGGATGGAGAGCATGGGCTTGGGCACCATTAGCTCTCCCTGAGCTCTCTGTGCTCTACCCTCTCCCTCTGGATTCTTTGACCCTAGCTATGTATTTAATAATCTCCCCCTACTGCCTCCTCCCTCGTCCTGGTCCTGTCCACCATGGTCGCCCATCTGGGCTATGGCAGCAGCCTTCTCTGTGGTCTTGCTGCCTGCCCCGCCCCCACCCCCACAGCCACAAGGACTCCTTGGCTCAGAGCCCTCCCCTGTCTCCCATTGCACTCCACATAAAACCCACAAGTCCTCTCCATGCCCCCGAGGCCCTGTATGCCCTAGTCCCTCTTCCTCCTAGGACCTCACCCCACTCCTCGCTCCTCATCAATCCTCCACTCCAGCCACACTGGCCTCCCTGCTGTTCCTGGATCACATCAAGCTTGGTCCTACCTCAGGGCCTTTGCACTTGCTGTTCCCTCTGCCTGAAAGCCCTTCCTCCAAATATTCACATGGCTCTTTCCCTCACCAACATCTGGGTTTTATTCAAATGTGTGTGAAACTTTCTTTGGCTGTCCTATTTAGAATTTTCCGTCCTCTCCACAACACTTTCTAACCTCATTCCCTCCTTTTTTTCCTTCACAAGAATTAATCTTATCTAATATTCTTGCCTAATAAGATTCTCGTCTAATATATAATTTTCATATTTATTTTCTTGAGTATCTGTCTCTTTCCCATTGAATATAAGGCCAAGTAGGCCAGGAATTCTTGTCTTTCTTGCTCATTGCAGTGTCTCCAAGTGCCTGGAGCATTGCCTGGCATGTGCTCAGTAACTATTTGTAGAAATATGAATTTATGGAGCACCCACTCTGTACCAGCAATGGTTCATGCCTCTGCCCTCAAAGAGTCAACTGTCATATTGTGATGAAGCACTAAACAAACAAAAATTCAAAAAACAAAGTCATGTGACCACAGCTGGTTATGGTGTGGCTCCTCTTGCCTCTCGTAGCAGAGCAGTCAATATTTGATCTGAGGCCTGAAGAAGGAAAAGGGACCTTGGCCAGCTGTGTGGAGAGCTAGGGGAGGAGTAGTCCTGGCAGAAGTAACGGCAAGTACAAAGGCACTAAGATGGGAAAGAAACTGACATATAGATGGAACAGTATGAATGAACAAACAGCTGGGGTGGGGGCGACAGGAGGGTGCTTAGAGGAGAAACTGGGACCAGATCCACCAGACCTGGGGAAACTTCTTTGAGCTTCAATGCCATGGGGATGATTTAATGGCATCATCCAGGTAAATCTTTCCCACAGTCCTCATAAGTGGGAACTATTACTATCCCTTGTTTACAGAAGGGCCCAGAGAGGCAAAGTCACTTGCCCAAGGCCACACAGCTAGTGACAGGATAAGGCAGGATTCAAATCCAGGCAGCCTGGCCTCTGAGTCATTGCTTTTAAGGCTTTCCCTTGTCTGCTTCTCTGATGACTCCAAGGCACCAGCCCAGAGTCCTGGTGAGGCCTGAAGGGGGCTCAGAGAGAGTGAGAGACCACCCCCTCCCCAATCTGGTTCTGCCCTCCATGAACCCAGCTGATATGAACTGTACCCCATGTGGCCAGTGGCCGAAGCCACGTATTGTGTGGCCATAGCTGAAGCCACTGTAGCCATCTGTAGCCATCTGTAGCTACCCCTCCATCCAGCCCCAGGGTACCCCCACCCCCAAATCCAGCACTCACCATAGTAAAATGGGTCAGGTTCCTCAGGAGCTTTGGGGAACAAAGGCAGAGAGAAAGAGAGAGAGAGAGCAAAAAAATATTTCAACACTGGGTTTCTCAGCATTTTTGAGGATCCAGATGGGGTCAGTGACCCAATAGTTTCTTTGTGGAAATCAGATAAAGAGCCCCTTGCCCTGGATGATACAGCCTCGTGGCAGGACACAAGGCCTGAAGAGTGGAACATAGGCTAGATTCCAGCCACTACACACTCCACTAGTCAGTACCGTCCTGTAGGCAGTGCACAATCTATCCAACCGTACATGGCAGCCCTGGTCCTAGGTCCCTGTGGAGGTCTGGTGCAAGCTAAGGACTCATTCCCTGAAAAACACATACACAGTTCCATTTGCATATGATGCCAAGGGGTTAACAGACCCCATTCCCACTGGTGGACCACTGAACAAAACAGCTTCCCCTGATTATTCCCTAAAACTTCTCAGACATCTGAGAGTTCCCACGGGCAGGTGCTGTGGCTACTGCTGTCATCCAGTGCTATCCAGTACAGGGAAGCCACCAAATCCAGTACAGGGAAGCCATGCTGATTCATATCCTATATCACTATATTTTTAAGACACTGTTGATTTTAAGATTCAAAACTAATTTTGTAATGGCTTTCCCTGCGTGTGGGTATGTGTGCATATGTGTGGAACTCTACCACATGAAACATACTCGTCCATTAGAAGTCTCACCCCGATGTCAGAAATGTTACTGTGTGGACAGAACGTGTGTGTGCCTGTGGATTCTTTCTTTTCCCCATCTGCCACCTCCCTGCCCTCAACCATATTTCCCTTCAGGAGAGCTCAGAACATCGTTCCCATTCAAGAAGTCCATCCTCATGGCTCTCTAATTCCTCTGACAGCTCTTATTACACTTGGCCTTGCCTACAGCAGAATTCTGTGGCGTGTCTGCCAGTCGGGGAGGGGGTCGGGGGTGCCGGGGTAATACCAGGTATTGTCCTTAGTGTTCTTCTCCCTCCTTCCAGACTCAGGGAAGGATGGCTTCCTTGAGGTTAGGTGGGATCATGTGACTAATCCTGGCCAAAGAATTGTGAGTGAAAGTGTCATTGTCATTTCCAGGCTAGAGCATGTGAGTGCCCATGCAAGAGCTCTCTTTTGCCTCTGATCTGGTGACCTGAATGTTCAAGATGGTGGCTGCTCTAGTCTTCTTTGGTGACCAGTCAACCCGTGATGGACATGTAGTGTAAGTGAGAAGTGAACCCTGGTTGTCATAAGCCACTGGGACTTTTGGTGCTATTGTTACCACAGCTTACTCTAGCTAGCCTATACTGACTGATAGAGGTGGCCCCGAGGCAAGACCTTGAATAGCACTGATTCACGAAATGTGTAAATTCGTGACATTATTTGGTTTTTTCCTTTACTTATTTACCTAACCAGCAGTGGATAGCACTGCCCTGTGCCAGACAGCACTTTACAGATATTGACACATTTAATCTTCACAGCAACTCTCTGATTTAGGTGCTATCTTCACCCCCATTTCACAAAAGGGGGACACTGGACCCAGAAAAGCCAAGTCACTTGCTTAAGATTGTTTTTATTGTTTTATTTGCCTTCAGTTTAAGGCAAAAAAAGACTAATTTTCCATTTGTGGTGGTGATACAAAATAAAGCTAATTAGGTTTTTAAAAAGCTAATCCTTTGAAGGAAAAATATTAAATGGCAGCATTGGGAACATTGGAATAGGGCAAAAATCGTAAAGGTGGTACTCAAAAGCATCACGATGGGGAAATATCATCGTTAGAGTTATTGTGCTGTCTTAGCTCCCCCTCCAGACAGTGGATAAACTTGTTTGACTCATCTCTGCTGTTAATCCTGATATCTGTGAGAGGCCCTCCTAGGCTGCAGGAGGCTGCGTCAAAGGTGGAGCAGTTTGATTATCTCACTTTTGCCTCTTGGTTTCCACACACCCTCCCTCCCCCAAAGTTATCAGGAACCAACTGGGTAAGCGCCTGTCCCAGAATCCTCTCTGGTCCCTCCCTGGGTGCTCAGTGCTTCACGCAGAAGATCCTCTTCTGGTCCCTGCTGCCCCAGCAATCTGGGTCCTCAGGGTGAGGTTGGGCTAAGGGTGGAGCCAGGAGGCAGGAAAAGGAATGTGCACTACTCCTGGCCAGTAGCCAAGGAGAGATCAGGAAGGAGGTGGTTGCTATGGCAACTGGGGCATCTTGAGAGGTGAAGAGAGGTGATGGGTCTGGGCACCCTGGACTAGGTGGGGTCCTGTGTGAGGCTTGGGTTTCTAACTGTGCCCAATGTCAACCCTCTCTCCTCCTTTTGCACCTCCTGTTGCCCCTGCAGGACTGGTTTCCGGCCAAACTGAGGGTCTGTCTCAGGGGCAGGGACCCAGGCACAGTTGTGCTAATGCACCCTCTTTCTGTTGGCCCCTAATTCTCCCTCCTGTTCTCTGGCAGAGGTGGAAAGAACCTCACCTCCCTCCCCCTTGCTCCCCAACAATTCATTAATTAGTTTCCTTAAGCAGCTTGAGATGCACAACATGCTTTTCCTCCCCCGGGATTTCCCAAGACCTGTGGTCCCCTCTCATGCTGTGACTGGGAGAAGGGGGGAGCGAAGGAGGGGGGATAAGGAGTCTGCCCTCCCACCTCTGCCCGTCTGCTGCCATCGATCCTGCTAACCACCATCTCTGCGAAAAGAAGCCCTGGGCTCCCGCCAGGCCTGCTGCCTTAGCCCTGCCCCCTCTCCCTAGGGTGGCTTCCAGCCTCTGCAGCCCCCCCACCCCGCCCTGCTTCGGATTCTGCAGATACGGCTCACAGCCCCCGGCTGCTGGGAAAGGGGGAAGGGAGGGAGAGACAGGAGTGGGATTGGGGTTCCCTTCACTGCCAGGGGCTCCTCAGCACACAGCCCATCTCCTGGCCCTGTCCCCAGTGCTGGAAACACTTGCCATGCACCTCCCCCCCCCCATTAAAGCATTCCATCCCTGTCCCGCTGCAGAAGCAGGTTCAGCCAAGGGGGCTGTTAGGGGACAAGGGTGGGAGCGAGTGATTAAGTGGATGCATAACTGGGTTAATGGGTGTGAAATATAAACCTGTGTGCAACTGGATGGGGATGGGAAGGACATCTATGTGCACACCCAAGTGCACCTCCAGGACTGGAAAACACCACTGGATGTGGACTGGGAAGGAGGGTCACACCACCCTATTCCCACCCATGGAGGTTCACTGCAGTGGTTCGGGCCCCACCCCATGCTGTTCCCCCCCCATTCCTATTCCTCTCTCCTTTCCTGTCTCTCTCTGCATCCCTCTCCATAGTTGTCTCAGTCCCTGTATCTCTCAGTCTCTCTCCGTCTCTGATTTTCAGTCTGCATCCCTGTCTGCTGCTGTCTGCCTCTCCCCTTCACTGGCTCTGAATCTCTCTGAGTCCATCTTTCTGTTTTTCTGGGTCTCCGCGTCTCCGATTCCGAATCTCCTGTCTCTCTTGGTCTCCATCTCTTACAGGCTGTCTCAGTCAGCTCCCCCCTTCAGCTCTCCCTCCTTCCCGCTGAACCCGCCTGTCAGGGGTTTCAGAAAACATCCACCATAGGAGACAGCACTGGAAAGAAAAGGGATATGGACCCCTTCGCCTTGCCCACCCCAGGGACCCTGATGTCTTCGAGAACCTCTCTGGCCGTAGACCCACCCGCTCCCACCCTCGAAGCCCATCTCTTGCCGTCTGCTACCATCACTATGCTGGACCAGCCACCCGGTTGCCATAGCGACCTGTCCGAGCATCCTTTCTCCCGGGACTGCCACTCTCTAACCGCGGGTCCCGCACAGGGAGGACACCGCCAGGGAGAGGGCGTCCAGGAGGCCCGGAGGGGCGTCAGGGGTGCACTACAGGGGCTTCCGCCCACGGGAGGAGCGCACATGCCCTCCCCACTCCCTCCCTTACCAATACTGGAATCACTCCACACCCTCTCTCCTAAGCTCTCAGGTCCCGGAGCCCCCCCTGCACCCCCTGCCCGGGCGATGCTCACCCTTTGTGGGGGTCTGGGTCGGGGTCGCCATGCTGGGCCGGAGCAGGGGGCTGCTGGATGCTGAGGCGGCGAAGGCGCGCTGCAGCAGCTGGAAGCAGGACCAACTGATGTGGGGGGAGATGGGGGGAGCCCTAGTGTTGGGGGGGGCCTGTAGCCAATGGGGGCTCGGGGAGCCCGCCCCCGTCCAGGCCACCCCCGCCCCCGCCCCCGCCCACTGCCGTCGTCCCCGCCCCTTCCCCAAGGGTGGGGGCGCCCCCTGCCGGGGCAAAGGGGCGCCCAGGCTTTCCCGCAGAGGGACCGACAGATCAACAAAGCGCTGTCAAGGGAGAAAAGCACGTTTTATTGGAAGTCTGGGAGGCGTGGGGAGTCTGTGGGGGCAGAGCTGGGGAAGGGGACGGTGGAGGTGGCGGTGGGCGCGCAGGAGGTGGGTGGGAGGCGTCAGGTGCCAAGGGAATCCTGTGGGGGTGAAAAAGGTGAGCGGCGAGGAGGGACCTCCAGCCCTCCTCGCAGCCCTCCCCCCCAGCCCCCCGGCACTCGGCCCCCTCCTCCACCCTCGCCCCCTGCCCCGCCGAGTCGGAGCTGCAGGACCTGGCTGAGTTCCATCGCGCCAGGTGTTTCTACCGCCTGCGGCTGGACAGACCTGAGGGGGACACAAAGAGTTCGGGTGTCAGAAGGGGCATCCTCCGCTCCTGCGGAGGAGGGGCCGCGGCGGGGCAACTCCCAGACCAAGCCCCTCCCTCTTCGCGCCCCGGGAGGGCCAGGCAAGGGGTTCTGAGAACTAGCCCTCTCCCCCAAACACCCACAGTCTCCCCAAACTCACGGCGGATGGAGCTGCGGAAAGTTCCCTCCTCTTCATCAGGTTCCCCAGTTCTGGGAAGGCAGAGGCAGAGGGAATTGGGGATGGAAAAGCCGGGAGAGGCGGCCCTTCCAGGAAACCCCGATACAGGTCTTGTTTCCCAGACCCGTGCACGAAGGAGCAGGCTCGGGGGCGCCAGAAATGAGGAGCACCCAAGGGCAGTTTAAGTGTCCCAGCAGGTGAACAGTGAGTACCGCCGCGAAGGTGGGGGAAGGGACTTGAAGTTGGTGGGGGAGGAAGGGTCAAAGGGACTTGGCAGACTGCCACGGAGATGGCCTAGGTTGGAAACCCTGAACCCCCATCTTCCAGTTGAGTGATCTTGGGCAAAGTCACTTTACCTCCCTGTGCCTCAGTTTCCTCAACTGTAAAATGGGGTCAATAACAGCACCTATCTTATAGAGGTGATGTGCGGGGTAAATAAAATAACACACGATGAAACAGTATGTGGCACGTGGTACACACCCAATAAATATTAGTTGTTACTTATAATATCATGTATAATTGTTTAGTGTGGCGAAGGTATTCATACACTGCTGTGCTTTAAAATTTTAGTTAAAGATGAATCAAAGCGCTGGGAGCAGGACTCCAAGCTAAACTGGGCCGCCGCGTGGGGTGATCTCATTTCACCGCGGCCCTCTCTTTCCGGCACTTTGTGTTGTCACGCTTTGTGATTTTCTATCTGTGGGGCTGTCGGAACCCACGGCCACCGCCCCCACTGGGCTGGGAGCTCAGCCAGGAAGGGCGGGAGGTGTTTTTGTCGCTGGGTCCCAGGGCCTGGCTTGAGCCTTGGCACACAGTAGGTGCTTAATACAGATTCGCTGCAGGGGATCCGGCCGCGGGGCGGGTGGACTTCCCACCTCACCCCGGGCGCCCTTCTAGAGCGGAGTTGGGCCCGGAGGGGCCTCTTACCTCTGCTGCTGGTTGAATTTGCACCGGCATCTTTTGCCTGTGGGCGTGGGGGGAGAAAGGCTGAGGCTCCGGCCGCCGGCGCCGCGGGGCGCTGTCGCTCCCGCTCGCCTCCCGGGGGGCGGGGCCGGGACGGGGCGGGGCCGGGCGGGGACACTCACTGAGCACGATGAGGATGCCCAGGATGAAGAGGATCCCGGCGATGATGAGGCCTCCGATCCGCAGGGATTGGTAGTCTGAGGGCGGCCGGGAGAGGGGTGAGGGCAGGGAGGAGAGGAGAGGGGCAGAACGGGGCAGAGGGGCGGGGAGGAGGAGGGGAGGAAGAAGATCAAGGAGTAGGGGAGCAGATATGAGAGGAGGGCGGGGAGGGGACCAGGGAGAGAAGGATGCCCAGGACAGCGAGGGGAGGAGGGAGGGCGGGAGAGGTACACAGAGGGGAGAAGGCAAAGGAGGCAGCAGAGGCTGGGCCCTGACATGCTGAGAGAGACCAGGGCAAAAGGAGAAAGACAGAGAGAACCAGAGGGATCAAACAGAGAAACAGACAAGGGGAGACCAAAACAGAGCCAGAGGTAGAGCGGAAGAGGGAAGGAGAGTGTGGGAATATAAGCGCTGGGGGTGCGGGGGTGGTGGAGAGAGAGAAAGGACAGAGAGAGGGGGGCAGAGAGGGAAGGAATAAGGAAGGACAGGCAGACCCAAGCCCTCCCCCAGACTCCCAAAGACAGACGCCCCCTCACCATAGGTGAATGGGTCGTGTTCCTTTGGACCTTCTGGAAAGAGAGAGAGAAATCAGGGGTTGAATGTTTCCTGGGATCCTGGACAGGGAGGGACATAAATAGACCCTTCTGGGGCTCTGCCTCAGAGTTGAGGTGCTGTCTGGGCATGCTGCCCACCCCCTTTCGGTCCTACCTGCCCCCTCTGCACTTTCCAGGTGGGGCAGGGGGCGCCTAACTGCCCCAGCTCCCTGACTTATTACGGACTATCTGATTAGTCAGGGAGCCGGCCTCCATCCCACCCCCACCTTTGCCTGACCTGGGGCATCCTCTCCCCTCCCCCAAATGCCAGCCTGTGACTGGACCCCATGTGGAGACCCTCAATTTTCTGGTACCCCAACTGACTTGGGGTAGGTTGGAGTCTCCAACTTGGTTCTTTCACAAGACCTTGCCTACCCCTGCCACCCTTGGGGCTGAGACAGGTAGTGGGCTAGACTCACCTGCGTTGGCTGTGGCGAGAAGACCCACACAGAAAACCAAGATGTGGCTGAGAGACACCATTATCCTGGGGGGACACTAAGGGTCAGGAAATGTGTGCCCTCGTTCTCCTCACCATTGGGGCCTGAACCCAAGGGATTAAGTCGGAGACAGTCCAGGGACTTAATCACAAAAGCACCAGTCACCCAGCTTGGTTGCCCGGAGAACCAGGGATACCCCAAGCTTCATGGGGACATGGTGTCACCAAAACAATCAACACAATGGGGGAGGGTCACAAAACAACGCAACACAGCAAGGGCAGGGTTCTCCCACAGGCCCCAGCTTCCTCAAACCTACCCTAGCAGGGGAGAGCAGGGTGCCTCACACAGGCAGATGAAGAGACAGACACCCTGTGGAAGACAGCAGGACACGCCCAAGTCCCACCTGCCCGCACACTGCGACCTCGCTGTGTCCTGTGAAATCCCAGCTCTCCTGCCCTCGGCCGCCCGCCTGTTCTCGGCCTGACCCTGGGTATAAATATCTCCCACTTCACCCTGGAGGAATTCGCCTCGCTCAGGCCACCATGGCAACAGCCTGCCTTCCCCCACTCGGGGGTCACGCACAGCCCTGTGGGGCGAGGCCTGGCTGCCACATTGCCACAGGCTGCCCCTGTGGGAAAGGCCACCCCTTCTCCTCTCCGGGAAGCAATGAGAAAAGGGAAAAACACCCCCGCCCCCGCCCTGCCTGTCTCCGGGTGACATCTTTCACAACCCGACAACACCAGGCCAGTGACATGAGTGAGGCCCAAGCTAGTGGGCCTGCGAGATGGAAGACAGATGCCAGGGTAGGGATGCATGCACACGGGCACACACACACACACACACACACACGCGTGCGCGGGGCTGGAATGAAGGTGAGACAACACCCTGTCCACCGGACTTCTGGTTGGAGTGGGCCTAGGCGGGAGGGCGTACACACCATCAGCCACACGGTACTCCTCGTCTGGCCCTCCAGTGCCCCCAAACAGTGACGCAACCAGACCTACACACGTGCATTTCGTGTCCAAACCCCACACCCAGCCAGAATGCGCACGCAGCAGGGAAGGGAGGAGTCGAACCCACACCCCCACCCCTGCAGAACCCCAGTGTCCCAACCACTCTCCTTCCCTCTTAGGTCAGGCCTGCCTGGAAAGCCATGGGCTGGCCACTCCTGCTCCCAAAATAGGCAGCCCAGCCAGGCCAGGGGTGAGGCCTGGAGGGGAAGGGGTGGGGGGTGCTCACCCCAATCAGGCTGTCCCCTGCTGAAAGAAGGCCCCCAAACGTCCTGCTGTGCCCCGGGGGCTGAGCACTTTGGACCCCCTGGCCCAGAGCTGGATGCACCGCCCCCAGCAGGCTCCCCTCCCAGCCCCACCCCACCCTGGCCCTCCCCAACAGCAGCTGTAACTGGAGCCCGGGCTGGAGGGGGGCCAGGGGGCGGCCCCCAGCCCAGACCGCCCTGGCCTGCTAGGTTAACTCTCTCAGCTCAGATGGAGGAACAGCGGGCAGTAGCGTGGGTGCGCAGGAAAGGCAGGGAACACCGTGGAGGACGGGATTTCAGACACAATCTCACACACACACACACATACACACATTCATGCACATTGCTCCCTGGGAATTGGGCCAGGCTGGGGCCTAGGGTCACCCAGCCTGAGTGCCTAGGAGCCCACTGAACCCTGACCCCAGTGTCCTGTGGAGCCCTCCACAGCACCACAGGGTTGTTTTGTGATGTGTGTGTGTGTGCTGTCTGCTGCTGTGAGGTAGGTCCCCTAGTGATGCACACCACACACACATAGTGATGCCCATAGAGGCACAGAGACATAGCCACACAACTGTCCACTCTTACAAACGGTCACACAGATACATAAGACACACTCACAAATGGCCACACAGAAACACACCAATACACACACACCACACATAAACACATTCAACAATACACATGCACAGCCAGCATTCTTACGCAACCTCAAAGGTATGAAGGCCAAAAAACCTGTGTACACACACATCACATTTCCTTGGGCACTGAGAGAAGCAGACACACAAGCTAAACACTGTCAAGGACACTGCCATGCGACAAGCCACTCTTGCACATAGCCACAAAAACAGAGGCACACACTTGTTCACATCCCCATGCATAAGCAGACAGGTACACAGCTGGCCATACAATCACAGACAGACAAGCTGACACACTTGTGTGTTCACATACTCCAAAACCATGGGCATGTGTTTAACCCCAAACTTTCCTTTCCCGGAGTTCATGTGGCCTCTATGACCCCCGGGAGACAACACACCTGGTATTCTCATGGGCAGGCCAGGTGCACAAGCCTGGTTACAGAGAACCCTGCACTCCTGGTTGTGTGAACTTGGGCAGTCCTTGTGACCTCTTTGTGCCTCAGTTTCCTGTGCTATAAAATGGAGAAATCACTAAGGTCATACATGTAATCCTGGGCCGGGCTCAGAGGCCACAGAACCTGACATGGGCTCAGAGGCCGCAGAACCTGACATTGTCTTATTATTAACTTCATTTTAGAGATGAGGAAACCAAGGTTGAGCAAAGTGGAGCTAAGTCTCCCGAGTCCCCCTGGTGGTTAAGGACAGAAACTGCCCCCACAAAATGGTCAGACACAGGCCCAGACACCACACTGCAGGACGGAATCAGAAGCAGTTGGATATGATCACACCAGGGAACGGATGTAGCCCTGACACATGCACACACACACACACAGACACATGTATCCACGTGGCCTCAGAGGAGCCAGGCAGCTTTGAAAGGCTGCCTCATCTCTGTCTGTCTGAGCCCTCTGTGCCTCTGCCCATGGTGGCCTGCACCCCAAGGTCACCAGCAGTCCCTGGTTAATGATAACCCTGATGTTTATGCAGCACTGGGGAGGGGTCGGGGAAGCAAGGGGGCAAACAGGGAGCGGGGCATCTGGCCAGCTCTTAGCCAATCCAGCTTCCTTCCCACATAGAGCCAACTCTGGAGCACTAACCGCACCGCAGTGGAGTGGCTTAGCGCATTCTAGCTGTGTGATATTGGGCAAATGACTTAACCTCTCTGTAGCTCAGTTTCTCCATCTGTAAAGTGATAAGAATAGTATTCACCTCAGAGGGAGGTTGAGATGATTATCCAGAATAATCCATGTTAAACAATGAGAACAAAGCCTGGGAACACAGTAAGTGATTTTTCAGAAATGTTTGCTATCATTATTACTGTCCTTGTCATCCTCGTCATAAACTGGAGTGAGAGCCCTGCTGGGCTGGGCACTCTGTGAGTGTGGGTTCAGGCCTGTCTTTGTCCCCTCTGTGTCCCTGGCACTAAGCTCTCTGACTTCACTTTCAAAGCTGCTGTAAAGAAGTTTATCATACCCACTATTCAGCTGAGAAAAAGGCCTTGCTCAAACCATAAGGTACTCAGGTGCAGGACTAGGACCTGGATCTCAAGTCCACCCTAGCGCTACTGTGAGGTGCTCACCCTATGCTGAACCCCAAAAGGGTAAGTGGTCTCCATCATCTGAGTCCTCTCCACAACTGGGAAATGGGTGCCATGATTGCCCTCATTTGACAGATGGGAAAACTCAGAACCAGTTGCCTGAAGCCACACAGGACTGGGCTGGAACCCAGATCTGTGTGACTTCTGATCTGGTGCTGTTAAGTCCCCTGTCCTCCAATGAGGCTTCTGGATGTGGGCACCAGCGGTGAGAGAGGCTGTGTGTGTTCCTCAATTGCAGGTAATGAGGTGGTACAGTCTAGTGGTTAGGTTTAGAGCTGACCAGTGTCATGGAACTAATCGTTTAGCCTCCCTTGTGCCTCAATTTCCCCATCTATAAAGCAGGGATCAAAATAATACCCACCTCACAGGGTTGTTGTGAAGACTGAGTAAATTCATGTAAAGACTGGCACATAGGAAGTGCTCAATAAATATTACTACTATTTCAGGTTGGGTAACAAGTGTCATTTATTTGTTTTTCTTATTTAATGCTGTGGTCCCCAACCCCCTCAGGGGTCTGGTACCAGTCTGTGGCCTGTTAGGAACCAGGCCACACAGCAGGAGGTGAGTGGCAAGCAAGCCAGCAAAGCTTCATCTGTATTTACAGCCACTCCCCATCACTCACATCACCCCATAAGCTCCACCTCCTGTCAGATCAACAGTGGCATTAGATTCTTGTAGGAGCGAGAACCCTACCATAAACTGCACATGCGAGGCATCTAGGTTGCAGGCTCCTTATGAGAATCTAATGCCTGATGATCTGAGGTGGAGCTGAGGTGGTGATGCTAGCACTGGGGAGCGGCTGCAAATACAGATTATCATTAGCAGAGAGGTTTGATTGCACAATAAATGTGATGCGTTTGAATCATCCTGAAACCATCCCCCACCCCCAGCCCGTGGAAAAACTGTCTTCCATGAAACCTGTCCCTGGTGCCAAAAAGATTGGGGACCACTGATTTAATGGACAGAGTCTATCTAAACTGCTAAGAGTTTTGTCCAAATAAAAACAACCATTTATCCATATATCCATGAATTCTGATCTCCAACGAAAGAATGTAAAATAACATGGAGAGGCCCTGGAGCCAGTTGCCTGGGTTTGAATCCTGCCTCTGCCCCCAGCTCAGTAACCTAGAGTTCAGGTTATCGACCCTGTCCTCCGTTTCTCCAGCTGCAGAATAGCAATGCAGGCTGTGGCGAGATCAGAATGAGTTAATAAATGAGCTTTTAGGACAAGGCCTGCTATAGAGTAAATGCTGAAGAAGGGGGTGGCATCATCATCATCATCATCTCCTTGGGTTGCCCCCCACCCGACCCCCAGTGGGTCGTGGTCACTCAAGGGGTTAATTTCAGGGTTGGGCGGGGAGGTCCTGGGTTTGGGGCAGGGTTTGGAGTGTCCTGCTGAGTGTGGCCACCAGAGGGAGCAGTTGGACCTGAGCTGGCCTCTCCAAGCCTTGGTGACAGCGCCCACCACGCCCTCCTGGAACCAGGGGAGGGGGCTGGCTGGGAGTGGCCAGGACGTCCCCTGCCCCCAGCAGCCTCTCCTCACAACCCCTTCTGCAGAGCCATCCGGTCCCCGCCCTGGTGACATCCTCTTCACACTCCCTGAATGGGGTTGAGTGGGGAATCTGAGGAGGGGGCTGGCAGGAGGGGTGGGGGCGGCTCCACCCCTTGGTGGCCCCTCCCCCTTGCATAGGGCCATCCAGTCCCTTCCCCTGGGCTGCTCTTCCTATGGCCTCTGACCCCCTCCTCCTTCCTACCCTGCCTTGCCAGACACACAGGGTGGGGTGCCCAGCGAGCCCCTTTCCCAAACCGTCAGGGAGCAGGGGCGTGGGAGGAGGCAATAAACTACACGGAGCTGGGAAGGGCGGGCAGGGAGGCCAGGAATAAAGACACCAGACAGAGGGAGAGACACACACACACAGGCCACCAGACGAACAGAGACCTAAACAGACTGGGAGATCGACAGAGACAGAGAGAGAAACAGAGACAAAGACAGAAATAGAGACAGAGAGAGAGAGTGGGAGACAGACCAACTCACAGAGTTAGAGATACAGAGACAGAAAAAGAGGGAGAGAAGGAGAAACAGAAAATTAGACACCAAAGAGACACAGGGAGCCAGGCAGACTAGACTGCGAGAAGGACTAAGAAAGAGGAGGGAGAAGCCGGGCCAGGGTGTGCCAGCAGGCGCATGGAGGGGCGCCTGGCAGAGGGCATGTAGCGCGGGCCGGGTGGCAGAGAAGCAGCTGCCTCAGCAGGGGCCGGGGGGCATGGGAGGGGCAGGCGTTCTGCTGCTGCTGCTGGCTGGGGCAGGGATGGGGGTGGCCTGGAGACCCCCAAAGGGAAAGTGTCCTCCACGCTGCTCCTGCTCCAAAGACAGTGCCCTGTGTGAGGGCTCCCCGGACCTGCCTGTGAACTTCTCCCCGACCCTGCTGTCACTGTGAGTGTGGGCCCTCTGAGGGCCTGAAGGTGGGGGTGGGAGTCCTGGGGCCCCAAGGAAACGTGGGCCCATCAGGATCTCAGGAGGTGGGCTGTGAAGGATGCTGGGGTGCCTGGGATTTGGAAGGGAGCAGAGGGGAGATCCCAGAGGGCAGGGGTAGCATTTGGGGCCTGGGACAGCCCCCGGGAAGCCAGGTGGTGGGCTGAGCAGTGCCAGGATCCTTGCTGAGCGAGGAGGGCAAATGCCTGTCTCTCCTGGGATGTAGGGAAACACGCCAGGGGTCAGGGCGGCATGCTAGGGTCTCCTAGACAGCAGGAGGCTCTGGGGTGGGACTGGAGCACTGCAGTGGTTTCCCTCTTACCCACCACTGCCCGCATCCCCAGCTCACTTGTCAGGACTGGAGTCATCCAGCTGAAGGCTGGCAGCTTCCTGCGGACGCCGTCACTGCACCTGCTGTGAGTGGGGCCCGGCAGAGCCGGCGACTAGCTCGAGGCAGTGGGTGTCCACGCACATGTGTGAGGGTGTGTGCACACGTATGTGTGTGTGTGAAAGCCTTTGGGTCTGTGCACGTGTGTGTGCCCATGCCTGTGTGGGCTGAGGGTGGGGGCCAAGGTTAAAATGTCAGATGGGGGCAGTAACTCCGGGAAAATGTCTTTCTTGCTTCCTTGCCAGACTCTTCACATCCAACTCCTTCTCTGTGATTGAGGACGATGCATTTGCGGGCCTGTCCCACCTGCAGTACCTGTGAGTAAGGCCAGGGGATGGCAGCAGGTGGGACTGGGAGGAGAAGAAGGGACCCCTCTGTAGCTCCCTGAGTAGAAGGGGAAAGGAGCTGTGGCCCTGGGGAGGTGTCTGGACAAGGGCCCCTCCTGCAGGGGCAAGAGGCCTGGCTCCTTGGGTGGGGCCAGGGCTGCTGATCCACTGTGTGATGTCAGCCTGCTCACCTCACCTCTCTGTGCTTCAAGATTCACGAAGGGACTGGATAACTAGAGCCTATTTCTGGCCCTACCTGACTTGTGGGAGCCCAGGGAGGGTATGCGCAAAGAGGCCAGAAACAGGAAATGTTTCAAATGAACAGGAAACAACTCTGAGTTAGATGGTGGTGGAGATTCTGTGATAGTGTGGATGGTGGTACTGATGGTTGGTAGTGTTGGTCTTGGTGTTGATGGTGATAGTGGCGGTGATGGTGATCCTGTTGCTGCTGCTGATGGGGAAGGGGTGGCATTACTGATGATGATGGAGTGGGGATGATGCTGGTAAAAATGGCAGACCCAGTGGTGGTGATTGGTGATATTGATGATAAAGTTTTCAGGGCTGGTGTTAGCAATGATTATCAGTGTTGTAGAGGTTGTGTGTGTTGATGTTGGTGATGGCCATGGGTGGGATGGTGGGTTTGGTATTAATGGCAAGATGTTGGTGGTGAGACTGGTGCTAGTGCTGCTGGTGGTGATGGTAGTGGCAGTGTTCACAGTGAGGCAATGACCATAGGGCCAGGTTCACATTCCCTGGGATTGTTCGAGGTGTCGAGGGAGAATCCAGCACATTCCAGTGGCCTATGGCTTCCATGGGGTGAGTTCCCCCAAGTACTGTGGGCCTCCCCCTCACCCCACCTTCCCTCCACAGCTTTATCGAGGACAATGAGATCGGCTCCATCTCTAAGAACGCTCTCCGAGGACTTCGCTCGCTCACACACCTGTGCGTGCCTCCACCGCCCCGCCCTCCACAACATCACCTCACACTCCATCACTCGGAGACACAGGGATCCTGGCAGCTGATGACGGTTCCTTCTCTTCCTCCACCAGAAGCCTGGCCAATAACCATCTAGAGGCCCTCCCCAGATTCCTGTTCCGAGGCCTGGAGACCCTTACTCATGTGTGAGGCTCAAGGGGGATGTGGGGATGTTTGTGAGGGGAGGAGGCATCCATGCCCACTTCTGGCTGGCATGCATGAGTATGGCTGCAACAATTCTTACATATTATTAGTACCACCTGTGGGGCCCCATCCTGACCCTTGCCTGGGAGGGGGTGGGAGCATAGCCTCCAGGGGGTGGAAGCCAGGTCGCAGCCCCTCCCCGGCCTCTTGCCCCAGGGACCTCCGTGGGAACCCGTTCCAGTGTGACTGCCGTGTCCTCTGGCTGCTGCAGTGGATGCCCACCGTGAACGCCAGCGTGGGGACTGGGGCCTGCGCGGGCCCCGCTGCCCTGGCCCACATGCAGCTCCACCACCTCGACCCCAAGACGTTCAAGTGCAGAGCCATAGGTGGGGGCTTTCCCGGCGGGGCGGGAGGGCTAGCCGGGGTTCCCAGAAGAAGGCGGAAGAACAGGGGGAATGGCTGCCAGGGCTCAGGAGCTCCCCTCACTCCCTGACCTGCCATTTCCTGGCTGTGAGACCCTGAGCGAGCAGCATCACCTTTCTGAGCCTCAGTTTCCTCATCTGCAAAATGAGGGTAATAAACAGTGATGTAGGATTGCTGTGAGAACTCAATGATGCATCCATGCATGTCCAGCGTTTGGCATGGGGCCTGGGATAGGAGGCCTTTATAAATGTTCACTCTCATTGTTAGTATAAGATTGACCACTTTAAAAATACTTCTTACATGCCAACTATTGTGTTAAGAACTGCATGTGCAACATCACCTCACTTATATTTACTTTCCTTTTGCTTTTCCGTAAATATATGTTGGTACCTTTGTGGGTACTGGCCAATGGGGAAGGGACAGCCTGGGTCTTGTCCTCACAGAGCCCACCATGCAGGGAAGGTGGACCCACCTCCAGACAGTGATTGCCCAGGATAGTTTATCGGAGTGGAGATGAGGAGGGACAGGCAGAGGGTTTGGGCTGGGATGGGGAAAGCTGTGGGGCTGGGGAAGGCCCAGAGCCAGGGCCACACAGACCTGGAGGGGCAGGAAGGGCTTCCTGAAGGAGTGGATGTTTGAGTTCAAGCCTGAAGGATCTTTACAGAGATGCTATTCATACAATAATGACAATAATTATTATCTAAGTGTAACACGTCTTTGGTCTGTGGGACTCATAGAACACGGGGATTTAATTTAGCGGTCACTCTTTATTCAAGTTATTCAGGAAACGTTCGCTGAAGTCCACTCTGCACCCAGCCCTGTGAGAAGTGATGGACAGACACACTGGTGACAAAGATAGTCCTGAGCTCTGGCCTCCTGGGACTTACAGTCCTGGGGTTTGGGGAGACAGACATTAAATAAAACATTCCACAAATAAATGTATGCTACACATTGTGATAGACGCAGTGAGTGACGAGAGAGGTTAAAGGGGAGTGCTATGGGGGGCCAGAGAAGGCTTCTCTGAAGAGGGGATGTTAGATCTGGATTTAGCTAAGTGAAGAACACACGGAAGGGCACTCCAGAGAGAGGGAACAGCATGGACGATGGTGCTGAGGCAGCCTAGAGCCTGCCCAGTTTGAGGCTCAAAAGAAGGCAGGTGTGGCTTTGGGAGAGTGAGTGGAGGGACACAGATGAGGTCAAATGTGGCAGGGGCCACCCTGTGGCAGGAGTTTGAAAGCCACAAAGAGGAGAGAAGGATTTATTCTGAGGGCCGTGGGGAGCCATGGAAGGTTTTGAGCAGCAGGTGATCTGACGGCCATTTTTAAAAGGTCCCCCTTGGACATCCTTGGTGGTTTGGCTCATTGCTTCAACCCTGACACCTAGAAACAGGGTCCGGCACATAGAGTGACATATTACAACCTGGAGTCAATGCCTGGCTCCACCACTAACAAGCTGGGTAGACTTGGCACGTAAGTCATCATTAAAGCTAAGCTGCTGTAACAAAGGCTCAAAATCCCACAAACTAAAGACAGCAGAGTCTGAGGTGAGCTGCCCAGGTGGGTGGGGCAGCCCCCGGGTTTGTCCTTATTTTCATGGTTGAAACCAGGTTGTGGCATGTCCATGTGCCAGATCAAGTCCAGGACATGCTGTTTTCACACAAGCAAGCGAGGCGAACATCACACCCATCACTTCTGCCCTTGTTCCACTGGGAGCTTGGTCTTGACGTGGCCACGCCTAACTGCTGCGGGGACAATGTGGCCTCTAGCTGGGCAGCCCCAGTCCTATTTCTCGGCAGATGGGAAGGATGGTTTTTGTTGGATAACTGGCTGCCTTTGCTGCCCAGCCTTAGTTTCCTCATCAGTAAAGCGGAGATAGTAACATGACGTACCCGTAGAGATGTTGTGAAGTTAAGTGAATTAATAAATATGGTGTTTCTAAGGGATTATTTGATGATGCCACACAGCTTAGAAAATAAGGATTACCACATTGTTGTCAGTTAATACAGCTATAGATAAAGTTTCCACTTTTATGTCCCTATAAGACGAACACCATGAATGGCCCTCGTTTCAGAGATGTGCAAACCGAGGCTCAGTGATGAGGACCCTCGGGGTCCCCTGGGCCTGCCTGACTCTCTCCTGCCACCCCCAGAGCTTTCCTGGTTCCAGACGGTCGGGGAGTCGGCACTGGGCGTGGAGCCCTTCTCCTACCAGGGGGAACCCCACATCATCTTGGCACAGCCCTTTGCCGGCCGCTGCCTGATTCTTTCCTGGGACTACAGCCTGCAGCACTTCCGGCCTGAGGAAGAACTGTCCGGTGAGCCCCCTCCCTGCCCTCCTGCCTGCCCAGTAGCCTGCCTGGCAGGCCTGACCTGCACCCTGCTCCCCCACAGCACCCTCGGTGGTGTCCTGCAAGCCGCTGGTGCTGGGCCCGAGCCTCTTCGTGCTGGCCGCCCGCCTGTGGGGGGGCTCTCAGCTGTGGGCCCGGCCCAGCCCGGGCCTGCGCCTGGCCCCAACGCAGGCACTGGCCCCTCGGCGGTTGCTGCGGCCCAACGATGCTGAGGTCCTGTGGCTGGACAGGCAGCCCTGCTTCGTGGTGGCTGACGCCTCCAAGGCGGGCAGCACCACGCTGCTGTGCCGTGATGGGCCCGGCTTTTATCCGCGCCAGAGCCTGCACGCCTGGCACCGGGACACGGATGCAGAGGCCCTCGAGCTGGACGGCCGGCCCCATCTGCTGCTGGCCTCGGCCTCCCAGCGGCCCGTGCTCTTCCACTGGTTTGGTGGCCGCTTCGAGAGGCGCACGGACATCCCCGAGGCCGAGGATGTCTATGCCACGCGCCACTTCCAGGCTGGTGGGGATGTGTTCCTGTGCCTGACACGCTACATTGGGGACTCCATGGTGAGGCGGGGCCTGGTCAGGTGGGGCAGGCTGCAGGGGGTTGGGATGGGGGCACAAGCCAGGCCTGACGCTGTGGCTCACTCCCGTGGAGGGCTGGCTCTTCAGCACTGACCCTACTTGCACACTAGACTCTAAACTCTGGCCCAGCCTACGTGCTGAACTTTGCACTATGACCCCACCCCAACATGGACACCAAGACCTTGACCCCTCAAGGCTGGCTGACTCAAAACCACTCCCCATCGCCCAACACTGACACCAGCCCCAAGATTCTGATTCCACTCCCAGGCTCTGGCTCTGTAACTCTGAGCACCCCAGGACTTAACCACAGCCATGCCCACCCCCACCCTGACACTCTGAACCCCCTGCCCACCCCCTACAGCACTCTCTTTCTGGAGTGAGGTGTGGCCAGGGGAGGGTTCTGAGCCTGGAAGGGCCTGGATCTGACTCAGGTGTTCACCAGGTCTCTGTGTGACCAGGGAGGAGGCTGGGCCAGAGTGCAACCAGAGGAGGTGGGAGAACTACCGTGCCCACTGCTGACTGCTTCTGCGTGGGGCATGAACGGAGAGAAGGGTCAAGAACAGCTCCGGGGTTGTGGCCTAAGCAGTTGGATGGTTGGACCTTATTTTCTAAGCTGTGTTGCCCAGGCTACTGGACAGATAAAGCTGTGGGGGTTGGGGACCTACAGGCTTCTGATTCCAAGCTGCAGCTGCAGGTCCTCTGCAGCCACCCAGGACCCCAGGCCCTAACCAGCAGCTGTCCCCGTAGGTCATGCGCTGGGACGGCTCCATGTTCCGCCCGCTGCAGCAACTTCCCTCCCGCGGCGCTCACGTCTTCCAGCCTCTGCTCATTGCCAGGGACCAGCTGGCTATCCTGGGCAGCGACTTTGCCTTCAGCCAGGTTTTCCGCCTCGAGCCTGACAAGGGGCTCCTGGAGCCGCTGCAGGAGCTGGGGCCCCCGGCCTTGGTGGCACCCCGTGCCTTTGCCCACATCACCATGGCCGGCAGACGCTTCCTCTTCGCTGCTTGCTTCAAAGGCCCCACGCAGATCTACCAGCATCGCGAGTTAGACCTCAGTGCCTGAGACCCGACGAGACCCTGGATGTGGCTCCGGGGACTGGCCTAGGGCGTCTTAAGCCTCCGGACGCTTCCGTGGCTGGCCTCCTGGCCTCACTGGTGGCCAGGTCCTGTGAGATACTGACCACAGGCCAGGTTCATCAGCCACAGGTCTACACCTTAGCCCACTGGACCTTCCAGACTGCGCTTCCAATCTGAAGCAACATCTTGGCTGGAGCTGACACCCCCACCGGAGGCAATTCGCAGGCTCAGGCTGGGGCACTGCACAGAGCCAGGAATACGGAAGTCGAGGTAGGAGAGACCTGCAGAGCTCCGTAAGGTCTGGAAGGCACCCCTCACTGCCATTTTCCCTGCTCCCTGTGAAAGTACTGAGAAGGAGATAGCGCTCTTTTCCCCTCCAAACTCAAAACGTGGAGGAGCGCCCGCCTCGCTGACGCCCCGCTGCTGTGCGGGCCACCTCCCCGGCTGCTCGCGGGCGTGCCCGCTGCCTGCCGCCTGCCGCCTGCTGCGGGGGCGGCGCCGGCGCCCTCCCTCCTGCGCGTGCGCGCAAAGGGTGGCACGCCGGAGATGTCTTGGAAGCCCCGGGCACCCCTCCAGGATGGGCGACAGGGGCGAGGGCAGAAAGTGTATGGTTCAATAAATGCTCTGTGCACCGCCTCGCCCGTTGTTGTGGGCTCACTGGGACAGTGGTGACGGGCATGGGGGAGGAGCGGGTCCCTGGAACAGTGCTAGGGTTGTGGGGGAGGCGGGAGCCACCACAGGCCTCTGAGTGTGGGCTTGCGATTACTGGGGGCCTGGGGGGGGTTGAGTGACGTAAGGGCATGATTAGGAGAGAGGTCACGAGTTTAGTGTGGGTCTCTTTTTGGGGTCATGTCTCTGAGAGCATTGGAGGAGATATTTTTGGGTGTTTTGAAGAGTTTGGGGCATTTTATGAGTTGGCTTGTGGGGACATTTTGGATGCCTGATTGGGTATTGGGGAGTCTCAAAGGAGTTTGAGGCTTGGAAGTTCTCACAGCATGTGGCCATTGTATATTATTAGGGGTATCATGGGGAATTATTTAAAGGTTTCACAGGGACATTTTTGGGTATTTGGAAAGGTCTCATGATAAAGTGGGATCTCAGGGGTGTGTGAGAGGGTCCTAGGGGCCTTCCTGTTGTAATCATAAGTCAGCTGAGCACTTCCATCATGGCAGGACGGTCCTACAGCCTGGTTTCCCTGGGGTGGTCCCTGTGTCCACTTGAGTGGAGTGTCCCAGCACTCCATCTGGTTAGAGGTCTCTTTCACTCTCAGAAGTGCTGCCATTTGGCTACTAGAAAACCTTAAATTGCACATGAGGCTCCCACAGCCATGGAGGCAGGGGGCAGACCCCGTGCCATCCACCAAGCCTTGAGGGAGCAGGCCCTTGGGCTTTTCCCAACAGGGAGGTGCGGCTGCCAGCTTCTGTGCCAGCCCCCAGTGTACGTCCACCTTCTCCTGGTCTCCAAAACCCCCCCCCAATGCACACGTAGGGAGTCGAGAGGCTGCTTGGGCCAGAGGCATGATCATATTCGATTAAAAATTGAACAAAGAGACCCTCCTGTGAGAGGTCAGATGAGGCCCTGGCAAGACAGTCTTAGGAAAGGAGAGAGAATTCCACTCTGGAGTTCAGGCTTCTGTGCAGGGCCGGGACCTGGGGACACAGAAAGGCCCTCCACGTTCTTCCGGCTGGTCCGTCCTCAGCAGTTATGGGCCGAGCCTGGAAGAGGACATAGGGTCAGTTTGTGAGGGTGGATTGAGTTCTTTCTTTCCAGCGTGTATATGCGCACACACAAGCACCTCATTTCCTGTGTTCCCCTCAGCCCCATGCTGTCCCTGTCTTACCTGGCGTGATGACAGGTGGAGCATCCCCTGAACGGTGGCTAGGGAGACAAAAGTGGTGAGCTCCATATCCACCCCCATTTGTCCTCTCCCTCAGGGCTGGAGGATTCTCAGCTTGCCCAGACATGGCCTCCTGGCTGTTTTTCCATTGCAGGGACCCAGGGACCAAAGCATTTCAGGATTTGGAGCCCTCTGGGGACTATTAGCTATGAATAATAAACCTGGGAAATCTTAGTAGCAGGAAGTGTCCAGGGCAGAGCCTGGAGGCCTGTCCTCTTTCTGCAAGATTTAGCTCTTTTACCCTGAGAAGTATCTATCCAGCATGAGGCAGGCATGCCAGGAGCCCATCTTACCTGGGCTTCTGGCTGAACTTGCATTTGCATTTTCCACCTGTTGGGGAGAGGTGAGTGGTCAGGGGAGGGGACCCTGGCCCTGCCCTGCGAGCTCCCGCCAGCTCCTCCACTCACTCATGAGGACGATGATTCCAATGGTGCACAGAACCGCTGCGCAGATGAGCCCGCCGACCTGGAGGCTGTGCCAGTCTAGGAGGAAAGCAGAGGGGACCTCGATGCCAGCCTGGGTCCTCCTCGTCCATTCCCCCCATCCACCTGACAAATAAGTCTTGAGCACCTATGATGTGCAGGGTGCTGGGGACACAGCAGTAAGAGAACAGACAAAATCCCAGGTGCTCACATTCTAGTTCACACACAAGCAAGAAAGCTCATGTAGGCTCAGGCAGAGATGAGCGGTCTGCAGAGAAATAGACAGGGTAGGGGATAGAAAGTCAGAGGGTGGCTCTTCTAGAAAGAGTGGTCAGGGAAGGCCTCTCTGAGGAGGCTGCATTTGAGCAGAGACCTGAAGGAGCTGAGGGAAGGGGCCGTGTAGATCTTTGGAAGGGAGTGTTCCAGCAGAGGGGCCAGCAGAGGTCTGGAGGCTGCAGCGAGTCCGCTGTGTTTGAGCAACATTGAGGCCAGTGTGGCTGGAGTGGGGGTGAGGGGCATGGGGGCAGTGAGGGTGGGAGGGAGAGCAGACCAGTGGAACCTGGAGGCCCAGTGAGGATTTTGGTGGCATAGCTCACCTCCTCCAGGAGGTTTTCCCAAGTCACACCTTCTCCCAGCAGTTGATTTGAACCAAACAATGGCTTCTTGTGACCTGTCCTCATCTCCTGCATATGTCCAACTATCTTGCGGGAATAGAACCTTCCCAAGACCAGGTTACCATCTCTTGTTCCTTTAATCCACCGCATCTACTGCCCAATGCCCCAATCCTAGTCCCTTTCTGTCCTTGCCTCTGTATCACCCACATCAGACCCTCACCCAGCCCTGTGTGGGACCCTTGGCATAAAACGGCATGTGGGGTTGAGGGAGGTGAATCGGGGGCACAAGCTCTCACCATAGTAGAAAGGACTGTTTTTATCTGCAAGGAAACAAAAAAGAATGTGAATCCAGGACAACAGCCAGGATGCAGGTCCCCGCGGGGAAGGTGGGGGTGGGACGGATGAAGGACTCCGGTCTTACTCACCTTCCGGGTCATTGGCGTCCAGGGCAGGCAGGCCTGGTGGGGACAAGCAGGGAAGTGGGGGAGATGGCAATGCTGGCCTCAGCAGAGCCCTCAGGCAGGGCCAGTGGAGCCTTGGGGGCCTCAGGGGAGGGTCCTCTGAGGGACAGGGGTCCTGCCCCAGACCAGGTGCCTCAGCATGTCCCATCGTGGAGATGTGGACTTGCTCACTCAGCCCCACACCTTCGAGTCATGTCAGCTTTTTGCCACCTGAGATAGGGCCTAATCTGGGAGGGTTCTGGCCACTGTCTGGTCCCATGTTTCCAGACACGTGGTTAATCCATGCCTCCTGTAGAAACAGGGCACTTTTCCTGTGAAGGTGACAGATGGTTTCAGTTCCCAGGGCCCTGTTTCCCCAAATCCAGTCATTGTCACAGCCCATCTTCCCAATTCTGCCACATCCACACCTGCCTGTTCTGGTGTTTGCTCATCCCCCTCTTTAAAGTGAGGCACCATTATAAACTCAAATACACTTCACTAAAAAATGCAACTTTACATCACTACCCTGCATGGAACACTAGTCTTGCCCAATGTGACGGACAAAAAGAAATACAATGAAAGCAAAGGGCTAGGATTAAGTTCTGGTTAGAAGCAGTGGGCTGTCTTAGCTTCAGGCCAGATCTCTGTTAAAGGGAAATTAATACTTTTTAATTACGTTGAAAGCACACACACAGGGCTTACTCTGCACCAGGCACTGTTCTAAGCGCTTTTCAAATATTAACTCATTTAATCTTCTCGATGGCTCTGTGAGCACGTGCTATTATTCTCCTCATTTTAACAGATGGGGAAACTGAGGCACAAAGGGTTTTGGTAACTTGCTCCCAGTGATCTCTCCTCCTAAAGTGTTAGGGAGGTGGTAAAGACGCAGTAGCACTGGGCTGAGCCCTCTCCTCAGTGTCCTCAGAAGATATACAAGGGAATGGGGAAGACGGTGACTTTCTAGCTATGTGAGCCACTGCTGTAAGAAGTCCTGTCCTTATGTCCCTTGAAATCACTAGTGTGACACCTCTTACCCAAGGAGATACTGTCCTAAGAGCTGCCACCTCCCCAGGGGAGGCAGAAAACACAAGAGGGAGACAGGAGGCTTGGCCACCACCCAGCTGGGGGTCCAGGGGAAAAGGCAGCTCCAGCAGCGACAGGCACTCACCTGCCAGGAGGACGAGCAGGCTCAGGGCGGCCTCCTGCATGTCAGGGCGCTGGCCTAGAGGAGTCCAGGGGCAGGTCCAGCTTTAGCAGGGCCACCGGTCCCCCAGGCCCTGTGCCTCTGGTGCCCACCACCTGCCCCCTGTCCCCACCCAGGGTGCTCAGCCCCCAGGGCAGGAAGGCCAGCATTGAGACTCACTGGGCTGAGCGATAAGCAGGAGCTGGGAAGTGGAGTGGGGGCTGGGCCAGAACTCAGACCTGACTAGGGAGCAGCCGAAATAACTCACGGGACAGGACTTTAAGCCCCTGCGACCAAATGAGGGGGGCGCTGCCCACCGTTATCCTCACCACACAGATGGGGAAACTGAGGCTCTGAGAGGTAAGAGTAGGTGCTCAGGGGCCTGGCCAGGAAGCAGGATTTAAACCGGGCCTGGCTCCCCAGCAGCTGCTCTAACTCAGGACTGTCAGGCCTCGGGGTGTTGTGGGAAATGGGGTGTTGGGAGCCAGGTGGCAGGAGGCCCAGTTCTGGGAGTGTCTCCCATAGACAGCTCGGAGCCTGCCCGGCCCTGTCCCGACTTTGCAGACAGCGGGCTGGGGGCTGTAGCACTCAGGGCAGGGTGTGGGGAGGAGACATCTCCAGGTTGGGGTGGGGGGCTTGGGGGACCAAACTTGCCCTGGCTGCAGCCACAGCTCCATCTCTGTCCCCCCTGCCCCTGCCCCCTCCCCAGCCCCAGCCCTGGCCAGCCAGCCCCCTGCTCTTGCTCTGGTAGCAGCCCCTGACCCACCCTAGGCCCTGCCAAGCTCCTCCTGGCGGCAAACACTTCCTCTTTCCCAGGTGGGCCTGCCCAGCATAAGGAACACTTTCTCTCCGCCTCCCCGCCTGGCATCAGTGCTATCCTCCCACCACCCTGTGAGCCGGCCCTAAGGCCCCTGCCCTCTCCCCATGCCCTGCCATAACCTTGACAGCAAGAGCTGACACTCACTCTGACTCAGCCCGTGCTGGACACTGTCGAATGACCTTGCTGTATTCTCTCTCACTCATGTAATCCCCCTTCAACCCCTGAGGTCATCCATTATGTCCTCATTTCACCGATGGCAAAACACATGCTCAGAGAGGGGATGGTGCAGTCAGCAACCAACTGTGCAGGTGTTTCCCAAATGTTCCCGCAGACGCCTCCACTCCATCTCCCTGTGCCCTGGGGATCCTCTCAGCATCCCTGTTAATTCCAGACGCTGGACTCATAATTTTAGTGTGAGCATCCATTTTTAGCAGGAAGAGGGCCTATAGCTTTGGGGAGCATTATTAAGGCATTTAGGACCCCAAAAAGTGTTGGGAGAGCTGCAGCGGGTGACGGGGGGCAGGGCGGTATAGTGGTGCGCACACAGGTTGCAGGTGGACTGCCTGTTGTCTAAAGCCACCTCGGGAGGCTCTGTCACCCCACAACGATACTAATACTAGTAATAACAGCTGGGCTCACTGAAACGTCACCCCATGCCAGACATTTTCTCAGCTCTTCACGCTTCAAGATTATTCACGCTTATAATCTCCGCAGCTTGATGAAGTTGGCACAACTGTTAGCCCACGTTGCTGTTGCAACCCCGTAACCCCTGTGAATTCAGTGTAAGGCCCTGTGCTCTGTCACCCCGTGACTGCCTGCCGAGACTCACCTCTCAAACCTCCTTCCACAGGCTCCTCCAAGCCACCCCTGGCCTATGATGCCCCCACCATCCCCCATTCCCATGACATCACCCAGCATCCGACACAGGAGACTGATGGATGGCGTCAGCCTTGCCCAGCCTCTGCATGACGGTTTCCAGCCTGGCTTTTCTGGAGGCTGCTGGGAGCCAGGAGCTGGGTGGCTGCCCTCACCCCTGGGCACTCCTGCAGTGCAGGAGGTGGGAAGGCTTAGAGAGGGGGCAGCCCTGCGGTTGGATTCTCTCTGCCCAGCCCGCTCTCTCCCTCCTGGCCACGAGGACCCAATGTCCGTCCGTCCATCCATCCGTCTGAGGACTGTTTCTACCTCTGCTTTCCCCTCTATGCAGGGATGAGTGGCACACCCCTCCCCCTCTGTGTCCCTGAGCCCTCCTAACCAACTCCCAATTTTACAGCTTCCCCAGGCAGCTCCATGCCCTTTCCCTAGAGGTTTCCAGAACTCACGTGGCCCCAGTGCTTGGACACCCTGGGTCCACCTGCTCTCTCCCCATCTGCCCAGAGGCCCCCAATCCACCTAGATACCTCTGGTCCACTTAGATACCCCCATCCACCCAGGCACCCCCAATCCAGATACCTCTAGTCCACTCAGACACCTCCTATCTACCCAGACTCCACCAGTCTTTCCAGACACCCCAACCCCACTTGGGGGTCTTACCCTCACCTCAGCTGGCTCACCTGGTCCCTGGGAGAATGATGGGGGAGGGTCACACCAGGGGAGGGGTTTTCTCCAATCTCCTGCCCCCAGAAAAGGACCTTGAAGGGGGAAGATTCTAGGGTCTTGAAGAGCATAGCTTCTGTGTGGCGGGGACAGTTGGGGGGGGTGGCAGGGAAAGAGTGGAAGCAGAGCCAAAGAGGGCTTGGCGGGAAGGGGCCCAGCACTCACCTGTGCAGCTCACCAGGCAGAACACAGCTTCCAGGAGAAATCCGGGGCTGCCAAGCCTAAGTCCTGCCTTTATCTGAAGCTGCCACGCCCTAAGCAAACCTGGGCAGGTAGAGAACAAGTCAGGCTCCCTAAGGCTCAGGGGCTCTCCACCCCATTCCTGCTCTTAAAGAGACAGCTTCACTTCCCTCCCATACCACTGGTGCAGAGGGCTCTCTGGGGTCACTGAGGCCACAGCAGCCTCAGGCGAGGTGGAAGGAAAATAGGGTAGGCTGGAACTTGGCTCCTCAAATTAGGGGAGGGGGTTTCTCTAATCCCCTGTGCTCAGAAAGGGACCTTGAAGGGGGAAGATTCTGGGGTCCTTAACAGCAGAGCTTCTATCTGGCAGGACCATGGAGGAAGGTGAGCACTGGTGTAACAAGCTGACTTCTTTTATTATACTTAGATTGCGTGCTTTGCTTGGGAGAAGGATTGCTGGCAATTGTGGGGGATTCGAAGTCCCCTTCCAGGCCACATCTTGCTGTCGGCATGGCTTGAGGGTCAGCCATAGATGCTGGTATGACCAAAGTCATGAGGTGGGGGCAGGGGTCGGGGAGAGGCTGGAACAGTGAGTAGTGGTCGGGGGTTGTGTGGTCTTAGACCAGGACATACCCCCCCACCCTGTGAAACTGAGAGCTGGCCCCCAAGCACCAGGTCAGAATTTCCCAGCCCAGGCTCTTCCCAAGGGTGCAGGGAGCCAGATGCCTGGGTCTCTGGAGTGGGCGCTGAGGTGGGGGCTGCCTGCCATGCCACTCCAGATGAGGCCCCCTATACTGAACAGCTCCCCTCCTGCCTCCCTCCCCTGTGCCACCTCCTCCAGGCATCCCTTCCGCTGGGGTCTATGCAGGCCCCCCCCCCATGGTCCCAGTTGGGGGTTCCTCCTCCCCTCAATTCCGCCTTCTCAGACAGAGGGACTTTTGTCCTGGGCTGGATGGAGAACAAGGCGCCTTTGAGAGGCTGGAGGAGGATTGGGGTCACAGGGAGGGGCAGGGCCAGAGAAGGGTGGCTCTGCGACGGCCACCAGCTGGACCAAGGCGACCCCCAGCACCATTGTGGGGT
Organism: Daubentonia madagascariensis; assembly: GCA_023783475.1. Lineage (NCBI taxonomy): Eukaryota > Metazoa > Chordata > Mammalia > Primates > Daubentoniidae > Daubentonia > Daubentonia madagascariensis. The sequence goes on from JAKFHU010001831.1 coordinate 1,589,469, forward strand.
GGGAGGGGGCCAGGCTGGGGACAAGGAAAGGGGCTCAGGTCGAGGCTTTGCGGGGCCTGGCCTGCGGGGGCACGGGGAAGGACCTCCCCCCACAGTCCTCAATGGGCAGGGATGGGGGCAAGGAGTGCCCGCCCAGCTGCACTTTCCTTACACGGTTCCCTGGGGCAATTTCTCAACCCAAGGCCCTGGACTAGGACAAGGCCTCCTCCCACCCCATCAAGGAGGGGCCAGTCCCCAGAGGAGCAGAGAGGGCACCCAGGGTGGGGCTCAAAGCAGGAGGTGCAGGAGGAGATAGGAGCAGAGGAAGGGGAGGCCTGGGGGCCATTCTAGCTAAGGGGGGTCTCTGTGTCTGTGCAGGTAGCATCTGTTCCCCAGACACGAGGTTGAGGGTCTCTGGGAAGACCCCTTGGTGGTATGGGAGTGGAGTGGTGTCTCCCTCTGCTGGGAATCCTGGGAACTGCAGGCGGCCGAGAGCGGCCGAGGCTGCGCAGGGTGGCTGGCGGAGGGCGGGGCACTCTGTCTTTGTGTCAGAGTCAGCAAATTCCGCTGCCAGAGGGGCCAGGCAAGAATGGAATGAACGCAGCAGGGCAGGTGTGCAGGACAGGTGTGAGACCATAAGGCACGGTGGCAATGGGGCAAACTGGAGAACTATAGTCCTGTCTGAAAAGACGGGAGCAAGGCCCTGTGGAAGATAAAGAGACATTACGCAGATACCCTGCTAAGGGAAGAAGGCCAGTGCAGGGCGGCTGTGGAGTATGCTACCATTTGTGAGGGGGAAATACTGTATATTGAGTCTCTTTGGAGCGTGGCAGCCGTGGTGGCTTCTGGGGAGGGACTGGGAGGCTGGAGAAAGGGGTGGAGGTGAGGCTCGCTCATTGTCATTTGCCCTCTTACACCTTTTGAATTTTATATCCTGAAAATGTGCTACCTTTAAAAAGTTTAATCTAAGAAATTAAAGGATAGCCTGCACATCAGCGGTCCCCAACCTTTTTGACACCAGGGACTGGTTTCATGGAAGACAGTTTTTCCACGGACGGGGGGAATGGGGAATGGGGGGCAGGGTCACCACCTCGGCTCCACCTGAGATCATCAGGCGTCGGATTCTCATGGGGAGCTGGCAACCTGGATCCCTCACATGCTCCTATGAGGGTCTGATGCTGCTGCTGATCTGACGGGGGGGTGGGGGGGGTGGGGGGGTGGGGGGGCGGAGTGGAGGGGCGGTGATGCGAGCGATGGGGAGCTGTGGGTGCAGGTGGGGCTTCACTAGCTTCCCTCGCTCGCCTCCTGCTGTGCGCCCAGTTCCTGGCGGGCTGCTGATGGGTGCCAGTCCACAGCCAGGGGGTTGGGGACTGCAGTTCTACATAGTTTCAGCCAATTGCCACTGTATTTCTAGTAGATGTCAGAAATCTGACTCTCTCTGGGGAATTCCCAATATTAAAAGTTGGCTCAGATTTTTTAAAAAATTATGCAGTTGAAATAAAACACATCTAAGGGCTGGTTTCAGCCTGGGGGACCACCAATTAGAGCCTCCTGACAAACTCTGAGTTTTCTGTAGCATTAATTGCCATGGTCTTACGTTCTAACATACCCATAAGGGCTTATACCCAACCCAGGCCAATAATAAATTCTTCCTAGGCTGGACCTGAACATGCCACATCCAAGTGTGTGTTGGGCTGGGGCTAGGGCTGGGGTTTATGGCCAGGAGGACTCTGAGAGTCCCATGTGACAGGCACACTGAGACCCTGGCAAAGGGCTGTAGGGAGTGGAGTATGCACAGTCACTTGTGCCCTGTCAGGGTTGGGTCTCTTTTTGAGCGAGACTTCCAGGCCAATTTCACTTCAGTCATATTTTAAATGTGCATATATAATATATATTTTGTGTATTAATATATGGATAATGAAAATGTTTGAAATACTTTCCCCTCATTTTGCTTTTGAAATCATTTGGCCCTGAAGAACATGTTGCAGCTATGATTGGCTGTGATTTCTCAATATCCTAGGAATTCTTGCAAAATGAGAAAAACCAAACCTACAGATAGTTTCTGAATATCACAGTTTAAATAACGCAAAATTAAAACACAAAATCAAAGCCATAGGGTGTTATGTAGTCATTGATTCAAACTTTTATTGATTTTTTTCTTTTTTCTTTTTAATTATTATGGGTACGTAATAGTTGTGTATCTTTATAGGATACATGTGATGTTTTGATACAGGCACACGATGGGAATTCATCAAATCAGGGTAATTGGGGTATCCAACACTTTTATTGATTTTGTTTCAGGAATTTTATTGTTCTTTACTTCAGGCTGTGAGTGTTTCTGCAGGCTCCTGGCAAATGTATAGACCCTAGATGGGCCAGCCTGGGGTGTGGGATCTGGGGGCACCCAAGGGGAGGGGTGTGGTTGGGCAACTGTTGGACTGGGGAGGCGTGGTTGCAGCAATGTGCCATAGTCCTACTTACTGGGAAAGATAGGGACAATGAGGCTGGTGGACAGGTGCATGTGGCTTCCTGGGGCTTTGTGGAGCTGCTCCCTGTGGTCTGAGGATGCAGCACCTGTGGGAGGAGAGCAGGAGCTGGCAGGTGGCCCTGCCCTGCCACCTTGGGGTGGTGTGGCTATGGGCATGTCACTGTCTGCCTGGCTTCCAGGAGCCACATGAGGTGCCACACAGGGTGGCTGGGGATTTTACAGGACCCCTTGACATCTGCCCCTGTGCTGCTTTGATGTCATCACCCACCCAGAGAAGCTAGAAACATAGATTTTTATGATGAAATCTCCTGATTTTTAAATGTCATTAAATGACTTTTAGTTTTCTTAATACTTTGTAGACCAAATAACTTGGGAGGTTCACTTGAGGCCAGGAGTCCGAGAAAAGCCTGGGCAACATAGGGAGACTCCGCTTCTAAAAATTGAAAAAAAAAATTAACCAGGCTCGGTGGCTGTAGTCACAGCTACTCGGGAGGCTGAGGCAGAAGGATCTCTTGAGCCCAGGAGTTTGAGGTTGCAGTGAGCTATGATTGTGCCACTGCACTCCAGCCTGGGCAATACAGTGAGACACCATCTCTCTAAAAAAATATATATATGTCCCTGGGGCCACCAGTTTGAGCCTTAGGGAACAGGCAAACTGGGGGGAGGTTCAGGGTCCCTCCAGCCCACACTGTCACTGTGCTCCATTCCTGGATCCCTACAGTCTTGTTTCTGCCCCAGGGCCTTTGCAACGACTGTTCCCTGTGTCTGGGGTTCTGCCCCCCACCCCCCAGGTCTGCATGGCTCATTCCTTTACCTTCTTCAAGTCCACACTCAAATGCCACCTTCTCATGTGGCCTTCCCTAACCACCCTCTTTAAATCACACCCCCTGCCCTTTCTGTTGCTTTATGGCGTATCTCTCTTCAAGGCATATTCTAGAAAGCTTCTCTTTGCTTTTTGGGTTATCTGCCTTCCCTGCTAGCCCGGTCAGCTCCCCCCAAGGGTTTTCATTGGAATGATAGAACAACACCTGGCTTTAGTGAGTGCTCCTAAGGTATTTGTTAAATTAGAAAAGAAAGGTGTTCTTCTCCCTCACCCTTCAGCAGAGGCCTTGCAGGAGCTGGGCGAGGGCAGAGCTGCCCATGGGGGGCCAGGAGCATGGAGGGCCAGATTGGGGCTGACAGGCCCAGACCAGTTTTCTTATCACTGTGGGGGGCCTTGGGCTGCTTGCTGGGCACCCTTGGTGTGAGCAGGAATCACAGGGAGCAGGAGAGGGCAGGGGACATATCTGGGCTTTGCATATCTGGGATGATTGCCAGTTCAGGGAGGGGGGTGCTCCACAGCCTCCTCCCAGCCTGCCTCAGTCCCTAAGACAAGGATCTCAAACCTCCCAGGGCTGAATCCAACTGCTGTATGTTTCCTTTAGTTTACAGAGTGCTGCAAAGAATAATAGTTGCCAACATTTAAACACCAGGATATTTCAACATAACAAGTTGTACTTCCAGCTTCTCTTGGAAGACCCGGCCTACCCAATGGGCCCCACATTCTCACCTGGCAGCAATTGTTAGACTAGTAGGTCTGTCTCCCTGGGGTGACCCAGGCCCCATCTCCTGTGAAGCCTGGCTTGAGGCATGATTAAGGAAAAGCTTGGTCGTGTTTTGTGATTTCCCTTCTCACAAAGGCTTTATTGGTCAACTGACAACAACAGAGAAGACTGAATCTTTTGAAAATGCCTGGATGAGTAAATAGGGGCAGGACAAGATTTCTGAGATACAAGAAACTCAGGAAAAAAATAATACAGATATGGAGAGATAAAGCAAATGATTCAAAATATTAAGAATTGGTGAATCTACATGAAGGATATTTGGGTTCATTGTACGGGTTACATCACTTTTCTATTGCTGAAAAAATTCAAAATAAAAGTTGGGAAAAAAAATCAATAAAAATGTAAAATTAAAGTTAATACAAAATAATATATCATGAGATAAAATACATCACTGAAAGAATGGAGGGAAAAATAAATTTAGAACTGAGTAACCTAAAAGTTAAACAGAATCTAATCGAATTTAAGAGATTATATACATATGCATATTACTATATATTTTATATTAAATATTTTTTATGTGTATATATTTTTCCCCTTTTAGATAAAAGCCTGTGTTCACCCTCCCACAATGTCTTCCTTTTCCTTTCTCTGAGATCAGTTTGAGGTCCATGACCCCTTGGTGCCGAGGTCTGTCTCTTCCCAGCTGTGGTGACTTACCCCCTCCGGCTGCCCAGCCCCGGCAGGGTGGGGGCCCCAAGGGTCTGAGGCTGGTGCTGGGGCTGGCAGGCTCCCACCTGGCTGCAGAGGCAGGACGATGAGTCTGCAGTTCTAAGAGCCTGGCTGGCACCCTCGGCCACGGGGAGGCACTGACCCAGCAGCCTGCTGGCAGCTGGGGCCCGTCTCAGCATCCCCCCTTCCCCCTGCGCCCCAGTGTCCAAGAAGATGGTGCTGCACCCAGTGAGTGCCAACGCCACACCCCTGTACATGCCTGAGTCATTCACCTACAATTGCTGACTGTCTTTCTCTATTTTCAGCTAACCATGCTGACACCTGCCGCTGGCTGCAGGACTTACTGCCTGCCAGGCAGGTATTGATTGGTCTTCCAGTTGAGGAAACTGTGGCACGTGGGGCTCAGCCACTTCGTGACTTAGCGGCAAGTCGCAGGATTAATTAAGGGGCAGAGTCTGGATCACAACCCAGGTCTGGCTCCACACCCTGAGTGAATGTGGGGACTGTGGGGGTGCCAAAGGACAAGAGGGGCCCACATAACTTTGAGGGCCCCCTAAACAGACAGCAGGATTTGAAGAGGGGGTATGAGTCCAGAGAATCTCTCCAGAATCAGCTGCTTTTCCCCCTCCACTGCCCCCACCCTGGCCCAGCCTCCAGCCCCTCCCGCCTGGACATCCCAGCAGCCTCCTCCCTGGTCTCCTGCTGTGTCCCTGCCCCCACGGCCTGCTCCCCACCCGCAGCCAGAGGGAGCCTGGGAACACCTGAGTCAGGTCAGGGCCCTCCTGGCTCAAAGCCCTGCCCCAGCTGCACCTTGCTCCAGGTAACAGCAAAGTCCTCAGCTTGACCCATGTCACCGCTCTGTATGGTCCCTCATAACCTCGCTGACCTCATCATCTCCTCTCCCTCAACCCCTCACTCACTTGCTCACTCATCACCAGCCGCAGCGGCGTCCCTCTGTTCCTCCAACACACCAGGCCCCATCCCAGCCCCTGCTGGATTTACTGTTCCCCCAGATGTGCATGTGGGTCCCGCCCTCATCTTCTTTCTTCAGGGCTTTGCTCACACCTCACCTTCTCCATGAGCCTTTCCTTGGCCACTCAATTTAAAACCACATCTTATACCTGGAAGCCACCACCACCTTCCCTATCCTGTTCTCTATTTTTTTTCATAGGACCAACATGTATCACCCCCAACATTCTCTAGAATCCACACGTACTGGTTATGTCTACTGTCTCTCTCCCCTCTGGAATCTCAGCTCCACGAGGGAGGGATCTTTGCTGTTCCCTGCTGTTTCCCCAGCACTAAGCACAGGGTCTGACACATAGTAGGTCTCAGAAAATATTTACTGAGTGAATGAATGAAAACCATTCTTAAGAGTTACTATATATTCCAGGCCCCACACCGATGAATCAGGCACCCCACTCTCCTTAAGTTGGTCACAGCTTTGGGGGCACACAGTAGGCCCACAGGTGGAGAGGGAAGGAACTCAGAGCCAGACAACCTGGGTTCAAATCCCAGCTCCACCACTTTCTCACTATGCGACCTCAGGCAAGCAAGTCTCCCTTCCTGGGCCTCAGTTTCCCCATCTGTACAACTGGGATAATCATAGCACTCACTCTGCAGGCTGCCCTTTGGAGTCAATGGGTTTGTTGTATGAGATGCTGACAGCATGACTAATTCCGAAAGCTGGTTCCCTTCCTGGAAGGGGCTGGAGTGGGAGGGGTGTGGCTGTGTGTTTTCCAACAGCCAACAATGGAACTCTTGTGGGCTGGGGCCCTCAGGCGTGGAAAACACATCCACCCCTGTGGGTTCTAGACAAAAGTCTCAGGTCTCAGAGTGGAGGTTTACCAGGGCATTTACATTCTTTGAAGATTATTGCAACAAGAAATATTGGTTTGGGGCATGTGAGGACACTGGGGTGGACTCCCATTTGACCATCTCTCCTTGCAAGGGGCAGCTGCGAGAGGTGGGGGAGAGGGGATCTCTCCCACCTACTGCTCCTAAGGATAGGATTGGATAGGCTTAAGACTATCTCTGGGCCACAATGATTGGTTCAGTGGGGTCCAATCAAAGTTAAGCATAGGAATTTTGTTTAGTACTTGGGGTAAAAAAAGATTTGGGTTTTGGACAGCGGAGAATACATATTTGAGGCCCAGAAACTCTGAAGTTATCTTGCTACCACAAGAAAAGCCAGCCTAAGGACAAAGCTAATACTTAGAGGACCACAAACCAAGAAAAATGCTGGCAATTGACTTAGCACCTTGATCAAACCATGCCTGATCTCCCTCTGGGATTTTCAGTTATGTAATCTAAAATTTTGACTTGTTTGAGTTCTTTTTAATGAGGCTTTATGTTACTTGTAACCGATACAACCAAACTGGTATATAGAGAAATTTTGTGGACCCAGAATCACTGCACTTTCACTAGGATGTATCACATGATTTTTACTTAGTTTGAGCCAATGTATTTCTTTCAGCTTAAATCAGTTCAAGAGTCTCTAGATGCCAATAAATGCTTACCTCTGCCAGGTCAGGGCTCTCTCTACAGACAAACATGGTCCCATTAACCTGTACAGACATCTTTGAAACTAACACAGAGGGACAGCTAGACCTGTTCTCCTTCCCAAGTTCCACCTCAGAAGAGGACAATAAGCTGGAAGAGTTACAGGACTTGGCAAAAACAGGAGCGCAAGTGCCTGGGAATTCAATAGTCTTCCCATCAAAGGTGGTGATGTGTGAGTGCCTTGTTTCCTGGCAGGTGGCAGGGGAGAGTGGGTGACACCCAAAGGTGCCCCTGAGGATCTCACATCTCTGCCCTGGCCCACAGGAGGAGGGGGAGCAGTGCACAGCATGGGTGGAGGCTTCACAGCGTCAGAATTACTTACAGCACTCCCCAGTCCAGAAGGCCTCCCCAGCCAGGTGGTACCTGCCCCCCACGGAGCAGACACACTGGGCTGGGGGCATGCAGTCAGTACCACTGAGCACAAAGCCCAAGTCGCACTGGCAGCCCTCCTGGCATGGTGTGGGGCAGCTGTCAGGAAGTGCAGCCCCAGTACAGAGCTGGGACAGGAGGAGCTGCAAAGCTCATAGTGGCTGTAGGGATGACAGGCCAGCCCTAGATGAAGACTGATGGGGGTTATATTCTGGAGCATTTCCAACTGGAAGAGGACCAAGGGAGCACAGGAAGGGTTAAGGGGCCAAGGGCAGGTCATGAGGGCAAAGGGAGGAAGGTGGAGGCATCATCAGAAGGTAGTATGGTGATGGTGGTGGTGGTAGTGATGGTGAGGTGGTGGTGATCATGGTGATGGTGGTGATGAAGGTGATGATGATGATGATGATGATGATGATGGTGACGGTGATGATGATGGTGGTGGTGATGATGTTGATGGTAGTGACGATGAAGGTGATGATGATAATGTGATGATAATGGTGATAGTGGTAGTCATGTTCGTTATGATAAAGGTGATGGTGATAGTGATGATGGTGGTGATGATGGTGATGGTGATGGTGGTGGTGGGGATGGTGATGGTGGTAATGGGGATGGTGATGGTGATGGTGATGGTGGTGATGGTGATGATGGTGGTAATCATGGGGGTGATGAGGGTGGTGATGGTGGTGATGATGGTGGTAGTGATGGGGATGGTGAGGGGGGTGATGGTGATGGTGGTGATGATTGTGCCTGGTGGTGGTGGTGATGGTGATGATGATGATGAGTCGGGGATAACATTTCCCGAGCACTGACTATAAGCCAGGCTCTGCTCCATGCTTCTCCTAGGCATTATATCTTATAATTCTTAATATTTTCTTCCTGAAATCACTGAAGAAAACTGAGTTAGCCAGAAACTATGAAGGATCATTATCATTTCGTCAATGAAAAGAACTACCTATAATTGAGCAGTTACCAAAAGCTTGCTTTTTACGTGCTATTTTATTTATACCTCACAGCAACCCCATGAAATAAAGAATTTCCCCACTCCCTTTTCTTTTACAGATGAGGAAACTGAGACCCAGAGAGGTTAGGTGACTTGCCCAAGGTCACACAGCTACCAAGTGACAGAGCAGGGATTAAAGGGATTAAAAACAATGCCAGTGGGCTCCACTGAGTCCACACTCCTACATAGCAAGAAGTGCCACCCCTACAGGCAGGACACACTCCCATGTCTGTTTACCCTCCCCCAGCCCACTTCACCCATTTGCCTGGCTGGCCCCACTGTTGTTTGGGCTTCTGAACCCTTAAAGAGCAGCAAGAAACTGCCTGGTGCTGTGGGAATTACACATACTTCAGAATGTGAAGCGTAGAAAGGTGAAGGGCAGCAGAGGGCGGCAAGTCGGTCCACACAAGGGCCCAAGTGCTCAGCTCAAGGGCCTCACTTTATCCCAAAGGCAGCAGGGAGGCAAAGCATCATGTTTCCTGCAGACTCTCTGGGTGACCTTGCACAAGGTACTTAACCTCCCTGTGCCTCAGTTTCCCTCAGCTCTACAACAGAAATAATAACCGTGCTTCCCTTGGCAGGTCATTATGAGAATTGAATGAGCCCCTACACAAGGCAGAGTCACTAACAGCCCGCTCCATGGCCACATGCTTCCCCATTTCCCAGCCCCCACGCCCCTTGAAGATAGCGGGACCATCACTAGTTGCGGCTAAAGGGCTATGATCAGAAATGACATGGCTGACTTCCAGGGTAAAGGATTGAAGAGTAGGGGTGCACATGTGTTAGGGGCGGCATCACAGGAAGTGAACTTGAACGGTGCCCTGGAGAAGACCACGGAATTTGTAGAAGAGAGAAACTATCCTTGGTCATGTTGGGTCATGTTCAGGTTAGTTTGTCACTGCAGCACAACCTGGGCTACCCTGACTGATTCAACAGTACTCAGTGTCATCTGTCATTGTTATAGAGGGTTTTAAGCAGGTAGGGTCTTTGGGGGCACAATTAGCCAGCAGGGTATGCAGTGGCTCACTTAGTGTGGCATTGACCTAGGAGGACATCCTGGAGGCGGTATAGGGCCACCTGGTGGGATCAGGCTGAGAAAGACCCTTCCCTGGGAGCACTGACTCACTGCAGGCCACAAGATGTCTCCAGGGCTGCACAGGAAGGCCACAGCGCTGGCATTCCCGGATGTGGCTCCCCAGCACAGCACACAAAGTCTGCCTTGAGTCCCCTGTGGCACAGAGGTCATGGAAGCAGTTCTCCACGTGGACCTGAGGATCCGTGTCCTTCCTACAGGCCCTGTAGGGCCCATCACAGGCACCCAGCACTTCACAGAAGGCCTGGTATAGGGCTGCCTTGTCCGGTGGGCACAGAGGTACTAGGCCCATGGTTAAGCTGTGGGCATCAGAGAGCAACATGCTATTGGAGCCACTGAAGTCATTCTGAGTATCCATGCTAAAGTCCCCGCCCAGGCCTCAGAGGGTATCAGTGTAGGTCTCAGGCACTGTCACCCAGAGGGCACAGGATGCATGAAAGGCCACAGAGAGGCTGGAGGTTGCCTGGACTGTGATGGTTGAGGACAGGGAGAAGGCCCAGAGCGTGCCCCCAGCCAGGGTCAGGGTCAGGCCAGCCTGGAACCTATTCACCTGGAACACAGACATCTAGGCTGTGTCAGGCTGCTGTGCCCAGATACCAGCCCCTCCTGGGCCCCTGCTTCTGCCCCTATGCCACTCTCCACATGGCACCCAATGAGTCCTTTAAAATCACAAATCAGGTCCTGCCCCTCGCTTGCTCAAAACCCTTCCATGGCTCCCTAGTACACTTGGATAAAACCCAAACTTCTCATCACGGCCTGTGCAGTCCCAAAGAATGGGCCTCTGTCCTTTCCATCCTCATCTAGTCTCACTCACCCCCTCGCTTACTCGCTCACTCTGCGCCAGCTACCTGGGCCCCCTGCTGTTCCCCCACACAGTTCCAGCCTCTGGCCCTGTGCGCAGGTGATCCTCTGCCTGGATACTCCTCCCGCGGTGCCTACACGACTCCCTACCTCGTGTCCTTCCCTTCCCTGCTCCCGCGCCTCGCTGCTTCCCTGTCTGAAAGCGCAACACCCTCGCTGGCCCTCTCGCCCCCTTCCCTCCCTGACCTCCAGAGTAAGCTGTTACCTTCTGATATTCCAGAAGTTTACTTATGTATCGGTTTATTGTCTTTCTCTCAAGGATTTTTGTCTATTTTTCAACAAAATAAATAAAGTCATTGCCCTTGGAGAACTATTCTGTCAAGAAGAAGATAGACAATAAACAAAGACATGATTAACAGAAAAGATGATTAAAGATGCTAAAATGAGGGGTTATAACTGAGAGAGACGGGGGGCGGTGGCTCCTTTCATGGGTGTCATCAGGGAGGGCGTCTAAGAGAAGGTGACATGTGAGCTGAGACTGGAAGGATGAGAACGTATCAGTACGTGAACACCTCGAGGAAGAGTGTTTCAGGCAGAGGGAATAGCCAGTGCGGAGACCCTGAGCTAGGAGCCTGCCGGGGGTGCTGGAGGACAGCGGGGAGGTCAGCGTGGCTGGAGCAGATGAGTGAGGGACAACGGGGAGGAGATGAGGGCAGGGAGGTGACAGAGACCAGTTTTGCAGGGTCACTTAGGCCATGATTTCACTCTGACTGAGATGGAGCCGTGGGAGGGCTTTGAGATAGGAGGGATGTGACCTGAGTTAGGAGTTTTAAAGACTGCATCTTTACCCTGCCTGCTGCGGGTGGGGTGCAGGGTCACCAGTATAAAGCTAGCTTGACCTTGCAGTTATATGTTTTATTTGTTGATCAAATGCTTTTATGCCCTTACTAAATGCCTTCTCCTAGGCAGTTGACATTTTTTAATCCTCACATACAGGTAGGTGCCATTCTCCCCAATTTTATAGATGGGAAACTGAGGCACAGAGATGTAAAGCCACTAGGCCAAGGTCAATAGCTAGCAAATGGCACAGTGGGATTTGAATCCTGGCCCCCTGGGCCCTGCCACACGCGCTTCACCACTTCACCATATTGCGGGCTAGAGCCTCCACTGAGCGCCCAGGTGGGCCCAGCACCTATCTGCCGCCGCCCTTGGGGGGCCCAGAACAGGATTACCAGTGGAGGCCACATCTCATATGTCTTCAGTTTAAGAGTTACAAATCAAGCTGCCAAACTGTTAAATAAAATATGCTCTGTCTCCTGCCTTAATACATAGATCTTAATGTCCTGGAGGCCAGGTGTGACATGAGAATTTTTGGCACCCAAGGAGAGGCTGCGCCAGGCCTGCTGCTTCTCTTCTTCCCGGCCCTGGCTCCAGCCCTCCCTGCAAGAGGGGTTGCATACTCATACAGCCCAGCCTGTGCTCACTCAGCCCAGCTTGGTCCCCACTCACTCCTGCAATGGGGTCTAGACATGTCACATTGGCCATATGGTCCACTCTTGTGAGGAAGGACCTGGGGATGAGGCCAGTGTGGGCCCTGGAAGTGGCCCAGAGCCTTTTAGGCAGGAAATTCCCATTCCTGGAGCATGGTCTAGGAGGTGGTGCAGGAGGGAGCTCAGGCTCCACAGAGGCATATCCCAGTGGACTCTGCAGCTTGTGGAGTAGGGCATGGTCAGAGGAGGGCTCTGAAGCCCAGGGCTAGGGCAGGGGCCCTCTGCCCAGTTCTAAGGCTGACAGAGTCCCCAGTATCTCCCTCTCCAAAGGGAATGCTCTCAGGCTACATTTCTTTAGCCTGTTGTTATGTTCATTAGTTGCCAGAGTTCTCTGAGGCCCACGACTAGAGCTGGGTGATGCTCACCTGGACCACTCCAAACTGTCCTGCCAGCAAGTGAGAGCCACCATCCTGCCACGCCCGTCCACCTGCTGGACCCATGTGGCACCCCAGGGCTCCTGGCGCCCAACCTCCACTCAGATGATGAAGGGAGTGTGGCATGGCCAGCATGTTCTGGCCAATACCTTCCAGCCAGGCCCTTGAAGCTGGTGGTAGGTCCCATTGAAGGTGCATAGGTGGGGGTCTCCATAGAGCCACAGTGTCCCATAGTGCATGGGGTAGCAACCCCAAACACCCCTGCACTGGCAGCAGAGCTCACAGGGCCCATAGGCATGAGGGTGGCACTCAGGTGGATGTCCAGGCCTGAAGCACATGCACTCCTGGTCGTAGGCAGCTGTGGGCAGCACCTCAGCACCCAGAGGGATATAGTGGCCTTGCAGGTGGCAGCCATAGTGAGTGTGGAGCATGCAGATACCAGCCTCCAGGGCAAAGCCCTTACAGCAGAAGCAGCATGCTGTGCACTGGCAGGTGCAGGGTTCGGAGGAGTTGAGGCTGGCACAGGTGGCTGGACAGGGTGGCCCACAGAAGTCATAGTAGCAATGGGCTGGACATGCCATACCTGGGGGAGGGGAAGTATGGCCCAGGGCCACTACCCTGAAACCTTTGCTCTCTCAATCAGAGGGAGAAAAACCTGGGGGCAGGGAAGCCAGAGTGCAGGACTCCAGGACGATTCCCAAACCATGTTGCTCTTGATCGATGCTTTCCCATATGTCATTATAATATCATAGCCACAGGCCACTTAAAACTTGTGGCACATGATGAAAAATTTGGACAATTCAGGATCAAGAGCAGGGAGGTGGGAGGTGGGAGGTAGGATCAGATAGGTGCCAACAGGAGCCCTGTTCTGGCTTGAAGCTGGGTCCCATCCCAAGCAGGGCTCAGGGTCCCCCTGGGGATGAGAGACTCAATACACCAGGAAAGGTTGCATCCTAGCTAGCCAAGGGGTTAGGCTGTTGTCAGAGCTGAGGTTGGCAAAGGTGAAGGGGCACCTACTGCACCCCAGGCAGGCGGACACTGCACAGGGTCTCCAGTGTGGTGCACAGCATGCAGTTGCCTGTGCCGGACTGGCAGAGGTCGAAGAAGCAAGCTTGTGTGTAGGACACGGGATCCTCATACCAGTGGTACTCAGCGAAGGACCCAGAGCGGTTCGTCGGAACTCGGTAGAGCTGTTTCAACCTGTGCCTGTCCTGGCAGGGCTTGGTGTCCCCAGTGTCCCGCTGGCAGCCGGGGGATCATGGGACTCAGCATGGCCACCTTCTGCCTCCCACCTGGCCATCCCCTGTCCGCCCTCCTCCTCCAGCCCCTGCCAGGCTCTCCCTGCCAACCTCTGACAGCAGCTGGTGCAGTTTTAGAGACGTTTAAAGCCCCAACCCATGGAAACAAATGATTTTCCTCCTGTCACTCAGTACGCGGTGGTCATTAATTAGATCATGGATTCTGGAATCAGCCTTGCTGGCTTCCAATCCCAGCTCTGCCACTTGGACAAGTCTCCAAATCTGTGCCACCCAATACTGCATTCACTGGCCACCAGAGGCCACTGAGCACTTGAAATGTGGCTAGTGTGACTGAGGAACCATACATTTAATTTTGTTTAAATGAATTGACATTTAAATTTAACTAGAGCATGCAGTTAGTGGCTGCTGCATTAGACTGATAGTGGCTGTTGCAGGACTAAAGTCTCAGTTAGGGAGGGTGTCTCCCACCTCCCTTGCGACAGGTGGTAGAGAGGAGTATTAGGGTCAAGGACTCTGGAGCCAGGATGCCTGGGCTCAAATGCCCATTCCACCATTTCCTACTGTGGGAAGTTGGGCAGATACTTATCCCTTCTGTGCCTCAGTTTTCCCCATCTGTGAATAGGTATAATAATTGTTCCTGGTTCTAAGGGGAGCCACATGTTTGCTATGAGCGCCCTGTGCTTCAGCCTGTCTTTCCTTCTTGAAGCACAGCCTGTTTGTGCCCTGTTTGCCCCCAAACCAGGCCTTCCCTGGCCCAGTGTGGCCACTCACCCAGGCTGGCTGTCCTGGGTCTGCCAAGCATTGCCAAAGATGGCATCATTGTTGGGGGCAAGTGCCCCCCTGGGGAACACCTTGTCACACTGGGGTTGCTGTTGAAGTTGCCGAAGAGGCCACAGAGGTGGCCCGGGTACTCAGGCCCCACCCACACGAACAGTGTGTCTCAGCCGTTGAACTGCACCTGTAGCCGGGTGCCCGCCTGCAGTAGCACCAGGCCCTGTTCCCACCACACGCGGGCCTCTGGGCCCAGCCACACCAGGAGGCTCACTAACTGGCCATCCACCTGGGGTGGGAGCTCAGGGTCTGTCTCCTCCTGCCGCCTCCTGCTCTGCCCAGCGCCATCCACACACCCCTTCGTGACCCCACAGCAGGTGTGGTTTACGTGTCTCCACATCCAGCTGTCTGCTCCACGGCACCAAATACCCCAACCCTCACATAGCCACTCTCAGCTTAGCGCCTTTCTCTTCATTTTCCCTCCCTTGGCTTTTCTCATCCACTTCCCAGGCTTCAGACCCCATCTGAATTCTGATGATTCCCATATGTCGCTCTCCAGCCCACACCAGCCCCAGAACTCCAGGCTCCCCCACCCTGCTGCTGTGCTCCAGCGCCGGGGCAGAGGAGGGCAAAGGGGCACCTCAAACTCCACATGTTCAAACCTGAGCTCCCAGTCTTGCCCCAACCCCCTCTCCCCGCCTTCTCCATCTCCGGAAGGGGCAGCTCTATCTTTCAGGCTGCTGAGGCCAAAAGCCAAGTCCCCTTGGAACCTGTCCTCTCTCTCCCCCTACGTGTGATCCTTTCAAAATATTTCCAGAATCCAACCACTTCTCCCCTCCGCTACCCTCCCCCTGGTTCCAACCACCGCCCCTTCCTGCCTGAACAGTCCGTCAGCCTCCTCTCTAGTCCACCTGCTTCCCCCAGGCCCCAGCAGTCTGTCCCCCGCATGAAGCCAGAGGGATCCTGTTAACACCTGAGTCAGATCAGGGGCCTCCTTGGCTGAGAACCCCCCCCAAAATCCCACTCCATTCTGCGTAACAGCCAAAGTCCTCCCAGTGACCCATAAGGTCCTGCAGGATTTGTCCCCGGGAACTCCCTGACCTCACCTCCTGCTCTCCTCTGGCTCACTCCACTCCAGCCACACTGGCCACTGGCCTCCTTGTCCTTTCTTAATAAGGCTAAGGGCACTTCCACATCTGGACTTTGCACCTGTGGTTCCCTATGCCCGGAATGCTCTTCCATCATGTATCATAAGGCTCTTCCTTCCCTCCAACAAGTCTCTCCTCCAAAGTCACCTCCTCAGTGAGGCCTTTCCTGCTCATCCTATTTAAAATTATAATCCCTACCCCATACACACATGCATTGCTGATTCTCCTGTCTTGTTTCATTTTTCTAGTACTTATCACCACCTGTGATATTATATATTTATTTTTTACTGTCTCCTGCTATTATAATGTGCACTCTAGGAGGGAAGGGAATCTGTCTGTCTTGTTCTCTGCCATGTCCCCAGAGCCTAGAACAGGGCCTGACACAAGGTAGATGTTCAGTAAAGTTTTGCTGAATGGATGGATGATGGATGGACAGATGGAGGGATGGATGGAAGGATGGATGAGTGAATTGATAGGTGGATAGAGGGATGAATGAAGGGGTGGAAGGAGAGATGGATAGCTAGATGGAGGGATGGATGGATCAACGTGCACTGTATTGTTGGAGAGATGGTTCAAGGCAGGGAAGGTTCAATGAAGGGATGGGTCAACAGGGGGTAGACCAACTGAGGAGTGAGAGGATGGAGAGGTGGAGGCATGGACGGGTCCATGAATGGATGGAAAGTTGGGCAAATAGATTGAATGATGATTGTATGGAAGAATGGGAAGATGGAGGGATGGGTGGGTAACTGAATGGAAGGAGGGTGAAGGAATGGGTGGATGGATGGATGGATGGATGGGTGCAGCATTAGCCTAGTGGATAAGGGTGAGATGAGGGATTGGCCTAGGCAGGACTGAGAGCTGGGCAGTCACCCTTCAGCCCCCTCACCTGGACTTGGCACCCTCATTCCAGGATCACACGAGTCTGGGCTGCTGAGCTCCACCTGCACACGGTACAAGAAGGACACGTGCTGGCTGCAGAAGTTCCTGTTGGAAGCTTCCATGCTGAAGGAGAAGCCCCCAGGGATGGACCAGGTGGTAGGTGCAGGTGCCTTGCAAGTGGGCTACGGCCCCATCCAAGGTGAAGTAATGAGGGTCTCCGGTGGCCACACAGGTGCCCAGGGGGCTCTGGCAGCCCAGCCAGCCACCCCGCAGGCCACAGATCTCCCCAACAGGGCAGTGTGCTAGGCTGCAGCAGAAATGCCCAAGTCTGTCATAGCTGCAGTGGCGAGTGCATCGGTTCAGCCAGACCAGGTCTCCCACCTAGGGAGAGTGGCCAGATCAGCATCCCCTGAGCAGCCCAGGCCAACATGAGCAGGGCATGGTGGAGGCCTGAGGCAGGCCTGGCAGCTGGACCTGAAAGAGCAGAGGCTGAGGGGCTGGCTCAGCCTGGGGATGGCCATGAATGCAGCTTGTAACAGGCCCACTACCTTAGCCAGAGGGCAGCAAACTAGTGAAACTGTTTTCCCTCAGTGGAAAGCACAGCCCAGTGGTTAAGAACACAGTTTTGGGGTCAGAGAGACCTGGAGTCAAGACCTCGCTCTGTCCCTTAAGAGCTCTGTGCATCTTGTAGCCTCAGTTTCCTCCTCTGCACAATGGGGACAATAAGGGGCTGTTTGAGGGTCAGTGTGATCATGTGCGTGAGGCACTTAGCACCCAGTTGGCCCTCTGTAAGCAAAATCTTGATATGTTATCTAATAGTCTTAGTATTAATAGCATGCTGGCCCGGTGCTGCACACATAGTGAGTGCTCAGAAAGTATTACCTGTTGTTATGATGATGGACTACCCACGTAGTAAATGACCAAGATGTGTTTGCCATTGTTAGCATTACATGGCACAAAAGGTTAGCACAGGAACGTAGCAAATGCCTGGTACATTATTGGCTATATTATTCTTATCATCATCATTATTTTAACATGCTTGCATACAGGTAGGCGCGTATTGTTTTTTAGTAAATGCCCAAACAATATTATCATTATTAAAATGCTTAGCCCAGGCATGGACACAAAGTAAATACCCAATACATTTTAATTATGGTTAATAGTATGGGACCTGATATGTGGCCAGGACTCAAATGTTGGCCATTAAAATAACACTAACAACAATAATGAAGCATTTAGTACAGGGTCTTGTACCTATTAATGTTCAATAATATTAGCTGTTGTGACTATTATTAGTAGTAGTATATTATCAAAGTGTTTAGTTGGGGCCAAGCATTTAATAGGCACTCAGTAAATGGTGGCTAATTAAGGAAAAGCCAATAATGCTAACAATAGCGATAATGCTATCAAGCACTTAGCACACAGTGCTGAGCATGGGGAATGGTCTTTGTAGATTTAGTAGTAGTATTGGAATCATTAATAATAAAAGAGGCCAGCACATTGTAAATATTCTGGTTTGGGCGCCCATCCCTGGTATGTTTTGGGGGCTCCCTGACCCCCGAGATGGCCGGGCCCCCCTCGCAGGAGCAAGACTGAGCCCCCCCCAACCCCGTCACCTGGTGGGAGCGGCCTCCGTGGGCGTAGCCACACTGCTCCAGGCGGGCGTACACCCCTGGCCCTAGCCCTGGCCCACATCGCGCGGCGTCGCAGGCACAGCCTGGCGCAGGCAGGGCCGCCACCCGGTGCAGCTGGGCGGGGACGCAGAGCCGCGCCCGGCGGGGTTCCGAGCGGAGCTGACAGCGGCTGTGCTGCGGGCACGTTGCGGCTGAGCAGGGAGGAGAAAACGCGCGCGTCGGGAGGCTTAGGATGTCCTCGCCACTTGCCCGGCTCCCTGACCGAGTGCTTCAGATCCCGGCTCTGTCCCTGACCCGGGTCGTGTTGCTTAACCGCTAGGAATCGGCACCCTCCTCCCCCGCCCCCCACCCAAAAAAAAAGAGGCTCTTTAGTACTGGCCTCAGACTTGCTTTGAGGGTAAAGCAAATTAAAATAAATTAAGCGGTTGGGACAGTGCCTGGCACCCTGAGCGCCCTGGATACACATGACCTATTGTTGTTGTTATCCCAGAAACAGCCACTAGTTGGCCTACCTTTCTCGCTCCGTGAACACTGCCCCACCCCTCTGCCCTACTCCAAAGGCTTCGACGGCTCCCTGCATCTGGATCTAACATCAGTGGGGACAGGGCCTGGTTGTAGGGGTGTCCTGACCCCCAGGATGGTCCCATAGGGCCTTTTGGTGCCTTTTGGTTGAGTAATGGAAGAGCCCCCGCCCAGGAGAACATGACCTGCCCCTATTGCGGCCCTAATGTCAGAGCCAGCTGGGAACCTCTGGTAGCTGAGCACTAGGGCGCCCGCAAAACCTTTCACTCAAGGGAGGAGAGCAGGATGTTTTGGGGACAATAAGAAAGATGTGGCTATGAACTAGGTTTTTCATATCGGGGAACTGTTGCTCATGTGGTTAGGCATGAGCAAATCATGGCAGTTTTTTTTTCTTTTTAAGCCCAAATCTATTAGGAAATCATGCTGAAGTATTTACACGATATCTTGAATTTGCTTTACAAAAAGTAAATAAATAATATGAGGGGTGGGGAAGGACACAAGGTTGGCCACAGCTTGGCCGTTGTTGAAGCTGCCCGATGGGTACAAGGGGGACATTCATTATACGATTCTTTCTACTTTTGTTAGTGTTGAAAAGTTATATAATAAACAGTTAAAGTAAATCAAGAAAAAAATTGAAGGATGTGGCTATAATAAAACTTCTTCCAACCCTGGAGAAAGAGTCTTGGGTTCAAGTCTCAACTCTGTTCTTTATTAGCTGTGGATAACTGGCTTTACCTCTGTGAGTCTCTGTCTTCCCAACTGTGAAATGGGGGCAACAGTCATCGTCTCTCGCTTGCAAAATGTTTCTGAGGAGATGACAGCAAGAAGCACCTAGAGCCCTCAGCCCCATGCCTGGGACATTGTAGATGTTCAATAAGTATTAGCAGTTGTTGGGATTATTATTTTAGCACCTCTGGGAATTACAAAGGTGAGCATCTCAGGTCAGGCTTTCTGACTGTGGAAGAGGAACACCCAGACACCTTGACAGGGAGACAGGGAACAGGCACAAAAAGTCTTCAAGTCGGCCCAGGAGTGGTGTTCAAAATATACAGCAATCAGTAGATTACAGGATCCCTACCAATCAGCATGTATGCATCAAGCTGGAGCTTGGGAAGAGTGTCTGGAAGCCCTGCCTTGCCAGGCTTTGGAATATGTGAAGTTGTTGGGGGCACTCAGGCAGCTCTGGGGTGCAGAAGCATTTTAGTCTGTGAACAACTAGCATGGCCATACAGAGTATGATGATGAATTCCCTCTGTGCCTGACCATGACTCACCACAGAAGGAAGAATTCCTCCAGTGTCCAGTGGTGATGTTCACACCCTGGCAGACAGAAGCTTATGTCTGCAGGGCCAAGCAGAGGATGTGGTCACTGCCCCCAGCAAGATATAGATCACTGACACAGCTGGATACATGTGGATCCAGGTAGATCTTTGCAAGATACAGATCACTGACACAGCTGGATACCTATGGATCCGGGTAGATCTTACTGTAGCAGGGGCCAAAGAGCCCCTGGGGGTCCTGCAGGAGCCAGCACCACCTCCTGGGCGATACCATCTGAGTCATCCCCACAAGCCTTGCTCTGCTCCTCCAAGGTAGTGCGAGCCTCAGTGTCATTACTGGGGTTGCTGTTAAAGTTGTCACAGAGGCCACAGGTGTGACACTCAAAGAGCTGGGGCAGGATGAGGGTGAGGCTGTAGGTGAGATCTGTGCTGAGCCGTAGGCCGAAGTCTGACTGCAGCACAGAGAAGAGGCCGCTCCAGTCCACAACGAGGGTGCTCCACTCACGCTTACAGGGCTGTCACCTCACCATTCATTCATCGAAGGCACAGACAGGATCAAAGGCAGGCTCCCGAGAGCAGGACCATGTTTATTTGGTAAAGTGTTGCCGGGCACATAGTAGGTGCTCAAATGCATGTAAAAGATTTTTAAATGAAGGGACAAAGACAGAATTATAATAGTGAACATCTCTTGTTTCATCTTGCTCAGCATCCATTTCTTCTTTCTCTGGATTCCCTTGAGAACCCACCCCTCCAAAATCCATCCATGTGGCTCACAGGAAGTTCACCCACCCTAAATTCCAGCACATGACCCAGGCCCAGCCAATCAGCTAGTCCACAAGGACTGGTTCAGAGATGGTCACACATGACTTAAGCTGGGCCGATGAGGGACAGCCCTGGGACTTTTTAGAAAGAGCTACTCTTCCTCCAGTGGCATTTGCTAAACTGACAGCTATCTTTGTCCCTACAAGGTGGGATGGTACATGCCTGAAAATGAAGGAAAGTAGAGCCCAGAAATGGAGACAGACTCCAGACATGTTGTTTGAGCACTTCGATCTAGCTATGCCTAAATCCAAGGACCTGTAGATTATTTTTCAATTATGTAAACCAATAAATTTATTTTTTTAAGCTGGTCTGAGGGGTGTTTCTATTATTTTAAACTGAATGCATCTGATGGATATAGACAGAAAAGGTGGTATAATCAGAGAATAGAGGTAAAAATGTAGAAATATTTTAGAGGAAATAAGCTTTTCCACTGGGGCTATAGGTTTGAGTGAGGGTCTGGGATTCCTAGAACCCACATGTCCCCCAAAGCTGGTGCTTACCTGAGCCATGCCTGGGCTGTCCCTCTGCAGGTGGATCTGGGTCCCGTTAACCTGGATAGATACCTCTGAGATGAGTGTGATTGGGCTGCTGGACCTGTTCTCCTTCCCCAGCTCTGCTCCGAAGAAAGGCCGTGAGCCAAAGGAGCCACAGGATTCGGCAAGGACGGATACACAGGTACCTGAGGACTCAACGGTCCTGCTATTGAAGGTGGTGATGTGCGAGTGCCCAGTTGCCTGGCAGGTGCCAGGGGAGAGTGGGTGGCACCCAAGGATTCCCCTGAGCATGCCACATCTCTGCCCAGGCCCACAGGAGGAAAGGAAGCAGTGCACGGTGTGGGTGGAGGCCTCTCAGCAGCAGAATTGCTCACAGCACTCCCCAACCCAGAAGGCCTCCCTGGCCAGGTGGTAACTACCCCCCATGGAGCAGCCACACTGGGCTGGGGGCACACAGTCTGTGCTGCTGAGCACAAAGCCTGAGTCATACTGGCAGCCCTCCTGGCACGGTGTCAGGCAGGGCAGGCTCAGTGCAGGAGCTGGGACAGGAGGAGCTGCAGAGCTCATAGTGGCTGTGGGGATAACAGGCCAGCTCTGGAGGAACACAAGTCATTCACCACAAGGACATCAGCTTACTGCCCCAAGATCAAATTCTGTTCCCTGCTATCTCCCCAGAGCCCAGCGCATGGCAAGCCTCGATGAATATTTGTTGAAAGAATTCATGAATGTATTGAAGCTCTTCTCTGTAGCATTTATTTGTTCAACTTTGTCTGAGCATCTACTACATGCCAGGACATTCCGGGGACTGGAGACACGTTAGTGACCAAGACAGAAGTCCCTGACCTCATGGAGCAGATGTTCTGGAGCAGAGGTTGACAAGGCTCACTCCCCAGGCCGAATCTGGCCCGCCACCTGTTTTTGTACAGCCTGGGATCTAAGAATAGTTTTTACATGTTTAAGCGGTTAGAAAAAAATCAAAAGAAGAATATTTTGTGAGGTGTGAAAATTATGTAAAATTCAATTTTCAGTGTCCATGAATAACATTTTAATGAAACCCAGCTCATTTGCTTATGTATTGTCTATGGATGCTTTTGTATTATAACAGAAGAGTTGAGTAGTTGCATCAGAGTGTGGCCCAGAAAGCCTAAAATATTTATTATCTGGCCCTTTATAGTAAAAATATGCTGACCCTATTCTAGAGGGGGGAATTGAACAGTGAACTAGTAATAAATAAAAGATAATTTCAGATTGAGAAACTAGGTCAAGTGACAGAGTGGCCGGGCCCTGTGGGCTGCTTTGAGGACCGTAGAGAGGCAGGGCTCTCTGCAGAGGTGACATCTGAGCCAAGTCCTGAACAATGGAAGGAGCCAGCCATGTGATCTCTGGGGAAGAGCATTCCAGGCAGGGGGAACAGCAAATGCAAAGGCCCTGAGGTAGGAAAGAGAGTGGCTGGAGCCTCAGCGTGGAGTGAGCTAGAGAGAGGGTGTGTAGGGGCAGGTGGGGTGGGCAAGGTGAGGCACACTTGAGGGTCTCTTAGGAAGAGGCCTGAGGGTTGAATTTCATCCCAGGGACAATGGGGACCCTGGGATGGTTGTAATCAAGAGTCTGATGAGATCTGACTTATACTTTTAAAGACCTTATGCCAGGTGCTGGTGACACAGTGGTGACCAAGACAGACCCCAGTACTGTCTTTGGGGGTTTCACAGATCAGGGAAAGACACAGTGGAGGAGAGATTACTGAGGAGGCGTGTGTGTGTGTGTGTGTGTGTGTGTGTGTGTGTGTGTGCGCGCCTGAGGGGTGTCTCCCAGTCTCAGATTTAATAAAGGAAGTCAGAAAAGGAGAAGTGCCCTAGGGTGGGACATGAGAGTTTTTCAGCTCAAAGTTCATTTTGATTTGGGTGCCCAGAGTCCTGGGGCTGGGGAGACCTCTGCACCCTTCCTGGATCGGTTTCCTGGGTTCCTGCCGCCTGGGACGTCCTCTCAGCCAACTGGGCTCCCTCTCTCACCTCCTTTGGTCTCCACTCCCAGGGCACTTCCCTGCACCCCAGGCCATCCTTGACCCTTCAATTTAATCCCTGCTTCATCTACGTATTTATTGGCACCTTCTTTACTGAAATGTCCCCTTCATGAGGGCGGAGTTTTGTCTGTTTTGGTCAATGCTGTATCCTCAGTGCCCAGAACACTACCTGGCACTTAATGGGTGTTCAACTAATATTAATCATTGTTACTGGGAAGTGAGTAATGACCCCAGGGCTTGTCTCTGGCTTTGGCAGGAGAGGGGGGCCAGGTAGGGCAGGACCCCCAGCATGCCCACCACCAATTCCTACTGCTGGCCTGTGGGGCATGCAATGGCCTGCTTCCTTTGGACAAAGACAGGTTTTGTTTGCAGGACACCGAACTTGCTTCCTGTTCTAAGAGGTACATGGGGCGAGGGGCCGGGGGAGGGAGCCACAGCCTTGGGGTCCTGGCAGTTCGGGGGTCCCAAGCCTTCAGGGGAAAGTCCTCACTCCTTGCCTGGCACACATCCTGGCCTCGTCTCTCTCCAGGCTGCCCCCACCTCTGGCTTGACTGCACACAGCCTCTGGGCCTCCGCAAACATGGTTCCTTCTTCCCAGAACATTTGGCTTCTCCTTGTTTACCTTTCTGACTCTAACTTGTCATTCAGGCCTCAGCTCATGTGTCCCTTTCTCTGGGAAATTTGCCCTGACTTCCCAGGCTGGGCCAACACCTCCTCTGGCTTCCACACACCCCTGAGCTTCCCCCACAGCCCCAACCACACTGCGTCGTCACCATGTGAGGACAGCTCAGCCTATCCCAGTGGAGTGTGGGCTCCGCGAGGTCACCGCCATGTTCCCAGCATCACCCAGTGCAAGGTCAGGCCCAGAGGGACCCCTCTCCACCACCCCCTAGCTGTATGGCCTGGGGCTTCACCCTTTGCTTCTGTGCCTCGGTGTATGCTCCTCAACGGCACAGTTGTCCTGCTCACACTAAAGGGGAGAAAAGACAGCTCAGGCCTCACTCCAGCTGCCTGTGAATTGGGTCTGGGCTGGGCTGACCCCAGGCCCTCCCCAGGACAGGCTGACTCAGGAGTCTGGGACAAGGTCTGTCAACAACAGGGCCCCAGGATGCAGAGCCCTGTGGTTTTGATCTGGGGGAGGATGATGTTAACACAGTGTCTTTCCCTAATGTGAAGGTTCAAAATCAATTTAATAATGACGGCTAATACTTCTACAGCATTCACTATGTTGCCAGAAACTGTTAATCAGTTTGATTCTCACAACAACCCCCCAAGTAGGTACTATTACCATCATTCTTTTGTTGTGGTTAAAGGAAAAACTGAGGCGCAGGGAGGTTAAGTGATTTCTCCCAGAGCACACAGCTGGGAAGTGGTAGTACTGGGATTCTAACCACGGCAGTTTGACTTTGGGATCTGTGTTCTCAACCTCAATGCTATACAGTAAGAGGGAATTCCCTGCTTTAAGAAATGAAATAGAATAGAAAAGAGTGGAAAGTGTTTGAGTGCTTGTTCCTATTTGCTGACCCTTTGTATTACATGCATGCAAATATTGGTGTGGTAGGTGAAATTATGGCCCCCAAAGATGTCCATGGCTTAATCTCTGGGTCCTATGAATATGTTATGTTACATGGCAAAGGGACTCTGCAGAAGAGATTAACATTATCTGGATGGGCCCAAGGTCATCACATGGGCTCTTAAAAGTGGAAGAGGGAAGCAGAGATCTCCTGCCAGAAAGAGGCAGAAGATTTCAAAGAATGAGAGGGACTTGACCCACTGTTGGTGCTTTGAAGATGAAGGAAGGGGCCGTGAGCCAAGATATGTGGGCTGCTTCTGGAAGCTAACAATGGTCCTAAATTCGCAGACAGCAAAGAAACAGGGACCCCAGTCCTGTAACTGCCAGGAATTGGTTTCTGCCAACAATCAGACTAACTGAGGAAATGATTCTGCCCTAGGCCCTTCAGAAAGTAATGCAGCCCTGCCAGCAGCTTGATTTTAGCCTGACAGGAACTGCATTGGAACTGGGACTTGTGTTATTTTAAGCTGCTGAGTTTGTAGCAATTTGTTACAGCAGCAGTAGAAAACTATACGATTGGATCCCCAAACTAACCATATTTTGTATTGTGAGTCTCTATCAAAAATGTTTGAAATACTACTTAATGCTCTTGACAAAGATCACTTGGCAGCAGGATCAGAACAAGACAGAGTGGACATTTGTCCCTTGGGCACCAGCCAGTACCTATTGCCCATGGCTAGCCTCATCCCACCTTCTGCCTGGGCAATCTCCCCAGGAACAGAGCCTGGGGTTGGGCAAAGCCCATTGGATAATCATATTCCCCTGGCCACAGCGATTGGTTCAAGAAGGAGCCAATCAAAGCCACAGAGACACAGTGAAATTTGTGCTGGGCCTTCCAGAACCAGTGGGGCTTTCTTTCCTATTGGGCCAAAACCTGAGTGGCTGCAAAGTCTGGAGCCGCTGTGGTCAGGGTGAACCTGGGAGCCAATCTGGTGGGAAGCACGAAACCAGGGTTTGAGCACCTGATTGAGCAAGGCCAGAAGTAGCTACTCTGAGATCATTAATTATGCAAGCCAACAAAATGAGCTGATCTGTTTTTCTGTAACTGGCAAGCAGAAGAATGCTGGCTGGCACAGAGAGGAAGGCAGCACATGGATGAGAATCAGTACGGGTGCCACTCACCACAGTCCACCAGGTGTCTCCAGGGCTGCATGAGGAGGCCCTGCTGCTGGGCATAGCTCCCCAGCACCTCACACAAGATCTGCCACAAGCTTCTTGTGGCATAGAGGTCATGGACACAGTTCTTCAAGTGGACCTGGGCCTCAGCTGGCTCATCACAAGCCTGGAAGGGCCCGTCTCAGGCACCCATCAGGCCACAGAAGGCCAGCAACTGGGACTGGTCCTCCCTGTCATGTGGGCACAGAGGGGCAGGGCCCGAGATAGAGCAGCTGGCTGGGGAGCCCAGGGCCTTCCAGCTGAGTGCGAAGACCTCCAGGTCTGGCAGGAGGGAGCCATCGAGGGCTTGGAAGTCATTCTGAGGGGTACCCATTGAAGTCCCCACCCAGGCCGCAGAGGGCACCCGAGTAGGTCTTAGGCACCTTGACAGATACATGGTGGCGCCAGTCATGGGAGAACAGGAGGCCGGCATTGGTCTGCATCACTACCCCAGTGCCGCTGAAGTAGATGTGCACATGGCCACCAGCCAGGTATAGGGGCAGGTGGGCCTGGGTCCCATGAACCTGGAAACGCAGATGGGGCCATGTCCATATCAGACACCCCCAGGTGGATCTGTGACTCCCTCAGAACCTTTGGGGTGGGGCTGTGTCACCTCAGGCCCTCCCAGGGTGTGACCCTGTCCACCGGGACCTCTGAGTCTGAGCCTGCCCTTCTGGGGCCAGGTCCCAGCCCCTGCCCAAGCTCATCTGTACCCTCCTGGGAGTCTGTGCCTCCATCAACACCTTCACCCCGTAGACATTCACCTCGACCCACTGAGCCCCAGTCATGCTGGCCGTAGGGCTTAGGTACTCATTGTCCACCCATACAGTAAAAGCCAGCATGCCTGGGCCAGCTCAACTGGTGCAGCTCAGTGCGTAGCGGCAGCCCCCCCCTGGGCTGTGAAGGCCACACCACCAAGTGCAGTAATGGGGGTCACCTGACACCTAGTTGCTGCCTCTCCAGACTCCACAGTGCCAGGCCCCAGCGTACAGGAGGCACACTGCCCCATCCGCACAGGCCTGGGGCCTGCAACAAGATGGCCAGCCAGCCTTGGTGCACTCACACAGCTCACAGCAGTTGGGGCTCAGCTCCTGTGCCCCCAGGGGCAGGACATGGCCTTGCCAGTGGCAGCCACAGAAGGCCAGGTACACACAAGCTCCCCCACTGAGCAGGTGGCTGGCATCACACACGCAATACTCACGACAGGGCCTGTCGCAGGCCAGAGGTAACTCCTGGTGTGAGCAGCTGGCCCCACAGATGTCAGCACATGTCTCCCAGTGGCTGTTTTCAGGGCAGGATTGTTCTGGAGCAGAGAGAGAGAGAGAGAGAAATCAGCATTTGACTCAAGATAACCTCTGCCCACCAGGTCAGGGCCCTGGCCACTCAGAGCCCCAGGGCACGGTCGTGACCTCTTAGAGCCCCAGAGTTGTGTTTTCTGCATCACTCCCCACAGTCAGGGAAGGATTGTGTCCTCTCAGACCCCAGCACAAGGTCAGATATTTTTGTGCAGTTCACAGCCTGTGCAACTATCTATAGTAATCTTGGACTCAACTCCCACCTGCCTGTTTGCTATCTCCCTCCATCTTACCACAGAAACCAGGACCACACCAGGTGCCACAGACGTGTCAATGGCTTGACAGGCCTGGGCAAAGGCAGCCAGTGCCTGACAGAGGACAGGCAGGCTCCCATTGGCTGCACGCAGCTCCTTGGCACAGCTGTCCATGTAGGGCCCACAGGGAGGGTCTAGGTGCAGGCTGCAAAGGGGCCTGTCAGATCCGAGAGCTGCCCACAGGCCTTGGGGTGTGCACACCTGGTCTTCGGGTGGACTGCGCACTCTGGCCATTCTGAGCTGCAGGGCCCTGCGTCCGGCCAGCCGGCTTGGAACAGCTCAGGCTCCAGCTGGGGCATTCCCAGAGGGGTCAGCGCCTCAGGCCCACGCAGGCCTCTGGTGACAGTGACCTCAGCTTCTGGTACCATGAGTTCCAGATGCCCATTTTGGATCCACAGTTTGAGGTCTGTGTCCATGGCCAGGGGGGGTAGCTGAGTCTTGTGAGTGGACAGCAAGCCCAGCCTTGGGGACAAGAGGAGCAAAGGAAGCAGATGCCCATCCACCTGTGGGGACAGGGGACCTCGGAAGAACTTGGTAGGGGGGGCTCCCAGCAGGAAGCATTTGGGATAGAAATGCACATGTCTGGACAAAGGAGGAGATGAAGCTCTGGTCACGGGTGAAACTCTTGAGGGGAAGGGCGGAAGCAGACGGGGGTATTTGCAGCAGAAAACCAGGCTGAGATGCCCAAGGAAGCAGGTGGAGTTGGGGGAGAGAGGAGGGTGGGCTGGGTCCTCGGACTCCAGCGACTCCAGTGAGGGCTGACACAGAGGCCGCTGGAGAGCTCAGAGGAAACCAGGAGAGCGTGGGGTCCTGGGAGCTGGGAAGAGAGCGGTTCATAGAGGAGGGAAGGACCAGGCCGTGTCAAATGCCACCGATGGTCAAGCACTGGGTTTGGTGGCGTGAAGTTAGAGGTGGATAAAAGCCTGACTAGAGAGGGTTGGAAGGAGAATGAGAAGGGAGGCCTTGAGGGCTGTGAGCCTGACTTGGGGTCTCTGAGATGCAGGCAGTAGCTGGAGGGGGATGAGGGATGGGTGAGGATGGCTTTTGACGATGGGACGAATCACAGCCTGCTGGGACGTGGAGAGAAGGACCCAGTACCAAAGGGCAAATGGATGGTGCAGCCCCAGGTCCATGGTCTCACACCGGAGTGTGTGTCAGAATCCCAGGAAGGGCTGGGCAAAGCATGGGCCTCAGGGCCCGGCCCAGAGTGGTGGCCTTGGGTGAGTGGGTGGGATCCAAGAATTTGCGTTTCAAACAGGTTCCCAGGTGATATTGATGCTGCTGGGGGAGGGGGTGCTTTGAGAACCACCGATGTGCAGGAGCCAGAGCAGGAAGAACTGCAGGGAGATGCAGGAACAATCCCGGGGCAGGCCTCAGCTGGGACAGAGCAGAGACCATCCGCACCACAGGCAGCCCGGGAGGCGGAGGGAGGGCAGGGGAGCTCAGGGCCGGGCCCTGCTGGAGCTTTTCCAGTGGGACAGGGAGCAAGGTCGAGGTCATAGGCTGGGAGTGATGTTAGGGGAGGAGGTTTGGTCTGAGGGGAGAGGAGAAGGTCATCAGGGAGAGGGGCAGGGGAGGGTACCAGGGAGATAGAAAGGTGGTTCTTCAAGTTCACAGTCATGTTCAGCTGCCTAAGTGCAGGGGTGAGTGCGAGTGGAGCGGTGGCCTTCTGAAGTGGGTTCCCCTGCCGAGTGTGGGGGCGGCACAGGAGGTGCAGGTGGAGGCAAGCCGGGGCTGGAGAGGGAGCATGAAACCCGGGAAGGGAAGGGAGCAGCAGTAGGGCCAGGAGTCTGAGTGGCCAGTGAGCTCAGCCAGTGGCCACAGTCAGAAAACTGGAGGGTGGGGGACAGAAACTGGCTTGCGTGACAGAGGAAGGTGCAGGCGGTGGGGAGGTGATGGGATATGCAGGGCTGCGTTGGTGGGCAATGAAAGGTCTGTGGCAAGGACAAGACCCTGGGAGGCTCCATCCACCTGTGACCATCTGTCGGCCTCAGGGAGTCCATCAAGTGGCTCACCATCTGTTCGCCATTTGTCATCCTGTCCGTCTTTCTCCCTTCTGCCTTCTGTCTCACCACCTGCTCTGGTCATCCCAATATGATTCTGTCTGGTTTTCCATCAACCCAGTGCTCTGTCCATCCACCCTACCATCCTATCTTCCTGTCCATCTGTCTGATGGTCTGTCTTCTTGTCCATCTCTCCACATGCCATTCTTTTTGTCTGTTTATCTGTCTGCCTGTCCATCTGCATTTGACTCTCTGCCCACCAGCTTCTGACAGTGTCTGTGACTTCTGGCTCATCTTGTGTGCCTGTCCCTCCGTGGCTGTCCCCAGCTCCATCCAGCCTCACTCACCAGCATGTGTCCTGTTGGGCCATCTGATCTCACCACCATGTCCTTGCCATAGACCACCAGCCACACCAGGGCCTCTGCCATCAGGGCTCCCCTGCCCAGCTCCACCTCCACACGGACACCAGGATGTAGGGCCAGGATGAAGTGGCAAGGCTGGAGCCGCAGCTGTCATCCTGAGAGTGTGTGCAGATGGTCCTGGGGGCCCAGGTGGCAGGAGTGGCCACGAGGGGTGCAGCAGTGCAGGAAGGGGTATGCAGGTGTACACTGCTGCCCTTCCTGGCAGCCCCCTGGCCAGCAGGGCACCCGGTTTTCCTGCCCACAGTGGCACCGGTGGCTGCAGGCACTGCTGTTCAAGAAGAAGGCACCAAAGGGCAGGAACTGGGCTGCAGGGAGAGTGGGGCCAGGGTGGGGCATCTGGGGCTGGGGCTTGAACTCCTGGTCCTGAGGAAGGAGGGCACTGGGGGTCCTGACTGCTGGGTCTAAAGATGGAATGGGCTGGGTGCCCAGACTCCTTGGTCCTGGAGAAGGAGAGGCTGGGACCCTGGGCTCCTGGGTTCTGTGGGCTTGGACCTGGGAACAGGCAGGCCTGGGGTACAGTCCCCACCCCTCACCATTGTAGGTGCAGCCACTGGGGACTGCAAAGGTGTCAGTGCGGAAGGCTCAGCACCCTGGGACGCCCACATTGCTGGTGTCTGCTACATGCAGGATGTCGGGGGCCCTAGAGCCAGGGATGGTGAAGTAGTCCCTCTGCTGGCAGCTGTTGAAGCCCACCTAGGGTGTGATTGAGGATAGGGTCAGCCCAGCCATGTCCTCACCCTCCCCGAGGACTGTGGACAGCCTCTGTTGGTTCCCCACCCACCTGGGTCACACTGCCCCCCAGACACTGTGGGTGCTCCTGCGCTGGCCATGCCCGTGGTCCAGTGGAGGTCACTGTAGAGAAGGAGTGCCCAGGAGGCGTCGCTGCCCGTGGCCAGCATCACCTGAAGGTGTTCACCTGCAGGGGCGGGTACAGGGAGCTGGGCCTCGTGGCTGTGCGGGAGCACCCATGGCACCCCTCGTGGCCCGTTCCTGGCTGGGTTCCACCTGCCCCACCGAGCTGGCTGCCTCTCGGCTCTCCTGCCACCCTGTCCCCTGTCCACATCCACCTCCATCAGAGCCGGTGCCGCCTTCTCTCTGTCTCTGTCTCCACGGTGGTTCTCTTCCCCTGCCTGCCTCTCTCCCCTGCCCGCTGTCCTCTTTCTTGTTCCCTGTGTCTCTTCATCCCCCCCCCCTCCTGTCTCTCCTTCTTTGCCTCTGGCTCTGTCTCTCCTCCACAGTGTCTCCTGCTCGCCCAGGAATCACAGCCCTTCTTCCCCAGGGCCTGGGCCCTTCTCCAACCCCTCCTTCCTCACCTGGGGTCAAGGGCCCCATAAAAGGGACCTCGTCCCAGGTGGCCAGAGCAGGGCGTGAGGGGTGGGAGGGGCGAGGGGGAAGGCCGAGGCCAGGTCTCGGGCCACCTGCTGCTGCAGCAGCTCTGACCGGTGGCTCTGCCGCACCACACCTGGCCCCCTCCCGATGTGCACCCATTGGCCCAGAACAGGGCCACGAAGGCCTGGCCCAGCTCCAGGGCAGATGCCTCAGGGGTGAACAGGGCCACAGGCTCCTCGAAGGACACCTAGCCCGTCGGGGCTGGGCGAGGTGGGGAAGGGTGACATCGGCAGGGGACGCCAGCAGGTCAGAGGCAGGAGGACAGAGGCTAGAGGCCGAGAGTGCGCTGGGGAAGAGAGAGCCTAGACTGTGCGGGCAGGGGCAGGGCACTCACATAGGCCACCCTGTGCGTGACCCCGAAGAGCATAAAGGGCCCCAGCAGCTGCAGCTCTCAGAGAAGCCATGGTCCTCCACGGGGAGGGCCGCATCCCCATGCCCCAGCCCTTAGGGGCACAGGAGCAAGGCTGGGCACCTGAGACCACTGAGGTGGCCCACCTGCATCCCTCTCAGTCCCCCAGGGTGGGGCTGTGTCCTCTAGGTCCCCACATGCAAGGTCAGGTCCCCCAAGGGACTGCAGGGTGGGGCCCTCCCTGCTTGCCCTCAGAGCCCTGTCCCCTCCAGGTTAAGATACGTGTCCAGCCTCACCTCTGATCTCCTCATTCCAAGTCACTTGGTTCTTCAGGATGGAGGGGAGGGGTGTAACTGAAGGCTGGGGCCCACCCACCACAGCCCACCCCCTTCCAGCATCCCCATCCCCACTCACCCACCAGCAGTAGCCAGAGCATCCCCTTGGTGGCTCCATGTACTTGGCGACCAGACTGGCTTATACCAGGGCTGAGGTGGGGGCCTGGGAGGCTCCCAGGGATCCTGGTTCCCATCTGGTCTGGCTGAGGCTGGGCCAGGCCTGGGGCTGGCAGGTGGGGCAAGGAGGGAGAGAGGAGACAGTTGTCTTCTGGGGCTTTCCCAGTGGGCAGGGTTGCCACAGGCACCCAGGGCCCCGGAGAAACACCTCACCCCATCAGCAGGGCTGTACCAAGCCATCCACAGATGGAGAAGTTGAGGCTCTGCTTGAGGAGGGGCAGCTGCTTCTGGAGGGCTGATAATGCAGACTGCCTCTCCTCCCAGCCGGGCCAGCCCTCTCCCAGCAGCTTGAAGACCAACTCACAGCCTCCTGGAGGCTGAGTGAGCACGTGCACGGGGCCGAGGTGTGTGGCTGGGGAGATTCACGGGGCGCAGGCCAGCCCGGGGGCCCAGGGCACGGCATCTGCAGAGAGTGGTGGGGCTACTGTAGAGAAACGCAGAGTCAGGCGCTTGGGAGCGTTACTGGGGGACACAGTGGCAGAAGGGGAGGTCGCCTGGAGATGTGCGTGGGGAGAGGTGGATGAGGAACAAACAGGCAAGGGGCGTGGTCCTGTGCACCTACAGAGATTCATGGGGGCTGTCCTAACAGAGGCGGTTCAGAGCTGGGCAGTGGGGGCTCCATCTTCAAAAAGGGTGTCCCGAATGCATGCTCTGATTCCCCAAACCCAAGCCAGCCCTTCACATGGTCAAACCGGGTGGGACAGAGGGGCGCCTGGGCCAGGCCCTGATTTGCAGGCTCCCTCCAGCCCCACCATGGCTGAGCAGGGCCCCTTACCTCCTACCACCCCTAGGAATCTTTGGGTTAAAACCTCTTCATCCCCAGGACACCCTCAGCATCTGGAGACACATGCTTCCCTGGGGGCCCAGGGAACCTCCCAGGGAGGCAGTGTCCAAGCCTGGTCAGCAGAGAGGGGCTGGGAGTAGGGGGCTCAGTACCTTCTCCCCAGACTTTCTAGTCACAGGTCCCAGTCCCAGCTTTGCCCCTCAGATGTGGCGCCTGGGACAGATGCCACAGCCCGCTTGTCGGATATCAAACGCACAGCCCCTTCCTCCTGGCTTGTATGAGGATTAAATGAATGAGTGTTTTCCAAAGTGCGGCACATGGGCTGCCGGCGAGGGAATTCCAGGAGGTTACAGGAGGGCAATGAAGAAGCATTTGTTATTATTTTACCAGTATTTGTTTATTTGATATTTTTTATTTATATTGAAAAACATATATACCCACCACTACCACGTGAAACCCACAGTTTTATAAATATCACTGTTAAAGTCAAGGCTCAGTTGAAAAAAAAAGAGAAAGACAAGAAGAGAAGGGGAAACAGGTGATTTAAATAAAGCAGCACAAGTAGCACCGCTGCTGTCTGTCCCCGAGCTCCATAAGGGCAGGGATTTTTGTCTGTTTTGTTCCCTGCTGTGTCCCCAGTACCTAGAACAGTTCCTGCCACCTAATAGGTGCTTAATAAATATTAGTTAAATGTATGAATGAATAGCAAAAATTAAGACAGCCACCTTCAAATGTCTGAATGTAGGGAAATACTGAAGTAACACACACAAAGCTCTCCGTAAAGTGCCTGGCACATAGGAAGTGCTCAAAAAATACTCATGGATGTATTTATTAATATAAAAATTATTATTATTTAGAAGTGCAACAAAAAGGCATTGTAGTCAAATGCTGACTAGCTGTTTTAAAATTAAGATTTACCCAAAGCTGAATATCACCATCTTAGAATGAACTCTTTGAAATGTAAGAACAAATCTGAACATGTACTAAAAAGTTAAGACTGTCACACTTTTGTAATCCACAATTTTATCAGGCAAATCTTTTAGGTTGAACACTTCAGCGAGGGATCATTTCTCTGCTTTGTCAGCTGCCAGCTTGCTCCTACAGTCTATAAACGCCAAGGTCAGTTTTTAGACATGGCCCTTAACCTTTTGACCTGCCACCCTGCCACCAAAGGGTGGGGTCTTTGTCGCCTCTCCTAGGGTCTGGGTGGGTTTGTGACTGCTTCAGCCAACAGAGTAGAGCAGAAAGTAGGCTGGGATGTAAAAGGCAATGTCTGCTGGAATGCTCACTCTGGAGCGCTGGGCCGCCACATGAGAAGTCCAAATGTCCCGAGGCAGCCATGCTGGGAGGAAGCCCAAGTCAGCTGGACAGTGAGTCTTGAGTCCCAGCTGAGCCCAGCTTTTGAGCCATCTCAGCCCAGACACCAGACTTGTGAGTAAGAAACTTCCTTATTCCAGTCCCTGTTCACCAACAGTATTTTCTAGCTGAGGATCTGGACATCAAGGAGCAGAGACAAGCTGTCCCTGCTGTTCCCTATGCAACTTTCTGAGCCACAGAATCCATAAGCATAACAGAATGGTTGTTACTTTACCCCACGATGTTTGGGGTGGTTTGTTATGCAGCAATAGAGCCAGAACAGCTGCTCACTTAACTGCAGTATTGAAATAGTATTACTTTTTATGCAGAAACTAAAATCCATCTCCCTACTTATACCACTATTTCAAAGTTCACAATTATGATTTCTGAATATAAAACAAGCAGCCTTCACAATCATTGTTAATCATGGCCGTGATTTTATGTGTGGAATAACTATTGTGGAAGAGTAACTGTACATTTCTCCTGCAACTCGACTGGGAGAATGCCAACTTATAAACCACATATGGAGCTTTCCATTCCAAGTTACATCCAGAAGGCCTTTCTATATTTGAAAGGGAATATTCAGATATAAATGCTAAATATGAATGCAAAACCTTGTTTGTGTTCCTGATGTGGTTGTGCTACTTCCATATGATAGATCAAATATTTCTCATTCAGACAAGCACAGCCATGACATGGAAGGAAGTGTTTTAATATTCAGGCTTTCTTAAGACCAAGACCCTGGTGGAAGCTCAAAGCAACCTTGTGATTGTTATTATTTTCTAATGTCTTCCTGGCTCCTTGGGGTGAGTGGCAAGGTTGGTGGGAGCAGGAGGAGAAACTGAAGCTCACTGACCCCTGGCATTCAAAGGAAACTGGTAAATGGCTGTTGAGTGAATCATAATCTCCCCAACCCCTCCACTGCTCCAAGATAGCAATAATGCAAGCCGAACCCAGAATGGCCCCTGCTTTTTATTTTCCCAGTAGACTGCCTATTGGCTTTTAATGCCCAAATTTCTGCCAGATCCCCTAGAATAGAGCCACATCCCCTCGGATCCCCCAGGGCAGGGCCATGCCCTCTTCAGTTCTCCCTGCTCAGACCCACCCCCTCCCTGCCAGGGTCAACTGTGTCCCCTCAGACCCTCCAGGACATGGTCCCATCTGTTCAGAACCTCCAGGGTGGACCATGTCCTCTTGAGTCCCCAAACTTCATAAAACATATGTACATTATGACATTTCTCAGCTAACAATTACATAGGAAAATTTACAATCACTTTCTATAACTCAATACATTTCTAACAAAGCAACGTGTGGGTCAAGTCTCAAGTTACACCGCAAGTACCACAGGTAGGACATTGCAGCCACATGCAGAGGTTTGGGGAAACGGCGCTGAGACTCTTCAAATGAGATGTGGGGCTGGGGGGCTCCTGACCGACCAAGCAATGGTGGGAATCAACCTTGCTAAGGGTTTGGGGACCAGGGACTGATGCTTGGGGCATTTTCCAAATGCGTAGTTTGTTAGTCAAAAGGCACTTTCCTGGGTCTGTTCACATTTTAGGAAATTGCTTGGGAACTTGCGGTTGATGGTTGACACATTATAATTTTTATCATTTTAAATCAAGGTGAACAGGCCCCAGTGGGCATTTTTTCCATAGAGCAGTTGGTTTTCAGCAACAGGAGGCCAACACTAGGCAGGAAACACCTTAATTTCTCAAAGTGTGGGGGCAGTAGTGCCCCCTGGTGGCCATCAGGGCTGCCCTCAGGATCTGCAGATGCTCTAGGGAAGTGGGGTGTTTCCCTTCCTAGAAGCTGGGACCTACCCCTGGCCCAGATGGAGGAAGGGGGGTGGTTCTCAGGCTGTGCTCACAGGGCCTGGCGCCCCTGTCTCCAACCTATAGCACCCTGTTTTCTGTGCCCAGGGTAGATGTCTTTTTTTGCTTCCTGGGCATCTATTTGCACTTTTTCTGGAAACAGCACCCTATTTTCCTTTGGTGAATCTCCCACATGCAGGTCATGCAGTTCTTGAAGACCTAGTCCCCCCACCCCCACCTCATGCATCAGGTGCACAGTGATTTGACGGGGCGATAAGCACATGACCCAAATCTGTCCAATGACAACATGGCCTGGGATTTTTTTTTTTTTTCTTTTTTGCTGGAGCTATTGGGAAAGAAGCAGCCCTTTTCCACTGGGGCTGCTAAGCTGGTCAGGGGCATATAAGCCTGGAGATTGTGTGGAGTGGGGCATCTCTGTCTCTGGTTGAAGGGGAAGCTGCTTGGAAATGAAGCTGACACAGAGTAAAGTGGATTTGAGAGAGCAGATGGATCCAGCAGTACCTGAAGCCAGTTCACTCAACTTAACTGCTCCAGGGCATTTCCAGTTAAGTGAACCAATTAAAATCTTCTCTCTGAGGTCAGTGGGAATTGGGGGGATCATACTTCCCACTTGATTTGTTCCAGGCCCTAATTCCTCTCTTCCCTCCCCCAAGAATGTCCTCATTGCTGCTTACATTTGCAAGCTAAAAGGCCACATTAATCAAAACCATCTTTATTATTTAAAGAGCATTCTGTCACCAGGGGCACCTAGATGGGAGTCCCCAGGTGGCAGAACAATATTTACATGGGGGTCAGGAGGGTGAGGCTCGGGTGGTCCCAGGGCTGCGTGGGCCCACCACTGTGGAAGAGAAGACCCTG
Organism: Daubentonia madagascariensis; assembly: GCA_023783475.1. Classification (NCBI taxonomy): domain Eukaryota; kingdom Metazoa; phylum Chordata; class Mammalia; order Primates; family Daubentoniidae; genus Daubentonia; species Daubentonia madagascariensis. The sequence goes on from JAKFHU010001831.1 coordinate 1,626,625, forward strand.
GAGGCAGGGTATCCTTGGACCTGTGGGCTGGGCCCAAGAAGAAAAATGTTGCATCCTAGGCCCAGTGTGGATCCCACCATTGGGGCTGGAGCCACCTAGATCAACTTGGACCCTGGAGGCGAACGCAGCGAGGAGAAGCCACAGGTCAGAGCTGGGTCACCATGCCGCTGGCTTCGGAGTGAGTCTGGGGAAAGACAACTAGGGGCTTCCAAGGTCTGAGAGGCCTCCCCTCAAGTCCCACAACTTCCCTCCCCTCCCTGGAAGGCCTCTGAAGTCCACCTGTTCCCTGGGGCGCCCTCTTCTAGGCCTGAGCTTGGGTTTCCTGAAAAATCTCTGCCTCCCTCTTCCCCCATCAGTGTCCTGAACATTCCCAACCCAGGCTCCCATCCAGGCCCAACTTTCACCTTTATGGCCTGGAAGATCCACTCCCGGAAGTCACCGACTTTGGTGTAGACGCCTGGCTTCTGGGCCAGGGCACAGCCAGTGCCCCAGCTCACAATGCCACACAGCCGCCAACGTGACGTCCGAGAGATGCTGTCCTCACACACAAAGGGACCACCGCTATCACCCTGGAAGAGGAAGGGAAGGCCTGGCTGGAGGCCAAGACAGCTGGCCAGGAGGCCCTCTCAGATGGCCATGGGCTGTGGCCCCAGAGCCCTCTGGCCCTGAAAGAAGGAGCTCAGCCTCCCACTGCCCTGTGTCTCCATCCCTGGACTGGCAGGGCCCGAGGGATGCCCCAGCACAGTCCCTCACCTGGCAGGCATCGATGCCACCCTCAGGGTAGCCGGCACAGAACATCTTGGGCTTGATCTGGTTGCCGTAGAAGTCAGGGCCATTGCAGACATCATTGCTGATTATGGGGACTCGGGCCTCCTGGAGTACCCCAGCCTGTTGGCCTGGGGGCGTGTGGGCAAGGCTGGCCAGAGCTGGGGACCATGCACACCCCCCTGCCCTACTGCTGCCCACCCCATGCCCCTCAGCCTCCCTACAACCCAGGCCAAGAGTCATTCAGTCAGCCATACTGCCCTTCCCAGCCCAGCTCAGAGTCTCCCTAATGGTGGCTTTATAGGCAGAGGACAGGACTCACCGTAGTACTGCGTGTTGCCCCAGCCTGTCACAGTACAGATCTTGCCATCTACCAGGGCCTGGCCGGCAGCCGGGAGGCACACAGGCTGGATGTATTCTGTGAGAGAGACCGCACTGGTCTAGCCCCTGCTGGCCAGCCCCACCTGATACAAACCTCTGCCCAGCTGCCTCCACATGCCCCTGGTGCACCCTGTTCTCCATCCTTTTATAACAACCACAATAGAAGTTGCCAGCTACAGAGAGCTCACTATGTACTAGGTGCTTTCCTGTACCATTTCCTTTAATCTTCTACCACCCCAGGAAGTTAGGGTCTACTGTTACCCCATTTTACAGAGGGAGAAATAAGGCCGAGGCACTTGTCCAGAGTTTCATAATGAGACAATTGGCAGAGCCAGACTTTTAACCCAGGTTGGCCTAATTCCCAAGCGTGTGCTCTTAACCATGGCCATGGGGCTACCCCCAGCCTAAAGGGTGCCTTTGTGAGAAATAGAAAAAGACACCCTAATATTGAGACACTCGACTTCCACCTGTCAGAAAATCACGATAATAAATACACAGAGTTACACTGAGAATGGTGACCCTGAGATGTGGTGCCCTTGTGCAGTACACAACCCATGCAAGCAGTCCTGGCAGCCCTGACTGCTGCCAGCTGGTGACTTCACCTGCCTGAGTCTCAGAGCTCTCAGCTGTAGAATGGAAATAATAATCATTTCTCCCCAGAGGTTGTAGTGAGAAATTGGTGAATCGTTGAGTAGCATGCCTGGCAAATAAGAAGGGCTCATGTAACTAGCAACAGTAATAGCAATAGCAATAGCTGCTAACATTTACTGGGTGCTCCCTATGTGCTGGCACCTCTCTAAGCTCTTCCATTAACCCTTTTAATTGTCTCAACAACCCTAGGACATCATATGACAGATAAGGAAAAATGCTCAAAATCACACAGTTAAATCTGACTCCAAAGCCCACGCCCCCTGCCCTTACCCCTCAGCCATGCGTCCCAAACCCCAGCCGCTCCCACCTGTCCACCTGTGTCCCCAAGGACATGTCCTTACTTCAATATTTTTCATTCCCCCACTCTTTTCACTAAGGAGACAGGTTTTGTTTTAAAGAAAAACAACTATCACTCCCTTCAATGGGAAACCGGTATCACAGATCATGGAAAAGAAAATAACCATAAAAATACATATAATGCAAAGTCCCAAATGGTCCTGAATTCTCTGGCAGCACAGCCTGCATGTCCCAAGCACAGATGCCAGTGCCAGTTGGTCTGGGCTCACATCTTTGCCCTTTGCCAGGTGTGGGAATTTGGGGCATTATTTACCTTCTTTGTGTTGGGACCTTTCCCCATGTGGGAAAATAGGATCTTAAGAGAGCTCACCCTCACCAGGGTGTGCCACAGTGGCTGTGAGAACTAAGCGAGTTTAGACCCGGGACACTTAGAACAGTGCCAGGCACACAGGAGGCAGTGTGCAAGTGCTGGTGTTCATCATCATCACTACTATGACGTTATTTTATTGTATTACGTATGTTCATCATCATCACTATTATTAATTTATTAGTGTCATCACAACCATTATTTTAATTATTATTATTATTACACTATGGCCTGCTAAAAGCTGGAGCCTGAGGCCTGCTCTTAATCCAAAAGGGAGGTGAGCACGTTGGAGAGGTGTTAAGGACACATTGGCACCCAAGTGAGTCTTTCTCAATGAGACCAAAGAAATGGTCCAGGGAACTGCAGAGGGAATAACTCCTAGCTTACTTTCTAATTGATTCATTCCTATATTTTTTAATTTTTTCATTTCATTTCATTGAATTATTTTTTTGATAACAGCTCTATTGAACTATAATTCACATACCATACAATTCACCCACTTAAAGGACACAAGTCAATGGCTTGTCATATACCCAGATATGTGCAGCCGTCACCGCAATTGATACAGAGCATTTCACCACCCCAAAAAGAAACCTTGTGTCCTTTACCAGTCACCTCTCAATCTCCCATCCCCACCCCCACGCTCCCCCACCCCACCTCCCACCCCGCCAACCATTATTCTACTTTCTGTTTCAATGGATTTACCTAATCTGGACATTTCCTGTTAATGGAATCATACAATATGTGGTCTTTTGAGTCTGGCTTCTTTCACTTAGCATAAAGTTTTCAAGGTTCATCCATGCTGCAGCATAAATCAGTACTTCATTCCTTTTTAAGGTCAAATATTACTATTTGTAATTACTATTGTAATCCACTACTATCGTATAGATAGACCACATTTTCTTTATCCATTTGTCAGATGATACACATTTGGGTTGTGTACACATTTGGGTTATTTCTATCTTTTGGCTATTATGAATAATGCTGCTATGAATGTTTGTGTACAAGTTTTCATTTCTCTCGGGTGTATACCCTAGGAGTGGAATTGTGTTAAATAGTAACTTTATTCTCCTATGCCCCTGGCCCCCTCCACTGTCCTCCTGGCCTCGAGTCCCCAAGCCAAGGCTCAGCTCCCAGACTTACCTGTGAAGGGCAGGGGGCTGGAGAGGTGGACCAGGGCGATGTCATTGCTGTTCTCCTCGCTGTTGGGGTCTCGAAAGGGAAGATAGCCCCCGTGGTAGACCACAGCTTGCACGCCCAGCTGCAGGCCGTGGGGAGAGGCCTGGGCCACAGCCCCAGCAAACACTCGCCATCGGGACAGGACCCGGTTCCGCCTGCCAGGGAACAGGAGGGAAGGGTAGCAGCCTGCCCGGGCACAGCTCCCCCACCTCCCTGCTCCCCTGGCTCCCCCACACTAGTACAGGGAGGGGGGGACTCACTCTGGGAAGCAGTGGGCGGCTGTCAACACCCAGTCTCCGGACAGCAGGGACCCCCCACAGAGGTGTGCCCCATCGTAGCGAAGGCTGACTTGCCATGGCCACCTGCCCAGGCTGGTGTCCTGGCCTCCCACGATGCGATCCACGGGCAGCTTCCTGCGGCCACAGTCTGTGGGAGAGGGGGCAGTCGGGCCGGCGGAAGGGGACTAGAGCCCAGGCCCCCAGGGCCCAGGTTTGGCCCGGCCCTGGGGAGAATCTCAGGGGACATGGCCCCCAAAGAGTCTAACGGAGGGGGTTCTGAGTTTCAGGGTCTCACCTTGGCAGATGGCAGCCAAGAAACGGCCCCTGGGACAGTCACTGAGAGAGACAGGGATGAAGACACAGAGAGAAACAAAACATAGAAACCAATTAAGACAGATGAAGGGGAAACAAGAAGAGCGGGTGTGGGTGCCGGGAGCAGTGGGGGTCCGGGCTGCCGCCCTCCTCACCACACGGAGATGACCTCCAGCAGCCTCTGGGCGTGGGGCAGCCTTCCCTCGTCCACGCAGAAGAAGCCCGATGTGCCGTTGGCGCCCACCGTCCTCACGTCCAGCTCGGAGTGGGTCAGTGCCCTGGGCAGGGCAGGGGTCAGGCCTGCTCCCCCCGCCCCTCCCGGCCCCCCCCAGGGGCCCCAGTACCTGAGGAAGCCCATCTCCTCACAGCTGAGTCCAGCTACCCTGGCGTTGGAGCGTGAAGAGCACAGCAGCCGCCACGTCCCTTCTGTCTTGTCAAACACCGCGAGCCTTGCGTCCACCGGGCTGACCTGCACTGCAGGGCAACAGGGCCGGGGGCCGCCTGGGTCCCACTGCCAGGCTCCTGACTCGCCTCCCCAGCCTGGGCCCCTCCCAGCCCATTCTGTGGCCATGTGGTTTTAGTCCTGAATCCCAGCAGGGCCCATCAGAGCCCTCCTTCCCCCACATCTGTGACTGCATCTGGAATCGTGACTCGGTGACTCAAGTCAGACCAGTGAACAGCAGCCCTGTGACTTTGGCTGGCCCCTCGGGAAACCAGGAGACCTTCTCTTTCTGCCAGGTTCCTAAGCTGGTTGCTCATGAGCTGTAAGTCTGGAACCGGACTTGGACATTGGGGAAAACTGTTTTAGCCAAGCTCCCGGGAGAATGGCCTATGAGGCTGGATCTATGGAGGGCCATCTTTACCCCCCCGCCCCCGAGGGGAAAAATAACTTAACATGGAGGAAAGCCAAGAGATTTCTGATAACATTTTTAAAGCCCCTTGATGCATCCAGGCTAGAAGAACCCCCAGAATTGTTGGTTATGTGAGTTAACAAGTTCCTCTTTTGTTTAGCCAGTTTCTTAAGTTTTTCCTTTTGTCTTTTCCAGCCTAAAAATCCTTGACTAATACACCAGATTGCCAAAATGTTTAAATAGATATCTTATAGTCTGAAAGAAAGAAGTAAAAAGAGAGAGAGAGAAAGAAAAGAATAACTATCTTTTCTGCAGGACTTGTCTGAGCTTTGAATATGCTAAAGTGCATAATTCTCCAAGCAGAAGATGTAGTATTCATTCATTCACTCGATAAGCATTAACTGGACACACACTCCATGCCCAGTGTGGGGTGATGCTGGGGACACAAAGACAGCCCTGGGCTCTGCTCTCACCAAGGCAAGTCTGGGGGGAGAGAAGATAGGTGGCAGTAAAATCATCACACAACCAAACACATCATTATAAACTGTGACATGAGGCAGGGCTGAGATCTACAGGAAAGCCAGAGCGAGCTCATGGGAGATTGTCCATGTCAGGGGCCGGTTGGGGGGCAGTTTGTGCTGGGAACTGATGTTCCCTGAAGTCCCCAGTCTGCTCCCCACATGAAGTCAGAAGAACCCTGTTAACACCGAAGCCAGGTCACAGCCCTTAGGTGTACTTATTTATATTTACCAAACACTTTGTACGTGCCAGGCTCTATTTTAGGCAATGAACAAATTGTCACAGCAATGAACAAATCAGACAAAAACGCTTGCCCCTGTGAAGCTGAAAGCCCAGTAGGTGAGATGGAATAGTGAATGGGACAAACAAAAAAAATAGATCATGTGTCACAAGAAAAGAAGGGGCCATGGAGACAAATAAAACTCAACAGAGGGAGGGGAGTGCTGGCGTCGAGGGGGTGAGGTTGCCCTTTTCAATAGGTGGGCAGGGAAGTGGTAAGTGGACAAAGATTTGAAAGAGGTGAGAAGGAGTCATGAAGACACCTGAGGGTACAGCAAAGTAAGCCAAGGGAAGTGCCAGTGCAAAGGTCCCAAGGCTGGTGGGTGAGCCCAGAGCTGTTAACTGGAGCAAGGTGCAGCCGGGACAGGGCTCTGAGCCTGCAGGTGGGGACCAGACAGAGCAGGAGAGCAGGGAGGAGGCTGCCAGGATGTCCAGGCAGGAGGAGATGGAGGCTGGGCCAGGGTGGGGGCAGTGGAGGCAGAGAAGAGTTTAGATTCTGGAGAGATTTTTCTGGGAAAAAAAAGTAGCACTTTATGGATGTGTGTTGGGGGAGATGGGGGGGCATCATATGCCCTTCCAACTATTTTTAAAGCCACTGTTTCTCCCTGTTGGTGGAGCCAACAGGGTTTGCTGAGAGATTAGTTTCACATGTGAATGTCAAGGAAAGGGAGGGTTCAAGGACAACCAGGACAACCCAGACAGCCTAAGGTGTTTGGCCTGAACCACTAGGAGGGAGCTGACACTAGCAGAGATGGGGACGGCAGGGAGGGAACAGGTTTGGGGAAAGATCAGCTGTGAAACTCTTTGTTCTTTTCTCACGAGCTCCTGTGTGGTTCTGAGAGCACATTCTGAGAAAAGTCTGGTGAAACTTGCTTTTACATCCTCCTAGGAGGAAACTGGGGAGACCACACCAGCTGAGAGGTCTTCCCATAGCCCCGCAGGTCTGGACAAGGAAAGACAGGACTTCCAAGGAGAGTCCTGGGCTGCTGAGAACCTACTGTGTGCCCAGGGCGAGGCTACATGCTTGCCCTGCCCCACTGTCAACCAAGGCCTCACCACACCCCCCAGGGGGCACAAAGATCACCCCCATTTTCCAGATGTGGAAACTGAAGCTTGGAGAGGTGGGGTGACTGCCCAACATCACCAAGTCAGTGAGAGGCAGAGAGGGGATTTGAAATAGTCCTGCTCATTGCGTGGGTCTCACACGAACCTTGCCTGCCCCCACCCCAAATGCGCTCATCCCTGACCAGGACTGAGAAGCTACCTGGCTGCCTGCCTTAATTACAGCCTCCTGCTCCAACATGGGAGCCGGGGACACCTGGCACCCCTGCTGGGTGGTGCCCACCACCCCCTGAGTTCCAAGACCAAGACTTGGGGTTTGAAACACCATCTGGGGCAGGGGGGTGGATTTTTATTTTAAAATGACTCCTAACTGCTCCAGAAATGTGATTTCCAGAAAGTGTGAGGTTTTAGGGGGAAAAAAAAGTAGCACTTTATGGATGTGTGTTGGGGGAGATGGGGGGGCATCAAATGCCCTTCCAACTATTTTTAAAGCCACATTCTATGCCACTGTTTCTCACTTTAAATTCTTTATTCTTGTTTCTATTATTTTAAGCAACACAAAAAGTATGTTCTGGGCCACCTCATGTGCTCACCAAATTGTCTGATATATTTAGAAGTGTGAAAATCCCAGAAAAACGAGGTGACGATACAATTTCAGGGTTGTTTTTGTTTGTCTGTTTGTTTCATGATTCCCCAGCATTTTTGAAAAACCCATGTACAAGTAAAGGGTGCTGGCCAGAGCCAGATCTGAATCGTGACCTAGTCACATTCTGGCTGGAGACTTAGGACAAGCTCATTCATCTCGGTGATTTGTCTTTCAGCTCATTCATTAAGCAAAGATTTCCTGAGCACCTGCTCTGTGTCACGCACTGTCTGACCAGTACACAAAATGTCCCTGCCCTCCTGGAATTCACTAGGAGTGAGCGTGAGGAGGGTTTTACCAGGAGCAGCAGGGATGGCCATGGGGTGGGAGGCACATGGAGTCTGGGGGTCCGGGAAGGCCTTGCTCAAGAAAGTTCGAGCCTGAAGGGTAAGGAACCAAAGCCGGCATTTATGGTGCTGGCTAAGAGCCAAGCACTGCACGGATAATTATCTCCTCGAATGAATTCTCACCTGAGTCTTCTCACCCCCATCTCACAGATGAGGAAACTGAGGATCAGAAAGGGTCGGGACAGGTGGGAGGCCCACAGCTCAGAGTGACAGTCCAGAACCGAAACCTGCCTCTAGGTGCAAGCTGGAAGGAAGCAGGTGAGCTGAGGCTTCCTGCAAAGAGGTCATTTGAGGGAGAGGCAGCCCGTGCACCAGAGCCCAGACAGTGCCGGAAGCAAGTGTGAGGTCAGGGTGAAGAGGGGCCCACACCTTAGGAGCCTTGGAGCCTGCGAGGGGTTGGGATTTTACCCGCTGGCACGGGAGCCATGGGGGGGGGCTTTTGGCAGGGGCATGATCCCTTTTCTCTGCCACTTGTCTGACGTGTGGTCTTGGGCCAGTCAGTTCACTTCACTGGGCCTCAGTTTCCCCATATGCAAAATGCTGGGATGGTAACAGCCCCAACCTCTCAGGCCTGCTGGTAAAGGCTGCAGCCAGGGCCTGGTATATGTTTGCCTTCAGTATGGCAACTAATTCGGCTATTTCTTGGCAAACTCAAACCCCTGCGCTGCCACCGACTAGCTCTGTGACCTGCAGCAAGTCGCTTGGCCTTTGTGTGCCTCAGTTTCCCCATATGGAAATGGGTTGTTGTGAAGATTTGATGAATGGATAGATACCATAAAGTCCTGGCACACGGAAACGCTCTCCGCGTGCTGGCTGTGAGGATTAATGTTGATGTTGGCTTTTTATGCCTGGATTTTCATTCCTTCTCTAGCATGAGCTGAGTCCTTTATGGAATTAGATGAGGCTTGTGGGTGTGAAACATACATCCCACCACCCACTTTCCCCTTTCTTCCCGCTGCCCTGCATCGCGGAATGGCAGCTTGGAGTTGGCATTTGGGAAGATTCATTCATTCAACCCACAATTAGTTTCTTCATCTATTTATTCGTGTGGCCATTCATTCCACATGCCTGCAGAGACATCTAAAATGAGCATGTTTAAGAGCTACTCCTGGCCCCATCATTCACCAGCTGTGTGTCCCCTCTGGCCCTCACTTTCCACGTCTAGAAAATGGGGCTAAGAATAGCAACTACCTCCTAGGAGAGCTAGAAGTGTCCACTGAATTCATACTGTGCCTCTCAAACGTGTTTTGACCATGCCCTGTGGTACAAAATACATTTTTACATTATGATGTAGCCCATAGAAGCCCTGTAGTCTGGGGCAAACCACCACATTGCTCTGAGCCTCAGTTTCCCCATCTGTAAAATGAGGAGAACAACAGTCCCAGCCTCACAGGGCTGCTGGGAGGATGCAATGGGGTTGCATGTATATGAATACACAAAACCGAAACAAAACATTAACAAAAGCTTTTTCTTCCTGAGAGAGATGCACTCTGATATTTTCATATTTTCTATTTCATACTTTTAAAAACTGTGGTTTTTCCAACTCACTAATTTAATTGCATGATGCACTAATGGGTAATATATTTGGAGTCTGAAAAACACTGGGTTAGACATGTGAGGTGCTTAGAATAGTGCCTGGCACACAGCAGGCACTCAGTACAAATGCACTATTATTATTAGCGTGTCTGCTTGCATTTGTACATTCATTCACAAAATAACTTTTATTGTGCTCCCGCCAGATACAGGTTTCTTCTGAGGCTCCCCGAGGGTCCTGGGCTGCTTACTTACCTGGATACAGCGGCTCCTGGTCACTCCTGAGGAGAACAGTCGCTGCAGAGAAGGCAGAGGTGAGGGCAGGCAGGCTGGAGGCGCAGGGCCCAGGGCAGGTCAGAGGCACAGGGACCACTCTCACCAATGGCCCAGGATGCCGCCCCGATGCCTGTCAGGAACAGCAGGGTCCCCGCAGTAAGAGCTGCCACCTTGGGTCCGGAGCAGCATGGCACAGTCCGGCCACCTGCAACAGACACCATGCTGGGGCCACAGCCAGGCCTGTCCTCATCGCGGCAGGGTCTGGGCACTAGGCCAGCTCTGCCCTGCCCCCCAAGGCTAAAGGATTACGCCTGAGCATGTAGCACCCTGGGCCCAGTGTCCTGGGGCTGAGCAGTTGACGGCCATCCCTCCCTTGCCACGTGAACAACCAGGTGTCCAGCTCCCCAAGGGTTCCAGCTGGGAAGGGGACATGGCTGGGCCAGCTGCCACCCTCTCTGCCTCCCTTCTGGCACTTTCCTGGCACTTACGGGATTTCTCCTCCCCAATGATGCTGCGCTTTTATATTTCCATCATTGCTTTGTGCCGTCTCTTCTTGGACCTCTCACTCCTGCTAACTTTTCCAAATGCTCTTGGAGCCTCTTGGGGACTGTGACCCTTGACCTTTGCCCTCTTGGTGGCTCCCTTCCCTGATGTTTTAGACACTCTGTCCTGGGTACCCCCCCCAAGCCAGACCTCTCTCACAGGACCCAGCTCCGATGAAATTTGACCCTGGAGATTGAGAATCCAAATTTGAAAACTTGCCAGCCTCACTTTAAAATATTGGCCTTACCCCTTCCTAGCTGGGACCTTGAGCAGGTGGCGTCATATCTTTGAGCCTCAGCTTCCTCATCTATTAAGTGGGCATCCACCTAGCACCCATTTCTGGAAATAACACTTTAAAGTTCTTTCAAATAATAATAATAACAGCCAAGCCTGTCTCGATGCTTACTGGATGCCAAGCACCGCTCTAAATGCGTTAACCCATTCAGTCCTTGTCTCCATCCCACATCATGGTTCTCATTCTTCAGGCAGCTCAGAGGAGTAGAGTCCCCTGCCCACAGTGACTCAGCCTGGAAGAGGAAGGGTCCTGAACCCTGGGCAGGCGTGGTGCCGGGTCCCAAGTATATGGCCATGAAGCCACACTACCTCTCACCCAATGATAGTGCCTGGCACATAGCAAATTCTTAAAATGCTGTGTGGTCCTGACCAACCCCCTTCACCTCCCTGAGCCTCATTTTTTCCATCCGTAAAATGGGGCTTTATTTGCTTACTGTCCTACTGAGCATCTACTGTGTGCCTGGCACCATTCTAGGCTTTGGGAACATACCCCAAACAAGACAGATAAGGTTATGGCTCAAAGAGGGCTCAGGTTCTCCTGCGTGTAGACGGGAAGTGGGGGCAATCAACAAGTAGACAAGTAAATGAACCTGAGGGTTTCCAGATTACAGCAAAGACAGTGAAGACAATAATGCAGGCTGTGGGCAGCAGATGGGCTGCTGAAGGGGGAAAAGGGAGGGCCTCCCCAAGAAGACACGTTCGAGCGAAGATCTGGAAGGTGAGGTCCCAGCCATGCAAAGACCTCAGGGAAGAGCATTGTGGGCAGAGGGAACAGCACAGGCAAAGGCCTTGAGGCAAGAATCTGTATGATCTGTTAGAGGGCTAGAGAGGCCATGGAGGTGGCCAGATGGCACGGGCTTGAGGAAAGTAATGGGAACCAGAGTTGGGGCCAGCTAAGGAGGACTGGTGGCCCAGGGAGAAGAGGGACTTTATCCCCAGTGCAACAGAGGTCCTGGAGATTAAAAGCCAACCCCTTTGCCAGGGATTGTAGGAGGACCAACAAGACGAGGCTGCTAAAAGCCGTCAGCTGGGCCTGGCTTAGGCTCAACTGCCCTTGGCATCTGCAAACACTCCCGAGGCTGCGGGAGCTCCCAGCTCTCCTATCTGCATCTGTGGTAGTATGGTTGGCAGGCATGGCACCAGGCCAGCACCCGTAACAGGGCAGGGAGCAGTCCAGGACCTTCCTGGGATGGCCATTGTCTGAGTGTCTTAAGAATTTGAGAGCTCAGTGGCTCCTATCAAGGCAGGAGGGAAAACTCCATTCCTCCAAAGAGGCCCCAGTGGGCCGGGCCAGCCCAGCCCCTGCTGGTTGACCCCTGCCTGTCCTGAGAGGGCCTCTCATGTCAGCCCCCCAACTCTGCCCAACTACCCTCCTGGTTCCAGTGGGAGGTCTTGTCTCCCTGCAGCCATCAGGCTGGTCCTGATTTCTTTGTTTTCAGATGTGCCTGCCAGGGCTCTTGGCTATGCAGAATGCAGCCTAGAGGTCCTGGTAGGATTGGTGGGACAGGAAGCATTGCCACCCTGTGTCTTCTAGGGTGAGAGGAAGAACCTCCTTCCATGGTTGCTCGTTCAGAGAACTTCAGTCACCTCTAAAACAGGTACCTCTGGTGAGACAGGAAGCATCCTCACTCTGGTCCCCCAGTGTGGGACACATCCATCCTGTGTATCTTTGCTGGGATAGGAAACATCCTTGCACAAGGACAGGAAGTGTCCTCACTCTGGTCCCCCAGTGTGGGACACATCTGCCCTGTCTATCTTTGCTGGGACAGGAAGTGTCCTCATTCTGTGTGAGAGGCAGCATTGTCAACCCCATGATCCCTTGGAAGCGATAGGTGCTTTTCGCTCAGTAAGCCAGGCCTCCTGGCCTCCCACTACTCCCTGACACTCTCTGCTCCTTGCTTCTCCGGGCACCTCCGGGAGGCCCCATGTCTTCTCACCGGATAGTTCTTGTGTCCCCACTATTCGGCTGCAAAGCCCCTCACAGGTACATCTTTGGAGTCTTACATGACTCCAACTTCCTGAATGAAATGCTTTCCTCTTTGGACTTCTGGGACAGCGCACACACCTAATTTTCCTTCTACTTCTCTGACAGTGCTATATCTGCCCACCCTCTACCTACTCCCTGAAATCTGGAGCTCATCGGGTGGGCCGCAGCCACGCCCTCACTCCTCCCTGCTCTTAAGTCTGTCCCACCCGCCTCTGTGGCTTGTTTCTTCTCTGTGTTCCCAGCCCTGGACTTTCTTCTAAGTCCCAGATCAGGGGTCCTGCAGCCTCTTAAATGCCTTCTCCTGGAATCACACCCACCAGGTCCCAGAATGGCCTCAACGTCTCCCCAGACGTGTTCTTCCTCCCAGGCCCTGTCTCAGAGACCCTCATTTCCAGGACTGTCCCTTGTCTGCAGGACACTTCCTCCCCCCACAGCTTCCAGGTCCACAGCCTGCCAGGCCTCTTGAGTGACTCTCCTTCCTGCCCTTCCCCCAGCCCTGCCTCAGTGCAGTCCCATCCAACTGCTGGGCTCAGCCTCCCCCTCTGGTCCACCCTGGACCAGAAGCCTGGAGAACCTACTTAAATACCAAGTCCAACCTGTCCCTTCTTTACCTGTAACCCTCTGTGACTCCCCAGTACCCCCAGGACAGAGTCTAAGGCCCTCAGCCTGGCATTTCCAGACCCTCAAGGATATAAGATTAGCTTTTAGGGATTTGGGGTTGAACATATGTTTCCCCAAGTTCCCAGGCAGCCATGCAGGCCATTATCAAACATCTGATGGAGTTTCCAAAAAGCAACCAAAACCACAGAACTTGTAAACTACAAGTTAGACAAGAGAAACAAAGAATAACCAGCAGCGCCACCTTGTGGAGAGACCCAGCACTGCCAAGGAATCAGCCTGCTTCTCATCAAAATTAGTCCCGAGCCCGCCTGGTCCAGCTGCCCACATCTCCTCTCTCCCAGTTCCACTTCCAGCGTCACCTCCAGAAATTCAGCAAAATCTATGTACAATGCATGCCAGTGTGGCACCACCACCCCCAGGCTCCAGCCTTGCTCTTCCCTCTGCCGGGCATCCTTTGAGTTGCAACTCAGATATCATCTCCTCCAATTCCAAGTCTCCAGGTGGCACCCAGAACCTCACCTTGGGCAAACTTCAACAGCAATAATAATAACACAAATCCTAGGAGCTGCTGCAGCTGCAACGGCGCTCAGAATCACACGCCAACTCACAGCCCTGCCCTAACCTCATCCTGTCCTGCCCAGTGTCCTTAAATCCTTGCAGCTGTTAATGAGGAAGGTACCACTGCCATCATCTCATTTTACACAGGAGGAAAGGTGGCCCAAAGAGGTGTGGCCACCAACGCCACATCACTCAGCAAGTGCAGCATCAGAACCTTTCAGCATCAGTGTCCAGGTGTGACTCCCCCTAGCCCCCAACCCCGACAGCAGAACTGCTCCCCAAGACCAGGCCCGAGCTGCCTGGGAAGACACCACAGCCCACCCTGCACCTGTTCTCTCTGTGCAGCCAGACCATCTCTGTCCATCTGGGCGTTTTCTGCTTTTCTTCCCTGGTTTATTCATCCAGAGTTTCTAGCCCTGGTGCCTCCCTGCCATCAGTTCCAAGAAAGAAATCGTCCCCAAGGAGCCAGGCTCTGTTGTCCACCTGCTCAGCTAGGGTGCAGCACCTTCTCCTGAGCATCTGGGAGCCTGGGTTCCCTCTGGACTGTAGCTGAACAGTTTGGGGTCTGAGTTGCCAACCATGCTGAGTCCCAAGGAGGCCAGAGGTCCGTATTAATCATTTCAGCCAATGCACTCAATGCTTCCTGCTCATCATGGCATTTCACTCCTCACGCCATGTTGTGAGGCATGCACTACCACCTCATTCTACAGATGAGGAAATGGAGGCCCAGAGAGGGTAAGCTGCTTGCTCAGGGCCACATAGCTAGAAAGTGCTACTGTCTGGGACTGACCCCAGCTGGCTTGGTCCCAGGAAGAAGAGAGCTGGGGGAGGAGGAGGGTAGGAAGGAAAGGCTGCCCCTAATCAGGGCCCTCCAGCTGGCTCCCAAGCGTGGAGGAGGTGGAGAGGGAGCCAGGCTGCCTGCAGCCCGCTCCAGGAGCTGCCGAGAGCCTTCTTGTGCCAGCTACTCCATGGGGCGGTTTCTCTCCTCATCCCTGCGTGGTTTCTCTGCTGTCTCTCCCCTCTCCGTCCATTCAGGCCGAGTCCAAAGTCCTCCCTCTGCTCTTTTGCCCCCAGAGCCAGGAGGTAGGAGGAAAGTCTGGAATCAGCAGGGGTCCTGGGTCCCTGGGACTCCCAAGTCTGCCAACCTCTGCCATGACAGCTGTGGTTATGGCATGTGTCTTACATGTTGAACCCCATGCTGGTGCCTCATGTGTTCCATGCTTTCAACAACCTCACAGAGGGAGTACTAGGATCCATGCTCGACCCAGAGGGAAAGTGAAGCCCAGAGAAACGATGTCACTTGCACAAGATCACACAGCAAAAAAATGGCAGAAGCAAATTCAAATGCAGGCCTGTGTGTTTGACTCCAGAATCTGTGTCTTTAACCATGATAACTGTGGTCTCCCCACTTCAGCCCCAAGTAGAGGGCAGGTCCGGGGTTAGCTGAGAAACCACTGGGGGTAAAGGGAAACTGAGGCCAGGTGCCAGGAAGGTCATATGGGGTAGCAGGCAGGCAGGCGGTCAGACAGGTACATAGAAAATTTGGTTAATAGTTAATAAGGTGGAGGAGGCCTCAGAGGGGGTGGGGATGGGGTGGGAAGAGTGCTTGAAGGGGCGGAGGGAGGGTTGAGAAGAGACCATGGAGGGAGCGGCACCCTCCATGGACAAGGCAGAGCCAAAGTCGGGGCTTGGGAAAGGGGGACTCACCCTCCTTCTCCGCCATGTCACAGCTTCTTGTTAATGATTCCCCGGCTGACCTCCTGGGCCGGGGTGGGACCTGTGGGGAGATGAACGGGGAGGCAGGGCCTGGGAGAGCCCAGCCCAGTCCTGTGCCCCAGTCCCAGGCGCCCATCCAGGGAGGCTGGAGGGCCAGGGCCTTGGCCAGAGCACGCTGTGATCACGGATGCAGATTGGGCTGGGTTCAAGGCTGGGGTCAGTGTCTAACCAGCGGCCAGGGGATACCTGGGTTTGCAGGACCGGGGACCCCCATGCCTGAGCCTGGGGGAGGAGGGGCCTGAAGATCTGAACTCCTGGGCTTGAAGGAAGAGAGGGCTGAGGGCCTGAACTCCTACATCCTGGGACAGGAGGAATTCGGGGGCCAGGACTCCTCAGCATGAGGGAGGAGGGGAGAACAGAGGCCCATCCTCTGCGTCTGAAGGAAGAGTGGGCCGGAATGCCTCAGTCCTTGGGGAGAAGTCGGAAAGCCCGCTCTTCGGGTGCTTGGGGACCCCGCTATCAGGAGGTGGGCATCAGGTTGGGTAGGACGAGAGGGAACCCGCATCCTCAGGACTGGAACTGAGAGTCTGGGGGCCCTGGTTCTTACCCTGGGGTCCAGCAGGTGGGGGCGGAGCTGCGAGATGGCGCTGGTTTAGGGTCAGTCTCCAGGCCTGGGCAGGAGCATGGTGGCCCCGCAGCAGCAGGTGGCCAGGGAGACAGAGGCGGTGGCGTGGGGCCTGCTAGGCCAGGCTGCCTCACCTGAGGAGGAGGGGGCTGGGCAAGGGGCGGGGGAAGGGGCGGGGAGGGGCTGGACGATGGGATTGGCAGCGCTGGAGGCCACCTGGCTGGTGGGACTGGGCCTGCAGGGGCTGGACCAGGCGGGCTGGGACCGATCTTGCCTCCAACCTCCAGGGGGCCCAGGTGTGCCTGTCTGCGGGGAGGTGGGAACAGGGACAGGCTTGGCTGAGGGCTGGGGGGTGCGTGGAGCACTGAAGGATGGGGATCTGCATGGGAGGGACTCAGACGGAGGCCCTAGCACCCCCTGCCGAGCCTCCACCCCCCACCTGGCTCAGCCCCTGTGCCTCCTAGCACACCCTGCCCAGCCGTGGCATTCCATGCTAGCCTGCCAATTCCCGCACCCACTGGGCAGTCCTGCCCCGACCCCAGCCCCCTTCCCAACCCTGACTCCAGCCCCAGCCCCTCCGGGCCAGCTCATCCTCCCCAAGCCCCCTCCCCCCAGCTGCTTTCCTACAAGCCACGGGGGCTGGTTTGCTTTGGCAGCCTCTCTGCTGCCTGCAAAGGTGACCTCTGGAGCCAGGAAAGTCCTAGATAGGGGGATGGGGGGTTGGCCAGGAAAAGGTAGCACTGAGCGCTGAGGCCCAGGCCAAGTGGCTGGAAGCAAATACACACTGTCCCGCCAGCAGCCTAGAGCCATCCACGTCACAGCCCAGGGCCAGATAAACACCCAGACACACCAGGGTCACCGTCAGACACCTGCCGGTGGTCAGCCACACACCCAAACACCATCGCACCAGGGCTGCTCACCCCAGACTGGCTGTCCCACACGACAGACCCTCCTGCTCACCCACACGTGCTCCCCTGCCTCGCCCACTCGCCACCTCTCTTCCTCTCTCCATCCATGCTCTTCTCTCTGTCCCGCTCCTTCTCCCCAGCTCCCCCTCTCCAGAGAGGCCCCCACTGCTGGGCATGCAGCAAACCCCACAAAACCCCTGCCCTTAGCATCAGCCCTGTCTCTTCCCTCCACGCCCCACCCCTGGCTCCCTCCCACCCACCTCGCCACTCACGACACCCCCAACCTTGACATTAATCACATACCAAGTAGCTGAGCCTGACCTATACTCTTTCCCTGTCCTTATCCCTGAATGTGTGAGGCACATTCCTGCCCGGGAGTGTCCCCAGGGAAACTGAAGCTCCAGGATTTAGAGGTGGGGATGGAGAGGGTGACCGGGCTCATGAGAGAGACTGTGAATCAAGTCCAAGAATCTTTATTTCATGAACAAAACTACTTCTGTAAAGAGAGACGAGGCTGAATGGGCCCCTTTCTAAGTGGCCCCAATCCAAGGCTGGTGAGAGAGGGTGGGCTTGGGCCAGGGCAAGAGTGCATCACAAGGAGGGGGCCCCAGGTCCAGCCGGAGGAAGCGGGAGGGGGAACGACATTGGGGGTCGGAGTGGGTCCCAGACCCCCCTGCCCCAAACTCTTCCAGCCCATCACAACCTCCCCACTGGGGGCAGGGATGAGGTGGGGAGAGGCTGGCCCCAGAAGTGCGTGTCTGAAGCGGCCAATGTGTGCAAATCAGCAAGAAGGAGGGGTGTGGAGCCGCTGTCCCCACCTTGCCGCCTCCTCCCCAAACAGGCAGCAGAAGCAGGGGTGGGGCAGCGGCAGTATTGCTTTACCATCATGCATGGTGGCGGGCAGGCGATGGGCAGGAGGAAGGAGGCTGGGTTGGGGTGCGAGCCAAGCCCCCTGCCCCCTCCCACCCTGGCAGCTCCCTCAGCAGGACTCTGAGGCATGTGGAGGCCCAGGGGTGGCCAACCCCCAGTGGGGGCAGGCTGTGCCGGGATGTCCCCGTTAGGGCTAACTCTTCCTTGAGGCGGAGCCAGGGCCTGAAAGGGAGGGAGAGAGAGGGAATGAGGGGCCTCGTGGGCTGCAGCCCTCCCCAGCCTCTCAGCCCCGGCCCACCCACCCACCTTACCAGTGCTACTCAGCCACCTGCACGCCCGTACAGTTCTCTTTGCTTTCTGAGGTGATGGCCAGGTATTCCGAGCTGTGGGGGAGAGGCCAGGTGTACAGCGAGCCCATAATCAGTCTGGCCCGACCCACAGGAGACTGAGGAAGGTTGCAGTCTCTGCCCCAGGTGCACGGGGCTCCTGAGCTAGGAGAGGAGGGTCTGCGAGGGGCCCTGACTGGGGGCCTGGACTCCTGAGTTTGAGGTAGGAAGGGGCTGGGGCCTGACAACCCCTTATCCCATATTGACAGCAAATGCTTCCCTTGGAGGAGGATGGACAGATGGCATCCTGGGCCACTCCCCTGTCCCCAAACCCTCAGCTCACACTCCTCTGTGGCAAGTCCCAAGGTGCCCTGGTCACCTCATACCCTCCTCCCTGACCCCACTCACGCATTCTCTTGTGCAGCAGCCTCTGTGGCAGCAGAGATCTTCTTGTAGCAATAAACCATCTCTGCCACGAGCCATATGGTCAACACCACGATGAGCACGTACATCATGATCTCAGACACGATGGATGCCATGTCTCTGTTGGCTGCAGGGGTCAGGCAGGGGTGAGGTGGTAGCCGAGACCCCAGCTCAGGAAGCACGACAGCCTCAGTGTGCTGCAAGCTTGTTGTGTGAGCTTGGGCAAGTGGCTCGACCTCCCTGGGCCTGGTCCCCAGAAAGGATAATCATGCTGCTTCCCTAGAGTCACCATTGTTACTGTTATTATTAATAACCAGCTTTGGATAGGCCTGAGGGGGGTCCCTCAACTTGTCTCCCTGTGTAAATTGAGAGCACATCTGTGTCATTCAGGAAGCTGTCGGGTACAGTGCCCAGAAGCTGTAGCTCTGCAACCAGAGAGCTCAGGTTCAAATTCTGGCTCTCCCATTTGTCAGCTGTGTGACCTTGGGCAAGTGACTCAACCTCTCTGGGCCTCTGTTTTCCCAAATGTAAAAAGTTGATAATCACAATACCTCCTTCATGAGAGTGTTACGAGAATTAAATAAGCTTTAAAAATCCTTAGAATAGTTCCTGACCTATAAATAGCACTTCGTAAATATCCACTATTATTACTATTACTATTACTGTTATAACTGAGGCAGTACAGCAAAATGGTTAACAGCAGGGGCTCTGAGGCCAGACTGCCAGGGTTCAAATCCTGGCTTTGCCTCTTACTAGCTGCGTGACCTTAGGCAAATGACTCCACCTCTCTGAGCCTCAATTCCCCTTGTGTAAAATTAGTATGATAATACTCATACCATCTCACAGGGTTGCTGGGAAGAGGAAATGAGTTAACATCCGTAACATGCTTGGATGAGCACGCAGCCAGCACTGCCTAAGTGTTGGCTACTTTCCGGAAACCCTACATCCTTTCTGCAGCGCCGGCCTTTGCCATTGCCAGCTTCCTTTCACTGAGCCTAAATTTAAACTGTAAAAGGAGCGCGTTCAGCCAGGGGACCAGAGTCAAAAGCCACTCTGGCATCCTCGGATGGATTTCCCAGGTGTCCATCCCCCATCCTGGCCCCCTCCTGGATGTCTGGGATCTCATTTTCCCCGCTTTCCTCACGTGCTCTTCCTCCCCTGTGAGCAGGGCACTTTCTGCTGCTCCACCCTGTGCAGATGGCACCGATGCTTTCTGGGCCAGAGTGAGGGAGGGTGCAGGGCTGGATGCTCTCCCACCCCACCCTCCCTTCCCTGCAGGAGGAGCTGGGACAGGGTTCCACACCTCATCCATTTATTCTTTCTTTCATTTGTTCATTCAACAGACATTGTTAATGCATCTCCTGCAGCGGGTGCCTGGTCTCAGTCAGGCTTTGTGCTATGTTCTTTATCTGCGCATCTTCCTGATGCCTCAGAACAGCCCCGAGGATAGGGCTTGTCCTGGCTTCCCACATCAACACGCCGCAGGGACCATGCTGAGTTCCACACTGCCTAAAGCTCAGTGGTCGGAATTCTTGCCCCCACTCCCAGAATCCAATGCCCAGATGGATTTAAGTGGCACAGTATCTCTGGCTCTCCCGCCTGGCCTTCTCAATTCCTCTCCCAGTCAGAATAGGACAGTGATAGGCATGCATCTGTAGCCCGTTGTCCAGGCTAGGACACTGAGGCCCAGAGAGGGGAAGGTGCTGGGCCAAAGATGCATAGCCCAGATTGGACTCGAAGAGCCAGGATTCAAGTCCAAGTGTAACTGACTGCAGGGTCCAGCTCTCATCTGCTCTGGAAACCTTCCACAACCAAAGAGAGACTTGGTGATTGCTGCCATATATGCAGCACGGTCTCCATCAGCCCACGCAGACATCTCAGGAGGTGGGACTGCTGTTACCCCCACTTTACAAATGAGAAGCTGAGGCACAGGGGAGCTTCTCATGGGGTCTCACGGAAGGTCAGAGGCACCTTCTCTAGGGAGACCTTTGATTTCTCCAAAAAACCCTTCTAAGAGCTTCACCTGCCCTGCCCACACAGGCAGCCCCCCCAGAGCAGAAGTCCCAGCCATCCCTCTGCGGGCCAGATTTCTCACCAGCCTCAGACACTGCTGCACCCCAAGGTGCTTTCCTCTCATGCTGCGTGTATCCAAAAGAGAACTCCTGTCTCCTCTCGTCCCCATCCACCTGCTTCCTAGCATCTTCTACACCTCTCCCAGGTCAGTGAAGTTCTCACCACCAAGACCCTCCTTTGGAAATGACTCTGTCCATTCCTTAGAGGCAATTACAGGTTGATGGGTAATACTGAAACTGCAGTGAGAGAGTGGATAGTAATAATTTTAAAATATGGTATGGCAGGCAATACTAACAATACAATAACATCACAGGTAATGAAAAAATACTATAGTGTGATATGTCATGTTAAAAATACTCTAGTATCCTGGGTAATGATGAATATAGTATAGTGTAACCAGGAACATTGAAAAATATTACAATATGATTGATAATATTTTAAAATACTATAGCATAGCACAACAGGTAATAATAAAAATATGACAGTGTGGTGGGGAACATTAAAAATACTCTAGCATGATGGGTTATGATAAAATACTATTGTATGTTTGGCAATGCTAAGATAGTATAGCATATAGTACAATATAAAATACTGCACTAATGTGGGTAATGTTAAAAAGGCAGTACTACAATAAGGTGAATAAAAAACACTAGAGCTTGGTGGATAATGCTGAAAACATGGACTCTGGGAGGACAACGAAAAGAGCTCCATATTGTGGTAAATGTTGTTGAAAACACAGGCTCTGGGATGTAGTATAACATGGTAGATAATGTTAAAAAAAGAGGCCCTACTGGGTTACAGCGGGCCTGAGCCCCTGCCCCTGCCACCCAGATGGGACAGCATCCTGGGCAAAGGCCGAGCAACAAGATGGAAAGAACCTGGGTGGCTGAATGGGACCCTGGAGCCTCCCATCCTTTTTCCCCCTCACCTCTGCACAGATTCGTGAGAGAGAAATAACACAGGTTTTGTTAAGCCCCAGTATTTGAGGACGTCTTTGTCACAGAGACTCTGCCTTGCCCCCCCATGAGGGCAGGGCTCCATCTTGCATGTTCAGGGATGATCACCCACCCAGCATCATGATGTACACCAAGGAGTGGCTCACATATGTCTTCTGATTGCATTCTGCTGCACCACTTTGACAATAAACATAAAAACGCTAATTATAAAAAGAAACCCACAGGCTCTGGCTGACAACAGAGTACAGTGAATCATGCCAAGAACAGAAACGCAGTCACCCAGGCCTGGATGAGTTCAAATGCAGGTCCCAACTGTGTGACCTTGGCCACATAACCTTACTTCCCTGAGCCTTGGTTTCTTCATCTGTAAAATGGGGATAGTAAGAGCTCCTAGCCCAGAGGGTGGGGGATGATTCAGTGAGGGACTCCACGGAAGGCACTGAGGCCAGCACCTGTCCCATGGACAGGAAAGGCAACGCGTGTTGCCCATGAGGACATGTGCGCTGCAGGCCCTGAGGGATGCACTTGCCGTGGCTCTTTGCTGGCTCGAGGCCTGGGATGTCTCCCGGACTCTCTAAGCCAATGGGCCACAGGGCCCTGGAAAATTCCAACTTATGTCGATCAGCAGATGGCTCAGAGAAGGGGCCAAGGCTGAAGCCAAAATGATGAGATAGTTCAAAACACTTTTGACCTTTGCTGCTCACGGTGTGACCCCCAGATCTGCAGCACCAGCCTCACCTGTGAGCTTGTTAGAAATGACTCCTGGGCGCGCCCCAGATCTGCTGAGTCAGACTCCGCACCTTAACAAGACTCCCTGGTGGCTGGAGTGCGCAGTGGAGCCTTAGGACCTCTACTCTAGGTGACACACTACTATCTCGTGCCCCACCATGACAGAGGGCGGCAACAGTCAGAACCACTGCCCTCACCCCATGTATAAGGCCCTACTGTGAGCTGGCCACATGCCAGCAGCTGACGTCCAGCCTTGTGCTCATTCCTCATAAACCCCCGTGATGTAAGAAGGGCTCAAACAACACCCTGAGAGGTAGAGACTATTATCATCCCTGTCTCCAACAGGACAACCCTTCAGCTCAGAGTCAGTGAGGCACCTGCCAGAGGTCACACAGCACAGGTGACAGAGCTGGGTTTTGTAGCCAGAATGTCTAGGGGAGAGGCGTACCTTGACCTCTCCATGCACTGAAGGGAAATGGAGGCCAGAGCAGGAGCCGGGGTGGTGGGGGAGGTGATGCTCCCCCTGCTGCTGTGGGCGGTTGGCTGGCCCAGGCACAGAGCCAGCCTGTCCCCTACCTGCCATCTGTCATCTGTCCCTCCATCTGGCTCGCCGGTGGGCAGCAGGTTGAAGGGGCAGGAAGGGCCCATCTCACCTTTGTCCACCACCTCTAGGTGGATCTTCTTGACGACGCTGGTGTTGTGCTCATAGTTCTCAAAGAAGAGCAGGCGGTAAACGTGGCACTCATAGTCACCCGAGTGGTTGTAGGTGACGTTGGTGATGAAGATGGACAGGTCCTGCAGGTCCTTGGTGCCCCGGCTGCCATTCCACACCACGCGGCCCTCAAAGCGCTCATCCTCCTCCAGCTGTAGCACCTCGTTCTCGTAGCGCAGGATCTTGGGGCAGTGGTGGGGGTGTCAGTGCCGGGCCTGTCTCCCCCCAACTGACCCCAATTCTGTCCCCTGCCCTGACACACATAGACACAGATGGCACACATATGAACTCAGTCACCTTGACCTCGGGCAGGAAGGGCCCAGGGGGCTAGGGTTGTGCCTGGGCCCATCCCAGACCCTGATTTTGCCTCTAGACCTGAGAGCCACACACACTCACACAAATTCCTCAGTCATCCTTCCGAGCCCCACTGGGCCTCCTGGGCCCTCCCCTGCAGCTCTTCCCCAGCCACCAGACACACTCCTCAGGCAGGGATGGGGCGGCCTGATCCCAGCTGCTGGAGACCCCAATTCTACAGCAGGTTGTAGAAGTTCATGGTGCCCCCCATATGTAATTCAAAATACACACATAATATAAAGGAAGTTAAAAAAAAGTTCTGCTTTTCTTCCATGATGACTACCCAAGACATTTTTGCAGGTGCCAAATAAGTCCAATGACATTTATTTCATGCCAGCCACACGCCAGGTGCATCAACTGAATCTTCACACACACCTATGGGCTGGAGACCATTGCTACCCCATGTTTACAGAGGAGGAAACTGAGGCTTAGAGAGGCTCAGTGACTTCCCCAAGGTCACCAGCTAGTCAGGGGTGGAGCCAGAATTTGAATCCAGGTCATCAATCATAGCACATCACTAAAAACAAACAAACCCCATCTTGAGATCCAGCCCCACCAACTCCCACACGCAGACCCCTGCCCGCCCATGGCCTATGCCAGGCACCCACACACCTTGACAAACTCCTCGGTGCCCTTCTGGCGGAAGGTCCACTCAGTGAAGGTCTCCGCAGTGGTCTCGCTGCGGCGCTTGCAGGAGATGCACAGAATTTTGAAGGTCATCCCATACACGGCCTCGGTTTCTGAGTCCACCTCCACACAGCCCCCCCAGGCTGAGGTCACTGCGGGGACAGCAGGCTCAGGTCGAGGAGAGGCACCCATCACCCTAGGCAATGTCAGGCTCACTGGCTGTTGGCTTTCAGGCCCCTTGAAAACCATCTGTTTCTCCTCAATAATGATTACGAGTGGACAGAACTGGGTGCCAAGCTGAGCCCTGCCACTCACTGCATGACCTTGGCAAGCAATTCATCGTCTCTGAGCCTCAGTTTCCCTCTCTGTGTTAGGTGAAAGAAATGATCATCTTTGCTTCTGGCAGTGGTTGGGCAGATTCCATAAGTTAGGCAGGGCCCAGCACACGAGAGGTGCCAATAAATAGGGCTGTCAGTGCTGTCAGTAATTCAGATTCTTGCTCCCCAAGTACCCCTTCCTCCGAAAGTCACTTGCCAAAGCTACCAAAGCATCTAGGTGGTGGGACTAGAATTCCAGCTGTGTTAGCTGTTCAAGGTGGCAGAGTCATTTCCACCATGAAATGAGTCTTCAAAACCAGCCAGCCCCAAATGAAATGGGTTGGGGGAAAGGAAGGCCTGGAGGTGGGTACGTTGGTGGGCACTGGAATCAGGGCAGACCCACACCCCTGTCCTGATCCCCTGTCCCACAGCCCCTTCGTGTCCTGACTTCTCCTCCCTGGGTCCCCTGCTGCCCAGGCTCCCTCACCTCCACTCCCTCCCCCACCAGCTTCTCAAACTCTTTCCTGAGCTCTTTCCTGCCTCAGGGCCTTGGCACCCCCATGGGATCCAATCGCTTTGGGTCTCTCCTTCACACTCTTACCTGCCACCTCCTTCCTGTCTCCCAGCACTCACTAGCTAATACCATGTCTCTTCAGCTCCACCGCTGGGTCTTTTCCTTGTCCCTGAATCTCTTCCTCTCTAAATCCTCAGGACTCCTGTCTGCCTCCCCTGCTGTCTCTCTCAGTCTCTCCGAGCACCTCCGTCCTGGTCTCCCCCAGCTGTATCCCTCTTTGGGGTTTCTCTGAAGGCCCCACCACTCGTGTCCTCTCTCCAGGCTTGCGCTGCCCCTCTAGCCTCTCGCTCCATCTTCCACGTCTCTCCCTTTTTAAACTCCACCCCAGATCCTCCCCGTGGCCCCACCGTGGCTCCCTGTCTCCCCCTCATCTCTCCGTCTCTATCTGCCTCCCTCAAGTTTCTCTCTCTCCGCTGCCCAGACTCTTAGCGCTCTCTCTCACTTTCCCTCTCTCATAGCCCCCTCTCTGCTCCTGTTTCCCACTTTGCCCCCCACGTCCCCAGGCTCCCAGCGGAGCACTCAGGGGCACAAGTCCTTCTCTGTCTCTCGCCCCTCCCTCCCGTCTCTCTCTCTCTCCCGGTCTCTCGGTCTCTCCGTCCCAGTCTCCGGGCGCCGCCTTCCCCCCACCCCCATCCCGTGGCTGTGGGTGTCACATTGCAGTCTGCGGGGCTCCGGGAGCAGCTGACTCCGCGTTTCCTCGCCCCCGGCTGGGTGCCCGCAGCCTCGAGGCCGTGCCAGCCCGGCCCCCGCACGCTCATGCCCACCTGCACCTCCACCGCCCTCCGTAGCCCGGCTCCGGCGCGCACAACTTCTGAAACCGACTTGGCGGGGCCGGGGGCCGGGCCGGGGGCTGCCCTCGCGCCGCTTCCCGGAGTCCCGAGCGCGGATCCCGCCGCCCCGCCAGTGCCCCGGCGGTGCCCCAGCCGCGCGCGCCCCCCGCGCACTCACCCAGTGCCGCGCCGACCACGAAGGCCAGCAGCGTCCCCATGGCTGCGCCGCGCACGCTGCGCCCCCCTCCCGGGCCGCCGGTATTAATAGCGGGGCGAGAGGCGGCGGGACGCGGCGGCGGTTAGAATGTCCCCGGGAGCGCGCGGCCGCAGCAGCTGCGGCTCTGGGACCGGGGGGGGGGGGAGGAGGGGGGGCGCGGCCCCCCCGCTCCGGTTACCGCCGGGGGCCCAGCCCCGGGGCCCGGCGTCCGGGCATCCCCGCCGCGCGGGCGGCGGCCGCTGCTGGGGCTGTGGCGCTGGCGCGCGCAGCCGGGCGCATCCGCCAGGTGCACCGACCCCGGCCCGGCTCCGGCTGCGGCTCGGGCGCGCTCGGGCGCGGACCGCGGTCTCCTGCGCACTGCAGCGGCGGCGGCGGCGGCGGCCGGGGCAGGGAGGAGGGAGGAGAGCGAGGGGGCGGGATGAATCACCGCGGGGGGAGGGCGCGGCCGCCCAGCCTTTGCCGCAGCGGCCCGAGAGCGCCCGCTGCACCGGCCTCTCCGGGTGGCGCAGGGACCTCCGCTTCTGGGCACGGGCGGGTGGACTGGGTGTCTTCGACCCCCCCAGACTCTGGGGACCCCCATCTTCGGAGTCTGGGAAAGGTCACCCCCAGAGTCACAGGAGGACTTAGAGGGCAGTTTGGGGGCCGGGCTTCCGACTTCAAATTATGGAGGTCATCTTCACGAGTTTGAGGGAGGCTTGGCTGGGACTTCCAAGTGATATCTTCCTCCAATCCCTGATATCCGGGCCTGGAGGTCACTGTGCGGGGACCCAAGCAGGCATGGGAGGGGGGGCTCAGGCTAAGGCTACCAATAATACTCCAGACCCCACCCAAGCAGGTTGGGCACCCTGGAGTCCAAGCCAGAGAGGCTGCTCTGGGAGTTTGGAGGTGCCGTGTTTCAGGAGGAGCGCCCCTTCATTATTATCACTTTCTACCCCTCTCTCCTCCCACTCCACTCTGGCTACCCAGGCACCATGCTGTTCCCAACACAGGGAGCGCTTTCCTGCCTCAGGGCCTTGGCCCCTGCTCTTCTGTCTGGACCACTCTTCTGCCTCCAGCAGCTCTTGGCTCCAGTGTCACCTTCATCAGGTTGTCTGTGTTCCTTCCAGGTAAACTGCCTCCCCCACTCCTCACTTGACCTCCTTTACTCTTGTTTAGTTTTCTTCACAGCAGTGTCACTACCTGACATTATGTTCTTCCTTTATACAGTTTGTTCATTTCCTGTTCCTCCAACCCTGGAATGTAAGATCCCCCAGGGTGAGGACACTGGCCTGTGTACCACTGTGTCTCTAGCACCTGGACCTGTGCTTGGCACATTTTAGGTACTCGATAAATATTTGTCAAATGAATAAATAAATGTCAGTGCTTATTAAGCCCTTCTGACTCACTGAACCCACTTCTACCTCCCCAAACCTTTACAGCAAGTTCTATTATCCCTCTTTTACAGATACAGAAACTGAGGCGGGAGAGGGCCACTCCCTTGCTCAGGGTCATGCAGCTGGTCTAAGGTGGATCTGAAATCCTGCCCCAGCAATGGTGAGCAGCCAGCCAGTCCTACCACCAGGTTCTGCCAAATGGAGAGAATGGGAGCAGCAGTGACTCTTGCCTGGGGGTCACTGCCCGGTCCTAGCCCGGTTCTGGGTGGGGAAATCCCAGAATCCCCCTAGCCTAGCCCTGCTGGGCAGGAGGAACCAGGGTGTGGGGCAGGCCCAGGGAAGAGGGGCAGGGAGCCAGGGACACTGAACATCTTTGTGGTCTGGGCCTCTATGCCAGCACTGCCTGAGCTGTGAAATTCCCCTGCAGAAAATAACCCTCGGCTGCCGTTCCGGGCCCTTTTTCCGGTGGGGGATGGAAGGTGGAGGCTTGGTGAGGACAGGCCTCAGCACCAGACAGGGGCACTTGCTAATAGCCCTACAAGCTGATGTTCGCTGACTACCTTCTATGGGCTCAGAGCTGTTCTAAGCACTTTACCAATATCAACTCACTTAACTCTTCCTACAAGATAGACATTATCATTATGCCCATGTTACAGGTATGGGAAACTGAGGCTCATGGAGGGTAACGTGCCATGATCACACAGCTGGAGGGTAGGAGAGGCTAGCTCTGCCCTTTGCCATTTGTAATCCATCTGCCTGTATCCAACCCCTCCATCAGCCATCAGTTAAGATGATTCTTACAGCCAGGTGTGTGGCATGCCAAAGGTGTCTTCAAGCCTTGCTCACTCTGGACCCAGCACTGGCTTGCAGAGAGACAGATCTGGGTTCTAACTGGACCGGAGACTTTGCCTCTAAGCCTATTTCCTCTTCTGTAAAAGGGTTTGGACAGGGGTCCAAACAACCTCAACCTGCATGGGCAGTTGTGGGGTCCTGAAGGGGGTCAGAACCTTGCATCTAAACGTGGAGACACCAGGGGCCAGGCCTGGAGTCTTTGCGTCCCTGCTGGGTGGCCTCAGGCACATAAATCTTTATTTGTCTCCACCTCTTGAAGTCACTGTGAGAATAAAATGAACATTGGATCTTGGCACAGAGTTTGGTACATATTTGGTGCTCACTACATGAGTTACTTTTTTTCCTTTCAATTTTTATGCAATAAGTGTAACATTTATTGAATATTTACTCTGTGCCAGGTCCTGTTATAAGTAGCCACATTTATTAACTCCTTGAACTCATATTAGCGGTTCCCAAAGTGTGGTCCCCGGACAGCATCATCACCATCACTTGGGAACTTGTTAGCAATGCAGAATCTCAGCCCTGCTCCTGTCCCAGGTCAGAAATTCTGAGGGTGGGGCATAGCAGTCTGTTTTTTAAGACTCCCTCCAGGAGATTCTGATGCAGCTAAAGTTTGAGAACCATTCACTCAATAACAACCCTGAGAGACAGGCGCTGTAATTATGCCCATTGTACAGAAAAGGAAACTGAAGCTCAAAGAGGTTGACCTGCTCCAGACTGCATGACAGCACAGAGGCAGGATTTGAACCCAGGCCACCAGCATCTGTCCTTGGAGCTCCAGCTCTGGACTCTGATGATGCAGACCTTGTGTAAGATGCTGGGGGAATGCCAGATCATTTCAGTGACTGTGGCCCCAGGAAATGGACAGATGGCCCCCTCCCCACTATGGCAGGATCTGAGTACAACAGGAGGCCCCCACCCACCCCCAGGGCCCCACAGGCACAGCCACAGCCATTTCCAACCCTTTATTGGGGCTCTGTCAGCCCCAAATAAATATAATACATTAAACCCAGAGCTGAGGGAATCGTGCACCCCAGGAGGTGCCCCCCACAACCCCAGCCAGGCAAAATAAGTTAGTGGGGGGCCTGCCAAAGGCCAGGCCAGCTCCCCTGGTCTAAAGTGCATCTCGGTTCTGTGGTCCCCACATCTGCATGGTCCCTGGTCGGGTGGCTGGGAGGGGCGGGCGGGAGGTCCCCGGCGCTCACACCGTGCCAGCAGTGGCCACCAAGGCTGTGTTTGTTTGTCCATTTGAGAGGACGCCTGCATGGCCAGGCATCCTCAGGAAAAGCTGTCGTCAGGCCGGGGCTGGGCGTCGAAGGGTGGGTCTGAGACTGTGATGCCTTGATGCAGCTTCTCCAGGGAGAACTTCATCTGGAGGGAAGAAGGAGGCGGGCAGGGTGAGGGGTGAGTGCTGGCGGGGGTGATGTTCATGCCCCTGCTCCGCCCCCAAGGGTCACTCGGTGAGAAGAGCAGAGTCACACTGCACGCAGTTTAATTTCTCAGAGGCAGCAGAGGAAGGGGTTTCGTGTGCACCTAGGACACAGATGGCCTAGGTTCAAATCCCAGCTCTGCTGCTCATGGGGTAACCTTAGGCAAGTCATTTAACCGCCCTGGGCCCCAGTTCCCTCATCTGAAATATGGGTAACACATCTGCTTCATAGGATTAGTTCAGGGATCTGACGAACACCAAGAAGCCAGCACACAGTAAGTGCTCAATGTACTTTAGCTATTATTATTAGCCCCTCTGTGACCTCGGGCAAGTTTCTGAACAACTAGTACCTCAGGATACCTATCTATAAAGCGGAGATAACAAGAGCATCTTCCTCAAAGGTTGGCTACGAGGATAAAGCAGTTAAGCGTGTTTAGCACATAGAACAGCCTGGCTCCAGTAAGTGCTCAATCACATCTGCCATGAGCATTAATTTGTGAAGTCAACTTTGTACCCTTGACAATTTGAGAGAGAGGAAAATAATCAAAATTTAAGTCAGGATGGGGGGCCGTGCCCCTGCCCCCCAGCAATGGGGCCTCAGCCTTAATTCCCTCCCTCACCCCCCGTCCTGCACAGCCCTTTCCAGTGTGAGCATCTCCCTGCGGGCATCATTTCAGGGTGCAGTAAGGCCCCTAAGGAGGGGCCTCAGCATTATGGAAGGTCTGACCAGACACGATATTCACCGTCCCCGCAACTTCGGCTCTGACACTCTCAGAAATGGGCCAATGCCAGGCTCTCCCCAGCTTCCCATCCCCCTCCCCACCTTAGACACCCACTCCAGTGCCCAACACTTGCCCTGACCCACCACAGCCACTGGCCTGAGTCTACTGGAGACTGAGAGCATCACCATGTGGCGACATCACATTTAGTGAACACCTACTGTATGCCTGGGGGTAGGCACATGCTCAGAACAGTAAACACACATGAAGAGTTTACTGTGCACCCAGCACTATTCAAGTATTAATGCACTTAATCCTCACAACAGTCTTTCAGGTACCATCAATTAGTATCCCATGGACAGAGGAGGTATAGTCACTTGCATAAGGTCACACACCACAATTTGAACCTGGTCGTCTGAATAGATGCTGACCCTGAATTACATGGGATGTCTGGGTCAACTCCCTTTTCGAGATGAGACCCCAATATCCTTTGGAGAACCTCTCCCCCTCAGACCATGTGACCCCTTAGTCACCCCAAAGCGGGGCGGGCAAGAGATATGGGGACCAAGCCTGGCCTTCCCTGGGTGTGTGACCTCAGCAGCCAATGAGAGCGAGCTCTTCCCTGTGGCTATCAGCCTGGAGCTGCAGGTGCCACCGTGGTCATCCTAGGAGAAAGGATGCCCCAAAAGTAAAGCCAACCCTGGGAATGAGCAGAGTCGAGACAGCACAAAAGACTGATTCTTGCTACTCTTGAGTGGCCAGACCCAGCCATGCCTGAAGTGAGACAGCCCTGGACTTTTTTCCAGCATGTGAACCAATAAACTCTTTCTTCCATCCTACTGATTTCCCCGGCAACCCTGTGAGGTGGCGACTCTGGATGGCTTCTGCATTTTATGGAGGAGGAAACTGAGGCCCAGAGAGGGGCAGGCACCTGCCATGTCTTGGGATTGGAACGCAGGCTCCTGCAGCCTTGCACCCCCTATCACCCCCTGCTGGGCCAGCACCTCCTACCTCGTCCAGGAGCTCCACGGAAGCCCGCAGGATCTGTCTCCACTTGTGCACCTCGACACTGTGGAACTGCTTTTGCAGGGCCAGGATCTCGGCCCACTCTGTGGCCGTCTGGGGGAACTTGCTGTGGGGAGGCAGGGCCTGAGTGGGGCCTTGGCCTCCCCCGATCTGCCCAAGCCCCCCAACCCTTCGGCCTACCCACTCACCCCTTGGCCAGGGCCAGACTGTGCCAGGACTCGAAGGTGTGGGCTGTCCTCTCCAGGGACCAGAGGCGGTAGAAGAGGAGAACATTGAGGGCGATGAGGACGATGAGGCTGGGGACAGGGGTCAGGGTCAGAGGTCAGCAGTCCTGGGATCCAGAACTTGGGCACTGAGCTCTGAACCCCCCGGCACAACTACACCTTGAAGGGGTACCATGACTACCCCTCTTTTCTCAGAGGAGGAAACTGAGGCTCAGAGAGGGTAACAAAATGCCTATGTCACACAGTCCATGAGCAGAAAGTCAGGGTTCAAATCCAGGCCTGACGCCCATACCCTGGACCACCATACCAGGCCACTTCCCTGGGAGAGTCAGTGGGGGGAGGGGAACGAGGTAGGGAGGAGAGGCCTCAGCAGGGGAGGGACACGGGGAGGAGAGAGCAGGTGGAGGACGCAGGACCCTACCTCACGCAGATCCTGCGGCGGCAATGATGGGGAGACAAAGAGATGAGCGCCACCCAGCCTTCCCTGGCCGCCCCACCCCTCCTTGCCGTGGCAGCTCGGGCCGAGCATGCCATACAACCGATCCCTGGACCAGTGCTGGGCAGCTGAGGCCCGGAGAGGCTGAGCATGCGGCTGATCCGCCCCTCACCTCCCAGGGTCTGTTGGAAGCCCGGGATCTCGTTTCCATTTCCTCCGCGTGTCCTGCCCCCACCACTGGCAGGCCCTCCTGCACGTGGGTCTCCCTGCCTGGGCCCTTGTCACCTCAGGCATCCTCTGCTTTCCCAGGAAGCCCGCCCTGACTGCCCGCCTGTGGGCCGGCGGGGGGGAGCCTCCACTGTTCCCCCATCCCAGCCGGACCCCTCAGCCTGTGCCACCCCATCCCGGCCCCAGTCACCCTGGTCTGGTGTCAGGTCTGTCTCCCCCCAGGGCTGCTGGTTACTGCTATGTCCCTGTGTCACCCAACTTAAGGGTGGGCACAGAAAACATGAGTAGAGTGTCCAAATGACCTTACTTCTTTTGCATACCTCTCCCCACTCACCTGAAGAATTACATATCCTTTGGGTGCCTCTTCCTCCAGAAAGCCCTCCCTGCCCCCTGGGTGAAGTCAGGCCCCTCTGCCCTCACCTAGCCCCCTGGGTTCTGCTCTTCCAGCAGGGAAGGCATCTCCATGACAAACTGAGCACCTCCACTGTGTCAGCAGCTCTGGTGGCCAACCCGAAACATCGTCTCATCCCATCCTTGCTGTGAGACGAGCCTACGCTCCCACTTCAGCAGAGAGACCCAGAGAGGCCAAGCACTTGCCCAAAGTCACACAGCCAGGATGCAGATTCAGGCCTGTCTGACCCCAAAGCCTGGCCCCGCTCCTGTCTCTTACTTACACAATGCTAATAAGCACCAGGGCGCTGGGGATGCCTGCCCCGGGGCCCTGGTCCATGGACGGTTCCGAGAAGCGGGAGCCGAGGGAGCCTGCAGGAGAGCAGCGTGGTCAGACAGCCCGTCCCGGCCACCCCAACGCAGGCCCCCAGATCCCCCACCAGCCCCAACGGAACACACCCGAGGTGTGTACGCCAGCCCGGGCACAGGGGTCGGGGTCTGCATGCTGGGGCCCGTCGCCATGACCCCTCCAGCTCAGGGGCCGCTTCCGCCTCCGCAGGCCTGACAGCAGCCCTCGGGCATCCTTCCCGCCTTCCTCCAGAGACAGCTTCTCGGCCTTGGCGAGCTCTCGCTCTGTGGAAGGAAGAGTGGGCTCTGGATGTCTGCACCTAACCAGGCCACCACCCACCCCACCCTGGCCGGCCTTCTGTCCCTTACCCAGGTGGTGGAAATAATCCTCGATGCCGCTCCACGAGTTCTTCTCAATGAGCGACTTCACGAGGCTCCACGGCTGCTTTCGGTAACGGATCTCAGAGGAAACCCTGGGGTTGGGAGAACAGGGAAAGGGGTAGGGTCTGACTCCAGCCCTGGCTGCCCCACCCCCAGGCAGGTTCCTTCCTTCCCCTAATTCAGAGACAGCCCCCTGTCACAGACAAAACAGACGCGTTCCCACCCCATGGCTTCCCTGGACCCTCCACTCACCCCACATGCTGGCCAGCTCAGCCCTCAGCCCCCTCCCCTTCCATGCCCACTACCTGGCAGGTCTCCCGGCTGCCTGAGCACTTTGTCCACTCACGCACCAAAGTCTCAGGCCGCTTCCATCAGGCTGCTGCGCCCCGACTCCACATGGGGCTCTAAGAGACGGCTCAGCCCAACATGTCCCAGACTGAGCTCCCAGTCCTTCCCCAGGCCTCCTACTCCTCACCGTCCCCATCTCGGTCAGGGGCAGCTCAGTCCTTCTAGTGGCTCAGGCCAAATACCTTGGGGTTGTCCTGATGCCCTCTCTTTCCCTCACCCCTGCATCCAATCTGCTAGCAAACCTTGTCAGCTCCCCCTATAAAATCTCTCCAGAATCTAAACTCTTCTCCCCTCCACTGCCCCCACCCTGGCCAGGCCTCCAGCCCCTCCCACCTGGACATCCCAGCAGCCTCCTCCCTGGTCTCCTGCTGTGTCCCTGCCCCCATGGCCTGCTCCCCACCTGCAGCCAGAGGGAGCCTGGGAATACCTGAGTCAGGTCAGGGCCCTCCTGGCCCAGAGCCCTGCCCCAGCTGCACCTCGCTCCAGGTAACAGCAAAGTCCTCCCCTTGACCCACAGGCCTTGAATGCTCCGGTTCACCTCTGTGATCTCACCGCCCACTCTTCCCACACTTACTCCACTCCAGCTGTCCCCACATGCCTGCCTCAGGGCCTTTGCACTGGCTGTGCCAAACGAATTCCTCTCCCTTCCTTCAGGTTCTTGGTGAAAAATTCCTTTCTCAGAGGACCCTTCCCTGACCAGCGTCCTGCGTGTAAGACTCTCCACTGCCCCCCAATTCTTTACCCTGCTGTGCTTTTCTCCACAGCCCTTATCACAGTGAACATTCTGCGGATTTCCATAATTATTTCTGTATTGTCCAATTCCCCACTAGAACATGAGCTCTCTGAGAGAGGGATTTTGTCTGGTTTTGCTATATCCCCAGTGTCTCAAGGCTCAAACCACCTTTGCAGGGTTCTGCAGATGGGAGGAGTTGTCCCCAGGGCCACCCTCTATCTGCCCTCTACTATTCTGAGTACAGGGGCCCCAGGGACTCAACATTTCTGCTCCTCTGCCAGGGTGGGAACCAACGTTCTGCTGTTGATTTGGGGGTGGGGTGGGGTGGGTGGGGCAGGGACCCTGGGACCACCAGCGTGTCAGGTGGAGGGGCCTGGCTGCTGCTTACCGGAGCCGGGCCTTGTTCCGAGCAATGCCCAGGATGCAGTAGCGGTGGGCAGTGTAGAAGTAGTCCTGGTAGGGGATGCCCTGTGTCAGCACCTCGGAGTCCACCACACACCCACCTGCCTGTGGGCCACGCCGGAACAGTGTCTGCAGAGACAGAGAGGAGGAAGTCAGGGCCCCCCCCACCAGCCATGCTACCTGCCTGGCCACCCACCTGGCTCACCTGTGTCTCCACCACAGAGGCACTCTTGGGGCCCAGTGGGTTGTTGATGGGAATGGTGTACGTCAGCACTCGACGCTGGTGGCACTTGCTGTCTCCACTCCAGGGGCTCAAGGTCACATCTGGGGGAGGGAGGAGCAGAATGAGGAGACCATTCTCCAGTCCTGCACCCACAGGCTGAGGGTTTCGATTCTCTGGGGAACGTGTCCCAAACCCTGCCCCTTCTCCACGTCCCCACCTGATTGTCGACCCCACCTTCCTTCCAGGAGCCTCAAACTTCAGATGCTGGTGATATTTACAGCTGAGACCCTTCTCCTCGAGACATTTCTCACCCCACTGGGGCCCTTTCATCCACTCCTGAAGCCTCAGTTTCCCCCTCTGTACCAGTCCTGGCTTCTCCCCTGAGCATCAGACCAGGACTTATATCCCCCAACACAAGGCTTATTCTTAATGATTCTGTAGGGGGTTCTACATGGTTCATTTTCATCAACACAGAAAAAAGAAACAAAGAAAAACTACCATCTGACTAGCCCTCCCTACCTGACCCTCTTTCACAGCCTCCCCAGCTCTTCAGCTGGTCCCTCCTACAGCCTGGAGCTGCAGCTTCCCCTCTGGCTGCAGTGGCCCAGCCCCAGGGGTTTCTCCCAGTGTTCGCCTCCAGCCCCAGGGCCTTTGCAGTACAATGCCCGCCTCCTGGGTCCCTCTCCCCCCACCCCTCCCTCTTCCTTCCTTCCTCAGTTCCTCCTTCAGGCCTTGGTTTTGATTTCCTGGCAGCCTTCCCTGATACTCCTCAGATTACACACATCTCTGACGCTCACAGCCCCACCCCTGACTCACACCACACCTGTAATGTGTGGTATTTGTTTGTGTATTTATTTCCTGTCATTCTCACTAGATTCTGGGCACTGAGGACAGGAGTTCATCTACCCTGGCCTCTCATGGGCCTCCAAGCCTGACAAAGTAGACACTAAATGTGTGACTATTAACTTGGATTTATTAAACCCTTACTATATGCTATTGTTCTAGGTACTTTTCTAGTATTAACTCAGTTCTCATGAGAACCAATAAGGCAGGTAATTATCATACCCCCGTTATACAAAAGAAGAAACTGAGGCACAGAGAGGCTCAGAACCCTGCCCAGCTAGTAAGAGGCAGAACCACTTCTGGTGTCACAGATGCTGCTTTTATCCACCCCACCCTGCTACACCACTTGGCAGTGCCTGCCTGTCCCCAGACTCACCCCTCCTCACCCCTCCCCTGCACCTGGGTATCCCTTGGCATCTCCTCCGTCCACCCCCTGACCTGTGAACTTGCACTGCTGCAGGAAGCTCTGTAGAAAGGGCGAGTCTGAGAAGAGCATTTGCTGGAGCCGCTCAGCGCCCACGTGGAAGACAGAATTGATGAGGAGACGGCCAGAGAGATCAGGAAGCAGGGCAGCCAGGTCAGCTGGGAGAGAGAAGGGCCAAGGGTGACTGCAGCCTCCATGCCTCCCTCCCTCTGGGGAGCGCTCCTCCCCATGTGGGGTGGATGGGCAGAACCATCTTCCTGGACCAGAGTGGACACTAACAAAGAGCCCTCCTCAGCCCCCGCTGCCACAGGGATGGGTTAAGAGTGGGCATATGCCCCAGGCCTGGCCAATCAGAGCCACCATGATTGGTTCAGGTGGAGAACAACCTAGGCCCGGCCAATTGAAATCACAGTCAGTATGGGGTGGGTATGTGCTCCTAGGCGCATCAGCC
Organism: Daubentonia madagascariensis; assembly: GCA_023783475.1. Taxonomy (NCBI): domain Eukaryota; kingdom Metazoa; phylum Chordata; class Mammalia; order Primates; family Daubentoniidae; genus Daubentonia; species Daubentonia madagascariensis. The sequence goes on from JAKFHU010001831.1 coordinate 1,663,395, forward strand.
TGCGGCTCTCAGCCACACTGATTGGTTCAGGGGTGTGTGTGTGACCAGGCCAGCTCAACTGGTCACAGTGATTGGTTCAGGGGTGGCCTTCTTCTCCAAGTTGGTCCAATCAGAGGCAGCCCTAGGGTGTTTGCAGTGGTCACTGGGAAAAACATGCTCACTCTCTGCTAGGCTTGTTGAGGCTGTGTCTGCCCCACCAGAGTAGAGGCTACCTGAGAATCAGCTGGCAGAGAGAAAATGAGTATAATAATAACAATAACAGAAATAATAATAGTTAACACTTAAAATTGGCCCAAGTGCTTTACACGTGTTAACTCATTTAATTCTCTTACAGACGACCCTATGAAGTGGGTATTATTCTTACTAACCCCATTTCTCAGATGAGGAAAACAAGGCTCAGAGAAGTTAAATAACTTGCCCATCCTTACACAGCTAGAAAGTGGTGTGGCCAGGGTCTGAGCCCTGGCAATCTGCCTTCAGAGTCTTTTATTCACCCTGCCATGCTGCCTTCAAAGCAGAGCCAATGACAGAAAGATTTCTAACAACACTGCTCAAATGCCATACCCACCTACCCCCTGCATTTTTTAGTCCCGTGAGCTAATAAGTCCCCTCTTGCTTAAGCCAGAGTGAGGTTTGCCATGTTGTGTAACTGAGGCGAGTGAATCAGGCCCACGTGCCTCACCTTCCTCCCCAGTAGACGAAGAGGAGTTACTCGTGTCGGTCAACAGCTCCTCACTGGGCAGTAGGTCCAAGGGGCCCAGGGAGGTGGGCCCATCAGGCGGGGTGGGCTCTGTGCTCGGGGGTTCCGCCACTGGGGTCACTGTCTGGCTGGAGGAGGCATCTGGCTGTCTGTCTGTCTGCTCCTCCTTGTCCTCCTCTGCCTGCAGAGAAGGGCTCAATCAGCCTTGCCCCACCCCCATCCCAGCCTGAGGGCACCCATGTCCATACTGGCCACAAGGACTCCAGAGCCTGTCCAGAGCTTGGGCAGGAAACCAATGCTGGGGAGGTAGTGTGTGTACCTAGGCTCACAGCTGAGCTGGGAGGGGCCAGACAAGGGCTCCTCTCAGCCCCTACCAGGCTTGTCTGGGATGCCTGGGCCATAAACTTTCTTGCCTGTCCTGTCCATCTGTGTGTCTCCTGCCTCACCTGTCCACCCATCCCCCACCCCTTCTATTTCTCACCCTTCCGCCTGTTTGTCCCCTCTTTTGCCTGTCTCTCTTTCCCATCTGTCCCTATTTTCCTTGCCCATCTTCCCACCTTCATCCCACCCCTCCATCCATCCCCTCCCCGTCCCTCCCCCAACTCACCCCAGCCTTCCTCTGTCTCTTCCTATCGGCACCCTCCTCTCCCCCCAGCCCCCTGCTTACCCCGTGGTCAGCATCGCTGCTGCCTCGGGAAAGGTTGGGCGTGACACGGCCACGGCGAGAACCCACGGGGCTTGGCTCCTGGCTGTGGTCGGCTGTCCCCGAGGGGGTGATGTCGCTCAGGGCAATCACATCGCCCACCTCCTTAGGGGTCCTGGGGGAAAGGGAGGAAGTGGGACTGCTGTATCCTTGAGACCCCACACACCCTCCTGGATCTCCCAGACTTTGTACACCCACCCAGCACTACGGGAACTCCAGGCACTCTGCGCGCAGCCCTGCCTGTTCTCCCCCCCGACCCTGGACCCACCCCTAACCTCCGACTCACCCCAGACCGTTCAGCTGCAAGGGGCAGACATAGTCCTCATCCTCGCTGGTGAGGCCCAGCTCCGAGCCGTAGCACTGGTGCACCAGGTGCCAGAGCTCACGGGGACTCAGCGTCTGGGCAGGCAGACCTGGGGTTGGCCTCCAGCTCCCGCAGCCAGGGCCCGCGTGCCTGGTTCCCCGCCAGCCCCAGCCTCAGCAGTTCCCCTGGCTTCCACAGGGGGGCAGCCACGATCTCCCGTACAAGACTGTGGCCCCAACACGCTAGGAACCCCAGCTAGGGCCCCTCCAGGACCTGTGCTCAGGACTTTATACCTCACACCTCCCCAGTCCTCACAAGACCCTGGCCAGTTAATGTTCCTGTTTTTCCAGAGGAGAATACGGAGACCTACAGAGGGGAAGTCATGTGCTCACACAAGTGACCAGAAGCAACTCAGGGATTCAAGCCCAGCCAGAGTCCAGCACCGATGCCCGCCCCCCCATAACATTCTCAGGTGTCCTCGGGAGCCTTGAGCTTGCAGCCACCATGGCCGGAGTGCCTGGACCATGGTGATGATGAAATCATAGTAATAGTAGCAGTAGCAGCAGCAGCAGCAGCTGACATCGATTGAGTTGTTACTAGGTGCCAGGAATCCTAACCCCTTTACATGTGCGTACTCACTGAGTCTTCAAAACAGTTCTGGAAAATTGCTGCTAATATCATTTTAAGACAATGTTGCTGAGAGGTGAACAGCAACGTGCCCAAGGCCATCTAGCTAGGAAGGGGCAGTGCTGAGGAGTGATTCCAGGGGAGCTGGTCTAGCACCTTGAAGCCAACCACTGGGCTGCTCTGCTTCATGAGAGCTGACATGACTGAGTTCTTATTCTGGGCCCAGCTCTGGGTGCTATGAAGTAGGGATGGTCCCCATTTGACAGACGGGGGTTCAATGACTTGCCCCAGGTCACTCAGTGATGGGACTGAAACTCCAGGGCCTGAGTTTTGAGCTCTCCTCTGTCCTTACCCTCCTAGGAGCCTCTGACCCTACACTGTCCCTTTCTCAGGCTTCTGAATAGGACCCTCCGGCACTCTTGCCATGGCTGAGGATAGCCATAGCTGGAGCTGCCCCACAGGGACAGGAGCCTCCTGGAGGGCAGGACATGAATGCAACTCAGCTGGATGAGTGGGTCTGGGATCTCTGAGGTGCTAGAGGCCAGCAGCAGCAGACACTATGTGATGACCACCCAACATCTATCCACGCCCCCTTCCCCCCACGAGCAGAGCCCTGATTTTGTTCAGGGTAAAAATCTTCCACAGCCCCACGGATAAATTATGACTGGTTTACACCTATTCATTTTTCCACTGCCAGAGCCTCACCTTCCGAGTCAGGCACAGGGACCCGTGGCTGCCCCTGCTGGGGCCTATGAACATTCTGTACAGCAGAGCCAGGGGTGCCTCCAGCTCCCTGAGTTCTGGAACCCTGGCTCCAGGGTCCCCCCAGTGCACCCCAGTCCCCACCCAGGCCTCATCCAGGCCCACCTTTTCAAGCAGTGCATTCTGCCAGAGGCGGAAGATGAGAAGGAAGCAGCGGTCTCGGGCCCCGAAGGAAGTGAAGAAATGCTGTAGGGGGGAGGGGGGGTAGGTGTGAGGGGTGGGGGACAAACAAGGGCTGAGTAGGGGAAGTCCCACCCTTATCTACACTGTCTCCAGATCTCTGTCCTGACGAAGCCATTCATTCATCTCTGCATTTGTTCCACAAGACGCTTGTCCTGTGCCCAGCCCTGCACAGGTCACTGCGAAGAGCTGGCCCGGCCCTATCCTCAGAGCTCCTCAGAGTCTGGGGTGGGCAGACACGTCTCCAGACAGGGTCAGCCCAGAGCGGTCTGCTGGGATGGGGAAGCCCCAGGCATGTTCCCGGCCTACTTTGCCACAAGGGGTGGTCAGCTGATCCACTTCTGGCCAACAAAATACAAAGGGAAGTCTGCTGGGAAGTGTCCCCCCACTGCCACTGGTGTGACAGCCCAGGACAGAATGGAGTGGAGAGTCAGGGGAGACTTCCGAGGGGCAGGGAGCTCAGGTGCCAGGTCTGTGGGAGGGAAGGATTTTAGTACTAATGCAGCCCTGGAGCAGCTGTGTGGGGGCAGGTTGCAGGGACCAAGACGGGAGGCTGGTGTGGGGATCCAGTCAGAGGTGGTGGGAGCCAGGCCACAGCACAGGCTGGGAGACTAGAGAGAAGCTCGGGATGCAGAATAAACGGGGCTTTGCAGGGGAGGGGCCTGCTAAGATTGGCGACCACGTGATCCCGTCACCAGTCCTGTGGCTCACCTTCTCGCTCTCCGTACAGATCTGGATGGCATTGGGGATCAGCTTGGCTGTCTTTTCCTTCTTCAGACACGTCACTTCCTTCAACTGGATGGAAATCTGAGAACGAGAGGAGGGTCAGAAGGGGCCAGGGCCCTGCCCACCCCAGGCCCTCCTTGCCCCCGCATCAGCTCACTGTTGTCTCCCAGCGGAAGATGTTGCTGTAGAAGCAGATCCAGTTCTCAGAGAGATAGAGGCGACCCTGAAGGAGGATCTCGCGCTGCAGGGCACAGGAGTAATCTGAGAGTGGCCGAGGAGAGAGACAGGCAGACACCTGAGTCACAGGGCTGTGCTGGCAGCCACAGGCCAGTGGGGAGTCAGGAGGACAGAGCCAGGGGCCCAGGACTCACCCACAATGAGGCGTTCAGCTTCAGGGAGCTTGCTAAACAGTTTCCGGAAGTCCTCATTACGCTGTTTATACGTGGGGCTCAGCATCTGGAGGAATTTAGGAGGTGGGAACCTGGACGAAGGTTCACACCCCCAATTCTGCCCTGCAAAGCTCTGGGAACTCCCTCAATATCTAGCCTGCTTTTGGTTTCCATTGCCCATAACACAACAGTAACCATAATGACAGTTGCCATTTACTGATTTCTCATATAAGTCAAACCCAGTGCCAAGTACCCACCAGCATCACCGACTTATTGAGTGTTCCCTTCAGCCTCATAAGGTGGGGCTGTTTATTGAAGAGAGAGAGAAAGGCCCAGACAGGTTAAGTAACTCACCCAAGGTCACACAGCACAGAAACAGCAGCATAGGATGTGACCCTGGGTCTGCTAATCTCAGCTCCCACTCCTGGACTGTTGCAGCCTGGCGCTCCTGGCTCCCCTGTCACTCCCACCCCTCTAGCAAGCCCCCTTGCCCCAGACACTTACACTGTACCAGCTCTGCATCTTCTGCAAGAGAAAAGGGAAGAGTCAAGATGAGCCCCTGGACTCCACCCTCGCCGCCCTCCCACCCCTCTTCCCACCGCACCCGGGCTTCCCACCCCACCGCACCAACCTTGCTGTTGCGGATGAAATTCCGGCTGCCCAGGCTCTGGGTGCTGGGGGTCCCAGGCACCCCACCCTTTTCTGAGGAGCTATCTGACCCCTTCTCCACCATGGTGCCTGGTTCCTGCTCCGGCGGAGGCCGGCTTGGGGGCAGGAGCTGCAGCCGCTTACGGAGAGATGGGGAGCTGCTTGGTGTGCTCCGGCCAGAGTGCGGGGTGGTGCTGGGGGCAGGAAGAGGAAGAGGAGTGTCATGGGGGAAAAAAGCTGGGGTGTGTGGACAGGCCTATTTCTGGAGACCCACCCATCAGCTCATTGATCCCCACCCACCCGCCTCTCCATCTAGCCCCATCCGCTCATCCACCCGCCACGAGCCATCCCACTCCACGTCCCAGCAGCGTGACTCAGAGCAGGTTCCCAAGTTTCCGTGCCCCGGTTACTTCAGCTGTAATCCAGGAATGATTAGGACCCGTCCTCATCTGGTTGTTTTGAGACTTAAACAAATTAACCCACGTGAGTATTTCTAACAGAGCTCTCAATAACACCTACTATTTTCTAATAACTTATGAATTCATTCATGCAACAAATATTTATTGAACAGTGACTTTCCACTCAGTTGCTCGAGCTAAAAACCTAAACATCTTTCTTCGTTTCTTTCTCTTCCTCACATCCCGTTTCTCATCTGTCAGCAAGTCCCACCAGCTCCACACCCAAACCCATTTCCATCACTTCTATTACACTCGCTTCTCCCTGCGCCAGCCGCCAGCCCCTCCTCCCTGCTCTCCTGCTGTCCCTGCCCCCACGGCCAGAGGGGGCCTGGGAACACCCGAGTCAGGTCAGGGCCCTCCTGGCTCAGAGCCCTGCCCCAGCTGCACCTCGCTCCAGCTAACAGCAAAGTCCTCACCTTGGGGCCTACGGCCCTAGCAATCTGGCCCTGTCACCTCCTTGACTTCATGCCCTCCACTCTCCCTGTCCTCCTTCCACTCTGGCCACCCCAGCCTCCTTCTGTCCCTGAAGCGCTCCGACTTCATTCTGGTGCCGAGGCCTCCACACTTGCAGTTCCTCCACCTGCACAGTCATTCCACAGCCCAGTATCATCGGCTCCATCCCCTTCAGCTCAAGTGCCCTGGATCCTGGTCACCCAGCCTCAGGCAGGCCCCTCCCTCGTCACACCCACGTCACACCCTATCTTCTCTTCGTTTGCCCTGCTTGCCCTGCTTTTACTTTGTTTACTGCCTGCCCAGACAGAACTTGGGAAGTCTTGGTTGCCACTGTGTCCCCAGCACCCAAAACTGTATGTGGCACATAGCAAATGTTCAATAAACATCGGTGACTACATGAAGAATCTGTGCACTGGCTGGAGCTGGCACAAGCAGAGACCATCAGTCAGACCTGGCTCCTGCCCTTGGGGAATTAACCTCCTAGTGGGGAGGCAAATGCTCAAGAAACAGAACACTTTCGAATCTGACTGTACAAATACTGTCACAAGGGCTGTAGGATAAGTATCCAGAACTTCAAAGGGATTTTCATTGCTGACCTCTTATCAGGAACTACATCAAGCTCTCTGTATGATTAATTTTATTATTCCTCAAACAGCCCTGCGCATTTGATACGATTACTGACCCTGCTTTACAGAGTAGGAAACAGGCTCAAAGTGGTAAACCACTTGCTGAAGGAGGCGTTTCTGGTTTATTTCAGTGCAGGACTCCAACTTGGGAGACGGGATCTATTCCAGGGTGGAGGTGGGATTCCCTCTACCACTGGGAGAAACTCACACTTGTCGCTCTTGCTTCCAAGCCTTAGTTCCCTCTGTCTAGACTACTGTTTCTCTTCTTTGCCTAGCAAATCTTTACGCATCCTTCCAGACTCTTGCTCCTACACGTCTTCCCTTTTGCGGATCCCCACAACCTCCCGGGCAGCTCCCATCCCAGCCCTGACTACTCTGGGTTGTCACTGTCTGATGGCAGGTCCACCTCCTCACAGGTCTGTAAGCTCCCTGATAGCAAGCCTTGGGGTTGTCTTAGTCACTGCTCTGTCCCCAGGACAGGGCACAGGGTAGGCATTCATGTAATACTTGTAAACTGAATTTGTGGAATAAAACACATGAACAATGAATTAGATGGTGGCCTGGGACACTGCCATTCCCCCTGAGCCATCCCAGCCTCCTCCCTGGTCTCCTGCTCTGTTCCTGCCTCCAGTCTGTTCCCCACCCACAGCAAGAGGGAGCTTGGGAACACCTAAGCCAGGTCAGGGCTCTCCCGGCCACACCTCCCTCTAGTAAAAGACCAGGGCTGGTCCCTCTCGGCCCTCATCAGCCCCATGCTCCCTCTCCTCTGGCTCTTGCCTTGGCTGTTCCCTCTGCCCAAAACGCTCTTCCTCCCAGATGTCCAAGGGGCTCCCTTGCCTCCCTCAGGTCTCTGCTCAATGGACATGTTTCAAAGCCACCTTCCCCACTTCCTTATTAAACATCACCCCCACTCTCCCCCGACCTCTCCTCTGTATTTCTCCTCAGTTCTTATCCTTCTCCACCACAGGATGTGAGTGTCCCCACCGCCTAGGACGGGGCCGGCACATAGTAGGTGCTCCACGAGCATTGACTGCTGCAGACTGAGCGCATGCTCGGCCCTCCTCCCCGGCCCCTCACAGAACTGGGATTCCACCAGGTGTGTGACTTGCCGGACTTGCAGGTCTCCAGGGCAGCAGCTTGGAGGAGGGGGCCCACAATCCAAGGGGCTTCTGGTCAAGTGCTGCCACTTCCTCCCTGTGTGACCTTGAGCTAGTGTCTGACCTTCTTGCACCTCTGTTCCCTCTTGTGTATAATGGGAATAATAACAGTGCCCACCCCTCAGGTTGCTTGGAGGATACAATGAGGTAAGATACCTAAAGCCCAGCATACAGACGGTACTCTGGCTTGACTATGTTCTCCTTCCACACGCAGGGACTGGCAGACTAAAGTGGAGCGTACAGCCCTGCTGCCATCCCGGTGCACCGCTGTCCAGGAGGCTCTGCTGGCCCTGACAGGTACCTCATGAGCACCTGAGCCTCCACGGACTGACCCCAAATTCCAGTCATTCGCTCTGTAAACACCCTGCACCTGGCTCTGGAGACACAGAAGTGAGCAAAATAGATACAATCCCCTGCCTGCAGGGGCCGGACGCTGTAGTTGGGGAACACAGACAATCAGAAAGAACACATGTAAATGAGGATGGTGACCTCAGCCACTGGCCAGTGCTGTAAAGCGTTGCTTAGCATATGGTCCCCAGACCAGCAGCACCTGTAGCACTTGGAAGTTGTTTGAAATGCAGATTCCAGGCCCCTCCCAACCTCCTGAACCAGAAACTGGGGTGGGGCCCAAGAGATTCTGATGCACTTTCAAGTTTGAGGACCACAGGTAAAGGATGGGACAACTCGGAACAGAGATGGTGTCTTTAGTGAGAGTCAGCAAAGGCCTCGCTGAGCAAGGCTCCCTGGAGCTGAGCCCTGAGGACAAAGAGATCTGGCAAAGAATGGCAGAAGACAGTTCTAGGTACAGGAACGTCAAGTTCTGGGATAGGACTGAGCTTGGCAGGTCTGTGGAAGAGCGAGGTGGCCAGTGGGGCTGGGGGAGCAGAGGAGGGCACAGGCCCATGCCACAGCCTGGGGGCTGTGGTCAGGAGTTTGGGTTTCACCCCGGGGGCACTGGTGAGCAGGGAAGGGCTCTGAAGTAGGGGTACCCCCCCAATCTTCTCACACCTGTAGTCTGAAACACAGACCTGCCCTATGCTCCTGCAGCCACAGGTCTAGGGGCAGGGCTTGGGGGCAGGAAGCCTGAGGAAAGGTTTAAGGCACACAGACAGGGCTCCTAAGCTGAACAAAGAGGAAGTGCTCAAGGGCGGGCCCTGGGGCTGCACAACCAGGCCAGCTGAAGGCAGAGTGAAGGGAGGAGCCTGAAGTGGCTGGAGGACCGTTATGGAGTGGGGACTTGGAAGTGACGAAGTTTTTCCCACTACAGACACCTGACCTCCAGCTTCCTGAGCCCCAGCAGGCCCAGAGCTGCCTCTGTTCAGAGAGGGGCAGATGCATACACAGGTATGCATAAAAGGGAAACTCCACGAGGGTCACACACAGCCAGTGTCATAGGTAAACTGCATTTCCCCACAATTGCAAGAAGTCTGTCTCTTTCCTCTCTCTCTCTTTCTCTCTCTCTCATACACACACACACACACACACACAGCAGTAGTATCACACGTATGCTATAGTCAGACAGAGAGCCACAGAGACTACCAGAATAATAACACACACACACACCCCTGCAGCATGGCAAGTATACTGTGGTCACATTGCAAAGTCCCAGAAAAGTTATACACATGTGCATTCAGGTACACCTACACAGAGTTGCAGAGGGTCACAGAAATACATAGTGAACCACAGAAAGTCCCAGATAAATTACATTCACATATATAGCCACAAGACAGTCTCAGGGAAGAGTCAAAGGCAAATAACATTCACACAGTCACAAAGGGAGCCACACAGTGAAAGAACAGTTAACAAGAACCCCAGCTAACACATACACAGTCCTAGATAAAGTAAGTCATACAGTCAGCCAACACATCCTGACTGAGTGTCCCTCTGCCCTCATGGTGTTCACCATCTGGCAGAGAAGACAAAGCAAAGGCCAGTTCTAAAGTGGCAAGGGATGGAGGTATCAGCTGCCATTGCTATGGCAGAGAACCCTGACACTCATACAGCCATGCAGGACTCAGGAATAATGCAGCTGTGGGGGCTGTGGCCCTCGAGAACACAGTGACCAGGTATGGAAATAATGCACGGAGCATGCTTTACAAACCACAGCAGGGGGACAATGTTAGTCATTATTATTATGTCCAGAGTCAAGGATACACTCAAGGTCTCAGGAGGGAGGTCCCAGGCCCACAGAGAGCCACAGGGGCTCTCTATCTCTCACTCTCTTCACACACACAAAGCCACAGAAGGTCTCAGCAGCACACAGAGAGGCTTGGGCACGTACAAAAATGTCATAAACAGATACACCCAGGAAGAGCCACACAAAGATGAAATCAGAGATAAATTACAGGCATAACCACAGAGGGTCACAGCCATGAACAGAGCCCCATACACACAACAATGTCACAAATGGACACGCACAGTTAACTTACATTTGCACACAGAGCTAAATTACAGGCATATGCAGGTACAGAGGGTCATGTGGAACACAGAGAGCCCCAGACACACTTGTACACACACTGCAAAGTCACAACTGGACACACACTGGTAACTTACAGTGACACGTGGAGCCACAGATGGAATTAATGGTAAATCACACACATAAACACCCAAGGAGGATCACCGACCCTGCACATTAGGAGCCCCAGACACACATACACACACTCCAAAGTCACCGCCAGACATACGTGGGTAATTTATATTTGCACAGAGAGCCACAGATGGAATGAAATACATGACACACACATATAACCAGAGGCTCACAGCCGCACACGTGGGGCCCCAGACACACACTACAGAGTCACAATCAGACACACACAGGTAACTCACATAACACTCAGAGCCTCAGATGGAATTAATGGTAAATTACACACACAAGCACCACCATAGAGAAGCACAGCTGCTGCACACTAGGAGCCCCAGACACACGTACACACACTTCCAAGACACAATTTACTATGGTAAGCACATTCGCACATGGGGCCCAGACAGGGAGCAGGTAAATTCTGCACGCACGCCCCAGGCTCTCAGGCACGCGGTCATCGGGCCCCACGGGAAGCCCGCACCCTGAGCAGCAGCGCGACCCGCGGCAGAGGAGGACCGTGGGAGGGGGCCTAGCCGGGAGGGGCTGCTCCGGGCCTGTCCAGGGCTCCGCGGCCTGCGGGCCCGGCCGGCGGGGATAGACCCGGGTCAGCCTCGCGCCCACCCCTGGCCTCCCAGGCAAGGACGAGCCAGGCCTGGGGGCCCTCCCCGCAGGCCGCGCTCCCCGCAAGGCGAGCGCCCGGGCCCCCAGCCAAACCCCGCAACCAGGCGCATCGCGGGCCGGCAGCGACGACCCAGACCTCGGGCCCTGCAGGCCGTGCCGCTCCGCCTCCAGCCCCCTAAGCCCCCTTCCCCACCACTCCTCGCCCCATCCTGGGTCGCCTCGGCCAGGCCCCAAGTGCACGAGGCCCCAGACCTGAGCTCCAGCCGCAGCGCCCCCTCCCGACCCCACGGAACCCCCCCTGCCGCGGCCTCCCGGGTCCTTTCGGTCCCCGACCCCCGGCGGCCCGGTCCTTACTCGAACATGGATGCGGCGTGGCGGGCGCGCCCAGCCGCAGGGCAGGGCAGGGCAGGGCAGGGCTGAGCGGGGCTGGGCAGAGCTGGGCGTCCCCGCAGGGTACCGGCCTGGCCTCCCCAGGCCGCCGCCCCCACCCGACCCAGCCGCCCGCACAAAAGGCCGGAGCCGCGGGAGGCCGCCGCGGCGTCAGCGACACCCCCTTCCTGCCCCCGCCCCGTTGCGTCACGGCGCCGCCCCCTGCCCCGGAGGGAAGGACGCGGAGGGACCGCCGAGGCCTAGATGGGGAGAGCGAGGCTGGCGACGGTCCCGCACGCGGAGAGCGGGACGGGAGAAAAGGAGGGGGCGGGGGGGGGACAGAGATAGACTTTAGTAAAACTTAGCGCCGTGATGGCCGCTGCCGGCACAGGCTGGGAGCCCCCTCCCCTAGTACCCAGAAAAGGGTCCTCAGCTCCAATTATGCCCCTGGTCTGGAGCTCCCGGCCTCCCAGGGAGGAGCCCGAGCGGCGGGCGGAGGTGCGGGAAGGCAGGAGATGCCGGGAAGCAGAGGTGTGCGCGTGTGGGGGGCACCGAAGGTGGCGGGAAGGGGTGGGGCCGGTAGGCCTTCCCCTCCTTCCCCCTCCCACTCCTGAACCCCGTTCCTGGCCCCAGGAGGTCCCGTGCCACACCAAGTCAGAATCCAGCCTCCCCCTTATCTGTGCTGTGGCTTTGGGCGAGTGACCCCCGGTCCTTGGGGATCCCACTAACTCTGTGATAAGGGCTTTCCCACGGGACGGCGCGCAGGGGCGGGCATCCCCAGCCTGTCACCGACGGGAAAGCCCGGCCTCAGAGATGGGAAGGGACTTGCCCAAGGAACCCGGCAGGCGGGCTGCAGAGTTGGACGCCGTCCTGCTCTGACGCCATAACTTGCGCCCACCTCTGCAAGCCGCTGTCAGAGTCTGTTGGTGTCCTGTCCTGGTGCAAGAACGCAGAAATGTGAGCCCCACCTCACAGCGCCTGGGCCAGGGCTCGCCAGGGTAGGCTGTCCCTACCTCTTCTGAGAAAGCTCCCTTCCCATCCTCCCAGCCCTTAACCCTTCGCCTCCACCGCAAGTAGAACCCCACCTGACTTCTCCATTTTGGTGGATGGCAGGCCCCAAACTTCAGAGTCTTCCTTGACACCTTCTCTTTCCTTTACACCCACATCCAATCTGTCACAAACCCTGTTGGCTCCACCTATAAAATTTCTCCAGAATCTAAACTCTTCTCAACCTTCACTGCCCCCACTCTGGCCCAGCCTCCATCCCCTCCCACCTGGACATCCCAGCAGCCTCCTCCCTGCTCTCCTGCTCCTGCTCCTGCCCCTGCCCCCGCAGTCTGGTCCCCACCCGCAGCCAGAGGGAGCCTGGGAACACCTGAGTCAGGTCAGGGCCCTCCTGGCTCAGAGCCCTGCCCCAGCTGCACCTCGCTCCAGGTAACAGCAAAGTCCTCACCCTGGGGCCCAAGTGATCTGGCCCCTGTCACCTCTCTGACTTCACCTCTTCATCACCTGCTAGCTCACACCCTCCAGCTGCCCAGCCTCCCTGCTGTTCTCTAACTCTCTAGACACATTCCTGCGTCCTGCTCCAGGGCCATTGCACCAGCTGCTCCCTCTGCACAGAAAGCTCTTCCTCCAGTTCTTCCCAAGGCAGCCTCTTACCCTCAGAGGGGCCCTCCTTCTACTATCTTCCTCTGTCCATCTGCTCTCTTTGTATTTCTCTTTGCCTGTTTCTTCTTTTGAAATACTTTTACATTGTTGATTAAGGAATATTTATTTCAAACAGGAAAAATATAATGGCTATCTATGTCCCCACCACCTATATGTAACAGATGTGGACATTTTGCTTCAGATCCTCCCCCCGCCTTTTTTAAAGAAATAAACTATTCCAGTTACAGCCAAAGGCCCAGTTCCCTACCCCTCCTTTCTCTGCCCATGCCCCTCAAGACACTCGCTGCCCTGAAGCTGGTGTGTGTCCTTCCTGTGCAATTTTCTATCCTTTTTCCATTTCAGGATGCATCCACCAACAATATAGCCTATTATTCAGTGTCTTTTTAAAAAGATACACAACTGGGCTCCTACTGTATCATTTCGCAACTTGCTTTTCCCCATCATCATTGTTTCTGAGATTTCTCCACATCCATACACAGAGCTCAACTTCATAAACTAAGTCTTATCGAGTGTCCATTGTTGGAAGAAACCACTGTGGACATTTCTATGCAGGGCCAGTGTAGTTCTTTCCTCTTTCCCCCTGTGGCCTTGAACCTCTCAGTTCCTGTCTCCTTGTTCCAGAGGTAGTGTTTCTTTGCAGAAGTTTTGTTTAAACTTTTTTTCTTTTTGCCTGTGAGCTACAGCAGGAAATACCTTTTACGTTGGCCTCAGCGCACACTTAGAAATATGTAATGCCACAGAAGTTGCAGGAAACCACACTTACCCTCACTATCACTTGTACATGGTGTTATGTTCAATTCTATTTTATTTTGCTTTGGATAAACAGTGCTGATTTCAAGTCACTACATTGGTTTCATGACCCTTAAGTGGATCCTGACCCACAGTTTGAAAGACACTGGGTGGATCAAAGGGAGTGTCCACCTCTACTCTTCCTACGCAGTGCTCAACTGAGCTCATAGTCAGTTGTCCCAAAGCACACTCCCGGTTGCCTGTTTGTTTGTGCATCTATTTCATGACTTCAAGTCAGGCCCCTGTGGGGTAAGGCCACACTCTAACTGACCTGCAGCCCTCTACCTGGACTGTGACAGCCACAAGGAACCCACACTTGAGCACGAGTCCCTAGACAGACCCTCTTTACCATCCCATTGCCCAGGTCTGACCTGTCCTGGGACAGGTTCTCCAGGTCTGGGGTCCTCAGCTGCTGCAAGCGCCGGGGGGTCGGGGTGGAAGGGGGTGACTCTCCATCACTGGATGGTGTTATGTGAATTTCCGGCACCTCCAGGACCCTCCAAGACTCAGGGGCCAGGCTCTGAGCCCCATCACCCTGTGGCTGCTGCCTCTGCTGCTCAACTTGGGGGGCAGAGAAGCCCTGGGCACTGCCCTGGGACAACAGGGGTGCCCAAGGCAGCAGGGGCAGGAACTCGTCCATGGGGAGTGTCTGGGACAGCTGCCAGTGGTGTGGTCTCTGGGGGAGACAAAAGAGACGTGAAAGGGAGAGCCCCTGTCCAAGCCCCTTCCCCCCTTCCCCTGCAGCTCCACTAAGAGAGGCAAGCTGTGGATAAGAGCATGGTTTGGGGACCGGAGAGATCTGAGTGGGATTCCCACCTCTGCTCACATCTTCCCCTCATGAACCTGAGCCTCAGTTTCCTCTTCTGAAAACTGGAGATCTTGGTATGACACCCGAGGGTGGCTGGGCAGCGTCAGAGAGCTCTGACACGCAGAGGGCCCAGCCCCACACAGTGAGTACTCAGTAAACACCTCTTCCTGCCCCTGAGCGTTCCGTAAGGCCATGCCTTGAGTATTCTATGCACCCCGCACCACCCCCACACCCCACGTCAGGGCCAGGAAGGAGCCAGGCCTGAGTCCCCACGTCAGGGCCAGGAAGGAGCCAGGCCTGAGTGGGCACCAGAGGCCTGGGCCTGGGGAGCAGCTGGTCAAGCAGAGAGAGAGAGACAGAGTCAGGATTTCTCTCCCTTGTTTGCTCAGCAACTGCCCCTCCCAAGACAAACACAAGGAGGGTGGCCACCGTGGCCTCCTGGGCTTGGGAGGAAGCCAGGCCAGTTGCTGCGGCTACATCTGTGATGTGGGAGGCTGCCTGGGTCAGGGGAGGCCAGACCAGAGTCTGTCTGTCCTCATGGCAGACACAGCAATGGCTTCTTGGCATCCAGCTGCCTGGGGAATAGGCAAGGAAGATCTGGGGGACCCAGAGAGGGTTTTCCTGGGTTTGAGAAAGACCCAGACCCTTACAGGCCAGGGCTGGACCTTCCCAGGCACCCTAGTACCCCAATACACCTACCTTATGGGTTCTTCCTCCTTCTGTTCTCACAGGGTTCTGACTTCCAGGGTAAGAGCAGTGGACAAGGCCCTTCCTTTCCCTCAGGAGTCCTGGTGGGGCCAGAAAGTCATGACCTTGCCAGCTGGACTAGCATGTCCAGCTGGAGTCGTGTTACCCTCTGGCCAGCTGTTCCTGGGAGAAAGGACAGAGCCGGGGGTAGGGTGCGGGTGCCCATACCAAAGCAGAGGCTGAAGAAGGCCATCTCGTCCTTCCCTTGTCAACTGCCCAGTTGACGACAGGGCTGTCCTTACCCTAGTGCTCTAGTGGTCTGTCTCTAGTATTGGCCTGCCGCCAGCTACAGTGTAGCTTCTGTCCCCCAGCTTCCCCAGAACTGCTCCTCCAAGTTCAGGGATCACCCCTAGGGGGCCAGATCCAACACATTTTCGTCATCTTCCTGCACTGTTCTTAGAAGCCCTGAACCTGGGTGATGCCTCTTCCTTCTGGACAGCTCTCTCGGTGACTGTCCTTCCCCCCCCCCACTGACAGCTCCATCACACCTGCCCACAACTCCTTCTTCTCTACCTGGTTTGTAAAAGCTGACATTCCCCATGGCTTAGGTCTGGGTACTATCACTTTTCCATTTTTATCATATAATAATTGTCACATACCAGAGGATGTCTGTATCATAGATGTGGGTTATAATGCAAAACAATGAGCCCTCTTTCTCCCCCCAGCCCAATTTGAGAACCAATACATCACCAGTGATACCCCTGTGACTGCCTTAGGTACCCCCTTCCCACCTTTGCTTTCCTTCCAGAAGTCTCCATCACCCTTCATTTGACAGTTGTCATTCCCTCACACTTTAATAGTTTTTATCACATTAGTATGCATCCCTAAACAATGTATATATTTTTAGTTTTTCTTGCTTTAGAGCTTTATAAAATGAAATCATACCATGTGTCACCTTCTGTAACTTGCTTTCTTCACTCAACATTATTTCTAAGATTCACCCATAGGGTTGCAGGTTAATTACACTTCATCTATTTTTGCCACCACGAAATATTCTGTGATGGGAACACATCACAATTTATTTACCCATTTTTTCCTGATCATGGGCACTGGGTTGTTTCTGGTTTTCTGCTCAGATGAACAGAGCTGTCATAACGGTCCTGGGGAAGCCAGGATCCCTCTGATTGCCTGGCCACCCCTGCCTCGTCTGTGTGGGTCTGTCTCTGAGTGCCAGGTCAGCTCTGGTGATCTACTCTCCAGCCCTGGGCCTATAAGACATTGCCTCAATTACATTAGCTCTGTAGTAAGTCTTGATATCAGATAAAGTAAGTTCTGCTTATACCAGAATCATCTTGTCAAGTTCTAAAGGGGCAGAAAAATCCACAATGAGAATTTGGTTATTATGCTACAACCAACAATTGGCAGCTTGACAATACTGAGTTTTCCAAAGTGTCCACATGGGGTCACTCTCCATGGATATAATAGTTAGGTGATTTTAATGTCATTCTGTGTTTAGGTGTTTTTTAAAATTGTGGTAAAATACACACATAACATAAAATTTACCACCTTAATCGTTTTTATGTGGGTTTGTTTTTTTTTTGCTTTTTGTTAATTTAAAAAATTGTTTTCCTATTTCAATAAGCTGGTCTAACCTTAACCCTTTTTAAATATGCAGTTCAGTAGTATTTAGTATATTCACATTGCTGTGCAACCATCACCGCCAGATGTTTAGGCATTTTAAAAAAATAGTTTTTCTTGTAAAGTTCTTTCATATCTTTTGTTAGGTTTCTTCCTTTGGTGCATCATGGTTTTTTGTTTGTTTGTTTCTTTGTTTTTGAGACAGGGTCTTGCTTTTTTGCCCAGGCTGGAGGGCCGTAGCGCTATCATAGCTCACTATAATCCCAAATTCCTGGTCTCAAGTGATCTTCCTGCCTTAGCCTCCAAGTAGCTAGTCCTCCATGCCCAGCTAATTTCATCATTTTTTAAAACCCTTTTTGTGACAGAAAAGGGCATAACATATCAATGTACAGCTTAATATGTAATCATAAAAGAAACACCCCTGGACCCACCACCCACGTCAAGAAAAAGCATGTTGCTAGCACCGCAGAAGCCACAGTTGCCTTCCCAACCAAGTCCTCCTCCCCTTAAAGGCAAGCACTGCCCTCATTCCTATGGTGACCCCTTCCTTTGCTTTTCCTTAGAGTTTTACTACTTGAGTACATATTCCCAAACACTCTGGTTTTGCCTATTTCTGAGCTTCGTACAAATAGAACACCACACTTTGAATTCTTTTGTATTAGGTTTCTTTCATTTAATGTTAATGTTTGTGAATCATCCACCTTATTGTATATAGTTGAAATTTGTTCACTTTTGTCATTGTATAGTATTTCACTCATGAAATAAATTTAGAATAAATGCCACTATTTACTTATTGATTTAACATTGATGGACACGTGAGGGCTTCCCATTTTGGACTATGTTCATTGCGGCATTATTCACAATAGCCAAGACATGGAAACAACTTGAATTGCTATCAATGGATGAGTGGATAAAGAAATTGTTGCATATACATACAATGGAGCATTATTCAGCATTAAAAAAGGAGGAGATACTGCTGTTTGTGACGACATAGATGAACCTGGAGGACGTTATGCTAAGTGAATTAAGCAGACACAGAAAGATAAATAGTGCATGATCTCACTCATATACAGAATCTAAAAAAGTTGATGTCATAGAAGTAGAGAGTAGAATGGTGGTTACCAGGGGTGGGAAGGGGGAAGAAATGGGGAGAAGTGGTCAAAAGGTACAAACTTGCAGTTATGTAAGATGAATAAGTCTAGAGATCTAACGCACAGCATGAAAACTACAATTAATAATGTTGTTTGTATTGTATACTGAAAATTTGCTGAGAGAGTAGATTGCAGTTGCTCTTACCACAAAACAAAAAGGCAACTATGGAAGGTGATGGATATGTTAATTTGCTTGACTGTAGTAATTATTTATATATATATAGTGAAAAATAGTGCTGCTAAAACATTTTTTTACATGTCTCCTTGTATTCCTCTTTGTCACGTATCAGGTATATATCTATCCATCCATCCGACCATGGGTATTTTGGAGCTTCCTTGGTCTATTTGTCTATCCCTGTGCAAAAACACTATCTTAATTATATATGCACAGTTTTACAATGAGTCTTGCTATCTGGGATGGAACGTACTCCCACCCTGCTCTTCTCCTTTCAGAATCTCTTGCTTTTGTGTCAGAGGCTTTTCCTCAAGTGAGCGTGATCCTTGCCTGTCAGTTCATATTTAGGTGTGGGGCCCCAGCACGAGGCTCAGCCTGTGGTTTAACAGCTGAGGGGACAGTGGAAGATTGGAATAAGAAAGTGTTTTGCAGAAAAACAGCCAGGGTTCTATCTGAGATGCCCGTGGGACCTCTGATGGAGATGTTGAGTGGGCAGCTGGCTAAACAGAGCTCAGGGCTGGCCCTGGGAGTCCTCAGCAAGTAGATGGGGATCACCCACCCAGTGGTGTCTAGCTGTCCAGTTGACCCTCCTCTCACCCGGCACATCTTTTCCCAGAACCCCCTCCTTCACTCCTAGTACAGGATTATAGTCTTCAAGAGACCATCAAGGCTGACTCAGGATTCTTTCTTAGGGGTTGAATTATTGGGGAGAACTGGGCTTACAGTCAGGATTCTCTTTACCTTTCCTGATCTCTGACTTTGCTGACAAATTTCTGAGTAAAGTTCATGGTTCATGTTAGGGCTGTAGAGAGAAGAAAACTCATTAGAACCCAATGTCCTTGAAAACATGGGAAAGGGCTCAGGTGCAGAAATGAAATCTCAAATAAAGCAGGGTTACCTAAGAACACCCCCATACTTCCTCACCCTAAAAGCTCTGTGGATTGAAACCATCTCCCTCCTATTCCATTATCTCTGCTTTCCTCACATTCAGGAGAGTAAGAGGGTCATGCCACTGCCCACTGGAGTCCCAACTGGAGTGGGGTGGGTTGAATCATCCAGATTTTGTGCCATTTCTATAGCATTTTTCCACATGAAGAGTTGATGCACAGATAGGGTCTGCACAAACCTGAATATCTCCCACTTCTATGTGGTGCTCAACAGAGTGTGGGCTTGTGAATTTCTGACAAATAATAAGCAATAATGTGATATTTGCACTCCCCAGATACATGATGATTTGCTGACTGTATCTATCTGTTTCCAGTGAACTTTGACTTCTAGTCTTTTCCCTGAATATGCCCACCTGGGCCTGAGAAGTTTTGGCATCTTACCAAATCTCTTCCACATTCTCTGTATACTTAAGGTTTCTTCCCCAAGTGTATCTGATTTTGACCCAATCCCTTCCCACACTCTTCACCCTGGAAAGTCCCAACTCCTTTGATGTCCTACCCTCAATCCTTTGTTCACATCCTGAAGGTTCTCCCTTTGGGCTACACTGAGCTCCATTGCTGCAAAATGGATGCTTTCCTATGTGCTAACCGGGTGTCCGTGGGGCTGGCTGGGCACTTACCTCCCAGCCACCATCTGTCTTGACCTCCCAGACACAGTGGTGTTGGGGCCTCTGTTTCTTGCGAACTTCTGCTTTGTCTTTCTGGCATCTTGGACTAAAGAGCTGCTGCTGTCATGGCAAAGACACCCAGTCCAAGACCATTCCTGCCCCCAAATGTGGGGCTATCTGAGGAGGCAGCCAGGTATAACTTGAGTTGCCCAAGGAATTGCACCTTCACAAGCATAGGACAGGAGGGATGAAGATGGATTTTTTTTTTTTTTAGTTTAATGAATGAGAGCATTAAAGGTGGGGCCTCCCAAGGGTTTCTTCCCTCTGCCCACCTTCCTTCCCAGCACCCAGTTCTGCCAGTTTTCTGTTTTGCCTTCTTGTTTCATATGTTTTATTCCAACCCTGAAAACTCTAATGAGGGATCCAAAGCATATTCTAAGAGAGGATGGCCTGTTCTGCTTCTGAAAACCTAAAGAAATGTATTTTTCTGACCATTTGAGTTCATTTCTGCAAGGAATTGTGAGACTAAATAATATCTTTTCTGTAGAAAATAACTGTTTTGGAGGGATCTACGATGCCCGGTGGAACTTCCATCCCATATTTCACCCAGACTGGAAACTCTTCAAGGAAACTCCAAGACAGTGGAGGCTCCATTTCAGCAGTAAAGGTGTGGGGGGGGGCTTTTGATAAACTGAGATGATTTTCTGGGCTGTCTCCTCTCCACTGTAGATATACACATCGTCACCTGCTCTTTTAGATAATGGGATTAAGCCACAGATACTTCAACATGGTCCCTGTACGCAATGAGCTTACAGCCCTTATCTGTAAAGCATGGAAAATGTTATTACCCACCTCAAGGGGTTTTGAGAGAACTTAATGAGATAATATAAGTAAAAGCCTGGGCTTGAGCACACACAGAGTGCCTGGTCACTGTTTTACCTACTATTGTATGTTCCCAAAGGGGTGTTTGAATGAGCATCTGTGGTTCACTATTTCAACAATAATGGAGAAATGAAGCTAGGAGAAATGTAAGAACTCTAGAGTGCTTGTCACTTCCCCATGTTGGTTTTATTTAGCTCTGGATGTTTTTCCACCCCAAGAGTTAGGAAAATTCTTAAAACAAGGAGGCAATGTATGCTTGTTTGCAAAGACAGCAAAGTAGGGAGGAATTGGAAAGATTCCACGTTGCTCTATAATCAGGTTTGTGAGAAGAGTCCTCCAAACAGGGCAGGTTTAGTTTAGTATAGTTAATTTTTTTTTCTGTTCTATGTGTTGGGATTATGCATTTTTTTCTCTGCTTTTTTGAAAACACTTTTGAAAATTCAAGCATGGCTAATTTTAATGTCTTGTCCCTGCAAGCCTGAAAAAAGGCAGGGCAGGAAGAGGGGAACCAGCCATCCAAGCAGAGGAAGCGTAGCTGCTTAAGGAATAGACACCTCTAGGTGGAACATGGCTCTCAGGGTGGCCGACACTGCGACAGACAAGGTTTGCAGACATACGTTGACAAACACATTGGGGCCACTCTCAACACTTTTGGGCACCTGTTCCAGGAAATGAAAGAAAACATTAGTCAGGCTTAGGAAAGTCTATACTCAAATATTTTTTAAAATTTCAGTTGTTATGCACATTACAAACAAATATAAATGGGTATTAATAAAGTTAAATTGTAAATGACACCTGTATTAGTTTCCTAGAGCTGCCGTAACAAATTACTACAAACTTGGTGGTATGAAATAATAGAAATTTATTATCTCAGCTTTCTGGAGGATGAAAGTCTAAAGTCAAGGTGTCAGCAGACCCATGCTCTCTCAGAAGGCTCTAGGGGAGACTCCTTCCCTGCCTCTTCCAGCTTCTGTTGGCTCTAAATATTCCTTAGCTTATGGCTGCAGAACTCTGATCTCTGCCTCTGTCTTCAGGTGGCCTCCTCCACCCTGTGTCTTTTTTAAGGACACTTGTCTTGGATTTATCACCTACCCAGATAATCCAAGATGATCTCAGCTCAAGATTGTTAGGTCTGAGCGGAGAGGAAGACACGCAAGCCTGGGGCGTGGTAAAATGCGTTTCTTTTGAGCACCTGGGTGCAGGTGGGTGGAGGCCGAAAAGGGCGTCCACCCAGAGGAGGGAAAGAGTGGTGAATTTTATAGAAAGTTTGGGGAGGGGGAGTTCTGCCAGTTTCTGCTGGCTCCATCCCAGCCTTTGTAATTCAGAGTTATCTTTACAACCTCTGGGGTCTCTGGAGCCTGCAGCCTGTGGGGGTCCTTATCTGAGTTCTTCATCAACTGCATTTAGGGGCAGACCCAACAAAGATACCTAACTTAATTACATCTACAAAGACCTTTTTTCCAAATAAAGTCACAGTCATAGGTTCTGAGGGTTTGGACATGGACATATCTTTTTGTGGGCCACCATTCAACCTACTAGAATGCTCAAGCAAAAAGACTGTAAATATCCACTAAAGGACCTGTATAAGAACCATCATAGCAGCTTTATCCATAATAGCCAGAAACTTGAAACAACCCAAATGTCCATCAACAGTAGAATGATTAACTAAATTGTGATATATTCATAAAATGGAATACTACATGGCAATGAAAACAAGCAAACCATTGCCACAAGCATCAGCATGGATGCGTTTCCATTAATATGAAGCTGAAGAACAGGCAACACTAATCCATGGTGACAGAGGTCAGAAGAGTGCCCACCTGTAGCGGGTAATGACTGGGAGGGTACAGAGGACTTTCTGAGGTGTTGCAAGTAGTCTATACTTTCATCTGAGTGGTGGTGGTATTCATATGAAAAATTAATTGTACTGTACATTTAAGATTTATGCACTTTACTGCATGCATGTTATACCCCAATAAATAGTTAAAAATAAATAAAATGTAATAAGTCACAGTATATCATCAATGTTATATATATACTCATGAAACCATCACCACAATCAAGCTAGCCAACATCACCCCCAAAAGTTTCCTCCTGCCCCATCCACATTCCCTTCATCTCCATGACATTAAAATTTTTATGTTAAAATTTTTCATAAATAAAATTACTGCAGTATGCTTTCTTTCAGGAATTATACTAGACCAGCGAGGAAAACTCAGAAACATGAACGTACTCTCCACTTCTGACATAGCTAGGGGGTGTCTGAAAGACCAAATGAGGAAGGGCTACCGACATAGGAAAAGTCAAAGGAGTCCAGGAAGAAGCCAAGAAAGAGTGCCCATAGTTACGGTCTCAGACCATGCTTGCAAAGCACAAGAGGCTCGTTGTGATGGGCAAACAGGCAGTCACCTGCTTGGAATACAAACAGTGGGATGAACAGCCCTGCAGCTGGAACCTTCCTAGAGCTGGCTGCCACTGAGGTCTGGGGCCAGTGCTGGAGGCAGTGCTGGAGGAGGAATCAACACAACACTTGTCTGGACAGGAAGCTGCCTGCCTGCCAGGGAGGAGGCTGTGCTGAGCTGTTGCATTGTAAGCGGATTTCCTGCTGCCACTCCTGGCCAGCTGGAGCCAAGGAAGGTTGAAGCAAAACAACTCACACATACACATATTCCTCTGAATTAGGAACTTTACTGGAAACCAAGGAGTTTTCCTGCGGGGCAGAAACAAAAGCCTCCTCCTGCCCCATACAAATCTCTTCAATTGGTTGGCACAGGAAGAGTCCCCTCATTCCTAAAAGAGGAATGCATAATTGATGGATTTAGGGGTCGGGACCTGATGTCTGCAATTTACTTTAGATGCATAAAAAATAAGACACAGCAAGCACAGTAGAATGTTAATAGCAGAATCTAGGTGATGGGTATACACATGATTGCTGTACAGTTCCTTCAACTTTTCTGTGTTTGAAAATTTTCACTACAAGGATGGAGAAGAAAAGGTACATGCAGGAACTGAACAAAGATATCAAAAGAAAAAAGGATAAAAGCAATAGTAAAAGAAATTTTTCAGATGAAGAATACTCCACTAAAAAATGCTGCTAGGCTAGGAAGCCCAACTAATCCAAAGAATAAATAAATAGAAGAAATAATTAAATAAATAAAAATAAAAATAATCAAATCAAATAAAAATTAATCAATTGATTCATTCTAAAAAAGAATATTAAAGAAAGCATACCTAGAAACCACAGAATACCAGAGACAATGAGATAATCTTAAAAGCAGCTGAAAATAAAAGACAGACTATGCACATGAAACCAAAATTAGGCTTACTGCTGATTTCTCAGTAGCAAAAATGGGAGCAAGAAGACAGCAGAATAACATCTTCAACGTGCTGAGAGAAAAAAACTGTCAATCGGGAACAGCATTCCCAAAAATCTTTCAGGATGAAGATGAACTAAACACACTTTCAGATAAAAATGGAAATATTTTGCTATGAACATATCCCTACTAAAGGAAGTTCTAAAGAATTTAGCTCAGCAGAAAGAAAAGCAATATCAGAGGGAAGATGTAAGACAGAATAATGAGCAAAAAATGATAAATGTGTGGGCAAATCTCAATAGACAGGGATTGTCTTAGTCTGTTTTCTGTTGCTATAACAGAAGGCCACAGACTGGGCAATTTATAGTGAATACAAATTTGTTTAGCCCACAGTTCTGGAGGCTATCTAAACAACAGGATAGAACTAAACTACATGATGATAATAGTAGCCTAAAATTCATGAGGGATGATTGGAATTAAAGCGTTCTAAAGTTGTGTTATTCAAAGAGAATAGAGATACTGATAAGAAACTTTGATATATTAAACATGGATCTAAAATAATAGAAAGAGAATGTGCAACATCTCATAGAGGAAGGAAGATGGACAAGAAAAAACCATCAATCCAAAAGAAGGCACAAAAGGTGAAATAAACATGGGGGAAAATGGGATAAAGAGAAAGTGTATAAAATATTATGGCTGAAATATAATAAACTTATCAACAATTATAATGCAAGCAAATGGACTAGTTGCTCCAGTTAAAATACAAACATTGCCAAACTAGAAGAAAAAACAATCTAGCCACATGCTGCTTACAAATAACTGCCACATAAGGATAAAGAAAGGTTGAAAGTAAAAGAAAGGAAAAAGATTTACCAGGAAAATACTAACTAAAAAAAAATTAGTGTAGCTATAATATCACACAAAAAATGATGTTAAAGCAAAAAATATTTTTAAAGGTAAAGATAGCCATGGCATAACATTATAAAGCTCAATTCACCAGGAAAATGTAATTCTAACCTTATATGCATTAATGAACAAATTGTATCCAATAAGGAAAGAATATACATTCTTTTTAGCATACATGGAATAGTTACAAAAATTGACAAAACTTTGGAAAGATTGAGGAAAAAAAAAGAGAAGGCACAAAAAAACCAAATTAGAAATAAATAAAAGGGACAATGTACCTATGCTACAGATATTAAAATGACAATTAGAGTATATTATAATCAACATATTTGAAGACTTAGATGCAATGAACCAATTCCTGGGAAAATACAATTTACTAAAACACATTCAAGAAGAGACACAAAATGGAAATGGTCATATAACAAATAAACCAAATAAGTTGAATTATTTGTTTAAAATTCTGCCCCCTGCAAACTCCATCAAACTATACATACAAAAACACAGACAAAAGGTTTTTAATAGGAGTTTCTGCCAAACAGTCAAGGAAAAAGTAATTCTAATCTTATATGAACTGTTTTCCAGAAAGAAAACTGAGGGATGACTTCATAGCTCATTTTTTAAGGCTAACATTACCTCGATTTCAAAATCTGACAATGTTCTCAATTTTCATTGTGAGAAAAGAAAATTACACTCAAAAACATAGATGCAAAAATCCCAAACAAAATATTAGCAGACTGAATCCTGCAGTTGTGTTTATGCTAGGAATGAAAGGATGGTTTAACATAGAAAATCAATAAATGTAATCCAACATATAAACAGATAAAAAGATGCAAAAAAGCATTAACAAAAATTCAACATTGATTCATGATTAAAATCTCCTAGCAAACTAGAAATAGAAGAGCACTTTCTTAAACTGATAAATGGTATATAAACTACAAGTATTAAATTACAAGGAAAACTCCTAGAAAGTAGAATAAAAGACAAAAATGAATAATAAGAGAAAAGATAAACAAATTAGAAGGTAAATCCAGAAATTCCAAAATAGAGAAAACAGAAAATACAGTAGTATAGGAACTATTAAAGAAATATTACAAGAAAAAATCTGCACAACTGAAAAAAATTAGAAGAGGCCTGCAGAGTGTCCAGCACAATTGTTAAAATATGAAATAATATTTCAGAACAGCAGTTCTATAAGTTTCCAGAGAGAAAAAAAAGTAGATCACAGTTAAAGGATCATAACTGGAAGGACATTGGAAGCTCTGGGAAAAAAATGCTGTTTAACCTAGACTTCTATCAAACTATCAATCAAGTGGAAATGGGATTAGACATTTTGAGGCAGACAATGTCTCAAAAAATTGCCTCCCAAGCAAGCTTTCTCAGGAAGCTCCTGGAAAGTATTTCCACCAAAACAAAGGAGTAAACCAGGAAAAAGAAGATGAAGGATCAGCACCCAGCATGAGAATTATGCAGCTGGGTTCAAGAGCAGCCAGTCCAGATTGGAGCAGAAGAGCAGAGATATTGGAGGTTCACTGATTCAAAGGGGGAAAAAAAGGACAAATTTTAGCTACATTTGTAAAGAAAAACAGAAAGTTTGCATGAGGAAGAAATGATAGCACACTACATAGCTCAGCTCTAACATTTGCCTAATCATAATAATATAATCACTGAACATTGATTTAATAAGAATCATGAAATAATTTTGGAAGGATGGATGGAGGGGAAGGAAATACGTGTGTGAGAGAGGAGTGATAAGAGCTAATTCATCATCTTTTAGCAAAAAGTAAGTTGATCTTATATAGAAACAAAAAGTCAAGATGTACATAAACCTGTCATTTCTAAACATGGAAATAGAAAATATCCACTGCAAAAGAAGGTGGCCGATTCTGGAGACTGGAATAAGTGGTGGGAAGGCATATAGTAGAGAAGAGGGCTGCTGTGTTTCATCATAAATCTTGTTGAATTATTTGACTTTTTCTATTATGTATGTGTACAACTTTGATCGAAATTAAAATTTTAAAAGTTTGCATCTGTTATTCCCAAGAATTTTAAGTCTAAGAATCAAAGTGATGGAAATACTTATAATACACATAAAAATTTTTGTTTAGGGATGTCCAAGGCAGCATAGTTTGCAACGGGGAAAAAGGAAACAAGGCATTCTGTTTTACAAGACATTATTAACAGGACACCATAATTAATTGTTTTACTTTCCCCAGTGCCAACATGCCTGTGTGAATATGGTCAGCTAGTGTTTTGAAGACTTATTCATAATGAACTTAGAACACTGTAAACACTTAATAAACATAGGTGAAATGACTGTGTTAAAAAAAAGTAACAAAAAAGAAGGGGTGCATTTTACTGTATATAAACTATTCTTCAATAATGTTGATCAAAATACAAAAAAAGACACCAGGGTATGCAAATTATTCAGCAACATGCAGCAGTGTCAGAAGATCTACAAGATGAAAGTGATTGCTTATGGGATGTGGCTGGAGGGCAGAGGATGCCTTTTAATACTGCATGATGTTTAAGTGTTAAATATATGCCTTTTAAGCCGGGCGTGGTGGCTCACGCCTGTAATCCCAGCTATTCAGGAGGCTGAGCGGGAGGATTGCTTGAGTCCATGAGTTTGAGACCAGCCTGGGCGACATAGTGAGATGCTGTCTCTTTAAAAAAAAAAAAAAATATATATATATACACACACACACACACACACACACACACACACTCTCACAGACATACACACACATACATATGTTTTTTACACTACTCTATATATATATACACACATATATAAAATGAATATAGTATACATATTTATATACTGGATCTAGAATTTGAAAGGCATCTGAAAATATAGTGCTTAATTTCTCAAGTACTTATTTTGAGAAAATAATTCACAGTAGATGACATTATTTCCTTTCTTTTCTATCTTATCGATTCTGTGCATCGTGTCCAGATGGTCATGAACTACCACTGGGTAAAGGCAGGTTCTTGGAGTCCGTTTGTTATATGCAGGGACTCAATGAGAACTTGAAATTTGCTCCAGAAGGAAAATCGGAAACCGGACTGTGCTTTCTTCATCACGCTGTGAGCTCTCTTTCCACTTGATGCTTATTCGTCTCCAGCCAGATTAGGCATTCCCAGGCAGACCTGATCCTCAGCAAATTCGACAGAAGATGATTCTTAGCACTGGAATGCCACCAGGTTCTGCTCTTCCACATGCCTCAAGCTGAAGCAGTAAGGGGAAAATGCAACTGGCAGTGAGGTCCTACTGCCCAGGATGCCCCCAGCCTTCCCGCCTACCCTAGCTGAACACCCAGCCAAGCCCCCCACCCGCCCGCCCCACCACTGCTCTTAGAATGCACCCTCAGCTCCCCTCACACGGCCTCACATACCACCAGACGTTCCCCTTCCAAACCTGTGCCTTCAGCCTGCCTGCATGCTCCCTCTCCCTGTATACATCCACCCACTTTTCAAAGTCCACTTTCAGGCTCTCCTTCTCCTCCTTCATCATCCTGGAACAAAGTGCTCACTGGATGTTCTGAATGGCTGGAGCATTTGTGCTTTGTGCATACCCTTTGGTCTACCTGGTGAACACTGACTATGCTTCAACACCCAGTTCACGGGCAGCTGCCACTGTAAACACTTGGGCAATAATTCTCTCCAAAGAATCTTTTCTGTCCTTGGTTCCCAAAGAAATAGGTTTTTCTGTCACGGTACTCATCACCTTGAATCAGAGTAGAGTGTTCACCGCCATTTGGAATCTCCTGCTAGAATAAGAGTTCCCTAAGGAAAAGTACTTGATATTAGTCACACAGCATTGATGCCATAAAAGTTTGCTGAAGTAATGTGCTCCCTCATTACTTTTTTCTCTCATTCTTGTATTGGTCCTTCACCCCATCTAGAAAGCCTTCCTGATTGCCTGGAGCAAGGTGGGTCCTTCTATAATAGCTCATGACATCCTACTTCTTCATATTGATTATGAAAGTCATCATTTATCTGGGTAATTGTTAAATGCCTGTCTCTTCCGCTCGGCTGTCCATACCACAAGGACAGGGGCAGGGTGTGACCGTGCCATCAGACTTCCGGTGCCTGGCACAATGTTTGGCACATGGTTATTGTTCAATGAATTGCTTGTGAAATGGAAGAATTAAAGTGGGAATCTTACATACCCGAATGACACTTTGCTTCCTGAACTAAGCTTAGTAGCACAGAATACAATTGTTTTTATAACACATGTTATTACGGAAATTTTCAAACATTCTCAAGAATAGAGAGCAAAATATGATGAACTGCCTGTGTACATCACCCAGCTTTTATAGTTATCAATATTCTTGCCAATCTTCTGATGCAGTTTTTAAAAGTATCAACTTATTGGGGTAAAATGTACATACAATAAAATGCACCCATAATGTATGTACACTTCAATGGCTTTTAGGAAATATGTACACCTATAACCCCCCAAAGTTCTCTTGTGACACAGAGTTTTGTGTATAAAAATTCTTAATAAATGCTTGCCACCTCGTTCAGATGTTATCCAAGACCAGCTGAGGGAGGGGGCTTGGGCCTTAAAGAAATAGGAGATTTTAAATACCTTGGGGGGGGGACCACGTGAAGGGAAAGATTTCAGTTCTTAGGGCCTCTTCATTTCCCTGGGACCTAACCCCAAATGGGACCCAACCTCAAATTGGCCCCTGCTTATCCAGTCGGAATACTCTTTGTCAATGGCCTCATGGAAGTTTCTTCCCTTGTGATCTGAGAATGGAAAAGTAAACTTTCCATTTCCTTTACAGTAGGATGCTGCTCCTGCAGCATTCCAGCCTGTGACCACGACCCCTCCCCAGTCACAAGTGCCTGCAGGCAGTAGCCTCTTTGTCTGCCATTGCCTGCCCTTCCGAAAGCCCTGAGTATGGACCCAGAGTCCACACAGAAGGCCTACTGCACCATGGACGCCAGGCACTGATTCTCAGTCCAAGGGGCAGGCGGGGCTGAGTGGGAGCCATGCCTGTTGGCCACAGCACTGCGCTGGACAAGCACTGCAGGCCTTCGGAGCCAGTTCTCAAGGAGGAAAGTGGGAGAGGGTGGGAGGAAAGCAATGGGGAAGGCAAGGGTAGCTGGGGGCCCGGGGTTTGGGGCCTCAGAGCGTCCTGATGAGGCAGGAACACTGGTGGTGGAGGAAGGGCATGTCATTCCCACCCTTCACACACCTCAAATGTCTGGGGGGGAGTGTTGTTTGGGGACCTCAGAAAGAGAAGGGTTTCTGACCCCAGAGGAGTAAGGTCAGTTGGCAGAAAAAAGCAGAGAGCAGGGGAGGCCCTTACCGAGAGTGCGTGTCTGAAGGCT
Organism: Daubentonia madagascariensis; assembly: GCA_023783475.1. NCBI lineage: Eukaryota > Metazoa > Chordata > Mammalia > Primates > Daubentoniidae > Daubentonia > Daubentonia madagascariensis. Next base: position 1,693,615 of record JAKFHU010001831.1, read on the forward strand.
CACTGAATTCTTCAAAGAACATTACAGCATTTCATTTGAGCAGGGAATCCATCCTGGAGAGGAGCAGGAGGAGGGAGTGGGATGCAGGAGAGTCAGCCACTATTGGAGAAGATAAAACTAACTCTGCCCCCGTGGTGCTGATGGTTTTTCTTCGTGCACCATTGTTCACAGCCTTGGTTCAGTGGTTAGAGCCACGGCCCCCCACACCACCTGCAGGCTCGCTCTGGATGTATTTTCTGTGTCTGCTTCCACTTACCTTTGCAAACCCCTTTACTTCATTCATCATTCATTTGTTCCACAAATATTTGTGTAAAGTGCTTAGAGATCCAATGGGAAATAAGTTCCTTGCATTCAAGAAACTTATAATGTAATGAAATCATTACCATTATAGCCAGCACATATTGCAAATTTACACCTGGTGAATCTTCTATCAAAAATGAGAAATCAAATATGTCAGTGGACATTTTGGTGGGAGGTTAATAGAGAATTCCAGAATGATAAAACAAACCCACAACTCTGGGGAGGAGAACAGAGAAGAAAGAACAAATACAAAATTCTCAGAAATACTCCCAACAGTGAGAAAAGAATGGTCAGAGTTGGATATTGCCACATCCAGGAAACAGCATGTAGGAAATTAGGAAATTTGGGAAAGTGGTTTCTTGTTCTAATTCTGCCTGACACATCCTGCAAATTCCAGAATATCCATTTACCTCTCTGTCACTCATTTTACCTCATCTGTACAGCTAACCTGCTCTAATCTAACCCGGGTGGGTATTATGAATATGCAACGATGCACACAAAGCATGCATTGGGAACGTAAAGTGCTATATAAATGCAAAAGAATAAATATGTTTTAAAGTCCCTCCTAACACTGCTGAGCTCCTCTGTCTTCCAGGCACCCTCTTTCTTGAAGCTCAACTCACCCATTCCACCACCAGCTGGGGTCCGCCCAGGTTGCAGAGCAGTTGTGGACGGTGCTTCGTTGAGGGGAGAACCAACACCGTCACTGCTCTCAGGGAGCCCACAGTGGAGCTGGGGAGGCAAGACCAGCCAATGCTTGTAGGGAACTGTGGTGAGCACCGTCACTGAGCACAGGGTGGGGGAACTAGAATCGCTGTCTGAGCAGTTGGTGTTTGACTTGACTCTTCGAAGCACTTGGAACAGGAGGTAACACTTCTCGGTGTTTCACATTTGCCCTGACTTCACTATTACCAGGAGGCCCCTGAGATCTGCGGTCTTGCATTCCAGGAGACTCCTGAGGGTTGGGGCTTTATGTCCTTCTCCTGTGTGCCACAGCACAGTCCCATTCATACACAAGGTTCTCACAGTGTGCAATGACTGGACACGCAGCCACTCTCAACCTTGACTGTGCCTTAGAATCCCCTGGGGAGCTTTTAACAAAGCGGGACCCAGGCCACACCCCAGACCAGTGGAATCAGAATCTCTGGGGGATGTTGCCCTCAAATCAGGAACTTCTGGTGAGTCTAACATGCAGCCGAGGTAGTGAACCACTGAGTTAGAGTCCCCCCAAACATGTACATGAATTGTCTTGGGGGGCAGGGGTAGGTTGACAAAATGCAGATTTTGACTCAGCGGGTCCAGTTTTAGGTCCTGAGGCTCTGCTTTTCTAACAAGTTTCCAGACGATGCTGCTGCTTGCTGGTACCTGGACCACACTTTGGCTGAAAGGAGCTGGAACACAGGCAAAGCTCCCCTGGGACAGGGATTGTGGTTCTTGTGCCCTCTGGTGGCCAAAACCTCCCTCGCAGCTCTCTGCAGCAAAGAACTGGTGTTGGAAGCCCTCGCTAGTAAGTGTAATAATTTCTGGAGTATTTACAGACTCGTCCCCTAGAGCCCAGCCGGTGGACACCTGGATTTCAGCCTTGTAATAACCTCAGCAGAGCCCAAGCGTGCTCAGACTCCTGACCCACAAAACTTCGAGATAATAAATGTGTTGTTTTAAGCTGCTAAATTTATGGTAATTTGTTGTGTAGCGATAGAATAGAATAGGCCTTACAATAACAGGCCAGGTGAGAATCCCAAACCCACAGTCTTGATCCAGCGACCCTGCACAACGTGTCTACTCTAGTTCAGGCAGCCGGGTCCATTCCCAACCTCCTGCTCCAGTGGGAGATGAGGCAGGACAGATTGTATGTCTCTTTTATCAAGATTATACTTGCTGCCTTATTTCTTCATGACTGCTTACTTCTTCTCACCTTATGATATTTGTTGTCACTGACACCGGTGAAAGCTCAGGGATGGGATGGTGGTGGGGGTTGTTTGCTCTCTGTAGAAGATTGTATTTTCCCAAGATGAATGCACCAACATATCGCATCCCACATGCCCTCTTTACAATTTGACCTTGACACTCCTCCATCGAGATACAGGATCTATGTTCCCTCCCCCTTCAATCTAGCAGGCCTGAGACTGTGGTGGGAGTGACAACAGGTGACTTTTGAGTTAAGTCATAAAAGGGGATACATCTCTTCCCTTGAGTGTGGGCCTGACTTTGCGACTTGCTTCTAACCAAAAGAATATGGCACAGGTGATGGGATGTCACTTCCATGATTAGGTTACAAAAAACTGTGACTTCCATCTTGCTGACAGACTCTCTCAATTGCCTTCTTGGCTTGCGCGCTTTCATGAAGGAAGCTGCCATGCTGGTGAGGCCCACGTGGTGTGGTAAGGAACTTGGAAGTGACACCTTTTCAGTGAGCCACAAGATGAGATATCAGTCCCGCTGGCACCTTGATTGCAGCCTCGGGAGACACCCTGAAGCAGGGGATCCAGCTAAATCCATGCCTGGACTCCTGACCCACAGAAACAGAGAGACAATAAATGTGTGCTGTTTTAAGCCTCTAAGTTTTGGGATAATTTGTTATGCAGCAGTAGATGCCGAGCACACCACCCCTCCTCTGGCTGCATGCGAGTCGTTTCTGTGTCAGAATCCCAGCATGCTCAGGCTACCCTGCGCCCACACTCCCCACACACACCAGTGCCTGAGTGCCAGCCTGTGTCCACATGAAGTATGTATTTCAGTTACACCCTAGGCCGCTGGCTTCTTTCCTGGGTGTCTGTACTTGCGTTTGCTAAACCTATCTTCCAACGCTCGACCTCATTCCTGCCCCCTGCATATCTTCTCCCTCGAAGCCTGTGTCCGATTCTGTCTGAGCCAGGTAAAGCCTCAGCCACACTCTCCATCCCTGAATGTTGCAAATTCACTTATTCTCCCCCTGGGCAAGGCTGAACTCAGGCCCTGCAAAACCTGTGGCTTCCTCAGGATGTAGTGGCTCTTCCTGCGGCAGGAAGAGCCATTCCCTCCCAGGCAGGAGCTTTCTTTCATTTGAGCTGGCCTCTCTTTTGGGGGCAGTTCTGGACTAGGATCCAGAACTCAGGCCAGACACCATTTATGTTTCTCAACTTTGGGAATATGAGGAGAAGGCTTGCCCCGTACAACTGAGTGAGGAATTCTTGACTGGCGAAGGCCAGAGGCATGAGGAGCAGAGGTGGATTTCTGGGCTGTGTTTTGTTGGAAGACCGTTTTGCAGCAGAACAAAGTTGGGGCCATGTGGGTATTTCTGCCTGGTCTCCCTGCCTCCCTCTCTGCTCCCACACCCACCCACTTATACCACGTGACAATATAAGTTGTTTTCCTCACAAAGTTTGCTTTCCAACCACCTATGTTTCCTTTTATCTTTACACATTACATTTTTACTTTACATTCCTGAACTTCAACCAAGCACTGCCATACCAAGAAAGATAGGCTTGCTTTGGTTCTTAAACACTAGAGGAAATCTTTCCAGGATATTGGCTTCATATTTTCAATGGTTTTCAGGGCGAAAGAGGATGTTTTCTATAGTCTGGAGCTAGGCATAACTTAGTTGCCACCCCATATTATGAAAAAAAATTCAGCAAGACTAGAGGCACTTTAGATGACAACCACACAGACTCCAGTATAATTCTGCAGACAGCTGCGGGCAGAGCCACGGGGATCTTCTCCCTTGCCGGAAGAGAGACTTTCGGTAGTTTTCTCGTGCTCTGAGAGAGGTCCATGTGCACTGCCCTGTGGGGAAATGCTCGGAGTTTTCTCATAAGAAGTGAGGGAAATGGGAGGCACTCAGTCTGGAGGGCCCTGAAATGTAAAGGGCCACAGGCAACAGGGAATAGCGATTTCAGGGGAGGATGGGTGGGCTGACCTGAACGCTAATTTTTTCATGTATTTAATAACTATTGAGTATCTACTAGTTTCAGGCACTGTCTTAGGAAGTGGTACTACAGAGGAAGACAAGACATATGTAGCCAGCTGCTCAAATCAGGATTCATTCCAACTGGTGCAAAGACCTAACCATAAAGCACGGAAACCGTGAAATATTATAAGTAAATATGGAAGAGTATTTTTTCAAATTAATCTCAGCTTTGGGGTCGCCTTTCTATGTATGATACCTTAAAAAATGTTCATGTTGAAGAAATGTCATACACAAAATAAGATACAAATGACATATTGATAAAAATACTTGCCACTCATATCACAAAGGATTAATCACTTACATATACAAAACACTCCTAAAAATCAACAAGGAAAAAACCAACAGTCCAGTTTAAAAATGGGCAAAGAATATGAAGAAAAGGAAAATCTGATGCCTCTTACAAATAATAAAACCACTCATCTTTACCATTTAAAACACCAGCCGCTTTCCCTCAACTGCCCGACGTTTCTTTCTTTCTCTGTGTGTCATGGCCACTCATTCTCTCTCTCCCTCTCTCTCTTTCTCAGAGAAATAAATAAACTTTTACTTCGGTATGTCCTAATCACTGTCTGAGAATTCTTTCTCCAACCCACCCTGAGCACCTAGTAAGTTCATACCCTTTCAGCTGATCCTCCCCTACAAGGCCATATCAACTATTCCTGTGTGAGATAATTACCAGAAGATCGGTAGGAATTCCATGCATGGCATGGACTACAGAAGATACCAATTTGGTAAATTCAGACATTTTCAAATATCACAAGAGACTCATTCACTATATCCATACTTGTCAACGGGTTAAGGCTGATTTTCCTCCTGTCCTCCCATCTAAACTACTCCACAATTGAGAAATTGGAGATTTGGTTCTCAGGAAACAATGCTATTGAAAGATTAACCTCAAGCCTCATTGGAAGGGTTCTTACATGTCTTTCTTACCACCAACACTGCAGCCAAACTTCAAGTAATTCAACCACGGATTCACATCATCCACCTAAACAGTATAAGACTTACTCTTCTAAAATTGGAAATCCACTCAACAGCCCCCAGAAGTAGATGGTTGCAGGAAATAGCTTTCATGAGAATTTCAGATCAAGCAGGTGGCACCATGAAGTGGTTAGCTTCTTCCCAAGGTGCCAGAATAAGATCCTCTGGGATTCCGTTGTCTATTTCCTATCCTCACCATTTTGATTATCCTTGTTCTCTGTCCCCTCTTTCTTCTCTATCCCTTCCAATGTCATCCTTGCTAGGCCCTGGGCTCTCCCCATCGAAACCACAGCCTTCCAAGATCATTATCTCTTTGTGTTATCTTCTTCCCTCCCCCTCAGTCAAGCTGTTCTCCCTCTGATACTTCATCTTTCCAAGGATCCCAAAACTTACGACATTCTTTCACCTAACTTATAGCTCTATCCCATAACCCACCTTTGGTTGCTGGCTGTGCACCCTTTCCATCAGAGCATCCCAGCTCTCTGCAGGTCCCAATCCCCCTACCTGCAAACAACAACACTGCACATATGATCTTCTTCTCTCACACTGTTCTTGGAATATCCTCTGTCTGCAATCACACTTGTAAATTCCAAGAGGGCCCTGATTTTTAAGTTATTATTAATAGACTTTATTTTTTAGAATAGTTATAGATTTATAGAATATTAAGCAGATGGTATAGACTCTATACTATACTACAGAGGGTTCCTATATAGGGCTGAGCGCGGTGGCTCGCGCCTGTAATCCTGGCACCTTGGGAGGCCAAGGTGGGAGGATCACTTGAGATGAGGAGTTCGAGACCTATATACCTCCCCATACACACATAACATCTTCCATGATATTGTACCTTTGTTACAATTAATGAACAAATGTCAATACATTATTATTAACTGAAGTCCACAGTTGATTTAGGATTCCTTGGTTTTTAACCTAATGTCCTTTTTCTATTCCAGACTCCCATCCAGGATGCCACATTACATTTAGTGGTCACGTCTCCTTATGCTCTTCTTAGCCATGACTGTTTCTCAGACTTTTCCTTGTTTTTGATGACCTTGACAGTTTTGAGGAGTCATGGTCGAGTATACCATAGGATGTGTCTCTGTGGAATTTGTCACATGGTTTTCTCATGATTAGCCTGGGGATATGGGATTTGAGGAAGAAGATTACAGAGGTAAAGTGTCATTTTCACCACATTATGTCAAAGGTACATACATATTATCAACATGACTTATGACTGTTGACATTGACCTTGATCACCTAGCTGAATTAGTGTTTGTCAGGTTTCTCTACTGTGAAGTTACTCTTTTCTCTCTCTTCCTGTACAACGTTCTTTGGAAGGCAGTCACCATGCACAGCCCACCTTCAGGAGTGGGAGTTACGATTCTATTCCTTTAAGGTGGAGGATTTACATACATTATTTGGAATTATTTTGCACAGGAGATTTGTCTCTTTTCCCCATTTATTAATTTTTTCAATCATTTCTTTATATTAGTATGGAGTCATGGACATTTGTTTTATACTTTGGGTTATAATCCAATAATACTTTATTCATTTTTTTTTACTCCAATTTTTTCAGCTTTCATCATTGGAAACTCTTTCAATTGGCTCCTGTCCCCTTTGACATACCCTCATCAATTTTTTTTTTTTAGCACATCCTTCTTTTTCAACACTACAAGATGGTCCAGAGTCATCTTGTGTATTTCCTGCTCCAATCTTATAATCATTCATTTCTCCAAGGATCCCTGGTTCTTTTGATTGGAGAATGTACTGGAAACCAAGATCTGGGTGCCAGATGTGCTTGTTGCTACTAGGGTGTTATTTCCTTTAGGCCCTCTCAACTGACAGAGCAAAAAAATGATGTATGTATGTACTAACCCATGAATATACAAATACCTATAAATATTTCTATATGTAACTATCTCTCTATATATTAAGTTAAACATGAATTTTTACCAATGTCTCTACTCTAACCCATTTTCATAAGGAGCTTCTAGCCTTTCCCTTTGCTTATCTGTAAACTCCCACTCCAACAGTGAGGAACCTGGCTTCCTCCACCTGCCACTGACTTACTTAATCATTCAATTCCAGTATACATGTTTGGTGTGTTAGAACTGTTAGCCTGTACCCCTGTGGGAAATAATTTTATCAACTAGAGCACAGAATTTATGTGCAGTTCTTTTTGCCTTTAATCTAAGAGACTCTATTCATTTTGAAAGTGACTTAGGACAGCACTTTTTCCCCCACCCAGGTTGGTGAGGTTGTTTCATACATGTATAATACAGTTAGATTCTCTTGTCACAGTCTGCATTCTTTCCTGGGATCCCCCAACCTCTAAATGATTTTTAAAATTTGCACACATTAAGATTCACTCTTTGTGCTATACAGTTCCATGGGTTTTGACAAGTACATAATGTCATGTATCTACCATTACAGTATCATACCAAATAGTTTCACTGCCCTAAACATCCTGTGCTCCACCTATTCATCCCAAGTTCATTTCAGCAGTTTCCTATGGGTTAAATTGCAGCTAAATGGGGAAGTACTCTCATGGTTTGATCTTGTAAAAGACTGTGTGATGTTGCTGTGAAATAAAGTGACTGGAATTTCAACAGCCAGACCAGGAGGAAAATATGCAGGTACATGTAGGTTTCCACCATGGACTTATTCTTGTGGTGCTGTTATTGGTTGGCATATTTTGGAATTCTTCCTTTGGGATTGTTTTTAGAGTGCTTATCAAGCTACATGGGATGATCAGTGTTACCGCAAGTTAAAAATATATAAAAATAATCATCTCTTCACTTTAAGACCTCCTTAGAGTCTTGCCAATGAAAGCATCCATAGTTTGGCATTGCTGTTGTAGGCAGAAACTATTCTGTGGTTCTTTATCACATATCATTATTTTAAATTCCCCTCTCAATGAGTTAATACAGTCACAGTATTAAATGACAGCATGTATAGTTTTCTATTCTTTGGGAAAGGGTTATCTCTCGAGGACCTTGGCCTCCACTCTCCTCCTTCAGGAGGGCTGTCTGTGCAGTAGCCATGGCTGTACCTATAGCCAGGAAAATCAGAGAAACCCCTTCTCCTGAAGCACCATGGTTCTCTGCAGAGGGTCTTTATTTCAACACCTGGGAGGTCTTTGGTACAACACGGCCCATACAGAGACCTGAGCTCAATCTGTCCCAAAGCAGGAGTGATATGCAGTCCAGAGGATGAAGAGCTGTGTTTCTTGTTCCCTCATCATCCTGTTCTCATCATCCTGCTGTTGTGCTCATCTGTGTTCAGACACAGGATCCTGCATGCACTTGCTGCTATGATGAGCAAGAGTATCATAAGACCCCTTTCTTCATCCACATGGCCACACACTGTGTCCTGGGCACACCATGAGAAGATGAGACTAAGATGTGGGCCCTGCCCTTTAGCAGGGAGGGATCGCAGCATGCAGTGTGGGAAGCACACATGCAGACAGACAGATGCAGTAAAGCAACACTGCTGCTATGACAGAAATGTGTCTGAAGACTTCAGAAATACAAAGGAGAGAAGGATGGGAGGGCAGGAGCAGAGGGGGCAGTTTGGTCTGGTGGCAAAGCATTTATACTATGGGCATAGATTGGGATTCCAGACTGTCTGAATTATGACTGTCACCAGCCGGATAATATTATGCATGCCACTTCTCTCTGGGCTTCAGTGTTCCCGTGGGTAAAAGTGGGAAGATCAAAATTAAACTGTAAAGCAGAGGCAGTAGAGCAGACATAAATGAGGTGGTATAAGGCAGACCCCTGTCGTGTGCAGGATCACCAGACAGTCTCAAAGGGAAGAACATCCTCAGCAGAGGAAAGAAAGAGCATGTGCCAAGATGCAGAGGCAGGCAAGACGTAGTCTGTTGCAGGATCCAGGTGAGCACAGGATCCAGGTGATCCAGTGTGGCTGGAAGTGGGAGAGTGGAGGGCAGGGCTAGATTCCTGATGAGAAATTTGGATTTATTCTTATTCCTCTGGGCCAAGGGAGGGTTTTAACCAAATAGTGACATGATGTGATTAAATCCCACTCTGGCTGCTGTGTGGAGAATGCAAGAATTGGTGTGGGGACATAGAGAGGAGGCCACTGTGACATCCAGAAGTATGTTGACAGTGAACTGTTCCAGCGTGGTAGTGTTGGAGGTGGTGGCAAGCGGACAACCTGGGAATGTTAGGAGGCAGAACCAATAGGACATGAGGATGCCTGGGATGCCAGGGAGGCCCATGCAATGTTGGCTCCTGTCTCAGGCCTCCAGGAGATGGCCCTTTGCATCCATGGGATGGCAGGGTGGCCTCTTTTCCCATTAGATTTCTTAGTCAGCATCCAGCAAAAATGTATAAAGTGACTGCATAAAGCTGAAAGCTTGTGTTTCTGTGATAAAGAAAAGGCGGGACTCCTCTTTGCCCTGGGACAGTTACATGGTGCTATGGTCTGAATGTCTGTGCCCCGCAAAATTCATATGTTGAAATCCTCATGCCCAATGTGATAGTGTTAGGAGGTGGGGGTCTTTGGGAGGTGATTAGGTCATGAGGGTAGAGCTGTCATGAATGGGATTAGTGCCCTTATAAGGCAGATGCTCTTCTTGAAATGGCTACAATTGGGAAAAACATAAAAAACAAACAAACAAGCAAACAAAAGGCCAGTGAAAGATCTCTCACCCCTTCTGCCACGTGAGGTTGTAGTGAAAAGGCGGCTGTCCATGAAAAAGTGGACCCGCACCAGACACCGAATCTGCTGGCACCTCGATCTTAGACTTTTCAGCCTCTAGAATTATGAGCAATAAATTTCTGTTGTTTCTGAGCCACTCAATGTATGGTATTTTGCTACAGCAGCCCGAATGGGGTCAGACACACAGGCAGTTACATTTTTCATGGCCTTTTCCCTCTGACTCAGAGGGGGTCTTGGCCCTGCACAAATTAGATGACACTGGGCAGGAGGCTATGTGGGGCAGTGGTTAGATGTGAAGCTCTGTGGGCTCTATTTCCACCTGTGCAACTTACCAGCCATGACCAAGGGCAATTGAGAGAACTTTTAGAGCCTCAGTTTTCTTGTCTGCAACCTGAGAGAGTGGTGACACACCCACCTCACAGAGCTGTTGTGTAGGTTAAGTGACATGGCATCTACAAAGTTCCTGACATAGTGCATGGTGCATGGATGTACTTAATCTTTGTCACCTTTTGTTATAATTATCAATCCACATGATACTCCTTACTTGCATTACCCTTCACCAAACTTCCTCACCAGTGGATGCTGCTAACAGGAGGATTTTTCTGATAAAAATATGCTGCAGATGCTGATGACATTTCAGGTGATTTTAAGACTTAAGTGCCTTGGTCTTAGGCCCTGGTGACTCCTAGCATAAGGACTTGGCTCCCTACAAGCCAATCCAAGACATCCCTGACTGTCCTGTTGTTCTATCCCCACCGGTAGAGTCGACGGGGGTGACTGAGGAGGTATGGAATGTTAGTCGTGCTCTGAATGGAAATTCAAAATCTGTCATTGAAATTCACTGACGAAAATTAAATACCTCGACTTCTCGTTTCCAGTTCAGTATGTAAGAAACTTGGACGTTGTCTCTCCTATTCACACAACAAGAAAAAAGCTGAACAAAGTGAAAATTAGCAACCCTTCTTTGATCCATCAGAGAACTGAGGTCACCGGGCAAACTGCTGCCCCCAAAATGGGAGAGGCAGACAGGCAGATATAGTGAATCACAATTCACTGAAGCAGAAATTCCTGAGCAGAAAACTCCTTGGAACAAGTTTAGGCTGGGAGAACCTAAACTGTAATTGAAAAATTATACAATATAACAAAATACTATAGACTGGGTGGCTTAAACAGCAGAAAACTATTTTCTCACAGTTCTGGAGGCTAGAAGTCCAAGATCAAGGTGTTGTCAGGGTTGGTTTATGGTGAGGCCTCTCTTCCTGGCTTGCGGAGAGCCACCTTCTCTCTATGTCCTCATATGGCCTGTCCTCTGTGTGTGCAGCAGAGAGAGAGAGAGAGAGAACTGGTGTCTCTTTCTCTTCTTATAAGGACACTGGTCCTATTGGATTAGCACCCCACCATTATTACCCCATTTAACCTTAATTACCTCCCTAAAAGCCCTATCTCAAAATAGTCACATTGAGGGTTAGGGCTTCAACATATGAATTTTGGGAGTGGGGATGAGGGATACAATTCAGTCCATAACACTAACTGACAAACAAAGAGAGAAAACACAAATTACCAATATCAGAAATGAAAGAGAGACCATCATTTCTGATCCCATGGACTTTCAAAGGATAATAAGGGAATATTATGAACCACTCCATGCACACAGATTTGATAACCTAGATGAAATGGACTAATTCCTGGAAAGGCATAATCTTACAAAACAAACACAATGGAACTTTTCGACAAGTTGAATAGGCCTATATGTATTAAAGAAATTGAATCAATAATTAATAACCTTCCAAAACAAAAGCACCAGCGCAGGTGGGTTCACTGATGAATTCTACCAAACATTTAAGGAAGAAATTATACCAATTCTATACAATGTCTTCTATAAGATAGAAGCACACAGAATACTTCCTAATTCATTCTATGAGGCCAGTATCACTTTAATACCCAAATCAGACAAAGATATTACAAAAAAGGAAAACTGCAGACTAACACTCGTTATGAGCATAGGTGCAAAAATCCTCAAGAAAACATTAACAAATCAAACCTAGCAATGTGTAAAAAGGATTATATACCATGACCAAGTAGGATTTATTTATTCCAGGTATGCAAGGCTGACTCAACATTCAAAAACCAATTAATGTAATCAGTCCATCAACAGATTAAAGAATATAAATCATATGATCATATCAATAGATGTAGAAAAGCAATTCAATAAAAATTCAACACCCATTCATGATAAAAACTCTCAGAAAACCAGAAATACAGTAGAACTTCATAAATTTGATAAATAACATCTTCAAAAAACCTATAGCTAACATCGTACTTAAGTGATAAACTAGATTCTTTCCCACTAAGATCAGGAACAAGGCAAGGATGTCCCATTCCTTACTCCTTTCCAGCATTGTACTAGAAGTCTTACTGTGTACAATAAGAAAAGAAAAAGACATAAAAGGTATATGGATTCAACACAAAAACAATATAAAACTGTCTTTGTCCCAGATGACATGATTGTCTATGTAGAAATCCTAAAGAACTAACAAAAAACTCCAGAACAAAGAGAAAACCTCCAAAAATTAACAAGCAATTATAGCAAGGTTGCAAGGTACAAGTTTAATGTACAAAAACAATTGCCTTCCTATATACTAGAAGTGAACAGTTAGAATTTGAAATTAAAAACACAATACCATTTACATTAGTACCAAAAAAATGAAATGCGTGGGTACAAATCTAAGAAAATATGTACAAGTTCTATATGAGGAAAACTACAAAACTCTGATGAAAAAAAATCAAAGAAGAACTAAATAAATGGGGAGATATTCCAAGTTCATGGGTAGTAAAATGCAATTTTGTTAAGATGTCAGCTCTTTCTAACTTGACATATAGAGTCAATGCAATATCAGTAAAACTGCAAGCAAGTTATTTTGTAGATATCAACAAACATTTTAAAGTTTATATGGTGAGGCAAAAGACCCAGAATAGAAAAGAAAATATTGAAGGAGAAAAGCAAGTTTGGAGGATTGATGTTACCTGACTTCAAGATGTGCTATAAAGCTATAGTAGTCAAAACAGTGTGGTGTTGGCAAAAGACTTCAGGAATAGACCCACACAAATATAGCCAACTTATCTTTGACAAATGAGCAAAAGCAATTCAATGGAGAAAGGATTATCTTTGCAACAAATGGTACTGGAAAAACTGGACATCCACATGTGAAAAAAAAGAATCTAGGCGCAGACGTTATACTCTTCACAAAAATTTACTCAAAGTGCATAACAGGCCTAAATGTAAAATGTAAAACTATAAAACTATAAAACTTAGGAGAAAATCTAGATGACCTCGGGTTTGGCTAGGACTTTTTATATAAAACACCAAAGGCAAGATCCAAGAAGGAAAAAGTTGATAAGTTGAACTTAATTAAAATAAAAAAACTTCTGCTCTACAAAAGAAACTGTCAATAGAATAAGAATATAAGCCTCAGATTGGGAGAAACTATCTGCAAATGACACATCTGATGAATAGCTGTTACCCAAAATATACAAAGAACTCTTAAAACTCAACAATAAGAAAATGAAGAGCCCAGTTAAAAAACGGGCAAAAGATTGAACAGAAACCTCACCAAAAATGACATAAAGATGGCAAATAAGCAGATGAAAAGTTGTTCAACACCATACATCATTAGGAAATTACAAATTAACACAACAATGAGATACCACTACACACCTATTAGAATAGCTAAAATCCAAAACACTGACAAAATCAAATGTTGGTGAGGAGCAACAGGAGCTCTCATTTGTTGTTGGTGGGAATGCAGAAATGGTACAGCCCCTTTGGAAGTAAATTTGGCAATTTCTTACAAAACTAAACGTGCTCTTACAACACGATACAGCAGTGACACTCCCAAATAAATTCAAAACTTACATCCACATAAAAACCTACCCATTAATGTTTATAGCAGCTCTATTCATCATTGTCAAAACCTGGAAGCAACAAAGATGTCCTTCAATGGGCGAATGGATGAACAAACTGTGGTACATCCATACAATGGGACATTATTCAGCGCTAAAAAGAAATGAGCTATCAAACCATGAAATGACATGGAGGAATCTTAAATGCATATTGCCAAGTTAAAGAAGCAAACCTGAAAAGGCTATGCACTGTATGATTCCAATATAACCTTCTGAAAAAGGCAAAACCACGCACATGATAAAAAGGATCAGTGGTTGCCAGGGGTTGCGGGGAGAGTGGGATGAATATGTAGAACATACGAGATTTTCAGGGCAGAGAAATTATTTTGTATGATACTATAATTGTGGTCATTATACATTTGTCAAAACCCATAGAAAGTACAACACACTATGGACTTTGGTAGATAAGGATGTGTCAATAGTAGATCAAGGATTGTAACAAACGTACCAGACGACGCTGAAGATTCTGCTCAATTTTGCCGTGAACTTAAAACTGCTCTAAAAAATAATGTCTATTAATTTTTAAAAACTAAATCTTTCTTGAAGGGTCTTTTTAGGCTATGAAAAATCTCTGACTGCTAATTTGAATGCTTACCCCATGCTAACTTAATGTAGTAGTTGATGCATGTGGGTTGAAAGGTACCCCCTTATTTTGTCATTTTCTTTGCCTCACTTGTTCTTTACCTTCTTATTCATTAACAATCCAAAATTTTTTTCAGTTTGGAAAGTATATTCTCTGATTTTATTTACTATCATTTAAACTAAAAATTACGAATACTTATTTTAACACACTAGAGCACAGAGCTATAAATACTTTTACCCTCCTCCTAGACAATGTAAAAAACTTGGAACATTAATCGCTTTGCCCCATCTCAATTTCTATGTTTCTGGTGCTCTGCATGGTAATTCCACCGCTCCAACTCCACAAGGAAATATTATAATGTTTTATGCAGATAATAAGCAGTTGTATTACCCCACAGACGCACGCCTCTCTTGGATCCTCACCGCCTCTCTCATCGCAGATCTTTCACCCGGAATCACTTTTCATCATTCTTAAATATGACCTTATGCAGGTTAATTTTCCATTAAAATTTTCATTTTTGGCCTGAAATCTAGGTTGGCAGTAATTTCTTCAGTGGCTCGAATAGGTCCTTTCACCATGTCCCTGAAGCATAATTGTATATTGGGTGTGAGTGGTGACAAATGACATATTTTGTTTATAGTCTCCTGGCGGTAGGTCAGGTTAGGAGCATAAATACTAAGATTGAGGTTGAGGCAATGACTGGATGCAATTTGGGGTTGTCATATAAAAGAGGGGTTGAGAATGTTGACTGTGTAGGAGGAATGAAAAATAGAAATCTGGTTATCAAGTTGATGGAATGTTCTAGAAACTGGCTATATGCTCACCAATCTCTTTTCTGTTGCCTGTGCTTTTGGGGTCATAATCTAAAAAAATCATTGTTCAGACCCATTTCTGTACACCTAGTTCCCCTTACGCTTAATTTGGAACATGTAAATTAGTCTGTGTCAATGAAAAAGTAATTGTGAAACTGTCTTCTGTATGTTTTTTCATCTTGTGCCTCTTCCTAGTATGGCTTCCTTGGACCTCAGTGGTTCCAGTGTCCATACCTCCCCAGGATTTAGTGCTCCCTTGTTCAGGTTCAGGAGGTGGGCTACTTAAGTCTTCATGAGGACAGTGCCTGGTAACCTCCAGCTGACGGACATCAACCTGGGACTTCTCATGATCACATATTTGTACCTGAATCTGGCTGCTCTGAACACCACAGGGGAGTCAGGAGATGGGGGAGTTTCTGATTCCCATGAATTAGTGATGAGCAATGATCTGACACCTTATGTCACAAACTTGAAACCATGTCAACTTCACTGTCTACTTATGCCTGAAGACATTTAGCCCTGATGCTCTCAAGTGTTCAGACATGGAGGGGATGGGTAAATTCACACCTAATGGATGTGGTGCGTGCTGTCTGGGGAATGGGCACACTTGTAGCTCTGACTCCGGCAGTGCAAAGGCAGTTTATGTAACCAAAGCATTTGTACCCCTGTAATACTCTGAAAAAAAAAAAAGAATTCGTTTCTTGAGCAATAGGTCTTCCTGTAGCTTATGAAACCCTCCTGCATGTTATGTTCTTAAAGAATAAGACAAAATAAGATATCCACACGCAGAAGAATAAAATTGGCCCTTATCTCACACCATAAACAAAATCAACTCAAAATGGACTAAAGACTTAAATGTAAGACATGAAATTGTAAAACTACTAGAAGTAAACAAAGGGGAAAAGCTCCATGGCACTGGTCTGAGCAGTGATTTCTTTAGATATGCTCCCCAAAGCACAGGTGACAAAAGCAAATATAAACAAATGGGGTTTCATTAAACTAAAAAGCTTTTGCACAGCAAAGGAAATAAGCAACAGAGTGAAGACACAACCTACAGAAAGGCAGAAAATATTTGCAAACCATGTATCTGATAAGGAGTTAATATCCAAAATCTATAAGGAACTCAGAGGATTCAAAAGCAAGGAAACAAATAACTTGATTAAAAAATGGGCAAAGGACCTGAAGAGACGTTTTGCAAAAGAAGACATACAAGTGGCCAACAGATATATGAAAAAATGCTCAACATCACTAGTCATCAGGGAAATACAAATTAAAACCACAATGAGATATCACCTTATACCTGTAAGAATGGCTATTACCAAAAAGACAATAGGTAATAAGTGTTGGCAAGGATGTGGAGAAAAGGGAACCCGTGCACACTGTTGGTGGGAATATTAATTAGTACAGCCATTATGGAAAGCAGTATGGGGGTTCCTCAATAAACTAGAAATAGAATTACCATATGACCCAGCAATCCCACTACTGGATGTATCAAAGGAACTGAAATCAGTTAGTCAAAGAGACATATGCACTCCCATGTTTACTGCAGCATTCTGCAGAATAGCCAAGATACAGAAACAACTGAAATGCCCACTAACAGACACATGGATTAACAAAAATGTGGTATTATATACACAATGGAATACTATTCAGACATAAAAAGAAGGAAATCCTGTCATTTGTGACAACATGGTTGAACCTGGAGGACATTACCTTAAGTGAAATAAACCAGACCCAGAAAGATAAATACTGCATGATCTCACTCATATGTGGAATCTTAAAAAGTGATCTCATTGAAGTAGAGACTACTTGGTGGTTACCAGAGGCTGGGGCAGCGGCAGGAGTTGGAGGGCAGTTGGGAGATATTGGTCAAAGGATACAAAATTTCAGTTAGATAAGAGGAATAAATTCAGGAGATTTATTGTACAATATGGAGACTATAGTTAAAAACAATATTGTATCCTTGAAAAATGCTAAGAGAGTAGACTTTAAGTCTTCTCACCACAAAAATGATAACTATGTGAGGTGATGCATATATATGTCAATTAGCTTGATTTAGTCATTCCACAATGTATATATATTTCAAAACCTCACATCACACACCACAAATATAGACAATATTGTCAATTAAAAATTTTAAAATGCAGCTTATTAAAAAAAAAATAAAGGAGCCAAATGTCATGATAGTGTGCTTTCGTGTAAAAATTATAATCATTACCTATGAGGCCACTTGCTGAGTTAGAGCCTCATTGTATTTTATATTTTGACAAATATCCCAAGTGACTGCACAGAGGTGTCTCTTTCTTGCCGTCCTACAGCAGTGTTTGTGAGTCTTGTGATGACCACGATAATAACAATAGCTTTTATGCAGCGAGCAGGAACTATGTACCGGGCCCTGTTACCTACTATGAAATAAGTAGTGTTATTTTTCCCATTTTCTTTATTGGATTTTAAAGAGATCTCCTGTTCTCAAACTGGAGGGCGCATTGAAGTTCCCCAGAGGGCTTTGTTAAAGCAGAGAAAGCTGGGCCCCACCCCCAGAATTTCTGAGTCCTTAGGGTTAGATCGTTGCCCCAGAACATATATTTTCACCCAATTCCCAGGTGATGCTGATGTAACTTGTTTGAGAAGCACTGAATTCGAACGTCTTAATGTCAGTGCACAAAGACTCCTCCGATTAGGTATTACCTTCATTTTTCAATGTGAACCTAGGGCCCCGAGCGAGAGGTGAAGGGGCTCGCCAATGCCCACGCGGACAGGAAGGGCAAGCATTGGGTCTGTCCTGCAGGGCCTCTGCGGGCCGGCGGGGTCTCGCGCCGGGCGGCGCCGGAGGCTGGGCACGGCCCCTTTAAGGGAAGCTCGCGGGCAGCAGGCGGAGCTGGTGGCAAACCCGCCGGGTCCGCCCCGGCCCCGGTCCCCGCCCCCGGCAGGACACCAACACTCGACCCGGGGGCCGTGCCTGTGCGTCAGCGGCTGGCGCCCGGCCAATGACCGCCCGGGAGAGTGCGGCTCTTCTGGCCGCCTAGGTGGGGGCCGGAACTTCCTGCGTCGCGGCGGGCCAGTCATTTCCCTGGGCGGGGGAGCTGTGCCCCAGTAGCCGGCGGCTACTGCTGCCCGGGCGGCTTTTCGGGGCCGCGCAGGGAAGGACTGTGAGGCGAGGACCCACCTCCGCGCCTTTGTACCAGCCGTGACTCCCTGGAACGAGGGGTGTCCGTCGGGGCCGCGCGCTCTCTGCGCCCCCAGAGGCTGCGCCCTGGGCCTTGTGCGCATTTTACGCGGGGAAGACTGAGGCTGGGGGTGCCATGCTCAGCCCAGGGTCACACCTCGCCCGGGGCTCGGCAAGGTGGGTGGTAGGCTGAGCCCGCGAGACCCACCTCGGTCACCCTTACGGCCCCGCTCGGTCCACGGGCTCCGATGGCGGCGGCGGCGGCGGCGGCGCTGATGGACCCCGCGCAGGTGAGTGGCTGGGCTGCAGGCCCTCAGCCGTCGGCCCCCAGCCTCTTGTTCCTGGCGCCGAGCTAGAAAAGATGGCGTAGTTGCGGGACTTTTCTCTTTTCCGTCTCCTTGCTTTTGAGTCAGGACACCTTGGAAGTGAGTCACTCCCAGCCTGGGGTCCTGAATCCGGGACAGGGGTTATATAGAGCGGTTTCTGAAATCTAATGGCATGAAGGGAGAAAGGGTTCCCTAGGCACAGGAGCCAGCATGTACAAATGCTCAGCGGGGAGACAGAGTCGGGAGTGTTCAGAGAAGCCCAGGTGGCTCTTCTTGTGTCTGCTGGGATCAGAGAACAGGTAGGTGGAAGACAGCCCTAGAATGGCAGGCTGGGGAGCTGGCCTCTGTCCTGAGAGTGTTGGGAGCCATGGAAGGTTTAGAGCAGAGGAGGAAGATGATCTGACTCGGGTCTTCACAGGCTCCCTATGGATGCCGAGTAGAGAACCAAATGTGGGGTGAGGGTGCAGAGCCTCCTATAGTAGTCCAGGTGAGCCGTGCTGGTGGCTGGACCATAGTGGGGATTAGAGGTAAAGGAAGTGATTGGATTCTAAATCTGTGTTTGTCTGGCTGACTAAATTTTCTAATGTGGAGGATAACAAAGGGGAGGGATGAAGCCATGGTTTTTGGCTTTAGCAGCTGGAAGGATGGATGAGCCAACTGAGAAAGAGAAGTTGGTTGTAGGAGAACTTTTCTGTGGAAATAGTAGAAGTTAGGTTTTGGCCATGTTAAGTCTGTGATGTTTCAGAGACCCCTGAGTGGAGTTGGAGAGTGGGCAGCCGGACGCACAGTTGTGGTGTTCTGGGGAGTTGTTAAGGTTATGGGAGACTGAATATACAAATGGACAATGGCCAGACCATATGTAAAAATAGAACTCTGACCTACAACCTGCCCAGGAAACCAATCCCCTTATCTACAATAACCAGCCCAGGAAACCAGCCTGCTGTATGTTAGACTTGTGGGAAGCCAGATTGCCATCTGTAGTGACAATCCAGGAAGTTAAAACAATAACTTCTGTAATGATTGGTCCCAAATGGCCAGGGCTTGATTAATAGCTGAGAGCTTCCCTAATTTTTGCTCCTTCTTCCAACTTAGAACCAACTGGAGAAAGCCAAATATGACCCTCTAACCAATCACATAGGATGCCCACTTCCAGTTAGTCTGGCGACAAACAGCTTCCCTGGGCCAACGGCCTCCAATCAGGGCACATTGAAGCCTTCCCTTTGTTCCACTACAAAGCTGCCTCCCAAAATGCAGGTGATGGTGGCTGACTCCCTTGCTATAGCAAGTTCCGAATAAATAGCCTTGGCTTTTCTCATTTGGTTGGTCTTGGTTTATTTCCACAATTAGAAACATCCAAAATGTGGCATCTGGTGTGTGGACGAGCTATGTGCCACATTTAGGAGGGTGAACCTTCAGGTCATGGTGACAGTGGTGTTAGAGAAAAGAGGAAGGTTGGGTGGAGAACCAGGAGCAGAGTATCTTGCTTGGGGACCATGGTTGGCTTTATTGGCATCATAAAGACAGACGAGGAAGAGCAGTGGTTGTGATGGTGGGGCTGTGTGTGGGGATCAGAGGGTCTGGCAGGTGGCCCGACCTTCTCAGGGGGCGTAGATATGAGATGGATGCTGAGGATTAGTAGTAATGGAGGTAATATTACAGGGTGGCCTGGGCTTATTCACCCATCTATGTTCTCACCGGACTGTTGTGGTGACCTTTGATGGAGCCTGGAGATTTTCAGTCAGGCTGGGGAATTAGCTCCAGGGCAAATGGGGTCAGTTGGAAGAGTTACTGGCCCTGGGTGGGTGGATGTCGATGACCAGAGGGGTTGGCTTTTGAGTGGGAGTGATGAAAGGATCAGAATGTGCAACACAGAAGAGGGCCGAGGGTGTCTGACACCTGTGTGTGCTCTAGGTGGCTTAGGTTGAAGCCAGGAACGGGGCCGGGTAGGGGCCTTCAAAGCAGGAGTGGGTGTTGGCCCTGGCAGTGGGAGCTGTCAAAGGTCTGGAGCAGGGTGGGGTCCTGTTGTATTTGCCAAGCGCTCTCCGGATGCCATGTGCAGAGTGACACGTGGAAGTCCGCAGAGATGGCCGTGGTATGGACTGGGTGGGGAGAGGGCAGCAGTGCCAATGGGGATGCAGTGGTGAGATCAGTGCACTCCAATGAGCAAAGTGCACATGGGGGTGAGTGTGAGCTGCTGGCCCAGGGCCCTGGACCGGTGATTAAGGGAGAAGATTGAGCCCACATTTGTATGTGAGAAGCATGCTATCGGTGATACTAGGGGAAGGGGCTGACAGGGAAGGCGTCTGGGCCCGCACTTCAGGTCCAGCACTCAGAAGGTGTCTGTCTGCCCACTACAGGTTGCTGCTGTGGCCTGTGAGGTGTGAAAAAAGAGCAAGTGCCACTGGAACCAGGGCCCAGATCTCCTCAGAGCTGGGGAGCTGGGGAGGAGGGGAGGGGAGGAGGGAGGGGGAAGCGGGGTGTGGATAGGGAGTCCTGAGGAGAGAGGTTGATCATGGAATGAACTGTCCCCATCATGGCAGGGCTGTGTGACCTTTGAGGACGTGACCATTTACTTCTCCCAGGAGGAGTGGGGGCTCCTTGATGAGGCTCAGAGACTCCTGTACTGTGATGTGATGCTGGAGAATTTTGCCCTGATAGCCTCGCTGGGTAAGTCTGTGACACCTGCCCTGATGTTCTGAGCTCATCTCTGCCTGTCTCCTTTGTCCAAAGGGCAGCTCTTTCCTTCCTGCTGCCAGACCATGAGCACTGCTTCCCCCACTTTCCTGGAATATGTATTGTGGGTTCCATGGCTGAGCTGTATGCACTGCCCCCTTCCCTCCCTGAGCAGCCTCCACACCTGCTGCCAAAGCCTTGCAGGGAAGGTCCAGGCACAAGGAGTCTTGCAGTCAACCCTGTGGAGCCCATCTGACTTAGCCACTCCCTGCCAGGGTGCTTGTCCAGATCTCTGACAGTTCTGTGGTTCAGTTCTGCTCCTTTCCTTTTGCTAACATATCCTAAGCCTGACTATGCCAGGAATTCCAGGCACTGTGTGGTTGCTACTTGCTGTGACCTGAGATGTTCCCGCCTGACCTCCCTTGTAAGTTCTTTTTGTGATATTGAGTTTTCTTTCCTGGGGTCTGTCGTGAGGTAGTTCACCTGGGCAGGTGCTGGCCGCTGACCTGCCTGTCTTTCCCTTAGGACTTACGTCTTTTAGGTCCCACGTAGTTGCCCAACTGGAGATGGGAAAAGAGCCCTGGGTGCCTGACAGCGTGGATATGACCTCAGCCATGGCAAGAGGGGCTTATGGTGGGCCTGGCTCTGGTAAGTGGGAGTGGAGAGGGAGCATGTGATGTCACCACTGTGTTCAAATCATACCAGAATCTTTTCTCACGTTCATCATTGTTTGGTGGCAAAGCCAATGGCCATACATTGTCTCTACCTTTCCTTCTGCATTCTTGACACATTGCCCACTTGTCATTGCTACCTTGACTTTGGGCCCCTGGCTGTGCCCCACCTTTCTGGCTTCTATGTTTCACTCTTTCCAGAGCTTCCTGTGTGGCACTGTCCATTGGCTTACACTTAATATTGTGAGATGTGCACATTTCCCTGAAGTTCTTGAGCACCGCTACTCAGTTGCAGTCAGATTTTCCTGGGCCTAGACATGCTCACTGCATAGCCCTCACAGGTTACCAGCAGCCAAGGCCCTGCTAAAAGGCCTTTACAGAGAAGTGAGTTGGAAACCATGCCTCTCCACCCAATACTGTACCCCATCCTTGTGTCCTTGGTCCTGATAAGGCCTCCCCTATTTTGTGACCTGGCCAGGCACAGAACTGTAGAACAGACCATTTCTTACCCTGACCTAAGGCTTCTCATCTTGCCAACGATCCTGTGGACTCATTCCTGGGTCAGACAGGCATAGGTGATGGGGCTGTTTCCTTCTATCAAAGTTTATATGAACTTCACCAGCATGTCTCTGCTTTCAGATTTTTGTTGTGGAACAGAAGGTAAGGAGTTACCTTCCCAGCATAGTGCTTCTCTAGAAGGAGTGTCACAAGACAGGAATCTGGAGGCAGCTCTATCCACCCAGAAAACCTATCCCTATGGCATGTGTGATCTACACTTGAAAGACATTTTGCACCTGGCTGAACACCAGGCAACACACCCCAGGCAGAAGCCATATACGTTTGAGGCTTATAAGAATGGATCTGAGTTCAATGCAAACCTTCCCCAGCAGCCGGTACAGCACAATGTAGACAAACCCATCAGAAGGGAGGAGGGCAGGGCCTTGCCTGGGAAGACCTGCCAAGGCCACACATCAGAGAAGCCTGTTGCATGCAGGGAGGGCAGGAAGGACTTGATGGCCACATCAGGCTTTCTCCAGCATCGGGTCACTCCCAGTGTGGAGGAGCAACACAAGAGCATTGAGGGTGTGGTGGATTTTCACACTGTGCAAAAGCAAAACAAGTGCAGTGAATTTGGGGATGCTTTCAGAGACAAATCCACACTTGTTCAGCACCAGAGAATCCTCACCAGAGAAAGGCCTTATGAGTGCAGCAAATGTGGGATATTCTTTAGCTATGCTGCTGGCCTCACTCAACACCAGAGAGTTCACAATAGAGGAAAACCTTATGAGTGCTCCGAATGTGGGAAATTCTTCAGCCAACACTCCAGTCTTGTTAAACATCGGAGAGTTCACACTGGTGAAAGCCCTCACATGTGCAGCGACTGTGGGAAATTCTTTAGCCGAAGCTCCAACCTCATTCAACATAAGAGAGTTCACACTGGTAGAAGTGCCCATGAGTGCAGTGAATGTGGGAAATCCTTCAACTGCAACTCCAGCCTAATTAAACATTGGAGAGTTCACACTGGAGAAAGACCTTATAAGTGCAATGAATGTGGGAAATTCTTTAGCCACATCGCCAGCCTCATTCAACATCAGATAGTTCACACTGGTGAACGGCCTTATGGGTGCAGTGAATGTGGGAAAGCCTTCAGCCGAAGCTCCGATCTCATGAAACATCAGAGAGTTCATACTGGTGAACGGCCTTACGAGTGCAATGAATGTGGGAAGTTGTTTAGCCAAAGCTCCAGCCTCAATAGCCATCGGAGGCTTCACACTGGTGAACGGCCTTATCAGTGCAGTGAGTGTGGAAAAACCTTCAGACAGAGGTCCAATTTGAGGCAGCACCAGAAAGTTCACAAACCGGATAGGCCTTATAAATGCAGTGAATGCGGAAAAGCCTTCAGCCAAAGGCCTACCCTCATTCGGCATCAGAAAATTCACACTAGAGAAAGGAGTGTAGAGAATGTGCTCCCTCCTTGTTCGACACAAAGGCACACAGCAGAGATAAACTCTGAGAGCAGACTTTATGAGGGAGCTGTCAGCCAGAAGTTGAACCTTGTTCATCCAAGTATCCACACTGGGGAGATTCCCTATGAATGCTAGATATGTTGAAAGCTTTCTGGAGCTAAGTTACCTTTTCTGATCATGGATTTTATTGGAGTTTTGTCACTGCCAAAGTTTGTGACAGAAGCCATCTCAGCTCTACACACTGGCAGGTCTCCAGAGTGTGTTGGCCACTCCACTATGCTCAGGGAAGGGGACCTCCTCTCTCTTTCCAATCCCTGAAGGGAATTGTGAGTAGTCTGAGGCCATGGGAAGGTGTCATTCTCTTCCCCTATGGCTGGTTTAGCTGTGGACATGACCCATGTTTGGCTGTGGAGACCTGAGCAGAGTTCTTGCTGGGAGCTTGCAGAGAAGATTTCCCCTTTTCTGGGACATTTTTGGTGTCACGTTATGCTCATCATGGATTTATCCAGCCTCCACGTTACCTGACCCAATAACTACCTACTGTACATTGTCTGGTTCATGTGATAATAGGGGCCTTATGATAAAGCCACCTTTAATCTTCCATGTTCTGATCATTGTTATGGGGTGGATTGAGAACAGAATTAAGGTCTACCAAACCAAAGGGGTATCTAAATTTTTTGCCTCAGAGGGGACAGCAGGATGGCAGGGAACAACTCTCAGTCCAGACTTGGTCTCATTTGCATTGCTATCCAAGGCCTCCAAGATTGTAGGGCTTTGTGGGCCTAATATTGTGGTCTGAGTGGCATGAATTTTTGTGTTACCCTGAGGAGGAGGCAGTTGTGACAGCCTCCATTGCATCTGGGAGCAGCATGAATTGGGTCCCTTATTCAGGGGGTGCCCCATATTCTCTAACACTGTTAAGCAGATGCTGTTTAACTAGCACCTGCCAAGGGGCCATATTCCTTGAAGTTCAGCATTAGATAGGTATCCCTAACTGTAAGACCTACTGGGCCCAGGTGGGACCATAATTTGCACAGAAACATTGGGTTTGATTAGTAGGGAGTAGGTGAGACTATAGCAAACCAGAAGGAATGGACCTATTCTAAAGGTGCATCCACGAATGTTCCCTTGAATGTGGCTGTGCAGGATTCAGGGTTTGCATAAATTGTCAGGACCTCCATACCTCTGTCCTATGACTAAGGTTCCTGGCAGAGCAAATAATCCAAAGGTTTTGTGGATTGCTGCAGGCTCTCTGCACTGTGCATCTCAAGACCAGTTCTGTGCTGGCAGGAAGATAGGGACAGTGAGAAAGTAGATCCTGTACTCCAGGATGTAGCATCTGTGATGTAGCCAGCCATTCTTTGGTGCCAAGGCATGGCGAGATGGCAGAGTCAATATAAGGTTGCCATATCTTCTGATTTTCTAAAATGAGTGTGAGGTCAGATTTTTATGAGCAACAATTTCTTTTAATGCTTTGTTGAGATATAATTGTCATGTAATAATTGTACATATTTGATGTACACATTTTGATAAATTTTAAAATATGTATGCCCTCAGGGAACCAACACTATAATGATGATAATGAACATATGCATCACCCGCAAAGCTACCTCATGCCCCTTTATAATCCCTCCTTGCCTTCCCTAGGATACCATTTATTTACTCTTTTTTCACTATAGCTTTGTTTGCCTTTTCTAGAATTTTATTAAATTGGAATCATAAAGTATTTATACTCTGTTTTGGTCTGGTTTCTTTCATATAGCGTAATTATCTTGTGAATCATCCATGCTGTGTGTATATATAGTTCATTACTTTTACTGCTGGGTAGTGCTCTATTGAATGAATACTCCACAATTTTTTTTTTTGGTTTATTAAAAAAATTTTTAAAAATTCTGATAAAATACACATAACATAAAATTTACCATTTTAACCATTTTTAAGTGTACAGTTCAGTGGTATTAAGTATATTTGTATTGTTGTGCAGCTATCACCACCATTTATCTACAGAACTCTTTTCATCTTGAAGAACTGAAAATTTATACCCATTAAACAGTAACTTCCCATTCTCCCTTCCCCCCAGTCCCTGGAAACGACCTTCTACTTTATGTCTTTGTGAATTGACTACTCTAGGTACCTTATATAAGTAGAATCATAAGTATTTGTCTTTTTGTGGCTAGCATAATGTCCTCAAGCTTCATCAGTGTTGTACCGTGTGTCAGAATTTCCTTTCTTTCTAAGGCCAAATAGTATTCCATTGTATAATACCACATTGTGCTTTTCCATTCTTCTGTTGACAGGCACTTGGGTTGCTTCCACCTTTTGATTATTGAAAATTATGCTGCTCTGAACATGGGATACAAATATCTCTTCTAGACCCACTTTAAATTCTTTTGGGTATATACCCAGAAGTGGAATTACTGGATGATACAGTAATTCTATTTTTAGTTTTTTGAGGAACTGCCATACTGTTTTCCACAGCAGCTGCACCATTTTACATTCCCACCAACAGTATACAGGGTTTCCAGTTTATGTACATCTTCACCAACACTTGTTTTTGGTTTTTTTGATGGTAGCCACCCTAATGGATGTGAAGTGGTATCTCACTGTGGTTTTAACAGGCATTTCCCAATTGATTTGTGACGTTGAGCATCGTTTCATGTGCTGATTGGGCATTTGTGTGTCTTCTTTGGAGAATTCTCTATTTAAGTCCTTTCCCCATTTTTGAATTGGGTTGTTTTGCTCTTGTTGCGTTTTGGGAGTTCTGCATATATTCTGGGTACTAATCCCTTACCATGTATTTTCTCCCATTCTGTAGATTGCCTTTTTACTCTGTTCATGGTGTCCTTTGATGCAGAAAGTTTTTAACTTTCATGAGGTCCAATTTGTCTATGTTTTTCTCTTGTTCCTGTGCCTTTAGTGTCATATCCAAGGAATCATTGCCACCTATGTTTTTTTGTAAGAGTTTTACAATTTCACCTCTTACATTTAGGTCTTTGAGCCGTTTTGAGTTAATTTTTGTATATGGTGTTAGTTAAGGGTTCAACTTCATTCTTTTGCATGTGGTTATCCAGTTTTCTCAATACCATTTGTTCAAAAGATGGTCTTTCCCCATTGATTGGTCTTGGCACCCTTGTAAAAAATCATTTGAGCATATATGCAAGGGTTTATTTCTGGGCTTTATTTTATTCCATAGCTGTATATATGTCTTTATGCCAGTACCACAATTTTGATTACTGTGGTTTTGTAGTAAGTTTTGAAATTGGGAAGTATGAGACCTCCAACTTTGTTCTTCTTTTTCAATATTCTTTTGGCTATTTCGGGTCCCTTGAGATTCCATATGCATTTTAGGATGGATTTTTATATTTCTACAAAAAAATGTCATTGAGATTTTAATAGGGATTGCATTAAATCTGTAGATCACTTTGGTAGTATTGACATCTTAACAGTATTAAGTTGTCCAATCTATGAATATGTGATGTCTTTCCATTTATTTATGTCTTCTTTATTTTATTTCAGCAGTGTTTTGTAGTTTTCATTGTACAAGTTTTTTACCTTGGTTAATTCCTAAGTATTTTATTCTTTCTGATGCTATTGTAAATGGAATTGTTTTCATAACTTCCTTTTTAGATTGTTCATTGTTATTTTATAGAAATGTTACTCATTTTTCTGTGTTGATTTTGTATCCTGCTACTTTGCTGAATTCATTTATTAGTTCTAATGGTTTTTGTGTGTGTGTGTGTGTGTGTGTATGGAACCTTTAGAGTTTTCAACATGTAAAATATTACCTGCGAACAGAGATAATTTTACTTCTTTCTTTCCAATTTGGATGTCTTTTGTCCCTTTTTTTTCCCTAATTGCTCTGGCTAGAATTCCAGTACCATGTTGAATAGAAGTGGAGAAAGGCGGCATCCTTGCTTTGTTCCTGATGGCAAAACTTTCAGTCTTTCACCATTGAGTATGATGTTAGCTGTGAGTTTTTCATATATGGCTTTTATTATGTTGAGGTAGTTTCCTTCTATTTCTAGTTTGTTGAGTGTTTTTTTTAAATCAGGAAATGGTATTGAATTTTGCCAAATGCTTTTTCTGCATCATATGATATAATTATGCTTCTTTTCCTTATTCTGTTGATGTGGTATATTACATTGATTAATTTTCATATGTTGAACCATCCTTGCATTCCAGGAATAAATCCCACTTGGACATGGTATATAATCCTATTAATATGCTGCTAAATTTGGTTTGCTAGTATTTGAGGACTTTTGTGTCCGTGTTCATAATGGATATTGGTCTGTAGTTTTCTTGTAATGTTTTTGTTTGGCTTTGGTATCAGGGCAATGCTGGCCTTATAGAATGAATTAGGAAATGTTCCCTTTTCAACTTTTTGGAAAAGTTTGAGAAGGATTGGTGTAAGTTCTTTAAATATTTTGTAGAATTCACTAGTGAAGCTGTCAGTTTCAGGGCTTTTTCTTTGTTGGGAGGTTTTTTATTCCCTATCTTTACTACTTACAGGTTTATTCAGATTTTTCTGTTTCTTCCTGATTCAGTCTTAGCAGGTTTTATGTTTCTAGGAATTTGTCCATTTCTTCTGGGTTATCCAATTTGTTGGCATGTAGTTGTTCATAGTATTTTCTTGTAATGCTGTTTATTTCTATAGAATCAATTGTAATATCCCCACTTTTTTCCCCTAATTTTAGTAATTTGAGTCTTCTCTCTTTTTTTCTTAGTCAGTCTAGCTAAAGTGTAGTCTATTTTGTTAATCCTTTTGAACAACCAACTTTTGGTTTTGTTGATTGTCTCTATTATTTTTATATTCTGTACTTTAGTTCTCTCTGCACTAATCTTTATTATTTCCTTCCTTCTGCTAGCTTTGGGTTTAGTTTATTCTTCTTTTACTAATTCCTTAGGTTGAAAAGTTAGATTTTTTGCTTTGAGATCTTTCTTTTGTTTTAATATGAACTTTATAGCTATAAAATAGCTATGTATCCATAGTTTTTTCCCCCATACTTATGTATCCTGTAAGTTTTTATATGTTGTTTTCATTTTCTTTCATCTCTAAGTATTTTATAATTTCCTTTGTGATTTCTTTTTTGATATATTGATTATTTAAGAATGTGTTGTTTAATTTCTACAAATTTGTGAATCTTCCAATTTCCCAACTTTTTCATGTTTTCAGATTAAGTCAGGGAAGATACTTTACGTGATATATATCTTTTTAATTCTGTTGAGCCTTAATTTGTGGCCTAACATATGGTCTATCCTAGAAAATATCCCATGTACACTTGAGAAGAATGTGTAGTCTATTGTTATTAGGTAGAGTGTTCTATATATTTCTGTTAGATCTAATTGGTTTATTGTGTTGTTCAAGACCTTTATTTCCTTATTGATCTTCTGTCTGGTCATTCTATCCATTACTGAGAGTGAGGTGTTGAAGTCCCCAGGTATTATTGTAGAATTGTCTATTTCTTCCCTCAATTCTGTCAGTTCATACATTTTGATGGTCCATTATTAAGTACATAAATGTTTATAATTGTTATATGTCCTTGCTGTGTTGAATCTTTCCTTAATATATAATGTCTTTCTTTGTCTCTTAGAATCTTATTTTGATTTAAAGTATACTTTATTTGATACCAGTATAGCTACCCCTATTCTCTTTTGGTTACTATTTGCAAGGAATATCTTTTTCCACCGTTTCACTTTCAACCTATTTGTGTCTTTGGATCTATAAGTCTTTGTAAACAGCATATAGTTGGATCATGGACACTTTTGTTGTTTATTTTTTTGTTTTTTAACCCATTCTGCCAATCTTTGTGTTTTGATTTGAGAGTTTAATCTAGTTACATTTAAAGTAATTACTGATAAGGGACTTACTTCTGTTACTCTGCTGTTTGTTTTCTGTGTGCCTTATAGCTTTTTTGTCCCTTGTTTCCTGCATTACTGTCTTCTTTTGTGTTTGATTTTTTTAATGTGAAACATTTAATTCTCTTCTCATTTCCTTTTGTGTGTATTCTGTAACTGTTTTCTTTGTGATTACCCTGGGAATTACATTTAACATCCTAAAGTTATAATACTTTAATTTGAACTTATTTCAACTTACCTTTAATAATATACAAAAACTCTGTGCTTACACAGCTCCTTCCTCAAAACTGTCAGTTGTTGATGTCACAGAATTACCTCTTTACACATTGTGTGTCCAAAAACATAGATTAATAATTGTTTTTTAAAAACACATTAGTTTCTTAAACCATGTAGAAAACAAAAAGTGGAGTTACAAACCAAAGTTACAATAATAACAACCTTTTAAAATTTCCCATGTATTTACCTTTATCAGGGATTTTTATTTCTTCTCATGGCTTTGAGTTACTGTCTAGTGTTCTTACATTTTAACTTGAAAGACTACCTTTAGCATTTCTTGCAGGGCCGTTCTATTGGTAATGAACTCCCTCAGCTGGGAATGTCTTAACTTCTCCCTCAGTTTTGAAGG
The DNA here is from genome assembly GCA_023783475.1 of Daubentonia madagascariensis. Classification (NCBI taxonomy): domain Eukaryota; kingdom Metazoa; phylum Chordata; class Mammalia; order Primates; family Daubentoniidae; genus Daubentonia; species Daubentonia madagascariensis. The sequence continues at coordinate 1,724,164 of JAKFHU010001831.1, forward strand.
ATGGTATTGCTAGATACAGGATTCTCAATTAACAGTTTTTTCTTTCAGCACTTTGAACATATCAGCCCACTGCCTTCTGTCCCCCAAGGTTTCTGATGAAAAATCTGATAATCTTCTTGAGTACCCTTTGTATGTAAGGAGTTACTTCTCTTTTGCTGCTTTCAGTATTCTCTTTTTGTCTGTCTTGTGACAGTTTGATTAGAATGTGTCTCAGTGGTCTTTTTGAGTTTATCTTTCTTGGAGTTCATTGAGCTTCTTGGATGTTTATATTTATTTCATCAAATTTGTGAAGTTCTTGGCCATTATTTTTTTAAATGATTTCTCTTCCCCTTTTTCTCTCTCTCCTTTTGGGACTCCCACCTCTTCTTCTATTAATTGCATATGGGTTTATGGCTATAATAAATTAAGCTACTATAACCATGAATGTAGAGGTCTTTGTACGAGCATATGCTTTCATTTCTCTGGTGTTATTATCTAGGAGTACAATGCCTTTGTTGCAATGTTGGTGAATGTTTAACATTTTCAGAAAGTGCCAAGTTTTGTTTAAAGTGATTATACCATTTTACATCTCAATAGTGAATGAGAATTCCAGTTTTTTCACATACTCACCAACAATTGCTATGATCTGTGTTTTTAATGTTTGCCATTCTAATAGAGATGTTAGTAGCATCTCATTGTGGTTTTAACTTGCATTTCTCTAATGACTCATGATTTTGAGCATTTTAAAAAAATTATGTGTTTATTTGTCACCCATATAACTTCTTTGATGAAATGTCTATTTATTTCTGTTGCCTATTTTTAAAATAAATGTTGGTTGATATTTCTGTTGTCATTAACAAGAATACAGTGAGACAGTAAAGAAATTTTTTGGAACTGCAGTCATTCATCAATGATGCCAGTGACTTATTTGCTTTATAGGGTAATAATTTTTGAATACTGGAAGAATATTTTCTCAAAATTTTGTGCTGTTCACAATGGAAAATTACAGACATGATACACTTTTAATTTTAATCTGAATTATTAACATATTCTCCACTTTCTTAAGCCTACAGAGCCAATAAACAATAAATGAGTCTCTGATTTGTAGTGTTTAAATCAGAGGTGTAAATACTTTCATCATGGCCAGTTTCAAGCCACACCATGATGTCTCTGAATATGGGGTTGGGAAGAGATGTGCAGTAGCACACCATTGTATTCTATTTCTACCATATAGATGCAATCGATGTAAATAACCTGTAAAGCATAGATGATAGTAAAATGTAAAATAATTAGGAAATGAAGATTTTTAGTATCTTTTTTAAAAAACAGTCTTATTGAAGTCTAAACTACACATATTTAACATGTACAATTTGATAAGTTTTGGGTACATGTTTATAACCATGAAATTAAAGGTTTCTTGTGCTCTTTGTATTCTCTTCCTCCCCACCTTCCCATCTTTAAGAAACCACTGATCTGCTTTCTGTCACTGTACATTTGTTTACATATTTTAGAAGATTAATCGGGTAGCAGTTTAGGCAGGTCTGGTTCAGGATCCCCCATGAAATTGAAGTTAAGCTGTCAATTGGGGCTACAGTCTCTGAAGACTTGCCTGAGGCTGGAAGATTCAATTCCAAGCTCTTTTGGGTGGCTGTTGACAGGAAGCTTCAGTTCTTGCCACATGGGTCTCTCCACAGGGATGCTCATATGGATTCTTCCAGAGCAAGTGATCCAAGAGCAAGAGAGTCTACCCGAGAAGGAGACCTGTGTCTTGTATAACCTAAAATTGGAAGTGATACGCCCTCACTTTTGCTGTTTTATATGGGTCACACAAACCAACCCTGGTAAAATGTGGGAGGGGCACACAGGGTGAGAATTCCAGGAAGTAGGGATTTTGGGGGCCTTCTAAGAGCTCTTCCACTTCAATCATGTTTTACCTTAAGTCTTTTAATGATAAATTACATTTGTTTTCAAGTATCAAGCAAACTTTGCATTTCTGGGGTAAATTCTACTTTTTCTTAATATGTTATTCTTTTTATATATTGTTGGGTTTGATTTGCTAAAATTTTGTTGAGGTTTCTGCATCTATGTTCATGAAGGATATTGATCTGTGGTTTACTTGTAATGCCTTTGTCTGGTTTTGGTATCAATATAATAGCTTCACAGATTAAGTTAGGAAGCATTCCCTAGTCTTCAATTTTTTGGAATAGTTTATGCATTTGTATGGTTTCTTTCCTGAATGTTTGATAGAATTCACTACTGAAGCCATTTAAACCCCAGTTTGCTTTGTAGGAAGGTTTCTAATTAAAACTTTTATTTCTTTAATAGATACAGGGATATATAGGTTATTTATTTTTTCTTAAGTGAACTTTAGTGGTTTGTGTCTTCAAGGGAATTCATCCATTTTATTTAAGTTACCAGATTTGTTGGCATAAATGGGTTCATGATATTCCCTTTCGATATCTGTAGAATCTGTTGTGATGTCTCCTCTTTCATTCCTGATACTGGTAATTTATGTATTTCCTCTTTGTAACTTGATAAACCTTGGCTAGAGGTTTATCAATTTTATTGTTCTTAAGGCTTTTGGTTTCACTGATTGTGGTGTTATGATATATATGTAGGTTTTCATCCACAGTTTCTGGCTTATAACTCCCATAGTCCTTGTTATAATGTTGGGGCACTTTAGGCCTCAGGAGCAGACCTCAGGAGATAGAATCTCTCTCTCTGACCTTCTCCTGTCTTCCCTTCACCTGCCCAAGGCAGGACTCTAATCTGATTGTAGGTCAAAAGACCCTCATTCCAGAAAGGGTCCTGCCCCATACCCTGGAGGAAGGAACACTATACAGACAGGCCAGGAAGAATCTGAAAAGACAGGGCTTGCTGGGTTTAGACTATGTGATTTTTGTCCAATCACATTTCTACATGGTTGTCAATCATGCCTATGTAATGAAACCTCCATAAAAACCCAAGAAGACTGGATTTAGAGAACTTCTGGATAACTGAACACTTGGAGGATCCTGGAGGGTGGTGCCCCAGGGAGGGATGGAAGCTCTGCCCCACTTCCCCTATACCTTACCCTACACATCTCTTCATCTGTATCCTTGGTAATATCACCTATAATAAATCTGTAAATGTAAGTGTTTCCTTGAGTTCTGTGAGCTTCTCTAGCAAATTAATTGAACCCAAAGAGGGAGGGGGTTGTGGGAACCCCTGCTTGAAGCCAGTCAGTCAGAAGCTTTGGAGGCCCAGACTTGAGACTGGTGTCTTGGCTGGGTGGGGGGAGCGGAGTACTGGGGACTGAGCCCTTGCCCTGTGGGATCTGACACTGTCTCTGGGTAGATAGTGTTGGAATTGAATTAGACAACACCCAGCTGGTGTCCACTGCTTGGTGTGTATGGGAAAACCCCACATTTGGTCATAGAAGTCCTCTTCTGTGTTGATTGTTGTGGAGTTTAGAAGAAAGCATGGTTTGGGGAGTGTTTTTCCCAAACCACTGATTTTCTCTATACTTCATTCTGTTTACTTTAGTGATTTCCATTTTTATCTTTATTATATCATTTCTTCTGCTTTCTTTACATTTCTCTTCTTTTTCTAGTTTTTAAATGTGGAAACTGAGATCCTTTTTATGATACTTTTCCTTTTGTTTAATGTGTTTACCTAGCCTTCAGTTCTGACAATTTTCTCCTATATTTTCTTCTAAATGTTTTGTACTTTTACATTTTATATTTTGGTTCATGATCCATTTTGAGTTTTTTGTTTAAAGTGTGAGGTTAGGTTGGTGTTCATTTCTTTTGTCTATGGATATTCAATTACTCCAGCATTATTTGTTGAAAGGCTTGTCTGCCTTCATTTAATTGCTTTTATTGGTTTGAGAAAGATCAATTGGTCATATTTGTTTGCATCTGTTTCTGGGTTCTCTATTCTGTGTGCTTATCCCTACCACACTGTCTTGTACACTGTAGCTATATAATATAACCCTTAATATCAGGTAGGGTTATCCCCCCTACATGGGACCCCCTCCAACGGAGGCTTTAAAATCTGTCCAAATTGAAATAAACAGGCACACTTGTTAGTGCCCTCAGTGATTCCATCACTGTTGAGGCTTTGGCAACATTTTCTTATGAGTCCTTGAGACTCTGGACCACCTCTGATAGCCATAAGTTGCCCAAGGGCTTATGATATAAGAAATTGCCTTTCTCAGTCCCATGCTATATCCCATTAAAACAAAATGGCTGCATACTGGGCTTTCCTAGAAATAGAGGCTCTCACAGACCCTGAACCTGGGACCCTCCATACCTAGCTTTCCATTGTGCTTTGGGTCATGGAAACAGCACCCCACAAGCTTGGCATAGCAACTGAGGCTTCCTTAATACAGGATAAATCCAAATCTGGGCTCTCTGGCATATTTCACCTACAGGAGAGGTGGCCTCTTTGTCCTCAATCTCTTGCCACATGCCATGATACGGGAGAAGGTTATCCTCTCTTCTAGACCCCTTGGCTACCTGGGGAGTCCCTTGGGATTAACTGAGTGAACAGCAATGGGAGTTTGTAGACTTTATGAATGGCACTGCCAACCATCATAAAAATGCATTTTTAATGCTTTTTGTTTTTTGGTTTTTTAATCAGTAGAATGTTGCTGCTTTCTATCTCTTGGCCAGGATGTCCCCATGGGCCAACACCATTGGCCAAACTTCAGGCAGTCATCTTAGCACTGGAAGACCTGGCCCACAAATGGCCCCATCTTCACATTTATTGCAAACTGTTGGGCCATTACCTAAGAGTTGTCACCTTCAGGGTAAAAGATTCTGGGAATCTCTTGCCTCATGGATACCCCAAATACATAATCATGTATAATTATTATATAATATATGATCAAATTATACCAAAATCACACATCTCTACATATCTGCAGCCACAATGCAAGGCCTTGCCAGGACACTCATTATTTCCTTTGGAATTACAGACATTACTGATAATAACCAAGGCACACATTTCACTTCCCAGAACACACAATGCTGGGTTCTTGGTAAAGCTGTTCAATAGAACTTTCCTGTCCCTGGTAGGCCCCAGATAGCCAGTTTAACTGAGAGACATAATGGCCTCCTCGATTTTCAAATTCTAGTCCAGCAAGTAGACCCCTAAATGGGTCTCTCTCTTGCCCCAGGTCTTAGTCTATCTTTATAAATTTTTGATCTTACCCCATCCCATAAGTCCTGGAGGCCAGATCAAGGGTGCATATTCTCCTGTGACCCATTAACCATAGCCTGTTCCATGGGCCAGGCAATTGCCTGTCTGCTTTCATTGGTCTGCAGTCCAGAGTCCCGAATCCTTCAAATAAGCCATTGTTTCAACCAGACATGATAAATGCTGAGGCTCACATGCCATTGAGCTTGGCTAATACAAGCCCTACCTCCAAAGATCTTGCCTGTTAGCCCATCACCAATTAAACCAACAACTGAAGCAAAGGGCCCAGCCTGCCTACAGGATAATGCTGGAACTCCAGACTCTTAGCTTCATTATAATACCACAGATCCATAAAAGCAACACATACATCAACTTGAGTGGTTATCCTCTTAAAAAAGACACTTCAGTCCTACATTCCAGACCATGTTGCCCTGGGCCAAGACTTCACCACTGGGGATAACATTGCCTCCAATGACATCACCCCAGCCAGGATCTCACTGTTGAAGGTGACTTAGTCCCCTGCACCAGAGATGACTTCACCCAGGACACCAAAACATCTGCCCCAGCAACACCCATGGTGCAATTTGTACACAGGACATTTTTTGCTTTTCTTCCTTTAGTATTAGGTGTTCTATTATGTTTCCTATGCTCACCATCTGCTTAGCTCATGATCCTGGTATACTCCTTGCTCTCTGCCAACACACACACCTCTATACTCTCATGCCTAAAGGGAAATTTCACCATACCTGGGTAATAATAAAATCTACATTTTAAAACACTTTATTATTTTTCAAAATTGTTTTAGCTATTCTGGGTCCTTTATTTTCCATATATATCTTATTCTAAGATATATACAAAAATTCTTGCTGGGATTTTGACAGGAATTGTGTTAAAGCTTTACGTCACTTTGGGAAGAGTTGATACTTTTACCATGTTGATTCTTCCAATCTAGGAATACAGTATGTCCATTTGTTTAGTTCTTTGTTGTTATGTTTCTTTAGTATTTTGTAATTTTTAGCATACCTATCTGGTACATATTTTGTTAGATTTCTACCTAAGTATTTCAGATCATTGTGATGGTTGTAAATGGGATTGTGTTTTTAATTTTAGTGTCTACATGTTTGTTGTTAGTATATAGATTGTTAGTATGTAGAAATGCTATTAATTTTTATGAGTTTATCTCATACCCTGCAATTTTGCTGAACTCACTTATTAGGTTTGGTAGTATGATTATAGATTCCTTGGGACTTTCTATGCAGATTGTTATGGACTCAATTGTGTTCCTCCAAATCTCATATGTTGAAGCCCTAACTCCCAGACCTTTGAACATGACTGTATTTAGAAATAGGGCTTTTAAAGAGGTAATAGGTTAAAATGAGCCTGTTAGAGTGGGCCCTAATCCACTCTGGCTGGTGTCTTTGTAAGAAGAGGAGATTAGGACATACAGAGAGAAACACCACAGGGATGTGTGCATACTGAGGAAAGGCCATGTGAGGATGCAGTGAGAAGGCGGCCATCTGCAAGCCAAAGAGAGAGGTCTCAGGAGAAACCAAACCCGTTGACACCCTGTTCTTGGACTTCCAGCCTCCAGAATAATGAAAAATAAATTTCTATTGTTTAAGCCACCCAGTCTGTGGTATTTTGTTATGGCAGCCCTAGAAAACATGTTAATTATTAATACATAGACCATCGAGCCATCTGAAAATGGGGACAGTTTTACTTCTTCTGTTCCAATCGGTATTCATTTCGTTTCCTGTCTTGGCTTATTGCAATGGTTAGAATTCAATTTAAAATAAGAATAAGAGTGGTATTATTAGAAATCCATACTTTGTTTCTGATTTTAGGGGGACAGTATTCAGTCTTTCACCATTAAATTGATGTAGGGTTTTTTTTTGGTAGTTGTTTTTATCAGGTTTAGAAACCTCCCTTCTGTTTCTATCAAGTGTGTTAATGGTTTTTGTTCTTTTAAAATCATGGTAGGCCAGGTGTGGTGGCTCACGCCTATAATCCTAGCACTTTAGGAAGCCAAGGCTGGAGGATCGCTTGAGGTCAGGAGTTCAAAACCAGCCTAAGCAAGAGCAAGACCCCATCTCTACAAAAAATTAGCCAGGCGTCGTGGCGTGCGCCTTTAGTCCCAGCTACTCAAGAGGCTGAGGCAGGAGTATCGCTTGAGCCCAGGAGTTTGAGGTTGCAGTGAGCTATGGTGACACCACTGCACTCTAGCCCAGGAGACAGAGTGAGACTCTGTCTCAAAAAAAAAATCATGATAAGATGTTGGAAAATACTTTGTAAGTATCCTTTTATTCTTTACTTGCCAGGTGTTTCATGGATTTGGCACTTACCATTTCTGGGATTTGGTCATGGAATGTCAAGGAGAATCATGGAGAGTAATGAATGGATGGCAGATTGCTGATGAAGTCTGCTTGCAACAGTGTGCAGCTACCAACAACTGCATTTATTTATTTATTTATTTATTTTTATTTCAATATGTTTAGGGGGTACAAGTGTTTTTGGTGACATGGATGAATTGTATAATGCTGAAATCAGGGCTTTTAGTGTACCAGTCACCGGAGTAACTCAAGATGGATTAAATATTTAAATGTAAGACCTGAAACCATAGAAATTCTAGAAGAAAACATAGGAAAAACTCTTCTGGACCTTGTCCTAGGCAAAGAATTTATGACTAAGACCCCAACAACAAATATAGCAACAATAAAAATAAATAAATGATACTTAATTAAACTAAAATGTTTCTGCACAGCAAAGGAAATAATCAACAGAATAAATAGACAACCTACAGAATGGGAGAAAATATTCGCAAACTATATGTCCAACAAAGAACTAATATCTAGAATCTACAAAGAACTCAAACAAATCGGCAAGAAAAATACAAACAACACCATCAAAAAAAGTGGGCAAAAGACATGAACAGATTTTTTTCAAGAGAAGACAGACAAATGCCAATAAACACACAAAAATTTGCTCAACATCACCAATCATGAGGGAAATGCAAATTAAAGCCACCTTACCCCTGTCAGAATGGCCATTATTAAAAAGTCAAAAAACAATAGATGTTGACATGGATGTAGTGAAAAGGGAACGCTTATACACTGTTGGTGGAAATGTAAACTAGTACAACCTCTATGGAAAACAGTATGGAGATTCCTCAAAGAACTAAAAGGAGACCTATCATTCAATCCAGCAATCCCACTACTGGGTATCTACCCAAAGGAAAAGAAGAAGTCATTTTATATAAAAGATGCCTGCATCTGAATGTTATCGCAGCATAATTCACAATTGCATAGATATGGAATCAACCTAAGTGCCCATCAACTGATGAGCAGATAAAGAAAATGTGATATATATATATATCCTGGAGTACTACTCAGCCATAAAAAAGAATGAAAAAATGTCTTTTGCAGCAACTTGGATGGAACTGGAGACCATTATCCTAAGTGAAGTATCTCAGGAATGGAAAAACAAATACCACATGTTCTCAATGTACAAACAACTTTAGAAATTAGTTTGAAGGAATTGGCAGTTGCCACCGCATGGACTACAGCTGGCACTTGGTAGCAAATGAGTATGAGGTGAATGTTGGGGCGAAGATGAACCACAATCCACATGTCCCCCCTCTCCCCCATCATCTCAGTAATGTTAGGGTTATACTTGGCTTCAGGCTAGAAATTTTTCTAGACTCTTGGGCCATTGTCCAAGGGTTTCTCCCTTTGAGGTAAAGAACTCTGGGAATTTCATACCTCACAAACCAAAATACATATCAAGGTCACACATACCTCTACATTTACTAAAACCACAAGATAAGTCCTCACCAAGGCATTTTTTATCCCCTTCAGAATCCCAGATACTACTGATAATGACCAAGTGCTCATTTTACTTCTTTGAATACAAATGCTGGGCTCTTGAATGAGGCTTTTAGTGGAAATTGCACCTTCCTTACAGGCTGCAGGATTCAGGTCTCATAGAGTGGCTTAATGTAAACAAGTTCAAATTTATTTAAATAAAACATGGTATATTTTAGTCATCAATCAAACATCAGGGGTGAACTATAATAAAGAGCCTGACTCCAGTTTTTAAAGTTTGCTCACAGCTTTTAAGTCCCACCCCTCTTTCTTCTTCTTGTGCTTCACATCTGGACAAGCTGATAAGAAAGCTGGCTCTACCCCCTAACTGCAATAAAAGCCCAAGCCAGTTTCCTTTCCCTCCCCTCTTAAGCCATTTTCTTTCAGACTTGCTTGAGAGGCCTGCCCTGCTCTCCCTGGAGACCTCAATAGTAATAATGTTTTATTCTTTCTTGGGGGGTGTGTGTGTGTGGCATCATCAGTCTCCACATTGGAAATAAATTTTGGATGAGGGCCATCCTGTCCTGTTAGTGTGGCTCTAATTTTTAACCTGGCTCTGGGACATATTAGTTTTTTGGAAATCAAAAGAACTCAGCACTTGTATTTTTATACAATCTTTAGAAATATTTTGAAAGTATTATATTTATAACAACAAGCAAGACAGGTAACTTTATTAACTGGGAATCAAGATTTTCAGTCTGCGAAAAAAGGAAACATTACAAAACCAAAACCAAACATAATCATTATTTTAAAATGGACATTTTATATACATACAATAAATAAGTTCAGTTAAAATATATTTTAGCACTGTGAACTGAATTGGTTTAGAACTGACATCACCCAAAGCTCAATTGAGTATCCATAGTGTCCAGGACTGCTATAGCAAAGTACTATAAACTGGGTGGCTTAAACAACAGACCTTTATTTCTCACTGTTCTGGAGGCTGGAAGTCTGAGATCAGGGTGCCAGCATGGTTGGGCTCTTGGTCAGGGCTCTCTTCCTAGTTTGCAGATGGCTGCCTCCTCACTGTGCGCTCACGTGGCCTTTCCTAGGTATGTAGACATAGAAAGAGAGAGAGAGAGAGAGAGAGAAAGAGAAGAGGGAGATCCCTTCTCTTTCAAGATCTCTTGCTCTTCTTATAAGGGCACTAATCCCATCATGAAGGCTCATGACCTCATCTAAACCTAATTACCTCCTAAATGCCTTACCTCCAAATACCATCTCATTGGGAATTAGGGCTTCAACATATAAATTTTGGAGCACACAAACATTCATTCCATAACCTTCTGCCCCAGCCCCTCTTAACTTAAAAATCACACAATTTATAAATTTAAAGAGACTTTTTTTCTCATAAAGGGGATTACAACCTGTAGGCTGCCATCCTGACAGGCTGGGAAGTATAGCTCTGGTGGAAGCCAGAAAGAGGCAGTTTGAGGGAGGGAGGGGTAAAACAGGAATTTATGCTGACTGGGTTGGCCAAGTATACATATTCAACAGGTTACAGGAAGAGCTGTGAATATTCATGAAGGTGGTCCTAAGGCATGTGTATTAAATAAACATGCATGTTACATACAGCCCACATCCAATTTGGGGTGGACACTTAACATTCAAATGTATTACCATTAGGCCTTATACATTGAAATGTCTTTTCAGGACACAAAGACACTAAAGTGTGCAGCCTCTGTAAACCAGCCAGAACTAGTCCATGGTTGGTGGTCTTCTTATCAGGAGAAAGTTACTGAAATCAGTCTCTTGTCCAATCAAAGCTGTAGTTATGGTGGTTGGAACAGAGTTTGGAGGTCAGTGTCTGGCAGTGGATGAGCTTTAAATTGTTTTAATATGGCTTATCTTGAGGCCAGTGCTTGTTTAGCTACTAGAGAAAAAGGAAAACCTTGTAGCAGTTAGAACATATTTCATTCTTTAAGTGTAAGGGTGCATGACTTAACCCATGTCTGGCATGGCCTTAGGTCTTGTTTATAATTTGGTATCTTATTGCCACAAAGATTCCATTTTGTCAGTCTTATGATCTCTATTTTAACATTAATTCTGGCCAGTTTTTGTGTCTAAACCACAAAAGGGAGGGGGTATAATGAGGCATGTCCAACCTCCCAAACCTTCATGGCCAGGAACTCAGTTTTTAAGGTATCTCTGGGGTCCCTTTGGCCAAGAGGGGTCTGTTCAGTCAGTTAGAGGGCTTAGGATTTTACTTTTAGTTTACACTCCCCAAAATTCATGTACTTCTCACATGCAAAATACATTCATTCCATTCCAACGCTCTCCAAAGTCTTAACTCATTCCAGCATCAACTCTCAATTCTAAAGTCCAAAGTCTCATCTAAATATCATCTAATCAGATATGAATGACTCAAAGTATGATTCATCCTGCAGGAAAATTCCACTCCAGTTGTGAACCTGTGAAACTTGACAAATACAATGGTGGGACAGGCATAGGATAGACATTCCAATTTCCAAAAGAGAGCAATTGGAATGAAGAGAGGAGTGATGGGTCCTAAGCAAGTCTAAAACCTAGCAAGGCAGATACTATCAGATCTTAAATCTTAAGAATAATCCTGCTTTCTGGGCCCACAGTAGTCCTGCCCCTGTAGTCCTGCCAGGTGGGGGTTGCACCATGTGGCTCTACCAGAAGAGGGTCACACCCATAAGACTCTGCTGGGTGAGGGTCTGGCGCCCAAGACTCCAGGAAGCTCCATCCCCAAGGCTTTGGCAGTCTGGCCTGTTGAAACTGAGGTGTTGGCACCCCTGTGAAACTGAGGAGTCAGGCTGATAACCTCTGAATCAACTTTGGGGTCTTTCTTCTCTTGTCTTGAAGAAGAGCACATGTTTGCAGCTGACTAGCTCTATAGCCCAGTCCTAGGATTTAAGAAGCCCAAGAGCCTGCCTTCATTTTCTCCTGTCTCCATATTCTTCAGTTCAACCTGGCAGTTTTTGGTGGATTGCTGATTAGGTAAGTGATCCACATTCAGACTAATCTTATCACATGGTTGCTTGGCTACGCCCTTGCTCTTCCAAACATGCTTTCTCATTTTTTGCCATATGGACAGGCTGATAATTTTTCAAATGTTTAAGTTCTGGTTCCTTTTTGCTTAACACTTAATTCTTCAATTCATTTCTTTCATCTCGCATTTTACTATAAACTATCAGGAGGACACAAGCTCCTCCTTCAACACTTTGCTTAGCAATCTCCTGAGCTAAATTTCCAACTTAATTGCTTATAAGTTCTACCTGCCATAAAACACGAGAACATGAATATAATTCAGCCAAGTTCTTTGACACTTTATGACAAGGGTCACCTCTTCTACATTCTTCAATAAATGTTCGACATTTCCATCTGACACCTTCTCAGAATGGCCTTTACCATCCACATTTCTATCAACACTCTGTTCATGATTATTTATGTATTTTCTAAAGAAGATGGAAGCTTTCTCTACAACTCTCCTTTTTTTTTTTTTGAGCCCTCACCAGAATAATCTTTATGAATCCATTCACAGCAACCTTGGCTTTTCCTAGCACACACCTCAAAACTCCTCCAGCCTCTACCCATTATCCAGTTCCAAAGCCTCTTTCACATTTTTAGGTATTTGTTACAGCAACACCCCATCCCTAGTACTAACTTCTGTTGTAGTAAGCTCAGGCTGCTATAATAACATACCAAAGACTGGGTGGCTTAAACAACAGATTTTATGCCACACAGTTCTGGAGGTTGGAAGTCTGAGATCAGGGTGCCAGCATGGTCAGGTTCTTGATGAGGGCCCTTTTCCTGGCCTGCAGATGGCTGCCTTCTTGCCGTGTGCTCACATGGCCTTTCCTTGGTGTGTGCTCATGGAAAAACAGAGAGAGAGAGAGATCTTTCTTCCTTCCTCCTTTTTATAAGGGCATGAATTATATGCCTTGTGGGGGCTCTACCCTAATGACTTCATCTAAACCTGATTACCTCCTAAATGCCCCACCTCCAAATACCATTACATCAGGAATTAGGACTTCAAGATATGAATTTTGGGGGGACATAAACATTTAGTCCATAACATTCTACCTTTAATATCATTCTCCACAGAATTAATCAAGACTTCTTAAATGTGAAGAAGTCTTTATTGAGAAGTCTTGATTCCACTACCTCCAGGAATGGTGCAGGGGAATTATAAGGTGATCTTGGAACAGCTTGGGCTAGAAAGCAATGATTCATTAAGAAATTAGGATCTTTTCAAAAACATGCTGTAGCCAGCTTGAAGGGATTCCCACTGGCATGAGTTGTGATTTTTCAGCATGAAAATAAATTGTGACTTTAGTGCAGGGTTCCATAAACTATGGCCTGCAGGTCAAATATGGCCCACAGCTTGCTTTTGTAAATAAAGTTTCTTTGGAACACAGCCATAGTTATTTATTTATGTATTGTCTATAGCTGCTTTTGTTTTATACCAGCAGAGTTCAGCAGTTGCAACAAAGACCATATGACCTGCAAAGCCTAAAGTATTTACTGTATGGCATGTCACAGAAAAAGTTTGCTAATCCTGGTCTACAGAATTTAAAGATTGAATTAAGGAATATTGGCGTCCATAAATACTACTCAAAAAGATGAAATCATCTGCATGCTGAAGTATTTCGTTTTAATTATCATGATGTCTATAGCTTACTTTAAAATGGTTCAACAAAAACCTATAGTTAAGTAAATATGGCAGAATGTTAGCAACTATTAACTATAAGTGGTGGGTATGCCAGTGTTTTTCTATAATTAAAAAAACTTCATGTTTAGAAATTTTAATAATAAAAAGTTTAAAAATTAATATATTCATCTCCAGAGACACAGAAGTGAGCTTGAAGATACACCTATGGCCAAAATTACAACAATTTGAGTGTTAAAGAGAATGTGAATTGAAATATATTGAATGACTAAAAATCAGTGAGTCCACAATGATACTTCTTAAATAAGATAAGCAGAAAAATCTTATATGTCACCATCTGTATGACACTGCAGAATAATTATGAAACTTTCTATGAGTTTAAAGTAAACTCACATGAAACAATGCTATATATTGTTCAAGGATAAATAAATATGTGGGTAAAATTACTAAAGCGTGGCCTGAGGATACATGCCAAATTACTACTAGTTTGTGCTTCAGAGGAAGGAGGATATGGGACTAGGGATTCAGACAAAAGAATATTTGAAGTTATCTGTAACATTCTCTTTTAATCATGAATAAATATATTACATAATCAAATACAACATAAGGAGCTATTAAAGTTGATAGTTGCCAAATCTAGTGGTAAATAGAGATATATGTTTTATTGTCCTTTGTACTTTGCAGCAAGTGTAAGTAGAATCGTTTTCAATAAAATAAAAAAAGGAGGGATATAGGAATAAAAGTACCTACTGTTATTTAAAAAACTTGGAGAAATTTACCATACTCACTGTAAAGGAGAGTATATTTACTTAAAGTCCAATTTTTATTCAAGCAAATTGCGCTTTCTTGTTTGAGGCAGAAGGAGAATCATCCGTGGGGTACACGTTTGGCTGTCTTGTTCTTCCAGCCATTCCTGGAAGTCCGGTCTAGCACTCATCCCTATCGTTGTTTCAGTAATTTCGTTAGAACCTAATTCTGTCACATCATTTACTGCTGAAACAGTTAATGCATTTTGTTTCCTGAAATTGAACTCTAACTTAGAAAAAGTATTTGGAACTAGTTGCAGACAATAGATAAAAAAAAAAATGGGAATCTGGGATTGTTTATCAGATAGTGTTTAAAGATAGCAATATCCAGACAACATTGGGAACTGGAACACTAGTATTCCATGCCGTGCAGTGCCAAAATAATAACTGACATGAAGTGCTTGAAGCTTTGGTGAATTGCGTGTTGGAAGACAGTCCTCTGTGGATTTCTTGGTGTTCCTGCACTATCTGGGCCTTCTGCAACAAAAATTGACACACTATAAAGATATTGTCTTGTCTCCCCAGAGCCATATTACTTCTGTTCCAAGGCTGATAGTCTAGAGACATTTATCTCCTCTGGAGCCAATTCTGGGCTAGAGACCAGTCCCTCTTCCTTGAACAGCAAATTCGTTTACATTCCAGAGTAAAAGATAAGGTTTCTCTCCCACTTGATCTCTGGAGGGGAGATGAGTGAGCAGCTCCTATATAAGCCCTGAGTTACAAATTTGGAGCTTCTGTCCTGTGGTGCAAATCCCCGCGCATGCAACAACACGCCATTGCACTTCCCTGGGGGAAATGGGGCATGGGGAAGTCAACACAAACTGTTTTGTAAGTAAAAGGTTCCCTGATCCAGAAGTCTTGTGTTTCTGCCGATAGATGCATATAACCATGGCAGGCTAATTCACTAGTTTGTAAGTAGAGTAACATTTCAGACCCTTCACAGTTTTGGATTTAACACTAAGTGGCTTCTGGATAATCCATAATGGTGGGGATGAGGAATATAAGGATTGCAGATTAGGTTGGCTGCTTCTGACTATACTGGTGAACTCACAAAGGAAAATGACGAAGTTCTTAGAGTGACTTGAATGACCTCGATGCTATTCCTATTCTACCTCTCTGACCTCATCACTTACTACTCTTCCCAGTGCCTCCCTCATTTCAGCTTGTTGGCCTTTGTATCAGTGTGGGAATTAATTTGGTTTGGATTTATAGTTCTTTTTGTTTTCAGCATGTCATATTAGTTCATCCCCAAACACTGTGAGAGAACTTATAGAATGCATTACATAATCTGTGAATTTGTGCTTCTTCTCTGGACAGTTCCCCTGGGCTCCAAAATGGTGTTTTCTGAGTATACTGTACATCTGTTATCCTGGGATTTCCTTTGTCATTTTTGATGGGTTGAATGCCATTTTCTGGATCCTGTGTATTCCTCTTTCTTGAAATGTTGGTTACTTTGTGACACACTGCCTTTAGTACATTCCTGTAAAAATATCAATGGAAAGAAATACATTGAGAACTTAAACGTTTTCTTCTAGCTTCACAATTTTTTGTTAGTTTGGCCACATAGAGAATTCTAGCTAGGCCTCAAATTTTGAGGATATGGCTCCATTATCTTCTAGCTTTCAGCATTTCTACTGAGAAATCTGATGTGATTCTGATTTCCTTTCCTTTATGTGCAATCTTTCTTTCTGGAAGCTCTAAGTATCTTTTCTCACTGCAGTATTTTAAAGTGCTGTGATGATATGCTGCGGGTCTATTTCCATTCACTGTGTTGTGTACTTGATGTGTCCTTTCAATCTTTAAATTATTCTCCTTCAGTTCTTACGAATTGCTTTTATGATGTCTTTGGTCAAATTCTCCCTTCATTTACTCTCCTTTGGTGACAGCTATACCTCAGATTTTCATTTCCTGGAAATTTTCTCTAATTTTATAAGCATTCCCTTCCATTTTCCTCTATGTACCTCTTCCCTAAATTTTAGGGATATTTCTCCAACATTTATCTTTTAACTTTTCCATTGAATATTTTATTTTTCCATCATAGTCCTCATGTTCAAGAAATATTTTCATTCTTCTAATATTTTCAACAGAATCTTATTTCATTTTGATGTTTTTTTCCTTTTCTGCAGTTTGTATTCCATATTTATTTTATTGTTTATTTTTATCTTTCAAATACCTAGTGATCTATAGGTATCCATTTATATTTAAAAGTAAGGCACTAAAACAGCTGATTTGAAGCACTGTGTACTTGAGCAGATTATGGTAGGGTTGTGATTTGAGCCCTGTCATTTCATTTGGCTAATACCAAATTTCAGTATCTGTAGGCATATTTTTTTTTTTTGGTTGGATAGTTTGCTTAGAGAGAAAACATTTAAACTTTTAGGACTCATAAAAAATGAGTCCTAAAAGGTGAAAAAATGGAAGACAAATGGAGAAATAAAACCTCATACGATGGTGTGAGTAGCCATCATCTTAAGGGTTGGCCTTAGGGAAACTGGTGTTGTGAATGTGTATTCACTGCTATTGCCCATACAGGATAAACACCATTGAGTCCATGGAGTTAAAAACATACAGTATCAAAGAAGGAAAGCAGAAATTCATATAGAGCAGTTATAAATAAGCCAGAACCTGTTGAACAGTCTCCATCATTAATCATAATAATTTTTTCCTGATACAGCTAATTTTCCTTGGGCCAGTGACAGGCACAATGATACTTATCAGAAGATGAAAGATTCATTTTAAACAAAGGTGCAGATGCAATTCAATGGAGAAAGGACAATCTTTTCAATAAATGGTGTTGGAACAAACGGACATCCATAGAACTCTTCAAAATTCAACAGTACAAAAACAAACAGCCCAATAAACATGTGCAAAAATAACAAATGATTCCCCAAAGAAGATATATGGATGTCAAATAAACCCTTGAAAAAATGGTGAACATCATTAACCATTGGAGAAATGAAAATTAAACCACAATGAGGTACCACCAGACACCTATTAGAATAGTTAAAAACAAAAACAACCAACAATACCAAGTGCTGGTGAGAATGTGTAACAACTGCAAATCTCGTACACTGATGGTGGGAATGTAAAATGCTACAGTGGCTGGGTGTGGTGGCTCACACCTGTAATCCAAGCACTCTGGGAGGCTGAGCTGGGAGGATTGCCTGTGCCCAAGATTTCAAGATCAGCCTGGGTTACATGGCAAGACCCTGTCTCTACAAAAAGTGGAAAAAAAAAAAATTAGCCGAGCATGGTGGCGTGCACCTGTAGTCCCAACTATTCCAGAAGCTGAGGTGGGAGGATCACTTGAGTCCCAGAGTTAGAGGCTGCAGTGAGCTATGATCATGCCACTGCAACCTGGGAGACAGAATGAGACCCTGCCTCAAAAAAAAAAAAAAAGTAAAGTGCTACAGCCCTTTGGAAAACGTTTTGGCAGTTTCTTATAAAGTTAAACGTACACTTGTCATACAACTTAACACTTCTACTCCTAGGTATTTACCTAAAGAAATGAAAATGTTTACAAAAGCACAAATAGGGCCTTTATTCATAATTGCCAAAACCTGGAAACAACCTAAATTTATATCATCTGATGAATGGATAAAGAAATTGTGGTTTATACATACAGTAAAAATGAATGAACAACTGATACAATAAAATGGATGAATCACAAGTGCATTATGCTAACTGAAAGAAGCCAAGAACAAAAGTCTACCTACCTTATTGATTGTATTTACATAACATTCTGGAAACAGTAAAACTGTAGATCAGTTGTTGCCATGAGCTGGGACTAGGGTAAGGGAACTGTCTACCCTGGGGCCATGAAGGACTTTTTGAGGTGATAGAAATATTCTATATCTTGATGGTGGTTATGGTTATACAACTATATATATTTGTCAAAAACCATACAACTGTATATCTAAAAAGGGTAGATTTTACTTTAAGTAAATCATACCTCAATAATGCCAAAATTAAAATTTAAAAATTCCCTCATCAACATAGACATGAAAATTCTTTAAGAAACATTAGCAAAGTGAATGCAGGAATGTATGGCAAGTATAATATGATCTTAGGAATAAAAAGTTGAGCTAACAGTTAAAAATCAATGTAAACCACTGCATGAAGAAAATTTTAAAAAACTATATGATAATTTCAACTGATGGAGAAGAAAGCATTTGACAATATGCAACTCACTTTAATGATAAAAGGGGAATCCCTCACTCTAAGGGACATTTATGAAAAATCAAAAGCTAACTTTACATTTAATGGTAAAGAACTGAATGTTTTTCCCCCAAGATTAGACAAAAGCCAAGAATGTTTACTCTCATCCCTTCTGTTCAACATTGAACTGGATGCCCTAGAAAATACAGTAAGAGAAGAAAACTCAGACTACATAGGAATAAGCAAAAGTGTCTTTATTCACAAATGACATGGTTTTTCATATAGAAAATCCTAAGAAGTCTATAAAAAGCTACTAGAACTCATAAATGAATTTAATGTGATAGGAAAGTCAATATGCAATAAACATTATTCCTATTTATAGTAACTAAGATCATTTTCCAGTTGTTCATCAATAGCATTTACCATAACACCAAGGATTATGACATACTTAGTGGATAAGTTTAAGAAAATATGAGGAAGACCCGAACACTGAATATTACAAAACATTGTTGAAAGAAATTAGAGACCTAAATAAAAGGAGAGATGTGTTCATGGACTGGTGGAGTCAGGGTTAAAATGTGAATTATTGCCATATTGATCTATAGATCAATATCATCTACATTATAATCCCAGAATCGTTTTCCCATCCATAGAAATTAATTGACAAGCTGATTTAAAAATATGTAAATGAAAAGGACCTATGACAGTCAAAACAATTTTGAAATGTGTAGTAATCAAAACTCTTTGGTATTGGAGGAATGATAAACACATGGCACAATGGTATCTTCGTCCATTCAAGCTTCTATAACAAAGTACCATAGGCTGGGTGGCTTACAGACAACAAAAACTTACTTCCCACAGTTCTGGAGGCTGGCAACTCCAAGATCAAGGTGCCGGAAGATTTGCTGTCTAGTGAGGGCTTTCCTCATAAACAAGCATCTTCTGTAATCTCACATGGCTGAAGGGGTGAGAGGTCTCTTCTAGCCTCTTTTATAAGGGCATTATAAGGACATTCATGATCACCTCCCAAAGATGCCACCTCCTAATACCATCACCTTGGGGGTGAGGATTTCAACACATGAATTTTGGAGGGACACAGACTATAGCAAATGGTATAGAAAAGTATTTAAAAATATAAGCATATTCAAGCATATTTATGTGATCTATTGATTTTGCTCCCAGCTTATTAAGGTATAATTGACAAACAAAAGTTGTATATATTTATGGTATAGACATGATGTTTTGATATATGCATACATTATTAAATAATTAAATCAAGCTTATGGTTTATTGCTTTTCAACAAAGCAACTCAATGGAGAAAGGTAATTCTTTTTAAGAACTGATGCTGGAACAACTGAATGGTTGATTATTCCTTCTTTTGACAGCATTGTTAATTACATATACTGTGATGATTATTGTATTGGTGATAGGGAGAAACAGTGAACAAACAAAATTCAGGCTTTCAATCCTGGTTTCCTGTAGACATTAATTTTCTAATTAGTTTTGTTGTTTTTAAAATAATGTTCCACTTATAGCTTTGGCCTCATATTTAAAGTTGTGATACAGAGGCATCTCATTATCATTCTTTTCTGAATAGACCATAATTTCAAATTTGATTTTGTATTTAATTCCAAACTTATACATAAATGTAATCACTTCCCAAATGGAAATGTTAAAAAATATCACTATTCCGATTACTAATTATGTAAGGGAGCCTTATAATGTAAAGCTCCAGCACTGACTACCTTAACCAAGTTTTAAGAGTATTACTAATTATGGGAAAACTTGATATTATGTTTCTAGACATATGCAGCATCACCTTGGAGGTATTCTTCAGAACCCAATGAAATCTTTATAACTTCTAATGTTTAGAAAAAAAGTGGCTAGAGGAATACGTTAAATGACAGCATGAAAAAACAAATCAAATACAGAATGTAGGGCATCTCAAAAGTAAAAGAGATTAATATTTAGGGGTGAAGTCTACAACTTCTCAAATGTAGAAATAACTATATACGGATAGACAGATAAAGCAGCAGAGATAAATAAGGCAAAATCTTATCAAAGATGGTGGCAATTTTACTATTCTTTACACTTTTCTCAATGTTCAAATTTCCATAATAAAAAAAGTTGTCAAAGAAATTTTCAAGTGGATGGTTTATTTTTGCTATCCTATTATTGATATCCAATTTATCTTGCATTTCAGACAAAGAATGTAGATTATAGGCTATTCTCAACATTTTTACATACATTAAAACAGTGAGTATCTTTCAAGAATTGTTTGATTCAACTTAAGAGATGAGCTCTATATCAATATGCTGTTATGTTACTTTCTTTTTGCAAAGTTTTATCCAGAATTTAAAATTCTAAAATGGATGAATGAATATAGAGGCATTTTTAGATTAATTATATCTGCAGGGTTTTACTCTCAAAATTTCACTGGTGTTACAAAATATAATAATGAAATTACTAATTATTCAGCGTAGGTTTTTACAAGAATGTAGGTTCTCATATCACCATTTTAAAACAATGCCCCGAGGTGATAAGTATGGTGCCTAATATCAAACCAGCTGTAAGGTGTTTTTTTTTTTTTACTTTTGAGCCCCACCTTTCTACATGGCTTTGATTTTTTGAAGAGTCTAGGGAAGCTATGTTATGGAATGCCTCACATTCTGTATCTGATTTGTTTTTTTCATGCTGTCATTTAACTTATTCCTCTAGCCCACTTTTTTTCTATATATTAGAAGTTATAAAGATTTCATTGGACTCTGAAGAATACCTCCAAGGTGATGCTGCATATGTCTAGAAACACATAATATCAAGCTTTCCCATAATTAGTAATACTCATAAAACCAGCTATAAGGTTTGATATTAGGCACCATGCTTATCACAATAATGACAGTTAACATGCATGCCATGGCTAAAGACTTTCATTACATATTAACTGGTTTTAAAATATTAGGACGAATTATCTGAAGTTCAGCAATGGTTTAAGAAGTTCAGGGAGGTTTTTTATTTACTTATTCATTTAATCACATTAGAATACATCATATAAAATTTCATGCTTTCAGTGCTATGAGCATTAATTAACATTTCCCACCTTTTCTGAATTGTCTACCAGTATGAATATTGATATTGTAAACACAAAAATAACAAATGAAGGCTTTCTTATGTTTTCTGAATTACATTATGAATTCTCTAATATAAGAAAGATGAGAATATTTTCTAAAGGCCTAATAACACTCTTTACATTCAAAAGTTTTTTACTAACATAAATTCTCTGATGCTAAACAACGTTTGAACCATACGTAAAGAACTTCCCACATTCTTTACATTATTAGGGTTTTACATCCATATGCTTTCTCTGATGTGTTTTAAGAGCTGAACTATATCTAAAGGCCTTCCCACATTTTTTACATTTAAAGGGTTTCTCACCAGTGTGTACCCTCTGATGTTCAGTAAGGAATGAATTAAGCCTAAAAGCCTTTCCACATTCCTTACATTCAAAGGGTTTCTCACCAGTATGAACACTCTGATGTCCAATAAGTTGTCCATAAATAGTAAAGGCTTTCCCACATTTGTTACATTTATAGGGTTTTTCACCAGTATGAATTCTTTGATGTTGAACAAGGTATGAGCCAGAACTGAAGGCCTTCCCACATTCCTTACACTCATAGGGCTTCTCACCAGTATGAATTCTCCCATGTTGTACAAGGTATGAGGCACGACTAAAAGTCTTTCCACATTCCTTACATTCATAGGGCTTCACATCAATATGAATTTTTTGATGCTGTGTAAGATGTACATGTACTCTAAAGGCCTTGCCACATTCCTTACATTCATAGGGTTTCTCACCAGTATGAACCCTTTGATGTACAGTAAGTTGATGACGACTAATAAAGGCCTTGCCACATTCTTTACATTCATAGGGTTTCTCACCAGTATGAATTCTCTGATGCTGAACAAGGTATGAAGCACGACTAAAGGCTTTTCCGCATTCCTTACATTCATAGGGCTTTACCCCTGCATGAATTCGCTGATGTGCATTAAGAAATGAAGTAAGTCTAAAGGCCTTTCCACACTCCTTACATTCAAAGGGTTTCTCACCAGTATGAATACTCTGATGTTTAACAAGGGGTGAACTAGTACTAAAGGCCTTCCCACATTCTTTACATTCATAAGGTTTTTCACCAGTATGAATTCGCTGATGTTGAACAAGGTATGAAAAGGTACTAAAGGCCTTCCCACATTCCTTACATACAAAAGGTTTTTCACCAGTGTGAGTACTCTGATGCCGAATAAGTTTTCCATACACTATAAAAGCTTTCCCACATTCCTGACACTCATAGAGTTTCTCACCGTTATGGATTCTTTGATGTTGAACAAGGTATGAGCTACTATAAAAAGCTTTCCCACAGTCCTTACATTCATATGGTTTCTTACTGGTATGAATACTCTGATGTATAGTAAGTTGATAGCTGCTGATAAAGGTCTTTCCACATGCCTTACTTTCATGCAGCTTCTCACCAGTATGAATTCTCCCATGTTTAACAAAAGCTGAGCCCCTAATAAAAGTCTTCCCACATTCCTTACATCCATAGGGTTTCTCAACAATGTGAATTCCCTGATGTCGAACAAGGTATGAAAAGGCACTAAAGCCCTTCCCACATTCCTTACATTTATAGGGTTTCTCACCAGTATGCAATCTCTGATGCATAGTGAGTTGATATCCATTACTAAAGTTATTCCCATATTCTTTACATTTGCAGGGTTTTTCACTAGTATGTATTCTTTCATGTTGAACAGGTTTTGAGCCTTGACAAAAGGTCTTCCCATGTTCGTGACATTCACGTGGTTTCTCTTGATTAAGAACTTTCTGACGTAGAGCAAAAGATGTACATTTTTCAGAAGTGGGCATTTCCTCATAGCTGATTGTATCATCCTTCAAATGCAAATCTGAAAGAAAATAAAAACCAAAAATATTTGATTTTTCTATATGAGAAAAAATAGATTTCTGTGGAAGAAAAGAAAAAAATTGAAAATAACATCACTTTGAAATAGCTTAGACAATACTAAAATACTGTTATAAAATTCAAAACAGGAAGAATGCAGAGATTAATGAAAGTTTATGTAAATCAGTAAGGTTGGTGATTAGTGAAATAGTTTTCATTTCTTATATTTAGGTGAAATTGGATCAAAATCTTTAAAGAGCTTGCTAAAAAACTGACGTTCAAGCACCATCCAGACCCCCTGAATCAGAACACACGGGAAGTTCTGGGGCATCAATACTTTTAACATTTCTAACAAATGTTTCTGATGCAGATGAAATTTTTATAATTCATATTTCATCCATGTCCCACCACCCAGCTTCTCTTTGCATTTAAATTTTTAAAAATCCATATATCTTTCCAAAATAATATGGTCCCTGCCTACCTATGAGGCCTCATATCAAGCCATAGCTTCCTTTCTTCCCTATTTACCTTATCTCCCCTTTCAGCACCTGGAATTTTTCACAAATGTTCTCATCTTTTTGTTCACGTGCAGGTGGTGTTATCTCCCCAAAATATTTTGCCATATGATCCAGAAGACTGGATCTTTTTCATCCTCTGTATGTTTAAGGTAAAATGTCACTTTATCAGGAATATTGTAAACTGCTGACTTTGTATAAGGATGTCCATGTCTTTATTTTCTAACACTTTATTCCTTGGTTTTCTACCAGTTTTCAATCATATAATTATTAATGTTCTCTTTGTTATGATTTTTAATTTATTTCTCCCAAACCTCCCTATGGTTGACTGAATTTTGGCCCTCATAACCTTTGTCTGCTCATTATGCCCATGAATATGTTGTATAACATAGAAAAGGTATATAATTAAGGTTGCTAATCAGTTGATTTAAGATAGGGAGATTACCCTGGATTATCTGAACAGCCCCTTAAAAGCAGAGCTTTCTCCTGGCTGAGGGTAGAAGAGGAAGTCAGAGACATTCAAAGTGTGAGAAGGATAAACCTTGCTGGTTGCTGGCTTAAAGATGGAAGGGATCACATAAAAATAAATTCTGCCAAGAACCAGTCTGCTTGGAGGAGGACCCCAAGCCCCCAAAAACTGTGTCTATGGCTGATACCTGGATTTAGCCATGCCATGCTGGACTTCTGACCTATAAAACTGTGTGATAATAAATGAGTGTAGTTTTAAACTACTAAGTTTGTGGTAATTTGTGATAAAACAAAACAACTAATACACTCCTTAAAAGCAGGCCCAACCCCTGTGTCATTTAGCACTGAACTATAACCCTCCAACTGACTGATTACAAAAAAACCCCAAGTCTCTGGATGAAAGAAATGAAATTAGGGTATTATTAAAAGACAATACTATAAAAATAATTCATAGATAATCCGTAGACAATTTCTGGAATGCAGCAGGGAAGGTACAAGGTGAGAGACTCAGCCATCTGGAAAATTTAAGATTCCTGGGTTCCCAAACTCATCAAGTTGTACACATTAAATATGGGCAGATTTTTTATGTCAAAGTTTTTTTTTTGTTTTTTTTTTTAAGATTCATGGGTTTGTCCAAAAACCACAGGAGACTTAATATGGAGCTCTGGCAAATACAATGGCAACAGGAGTATACAAATGAGTATTTTGAATTACACATTCTGAATCAATGATGATAAAAATGGATCAATAATGATTCTTGAAAGGGAATACAAAAATAATTTTTAATCTTTTTCATTGTTAAGTAAGCTCCTACTTAGAAAGAATGTAGCTACTAGTAAAGAATCAAATAAATTCTCTTCCCCTTTTCACTGGAACTATGTTTCAAGATAACCAAAAAGTACTAGTCTAGAAGGTCAAGAAATACTTACAAAAGAAATAATAGCAATAAAGTATCTCTATACAAATGACATTTTTTATTCAGATGAGAATTATCATTTGTTGTTAAAACCATTATATATAAACCATCTTATATTGTTATAAGACATGAATACTTCTCAATAATAAAGACCACACAGATCACTGTTCAGTTACAAGGAGAAGAATATATCTGTAATATGGGCTTGGACTGTTATCCTTTTAATCCAGTGGTCAATCTTAATGATGAGCACAACCAGACATTATATGTCTCCTGATAAAATACACATTGCCTCCTTTGATGTAGTCCAGACAAAAATGTTTATCTTTTTAAGTATTACCATGCTATTTGACAAGCCCATAAGGACCAGACCACTGGGAGGGCCCCTAAAGATAAGCACTGGATTTGCACACAAAAGCCAACTGGAAAATTGGATCACATGTGTTATCTAATTAAATTGAATACCTGCCTTTAGGACAGTTCCTGTTATCTCCCAGGATCATTGTGACCCATTAATTTCTTTTGTCCGGAAAAGAGATCTTTAGATAAGTTAATTCAAAGAAGAGAAAAACTGGGTCTTGATTTGTGCCAAAAAACTTCAACCACCATTAAAAAATTGTGGACTGCTTTCTTCTGTGTCCAGGCCTTTTCATGTCATGCTATACAAGAGAACCCCAAAATGGAGAGAACCATAGTAACACTATGGTCCAGAGAACAGCAGACCTGGACAATCTCACAAAGGCATAGAACTCAAGCCCATGAAATTGGATAGGCACTGGTTCAAAATACATTCTGTTTAGAAAAATTACTGGCCTTACAAGCATGAAACATTGCTCTCTTATAAGTACATTGTATTCATATCTTTAAAGACCTCTAAGATATTTTAACATCACTAAAATGATCCAGGAAACAAACAAGAAATCATAAAATTAGGTAATTAGGATTAATCCTCCATATCTGGTTCTGTGGGCTCTTTGAATTAGGGACAGGATCTGTTCTTGTGGTTGAATTTAGGTACAAGTCTTTGATCCTGGCCTAGAGGTGGAATATAAACTCTGATCATAATCCTTCTCTTATTATTTGTCTATACCATAGAGTTCAAATGTCTACAGAGTCTTAAATGATACTATGCAACCGTTTTGTCATCAAATGATCCAAATGATCTTCCAAATAAAAGAATTTTAAAAAAACACCTTTAGAGGTTGATATGACTTTCATAGACACACAACCATCCAACAGTTGTGTACATTTAGATAATTACGTCCCAAGAAGATAACGGTCTATCCTCCAGATAAAGCTGAAGAATGACCAAAAAGGGGATGGGGGATACCAAGTACTAAAACCAACAGAATTCCTTGTCTCTGTGTTAAACAAAACTGAGACAAACATACTTCCCTGTACTTTTCTTAACCTTCCATATACTCTCAGGGTCCATGGGATCAATTTTTAGTTTTTGAGTTTCTTTTTTAAGCATTTTCTATTTGTAAGAATTGATATTTCATGACTTTTATTCTTTATTAAAGGCATTCCAAAGAAGAAATGAGAATATTTATTTATTTTCAAAATACAATAAATATTCTATTTTACAGTTAGGGTTCTACTAGACCCTTTTATAAAACTAAGATACACTGGAACAACAATCAAATAAGATTACTTATAGGAAAAATAATTCCTATAAGAATACTGTATAAGAATAATGATTACTTAGAACATTGTTCTGTTTCATCATCCTAAGAGTTATTTAATCATTACTCATCAATTGTATCCAAGTATGCAAAGAAAGACTAGATAAGAAAGTGGGATAATTATGGAATTGCCTAGAAAGATTACACATAGTGAAATAAATCAATATTACATAATCCTTCAGTTTCCTTATTGTGTACTGCATCATCTTTTAAAGTCTGAAAGAAGTCTGGACACATCATGTTTATATCTTTTTTAAAAAATTAGCTTTTATTGAACACAGTTGAGAAATTAAATATTTTCATTATCCACCCATGAGAACAAAGATTAGCAAACTGACAAAGAAAGACATTTCATAAGTATCAGATAAATCAGAAGATGAATACAAAAAAATAGGGAGCAGCACTCTAGACCTGCACAGCCCAATATGGTAACCTTTAGCCACATGGCTAGACTGAGTTGAGATGTGCTGTAAGTGAAACATACACCAGATTTCGAAGACTTACTACAAAGAGAAATAATCTTATAGTGATTACACATTAAAATGATAATATCTGGGACATACTAAAATAAAATATATTATTAAACTTAATTTTACCATCTTCTTTTTCCTTTTTAAATGTGGCTATTACAAAATTTAAAATTATATATGTGGCTTGCATTATATTTCTATTGGACAGTGCTGTTCTGGATGACAAAAGGGTATGTGGTATATTATCTTCCTAATCCATATTATTTATTATAAAAATGAACACTGACAGGTAAGTTGCATATGGACTGAGAGGAACTATAAATAGCTGATGGAAACTCCATAATCTGAACTTCTAAATATAGTATCACTTTTAAATGGCACATCTTTTGTGGGGACCCTGGAAACTAGATCTATGGAATTGTTACAGGTATTGAATTCTGTGCATCATATGTCTTCTTTAAGCCACGGCAACTCTTGAACCTGCCTGATGTGTCCTCTTTGCACCGCACCTTTTGTATGGCTATGTGAATATATTCTGCATAAGCCACTGTGAGGACTCACATTGCAAGAAGAGTTGATGATGCCCTGCTGGTAAGCTGGGGTTCCTGTTGTGTGATTTCCTGAACAGATGAAGCCAGGTTGAACCTAAGATGATCCTCTGGTGGGCTCTGCAGGTGAAATGGTTTTTTTGGGGGGTGTGGTTATGGAGAATAATATCCTTATTCTTAGTACATTCTGAAGTACTTAGGGATAATCTGTGCAACTTACTTAAATGGTACAGCAAAAAAAATTTTTACATATATAGATGTAGAGCAAAGTACGAAAATATTAAGAATTGGTGAATCTAGGTGAAGGTTTTAAGAATGGTCATCATATTATTCTTTCAACTCTTCTGTAGTTTTTAATTCAATTGGCAAAATGCAAAAGAAAACAAAAACCCAGACTTTTAAGAATGGTATTCTTCTATATATTAAGGGATATTAAAAATGATACAATTTATTTAAAAAAAACCCCAAATCCTCAAAGTAGTATGAGACTGGTATGATAAAAGGTATATTGGGTTAAATAGTCTCCTCCAAATTCTTGTCCACCCAGAACTTGAGAATGTGACCTTCTTTGTTTGTTTTTTCATCTCTTTAGAACCAAATATCTTAAAAGGACTATTGTATCCATTGTCATCACTGACTTTTCTCCCATTCTGTTCAAACCAGACCAGTCAGGCTTTCCCTCCTTGATGCCACTGAGAATCTCCCCTTTTAGCAAGGCTAGATATTGTGGTCAATTCTTATTTCTTAATTTAATTCACTTTTCAGGTGATCACTCCTCTATCTTGAAACATTTTCATTTCTCTTTGGTGGCACCACTTTCTGCTTCTAATTCTACCTTATAAGAGGCTCCTTCTCAGCAATCTCTTTTGCAGATTCTTCTAGAAGACCTCTAAGTGTTAGAGTACCCTCTCTTTGCTGTCTAGGTGACCTCAACCAGTCCCATCGCTTTAAAGACCAGCCATATGCCAATAAATCCCAAATTTTTATGGCTGAGCCTAAACTCTCCCTGAGCTCTGGACTTGCATATTCAACAGCCTAGTTAGCATCTCTAATTGGATGATAAATAGTCATCTAAAACTTAACATATGCAAAGCAGGTATCTTTAAATCTACCCTCCAACTGGTCTTTTCCTTCTCTTTACCATCCTAGGCAACTCTATCCCCATTCAGCTGCTCAAGGCAGAACCTGCTGATCCTTCTTTATTTCCCTCTTTGCTTCCCTATTGATGACTCACCAGCATGTTGTTAGTTCTACGTTCAAACTGTATTATAAATACCTTCCCTTCTTACCACTCTCTACCACTAGCATTCTAATCCAAACCACTACCACCTCCAGTCTGCACTACTCCTGCCCCTCTTCAGACTACCCTCTACAAATATCCAGAGTAATTATCTAAAAACATAAGTTAGGATATGGTAGAAGTGGTAACATTGTTTTTGAATTAACCAAATAACCACATAAAAACAAATAGGATAGCAAACAGGATAGCAAAACTACAAAAAACTATAGACAAAATACACAACAGAACTATGGGAAAAGGTACCTTCAAAAACTGTAAAATATAAGTGGGTAGAGACAAAATATAATACTATAGCTAAGACTTGTGTGGGCTAAGCGTCTGAAAAGGCTGACGGGAGCAATGTGGGATATCTGACAGACCTGAGAACCCCAAAATAACTAATACGTACTCACTGAAAAGCTTAGCAGGCTAATTTGAGAAGAGCAGGTAAAACTGGGAGTGAGTCTGTATGAAGCATGGTAAGGTTTGAAGTGACTGGAAGTGATTAATCAGGGAGGGGGAAAGACAGTTGTGACTAGGTAAAGGCACGTGGAAGCGTTAAGGGGTAGTTGGAAGAGTTTTACTTCCTCATTTGGAGAATCCCGGTGAAGGGTATCTAAAAATTCTTTATATCATTTTCCAACTATTCTGTAAGCCTGATGTTATTTTATAATAATGTTTTATCTTCTGACCAGGGTGATGGATACAAAGGTATCTGCCTTATAATAACCTATCAAGCTGTACATTTTAATGTGGTTTTCTGGTATCTGTCTCATATTTAATATAATTTTTTAAAATTGAAAAATTAGAAAAACATAAATTAGGTCATAATTTCTAGTCACTTTAGAAAATAATCCAAATTCCTGACAATTAACAAAAAACTATAATAGGACCTGGCCCCTCTTAACACTCTACCTTTTTTTTTATTCTCCTCTCCTTAATTCTGCCCCACCCAACTTATTCCTCTAGCAACACACAAAGCTCATTCCCACCTCAAGGCATTTGCATATGCTGTTCAATCAGCTTGGAATATTCAACATAATTATGTGACCTGAGCCCTTCTTGTTCTTGTCTCTGTTCAAATATTATCATCCCAGAATATACAAATCAATCTAAATGCAAAGGAGGAGCTGAAAACAGTCAAATTCAAAATACAGATTGCACTGGGAAAGAGAGTAAGCTCCTAATAAAATGAGAGGGAAACCAGTCAAGGTGACTGAGTGTTAAAATGGGTCAAGATAAAGTTCCTTTGGAAAGGCTGGTGAGGTATTTCTCTCTTCCTCAAGTCTCAAGCTTTTTCTACAAAGATCCCGAGCCTTTGAACGGAGACTTCCAAACAACTCAGGGACCACCTGGGCTGTCTTCCGCAATGATGGCTTCCCTACCTGGCATGCTCTTACTCACCTGTATACTGTCTTCTTTGATCTTTCCTCACTGTTATCCAAGGATCCTTCCATTGTTCCAATAAGGTAATCACATGTGGTTTAGAAAGGGAATGTCCTGCTTACAAGATAAGAATGCCACACAATGTAGAAAAGACATAAAATATGAGTTCAAAAATACTTTGAGCTTTGCTTAAATTTGAAATAAACTCAAGGTCAAAATGATATTGATAAACACTTCAGAGAAGGGCAAGGGAATTCATGAATCCAGATAGGTAGGGAAAAGGTCTTGTTTTAAATGAAATCTATCTATAAATAAATAAAGATAGATAAATGTATATGTATGTATCTTCTATGTCTTGACAGAAAGTATGATGTTATAATTGAGAACACAGATTGTGGAACCAGAGTGCATGGGTTCAAGTTTCTGCTTCTGCCACTGTAAGGTAAAACCCGTTTGTATAGGCAAAAGGGTTCTTAGGCCAAACCAAGATGACTGCCAGTGTGTTTTCCGCCCGGCCTTCCCGTAAGGCATGAGTCAGCACACTTATGTAACCATGATGTAATCTCTTATGTAAGACTCACGTGCCCACCCTTTCATTGGGCACATTGCCTTTATTGTTCTGAGCCATGTATATATATATGAGGGCTTGCCATGTCACTTGCACTGTTGCGTTTGTTGTTGCTGCTGTTGCTGCGTCCTGGCAATAAAGAGTATGTCTCATTTGCCTGCCGCTGCTGGCCTATTCTTCCAATTCCCGGAACCACTCCACGCTCCAGTACCCTCGCTGGCCGCAGCACTTGTGTCCCACAGCCACCTATCAGCTGTGTGACCTTGGGTGACGCACTTAAACACACTGTGCTTTAGCATTCTCATCTAAAATGGCTGTAAAAATAGTACCTATAGGGTGCTTGTGAGGATAAAAATCAGTTAATACAAATATATATAAAGAGCTGAGAATAGTGACTGGTATACACTAAGCCCACTGTGAGTTACTAACATTATTATTGTTATTTTATTAAGAAAAAACCCAAAAAGTTTCCTTAGACATCTATATCTACAGGATACAGATTTAATTTGCATTTCATCTTAAATGCAAAGTTCATAGATTATCAATCTTAACCCCCAAGTTAGATTATTTTGTAGGACATAAAATGAGGTAACTTTAGTTTTAAATGATTTCTATTCATCCAATCCACCAGTATATAAGTTGGACAGGCTCTTCAGATAGAACAAATCGAGACCCTTTGTCTAGCTGTTCTGCCTGCAGGTGTGTCAAATTTTAACAGACCCTTTAGAGCAATTTTGAGCATAAACACAATAGGAAAACCTGGCCTTTTTGTCAATGTTTATGCAATAAATAATCCAGAATTCTAATCCTGCCATCTCATCATTTCCAACCTAACAAAGCTCAAACCATTTCTCTGGGAACAAGAAGAAATTGTGTTCACTTCTTAAGATAGCTCTAAAATTTACAATAGAGAAAGTATTTCAGGGAGCAGATTCTAAATTATTTGAGAAAAGTAAACTTACCCATTGATACCAAGTTCCTATAGTTCTCCAACATCACATCTCTGTACAAGTCCTTCTGGGCAGAATCCAGACCCTCCCACTCCTGCTGAGAGAAGGCTATGGCCACATCCCTGAACGTTACTGATCCCTGAAACTGCAAACCCACATATTTCTGGTGAAATTAAAGAAAATATTTTCAAGGTGAAAGGAGAGGGAATAAAAAGTTTAAATGTAGGAAGGGAGCAACAATATAGCAATCAAGTAGGCTGGAAGCTTATGATATGGGAAGTGAATAAAGCGTAGTATTTGCATGTTCTAGAAGAATCCTGTTGCTATGGGCAAAATTTTCTATATGTTGTGGGATACTCCAGGTCTATAGGGAAATGGTTAAAATAATCCAAGTTTCCCTATTAACTAAAACAGCACATACAAAGACACTGCCTGCTAGGTATCCAACTAAGAAATTCTCAAAAACTACTAGTCTCTACGTTATTTTCCTTTTAAGAGGAAAAAAAGTTATGGATTTTTTCTCCAAGTGTAGAATAAAATCTGTTTTAGAAAATAGGCATTACAAAAATTTGTTGAATAACTCCTTAAGCTTCAAGATCATTATGTCAGATCATAAGTATTTTTCCTTGTTAATAAAAACATTTTTCCATAGTGACATAAAAGTTATCCTATGGATCTATATAAGAGCTAGTAATTATTTTATATTTATAAATGGAGACTGGACCAAATGTCTCAGGTTTCCCCAGTTCTGGTAATTGGTTAATCTATTACTTATGACAACATGCTTATACTGTCACCCAGCATCCCTCACTCAACACTTTCGCTGTTCTTGAGTTAGTGGATTACTATAAAGATGATTCAGAATGAAATGTGTGTCACCCAAGTCTGGCAGGTCCCATTCCACAACAAAACTGACCTAGTATCACTCTCAGGCATCCCCTGAGAAGAACCATGATATCAGTGTTTCATGTTACAATCATGTCCCTAATCAATCTTAAAAGCCTCACAAAGTATGTGATCTCATCATATTAAGATTGAGACCAACCAATACAAAATGCTATCCTATCAGGTCATGGAAAACTTCAAGTCTTCTGACATGTGGAAAATGAAGCCAACAGCTCTAACTCACCAAACCACAAACTGATGTAGGAAGCTCCAATAGTTCCCTCATGGAACTTCACTCCTTCACAGCCACATCACAGCCCTTCAGCAAAGATTTACCACGTAGTACCTGCTCAGTAATTTGCTTAATGAACTCATGAATACCAATTATAAAAGAGGACCTCTTAAGGAGGAAAGTTATTTGGCATCGTTCCTCCACAGAGGAAGAATCAAGAAGTAGGTAATTAGATGGGGCTCTCTTAGGTAGAATGCTTCAGGTTAATCAAGGGAAATATCCATGTAATCTAAAAATCCCAATATTTCAAGAAGAAACACCAACTTACGTGGGCCATCCTTTTAGAAATATAAGAACTGATCAGTCTTCCTTGGGGTTCCTCTAACAGAGAAGTTCAAACTCTAGAAAATTCAGAGCTGAGAGGAAAAGGAGGCTTTAGTTTTCCCAATGACATAAATTAATAAACTTTCCTGTCCCTCCATTTCAGCTTCCAAACTATGATACAACCACCCTCCAACAAAATTTTGGGGCAGAACAGAGTAATTCAAACCTTAGGGAACCAAACTGCACACACTGGGTACAGAGGAGTGACACTTCTTAAGGAAAGCAGAATCAGACCTTCAGCAGAAGGTTTTCCAGCTAGGCCCCCATTTTGGGAATGCTGATCTGAGACTGGGCTGCACAGTCCTCCCTTGAACAGATTCTCGTCACTCCATTCCTACATTCTAACACTGAAAAAGAGTCCACATCACCCAAACCAGAAATTCTTTCATGGCAGCAGGATAAGTGGGAGGTTAGTCAAGACATGAGAGGTAGAGAATATAGAAGAAATTGATCAGGCAGTTGCTAACATGGGTCAGTTTTCTAATCATTAAGCTAGGGATAAGAATATCAACTCCTACATGTAGTTGCCTTGAAGAGTAAGAAAACTCACACAAAATACTTAATAGAATAATTGCTGAACATGAGTTAGCTCTTATTGCAGTAGTTCCCCCTTATCTGCAGGGGCGATATGTTCCAAGATCCCAGGTGGGCCTACAGTCCCAGCTGCTAGGGAGGCTAAGGTGGGAGGATCGCTTGAGCCCAGAAGTTTGAGGATGCAGTGAGCTATGATCCGTGCCACTGCACTGCAGCTTGGATGACAGAGTGAGATGCAATCTCTAAAAAAAAAAATTTTTTTTAATAAAAATAAATTAAAAAAAAAAGATCCCCAGTGGATGCCTGACCAAACCCTATATACACTATGTTTTTTCCTGTATGTAGATACCTATGATAAAGTTTAATTTATAAATTAGGCACAGTGAGAGATCAAAAACAGTAAAATAGAATAATTATAACAATATACTGTAATAAAAGCTATGTGAATGTGGTGTCTCTCTCTCTCTCTCAAAATATCTTATTGTACTGTACTTACATATTTTCGGACTAGGGTTGACTGAGGGTAACTAAAACCTCAGAAAGCGAAGCCATGGGTAAGGGGGAGACTACTGAATTGAAGTTATGTGAAGAACATTCTATCGCCTTTGTTTTCTAAAAAGAAAAGTTTCCACTTTGTTTACAACATGCATGCTTTCTTTTAATTCTAACTAAAAAATTTAGAGCCTTGCCCTAAGAATGCAACTCTTCTTTTTAAAAAATAGCAGAAAAGATTCTCTGACATTTAAATTTCCTCTGTCTCCTACCAGCTAAAGAGAGAGAGCCACCATTCTGCCATAATGCAAAATTGAGAACATTAGCAAAAGGCTGAATTCTATTCTTTCTGTGCAAAAGGAAATTGATGAAAATGTTTATAACTAATATCATCTTATTCTCTTTTCTTATATAATATTGTCACTAGGAAAGTAATTTGCACAACAGATCCTTGGAAGTCCTTTCTCCTTCATTGATAATTTTTAGATGACATTACTGTAATCCTTAAAGAGTATAAATACTTACAAGGTTTTTTCAAAAAGAAAAGGCTTACTGGTACCCTCTTTTGTTCCTGCTGCATGCACAGGATATGACATCTATAGTTTCCTTTTTTAAACTGAGAATTGAAGAGTCTTTTACTCCTTTATATAATCAATTAGTATGATTCTATTCTGCAGATACAAAGCAGAACCCTACCCTTATGCTAACATAAAAAGGGAGCAATGCACACCAAAACATTAATAAATAATTAATAACCCAGGTTCACACGGAGGCCACGCACCAGGTCTTCGCGGCGCACACCGGCCCTGCCACACGCACAGACGCACACAATTGCCCTCCCTCCCCAAGTTACGCCCGCACACCCAGGCCTGGGATCCACGCCTTGAGCGCCTAGTCCGCGCCCACGCTCACCGCCTGTCAGAGTCCGGATTCCGCGCCCGCCCGCGTCTGCAGAGAGGCTTCCCTACTCACTGCACTAATTGTTTTCCTTTGCAGAAACCCAAGTTAACCCCTGAGCCTGCAGAGCCCTCCCTCTGAGGCCGGCGCTGATTGTTCCCTTACTGAAGTCCAAAGCTAGCCGCCGGGCCAATAATCACAACCACTAAAAAGGCAGGGGTCCAGTTTGCCCCGGTAGTCCCTGGGAAATGTAGTTTCAGGCTAAATTGGCCTGCTCGCAGTCGCTTGTGGGAAATGTAGTCCAGAGCCGTAAAACCGAAGAACACGCGCGGCCCCGCCCACAGGGACCGCCCACCCCGCGTCCGGAGGCTTCTGGGCGTTCCCGTGGGTGCTGGGGGTGCGCAGGCGCAGCTGCTCGCAGAGCCGGCAACCCGATCGGACGCTGCGGACTTCCGTTTGTGAGCGTTTGAGGGGCCTGTCGTGGCCGGATGGACACCTGAGGCCCGAAGTAGGTGACCAGCTTTTTTAGCGCGCCAACCCAGGACACTGCCATAGCAGACCAGACAGAAACATGGTAGTATATACTAAAATGTGTTATTACTTTAACACAAAAATATGAAAAATAGGTGTTTGGAATTACCTTTTTGTAGTGTTTACTTTTCTATTACAGAAGTGCTATTATTTAATAGAACATTAATAGGACTAATTAATAGTGGCAATTAGTAATAACAGTAAGACTAAACACATCTGTGAGAAAAATGTTTCTGTCCTCTGATACAGCAGTTTCTTTTAACTTTTTATTAGATATTTAAATTTTGTAGGCTCTATTTAAGTTACATAAATGTAAGACTTTCAAAGAAGAATGTAGATACAATAGGGCTAATTAAGCAGATATTAACTATATTAAAAAATACATATCATTCCATCCCATCATATATTTAGGATATTTTTACTCTTTCTGGTTCGTGTTCCAGTAATACTTCTCTGAACTGCCTGTAGCCTTTATGGCATTCTTTTTCATTTATGTAGTGCTAAAACTGAATACAGTCGAACATGCACTTTGAAGTGCAGCTCTGTTCTCATCAAGCCCACGTTCCTCTGATTCCTCGTTTCAGTCCAATGTGGTGACATCAAACTATCCTCTCAACAAAAGCATTTGTGTATGAGTAGTTAGGATTTTACTTACTAGCAACAGCAGGTTTTTGGCCTTGTCAGAATTAGTTTCCAACTCTGCAAAAACGTTCATCCACTTTGTATCTACAGGCTTTTTTGGTAAAACGGCTGTTTGTTGACCAGGTCCTTTGCCTCTGTAAGTTCACCATTATAGGCTATTCATTTCTAAAATGTCTACCATTTTTAAACACTCTGGAGCACAATTGATGTCTGTGATACTGTGAAATATATATTTGGTCTTCCACTCCAGTTTCCTGGCGTACAATTCCTAAAATCCTTGGAATCTCCAAAGTGATGTCTTTTTGTATGCTAATGGGTTGACTGATGGCTGGCAGCATCTAGGCAGCTTCAGGATGGGGCTGGTCACCAGAAAGACCAAGGCAGGGTTAGAGGGTTGGGACTTTCAGCCCTACTCCCCAACCTCAGGGGAGAGAAGAGGGGCTGAAGGTTAAGTTGATCGCAAATGGCCAATGATTTAATCAATCATGCCCACGCAATGAAGCTTCCATAAAAACCCAAAGGGACAGGGTTTGGAGAGCCTCCAGATAGCTGAACCTGTGGAGGTTCCTGGAGGGTGGCACGCCCGGGGAGGACATGAAAGCTCCATGCCCCTTCCCCCCATACCTCACTCTGTGCATCTCTTCATCTGTATCCTTTATAATATCCTTTATAATGAATTGGCAAATGTAAGTGTTTGCCTTAGTTCTGTGAGCCACTCTAGCAAATTAATCCAACACACAGAAGGGGTTGTGGAAGCCCCAACTTGAAGCCAGTCAGTCAGAAGTTCGGGAGGCCTGGACTTGCAACGGGTGTTTGAAGTGGGGGTAGTCTTGGGGACTAAGTCCTTAACTTGTGTTATCTGAGGCTGTCTGAAGGTAGATAGTGTCAGAATTGAGTTAGAGGACACCCAACTGGTAGCCAATGCAGAACTGATTGCTTGCTTGCTGGTGGGGAGAAATCCCTACATATTTAGTCACAGAAGTCTTCAATGTTGATTGTTGTTGCTGAGTGGGAGAATAGAAAAAAACACTTTGTGTGATTTTTCCACACAGTGTCATTGTAAGTTAAACCTCTTTTTTTCTCAGGGAAAATGCTATTAAATCACAGAGGCATGAACTTGTGAAGTCAGAGTTGGAGTCCACATAAATTACAGTTTTAATAAAGAATATGGAAAAGTCTTGTTTAACTTGGCTGCTCTTTTTATGGACTTTTTTTGAGTTCTCTGAAGCAGTCTTATTTATAAAAGGTGAGTCATTTTTCACTGTATGAGTTTTTGTGGCAACCTACACATAATATCGAACAACTCAATTGCAGTCCATCCTCTTAAAAGATAATCAATCCATTTTTGAGAAACAGCATAGAAATATCTATTTTACTATTATATAATAATTTTTTCCCATTCTCATCCTCAGTATATTTCCAAATTAGATAAGGACATTCTTCTTGCCCTACACTTTTAATAGAGGATTTTATAGGCAGCCAACATTGTAACATCTTTTCTATGGCTGGCAGTAATGTTAGTTATCTTGTAGGCATGTGCTTAAGGAGGCTGTCTCCTTCCATTTCTGTAAAGTCAAAAATCTCATTAAGTGCTTCTACACATTTTGGTTTAAACTGAAAACTGACCAGAAACTTTCATTCTGAAAGCCTCAATATCACAAGTGAGCAAATCACATCCCTTTTTAGCATTGTTGTGTACAAGGCATTCAGGACATTTAGCAAGTAATGTCTTTTCATTTTCTTTGGCAAGAAGTTTATAGAGTGAATGGAATTTGCCAAAATTTACGTTTGAACTGTCTGCCAAATATGCAGATGATTCTAGTTTGTGTTTGTGCAAGATATCAACAATATCTTGTTTTATGTTTTCTCCATCACATGATGCCTCCTACCCCCATGAGTTCCTAGAATGTGGATGCATCTGTAGTTTTCATCGTGTGAGGGGCTCTCAGGGAGTGGCTTTCCCACCAGCAATGCATAGCAGAGCACCTCAGTGCACCAGACAGCCACCTTTTCATTGTCTGTTTTCCCCTAAGTCATTTCTGGGGCAGGTAGTTCAGAGTCCAAAACGTTATTCTCCTAGAGGAGGGTGAAGAAGGGTGTGCTGTGCAGAGATCTCAGAGAAAGTAAGACTGCTTCCTCACCTGCAAGGCCCCAGGTAAGCTCTGGCAGAGATGTTCTGTATTGGCCTCCTATTGATGCCACAACAAAGTACCACAAATTTAGTGCTTAAAACAGCACAAATGTATTATGGTTCTGTAGGTCAGAAATCTGACATGGTTTTCACTGGACTAAGATCAAGGTGTCAGCGGGGCTGCCTTCCTTTCTGGAGGCTCTAGGAGTGAATCAGTTTCCTTGCCTTTTCCAGATTCTAGAGGTACTCTGATTCCTTGGCTCATAGACCCCTTTCTCTGTCTTCAAAGTCAACCACACACCTCTCTGACCTTCTCTTGTGCCTCTATTTCTACATAAAGTTGGGCCTACCCAGATAATCTAGGATAATGTCCCCATCTCAAATTCAGCTGAGTAGCAACCTTAACTGCATTTGCAAACTTAATTCCCTTCTGCCATGTAATGTGACATATTCATAGGTTCCAGGGATTAGGATGTGGACATATTTAGGGAGCTGGTATTCTGCCTACCACACTCTCCCATGTCCTATGCTGCTTTTGCACTTTTACTTTGCTCAAGGGCCAAGCATGCAATTTCAGCCAGGCATATAACTCTTACTGGCATAATCCAACATTCTGTTTCTCC
Organism: Daubentonia madagascariensis; assembly: GCA_023783475.1. Classification (NCBI taxonomy): domain Eukaryota; kingdom Metazoa; phylum Chordata; class Mammalia; order Primates; family Daubentoniidae; genus Daubentonia; species Daubentonia madagascariensis. The sequence continues at coordinate 1,763,870 of JAKFHU010001831.1, forward strand.
TAGCTTTTCTAGGAGCGGAAAGTGAGCACTGGGGTCAGGTGAAAGGAAGTAGAGAAACTCAGGGTCTCTGTCACTTCCTCAGTGGCCCAGGTTCCCCATTCAGCAATAATTCCTTAGATCCAACCACAGCCGTACAGGATGGAGAGAGGCAGTCAGGAGAGATGTACTCTCTCCCCATGCCCAGGTCTCACTAGCAGGGGTATACAGAACTTCTCCCCTCTTGAGTATAGTGTTCCTTGGTGTGCAATAGGTTGCCTCCAGAGCCTAAAGAGGTGTCCCACACTCCGTGCTTCCTTTTTTGTGAAACAGGACTTAAGACACAGCAACTTGTCTTTTATGGAGTGGATATCCTGGCATTGCCCTATCATTATACCCTAAAATTTTACTGAAGTAGCAAGTCCCCAAATCTTCATAGAGTATCTCCTACCCTGTGGAGCATATGTGTCCTACCAAGGCCTCCAGCATGCTGGCCTCCTCTTGCTGTTCCTTCCCAATTAGCACAATGCCATTGATGTAGTTGTTCAGTGAGATGTTCTGTGGGCTGTCCAGATGGTTCAGGTCTCTTCCAACTACATTATGACCAGGAGAGATCAGGAGAATTAACGTAGCCCTGGGGTAAAACAATAAATTAATTTTATTTTCCATTCCATGTAAATGTGAATGATTTCTGCCTCTTTTCTGATCAGAATAGAAAAAGGACACATTTGCCATGATGGTGGCCAGATACTGTATACTTGTGTCCTTATTAGTCTGCTGTAGGAGATCTGGGCCTGGTTTTGAAATATGTCCATGGGAAGGGAGAAAATGGGAGAAAGTGGGAACTGAGGTAATGAGACATCCAAAAGACAATTCACAATGGAAAATAAAAACAACAACAAAGTTATAAAGAAATCAGTTAAAGATGATGTCAATAGCAGGCCTCAATCGCATCTTCGTGGTTATGAGGCAGGACCTTATAAATACCCAGAAGTCCTTGATAAAAGAAAAAAGGGTCAAGTGTGATAGGGGTTCTCATTTGGTAGGAAAGACAGTGATTCTTATTTTCTAAATATTGAGAATGAAATGAGTGGAGCCTCCTAGTGGAGCTGTTCTGCAGGTAGACACAATGAGGACCTGAGTGCGTGATTCACTGGGGTTGGAAAGGTCCGGCTGGGAATCACTGCATGGTGGAACAAGCTAATGATTTCAAAATGGGTGAGTGCTTCGACGGTGCTTTTCTGTAGAGAGGAGAGAAGTGGATAAAACGTCCCAAGGGACATCTTGGGCTTGGAAGGTAGTAGAAAAAGAATAAGTAATGAAACCAAAATGGAAAATGAGCTTTAAAGGAGTCATCCAAGCTGAAGCTGGAGGTAAATTCAGGAAGGCAATGAACAGTATCTAATGTAGCAGAAAGGTGGGGTCAAAACCAGACAGGAGTGACATTGTGGAATGTAATTTTGATAGCAGCATGGAGGAAGCATAACTGTGATTAGAGAGGTGAAGAGGAAAATGGGAAGTAGTGTTGCACAGGAAGACTGCAAAGCTGAGGCTCTTCATAATGAAAAATTACCGGCTGTTCACTGAGCACTTACCATGAGCCAGGTACTGTTCTAAATTCTTCCTCAGCTTGAGGACTTTGGGGACCCAAGAGCCATTTTATATCTGAAACAATCAGTTTTTTTAAAAATCCACACTCATGATACATTTGGCAATGTAATTCTTTCAGAACCTTTGTTGGTTTTCACTTGATTTCATTAAGCTTCTGGGCTAATTGTCACATCCATCAATCTATGGGAGACTTGACACCCTGTTAGGCTTAATTAATGGTACTCATAACTTCTCAGGGACCATGCTCTTGTTCCCTTTTTCTTTTTAACCAATTAAAACTATTTAGAGGGGCACACTGTATTTTCAATCAGAGATCTTAACAAAATACGTGATGGCTGTACCTTTGACCTTCTCATGGCCCCGACCTATATCTTAAAGGTCATGTACTTGATTTTGTCTCTTCCTTTAAGCTGTGTCTTCATTTGTTTAATAAGTAAAATATATATCATACTATATTGTGATAAATGCCATAAAAATATAAAGTGTGAGAATGGAATAACAATAGTCATAGAGTTGCAATGTAGGTGTGGTCCCAGAAATGTCCCAACAATTTGGCACTTGAATAAGTAACTGAGGGGTGAGGGAGCAGTCACATGAATACCTGAGGTGACATTTTCCAGTTAGAGAAGGTGGTAGGGCAAAGCCCCAAATGCTATTGTTATTATGTGACAAAACACCAAGGACGCCAATGTATCTAGAGCAGAGTGAGCTGGAAGACAACAATTTTAATGGTTTAAGAAGTCCTAAACTGTACTAGAGAGGACCAAGCATTGCATCCTTCTTTTCTTGATTAATGAAGCAACATTTATCAGATGTAAGTTTCAACAAATGCAAGAGAATGTGTTTGAGTTTTTTCCTTCTGTTTCATAAATCCATTGATTCTCATGTCAGGATTCTAGAATCATGTTTATAGCTTTATTATTCTTACACCTTTGTTTTTGTTTATTATTATTATTATTATTTTTTTGAGACAGGGTCTTGCTCTGTTGCCCAGGCTAGAGTACAGTAGTGTGATCATAGCTCACTGCAACCACAAACTCCTGGGCTCAAGCAATCCTCCTGCCCCAGCCTCCTGAGTAGCTGGGAGTACAGGTACATGCCCATGCCTGGCTACTTTTTCTAGTTTTTGTAGAGACCAGGTCTCTCTATGTTGCTCAAGCTAGTCTTGAACTCCTGACCTCAAGTGATCCTCCTGCCTTGGCCTCCCAAAGTGCAAGGATTATAGGTGTGAGCCACCATGCCTGGCCTGTTTTTTTTTTTAAATATGTGGAATAGCTAACCACTTCTTGCACTTCTTAATCAATGCTGATTTTTCTTATGGAATTTTTTCCTTCTATGTAAATTTTACAGTATATATTTCAAGTTCCTCATAATTCCCTTCAGGAAAATAAGATTGCATTGAATTGAGATGTTCTAGAAAATTTGACGTTGTATAATATTAAGTCATCTATCCAAAAGAATGTGATATGTTTCTATTTCTTTAGACCTAGTTTTTATATCACTTTAATGTCTTCTCACAGAGATATTGGTATCCTTTGTTAGATATTAAACTATATTTTCTGTGTGCTTTTTGCTGGTATGAATAATTAATCTGCAGATTGCATTTGGGCATAAACTTCTCCAGTTTATTTTCTTCCAAGCCCCCAATCCGGTGACTTAGGCCCTGGGAAGGTTTTTTCCTCTGAGCTCTGCTTAACACTAACATTAGACCACTAATAGCCAACTTAAGTGGGAGAGGCGGGTGAGGCCAGCATCAGGTTGTAGTGTCGAGCGCTCATCACATCTCCTTACACAACGGAAAATACGCCAACCAGAAATTTTCACTTAATATAATTATATATTATATTAATTATATATAACATTCTATATTCTATTCTTTAGGATATGCTGGCAACACAAGCTTACAGGTCAAAATACAAGTCGCATGAAAATAGAAGATCTCTGAAAGATCATCTGAGCTAGCAAATAGGATTTATTGTAATAATCTAAAATTATACTTTTAGAAAAAAATTATTTTATTGAATGAGATGAGCATTTTAGTAATATGAAGCAGGCATAAACAGTCCCCCCAAACAAATGACATTTTAATATAAAAATGCAATTATTTAAATAAGAAAAGGTAATACTGTGGGCAATGTTGGCCCCACATGCTAAAGATCCTTGGAGAAATCTAGTACAGCATCCTCAGAATTGTTCCTCCAAAGCAGGGAGAGGCTGGGGTATTTGTCCATCCACTCCCATCCTCACTAGTTGAGAGATGTTTCTGGAGCAGTTACTTGCCATGGTCTGGTTAGTGCCTGTATGTGGCTGAGCAAGCTTCCACGTGCTGGAAAAAGATCTCAGGGAAACACACACACACACACACACACACACTTTCTTTTTATTAAAGTGTGTCCAGCTGTTATATTTTGTCTAAATATTTTCTCTACTCTCTATATGATACTGTCTCTCCTTTGTAGATTTTTATTTTCCAGATATTATATTCCCATTTCAAGTCTTCAACCTTCAGCTTTCTTGTATATTTTCCATTTCTTTACTCCTTCCTGTGCCTTCTCTGAGAGTGCCTCCAACTGCTCTCGCAGAATTCTAATTAATATTTGTATCTGTTTTTGTCTGTTTTCAAATTAATTGATTTGTGCTCTTATCTGTATTACTTCCTTCTTTCTACTTATGTTGGGTTTAATTTGCTCTTTTTCTAGTTTCTTAAGGTGGAAACTTAGATCATAGAGCAATTTTTCTCAAATGAGCATTTAATGCTCTAAATTTTTCTCAAAGCCCTACTTTAGCTGTATCCCACAAGTTTGGATATGTTGTTTTTGCATTTATTTTCAATTACAATATTTTCCAATTTACCTGTGACTTCCTCTCTGACCCTAGGATTGTTTAGAAAAGTGTTGTTTGTTTTCCAAATATTTGGAGATTTTCCAGATCACTTTCTGTTATCTGATTCATATTTTATCTGTTTCCATTTTGCTTTTACCACTTCAATTGAGTTCTTTATATAACTGATTGTATTTCATGATTAATAGTTGCTTTAGTTCTTGCTGTTTTATATTATTAATATACTTCCTTTTCTCTTTGATATTGTTATACTAATGTTTATTACTGGATTAAATGGATTTTAGTCTTTTCTAAAGAGTTGCAGGCACTTGAGATAGAAACCTGTTGGTATACAGGAGCTTGTTGTAATCTGCAGCTGCAGGTGAATTCAGAGGGACCAAGGGGATATGGGAAAGACCTCTATGTTCTGCTATTTCCACCACTTGCATCTCCCAGATCCATGCGTGCCAGCACCCAAGAACATCCCTATAACCTCATATCCCCCCTCAGTTGATTATATCATCAGCATGGCACAGATAATGGTTTCACGTACAGACCTGTCCTTACTAAATTTGAAAACAAACAGCAGAGTGAAAATGAAGCAACACAGTGAGAGTAAACTTCATTCCTTTGTCTGTAAAGGAAAATGTCCTTCACAGTCTTTGCATAAATTAATAGAAATGAAGGCATTATTAAGATCTGATCTCTCAGACCATTCTCCTTGAGTTTATGGAAGTTCCTTTATGGCACTTTCCATACAGTGACAGGAAAATCCTGAGGGAAAATGAAGCTATTCAGCCTGATAGAGTCATGGCAATCAGCCAGGTCCCTGTGTCATAAACAGATGTCAGGCAGCGTGGTGCTAACTATACTCCTCAGTTCTTGGCAACTATCAACAGTTACCTGTGCGAGACTGTGCTCTTGTTCATTATTTATCAAGTTTCCCCTCCCTCTCTCCCTCCCTCCATTCCTTCTTTGCTTCCTTCCTTTGACCTGTACACTCTACTTATCTTTCACACTCTTCCATTTCATCCCCACTGGCTTAAAAACTATTTCGAGGACACCAGGCAGCCTTCCTCTGGGCCTTTGCAGTGGGCATTCCTACTATCTGGATTGTTTTCCCTTCAGATGTCTGGGTGATTCACTCAACTGCCTACTTCTAGACTTTGCTTAAATCTCACCTTCCTAGTGAGGCCTGTTCTGTCCATCCTGTGTAAAAATGGGAACCCATGCTTCTCCCTACCCCCAAACTCAATTTCCCACAAACTGCTTTATTCTCTATAGCAGTTGGTACCAGCTAATCTACAAAATAATTTACTTCTTTTTGATGTTTGTTGCTTATGTTTTCCTCTCCGACTAGGATATAAGCACTACTAAGGCAGGAATTTACCTTTTTGGTAATTGATGTTACTTCTTAAAATTGTCGTGAGCACATCCTTGATACTTAGTAAGTATGTTACATTCATAAATGAGTGAATGGATGATGAATAGGACATGGACTTTCACAATTAAAAATTGAACTCACTATATTTTTGCCCAAACCACTCACCTCCATTTATCCAAGCCAGATGACTAGAATAGCCCTGGTCTTGCCATTACTTACTTCACTTGCTCTTCTGTTACCTTCTCGCCATCCCCACTGTCAGCTCCTCTGGACCAGGAGCTCATTGTCTCACCTTTGCTTGAGTCACTGCAAAGTCCCTTAAGCCCATTTGCCTTTGTTCTGTTACCCATTTAATCCTTCCCTCTCACATAGCCCACGGGGATGTTTCTAAAGTATACATATAATCTTGCTACTCTTTTTTGCTTACTATACTTTTGTGACTCCCATATGTTCAGGATAATGGACAAATGCCCCATCATGGTATATAAGTATGTCCGTAATGTGTCCTTGCCAAATGCCACAGCCACATCTCCCATTTTGGTTTCAGTTTCTGCTCACACCTGACTAGCTTCCTGGTGTCCCACTGGCTCTCTTCCTTCTCTGACTTGGAAGTAACCCTTCTCCACCTAGTTTCTTCCTCTCCCTAATTTAAGGCACAATTCAAGTTTTGTCTCCCCCAGGCTTAATTTTCTGTCCGTCTTACCTGCTCCCATATCCCTACCATTATTACTTCCATTTGTAATGTTAGTTTATTCATTTATCTCCCACGCTGCATTGTAAATTCCACTGGGGCAAAAGATGTCTTTCAACTCAATATGACTAGGTCCTGGGAAAGACTATAGTGTAGAGTCATAAATGTTTTATAAAATAATATGTAAAGAACTGAGGGGACTGTTTGTATATTTCACTTTCACCAGCTTCGGATGGTTCTCCTGGTATGTGAAATGCCTTAGGTAAGATTTTATTTTGGCAAGTAAGTCTAGTGGAGACAAGCAGGACTGTACGGTCAGCCAGATCTGGGTGAAATTTTAACGCTGTGATACCATATTTTAGGGGTTTAAAGTAGAGCCAGACTGGTTAGTTTCCAAATAGGTCTCATCCAGGTATTTCCTTGAAAATATCTTTTTCTTATTTTTTTAAAGCAGTATGCTAACAGCTTCTGTGATATATTCCATCTAGACTTAACATTTTCAGTAGTTGCAGAGCAAGCAGGAGCTTTTTCTTCCTTAGTTTCTACAGGCCCAAGAGCCTGGATGACACACCCATCCTTTCTGGTTAAGGTGTATGTGTGAGGATGACTGGCCTAAGTCTAAATGAAAGAGAAGGACACAGGAGATGTTTAAGCATTTTGAAAGGATAAAATTGTCAAATGTTGTCTAATACGTGTCTGAGATATCTGGCCTATGCCAGATATGCTCTGCCCAGCTGGACCCCAGGTACTCTGACTGAAGTCATTTATCTCCACCCAGAGATATGGTACCATCCCCTCTCATAGCAATGGAGGAACTCTGGACAGATGGGTCCCAAGTGGCTGATGGAAGGTGGGGACAGAAATATCCCCTGGCATGTGTGTTTTCTCAGTGGTACAGGGTCTTCCAATAGTAACAGGTGCTCTGAACAAGTGGGACCCAGGTGCTCTGACTATAGGTAAGAGCATCAGGCTCTTCAAGCACAGGTGTGGTGCTGGCTTCTTTGACTGTTACAGATGTACTCTGGTCTGATGTGCCCCAGGTGGTCTGACTATGGAAAAGGCCAGCTATGGTGCTGGCTTTTCCCACTGTAACAGATGTGCTCTGGCTGGACAGGTCCCAGGTGATCTGAGCAGAAGGAAGGACAGATGTGTCTTCTGGAACATATTCCTTCTTAGTGATGCTGCACCTTCCAGTAGTAGTAGGTGTGTTTTGACTGGGCTGGAACCAGCAGTACTGACTATAGGCAGGAAGGAAAATGTTTCCTAGGACATGTGCTCTCAGCAATGCTGGCCTCTCTGATTGCAGCAGGATGCTGTAGGTCAACAGGACCCCAGTGCTCTGGTCTAAGCCTCCCCCATCATGAGCTATGGTTCTGGGTGTCCCCTCACCATTCTGCCCCAAAGCTGAGTGCTCTAGACATGAAGGTGAGGCATCTGGGATATACACAATGACCCCAAAGCTGCCACTATCTATAAGGGCTGCCAATACCACAAATACAAATGTGTATGGATTGGTTTTGGCAAAAAGTGGGTAATAGTCCTTGGTGCTATACCTACTAGTGGTGGCTCCAGAGCAAGAAAGAGTGGCTGTACCAACAGGGAAACCAACTGACATGCCACCAAAGGCCACTGGGTGCTGACTGGGATACTGTATTAGTCCATTTTCTCTTGCTATAACAGAGTACCACAGACTGGGTAATTTATAAAGAAAAGAAGTTTGCTTAGCTCCTTGTTCTGGAGGCTGGGAAACCTAAGAGCATGGTGGCAGCATCTGGTGAGGGCCTTCGTGCTGTGTCATAACATGGTGCAGGGCATCACATGGTGAGAGACAAGTTGTATTAGCTCAGTTCTCCCTTCCTCTTCTCATAAAGCCACCGGTCCCATCACAGGGGCCCGTGCTGATGACCTTATCTAATCGTAATTAGCTCCCAAAGGCCCCACCTCCAAACACCATCAACATATGAATTTGGGGATTAAGTTTCCAACACATGAAATTTGGGGGACACATTCAAACTGTAGCAGATGCCAAAGGTGGAGTGAAGTGGCCTCACATATCCAAAACCTGACTGAGTTGTGCTGCCATTGGGTATATGGGCTGCAGTAGAAGTTAAGTCTGGTGCTTGTGCTGAGGCTGCCAGGTTTCCCAAAGGGAAAAAGCTGTTAAAACTGTTGGAGAGAGACGAGAAGATAACAGACTGGGGAATGGGCAGGGTATCCATATTGATGTCCCTGGAGTCAAAGGCAGGCTTGGATACTGAGTCTGAAGAGGGGCTGCCTGCTGGAGTGGAGGCAACTACAGAATCGGTGCTAGGTGGGTCAGAAGAGATGGGACATTAGGGAGGGTGGCTCCCTGTGGAGGCCCATTGGGACCCCCAAATTTCAGCTGAGGGGTGGTTCCTGCCCCAAAGGGAAGGTTGCAAGTTTGGGTAGGCCTGCTGACTGTAAGAGCGGGTGGGCTGGTGGAAACTGGCTGTTGCAGGGGATATCTGCTCCAGGCTGGGATGGGCCTGGTCAAATGGGAGGAAGCTTACACTGGATCCTGTGGGAGACCTGAAGATGAAAGCTTGTGAAAGGGGATTGGTAGTTTATACCAAAGCACAAAGCAGGTTTGAGGTTGAGTCTGCAGATTACTGGCTGCAGTGATGGAAATGATTGAGGAGCCAGTGACGGGCTGGCCTGTGAAGATGCGGGTACTGGTGGAAGGGTCTGTAAGAAAGAGGGAGAAAAACCCACACACAAAGGGGTAGATGACTCAATTCTGCAGGAGGTGGGCTTGAAGGAAATGGTGAGGGGTTAGGAGATGTGGTGAGGTCTTAAGTAGAGATCTGCAGATAAGGGGCTGAAATGGAAATGAGCTTTATTCTCATTTCTAAGTGGAACTCCCAAAATGATATTGAACTTAAGGAAAGAGACAGCTGGAACAGAAAAAAAATGATTTGGACATCTTGTTTCATGATCTGTCATGATCTATATACGGTATGGGGGTTGGTACAGGGGAAGAAGGGATTGGGGGCCTAGAAGACAGGAGAGCCAAGTCAGTGACTGATAAGGTGGTAGTATCTGAAATCTGCAAGGTGAAAGTGGCCAAGGGTGGGGTGTCTGCAGTCCCTGCAGCAGGCAGGGCGGAAGAAGGGACAGGCTGAGTGACACTGCTTTCTGAAGGGGCCTCAGCTTTATCTTCTAGAAACATGTGGTTGCATTGACAGTCTGCTTTCTTCTCCAAGCCTAGCTCTTCTCCAGTGACTATACAAAAAAGCTTAGGAGGCTGAGCAGCTCACTTAGACCTCAAAACAATGGCAGAAGCAGTAGCAGCAGCGGGGTGTTGGAATTTTGTTTACAGTGTCTACAGCTGGCACTTGTTGGTGGAGAGTTCCTGTTTGACAGTGTATCTGAAACCTTTCCTCCCTGTGTCTTCTCTGTTTTCAGAGGGAACTGGACCAATGAACCATTTCTCCAAAGAGGCAGGAATCCTCTGCCAGGGCTGCACGAGCTGGTGATGGCATGGTCTTTGATGAATGAGCTCATGTAATAGCTCTTCACTTTCTCACTCCAGGTGTTTTCTGGGTGGTTGGAATGGAGGTTTCCCTTCAGAGGCCCAGGACTGCGTGGGAGGGAAGTTAGGACTCCCTTGTCTGTGGGGGTAGATGCTGATGGTGCACTCCCACTGCTATGGGTTGGGAGTAGGGGAGCTTCTCTGATCGCCCTTCAGTCACTATTTACTCTTGCTCCATCTTCACTATCCATTTCTGGTCTCTCCTAGGGTCCTCAGCTCTGTCTTCTTTGGGGAAGGATCTAGGTAATCTGGATAATACCGACCTCGTAGAGGAGACTGACTGCTCTGATGGCAATGGAGGAGCGTCAGTTTGCACCCTGAATGAAACATCTTAACTGTCCTGAGTGGCTGAACATCTTGGCGTTGCCAGCAGACAGCACCGGTTTCATTTGAGAGACGGGCCTGGACACAGAGGGAAGGACCCCAGAGAGGAGAACAGAGACTGCAAGATCAGATACTGCCTCCTAGAGGTGATGTCAAATCGTGGGGTAAAGGCGCGGAATTGTAAACAGCTGGCGAAGAGAGGTGCAGGGCCAGTGAGGTGCTCCAGACCAAACGGCGGCAAGGTGGGCAGGCGGGTATGAAGCTTGCTGAGGAACTTGCCCACTAAGAGCTGTCTGTGCGCTGCCAGATCCTTGGAGTGGACTGGGGAACTCAGAGAGGAGTCCTGGCTGCCGGCTCCTCCGAGGGGAAGCACACCGTGTTCAGCCCGGTGCAGGTGAGGCGCCATCGGAACACGTGGCAGAGAAAGGGCGCGCGAGCCAAGGGCACGAAGAAATGGCAACGGAGGTCAAAGGGCGAGGTCCAACGGCCCAACCCCTGCCGGACTGTTGAGCTGCGGGCCTTCGCCCACTTGGTTGCAGGCGTTTGGCACACAGTGGGCCGCCATTAGTGGAGATTGTCCAGGACTGTGGAGGCCCGCTCGGTACCTGGCCTGGGGGCGGGAGCTTCAGCAACCACTGTGCCAGTCCTTGCCCCTGGGGTCTCTGGAGGCATAGCCTGCCCAAAGCCAGAGGCAGGGGCGACCCAGATGCTCCCAGGGTAGGGAGCTGGCTAGCAGGGAAAGGAGCTGGGAGGGGGAAGTGGGCGGTGCTGTCTCCAGACTCCGCCCAGGCAGCCGGGGAGACTGCTGCCCGCCGGTGCTAAGGTGGGGAGGAGACCCGAGAGCAGCCGCAGTCGGGCCCAAGAGCCCTTAGCCCCTTCCTTTCAGGCAGACACCACAGAGGACCCAGTTTACCCTCCCTCCACTCCCTGTGTAGGTAGCTCGGAGCTCCTGATGCCGCCTCCTCCAGGAAGCTCTGTATCGCCTCTCCAGGTCCTGGAGCCAGGCAGGACTTCTCTGTGGTTGTCTCAGAAAGGTATGAACATACAGCATTAGCATCTGGGCTGTGAAGGTTTCTGACGTGGGAACCGGGTGCTCAGACCTTCCTGGATGCTGCTTCCCACAACATCCCTGCCTGGTAGACAGGTTCTTGTCTCTTCTTTTTGCATATTTGGTAAAACAGCATTCAAACCTTAGAACCTTCCTCAGCTCACACAGGTGGTAATGGCCCTGCCACGATTTGCTGTCTGATTCCAGAGCTCCTGAATTTAACCACCTGAACTGTGGTGCCTCCTTATCATGTATGCATAGTGTATTACCGTTTCTTACAGTCTTTAGGGTACTTAGCACCATGCATACCTATAATGAGCACAGCCACTGCTTACCAGAAGATCTTCTTTGGCTCAACTCATAAGTTGACCATAGGCCATGCTGGAATCCAGTCTCCTCAGAAGATGTAGGGCAGGGACTGCCAATTGTCAACATATCCCATAGGACATTTCTCTTCAAATTGGCCCTTGCAGACAACCACACAGCTGTCTGTGCAAGGGCAGGAGATGGCACATCAGGTGGGTGCAAAATACACCCTGGCTTAAAATCCTTGTGCCCCAAGGGCACCAGTATCTCTTGTAATAATTCCATAGACCAGATTTCAGGGTCCTGGCCAAAACCGACAACTTACCAGTATTAACTTTTCCAGTCCACTGCATAAAATATATATCCATGTATTTTGATCCTTTTAATTTTCTCTCAGCAATGTTTTATAGCAAGGGTCAGCAAATTACCTTCCATGGGCCAAATTTGGCTTATATCCTGTTTTTGTAAGGCCAGTGAGCTATTAAATAAGAATGATGTTAACATCTTTAAAGGGTTATAAAAAATTAAAAACAACAACAAAACCACCCAAAGAATATGTGACAGAGACCGTATGTGAACTAGAAAGCCCATATTATTTACTATCCGGCCCTTTCCAGAGAAAGTTTGCAACTACTGTTTTGTAGTTTTCTGTGTATAGTCTTGCTTTGCTTTTGTTAATTTATTTCTAAGTATTTTGTGAGATTTTCAAATATTATTTAAGTGGTGTCCTTTAAGTTTTGGTGTTCAAGAGTTCATTGGCAGTACACACAAAATGCATAAATATATGTGTGTATGCATATATAGTGCTTGTTTACACACATACACTTTGTGTACTGGAACCGTGATAAATTTACTTTTTATCATTGGTAGTTTCTTTGCAGATGCCTTTGGGTTTTCAACATACACATAATATTTTCTATGAATCATGTATCTCTGAATAAAGTCAGTTTTACTTCTGTTTTAATCTGCATGCCTTTTATTTTTCTTTGTTATCTTCTACATTCGCAGAGACCAACAATTGTCAGCACAGCAACATCGAGCATTTCTCTTTCTAATTGAGCCTTGCGGCTGACTACACAGCTGTATATGGTTTTCTTCTCCTGGAGCAAGGACATGAGATGCAAATCAGGTGGGTGTAGGATCTATCCTGGCTTAAAAGCCTTATAACCCATGGACAGTAATATCTCTCGTAATAATTTCATAGACCAGCTTTCGAGTCCTGGTTGAAATTGGTAATTTACCAATATTAACTTTCTCAGTCCACTACCATGATATATGTTTATGGGTATATGTGTGTGTGCATGTATGCATGTATACACACATATATGTGTATATATACATGTATACATATGTACTATGTATTGGTATGTGGTAAGATACAGAAAAAACAATTGCCTTTTTACACTGACCTTGTATACTGGCACTTCTTGTAGTTTCTTTGTATATTAGGTAGCATTTCCTACATATACAATGATGTTTGCTAGGTGTAAAGGCACTTCATTTCTTCCTTTTTAATCTGTATGATTTTATTTATTTTCTCACCTTTTACACTTATTGTGATCTCTAGTAAAATGTTTAATGTAAGTGCAGACAATGGACAACCTTTTCCAGCTCCTGATCTGAGGGGAAAAATGTTCAGTATGCTATTAACTGAAGGCTTTTGTAGATCTGCTTCGTCATATAAAGGATGTTCCCTCCAATTCTTTCTATGCTGATTTTTTAAAGGGGGTGTTAAATTTTTTCAATTATTTTGCCCAAAGCTATTGAGATGATCGTATGATTTTTATGTTTATTCTGTTAACATGGTGAATTACATTTATTCATTTTTGAGTATTAAACTCACCTTGCATTTCTGGGACAAACCCCACTTGGTCATGTTAGATCATCCTCTTATATTTGGTTGAATTTAATTTCCTAAGATGTTCTGAAAGAATTTCATGAGGTTTATTAATCCATTGTATCCTTTTCTTGTAAAGTTTTGGTATTAGAATAATGCCAGCCATATAGAATGAGTTAGAAAAAATTGCCTTCTCCTCTATTTTCTGAAAGAGTATGAATAATACTGGTGAAATATATTCCTTATATCTTTAATAGAATTCACCAGTAAAGTCATTTGGACCTGCAACTTTCTTCCTGGAATTTTTTTAGGATTTTGTTGTTCTTTTTTTTTTTTTTAGTTTACTTTTGTGTTTATTTTTATTTTTTTTTAATACTTTTTTTTTTAATTTATTTTTTTAATTTCAGAATATCATGGGGGTACAACACTTTGACCATACACATTGCCCCTGTTCTGCCCATGTCAGAGCCACAATCGTGGTCATCTCCCAAACTGTGCTCCCTGCATCCATTCAGTGAGAGTTTTTCCCATCCCCTCCACCCCCCTCCCGCCCGCCCGCCCTCAGATGAATGTTATTGCCCTGTGTGATGTAAGTGTTCATCAGTTAGTACCAGTTTGATGGTGAGTACCAGTGGTGCTTGTTTTTCCAATCCTGTGACACTTCGCTTCGAAGAATGGGTTCTAGCTCCAACCAGGATAATACCAGATGTGTTAATTCACTGTTGTTCCTTATTGCTGAGTAATACTCCATGGTATACATATACCACATTTTATTGATCCACTCGTGTATTGATGGGCACCTGGGTTGTTTCCACAACTTTGCAATTGTGAATTGTGCTGCTGTGAACATTCGTGAGCAGATGTCTTTATTATAGAATGTCTTTTTTTCTTTTGGATAGATACCCAGTAGTGGGATTGCTGGGTCAAATGGTAATTCTACTTTTAATTCTTTGAGGTATCTCCATATTCTTTTCCATAGAGGTTGTACTAATTTGCAGTCCCACCAGCAGTGTATGAGTGTTCCTATCTGTCCACATCCCCGCCAACATTTGTTATTTGGGGATTTTTTGATATGAGCCAATCTCACTGGAGTTAAGTGATATCTCATTGTGGTTTTGATTTGCATTTCCCTGATGATTAGAGACGTTGAGCACTTTTTTATATGTTTGCTGGCCATTATTCTGTCTTCTTTGGAAAAGTTTCTGTTCATGTCCTTTGCCCATTTTTTAATAGGGTTGTTTGATTTTTTCTTGTTGATTTTCCTAAGTTCTGTATAGATTCTGGTTATCAGCCCTTTATCAGAGGTGTAGCATGCAAATATTTTCTCCCATTCTGTAGGTTGTCTGTTCACTCTAGTGATAGTGTCCTTGGCTGTGCAGAAGCTTTTCAATTTGATAAGGTCCCATGTATTTATTTTTGTTGCTGCTGTGATTGCTTTGGGGGTCGTCTTCATAAATTCTTTGCCTAGGCCAATGTCCATAAGAGTTTTTCCAACGTTTTCTTCGAGAATTCTTATGGTTTCATGTCTTAGGTTTAGATCTGTTATCCATTGTGAGTTGATTTTTGTGAGAGGTGAGAGGTGTGGGTCCAGTTTCAGTCTTCTACATATGGCCATCCAGTTTTCCCAGCACCATTTGTTGAATAGGGAATCTTTTCCCCAGTGTATGTTTTTCTGGAATTTGTCAAAGATCAGGTGACTGTATGAGGTTGGTTTTATATTTGGGTTCTCAGTCCTGTTCCATTGGTCTACGTGTCTGTTCTTGTGCCAATACCATGCAGTTTTGGTTACTATAGCCTTGTAGTATAGTTTGAAGTCTGGTAGACAGATGCCTCCCAATTTGTTCTTTTTGCTTAAGATTGCTTTGGCTAGATGGGGTCTTCTCTGGTTCCACACGAAGCGTAGAATAATTTTTTCTAGATCGGCAAAAAATGATGTTGGTATTTTGATAGGGATTGCATTGATTCTGTAAATTAATTTAGGTAGCAAAGCCATTTTTACTATGTTGACTCTGCCTATCCAAGAGCATGGTAGGGCTTTCCATCTATTTACATCCTCTGCAATTTCTTTTCTCAGTGTTTCATAATTCTCTCTATATAGGTCTTTGACCTCCTTAGTTAGATATGTTCCTAAATATTTAATTTTCTTTGTTGCTATTGCGAAAGGTATTGCATCTTTAATTTGTTTCTCGGCTTGATTGTTATTAGCATATATGAAGGCTATGGATTTGTGTGTATTAATTTTGTATCCTGAGACTTTGCTGAATTCATTTATCAATTCCAGTAATCTCTTGGTTGAATCTTTGGGGTTTTCTATGTATAATATCATATCATCTGCGAATAGTGAAAGTTTGACCTCTTCTGCCCCTATCTGGATGCCCCTGATTCCTCTGTCTTGTCTAATTGCTGTGGCCAGGACTATGTTGAAAAGAAGTGGAGATAGTGGGCACCCTTGTCTGGTGCCAGTTTTAAGGGGGAATGCCTTCAATTTTTCCCCATTCAGTATGATATTGGCTGTGGGTTTATCATATATGGCTTTAATAGTTTCTAGGAATGAGCCATCTATGCCTATATTGTTAAGAGTTCTTATCATAAAAGGGTGCTGGATTTTGTCAAAAGCCTTTTCTGCATCTATTGAAAGGATCATATAATCTTTGTTCTTGCTTTTATTTATATGGTGAATTACATTTATAGATTTGCGTATGTTGAACCATCCCTGCATCTCGGGAATAAAGCCCACCGGATCGTGATGGATTATTTTTTTGGTGTACATTTGAATTCGGTTTGCAAGGATTTTATTGAGAATTTTTGCATCTATATTCAAAAGGGATATTGGTCTGTAGTTTTCTTTTTTTGTTGTGTCCTTTCCTGGCTTTGGTATCAAGGTGATATTGGCTTCGTAGAATGAGTTTGGGAGGATTCCATCCTTCTGGATATTTTCAAATAATTTCTGCAGTATAGGCACCAGTTCTTCTTTGTAGGCTTGGTAGAATTCAGGTGTGAACCCATCTGGTCTGGGACTTTTTTTTTGTGGGTAGATTTTTAATTACTGCTTCAATTTCGGTGCTTGATATTGGTCTGTTTAGAAATTCTGTTTCTTCCTGGTTGAGCCTAGGGAGGTAGTGTGTTTCTAAGAATTTGTCCATTTCCTCCACGTTTTCGTGTTTGTGGGCATAGAGATTTTTGTAGTATTCCAAGATGATGTTTTGTATTTCCATGTTATCAGTTGTGACTTCTCCTTTTTCATTTCTAATTGAGCTTATTAGAGTCCTTTCCTTTCTGCTTCTGGTCAACCTGGCAAGTGGCCTGTCTATTTTGTTTCTCTTTTCAAAGAACCAACTTTTCGTTTCATTGATCTTCTGTATTGTTCTTTTGTTCTCGATTTCATTTAATTCTGCTCTGATTTTGGTTATTTCTTTTCTTCTGCTGGCTTTAGGATTGCTTTGCTCTTCCTTTTCCATTTCCTTAAGATGATTCGTTAGTTTACTGATTTGTGACTTTTCTGTCTTTTGGATGTGGGAATTTATGGCGATAAGTTTTCCTCTCAGGACTGCTTTTGCTGTATCCCACAGATTTTGATAACTTGTGTCCCCATTATCGTTTAGTTCGAAGAATCTTTTGATTTCAATTTGAATCTCCTCCTTGACCCAATAATCTTTCAGCAATAGATTGTTTAGTTTCCAAGTTTTTGGAGGAAGATGTGAGTTTCAGTTGGAATTGATTTCTAATTTTATTCCGCTGTGGTCTGAAAAGATACATGGTATGATTTCTATTTTTTTGAATTTGTTTAGATCTGTTTTGTGGCCTAGGATGTGGTCAATTTTAGAGAAAGTTCCATGAGCTGATGAGAAGAATGTATATTCAGTGTTATTTGGGTGGAGTGTTCTGTAGATATCTGTTAGGCCCAAATGTTCTATAGTTCTGTTTAGGTCTTTTATTTCTCTATTTGTTTTCTGTTTGGAGGATCTGTCCAGTTCCGTCAGTGGGGTGTTGAAGTCCCCTGCTATTATGGCATTGCTGCTTATTATGTTGTCTAGATCTAGCAGTATTTGCTTTATGTACCTGGGTGCTCCTGTGTTGGGTGCATAAATGTTTAGGATTGTTAAATCCTCTTGTGAGATTTTTCCCTTCACCACTATATAGTGTCCATTTTTGTCCTTCTTTACTTTTATTGCTTTAAAGTTTATGTCATCTGAAATGAGGATGGCTACTCCAGATTTCTTTTGGTTTCCATTAGCCTGAAAAATTGTATTCCATCCTTTTACCTTGAGTCTGAATGCGTCTTTGTGTGTAAGGTGTGTTTCCTGAAGACAACAGATACTTGGTTTGTATTTTTTAATCCATTCAGCCAGCCTATGTCTCTTCAATGGGCAGTTCAAGCCATTTACATTTATTGAGAGAATTGATATTTGGGATAAATTTCTGATTATTCTGTTGGGTGGTATCTTTTGTTTTACCTCTTGCGTCATTGTGGAATCTGGTTTCTGGGGTTTTAGCTTTTGCGTAGTTTTACATAGGTGGGTGTCTGTTGCTCTGTTTAGTGTATAATGCAGGTCTAAGCATTTCTTGCAAGGCCGGTCTGGATTTCGCAAATTCTATCAGTGATTGCTTATCTGGAAACGTCTTTATTTCTCCCTCATGTAAGAAGCTTAGTTTGGCAGGATACAGAATTCTGGGTTGACCTTTGTTTTGTTTTAGGAGATTGATAATGTCTCCCCATTCCCTTCTGGCTTGTAAGGTTTCAGCTGAGAAATCTGCAGTTAATCTGATTGGTTTCCCTTTGTAGGTTACCTGCTCTTTTCGTCTTACAGCTCTGAGGAGTGCTTCTTTTGTGTTTACTTTGGTCAGTCTAATAATTATGTGGCGTGGTGAATGCCTTTTCACATTGACTCTCCCAGGAGTCCTGTGTGCTTCTTGTACTTGGATATCGAGATTTCTGGCTAAGCCATGGAAATTTTCCTCTATTATTCCTTCAAATAAATATTCCAGCCCATGCGAATTTTCTTCCTCTCCCTCAGGGATACCTATGATCCTTATGTTTGGCCTCTTTACATAATCCCACATTACTTGTATGCTTTTTTCCTGCCTCTTGTTTTTGTGTTCTTTCTCTTCGGCTGATTTATTTAGCGCATAGGAGCTGTCTTCTAGCTCTGAAATTCTTTCCCCTGCATGGTCCAGCCTATTCTTAAGGCTTTCCACTGTGTTTTGTAGATCCTTGAATGCTTCTTTCATTTCTATGATTTCTATTTGATTTTTCCGTAATATTTCTATTTCTTTGGAGAATTTTTCGTTCATTTCTTGCATTTTTCTTGTGGTTTCTTTGTGCTGGGATTCAATTTTCTCTTGAATTTCATTGAGCTTTCTTATAATCCATAAACGAAATTCCTCTTCTGTCATTCTACCCATTTCATTTGGGTTGGTATCCATTGCTGAGGAACTGATAATTTCTTTTGGGGGTGACTTTTCACTCTGATTTTTCATGTTCCCTGAGTTCTATCGCTGGTTTTTTCTCATCTGGCCTCTTGGTCGAGAGCTGGGGGTGTTAGAGCTAGTTTATGGCCCTGTCACCAGGCCCACAATTATTGTTCCTTGGCAAAGCCAGGGAGAGAAGTAGTGGCCTGTATTGCCTTAGGTATATTTTAGCAAGTTTGGTGGATCTTGAGTTAACTCTGACCTGTGGTCTTCTCCTCTTCCCAGTGGAGTGTGGTGAGAATGACCTCCCAGCTTGGGCTCTGAGCTAATGAATTGTACTTGAGGATATGAGTCCTCCGCTCCCTATTAGCTAGGTATTCTGTTATGTCCGTGGCAGACTCTGATTCCCCAGTTGGTGTATGCGAAAGCCCCGTGCTTTGGGAGGGGCCTTGTAGCTCCTAGGGGTTACTTTGACCGTGCTCCTCCTGAGGTGCAGGTAGAAACACAATTTCTTTTGGCTGCAGTGTGAGAGCTGAGTTGGGAAAATTCTACACAGCTCAGAGGTTGCTCATCTAGCCACGTGTGTCTGCCCTTCTGACGTGTGTCTCCGCGTGATACTGGTTGATAGGGGGATCTCCAATTGTGCACCCCTTTTCCACCACTAGACCCCAAGGAGAGGCGGGTGGCCGTCTCTATCCCCAGCAGTCTCCACCGGGGGGATGTTCCCACGGGGAGGGGGGAATAGTGGCCACTGGAAGCTCTCTTGGATGGCATGAAATTCCCTATTGAAGTGGGCAGGATTATGGGGAGCTGCTCTGGTTCAGCCTGTGTCTCTTGAGGTATTTGGTTGTCATGGGAACCAGCAGTTATACCAAATGAGTCACTATAGCCAGCAACCTTCAAAATGACCGATCTCTGGGGTACAGGAGGGCTGGGACCTGAAGGGCGGGCACTAGGACCAGCACGTAGCGGACTTGTCGGAGGCCAGAGCCGGGGTAGCGGAACCAGATGGACGAGCTGCAAACTGTTTCCAATTCCCAAAGGTCGCGCCGCTACAGTTCCGGGGTCTCGTCCCGCCTGGAACCCACGGATGCAGCTGTCCCTGGCCACCACAGGCAAAGCCTGTCTCGCCCCAGCAGAAGAGCCCCAGTCCGGGACGGGGCGGAGCTAGAGACGCGGCTCACGGCTCCGCGTGGGCGGCTGTAAAGATGGCGGCCGCCGCCAGCCTGGCGCACAGCCGGGCTCCGATCGCGCCAGGAGCGCAGTTTTTCTCCACCGGCCGCAGTGGCAGTTGCTAGCAGCCTCTAAGGGCGTGTCCCGCTCTCCGTTAAACTCCTGGGCCCAGTCCCGCTGACTTCTAGTGGCGCAGTGCCGGCCTGTGGGTTCCCGCGCACTGTCCCGGGAAGCTGTATCTCGGTCCCCGCCCAGTTCCTCCCCAGCCCTCAGCAGTCTCTGTATATTGCAGGTGCGAGTTGTGTCTGGCTCTCGCAACTTCCTCCTGTCCACAGGGCTCGCCGTCCTGAGCAACCGCTCTGTCCCAACTCTGGGCTTGTCCCTGACTGCGTGTATGGGGAGGCGCGTAACCGCTTGGGGGGCAGGTCGCGCTGCGCCGACCTGGCGAGCGCGTCCTTCCCGCGCTCTGGGATCTATTGTGCTCCGTGCGCCCTCTGATCTTTGTGAAAATTTTGTACCTGTTTTCTTGGGCTGGGCATTCGGCGTTGTTTCTCTGTCATTCGCAATGCTGTTTTCGGAGTGAGCGGTCTGTGCTCACAGGTAGCCGATGATGTTTTTCACCTCCTTCCCTGGGAGCGGTGCGGTGGGAGGACTCTATCACACCGCCATTTTTTCCCAGGATCAGGATTTTGTTATTCTTGCAGTATCTTTCAGATCTGCATTCGTACCCCATTTTTATTCATGATGTTGGTAATTCTTTTTGTTTTTTTACGGCTTTATTGAGATATAGTTCACATACCCATATAATTTACCCATTTAAAGCGTACAATTCAGTGGTTTGTGGTACATTCATGTCTATGTGCAACCATTACCAGAGTCAATTTTAGAACATTTGATCACCTCAAAAAGAAATCCCTCCTATTCAGCTACCAGCCTCTATCCTCCAACCCCACAATCTCTAGGAAGCCACTGATCTGCTTTCTGTCTCTATGGGTTCCATGTTTTAGACATTTCATATGAATGGAACCATATAATATCTGGTTGTTTGTGTCTGCTTTCATTTATCATAATGTTATCAAGGTTTATCCATATTCTAGCATGGATATTTTTATGGCCAAATAATATTCCATTATATGGATACACCATATTTGTTTATCCATTCATCACTTGATGGGCATTTGAATTGTTTCTACCTTTTGGCCATTATGAATAATGCTATAAAAATTTATGTACAAGTTTTTGTGTGGAGATATGTTTTCATTTCTCTTGGGTACATGCCTTGAAATAGAATTATTGGGTCATATGGTAACTTTATTTTTAACAGTTTGAGGAACTAGCAGACTGTTTTCCAAAGTGGCTGCACCATTCTACATTCCCACCAATAGTGCTTGAGGGTTCCAATTTCTCCATGTTCTTGCCAACACTTGTTATTATCTGACTTTTTGATTATAGCCATCCTAATGGGTATAAAGTGGCATATCATTTTAGTTTTGATTTGCATTTCCGTGATGACTGATGTGGTTAAACATCTTTTCGTGTGCAAATTGGCCATTTGTATGTCTTCCTAGGAAAAATTTCTGTGCAGTCGAAACTGGTAGAAACCAGTCCAAATCAGTCTAAACCAGTCTAAACTGGTTAAAACTAGCCTAAACCAGTTAAAGCCAGTCCACAGCTGTCTAAACTGGTTAATACCAGTCTAACCAGTCAGAACTAGTCCAAGCTGGTTAAAACCAGTCAGACCCAGTCTAAACCTGTAATAATCAGTCCAAACCAATTAAAACTAGCTGAAACCAGTTAAAACCAGTCCAGATGTATCTAAACCAGTTAAAACCAGTCTAAACTGGTCCAATCCAGTCTAAAGCAGTTAAAGCCAGTCAAAGTTAGTTAAAATCATTCCAAACCAGTCTCAACCAGTTAAAACCAGTCTAAGCTGATCAGAACCAGTCCAAACCGAGTCCATACCAGTTGAAACCTGTCCTAACTGGTCCAAATAAGTCCAAACCAGTTAAAACCAGTCCAAAGAGATCAAAAGTGATTAAAACCAGTCCAAACCAGTTAAAAACAAGAAAAGAAGAGAGAAGATCCAAGTAAACACAATCAGAAATGAAAAAGGAGACGTAACAACAGATACCACAAAACTACAAAAGATCATCAAAGACTATTATGAACAACTACACACAAACTAGAAAACTAGAGGAAATGGATAAATTCTTGGAAACATATAACTTCCCAAGATTGAAACAGGAAGAAATAGAAAACCTGAGCAGACCAATAATGAGTAGCAAGATTGAATCAGTACTAAAAAAATCTTCAAACAAAGAAAAGACCAGATGTATTCACAGCTGAATTCTGCCAAATACACAAAGAAGAACTAATTCCAGTTCTCCTGAAACTATCAAGGAGGAGGGAATTCTCCCTGACTTATTCTATGAAGCCTGTATCACCTTAATACCCAAACCAGACAAGAATACAACAAAAAAAGAATAATACAAACCAATATCCCTGGTGAACATAGGTGCAAAAATCCTCAACCAAATACTAGCAAACTGAATCCAACAGCACATCAAAAAGATAATATACCATGATCAAGTGGGTCTTATACCAGGGATGCAAGGATGGTTCAAAATATAGAAATCAATAAATGTGATACATCACATCAACAGAATTAAGGACAAAAATCATATGATCATCCCAATAGATGCAGAAAAAGCATTTGATAAAATTCAGCATTGCTGAAAGATAAAAAAACCTCAACAGAGTAGGCATGAAAGGAACATACCCCAAAATAATAAACACCACATATGACAAACTCACAGCCAATATCATACCAAATGGGGAAAAGTTGAAAGCATTCCCTCTAAGAACTGGAGCAAGACAATGATGCCCACTTTCACTGCTCCTATTCAACATAGTACTGGGAGTCCTAGCTAGAGCAATCAGGCGAGAGAAATAAATAAAAGGCATCCAAATTGGAAAAGAGGAAGTCACATTATCCCCATTTGCTGATAATATGATCTTATATCTAGAAAAACCTAAAAACTCCACAAAAAACTCTTAGAATTAATAAATGAACTCAGGAAAATATCAGGATACAATGTCCATGTACAAAAATCAGCACTTCTATACACCAATAATGACCTAGCTGAGAACCAAATCAAGAAGTCAATCCCATTTACAATAGTTACAAAAAACCAAAATACCTAGGAATACATTTAACCAAGGAGGCAAAAGATCTCTACAAGGAAAGCTACAAAACACTGATGAAAGAAGTAGTAGACGATGCAAAGAAATGGAAAAACATCCTGTGCTCATGGACTGGAAAACTTAGTATTGTTATAATAACCATACTGCCCAAAGCAATCTACAGATTCAATGCAATCCCTATCAAAATACCAATGTCATTTTTCACAGAATTAGAAAAAACAATCCTAAAATTCATACAGAACCAAAAAAGAACCCAAATAGCCAAAGCAATCCTAAGCAAAAAGAACAAAGCTGGAAGCATTGCCCTACCTGTAGTAGAGCATCACCCTACTACAAGGCTATAGTAACCAAAACAGGATGGTACTGTCATAAAAACAGACACGTAGACCAATGAAACAGAATAGAGAACCCAAAGATAAAGTCACATACTTACAGCCAACTGATCTTTTACAAAGTCGACAAGAACATACACTGGAGAAAGGACATCCTTTCCAATAAATGGTGCTGGGAAAATTGGATTGTCATGTACAAAAGAATGAAATTGGACCCCTATCTCTTGCCATACAGGAAAATCAACTCAAGATGGATTAAAGACTTAAATGTCAGACCTGAAACTATAAAAATATTAGAATAAAACCTAGAGAAAACCCTTCCTTCTAGACATTGGTCTAGGCAAAGAATTCATGACTAAGACCTCAAAAGCTCAAGCAAGAAAAACAAAAATGGACAAATGGTACTTAATTAAATTAAAAAGTTTCTGCACAGCAAAAGAAATCAACAGAGTGAACAAACAACCTGCAGAATAGAAAATATTTGCAACTGATGCTTCTTACAGGGGACTAATATCCAGAATTTACAAGGAATTCAAACAAATCAACAACCAAAAAACCCCAAATAATCCCATTAAAAAGTGGGCAAAGGACATGAGTAGACATTTTTCAAAAGAAGACATACAGATGGCCAACAGACATGAAAAAATGCTCAACATCACTAATCATCAGAGAAATGCAAATTAAAACCACAATAAGATACCATATTACACTAGTCTGAATGACTATTATTAAAAAGATGAAAAATAACAGATGTTGGTGAGGATGCAGAGAAAAGGGAACTCTTACACACTGGTGGGAATATAAATAAGTACAACCACTATGGGAAACGGCATGGAGATTTCTCCAAGGACTAAAAGTAGAATTACCTTTCTATCTAGCAATCTCTATTGGGTATCTACCCAAAGGAAAAGAAATCATTATATCAAAAAGAGACCTGCACTCGTATGTTTATTGTAGCCCTTTTCACAGCAGCAAAGATATGGAATCAACCTAACTGTCCATCAATAAATGATGGGATAAAGAAAATGTGATACACATTAAATTGGAACTAATCAGTCAACACTTATGTGCACGTATGGAAATAACATTCATCGGAAATCAAGCAGGTGGTGAGGGAGGGGGTGGGTAAAGTCACACCTGATGGGTATAATGCACACTATCTGGGGGATGGGCACACTTATAACTTTGACTCAAATGGTACAAAAGCAATTTATGTAACCAAAACGTTTGTACTCCCATAATATTCTAAAATTTAAAAAATGTGGTACACATACACAATGGAATACTATTCAGCCATTAAAAAGAATGAAATCATGGCTATTGCAGCAACATGGATGGAACTGGAATGAAACAAGTCACACACTGGAAGACAAATACTGAATGTTCTCACTTATACGTGGGAGCTAAATAATGTGTACACGTGCATGTAGAGTGTGGAATGATAGACCCTAGAGACTTGGGAGGGTAAGAGGGTGGAGGGGAGTGAATGATGAGAAATTACTTAAGGGGTACAATGTACGTTATTCAGGCGATGGATAACCTGAAAGTCCTGACTTCAACCACTACACAATCTATGCATGTAACCAAATTACACTTGTACCCCATCAATTTATACACATTTTAAAAAAAGAAAACATTGTGCTAAATGACCAAAGGCAGACACAAAAAGCCACATATTTTGTGATTCTATTTATATGACACATACAGACTAGGCAAATTTGTAGCAAAAGAAAGTAGATTATGTTTGCTTGGAGTTGGAGGTAAGTATAGGGATTATCTCTCACTGGGCATGAGGGATATTACTGATATGATAAAAATGTCCTATAACTTGGTTATGATGACAGTTGCACAACTCAGTAAATTTACTAGAAAATGTTATACAGTACACTTAAAATGGGTGAATTATATGGGATGTAAATTATACCTCATGAAAATTGTCAAAAAGAAAATTAAAGAAATAGATCAAGAAATGAGAAAGTGTAAAAAAAATTCAGAATAGCAAATTATTATCAAATTTATTGGAATAGGGTAAAATGTATAAAATAGGCCATTAAGTGCTATAATGCAAACATGTAGTATTTACAAAGAGAATTTATTTTAAACATTTTAAATTTGAAAAACATTTCTACTATGAAAAAGTTAAAAGATATAGCAGGTCCTCACTTAACATCATGGATAGGTTCTTGGAAACCGTGCCTTTAAGTGAAATGATGTACTGTATGCTGTAGAATCTTAACTCTTGTTTATAGCAGTTAGGCTATAGTAAAATTGGCTTTGTTATACAGTATGTCATTTGGCTTAAAGTCACAGTTTCCAAGAACTTATTGACAATGTTAAATGAGGACTTACTGTTTAAGGAAAAAATATTGATAATACAGAATGAAATTTAGAAAACCCTGATTATACTGGGATATTTAAATGTGCCACTTTTAGACTTAACAAATCTTGTAGAACAAAGTAAACAAGGACATAAAGGATGTGGATAACTGAAGACCAATGTAATCAACATATGGATTTTGTAACCTACAGAATGGGCAATACTATTTTGTTATGTCTCTGGAATATACAAAAATCAAACATATCCATTTCTCAAAGTAAATCTTTAATAAAGTTACAAAGTAGAGAATTTATAATCCATATACTGTCATCACAATAGGTGAAGAAAAGATCTGCCAAAAAGATTCACTCGGAAATTTTAATAACTCATAATAACCTCCACATTTAGAGAAAACTCCTAAATGAAATTGCAAACCAAGTAGAAAGTAATGGAAGGGAGAACAGTTCACATAAAAGGGAACAGCCAAAGGTGAACACTGCATTCATTATTCAGTGACTGTCACTGGAAACCCAGCTTTTCTTTCTGTAGTCTGCTTTATGATACTTGTGCTGGGACTCCAAACAGATTGTTTTGCCAGTTGGCCCCCAGAAAAGAAGTGAATAAACCAACTCTAATATAGCCACAGAATGGATTACTACTCAAAAGTAAAATGGAATGAACTGTGGATTTATCTAACAACATGGATAAATTTCAAAACCATTATGTTGACCAAGAAGAGAGGCACATTCACACACACACACATATACTCTATGATTCCATCTATATGAGATTCTAGAAATGACAAAATTAATCTATGTTGTAAAAAATCAGACAAATTGGGACTAGATAAGGGAACTTTTTAAGAGTCTGTATTTTAATAATGTTGGGGAGTACTCCAGTGTCATCATTTTTCAAGACTTAGTAAACTCTATCCTCAAAATGGCTATAGTTCATTTTATGTAAATTTTACCTCCAAGAGGTTTATTTGGAAAAAATGGATTCAACAGCATACAGAATATCATTGTAAAGTATTTGTTCTGTGGGCAGATATTGTTATATAGATGAATTGATAAGAATAACAATTGACAATTCAATGAATCAAGTTATTGAGAACAATTTAGACGACAAGGCCAAATTGTTTTCATAATTGTTATAAGAGTTTATAATACATTTTAGAAAACTTATTCAGAAAAGATTAATGTTATGGCAGAGGCTTGACAGATAATGGGAAGGAAGGCAGTGGGAGGCAGAGAGGTAAGACGGAAAGGAAGACAAAGTAGCAAGTAAGCTTAGGTGCACAAAAAGGTTTGGTGAACATACAGGAAAAATTAACTGGCCCTTCTCAGAGCATCTATTTTAACATCCTCTGATGAGAATTTTGTGGGTCATGAGACCCCAACTCCTGGGACACAGGTACCTGGACGATGGGACCCTGACTCCAGGTTGGATCAATCAGATACCCTCCCCTGGCACAGGGTGGTCGGCACAGGGAGAGAACAGCTTGGAGAGGATACTTACTGGAGGAGCTGCCCTGACTTCCCTCACCTAACAAGTTCCTGGTGCACTCACTGCTGATACCCAGGGGCACCTCTGGGTTCGATTCATCTTCACCCTCAAGACTTTAGGAATTGTTTCCACTGAGGGTTACTTTTTGGTTATTATAGAATTTCATATAAATGGGACATACATTATGCACTCTCTTTATAAGCCTTACTTCACTCAGTATGTTTTTGTGATTCATCCATGTTGTTGACTGTTATCAGGAATTCATTCCTTTTGATGGATGAGTAGTTTGTCTTTCCGTTCTCTTATGGGTGGACACCTGAGGTATTTCCAGGTTTTACCTATTATGAGTAAAGGCACTATAGACTTTCTGGTACAAATCTTTTAGTGTGTATGTATTTTCATTTCTCTTGGGTAAATACTTAGGAGTGAAATTCCTGGGGCAGAATAGGTGTATGTGTAGTTTTGTGAGAAACTGCATGACCTTATTTCAACGTGGTTTTACCATTTTATATTCTCTTCAGAAGTGTAGAAGAGTTTCAGGTGCTCCACATCCCTGTCAACATTTGAAGTCAGACTTTTTAAACTTTATCCATTCTGATGGTCTGTAATGGTAGGTCTGTAGTGGTATTTCAATGTGGTTTTAATTTTCATTTCTCTAAGGACTAATGATGTTGAGCACTTTTATATTGTTATTAGACATTAGTGAATCTTTCTTGTAAAAGAATTGTTCAAATATTCTGCCCATTTTTATTGGATGGCTTGCATTTTATTATTGAGTTGTAGCAGTCCTTTGTTAGATATATGTTTTGCAAATATTTTCCCCAGTCTGTGATTTGCCTATTCATTTTCTGAATTGTGTCTTTCTTGAATAGTATTTTAAAAACTGTATTCATTTATCTTTGAATTGCATTTAATTTTAAATGAAAAGTTTTAAATTTTATTGTAGTCCTATTTTCTGGTGTTTGATATTCTGATCTTTTTAATCTTAAGAACTACTTCATATACCGAGGCTATAGTCATAGTCTCTTACATTTTGTTCTAAAACATTAATGATCTTGTCAATTAACAATTTTTAATATCTGGTGTCTAAAATCCATCTGGAATTTGTTTTTCTGATGGTTTGAAGTGAGGATCTCAGCATTATCCCCAATACACATAGCCAGTGATTTGAACCACAGGTAATCTCTTATCATCCTATTTTCTCCCGTTTTATTTTCCCCTTTGAAGGAATTTAGGAATTCTCCTAGATTCTCCCAGATACAGAATTCTCAGTTGGAAGTTTTTTTCTTTCAGCATTTATCACACTGACTGCCACACACAAACAGAAACTTTTCCTTGGGTCCGCAGTGTTTTAGTATGAAAATAGAATAAAAACTTCAAGTATAATTTAAAGGTAAACATAAATAGAAAAATGGAATTTATTGCCTTCCATTCATTTAATCCATGTTTTTAGAATTAAATTGTCAATATTAATTGTAACAATAAGAACATCAACAAGTAAGATTTTATTATGCTTCATGCAGCCCTGGGGTTAAAACTAGAGTGAGTTAAATACAACTCTCATGGCAGTTAATGTGTTAAAATATGTAATTCCCAGTGCCTTCTGGCCTGCAAGGTTTCTGCTGAGAAATCTGCTCATAATCTGAGTGAGGATCCCTTGTATGTGACATGTGGCTTTTCTCTTGCTGCTTTCAAAATTCTTTGTTTTTGTCTTTTGACAGATTGTTTATAATGTTTCTTGGTGTGGGTCTCTTTGGGTTTACTCCTACTTAGAGTTTGTTGACTCTTGCATTTGTTTATTTATGTCTTTCTCAAATTGGGGAAGTTTTTGGCTGTTATTTCTTCAAATAACCTCTCTGCCCCTCTCTCTCCTCCTTCTAGGACTCCATAATACATATATTGGTTTCCTTAATGGAGTAACTTAACCCCTTTAGGCTTTGTTAACTTTTCTTCATTCTTTATTTCTTTTGTTCCTCAGACTTAATAACTTCAAATGACCTGTCTTCAAGTTTGCTGATTTTTTTTTCTTCTGCCCGTATAAGTCTGCTGTTGAACACTTCTAGTGAATATTTCAATTCATATATTGTATTTTTCAACTCCAGAATTTCTGTTTGGTTCTTTTCAATAATTTCTATCTCTTTGTTGATATTTTCATTTTGTTCATATATAATTTTTCTGACTTTAGTTCTTCATACACATTTTCATTTAGCTCTTTGAGTATATGTAACAGTTCTCTGAACGTTTTTGTCTAGTAAATCCAATGTCTATGCTTCCCCAGAGACTGTTTCTGTCCCTTTTCTTCCTTTTAACAAGCCATGTTTTACTGTTTATTTGTAACCCTTGTGATTTTTTGTTCAGGATTGGGCATTCGAAAAAACAGCTGTAAAATGTCTTACCATTTTGAAAGTGGATTTTTCTTGATTGGGCATCCCATTGGTTGCTATAGGTTTTAATCATTTTGTAGTTGATTATTTAGTTGTTCCCATTGGAGAACAAAGGCTTGGAGCTTATTTTGCCATCCTACTTACATCACTCTATTTTTTAAAATATCTTTATTGAGATGTGCATACTATACAGTTCACCCATTTAAAGTGTTTGATTCATTTATTTTAAGTGTATTCACAGATGCAACCATCATCACAGTCAATTTTAGAATATTTTCCTCACCTCAAAAAGAAACACTTTGCCCTTTAGCTATTGCCACAATATCCCCACCCTATCCCCAGCCCTAAGCAACCACAATTTTACTTTCTGTATATATATATTTCCATATTGTGGACTTTCAATATGAATAGAATCATATAATACATGGTCTTTTGTGATTGGCTTCTTTCATTTAGTATGTTTTCAAGTTTCCCCAATGTTGAGGCATGTATCAGTATTCCATCCTTTTTATGGCTGAATAATATTCCATTGTATGGGTATATCATATTTTGTTTATCCATTCCTCTATTGATGAACATTTGCATTATTTTCAACTTTTGGATATTATGAATAATTCTGCTGTTATTTATGTTACAATGAATAAATAAGATTTAGTGTATACATACAGTTTTATTTCTCTTGGGTAGATACCTAGGAGTGGAATTTCTGAGTCATATGGTAACTATTTGTAATCATTTGAAGAACTGCCAGGCTGTTTTCCAAGTAGCTGTACCATTTTACTTTTCCAGCAGCAGTGTATGAAGTTCCAGTTTTTCCATATCCATGCCCAAAGTTCTTATTATATGACTATTTGATTCTATTTATCCTATTATGTAAATTGTGGTTTTGATCTGCATTTCCCTAATGACTAATGCTGTGGAGCATCTTTTTTATGTGCTTATTGGCCATTTGTTTATATTCTTTGGAGAAATGTCTATTCAGATACTTTGCCCACTTTTTTCCTTAATTTTTATTTTTAATTATTATGGGTACATAATAGTTATATATATTAGTGCCCGTTTTTAAATTGGGTTATTTGTCTTTTTATTATTGAGTTGTAAGAGTTTTTAATATACAGTCTAGGAGTGAGTCCCTTATGAGATATGTGATTGCAAATATTAAATCCCATTCTGTGGATTGCCTTTTCAATTTCTTGATGGTGTCCTTTGAAGCAGTTTTAAATTTTGATAAAGTCCGATTTATCTATTTTTTATTTTGTTCTTTGTTCTTTTGGGGTTGTATCTAAGAATCCTTTGCCAAATCTAAGGTCATGATGATTTACTTCTCTGTTTTCTTCTAAGAGTTTTATAGTTTAACACTTACATTAAAGACTTTAATCCATTTTGAGTTACTTTTTGTATATAGTGTGAGGTATTAGTCCAACTTCATTCTATTGCTTATCCAGTCGTCCAAACTCTATTTATTGAAAAAACTATTCTTTCTTATTGTCTTGGCTCCTTGTAGAAAATCAGTTGATTACAGATATGTAGGTTTATTTCTGGACACTGATTTCTATTTCATTGGTCTGTATCTCTCTTGTGTTCAAGTACCACATGTATTGATATCTACTGCTTTGCAATAAGTGTTGAAATTGAGAAGTGTGATTTCTCCTACTTTCTTTTTCTTTCCACGGTTGCTTTGGTTGTTCTGGGTCCCTTGCAATTCCATATGAATTTTAGAATCAGCTTGTCACTTTCTAAAAAGTAGTCAGCTTGGATTCTAATAAGAATTGCATTAAATTTGTAGGTACATTTGAAGAATATGGCCATCTTAAAATTGTTAAATCTTCCAATTCATAAACGTGGGGGTTTTTTTCATTTATTTAGATTTTTAAAAATTTCTTTCAACAGTGTTTTGTATTTTTCAAAGTATTAGTTTTGCACTTTTTGTTACATTTATTTCTAAGTATTTTTGTTCTTTTTCATGTGGCTATACATGGAATTGTTTTCTTAATTTCATTTCTTAAAAATAGACCTTATTTTTTAGGGCAGTTTTAGGTTCACAACAAAATTCAACAGAAAGTGCAGAGAGTCCCCATATATCCCTTGACCTCGCATATGCACAGCCTCCTCCACTGTCAACATCCTGCACCATAGTGGTACATTTGTCCCAATTAATGAACCTACACTGACACATCATTACCACCCAAAGTCCATAGCTTACATTAGGATTTACTCTTGTTGTACATTCTTTCGGTTTTGACATATGTATAATGACATGTATCCACCATTATAGTATCATATAGAATTGTTCCATTGCTCTAAAAATCCTCTGTGCTCTGCTTGTTCATCCCTCCCTCCCCCTATGCCCTGACAACCACTGATCTTTTTACTTTCTCCATAGTATTGCCTATTCCAGAGTGCCAGATAGTTGGAATTGTATGTTGTGCAGCTATTTCAGATTGGCTTCTTTCATTAAGTAATAGACATTTAAGTTTCCTTCATGTCTTTTCATGGCTTGATAGCTGATTTATTTTTAACACTGCATAACATTCTATTGTATGGGTACCACAGTTTTCTTATCCATCACTTATTGAAAGACATTTTGGTTGCTTCCAAGTTTTGACAATTATGAATAAAGCTGCTATGAATATCTGCATGTAGGTTTCTCTGTGAATAAGTTTCTACCTCATTTCAGTAAATACCAATAAGCACAATTGCTGGTTCATATGGTAAGAGTATGTTTAGTTTTGTAAGAAAATTCCAAACTGTTTTCAAAAGTGGCTGCATTCCAACAGCAATGAAAGAGAGTTGCTGTTGTTCCACATTCTTGCCAGCACTTTGTGTTTTCAATTTTTACCGTTCTATTAGGTGTGTAGTGGTATCTCACTGTTGTTTTAATTTGCAATTCCCAAATGATGTGATGTTGAGTATCTTTTCATAGGCTTATTTACCATCTGTGTATATTCTTTTGTACGTTGTCTGTCCAGACATTGTAAAAATTGGGTTGTTTGCTTTCTTATTATTGAGTTTTAAGAGGTCTTTGTATATTTTGGATATCAATCCTTTCTCCCATATGTATTTCTTTCGGTCTATGGCTTGTCTTTTCATTCTTTTAACACTATCTTTTGCAGAACAGTGGTTTTTAATTTTAATGAAGTTCAGCTTATCAGTTCTTTCTTTCATGGACCATGCCTTTGGTGTTGCAACTAAAAGTCATTGCCAAACCCAGGGTCGTCTAAATTTTCTCCTACGTTATCTTCTAGGGGTTTTATAATTTTGCATTTTACATTTACATCTATGATACATTTTGAGTTAATTTTTGTGAAGGATGTAAGGTCTGTATCTAGCTGTGGCTCCTCCTTCTTTGTTTATGGGTGTCCCCTTGTTTCAGCACCATTTGTTGAAAAGACTATCTTTTCTCCATTGTATTGCCTTTGCTGATTTGTGAAATATCAGGTGACTATATTTGCATGGGTCTATTTGTGGGCTCCCAATTCTGTTGCATTGATCTATTTGTCTATTTTTTTTACCAATACTGTACTGTCTTGATTAATATAGCTTTATAGTAAGTCTTGAAATCGGGTAGTGTCAGTGCTCTGATGTTTTTCTCCTTCAGTATTGTGTCAGTTATTCTGGACCTTTTTCCTCTCCATATAAACTTTAAAATCAGTTTGTCTACATCCACCAAATAACTTGCTGGCATTTTGTTTGGTAATGCTTTGAATCTATAGATCAAGTTTGAAAGAAGTGACATTTTGACAATATTGAGTATGTCTACCCATGAAATATCTTTCCATTATTTAGTTCTTTCTTGATTTATTTTTATCAGAGTTTTATAGTTTTCCTCATGTAGCTCTTGCGCATATTTTGTTAGATTTATACCTAAATGGTTAATTTTGGGAGGTGCTAATGTAAAAGGTATTATGTTTTTAATTTCAAATTCCGTTTGTTCATTGTTGGTTAATAGGAAAGCAATTGACCTTTGTATATTATCCTTGTATCTTACAGCTTTGCTTTAATGGCTTATTAATTCCAAGGGGTTTTTTTTGTCAAATCTTTCAGATTTGCTACATAGAAAATCAGGTCATCTGTGAATGAAGATAGTTTTATTTCTTCCTTCCCAATCTGTATCCCTTTATTTCCATTTCTTGTCCTACTGCATTAGCAAGGACTTGCAATGTCATGTCAGAAAGGAGTAGTGAGAGGGGTCCTCTTGCCTTGTTCCTGTCTTTGTTCCTGATCTTAGCGTGAAGCTTCTAGCATTGGCATCAAGTGTGCTGTTAGCTGTAGGCTTTTTGTAGATGTTCTATTTTAAATTTTATTTTAAAATAGATATTTTAATATTTTATTGTTAACTATAGGTGCAATGGTGTACAGCAGATCTCTAGAACTAACTTATTTTGCTTAACTGAAACTTTATGTCCCTTGCACAGCAATGCTCCCTTTCTCCTCTCCTAGTCACTAGCAACCTCCATTCTACTCTTTAATCATATGAGCTTGCCTATTTTAGTTGCTTTATATAAATGGAATTGTACAGTGTTTGTCCTTCTGTGACTGTCCTATTTCACTTAGCATAATGTCCTCAACGCTCATCCATGTTGTAGCATATGACAGGATTTCTTTCTTTTTTGAAGCTGAGTAATATTCCATTGTATGTATATACCACATTTTCTTTATCCATTCATCTGTCAGTGGACATTTAGGTTGTTTCCACATCTTGGCTGTTGTGAACAGTGCTGCTATGAACATGGCAATGCTAATATCTCTTCAATTCTGGTTTCAATTCTTTTGGATAAATACTTAGAAGTGGGATTGATGGATTATATATTTTTTTAGGAACCTCCCTACTGTTTTCCATAGTGGCTGCACCATTTTGCAATTCCATTAACAGTGTGCAGGGTTCCAGTTTCTCCACATCCTTGTCAATCCTTTTTTTTTGTTTGTTTGTTTTTTGTTTTTTAATAATAGCCATGCTGGAAAGTGTAAGATGATATCTCATCATGGTTTAGATTTGCATTTCTCTGATGATTAGTGATATTGAGCATCTTTTCATATACCTGTTGGCCATTTGTATGTCCTCTTGGGACAAATGTCTATTAAAGTCTTTAGCCTATTTTTATTTTTATTTCATTACAAAATATTAAGGGGGTACAAATGTTTTAGGTTACATGGGCCACTTTTGTAATGCTTGAGTCCCACCTATAGGTTTGCCCGTAACCCAAATAGGTTGGGTTTGTTATACCCATTAGGTAGATTTTTGCCCCTCCCCTTCTCCCCCTCCCCCCTGGTTGATTTACGCTGTGTTTTACTTTCCTCTGTGCACATGTGTCCTCATCAATTAGTTCCAATTTAATAGTGAGTACATGTGGTGTGTGTTTTTCCATTCTTGAGATACTTAACAGAGGATAATGGTCTCCAGTTCCATCCAGATTGTTGCAAAAGTTATTAATTCATCTTTTTTGATGTCTGAGTAGTACTCCATGGTATACATATACCACATTTTATTAATCCACTCATGAATTGATGGGCACTTGGTTTGATTCCACATCTTTGAAATTGTGAATTGTGCTATAATAAACATTTGAGTTCATGTGTTTTTCTAATGAAAAGTCTTCCTTTCCTTTGGGTAGATACCCAGTAGTGGATTGCTGGATTGAATGGTAGGTCTACTTTTAGTTCTTTGAGGAATCTCCATACTGTTTTCCATAGGGTGGTACTAATTTGCAGTACCACCAACAGTGTATAAGCATTCCTTTCTCTCTGCATCCATGCCAACATCTGTTGTTTTTGGACTTTTTAATAAAAGCCACCCTAACTAGGGTAAGGTGATATCTCATTGTGGTTTTAATTTGCATTTCTCTGATGATTAATGACATTGAGCATTTTTTTCATGTGTTTATCAGCCATTTGTCTTTCTTCTTTTGAGAAACTTCTGTTCATGTCTTTTGCCCACTTTTTAATAAGATTGTTTTTTCTTGCTGATTTGCTTGAGTTCTCTGTAAATTCTGGATATTAGCCCTTTATCAGATGTGTAGCTTGTGAATATTTCCTCCCATTCCATAGGTTGTCTATTTGCTCTGTTGATTGTTTCCTTAGCTGTGCAGAAGCTTTTTAGTTTAATCAAATCCCATTGATTAATTTTGTTGTTGCCATGATTGCCATTGGGTTTAGCCGTAAATTCTTTGCCTAGGCCAATATCTAGAAGAGTTTTCCCTAGGTTCTCCTCTAGAATTCTATGGTTTCATGCCTTAGATCCAAGTCTTTTATCCATCTAGAATTAATTTTCGTGAGCGGGGAGAGGTAGAGGTCCTGTTTCATTCTTTTGCATGTGGCTATCCAATTTTCCCAGCACCATTTATTGAATAGGGCTTCTTTTCCCCAGTGTATATTGTTGTCTGTTTTATCTAAGATCAGTTGGTTGTGGGTAGATGGTTTCATATCTGGGTTTTCTATTCTGTTCCATTGGTCTATGTCTCTATTTTTGTACCAATACCATGCTGCTTTGATTACTATATCCTTATAGTATAGTTTGAAGTCTGGTAATGTGATGCCTCCAGATTTGTTCTTTCTGCTCAAGATTTCTTTGCCTACTCAGGCTCTTTTCTGGTTCCAAATGAAGTGTAGAATTATTTTTTCTAGATCTGTGAAGTATGATGTTGGTAATTTGATGGGGATTGCATTGAATTTGTAAATCACTTTGGGTAGTATGGACATTTTAACAATGTTGATTCTACCCATCCATGAGCATGATATATTTTTCCATTTCTTTGTATCCTCTGCAGTTTCTTTCCTCAGAGTTTTGTAGTTCTCCTTGTTGAGATCTTTCACCTTCTTGGTTTATTATATTCTTAGGTGTTTTATTTTCTTTGTAGCTATTGTGAATGGTATTCAGTTTTTGATTTCATTCTCGGCTTGGCTAGTATTGATATATAGAAATGCTACTGATTTACATACGTTGATTTTATATCTTGAGACTTTGCTGAATTTATTACCAATTCCAAGAGACTCTTGGTGGAATCTTTGGGGTTTTCTAGATACAGGATTATATCATCAGCGAAGAGCAATAGTTTGACCTCCTCTTTCCTGATTTGAATACCTTTATTTCTTTCTCTTGCCTGATTTCTCTGGCTAGGACTTCCAGCACTATATTGAATAGAAGTGGTGAAGGTGGGAATTCTTGTCTTTTTCCAGTTCTTAGGAGAAATGTTTTCAACTTTTCCCCATTCAATATGATGTTGGCTGTGGGCTTGCCATATATAGCTTTTATAATTCTCAGGTATGTTCCTTCTATGCCCAGTTTCTTGAGAGTCTTTGTCATGAGAGGGTGCTCAATTTTATCAAATGCTTTTTCTGCATCTATTGAGATGATCACATGGTCTTTTTTTTTTGCTGTTGTTTATGTGGTGAATCACATTTATTGATTTAGAATGTTGAACCATCCTTGCATCCCTGGGATGAAGCCCACTTGGTCCTGGTGGATTATTTTTTTGATGTGCTGTTGAATTCAACTTATTAGTATTTTGTCGATGATTTGTGCATCTATAGTCATAAGGGATATTGGTCTGTAGTTTTCCTTTTTTGTTGTGGCCTTTCCTGTTTTTGGTATCACGGTGGTACTGGCTTCATAGAATGAGTTGGGGAGGATTCCTTCCTTCTCAATTTTATGGAATAATTTCTGTATTATGGGTACCAGCTCTTCTTTGTAGGTCTGATAGAATTTGGCCGTAACTCCATGTGGTCCAGAGCTTTTTTGTTGTTGTTGTTGGGAGGTTTTCTATTACTGTTTTGATCTCACTGTTCATTATAGGTCTGTTCAGGAATTCTATTTCTTCCTTGTTGAGTCTTGGGAGGTTGTGTTTTTCCAGGAACTTGTCCATTTTTCTCTAAATTCTCTAGATTATGTGCATAGAGGTTTATGTAGTATTCATGGATGATATTTGTTATGTCTGTGGTATCAGTTATAATGTCACCTTTTTCATTTCCGATTGAGCTCATTTGGGTCCTTTCTCTTCTGTTCTTGGTTAATCTAGCAAGAGATCTGTCAATTTTGTTTATCTTTTCAAAGAACCAACTTTTCGTTTTGTTAATCCTTTGTATTTTTTTTTTTTTGTTTTCCACTTCATTTAGTTCTGCTCTGACCTTTGCTATTTCTTTTCTTCTGCTGGCTTTGGGTTTGGTTTGTTCTTCCTTTTCTAGTTCCATGAGGTGTGACATTAGGTTGTTAATTTGTGATCTTTCTGTCTTTTTGATGTAGGCATTTGAGGCTATGAATTTTCCCCAGAATACTTTTGCTGTGTCCCATAGGTTTTGGTACCTTGTGTCCCCTTTGTCATTCAGTTCAAAGAATTTTTTAATTTCTATCTGAATTTCATTCTTGAACCAATAATTGTTCAGCAGCAGATTATTTAGTTTCCATGACTTTGTGTAGGTTTGAGTGTTTCTCTTGTGATTGATTTCTAGTTTTATTCTGCTGTGGTCTGAGAAGGTACATGGTATAATTTCGATTTTTTTGAATTTGGTGAGACCTGTTTTGTTATGAATCAGTCTTAGAGAATGTCCCACGTGCTGCTAAGAATGTGTATTCTGTAGTTTTTAGGTAGAATGTTCTGTAAATGTCTATTAGGTCCGTTTGGTTTAAAGCCATTGTTTCTTTATTAATTTTCTACTTTGATGATGTGTCGAGTTCTGACAGTGGAGTGTCAAGGTCCCTGACAATGACGATGGTGCTATTTATTTCTTTGCTTAGCTCTAGTAAACTTTGCTTTATGTATCTGGGAGCTCCTGTGTTGGGTGCATATATATTTAGGATTGTTATGTCTTCTTGTTGAATTGCTCCTGTAACCATTATATAATGACCCTCTTTGTCTTTCTTCACCTTTGTTGGCTTAAAGTCAATTTTATCTGATAAGAGAATGGCTATATCTGTTCTCTTTTGATTTCCATTTGCATGGAATATTTTTTTCCATCCTTTCATGGTGAGTCTGTGGGCATCCTTGTGGTTTTTGACGTGTTTTCTGGAGACAGCACATACCTGGGTTGTGTTTTTTCACCCATTCAGTCAGCCTATATCTTTTGACAGGAGCATTCAGTTTATTAATGTTAATTGATAGCATTGATATGTGGGATGTTGGTCTGTTCATCCTGTTGGGTAGTCCCTTGTTGCTTTGTTTTCCCTCTTTTCTATTGTTTTATAAGAGTTGTGAGTTTGGTGGGGGGGGGGTTTTAGGTGAATTTACACTGGTGGGTGTCTGTTGTGCAGATTTGTGTATAGTCCTGTTCTGAGTATTTCATGCAAGGCAGGTCTCTCTGGTCATGGCAAATTCCCTCAGTGTTTGCTTGTCTGGAAAAGACTTAATTTCTCCATCGATTGTGAAACTTAGTTTTGCAGGATACAAAATTGTAGGCTGGCAGTTGTTCTATTTAAGTCAATTGAAGATGGGGCTCCAATCCCTTCGGGCTTATAAGGTTTCTGCTGGGAAGTCTGCAGTTAGCCTGATGGGTTTTCCTTTGTAGGTTATTTGATGCTTTTGCCTTGCTGCATTCAGAATTTTCTCCTTCATTTTGACTTTGGCCAGGTTGATTACTATGTCTCAGAGATGACCTATTTCCTATGAATCTTCCTGGTGTTTGATGTCCATCTTATATCTGTATGTCTGAATTTCTGGTGATACCAGGGAAGTTTTCCTCAATAATTTCCTCTAAGAGGTTGTCCATGCTTTTAACTTTTTCTTCTCCCTCAGGAATACCTATAAATGTGAATGTTAGTTCGCTTCACAGAGTCCCATATCTCTCTCAGTGATTGCTTGGACTCTTTTATTCTCTTCTCTGCCTCTTTGAATGACTAGGTTATCTCGAGAGCCTTGCCTTTAAGCTCTGAGATTCTTTCTTCTCCTTGGTTTAGCCTGTTATTAAAGCTTTCTGCTGTGTTTTGAAATCCCCTAAATGACTCATTTCTTTAAGTTCTATTATATCCTTTCTTATGTTGTCTAGCTCTCTAGTGACTTTCTTATTTTTTTCATTGATTTCCTGAAATAATTTTTTGGCTTCTTTTTGTTGGTTTTGAACTTTCTCTTCAAGTCAATTCATCTTATTTGCCATCCATATTCTGAATTCCATCTCTGTCATTTTGGCAATTTCCTTGTGGGTAGAATCCACTACTATAGCTCCACTGTGTTCCCTTGGGGGTGTCAAACTATTTTGTTTTTTCATGTTGTCAGGGTTCTTTTGCTGGTTCTTCTAGTCTGGCTCTTCTTCTCTTGGCTCTGGGTTAACAGGATTGCAGGGCACCTGTTCTCCTTTGCTGTGGACTTTCTTGAACCAAGTCCAGAAGTGATGGGTACTTAGAGCTGGGGGTTCCTGAGTGAAGTGTTGGACCTTGGGGTGGTTCTGCTGGCCCAGCAGTAGTGGTAGGGACTCAGTGTTGGAGTTTTGGGGTCCAGGCACAACTCTGGAGTCACAGGGTTGGAGTCACAGGCTCCTTGGGGGCTCTGAAGGTACAGGGGCAGAGCCTCAAACTCGGGCACAGTGAGAGCTTCAGAGCTGGCTCTGGTGAATTCAGAGACAGAGCCATCCCTATGGGGGGCTGTTCCACCAGCATGGGGACTGATGATGCCCAGTTATGCAGGCAGGGGTTTGTCTCAGCAGCTCAGGGTCTGTGTAGGTGGGCCAGAGCTGCTGGTCAGCCAAGGTTCTCCCCCCACACCTAGGACCCACTGAGGCGGTCACCCCAGGCTGCCCAAGTGGTGCCTGTGGCATCTGGGGCTCCTTCTGTGTTCAGTTTCCACACCAGGGAGTAGGCGTGCTTGGCCCCCAGTCACAGGGCATGACACGGGGAAGCATCTGTTCCCTCTCCAGCCCAGCAGAGGTGAAGCAAAGGCCACTGCTGGAAGGCTGGGTCCTGCCTGAGTGGACCTGGTTCCATGCACCAGAGCAATCAGGATGGCATCACTTGCAGAAACCTGGGATTGGCAGGTCCCAGATCTCTGCTGCACCTGCTCTCCAGTAGAATATCTCTGCACAGACTCTGAGCAGCACCCTGATCAACCCAGAGGTCTGCAGTAGGAGAGGGAGACACCTCACAGAACAAGTTGCCTATAACTTGTCTCTCTTCTAAAAAGCAGTGTCCACTCAGGTTGCTTCTATCCTGCTGTATTCACTTCTTCCCAGCAGTGTGAACTGTATTGGGACCCCCAGCTTACTATCCAAGATGGTGATTTAGCCCATTTTTTAAATCAGCTTATTAGTTTTTTGCTATTAAATTGTAGGGGTTTTTTATATATGTTGAGAACTAACCCCTCATCAGATGTATGGCTTACAAATATTTTCTCTCTTTCCATAGATGTTCTTTTCACTCTATTGATTGTTTCTCTTGCTGTGCAGAAGTTTTTTAGTTTGTTGTAGTCTTACTTGTTCACTTTTGCTTTTATTGTTTGTACTTTTGGTGTTATATCCATGAAATCATCACCAAGACAAACATTATGAAGCTTTTCCACTGTGTTTTCTTCTAGGAGTTTTACATACTCAGGTCTTGTGTATAAGTCTTTAATACATTTTGAGTTGATTTTTGTGTATGGTGTAAGATAATGGTCCAATTTCATTCTTTTGTATGTTGAGATCTAGTCTTCCCAACACCATTTGTTGAACAGACTGTCCTTTACTCATTGTCTATTCTTAGAATCCCTATAGAAGATCAGTTTACAATATGTGTGAATTTCTTTCAGGGCCCTCTATTCTGGGTTCCATTGGTCTATATTTCTGTCTTTTACCAGTACCATACTGTTTTAATTACTGTACCTCTGTAATATCTTTTGAAATTAGAAAGTGTGGAACCTCCAGCTTTGTTCTTCTTCCTCAAGATTGCTTTGTAGATTTGGGGTATTTTATGGTTCCATATGAATTTTATAATTTTTTTCTATTTCTATAAAAATGCCATTGGAATTTTGATAGGTATTGCATTGAATCTGTAGATTGCTTTGGGTAGTATCAGCATTTTTACAATATTAAGTCTTCTAATCCATAAACACAGATGTCTTTCTATTTGTCTGAGTATTCTTTAACTTCTTTCATCAATGTTTTGTCAGTGTACAAGTGATTCACTTCCTTTGCTAACTTTATTCTAAAGTATTTTATTCTTTTTGGTGATATTGCAAGTGGGATTATTTTCCTATTTCCTTTTCAGATAGTTTGTTGTTAGTATATAAAAATGAAACTGCCTTTTGTATGTTGACTTTGTATACTGTAACTTTACTGAGTTTGTTTATGAGTTTTCACAGTTTTCTTATGGATTCTTTAGGATTTTCTCTATATAAGATCATGTCAATTGCAAACAGGGACAGTTTTACATTTTCCTTTCTAATTTGGATGCCTTTTATTTCTTTTACTTGCCTACTTGCTCTGGCTATGACTTTCAGTACCAAGTTGAACAGAAGTGGTAAGAGCAGGCATCCTTGCCTTGTTCCTGATCTTAAAGGAAAAGCTTTCAATTTTTCACATTGACTATATGGCAGCTGTGGGCTTTTCCTATTGGTCTTTAGTGTATTGAGATACATTCCTTCTAACCTGATTTGTTGAAATTTTTTTTCTTATGAAAGGTTGTTAAATTTTGTCAAATGCTTTTTCTACATATATTGGAACAATCATGTGATTTTTATCCTTTATTTTGTTAATGTGGTAAATCACATTAATTGATTTTCATGTGTGAACTATCCTCACATCTGGGGGTAAATCCCACGTGGTCATGGTGTCTGATTCTTTTAATGTGCTGTTAAATTCAATTTGCTTGTGTTTTATTAATGATTTTTACATGTATGTTCATCAGGGATACTGGCTGATAGTTTTCTTTT
The DNA here is from genome assembly GCA_023783475.1 of Daubentonia madagascariensis. NCBI lineage: Eukaryota > Metazoa > Chordata > Mammalia > Primates > Daubentoniidae > Daubentonia > Daubentonia madagascariensis. Next base: position 1,806,569 of record JAKFHU010001831.1, read on the forward strand.
CTTGTACTGTCTTTGTTTGGCACTGGTGTCAGGGTAATGCTGGCCTCATAAAATTAGTTTGGAAGTATACTCTCCTCTTCAATGTTCAATTTCCACATATTTGTGAATTTTCATGTTTTCCTTCTGGTATTGATTCCTAGTTTCATTCCACTGGGGTCAGAGAAGATACTTGGTACTATTTTAATCTTAAATTTGTTAGAACTTGTTTTGTGACCTAACTTTTGATCCATCCTGGAGAATACTCTGTGTCTGCTTGAGAATAATTTGTATTCTGTTGCTGTTGAGTGGAATATTTTGTGTACATCTGTTAGGTCCATTGGTCTTTAGTGTTGTTTAAGTCTTGTTTCCTAATTGATCTTCTGTCTGAATGTTATATCTATTATTGAAAGTTGGGTATTAAAGTCTGCTACTATTATTGTAGAGCTGCTTATTTCTCCTTTCAGTTCTGTCAATGTTTGCTTTATATATTTAGGTGCTCTTATGTTGGGTTAATATGTATGTATAATTGTTATATTTTCTTGGGGAATTGGCCCTCACATCGTTATATAATATGCTTCTTTGTCTCTTATGGTAGTTTTTGACTTAAAGTCTATAGCCACCTCTACTCTCTTCTGGTTACTATTTGCGTGGAATATCTTTTTCTATCCCTTCACTTTAAATTATGTGTGTCCTTAAATCTAAAGCGAGTTTCTTGAAGACAGCATATAATTAGGTATTTTTTTCATTCAGCTACTCTATCTTTTGGGGAGTTTAATCTACTTACATTTAAAGTAATTATTTATAGGCAAGGATTTACTATTGTCTTTCTGTTAATTGTTGTTAGTCTAGTTCTGTTAGTTTCTGAAGAATTGATATTAATCCTTAGTTTTAGGTCCTTTTTACCTGCTTCTGTATCCCTACTACTGACCCCTCCAGTTTTAGTTTTGATATATTCATCCATCCTCCTACTATATCATAAATTCCTTTCAGGCAAAAGATGTCTTTCAACTCTATGTCACTAGGCTCTAGCATGATTTCTAGTGTAGAATCAGCTCTGAGTAAATATTTAGTAAAGTAATAAGTATAAGCTGAGGGAAATGCTTATGTTTTTCTTTTCCCCCCAGCTTCAGGTGGCTCTCCTGAATTGTGAATTTTCTTAGAAAAGATTGTGTTTTCAGGAATTAAGTTTAGTGGAGACACAGAAGGACTCTACAGTCATCCTGATCTGGATAAAATTGTAAGTATTGTGATATGCTTTTTTAGGGGTTTAGAGTAAAGCCAGACCAATTACGTTTCTAAATAGACTTTATCCAGATAGTTCCTTATAAAGAGGATAATTTCTGATTTTTTTTATGGAGCATGAAAACACTTCTATATAATATATGATGTCCTAGACTTAAAATTTTTGATAATTACAAAACAGCCATGAGCTTTTTCTTCCTTTGTTCCTGTAGGCCCAAGAGCCCATATGCCATGCCCATCCTTTCCAGTTGGGGTGTAAATGTGTGAGGATGATTTTCTTAAGTCTAAATGAATGAGAAAGACACAAATGAGACATTTAATTACTTTTAAAAGACCAAAATTGGGCGAAGCATGGTGGCTCATGCCTGTAATCCAAGCATTTTGGGAGGCCGAGGCTGGAGGATCGCTTGAGGCCGGGAGTTTGACACCTCATCTCTGCAAAGAATAAAAAAAATAGCTGGGCATGGTGGCTCATGCCTGTAGTCCCAGCTACTCAGGAGGCTGAGGCAGGAGGATTGCTGGAGCCCAGGAGTTTGAGGCTGCAGTGAGCTATGATTGTGACACTGCACTCCAGCCTGGGTGATAGAGTGAGACCCTGTACCAAAAAAAATAAAGACCAAAATTGTCAAGTATGTTTTCTTAACACATATCGGGGTGAGCTAGCCTACAGCAAAGAGTGATGGGAGAGGAGCATAGGGTTGGAGGCAAGGGAGAATCACCTATCTCTTCCTCCTCTGAACTTTACTTTCTCATGGTTGCTCTCCCTTACATTTAAAACACAGAGATTTCAGATGTCAGCATGTGCAGTTGTAAAGTGTGACTATGCAACATCCCCTTTGCTGAACCACAGAACTTTGAAAAGTTAAGTCTGCCTCAACACATCTCCATTCATATAAGTCAATTCTTCTTCTGCAGTTGAGCAAAAGAGCAAAGACACATGAGCAGAGAAGATCAATGAACAAGAACAAGGCTATGCATATATATATGTATGTCAATCTGGGAAAGAAAGAAAAGGGCCCATTGAGGTAAATGGGTAAGACAAAGGGAGCAGCCATAGGCAGCAAGGGATCCTGCCAGTCTAAGACTAGAGGAAAACTAGCACAGCCAGGTATGGCATGGTGGATACTTACTGATCTTTTTCTTCTCTCCACAGTAGAACATCTCAAGGCCAGTGTGTTGACTTCTGATCAGCCTCATCCAAAACCACACCCTTTGACATATACACAAACACCCTGAGGTGTTGGGCCTCCCACTTGCTCTAGGATGAGAAAGGGCAGGTTAAATTTGTTTGATATAACTAGAAAGGGCTGAGCCTCTTCCCAGTAGAGCAAGGCCCATTCATGGCAATTAGTGCTCACCCACCATTTCTATATAACTTTTGCTTATGGTGGCTGAGATATTGTTTCTTTCACTAGAAGAAAGTGAGTGGGTTGGTGATCCAACACTTCTGTCTCCAAAGAAACCCTGGGCATGTGATAAAGGTGCTCCAAGGTGAAAGTGCTGCTTGCCATCCTCATGCCAGAGGTACATTTGCTCTGAAAGATAGCAGCAAAAGTGCCGAAGCTTAGGTATCTCCTCAGTGGTGTTCCCCACTCCAAGTCAAAGGGGATACTCTGTCTAGGGCCCAGGTATTCTGAATGAGTGCAGGAATAGAAGTGTTTTCCTAAAAGTGTTCTCCTGTGAGACTGTAACAGATGTGTCCTGACCATGAGCACTTTAGCTGCTCTGAATGATGGTGGCAACAGAAGTATCCCATAGCACAATATGATGCTGCCTCTTCCCATTGTATCACCTATGCTCTGGACTGTGTGCCCCAGGTGTTCTGCCAGTAGCATCTCCAATCACAGATTTGGTGCCAGCCCCTCAAACAGCACAGGTGGGCACTAGGTGTCTGATGGAAGGAACAGAAGTATCTCATGGCATGCGTTTCTTATCAGTGGTGCACGTTTCTCCAATAGTAACAGGTTTGCTCTGGCCAGGTGAGCCCCAAGTCTCAGACCATATGCAGGAAGAGAAGACTCTCCAAACACAGTTATGGTGTTGGCCCCTCCCATTGCAACCCGTGTGCTCTGGACAAGTGGGACCTAGGTGCTCTGACTGTAGGTAGGAACATAAAGGCCTCCAGGCACAGATGCAGTGCTGGCCCCTTCAATTGCAGAGATGTACTTTGGTCTGATGCACCCCAGGTGTTCTGACTATAGGCAGGAAGAGAAATAGGTATCTCCAGCACAGCTATGGTGCTGGCTTCTCCCACTGCAACAGATGTGCTCTGGCTGGACGGGTCCCAGGAGATCTGAACACAAGGGGAAACAGATGTGTCTTCTGGAACGTGTTCCTGCTTAGTGATGCTGCATCTTCCAGTAGTCTTAGGTGTGTTTTGGCTGGGCTGGCACCAGGATCCCTGACTATAGGCAGGGAGGAAAGTGTTTCCCAGGATATTTGCTTTCAGCAGTGCTGGCCTCTCTGATTGCAACAGGGGTGCTATAGGCCAACAGGACCCCAGTGCTCAGGTCTAAGCCTCCCCCGCCAAGAGCTGTGGTTCTGGGTGTCCCCTCACCATTCTGCCCCACATCTGAGTGTTCTAGACATGGAGGTGACATCTGGGATATAGGCAATGACCCCAAAGCTGCCACTACCTATAAGGGCTGCAGATCCCACAAATACAAATGGGTATGGATTAGTGTTGGCAAAAGGTGCGGAATAGTCCTCAGTGCTGTGCATGCTGGTGGCACTCAACGGCAAGAAAGGGTGGCTGCACATGGGGAAGACAGCCAAGGCAACACCATAGCTGGCTGGCTATTGACAGGGATGTCAGAGGTGTACTTAGGGGTGTCAAATTCCCAAAAGTGGACTGAGTTGTGTTGCCATTGGGTTCCATGGCTGCAGTAGAGGTTAAGTATGAAGGGTTTTTAGGGGCTGCCAGGTTTCTCAAAAGGAAAGAGCTGTTAAAGCTGTTGGAGGGAGACAAGAAGATAACAGACTGGGGAATGGGCATGGTATCCATATTGATTTCACCGGAGTCAAAGGCAGGCTTGGATACTGAGTCTGAAGAGGGGCTGCCTACTGGAGTAGAGGCAACTGCAGAATCAGTGCTAGGTGGGCCAGAAGAGATGGGGCATTGTGGAGAGTGGCTCCCTGTCGAGGCCCATTAGGACCCCCAGATTTCAGTTGGCAGGTGTTTCCTGCCTCAAAGGGAAGGTTGAAAGTTCAGGTAGGGCTGCTGACCATAAAAGCAGGTGGACTGGTGGAGACTGTAGCCTTTGCAGGGGATATCTGCTCCACACTGGGATGGGCCTGGTTAAATGGGAGGAGGCTCACACTGGATCCTGGTGGAGACCTGAGGAGGAATGCCTGGAAGGCAGAGTGGTGTCCATATTGGTTATAACAAAGTCCAAAGCAGGCTGGGAAGTCCAGTCTGCAGACAGGCTGATTGGGATGGTGGAAGTGGTTGCAGAAGCAGTGATGGATTGGCTGGTGAAGACAGGCATACTGGTGGAAGTGACTTGAGGAGAGGTCTGTAAGAAAAAGAGAAGAGAATCTACACACACAGGTGTGACTCTATACAGGTGTACACGACCTACACAGGAGGTAGGCTTTAAGGAGAGGGAGAAAGTTCTAGGATGTGTGGGTAAGGCAAAAGTAGAAGATCTTGCAATTATGACTGAGGGACTGGAATGCAAAGGGTCTCTATTTTCATTATTAAGTGGAATACTACGTGTAGGTTGGAATCCAAAGTGAGAAACAGCAGGAACAGCAAAAGGAGAGTCAGGACTTGTGCATCTCATTTCATGGTCAATATCTGGTGTAGGAGTAGGTACAGAGGCATGTAGGATGGGTGGCCTGGCAGGTCAGCCAACTTAGTGACTACTAATTTGGTAGTATCCAGAACCAGCAAGGAAAAAGTGGCTAGTGGCAAAGTATCTGCAGTCCCCACAGCAGGCAGGGAGAGAGAACAGGCAGGCTGAGTGGCACTGCTATCTGAAGAGGCCTCAGTTTTATCCTCCACCACCTTGGGGTTCCATTGACATTCAGAGTTCTCCAAGCCTAGGCCTTTAGCAATCACTATTCAAGCAAGGTAGGAGGTGGGGACAGCTTTCCTCCATCCCACAACAGTGGCAATATCAGTACCAGTGGCATTGAAAATTTCTGTTTACATAGCCTACAACTGGCAGTTGTGAGTGGAGAATTTCTCTTTGACAAAATATCTGAAAGCGTTCCTCTCTGAGTCATCATCTTTGACTTCAATGAAGCTGGAGAGCTGAGTTAATGGCCTTCATCAAGCTCTTCCTTTCTCAACCTCTCTGGCAGCAGGAAGTAAAATATGGCTGGCCAGACAGCCTGCTGTACCTGGACCACTCCTTCAAAGAGGCAGGTAGCCTCCAGCATGCAGAAGTGGGCTGCTGATGGTATGACCTCTGGTGAATGAGCTCCTAGAAGACATTTGTGATATCTTACCTAAGCTGTTTTGTGGGTTCTTGGAATAGAGGTTTCTGTTCAGAGGCCCAGGACTGCTTCCAAATATGTGATGACTTCATTGGTCATTAGGGGCCTAGATGCTGATGTTATACTCCCACTGTTTTGGGGGCATCTTTTATGATAATCCTGCCTTTTGGACACTATTTAATCATCCTCCTCCTTCAATATCCCTTTCCTTTGTGCTCCTAGTGTCATCTCAGTCTCTTTTAAGCAAGGATCTGTAGGGTGATTTGCTGGCCCAGGCCTCATAGAGATAGGACTGCCTGATCAGGTCAGGTAACAAAGGAGGAGAGTTAATTTGTGCCTTGGAGGAGGGATCTGTACCCTTCCTGAGTGGCCACACACTTTGAGGTACAAGCAGACAGCAGTGTCTTCTTCAGAGAGTCCCCCTCAGGACACCATAGAGGAGCACCGAGGCTTCCTGATGGGACACCACCTTTTAGGGGTGTATAACACCAGGGGTAAGGCATAGGATCCAGGTAGAACTGCCAGGGAAAATGCCAAAAAGAGGCACAGGGGCAGTGGGGTGATCCCAGCCAGAAGGGGAACACAGCATGTCGGGTTGAACCGTTGTGCAACAGTATGGCAGGGGGCTGGAGCAGGATGGGGATGAAGCTTGCTGAGGAAGTTGCCTATAAAGGGCAGTTTGTGTGCTGTTGGATCCTGGGAGTGTAGTACAAAATCTAGAGAGGTCTCCTAGCTACCTGGTCCTCTGTGGCAAACCATGCACTGTTCAGCCAGATGCATGTGACACATCATTGGAACATGTGACAGAGAAAAAGCATGCCATCTAAGGGCATTCCAGCAAAGGGCATGAGGAAAAAGCTCCAAAGGGCAAAGGGTGAGGCCCAGAAGCTAAATCTCAGCAAGACTTCTAGTGCTTCCTGACTTTCCCACTGTCGGTTGCAGGTGTTTGGCATCAGACAGTCCTGGTGATGTAGCGGGACTGTTCAAGACTGTGAATTTCGAGAGCCTGCATAACTCTCACCCCCAGGGCACCATGTCTGTGGGCACCTCGGCACCTCAGGGTGAACTTACATCAGCCTCTTCCTTAGAGGCAACCACCACAGATGACACCAGTTGACCCCCACAACTATCCCCACCTCCTCCATACTGGTAGGTCAAGGCTTGGAACACCGCTTCCTCTATGGACCTTTCTAGTGCCTCTTCAATTCCTGGATCCAGGTGTACCTTTTTTGTGGCCATGCTGGAAAGGCAAGTGTCCCAAATATCACCAGCTAAACTACAAAGGTTTCCGAGGTAGAGATATGGATATTGCACCATAACACACCCTTTCCTGGTAGGCAGTTTATGTTCACTTATTTTTAGAAATTTAGTAAGACAGCATTTAAGCCTTAGAACCTTCCTCAGGTCACATATGTGGTATTGGCCCACTCAGAATTTGAACCCAGGCTGTCTGATTCCAGAGCTCATGCATATAACCACCAGACTGTGGTGCCTTCTCATCATGCAGTTGCCATATATTACCATTTTTTGATACTCCTTAGGGTACTTAGTATAATTATGCACCCACAGTGAACACAGGCACTGCCTACTAGGAGGCCTTCTTTGGCTCAATTCATAAATCAGTCACTGACCACACTGGGCTCCAATTTCGTCAAAAGATGTAGGGTAGGAACCACCAATTGTCAGCACATTCCTATCAGGCATTTCTCTTCAATATGAGCCTTGTGGCAAACCACGCAGCTGTGAGCAATCTCCTAGGTGCAGGGACACCAGATGTGCATCAGGTGGATGCAGGATCCAACCTGGCTTACAAGCATTATGCCCCAGGGGGCACCAAGATCTCATAGAACCCCCAAAACCAGATTTCAGTGTCCTAGTTGAAATTAACAACTACCAAGATTAACTTTTCCAGTCCATGAGCATGGTCCAACTTTTCCTATATATAGATCTTTTTAAAAACTTTTCTCTCAGATATTGTTTTGTAGCAGGGTTCCACAAATTACAGCCCATGGGCTAAGTTTGGCCCACAGCTTGTTCTTGTAATGCCAATGAGATTAGAATGGTGTTAACCTTTTTAAAAGTTTGTAAAAACAAAACAGAAAAACAGAAGAATGTGTGACAGTGACCATATATAAACTGGAAAGCCTATATTTCCTATCTGGTCCTTTGCAGTAAAAGTTTGCCAACCCCCATTCTGTAGTTTTTGGTGCATAGGTGTTGTACAGTGTTTGCTAAATTATTCCTAAGTATTTTATGAGTTTCTTTATGCTATTGTAAATGATAGCTTTTAAATTTTAGTTTTCAGTTGTTTACTGGTAGTATATAGAATATACAAGTGGTTTTTATATATTGATCTTGTATGCTGGAACATTGTTCAATTCAGTCCCTATTTCTGGTAGTTTCTTTTTAGATTTCTTAGGATTTTCTGTGTACACATTTATGTTTCCTATGAATAAAGAGAGTTTTACATCTTTCTATTTAATATGTATGCCTTTTATTTATTTTTCTTACCTTCACATTTGCTCCGACCTCCAGTAAAATGTGGAATACAAGTGGAGACAATGGACATACTTTCCAGGTTCCATATCTTAGGGGAAAAGTATTTAGTGCGCTAACTTAAGGTTTTTTATGGATGTGCTTCAACACATAAAGGAAATTCCCTCCAATTCCTATTTTGCTAAGAGATTTTTTGAAAGGGGTATTGAATTTTGTCGATTACTTTGTACACAGATTTGAGATAATCATATGCTTTTATCCTTTATTCTCTTAATATGGTGAATTATGTTGATTTTTTAATGTTAAATCAACCTAGCATTCCTGTAACCCCACCCAAGAGGTGGTCATGTTAGATCATATATAATTATTATATCTTTTTGATAAACTGACCCTTTTATCAGTATATAATGTCCTTCTTCTTATAACAGTTTTTTCTCATTCATTTTATTTAAAATTTTTATTTTAATAGATTTAGGAGGTACAAATTGACTTTTCTTACATGTATATATTGTATAGTGGTGGAGTCTGGGCTTTTGTTGTACCCATCGCCTGAGTAGTGTACATTGTACCCCAGAGGTAATTTTTCATCCCTCACCCCCTACCTCCTTTTGCGTCTCTAATATCCATTATACCACACTGTGTACCCTTGTGTAGCCATAGTTTAGATCCCACTTATAAATGAGAACATGTGGCATTTATTTTTCTGTTCCTGAATTACTTCACTTAGGATATGGCCTCCAGTTCCATCCAAGTTGCTTCAAAAGACATTATTTCATTCTTTCTTATTGTTGAGTAGTACTATGTGGTGTATATATATATGTATACACACCACATTTTCTTAATCCACTTATCGGTTGATGGGCACTTAGGTTGATTTCATATCTTTGTGATTGTGAATTGTGCTGTGAGAAATATATGAGTACAGGTATCTTTTTGATATAATGATTTATTTTCCTCTGGATAGATACCCAGTAGTAGGATTGCAGGATCAAATGGTAGATCTACTTTTAGTTCTTTGAGAAATCTCCATACTGATCTCCATAGAGGTTGTACTAATTTACACTCCCACCAATAGTATAGAAGTGTTCCCTCTTCACTAAATCCACACCAACATCTATTGTTTTTTGGCTTTTTATTAATGGCCATTCTAATTGGAGTAAGATGATATCTCATTGTGGTTTTACTTTGCATTTTCCTGATGATTGGTGATATTGAGCATTTTCGTACGTTTCTTGGCCATTTGTATATGTTCTTTTGAAAAATGTCTGTTCATGTTATTTGCCCACTTTTAAAGGGGGTTGTTTAGTATTTTTCTTGTTGAGTTGTTTGAGTTCCTTGTAGATTCTGAATATTAGTCTTTGTAGGACACATAGTCTGCAAATATTTTCTCCCATTTTGTAGGTTGTCTGTTTACTCTTTTGATTATTTCTTTTGCTGTGCAGAAGCTTTTTAGTTTAATTAAGTCCCATTTGTCTATTTTTGTTTTTATTGCATTTGCTTTGGGGGTCTTAGTCATAAATTCGTTGCCTAGGCCAATGTCCAGAAGAGTTTTTCCCTGGTTTCTTGTAGGATTTTTATTGTTTCAGGTCTTACATTTAAGTCTTTAATCCATCTTGAGTTAATTTTTGTATATGGTGAGAGATAGGGATCCAGTTTCATTCTTCTACAGATGGCTATCCAGTTTTCCCTGCACCGTTTATTGAAAAGAATGTCCTTTCCCCAGTCTATGTTCTTGTCAACTTTATCAAAGATAAGTTATCTGTAAGTATGTGGCTTTATTTCTGGGTTCTCTTTTCTGTTCCATTGATCTATGTGTCTATTTTTATACCAGTACCATGCTGATTTGATTACCATAGCCTTGTAGTATAATTTGAACTCAGGTAATGTAATGCTTCCAGCTTTGTTCTTTTTGCTTAGGGTTGCTTTGGCTATCTGGGCTATTTTTTGGTTTCATATAAATTTTAGGATTGTTTTTTCTAATTCTGTGAAAATTGACATTGGTGTTTTGATAGGAATTGCATTGAATCTGTAGATTGCTTTGGGCAGTATGGTAATTTTAACAATATTGATTCTTCCGGTCCATAATCATGGGATATTTTTCTATTTGTTTATGTTGTCTGTGATTTCTTTCACCAGTGATTTGTAGTTCTCCTTGTAGAGATCTTTCACCTCCTTGGTTAAATTTATTCCTAGGTGGGGTTTTTTTTTTTTTGTTTTTTTTTTTGGCCACTATTGCAAACGGGATTGAGTTCTTGATTTGGTTCTCAGCTTGGTCATTGTTGGTGTGTAGAAATGCTACTAAGTTTTGTACATTGATCATATAACCTAAGACTTTGCAGAATTCATTTATCAAATTTAGGAGTCTTTTGGAGGTGTCCTTAGGGTTATCTAGGTATGAGATCATGTCATCAGCAAACAGAGATAATTTGACTTCCTCTTTTCCAACTTGGATACCCTTTATTTCTTTCTCTTCCCTGATTGCTCTGGCTAGGACTTCCAGTACTATGTTGAATAGAAGTGGTGAAAGCAGGCATCCTTGTCTTGTTCTAGCTCTCAGTGGGAATGCTTTCAAGTTTTCCCCATTCAGTATGATGTTGGCTGTGGGTTTGTTACATATTTGGGGGTATGTTCCTTCTATGCTGAATTTTTTGAGGGTTTTTATCATGAAGGGATGCTGGATTTTATTGAATGCTTTTTCTGCATCTATTGAGATGATCATATGGTTTTTGTTTTTAATTGTTTATGTGGTGAATCACATTTATTGACTTGCATATGTTGAGCCATCTTTGCATCCCTGGGATAAAACCCACTTGATCATGGGGAATTATCCTTTTGCTATGCTGTTGGATTCAGTTTGCTAGTGTTTTGTTGAGGATTTTTGCATCTGTGTTCATCAGAGATATTGGTCTGTACTTTTCTTTTATAGTTGCATCCTTTCCTGGCTTTGGTGTCAGGGTGATACTGGCTTCATAGACTGAGTTAGGGAGGATTCCCTCTTTCTTGATCTTTTGGAACAGTTTCAGTAGGATTGGCACCAGTTCTTCTTTGCACATCTGGTAGAATTTAGCTATGAGTCTATCTGGTCCTGAACTTTTTTTATTGGGAGATTTGTAAATTACTGATTCAATCTCACTACTCATTATTGATCTATTCAGGAGTTCTATTTCTTCCTGGTTCAATCTTGGGAGGTGGTATGTTTTCAGGAATTCATCTATTTCCTTTAGTTTTCCTAGTTTGTGAGTATATCATAATAGTCTCTGATGATCTTTTGTATTTCTATGTTATCAGTTGTAATGTCTCCTTTTACATTTCTGATTGTGTTTATTTGGATCATCTCTCTTCTTTTCTTGGCTAGTCTACCTAGTGGTTTATCAATTTTGTTTCTTTTTGAAGAATCAACTTTTTGTTTTGTTGATCCATGTAGTATCTTTCCACCCCTTTACTTTCAGTCTATATGTGACTTTATGGTTAAGGTGAGTTTCTTGTAAGAAGCATACAGTTGAATCATGTTTTTTTCTTTTATCCATTCTGCCAATAGATATCTTTTAAGTGGAGCCTTTAGTTCATTTATGTTCACAGTTAATATTGATATGTGAGGCTTTGTCCTTGTCATATTGTTAGCTGATTTCTAGTTGTTTTATAATTTCTTCGATTCTTTTTTTCTTTTTGTCTTTGTGGTTTGCTGAACTTCCATCATGTTGTCATTTAATTCTTTTCCTCCTTCATGTAATTGTTTTATAAGACTCATGAATTTCATATTTTTGTGTGTTTTCATGGTGGAGAATATTGACCTTTCATTTCCATGTTTACGAGTATTTTCTATAGGGCTGGTCTAGTGGTGGTGAATTCTCTCAGCATTTGCTTTTGTGGGAAAGAATTTATTTCTCCTTTATTTGTGAAGCTTATTCTGGCAGGATATAAAATTCTTGGTTGGCAGTTTTTCTCTTTCAGCACTTTGAAAATACCATCCCATTCTCTTCTGGCCTGTAAGGTTTCTGGTGATAGGCCCACTGTTACTCTCATGGGGTTTCCTCTATAGGTGATTAGACAGTTTTGTCTTGCTAATTTAAAAATTCTCCCTTTCGCTTTCAACTTCAGTCATTCTGATTATAGTATGCTGTGATGAAGTCCTTTTTGCAATGTATTTGCCTGGGGATTTTTGGGCCTCCTGTATCTGAGTATCTAACTCTTTTGGTAGTCCTGGGAACTTTTCATTGATTATTTCCTTAAATGCATTTTCTAAACTTTTAAAAAAAACTCTCTTCCCCTTTAGGAATATCAATAATTCATAAGTTTAGTAGCTTTATGTGGTCCCGGACCTCTCTAAGGCTTTGCTCATTCTTTTTTATTCTTTTTTCCTTATTTTTGTCTGACTGGATTATTTCAAAAGACCTGTCCTCAAGTTCTGAGATTCTTTCTTCTGCTTGCTTTAGTCTATTCTTGAAGATTTAAAATGTGTTTTGTATTTCTGTAAATGAATTTTGCAGCTCCAGAATTTCTGTGTTTTTTTAAATGATATTTATCTCCTTGGTAAATTTCTTATTTGTATCCTGAACTGATTTTCTGATTTCTTTGTAGTGGTTTTCAGATTTCTCTTCCATCTCATTCAGCTTCTTTAGAATCAATATTTGGAATTCTTTATCTGGCATTATAAGAAATTCTTTTTAATTTGGATCTGTTGCTGGAAAATTGTTGTGGTCCTTTGGCGGTCTCATATTTCCTTGCTTTTTCGTGTTTCCTATGTCCTTCTGTTGATATCTGTGAATCTTATGTAGCAGTCACTTGTTCCAATTATTGAAATTGCTTTTGAAGGGGAGAATTTTTTCCTGAAGATATATATATATGTTGTTGGTTGAATAGGACACTTTGGCTTTGATTTTGGGTACCTGCAGTAATGTGATCTTTGTATAATTTCTTAGGCAGTACACAGGGCTAGTGGTATCTGTGATTTCCTTGGTAGCTTAGTTGAAGTTGTGGTGAAGTTTTTCTGGGGACTTGAATGACAGCCAAGCCAGTCTTTGGGCTCTGGTGGTAGAATCAGTGGGCTGAGTATGCCTGATTTTAGGCCCCAGAGCATCTTATGCTGGTAGTGGTGTTAGTGTGTCCTGGGGAGCCGATTCTTGGGCCTTCAGGTGGCTTGCTCAGAAGCTAGTAGTTGGAACAGAGGGCCAGTTATGTGGGCAAGTTCTCAGACCCCTGAGCAGTTGATGTGGTGTGGGAGGTGACAGTAGTGCTGGTGGATCCAGCACCACTAGGACCAAAGTGATCTATGTTGGTGTTACTGGTAGATGCAATGGGTTGGGCAGGCTAGTCCCCAGTCCCACAGCTGCCTGTAACAGGGTGGTGGGTATTGTCCTAAGTGTGCTTAGGAGAGCTTGGTCTTCCCTGTCCCTTCTTGGCCAGGTGGCAGCTGCCGTCACATCACCTTGAACTCAGCCTGAGTATGGGGCATGGTCCAGTGTTAAACTCTCAAAATGGTGCCATATGTGGGCTTGCAATCAAAGAGGACAGAGCCCCTTTTGGGCAAACTGCATGGGAAAGAAACTGTGGGGAATGCTGTCCACATATGTCTCAGTCTTACAGGAGCTTGTGGCAGGGTAGTGGGAATTGTCCTAGGTGTATGTAGGAGTTTGGACTCCCCAGCTCTCCTCAGCTGGGTGACAGCTGCAGGTACATCAGCCCAAACTTAGCCCAAAGGCAGGGTACTTCCCAGCTTTAAACTCCCAAACTGACACCTTAGGTCTGTTTCAGAGAGAGTGGGGCCCCTTCCAGGCAAACAGCATATGGGAGATACTGGAGGGAGCACAATCCACTCACAACTTGGTCCCACAGAAGCTTATAGCAGGGCAGTGGGAACTGTTTTAGGTGTGGGTAGGGGAGCTTGGACTCCTTTGTCCCTCCTCAGCTGGATGGGGCTGCAGCACATCAGCCCAAATGCAGCCTGAGGGCAGGGTACTTCTTGGCTTCAAACTCCCAAAATGGAGTTCTGGGTCTTTGACCAGAGAGGATGGGGCCTTTCTCAGGAAGGCTGTGCTGCCAGAAAACTGTGGGGAATGCAGTTCACTTGAGACTCAGTCCCACAGCAGCTGACTATAGGATGGTGGGCACTAGCTCAGATGTGTGCTGGAAAGCCTGGTTTCCCTGCCCACCCCCACCCCCCTCACCAGGTGGGGCCTGCAGCATGTCAAGCCCAAACTCAGCCCAAGGGTGGGGCACAACCCAGTGTTAAACTCTCAAAATGGTGCCTTGGTCCTGAGACCAGAAAGGTTGAGGCCCCACCCAGGCAGGCGGCGTGGGCAAGAAACTGTGGAAAACACTGTCTGCTCATGACTCAGTCTCAAAAGCAGCCCACAGCAGAGCAGTGGGGACCTTCCCAAGGGTTCATGGGAGCACCGGGGCTCCTCTATCCCTCCTTGGAGCTGTGCAGTGGCTGCAGGCATGCCTATGGTTCCCTGGTATCTAGGCTGTCAGAATGATGCCCAGCTCAAGCTGTTCTATGATCAGATGCCTTTGGGATTCTGCTTGAGTTCCCTTTCTGAAACAATATCTCTATGCAATCTCCAACCAGCTCCCTATGTTAGGACCAAGGTTTGTGTGGGTCAGGAGGGTTCTCTTGCAGCCAAGATTGTAAAAGCTCATCTCAGCAAGTGGAGCCCTGGGGGGTTCTCTCTTACTGTTTCCCTGCATCCAGGAGCTTCCTTTGGCAGTTAGCCAGTCCACAGCTGGGCAAATTGCCCTGATCCCTCTCCTTGCCCACTTTTGGTGCTTCCCTTCACTCCCCTGGTAAATCCTAGCATTCTTTCCTAGATGATCTGTTCAAAATGTGAGAATCTGCTTACTATTGTGGTTCCTCTCTGTGGAGGAGGCACATATTACCTAGTCAGCCATCTTGACCCTATCCCTCTTATAACAGTTTTTTTTTCCTAATATATATGTTCTTTTTATTTTTAATTTTTATGGGTACATAATAGTTGTAATAGTTGTACGTACTTACAGGGAATTGTGATGTTTTGATAGGAGCATACAATGTATAATGCTCAAATCTGGGTAACTGGAATATCCATCACCTCAAACACTTACCATTTCTTTGTGTTGGAACATTCTAGATATGTTCTAGTTATTTTGAAGTATGCAATGAATTATTGTTAACTATAGTTGCCCTATTGTGTTACCAAACACTAGATCTTATTTCTTTTGTCTAACTGTATTTTTGCCCCCATTAACCAACCCCTGTTTATGCCTCCCTCCTCATTACACTCAGTTGTTAACTTAAAATTGATTTGTGTAATATTAGTACAGCCACCTCAGCTCTCATTTGTTTACTATTTTCATTGGATAATTTTTTCCATCCTTTCAGTTTCAACCTATTTGTTTCTTTGGATCGAAATCAGTCTTATTTAGACAGCATATTGTAGATCTTGGTTTTTAATCCATTCTGCCAATCTCTGCATTTTAATTGGAGAGTTTAATCCATTTACATTTCAAATAAATACTGATAAGGAAGAACTTACTTCTGCCATTTTGCTGTTTGTTTTCTGTATGTCTTATACTTTTTTTGTCCTTCTTCCCCTCCATTATTACCTTTTTTGTGTTCAGTTGACATTTTGTAGTGAACAGTTTTGATTCCCTTCTCATTTCCTTATGTGCATTTTTAAGATATTTCTTTGTGGTTTCCATGAGGATTACATTCAACATTCTAGATTTATAACAATGTAGTTTGAATTTATTGAAAGTTAATTTCAGTGGCATATAAAATATCTACTCCTGTACAGCTCCTCCCTCTTTTGTTGTCACAAATTCCATCTTTATATATTAGTGCCCAGTAGTATATACTTATAATTATTTTTATGCATTTATATTTTAAATTGTATAAGAAATAAAAAGTGGACTTACAAACCAAAAACATAGTAACACTGGCTATTATATTTGCCCATGTAGTTACCATTACCACAGATCTTTGTTTCTTCCTATGGCCTTGAGTTACTGTCTAATGTTCTTTCTTTTCAATTTGAAGGACTCATTTTAGAGTCTCCTGTAGGGAAGGTCCAATGGTAACATACTCCTTCAGGTTTTGTTTACTTGAGGATGTCTTAATTTCTATCAAAGTTTTGAAGGGCTGTTTTTCCAGGTATAGAATTCTTGGTTGACAGTTTATTTTTTTTCTTTTAGCACTTTAAGTATGTCAACCCCATAACTTCTGGCCCCATTGGTTTCCAATGAGAAATTGGTTGTTAATGTTACTAAGGATCCCTCCCTTATACACGACAGGTTGCTTCTCTCTTGTTGCTTTTAAGAGTCTTTGTCTTTCAACAGCCTGATTGTAATGTGTTGATGTGTATGTCTTTGAGTTTATTCTACTTGGAGTTGTTGATCATTTGGATTCATAGATTCATGTCTTTCATCAAATTTGGGGCATTTTCAGGCATTCTTTCTTTAAATATTATTTCTTCCCCTTTCTCTCTCTTTTCTTCTAGGAATCCCTTAATGCATATGTTAATGTGTTTGATGGCATCCCACAGGTCTCTTATGATTTTTTCACTTTTATTCATTTTATTTTTCTTTCTGCTCCTCAGACTGGATACTTTCCATTGTCTTGTGTTCATGTTCGTTGAGTCTGTCTTCTGCCTGCTAAAGTCTACTGTTGAACCCCTATGTGAGTTTTTCACTTCAGTTATTGTACTTTTCAACTCCAGAATTAGTCTGGTTTCTTTCTGTAATTTCTATCTCTTTATTGATATTTCCTACTTAATCAAACATCATTCTTCTCACTTCCATAATTATTTGTCTATATTTTTCTTTAGCTCTTTGACCATAATTACAATAGTTGTTTTAAAGTCTTTGTCTAGTAAGTCCAATGTCTGAGCTTTCTGAGGGATGGTTTCTGTCAATTTATTTTTTTCCTTTGAATGGGCCATTTGAAAATTATATTACAGTAACTCTGGAAATTATATTCCCACCTTACCCAGGGTTTGTTGATTTTTTTTAATTGTTGGAAGCTGTGGTATTTCAATTGTTTAGTGACTTTTCCCAACTATTTTTGCAGAGGCTGTTTTCCTTCTTACGCATTGCAACTGATGTCTCTTCCTTAGCTTGTGTTCAGCTAGTGTTTTGACAGAGTATTACTTGAATGCCTGGGGCAAAAAAGAGAGAAAGAAAGTGTATTAGTTAGGGTTCTCCAGAGAGACGTAATCAATAGGATAGACATAGATACAGATTTATATATATGAGAAGGGATTTATTAGGGGGATTGGCTTATGTGATTATGGAAGCTGAGAAGTCCCATGACAGGCCATCAGCAAGCTGGGGACCCTGGAATACTGGCAGCATGGCTCAGTCCAAACCTGAAGGCCTCTGAATGAGGGAGGCTAATGGTGTAACTCTCAGTCCAAGGCCAAAGGCCTGAGAAGCTGGGGGCTGCTGGTGTAAGTCCTGGAGTCCAAAGGCTGGGGAGCCTGGAGTTGTTGTCAAAGCACAGGAGAGGAAGAGAGTATCCCAGTTCCCACAGACAGATTGACACATTCACTTTTTTTCTGTTTTTGTTCTCTCTGGACCCCCGCAGATTGGATTGTGCCTGCCCACACTGAAGGTAGATCTTCCCCACCTAGTTCATTCAGACTTGCGTGCTAATCTCCTCTGGAAACACCCTCACAAACACACATCCAAATAATGCTTTACCAGGTTTCTAGGCATTCCTTTGTCCAGTCAAGTTGATACCTAAAATTAACTATCAGAAAGGGGACAGGAAAAAAAACAGAAGAAGAAAGAAAAAGAAAACATCTCTCCCAGTATTTTCAGATTGGCTCTGTGTTATGATCCTCCTCGACACTTAGCAAGGCTTTTACTGAGACTAGGGACCAGCCCAAGGTGAAAGCTTAGGGTCTTCTCAGGTATTTTCTGCACATGTGTCTTGCCTTGAGCATGCATGCGACTTTCTAAATTTACTCCATATATAGAGGTGCTTTTAATGCTCTAATTTCCCAAAGTAACTCTCTCTGTATTCTTCCCTGGCTTAGGTGGTCTGTCATATGTTTCAATCATATCTTTTGCCCCAGGAGGCTGCAGGTCATTTTTCTGAGTTACAATGTTTTTGAGCAATGTCTGCTACTTTTTCAGGCTGGGTGAATTTGACATTAGATAAATTGGAGATCAACACCTTGTATCAGTCCTTCATGTATCTCCTAGACAGGTTAGCAACATAGACATACACAATAATTTGTGAATAAGGTCTGCTCTGCTCCCTCTGGAACCAGGGACCAGAATCCTACATTGGAAATGTGAAAGCTTCAGGACTGCCACTGAGCTGGGAAAGGTGTGGGGCAAGGGCAAGTGAAAATGTACAAAGCTTTCCTATCACTTTTAACGTGCTTTTTTCTTGAGTCAGCATCTGCTTGATTGCTATAAATCTTTGACTGTTTTCCGGAGTTCTAACAAAGTTGGTCCTTACAGTTTCTGCTTGTTTTTTGATGTTTCTGTGGGGGGATGAAAGTTTGGAGCTGCCTACCCCACCATTTTGCTGATATCACTCCTAATTACATTTTATTTTAATATTTTAGTTAGTTATTAATAGAACAGATTATGTGCAAAATCCTGATTATATTAATAAATGAGTTTGTTAAAATGGAGGCAAGAAAAATTTTATAGAGAAAATATAGATTAATAAAATGAATACTTTATAACTAACCCAAACCACCAGCCCATCAAGATAACACATAGGCATGCATAATAACAATAATGAAATTCCCTCATCTTTGATTTTTTGACAACTTCTTGCCCTATAAAATCCATAGGTTTTCAAATGTGTTTCTATTTTTGTCATTACAAATGTATATTTATCGAGGCAAGAGGATAGAACATATTGTATTGATAGTGTTTTAGTTTAATTTATTACTTTTAAATTTTAGACATATGGAATGCAGTCCTCCAGTTGTATGTTTACCCTCGTCATTAAAAATGTTAGGAACAGGAATGGCTAGGTCCCTGGCAAATGTAAAGCCAATTATTTTTTAGAGAAATCAAGGAACATTGTCTCATAATTTAAATAATTACTAAATACATGAGAAGTAAGTTGGCATAATTGAAATACAGAAGAAAATACACATGTGCGCACACACACACACACACAAACCACACACACAATTTGATCAGCTAAAACTGAAAATGCTTGAATTATTGGATATAATACAAAATGTGTTGCTCTAATATGGTTAGAGTTTGGAAGTAAGAGTTTAAGAGACCACAGAGGATAGATCAAGAAGTTCAAGGCCAGGGGCAATGGCTCACACTTGTAAAACTAGCACTTTGGGAGGCCAAGGTGGGAGGATCACTTGAGGCCAGGAGTTTGAGACCAGCCTGAGCACGAGTGAGACCCCATCTCTACAAAAAAATAGTAAAAATTAGCTGGGCATAGTGGCACGTGACTGTAGTCCCAACTACTCAGGAGGTTGAGACAGGAGGATCATTTGAGCCCAGGAGTTTGAGGTTGCAGTGAGCTGTGTTGATGCTACTGCACTCTAGTCCCAGCAACAGAGCTTGAAGACCCTGTCTCAAAAAAAAGAAGTCCGATACACATCTACTAGAGTTCCAGCAGGAGCTAACTGACAGATGAGGGAGTGATAATGTATGCATGTAGGGGAATCTGACAGATGACAGAGGAGGTTAAAGCAGATCAGCTGAGAATAGATGGCCAAATCAATAAAGTATATTCAAATAATTGGCTATGACATGGAAAAAATGAAAAAAAATCCCTATTTCATGTTATACTCAAAATTCAACTAGAAGAAAATATAGAAAAATGTTTACGATTTAAAGGTAAGGAAGAATTCTTCAAATACAATGTAATAAGCATAACCATAAAGGAAAACACAAATGAATTCAGGGGCTTTGTTCATCAATGATGCCATAAAGAGAGTAAAAGATATACCCCTCCGACTGGAAGAAAATATTTTTATCATATGTAACTGAAAAGAATTGATGTGAAGAACACTAATGAATCAATAAGGAAAAGATACATTACCCAATAGAAATGTGGGAAAATATATACTATTAGGCATTTCACAGAAAGCAAAACTCAAATAGCCAATAAATATAAAAAGATTTCTAACCTTATTATTAATCCCAGACAAGGAAATTAAAACCAAAGTGGATTATTAGTTCATATCCACAAGTTAAAAAAATTTAAAAGTTGGATAATATAATCATTTAGCATTGCCTAATAAAGTTGAATATACACATATTGTACAATAGGGAAATTTAACTTGGATAAGTCTATACCCTTGCTAAGTTGGGTGTGTCCAGCAAGCAGCTCTGTTTAGAATTTCAAAAACTTGGAAACAGTACAATGAATAAATAAATCATAAATACAAAAAATACTACACAGAAGTTAAAAGGAATACACTCGAAGTTGATACATTGATGTGGTTATGATAAATACATAATGCACAAAATAAAAAGGTTACAGGTGAATATATACAGCATGATTATGTTTATATAATGGTGAAAAGAAAATAAAAGTAAATTATTTGTGGATGCGTACAACCATTATTTTTAAAAGCAAGATGATTAATAAAAAGTGTAAGATAGAGGCATGAGGATGGACGAGGACTGACTACAGATGAGGAGGGGTCAAGGGGGTCTGCACCTCACACTTACATACATGGTGGATTCCCAGGTGTTCATTTTCTATTTAAAGTATTCATATACATGAAGACCATCTCTTTTTTGTATATATGCTATATTTAGCAATAAAAACATTTAAAAACTAGTAAGATGCATGACAGACATGAATAGACTTTTATGTAAACCCAACCATAACATTGTTTTCATGGGAAAGGGGGCTTGTGAATTAAAAAAAAGAAGCAGCAGCTCCAGTGCAACAGTAAATTCAGATGCACACACAGGCACACACATACACATAAACATACCTTTATATTCAGATTAATACAAAAAAGCTTTGTTATGTCTTTAACATCTGCGGCCCTTTTCTTGGTGTTAGGCATCAATAACCCAGTAATTTTCATCTTATTTTTGTTTTGACACATTTGCTCCTTAATCCCTGAGAACCCTGGAGATCGAAGTGTTATTTAGCAAAAAAGGAAATCTTGCTGGTCTGATTTTTTAAAAAGTCTCCACAAATTCAAAAGAATTCTATCCCATACTCACTTATGAGGAAACATAATTAGGAAACAGAGAAAAGAAATTATAAAGATTCTGGCAAGTTGGCATGAAGCCTAGGGGAAAGAGAGACATGCTCCCTTCAGAACACCTAACAGGACGTGTGTCATCTCCAAGCTCTTGATTGTTCACGACTGTGAGATTTAAGGCAAGGAGTTTCCTCAGCACCTTGTGTCAAAGTTCTATAGATCTAGAAGTCCAAAAGCCTATTGAATTGACTTGGTTTTAAAATAAAGTGTCAACTGTCTCTTGTTCTTGTGCCCCAAAGCCAAGGGCTACCTTCCTCCCTCTCTCTTCATTCAATATTTTACATATGTTGTTAAGTTATGATCTGTCACCGGGAGAAGATTAAAACAGGCGAAAATATAACCAGGACATTTACACAGATTAGCATTTGATTAGAATAAGATTCTCCTAGTTAAATTAATCTGGTAATTAATCTTAAACAGAAAATGCCTGATGTCTGCATAAAACATGGATTACTGATTTTTTCCCTCCCACTGTCTTGCCCACTGGCTTTTGTTCAGAATGTAAGAGTAACGCAAGCTCAATTAAAAATTGACAAAATATAAAGAGGTAAAAAGAGGAAAACAAAAATGTCCCATAATCCCACTACTCTGGATAATCTCACAGCTTCCTTTAATCTATTTTATTTACCTTTGTCAAAACATATGTGGTCTAATTTTTAATTACAGTAACATTGTAGTTTCATACTGTTTTATTTCACATTTTATTTTACATAAGCATGTTTAACATCTTTAAATGGTCTTCAGAAGTATTATTTTCAATTATTACAAATACATTCTACCATTCTCATTATTTAACTTTTAAGTAGGTTCCTTTTAATTTTGCTATGTTTCATTATCTTCTTAGGATTTATGTTTGAAATTTTGTACTTGTGAAAGAATTACTTAGTCATAGAGTAAAACTTCCTTAAAGCCTTGGAAATATTTCTTTAAAGAGTGATACCAATTTTTATCCCCACAAGAGTATATGAGAATGTGGGGATATATATACTCTTATTTATGAAATTATATACTCAATATATTTTTTATCTTTTTTCCAATTTTACAGCTGAAAATTGTGTCACTTGTTTCTTTAATATTTATTATACCTATTGTTAGGTTTGCCAAATAATGTATTTTTTCATCCATTCTTGACTTCCTTATGATTCTGGCTCCCTCACTTTCTGATCCACACAACCTTTCTCTTCTTCCTGATGTAAACCCCAGACACTACATTTTCTTGGCTGATTTCAAGCATTTGTTCTTTTGGATAAACTTCAGATTAATTTTCATGGGAATAAAGATTAATTTGGGAAGAGTTAACAGCCCTACAATGTTGATTTACCCCATACAAGAGCATGATTTCATTCTTCATCTATTCAAATTTTATTTTGTACTTCTCACTAAAATGTTGTACCTTTTACTATGACATGTACATTTAATGTTAAGTCTAGCAGAGTGCCCAGCACTTGGTAGAGGTAAAATCAAGGTTAGAAACAAGCAAACAAGTAAAGGAAAATGCGTAAGTTCACCCAACAAGTCAGAGGAGAGCCAGGACTAAGCCCCAGACCTCTTAGCCCCAAGTCCCAAGTTTAAATATCTGTATATGACCTTATTGTACCAGTAAGACTCAGAAAAATAGATGTTACTTACTTTTCCCCTTCTTTTTGTGGGCCATACTCACTGGAGACTGGCGCTGCTCTACTCTTTAGGAGAGCATAGGTGAAACCTAGTTTCTTTCAGCCATACAACTAACCTAACCTAGTCTCTGCATTTTAGCCTCACACCTAGCATGCTGGTAGATAAAATTACTCCATTTGATGCATTTAGAAGTAGGCTCAGAGGCCTCGTGTAACTTGCTCCAGGTGGCAGATCCTGCATGTGAGACTTCAGGACCTGAGCTCTTTCCATGACACGAGCATTCACTCAGGATGGCCTCTCCATCCACTCTCTTTCTCCCTTCCTCCTGGACCAAGACTGGGCGGGGGTCCTGCTCCCAGTGGTAGAACACAGGAGCAGCCTAAGCCTCTATGCTCAGCAGCCATGGAGAGTATCCCTGCAAGAAGTTTCAGCCTCCTCAGGAAAATGACAGAAAATCACAAAGGCCACTGGCAGACTGAAAGGGCTTGTGGGGAGCTCACCCAGGTCATCTCCAGTGTCACCCTTCAATTGCTGGAGTGGACTTCCAGGGGCTGGAGACTCTGCAGCTCTGATAAAGGCCAGAGCCAGAGAAAGACTGTCTGTGGCTGTTGACACCATTCCAACCTCCCAGGCTGGTGAATCCTGGGGTGACGTGTATGTTGTTTAATTGAATCCTTATTTCATAGATGAGGAAACGGCCTCAGAAAAATAAACCGGCTTGCCCATGGTCATACAGCTAGTTGTGGCATGACCTAGACTCACCCCGGTTCTGCCTGACTCCAGTCCCCACGCTCTCAGTGGCCACACGTGTCACATCTCACCGTTTCCCGCCATCTCCCTCCAGGCCTCACACGCTTCCAGCACAGCACACAGACCCTGGGCACTCAGCTGAGCTGCAGGTGCTTTGTTAGAATCAGCCTGGTGAAGACTAAATCCGAAAGTATGACTGGGAGCGAGGAGGAAGCCCCTGCACGAGTCCTGGGCCTACAGCAGGGTTCCCACACCCCGGGATCACCTCACTCACTCTTCACCCACAAGGATGAAACGTTCTCCCTCATTCAATCCAGTCTGCAGTGAGAACCCAGCCCACAGTGTGGAGAGGGGGCTGATGTCAGACAGACAAGGATGAGGATAGCTCCCTAATTCCCTAATAACAAACAGGAGACTGAACACCTGCCAAGGCTGGGGCAGGAAGGCTCTGAGGGGCATCCGAGTTTGGGTTTATGTGACAAAACCTCCTCTTTCTGTGAATTGTCTTTCAGCTGTATTTTGGAAATATTAAAAGTGTTGTTTTCCCAGCCCCAACTGTTACCTTTGCATCCTGGTCACATTCTACCCCCACCTATACTGACTCCTAATGGAGGACTCACCCAAAATGTGGAGCTAAAAATCATGGGACGGGGGGCAAGGACAGGTGTACACCACTACATGCAAGTCAAAAAGTCATCCAGAAAAACTGGCTTTTGCCTCAGTTCAAATCCTGGAGGAAAGTATGGGGATCTGGGCCTGACTGGGGCCCTTGGACATCTTAACCACCTACAGTCCCTGGATTGGGCCCCAAGGCCAGGTGGATACCACCTTCTGGGCTCTGAATCCATCACTGGCAGGGAAGTTGCAGTACTTGAGGCCATATAGGTTTATTTCAAGGCTGATAATGCTCCAATTTTACCAACCAACTGGATTCTGCCAGCAGCTTCCCACTCTTAAGGGAACAAATTCTTGGGGTCCTTCTTCCTTCCTGGTAGGTCCAGTCTCATCCCTTCTGCCAGCCTCAGCATTTTCCATTAGTGAACATGACCCCAAGATGGGCTTGACTTTCCTAGTCAGCCCAGGAATATCAGTGAGCAGAGTGTGTGTGATTCACGTCCTGCATCAGAGACTCTGACGGTTTCCCTGGGATCGGCTGCCCTCCTCTGCCTTTTGCTCCTGCAGGTCACTATAGGACCTCTGGTCCTACAGACCAGAATCTTGGCTCCATTTCAACTCTACCTAAAGCTGAAGTTAACCTTCTACTCTAGGAAAGGAGTTTGGTGACACAAACAAGATGGGACGGTCTGTTAAAACTCTGACAGAAAGAAACCTGAAAGAGCTCCCAATGGCCAAAGCTGGAACAATATGCACACCTAAATAACCCAAAGTTATTGGATTATAACCCAAAGTTTAAAATAAGACACATGAATCCATAACAATATAAATGTATAAATAAATAAATAAACTGGAAAGAAGAGACAAATCTTTCTTACAAACAAATTCCAAATAATATAGATAGATGCTTCTCCCTCCAGGAGACGGCGCCTAAATATCCCTCCTCTTTAACTGTGGGCTGATTAAGTAATTCATTTCCAAAGAATAAAGAAAGGGACAAATAGTAACTTTACAGTGGATAAAAATATGAAACAGTACATTATTCAAGTGATCAAGTTTAACATGACCAGAGGTAAGACATATTCATATCATGTACCCCCTGATGCTATATGACAAGAAGGTTACTTAACTTCTGTGGTATCTTTCCAAAAATCTCAAAAACCCCAAACCTCAATTGAATCTTGAGAAAAACACCAAACTCAGATTGGGGCCTATTCAACAGGATACTTGGCCAGTGTTTCTCAAGACTACCAAAGCCATGAAAAACAAGGAAAGACTGAGAAACTGTCACAGACCAGAGGAGACTGTGGAAGAATGACAACTATTGCAGTGTGTTTAGGATATAGATTGGATTCCAGAATATGAACAGGAAATTAATGGTTGGATTTGTGAAATCCAACTGAAGTCTGGAGTTCATTTAATAGTAATGTACCAATGTTGGTTTTGAGTTTTCACAAACATATCATCTTTATAACTTTTCTGTAAATATAAAATTATCCCCAAATAAAAATTTATTTTAAAAAACTTACAGTAGGAAAGGGCTGCATATACTGCAACTGCTCCATTGACCTTGACCAGATTCCCCCTGACATCCCAAACCCATTTGGAGATGTCTCAGAGGATCATGTGATGCCCTAGGAAGGGCACTGCAGCTGGAATCCAGATAGCTGGGCCGGGGGTACAGGCGATCCAGAGCTTGTTATGGACTTGTGAAGCTTGTGATGCCAGGAGCAGCTGGATGTGTGTGTCTGGAGTGAGAGATGGGATTGAACCTAGACATTGACTTTTCCAAGCTGGGAGACTGAGTGGGATCAACTAGAGAGGGGTCTAGACAAAGTAGAACCTAACAACTGTGCCTTGGTGCCCTCCAGGGCTCAGAGGGGAACAGATAAGGAAGAGATAGCAAAGGAGACTGAGAAGGTGTAGTCAGTTACATAGGTGACCCAGGACAGAGAGTGGCTCCCTTGGTGCAAAAAGTGAATTAAGGAGGAAAGGGGCATCACCACGTCCCAGGAGGGCCCCCATGAACAATGATCATGTGTGTTTTTCTCACACTGTTACGCTCTGTCTCTAGCTGGGTGCCTGAGCACATAGTAGGCCCTCGATGAATACTTGCTGAGATATTTTGAGTGAAGCCCCTAGGATTTATCATCCAACATTCCTGTCGGAACTGTTCTTAGAAAGACAGAGCAGAGGACTTTAAATCTGTTCCCCAAAAGGACATTAAAAATTAAGAACCCAAACTCCTTCATGTACCCACTGCTCACGTG
Source organism: Daubentonia madagascariensis (assembly GCA_023783475.1). Taxonomy (NCBI): domain Eukaryota; kingdom Metazoa; phylum Chordata; class Mammalia; order Primates; family Daubentoniidae; genus Daubentonia; species Daubentonia madagascariensis. The sequence goes on from JAKFHU010001831.1 coordinate 1,833,180, forward strand.
TTCCTGAGATGATAACATGACTTAGGCATCACAGAACAATGACAAATGTACACGGAATGTTGCATGCACTTTCTTCAACAATAAAAATAGCCCATGAGCAACAGTGAAGGCAGATCATTCCAGACACAGTCCATGCGTTTAAACACATCAGTCAGGACTTAAGGATTCTCAGGAGGGTGCATATCCAGACAGAGCTAAGTGTGCCACACTTTACAAAAACAACCAAGGAAATATCACCTTTAAAAGCCAACATGAGAAACCAGAAACAACACAGCACCCGTGTTCCTCTGCAGCTGAGTTGAGGGGTCAGAGATGGCAGCGAGGCCTCTGGCAGGACAGAGGGCTGACAGGTTTGAGAGGCCAGCTCTGGGACACCCCTGAACCCTGAAGCCGTGGCCATGGGGTAGAGAGTGGACTGGGGCAAGACCAGGACTGCAGGACGTGTTCTGCTGCCACAGCTGGTGATCAGGCCCCTGTGAGCCCCACGAGGATATTTTCGTTTTGCATTAGGGAGAAAATATTTTCCTGAATTCTTCTTATGTAAAAATGGCTACTCAGCATTGGTTCAAAGAAACATACAACTTAGAATCTGACTTGAAAAGCTGGAAAGGGCCCCTAAAATTATGAAAATTTACCCACCACAGAAGAGCAATAAAGGTTGCTGATGTGAAACTTCCCTCTTTCTTTTGCATGTAAGAGAAAAAATAGCAGGACCAAGACAATGTGGGATTTCAGACGCCTGCCATGCAGGATTTCAGGCCCTTGCTGAAGGGCAATGAAATGGTTTTAAGCAAAAGAGACAGGTTCTTATGACAAGTTGCATCAATTCCTATTTGCATCTCAAAATATTTTTTTTCAGTTTATAAGAAACTGGCAAGTCCTCATAAGTTAATGAATCGATACATTAGAGTGGGGTGGAGGCAGTCAGTGCACGGGGGAGAGAGCGAGGGAGATCTTCTTTGCTCCTGGTGGACGACTGGCAGTGCTTTGGGATGGACAAGAACCCAAGTGCCAGGAAAAAGTGTCTTGATTTGGCATCACGCTCTTCTCCTGCCTGCACACGGAAGGGACCTTTCAACTTTTACAAGGACTCTGAAAAGAGGAATAATTTGGCTTAAAGCTGAAGACTTTTGTGCATCTGCTTGGCCCAGGGCTGAGGCAGGCCCTTGTGTGACTGTTATAGGAGGCAGGAGACTGTGTCCAGGAGCTGGAGCCCCTCCTTTCTCTGGAATAGATCTCATCGCTGTCAGGACAGGCTGAGACCACTCACCTCATCCATCCTGAAGGACGTTAGGAGAAGCCCAAGGTGGTGGCGTGCAGGAACTTTAGTCTGAGCCCAGAAATCAGGCCTGCCTAAATGTGTGTGCTTGCTGGTGGTGGGAGGCTAAGGGAGGGCATGGTGTTAGGCCTGCCTAAATTTGGGCAGGAGCTAGGCCTCAGCATTTTTTCTCAACTGGATAGGAAAAGGAAGCAGAGTTATACCCTTTCTGCTAAAACTGCTTTTAGTTTAGGATAGCGTACCAGCAGGGAAAATCAGGCTGCTGGGACACTGCCCTGCTCTGAGCCCCTCCGGGATGCCTTGCTCATTGGTTTTTCATTCCATGGCCATTCCCTGGCAAAATCACAAATCTCCTCCACTTTATTAAGGAGCCTTATTCCTTATTCTGGAAAAGATCTCACCTCTGATCCCTCGTATGTCAGGGCAGGCTGAGACCACTCACCTCATCCATCCTGCCAGGTGTTAGGAGTGCACAGTGAAGAGCTCAAGGTGGTGGCAACTCAGGAACTTGTGCCTGAGCCGGGGAATCCGGCCTGCCTAAATGTGTGCGGGGTGGTGACTGGGCTAGGGAGATGGTGCTAGGGCTGCCTAAGCTTGGGGCGATGGTGGGAGGCTTCAGCAGTTTTTCTCAACCAGAAATGAAAAAGACGAAGAGTTATACCCTTTCTTGTCAAACTGACTTTAAATTAGGATAGCATGCCAGGAGGAAGACTAGGGTGCACTGGCCATCACCCCTCTCTGAACCCTTTCGGGAAACTTCCCTCATTGGTCCTTATTTCCTGGAGGTTCTTGACCAAGACCACAAATCTCCTTCGCTTTACATTGTCGGGTGAGCCCACCAGCCACTGATACCACAGATCCTCCAGCAGCTGCTTATCCCACGTGTACTCAGGGGAGAGGACCTTGGTGGGTTTGTGGTGAAGCAGGTACTTGTTCAAGTAGCTTTCAACATGCCACATGGCCTTGATGTCATTGGCTTGGTCGATCATCATCGCCTGGTGACAGGCCTTGGTGAGCCTATAAACCTCTGGCACTGACCCCCCAAATAAGGCCCCTATGTAATAAAAGTCCCCTTCATCCCCAGGAATGTAGGCTTGTGACTGAGGCCGGCGTTCATAGGCAAAGTTGTTCCGACGAAGCCCGTAGTAGCCAGGATGGAGGGTGGCAAACAAGGAGGAGAGGATTTCCACACCCACGTGGTCACTGAACTTCATGTCCACATCTGTGCACACAAGGTAATCCACCTCCCTGAGGAAGCGCTCCTGGGAAAAGTTGCTGATGACCTCCATGCGGTGCATGGAGATGTCCTGCCAGCGGGCATAACTCTGGGCCTTCAGGATGACCATCTGCCTCCCTTTATGGAGCAGGATGCGAGGAACATGGTTAGGTTGGTCAGTGAAGATGTAATAGTTCACCCTGTGTCCCACCATGAAGTACCTCTCTGCAGTCTCCAGGAATAGCTTCAGGAAAACTGTGTATTTTTTCATGGCAAACACAGTTAATCCAATGGTGGCATTCTGGAGCCGGAACTGCTCATTTAGTATGTCAGTGTTGAAGGTCCCCTCCCACACAATGGGAGCCAGCCAAGGGGTCACAACAAGGACATCGCGTCTAGAGGGTGTTAGCACATCTGGCTGGGGATACACCATCCTTGATGATTTTATCAGTTGCTGGACGTGGAGTTCTCTAACAGCTATGCTTGTCCTGGCTAGCATGCTTTTCAGCTTCTGGCTTTGTGGGTTCAGGTAACTATAGCCAAAGAAGGCCAAGGTGAGAGCTGTGAGGAGAAACAAGGTCACAGGAATCAAGCAGCATTTTTGTTTCCCAGCCAATACCTGCAGTAGCTGGACCATGGCTCCACAACCAATGGATGCTGCCTTTTCTCTCCTCCACATTGCGCTGAAAGGGTGCTCGTCCCTCATCGACCTTCTGTCCTCACTGGTCTCCCCAAGGCAGGGTGAGGCTGAACTCCTGGACCCTGAGGGGTCCACACCCCCACTCCCTGCCCACTACTCCAGCAGCATAGGCTCCCCCAGTGCCGACTCCTGCACAGGGGGGGCACACAGGGACAGACCAGGGAGAAAGACTCAGGTCCTAGTGGACTGCGATAAATTCATTTCCAGTTTGAGGTTTGTCAAAGTAATTAGGTGGCTGCATTTAGTCAACAGACAGCTATAACTCAAGGAGCAGCATTCAGGAGAGAAGTCAGGGCTCTGGAAACAGGCTCAGGAGACTGGCTCAAGGAAGGCCACTGGGCAGGTCAGGGGCAGAGATTATGATGAAAGCAGGGCAGGGCAGGAGCCACCAGGGGGCCTGACCAGGTGGTCAGAGGGCTTGTGTTCTGGCCTGCCCTTGACACTCACTAGCTGTGAGACCATTAGCTAAGCACTGAGTTTCCTGAAAAAAATCCATAAAGTAGAGAACAGACACAACCACCCTTCAGGCCTGATCTGGGTATCGTGGTGGAGAAAACAGATCTACAGAACAAGGATTCCTTTATTCCCCTAAAAATCACTTAAAATCTGCTGAGCATTTACTTTTTAGGTGTTGGGGCTTACACTGTTGTAGGACTAGGCTGCTAAGCTTAATGTGCGTTATCTTCTTCAGTCCTCACTGCAAGTGTGGGGGTTCGTGCTACATGACTCTCATTGTGCAGACAGGGAAACAGGCTCAGAGAGGCATATGACTGGCCCATAACCCATGGCTAGCTGGAAAGTGCTGAAGCCAACTAAGCTGCCAGACTCCAGGATTGGCCTCTTGGCCTCCCTGTATTCTGATCCTTGGTCTCATTTATGCATTCTTTGAGGTTTCCCTTATCCCGGTTCTTTTACCAGTAAGGTTCCTTCTGTTCTCTTCCTTAGACTTCCACATTAGCTGTTCCTCAGATAGAGCCCTGAAGAAAGTGAAGAAAGGCTGAGCCAGTGCCCTTTGTTGACTTAGGGCTTATCGTATCACCATCTCGTGCAACTCCTCCTGCTATCCTTGGCAATTCCAAACATGTACCTCCTGGAAAATGAAGCCTCTGACACAGACCCTTCTTGCTCCACTGTGGGACCAACAGCAGGTGAAAAAAGTGTTCCATGGCAGATAAGGAGCACCTGTCACCTGTACCATGAAGCTGGCTGGTGCTTATGTGCTTTTCTGTGCCACCTTGCTCCTGCCTTCATGTAGAAGTGGGTGGCTGGAGACATGGGTTGTCCAGGGTTCTGAAAACTTCTCACGGAAGTTCTGAGCACGTTGAGAGGAGGAAGGGTAGAGTATGTTCTGATGAGTGTCCTTTAAGGGAGAGTCATCTTCTCTTTTTGATCTGAATTGTGACATTTGCCCAGTTGTGCTAAGGATGTTAGCATATTCCTGACGTGCACATCTCATCAATATGCTAACGTAGTGGCAAGAATACCAAGACAACCTGTGATGATGCAAATGCCAGAAAGCTGAAGAACTGCTTTGATGAGAAAATGACATCAGAGAAGAAAGAGTACTCAACATGCCCAAGCTGAGAGTCAGAGTGAATTCTCTCTCAGCTGCCCCCATAGCCAGTGAGGACAAGGCCCTGCTTCAGCTACAGGTTCCAGAGAGGGCAGAAGTAGGAAGCCAACTCTGACCAATTCATTCCTGGAGGCTCCATCACATCACAGCCCCCCACCCTCTCCCAGGTGCCCACAGTCTCGTCCAGAGCACTGGCAGAGCCTCCTCAGCAGCTGCATTCTGGTCTGCCCCAGACTGACCCCCCAGCAACCAGGGGTGGGGGTCAGTCTGGGACAGAACAGAACCCTCCTCTTTTTGCCCTACTGGAGGAAGCTTTATTAGAGTTTCTCAGGCACACCTTGGGATACTCAGGGGCCTCAGCCAGGGGCACATTCCCTCCGGGCAGAAGTGGCCTCTCCTGAGTTTCCTGGCTCAAGCTGCACTCCCTAGTGTAATGAGTGGGGGGAGAGGCCGCTGCTCCCGTTCAGCCCGCAGGCGTTTGCCGTTGGCCGTTCTGCAGCAGGGGTGCGGGATGGGCACGCTCACAGATCCCTGTCCCTCAGTGCCCCTGCACACGCCCCCACTGGCTATGTCTGCGAGAGCTTCCTCGCCACCTGGGTCCGGGACCAAGACCTCTCCCCTGTGTCTCCCTGCACCGTTCTCGTGTCCGGGGGCGCTGGGTCCCGCCTGCCCGTCTAAGCTGCCAGCCTGCGGTTTCGTGAATCACCAGCGGGCAGGAAGCGCGCAGATTGCGGTGGCCCTGCTCTCAGTGGCGGGCTCGCCGGAACCGCTACCCATCACAGAGAAGCAGCGGTTCCTGAGCTTTTTGATTCAGAGCATCTTGTGGTCGCAGTGGGTGGGGAGGGGCCTGGCTACCGGCGGGAGCTAACAGTACTCTCTCCGGTGCGTGACTGGAGGAGGTGCCCAGGAGGAAGCACTGCATGGCGCTCTCCCTGGGGTGTCCCTTTTTAACACCTAAACTCCTAGGGTTCATTGGTTCACCCCACTATTCCTATTTAGCCACTGTGCCTGGGCTTGTGGAGGGCAGAAGCACCTCCAATATGTTTTGTGTCCCGCTGTTCACCAAAGGTACCTAGGTAGGGGAGAGGGAACCCCCCTTACCCTTTCACTGGGCTCCAAGCCTCTCTGGGTTTGGTCCCCACTGCTGTCTTCTCCCCTCTCTCTTCTTCTTTCTCGGATTCGCACTTTTTCTCAGTGGGGGGGGTCCCCAGACACCCCTATTGTCTCTGCCTGTGAGCCCCACCTGAGCTGCAACTGCTGTCCGCTCTCCTCAGTCTAATATTCTACCTTCCGGCCGCCACGATCCCTCAAGTGATGTCTCTAGTCAGCCGTCTCGGCTGATCCTTCTCAATAGCTTCGTAATGTATTTTGAAATCAGAAAGTTTAAGATCTCCAACTTTGTTTTTCTTTCTCATTATTGCATTGGTTATTTGGAAATGGGATTGTTTTCTTGATTGCCTTTTTGGATAGCTCGTTATTGGCCTATAACTTAGTTTTGTATGTTTTAAATTAAAAAGCTTCTGCACAGCCAAGAAAATAATCAACAGAGCAAATAGACGACATACAGAATGGGACAAAATATTTGCAAGGTGTACATCCGATAAAGGGTTAATAACAAAAATCTACAAAGAACTGAAGCAAATCGGCAAGAAAAAAATCAAACAACCCCACCAAAAAGTGGGCAAAAGACATGAACAGAAGCCTTTCAAAAGAAGATAGACTAATAAATATATGGGTAATAAACATATAAAAAAATGCTCAATGTCACTAATCATCAGGGAAATGCAAATTGAAACCACAATGAGATATCACCTTACCCCGTTAGAATGGCTTTTACTAAAAAGTGCAAAAATAATAGATGCTGGCATGGATGCAGAGAGAAAGGGACACTTCTACACTGTTGGTGGGACTGCAAATTAGTACCACCTGTATAGAAAACAGCACGGAGATACCTCAAAGAACTAAAAGTAGACCTACCATTTGATCCAGCAATCCCACTACTGGGTATTTACCCAAAGGAAAAGAAGTCATTTTATCAAAAAGACACCTGCACCTGAATGTTTATTGCAGCACAATTCACAATTGCAAAGATGTGGAATCAACCCAAGTACCCATCAATTCATGAGTAGATTAACAAAATGTGGTATATTTATACCATGGAATACTATTCAACCATGAAGATGGATGACTTGATGCCTTTTGTAACAATCTGGATGGAACTGGAGACCATTATCCTAAGTGAAGTATCTAAAGAATGGAAAAGCAAACACCACATGTACTCACTATTAAATTAGAACTAACCTGTGAACACACATGTGCATAGAGGAAAGTAAAACTAAAGGGAAATCAAGCAAGGGGGAGGTGGAGGGAAGAGATGGGTGAAAACCTACCCAACGGGTACATTGAACACTATCTGTGTGACAGGCACGCCTATAACTGTGACTCAAGCATTATAAAAGTGATCCATGTAACCAAAAATATTTGTACCCCCATAATACTTTGAAATTAAAAAAAAATATGGATTAAAAAAACCCTCTCCAATTTAAACAAAAAAAGCCAACAACAACAAAACAAACAACAACAAAACAACAACAAAAAAACAAGTTGTGAGAGTGGGCATCCCTGCTTTTTACCACTCTTAGAGGAAAAGATTTCAGTTTTCCCCCACTGATTATGATGTTAGCTGTGGGCTTTTCATAGATGGCCTTTGTTATGTTGAGGAAATTTCCTTCTATACCTAAATTATTGAGTTTTTAGGAAAAAGGATGTTGAATTTTGTGAAATGCTTTTCTACAGTTAATGAGGTGATCATGTGGTTTTTATCTTTTATTCTGTTAATGTGGTGTATCACAGTGATTTGTTTGCATAAGTTAAATCAACCTTGCGTCCCAGCGATAAACCCACTTTGTCATGATGTGTAGTCTTTTTGATGTGTGTTGAATTCAGTTTGCTAGTATTTTATTGAGGAACTTTATATCCATGTTCATCAGAGATATTGGCCTGTTGTGTTCTTTTCTTGTGGTGTCTTTGTATGCCTTTGGCGTCAGAGTGATGCTGGCCTCATAAAGTAAGTTTGGAAGTATTCCCTCTGTTTCTATTTCTTAGAAGAGTTTAAGAAGGATTGGTATTAATTCCATTTTTGCTTGTTTTTAATTGATATATCATAGTTGTACATATTTGGGGAGTACATGTGATATTTTAATACATGTATAAGATATGCAATTATCAAACCAGGGTAACTGGGCTATCCACCACCTCAAACATTTATCTTTGTGTTGGGAACATTACAATTCTTCTCTTCTAGCTTTTTAAAAATATATAATAAATTGTTGTTAACTATAATTTCCCTACTGTACTATCAAATACTAGAACTTATTCCTTCTATCTAACTGTATCTTTGTATCCACGAACCAACTTCTCCTCATCCCCTCTCTTTCCTTCCCTTCCCAGCCTCTAGTAAACACCACTCTACTTTCTACCGCCAAGAGATCCACTTTTTTATCTCCCACATGAGTGAGAACATGTGATATTTATCTTTCTGTGCCTGGCTTATTTCACTTAACATAATGACCTCCCATTCCATCCGTGTTGCTGCAAATGACAGGATTTCATTCTTTTTTGTGGCTGAATAATAAACCATTGTGTATAATTCTTCTCTGAATGTTTGGTAGAATTCAACTCTGAAGCTTTGTAGTCTTGGGCTTTTCTTTATTGGGAAGTTTTAAATTACACTTGTCTTAGTCCATATGTGTTGTTATAAGGAAATACCTGAATCTGGGTAGTTTATAAAGAAGAGAAGTTAATTTGGCTCATGGTTCTGCAGGTTGTACAAGAAGCATGGCACTAGCATCTGCTTCTGGGGAGGGCCTCAGACTGCTTCCGCTCATAGTGGACGGCAAAGAGGAGCTGGCATGTGCAGATACCACATGGACACCGACAGAGAGAGAGAGAGAAGGAGGAGAGGTGCGAGGGCCAGGGTATGGGGTGCAGCAGTGGCTTGGACCCTGGGAGGCAGGGCACAGAAGCAGCACAGGCAGGGATGAAGGGGCAATCTGAAGGCTAAGGCCTGGGTGCAGGGCACCCAGCAGCACTGACTCAGGCCCCTAGGGTAGCATGATGCTGTGGTAGCTCAGGCTTCAGGGGGTGGGACACAGTGGCAGCAAGGCCCTGGGAATGGTAGGGAGCAACAGCAACTCAGAGTCCAAGGAGGATGGTGCAGCAGCTACTTAGCCTGGGGTGGACATGGCCCTGTGGCAGGTGGGCACAGCTGTGTGTGGGTGTAGAGGGCAGGGCATAGCACCGCAGCAACTCTGGTCCTTGGGAAGGCAAGGGCCACAGCAAATGAGGAGCTGGGGAGCAGGGCGGTACAGTACAGTGGGGATTCTTGTCCCTGGCAAAGCAGGTTGTCACAGTTCCTCAGGCCCTGAGAGATGGGGGCTGCAGCAATGAGACCTTGGAAATGGTGGGGTACAGTGGTGACTTGGCTTGGGGGGAAATGGAGCAGCTCTGTGGAAGCTTAGTCTCAGGAAACAGGGCACAGCAGTAACTCAGGCCTAGAGATGACATGGCACTGGGTGGCCCAGGCCCTGGGGGCTAGGGTGCAGTAGACGCAAGGCCCCAGGGATGGAGGGGTGCAATGGCTACTAAGGAGGGATTGATAAGGGACAGAATTGGTTCCTTCTCTGGGGAAAGGGTAGCAGTGTGGCCTTGGGCATCTCTCTCGGTTCAGCTCAGTGTGAGTGAAGACTGTGGACATCCCCAGAGGTGAAGTCTGCAGGAGTCCACAGAGGTGATGAAGGTGCTGGGTCCTCCTGATCACCTTTCCCTGCAGGGAAAAATCCCTCCTGGTTCATAGCTCACCCCCACTTGGGGAATGGGGTGGCACAGACAAGGTGTTTCCTACCTTTTTCTATGTGGCCATTCTCAGTTTCTGTGTTCCACAGGGTTTTCGCTACTCCTTTGTTATACTGTGGAGCTCTTCCTTAGTTATTTTCATTGGCATATAGTTATTTATTTGTTGTTTTTGTTGGAGACACTAGTGGTAGGATGACCTAGTTGACCATCTTGCTGACATCACCTTTTCTTCTTTTTTATTTTTTGTTTTATTTTATTTTTTTGAGACAGAGTCTCGCTCTGTTGCCTGAGCTAGAGTGCCATGGCATCAGCCTAGCTCACAGCAACCTCTAAACTCCTGGGCTCAAGCAATCCTCCTGCCTCAGACTCCTGAGTATCTGGGACTACAGGTGAGCACCACCACGCCCTGCTAGTTTTTGCTATTTTTAGAGACGGGGTTTCACTCTTGCTCAGGCTGGTCTCGAACTCCTGACCTCAAGCAATCCTCCAGCCTCAGCCTCCCAGAGTGCAAGGATTACAGGCTGAGCCACTGCACCCAGCCTCTTCTTTTTTAATGTAGGCATTTATCACTATAAATTTCCCACTTAGAACTACAGTCATCCCTCTCTATACTGGGGGATTGGTTCCAGAACCCCTGTGTATACCAAAATCCAAGCATGCTCAAATACTGCACTTGGCCCCGCAGAACCCATGCATAGGAAAAGTGGACCTTCTGTATACACTGGTTTCGCATCCTGTGAATACTGTATTTTCGATCCACATTTGGCTGGAAAAAAAACCGTATATAAGTGGACTGATGCAGTTCAAAGTCATGTTGGTCAAGGGTCAACTGTAGTTGCTTTTGCTACATCCTATAAGTTTTGGTGTGTTGTGTTTCCATTTTCTTTTGTCTTTAGATATTTTTAAATTTCCTTTTTGATTTCTTCTTTCACCTATTGGTTGTTCGGGAGCATGTTATTTAATTTCCACTTATTTTTCAATTTTCCAGTTCTCCTCCAGTTATTGGTGTCTAGTTTCATACCATTGTGGCTGGAAAAGACACTTGATATGATTTCAATCTTCTCAAATTTGTTAAGACTTGGCCTTAACACATGATCTATCCTGGAACATGTTCCATGTGTACTTTAAAAGAATATGTATTCTGCTGCTGTTGAATGGAATGCTCTGTATCTGTCCTTTAGGTCCATTTGGTCTAAAGTATAGTTCAAATTCAATGTATCCTTATTGATTTTCTATCTGGATGATCTGTCCATTGCTGAAAGTGGGGTATTGAAGTCCCCTACTACTATTGTGTTGCTGTCTATTTCTCTCTTCATTTCTATTGATATTTGTCTTATATATTTAGGTACTCTGATGTTGGATGCATATATATTTTTAATTGTTATAGCCTTTTGATGGATTGACCACTTTATCATTATATAATGACCATATTTGTCTCTTTTTACAGTTTTTGACTTAAAGTCTATTTTTTCTGATGTAAGTATAGCTACTCATGCTCTCTTTTGGTTTCCATTTACATGGAATACCTTTTTCAATTCCTTCACTTTGCATCTACATGTGTTCTTAAAGCCGAAGTGAGTCTCTTGTAGGTAGCATATATTTGGATTGTGTGGTTTTTTTTAAATCAATTTACTCTCATACCAAAGTCAGATAAGGATACTATAAGAAAAGAAAATTACCAGCCAATATCCCTAAATAACATAGATGCAAAAATCCTCAACAAAATATTAGCAAACCAAATTCAGTAGCATATTAAAAGTATCATACACCATGTTCAAGTGAGATCTAATACTAGGAGTAAGGATGGTTCATCATAGGCAAATCAATCAACATGATATACTATGTTAACAGAATAAAGAAAATCACATGATCATCTCAATATATGCCAAAAAAGCATATGACAAAATCCAACAACCTTTCATGATAAAAACTCTCAACAAATTAGGCATAGAGGGAACTTACCTCAACACAGTAAAAGCCATGTATGAAAAACCGATAGATAACATCATATTCAATGGTGACAAATTGAAAGCTTTTCCTCTAAGATCTGTAACAAGTCAAGGATGCTCACTCTCACCACTTCTATTCAACACAGTACTAGAAGTCCCAGCCAGAGCAATTAGGCAAGAAAAAGAGATTTTAAAAGGCATCCAAATCAGACAGAAAGAAGTAAAATTGTCTCTGTTTGCAAAAGACATGATTTTATATGTAGACAACCCTAAAGACTCCACAAAAGAATTGTTAGAACTAGCAAATTCAGTAAAGTTATAGAATATAAAATCAACCTACGAAAATCAATTGCACTTCTATATTTGAAGAACAAATTATCTGAAAAGGAAAATAAGAAAACAATACCATTTACGAAGCATCAAAATGAATAAGACACATGGAAATAAACTTAACCAAGGAAGTAAAAGACTTACACTGAGAACTATAAAACACTGATGAACAAAATTAAACCAGACACAAATAAAAAAGACATCCTGTGTTCATGGATTAGAATAATGAATATTGTTAAAATGGCTGTACTTCTCAAATCAGTCTACAGATTCAGTGCAATCACTATAAAAATCAATGGCATTCTTTACAGAACTAGAAAAAACAATCCTAAAATTCATATGGAACCACAAAAGACCCAGAATCTCTAAAGCAATTACGAGCAAGAAGAACAAAGATGGAGGAGACATCACACTTCCTAATTTCAAAATATATTACAAAGCTATGATAGTCAAAATAGTATGTGGTGGCTCATGCCTGTAAGCTCTGGGAGGCCGAGGCAGGAAGAGCTCAGGAGTTTGAGACCAGCCTCAGCCAAGAGCGAGACCCTGTCTCTACTGAAAATAGAAAAATTAGCGGGGCATTGTGGCGCACGCCTGTAGTCCCAGATACTTGGGAGGCTAAGGCAGGAGGATCACTTGAGCCCAGGAGTTTGAGGTTGCAGTGAGCTATGATGATGACACTGCACACTACCCAGGGTGACAGAGCAAGACTCTGTCTCAAAAAAAAGAAAGTATGGTATTGGTATAAAAACAGACATAGAGACCAATAGAACATAATAGAATGCCCAGAAATAAATCCATGCATATATGGTCAACTGATCTTTGACGAGTGCATCAAGAGTTCACAAAGAATAGTCTCTTCAACAAATGGTATTAGGAAAACTGGATACAAGAGAATAAAACTGGACCCTTATCTTACATCATACACAAAAATCAATTCAAAATGGATTAAAGACTTAAACCTAAGACCTGAAACTGTCAAACTGCTAGAAGAAAACATAGCAAAAACTTCTTGACATTGGCCTGGACAATTATTTCTTTGATATTATACCACAGGCACATTCAACTAAAGAAAAAAATAGGTAAATGGGACTGTAACAAACTATAAAGCTTTTGCACAGCAGAGGAAATAATCAACAGAATGAAAAAGCTACCTATGGAATGGGAGAAAATATCTGATAAAGGGTTAATATCCAAAATATATAAGGAACTCCTACAATTCAATAGCAAAAAACCGATAACCTGGTTAAAAAATGGACAAAGGAAGTGAACAGACATTTCTCTAAAGAAAACATACAAATGGCCAACAAGTATATGAAAAGGCGCTCAACATTTCTAATCATCAGAGAAATGCAAATCAAAACTACAATGAGATATTACCTCACACTTGTTATAATGACTATTATTTTTTTAATAGGTAAATGTTAATGACTGCCTCCAAATCCAACCCCAGTCAGAAATCACAGATGTGGTTCCTGCCAAGCACCCCATCCCCCAGAAAGCTCAATCTCTAGCCCAAGGAGTAAGCACTTATCCAAGAATCACAAGACATTTATTGCTCAAATCCTACATTCAGATAACTGGACATGGCAGGTCGCTGAGACTACTTAGTAATGAGGCAAGTGGCTTCCTTAGGGCTCCTGGCAAGGATGGCTCTACTAACACAAAGGGCTTGAGTACATTGTGCACTGGAAAGAGAAGGTCCTAAAACCTGGTGAGGACTGAAAGGGTAAGAGACATCAAGCTGCACTGCACCCTCGTTGGAACTTCCTGGGAAGAGGCCTGCAGCCTTGTTTGGAGTGTGGCTCTTGGGTCTGAGCAGGTAAAGGTGGATTTCTCCCAACCTCCTGCACCACAAGAGTATCCCAAGGTGTGTCTGGGAAGATCTCATAAAGCTCCATCCAGTATAGCAAAAAGAGGTGGGTTCTGCTCTGTGCCTAAGTGACATCCTCCCCCTATCCCCCCGGTGGCTGGGCTGTCAGTCGGGGACAGAACAGAATGCAGCTGCTGAGGAGGCTCTGCCAGTGCTCTGGACAAGACTGTGGGCACCTGGGAGAGGGTGGGGGGCTGTGATGTGATGGAGCCTCCAGGAATTGGTCGGAGTTGGCTTCCTACTTCTGCCCTCTCTGGAACCTGTAGCTGAAGCGGGGCCTTGTCCTCGCTGGCTATGGGGGCAGCTGAGAGAGAATTCACTCTGATTCTCAGCTTGGACATGTTGAGTGCTCTTTCTTCTCTGATGTCATTTTCTCATCAAAGCAGTTCTTCAGCTTTCTGGCATTTGTATCATCACAGGTTGTCTTGGTATTCTGTCACTACGTTAGCATATTGATGAGATGTGCACATCAGGAATATGCTAACATCCTTATGCACAGCTGGGAAAATGTCAAAATTTCAGCCACAAAGGCAAAATGACAGTCCCTTAAAAGACACTAATCAAAACCCACTCATTCCTTTGTCTCCTAACATGCTCAGAACTGCCCAGAGAAGTTTCAGAATGCCTGGAAAATCAATGTCTTCAACCACCTACTTCTGTGGGAGGGCAGAAACAAGGTGTCAAAGAGTAGCTTCATGGTGCAGACGGCAGGTGCTCCCTATTCACTGTGGGACTCTTTTTCACCTGCTGTTGGTCCCACAGTGGGGGAGGGAGGGTCTGTGTCAGAAGCTTCATTTCCCAGGAGGCACATGCTTAAGAATGCTTAGAACTCCAAGGGAGGCGGTATATCAGATGGCCCTGAGTCAATAAAGGGCACTGGCTCAGCCTCCCTTCCCCATCTTGAAGGCTCTGAGGACCAACTGACAGGGCAGCCTAAGGCAGAGTACCAAAGGAACCTGACTTAGAAAAGAGCCCCCCAAAAAGAAATCCTAAAGAATAAACAAGTGAGGCCATGGATTAGAATACAGGGAGGTCAAGAGCCCCCTCTTGGAGTCCGGCTGATTAGTTGGCTTCAGCACTTCAGCCATGGGCCAGTCACCCAACTCCCTGAGCCTGTTTCCCCATCTGTGCAATGAGGATTATGCAGCGTCCATACCCAGGCTTCTTCTCAGCAGTCAACGAGATAATGCACATCAAGCTTAGGAGCTTAATCCTAACCACAGTGTAAGGCCTGATACCTGTTAAGTAAATTCTCAGTGGAATTTTAAGTGATTATTAGGGAAATAACAGACAACAATAACAACAATCCTTGATCTGAAGATCTTCTGCCTCTTCTATCACAGTTCCCAGATCAGGCTGGAAGACAGTCAGGTCTTGACATTATGGATTTTCCAGGAAACTCTGCACTCTGATAAAGGATTCACAGCTAGTACATTTCAAGAGGCCAGAGCACAAGCCCTCTGACCACTTGGTCAGCCCCCTGGTGGCTCCTGCCCTGCTTTCATCACAATCACTGTCTTTGACTTGCTCAGTAGCCTGCCTTGAATTAATCTCTTGAACCTGTTTCAGGAACCCTGACTTCTCTCCTACATTCTGGCCCAGAAGTTCTAGCTGTGTGTTAACTGAATCCTGCCACCTGGTTCTTTCACATGCCCTTAAACCAAAACTGAATCTATCGTGTTTCTACAATCTCTGGCATCTTCCTCTACTGGGAGGCCCTGGATGGCCTGCTCTTAGGTGCCCCTTGAGCTGGGGTAGGGTCTCAGGAGGATCAGGAGAGGGGTGAGCACCTCATGGTCCATGCATTCTGCCTCACCCCGCCCAGAAGAGGCCGCTGTGGGCAGAAGGTTGAAGAGGAGCAGGTGCCCTAACAGCACCTAAGTGATCAAGGCTGCATCAGTGAGAAGTAGGGTGATGGCAGAACTGCTGTGGACATTGTCCAGGCAATGCTACTTGCTTCATCATGTGAACTTTCTTCTCCTAATAACTCTCATCTTGACCTGCTTTGACTATTGTTATCTGAACTCACAGAGCCAGAAGTTGAAAAACATGCTACCTGGGGCAAGCACAGTTGTTAAAGAACTCCATGTCCAGCAACTCATAAAATCATCAAGGATGGTGTATCCCCAGCCAGATGTGCTAACACCCTCTAGACGCGATGTCCTTGTTGTGACCCCTTGGCTGGCTCCCATTGTGTGGGAAGGGACCTTCAACACTGACATACTAAATGAGCAGTTCCGGCTCCAGAATGCCACCATTGGATTAACTGTGTTTGCCATGAAAAAATACACAGTTTTCCTGAAGCTATTCCTGGAGACTGCAGAGAGGTACTTCATGGTGGGACACAGGGTGAACTATTA
The DNA here is from genome assembly GCA_023783475.1 of Daubentonia madagascariensis. Classification (NCBI taxonomy): domain Eukaryota; kingdom Metazoa; phylum Chordata; class Mammalia; order Primates; family Daubentoniidae; genus Daubentonia; species Daubentonia madagascariensis. The sequence goes on from JAKFHU010001831.1 coordinate 1,849,314, forward strand.
CATCTTCACTGACCAACCTAATCATGTTCCTCGCATCCTGCTCCATAAAGGGAGGCAGATGGTCATCCTGAAGGCCCAGAGTTATGCCCGCTGGCAGGACATCTCCATGCACCGCATGGAGGTCATCAGCAACTTTTCCCAGGAGCGCTTCCTCAGGGAGGTGGATTACCTCGTGTGCGCAGATGTGGACATGAAGTTCAGTGACCACGTGGGTGTGGAAATCCTCTCCTCCTTGTTTGGCACCCTCCATCCTAGCTACTACGGGGTTGGTCGGAACAACTTTGCCTACGAACGCCGGCTTCAGTCACAAGCCTACATTCCTGGGCATGAGGGTGACTTTTATTACATAGGGGCCTTATTTGGGGGGTCAGTGCCAGAGGTTTACAGGCTCACCAAGGCCTGTCACCAGGCGATGATGATCGACCAAGCCAATGACATCGAGGCCATATGGCATGATGAGAGCCACCTGAACAAGTACCTGCTTCACCACAAACCCACCAAGGTCCTCTCTCCTGAGTACATGTGCGATAAAGAGCTGCAGCAGTATATGTCCTATTGGCAGCTGATGGGCTTGCCCACCATCATAAAGCGGATTAGATTTGTGGTCTTGGTCAAGAACCTCCGGGAAATAAGGACCGATGAGAGAAGTTTCCCGAAAGGGTTCAGAGAGGGGTGATGGCCAGTCCACCCTAGTCTTCCTCCTGGCATGCTATCCTAATTTAAAGTCAGTTTGACAAGAAAGGGTATAACTCTTCGTCTTTTTCATTTCTGGTTGAGAAAAACTGCTGAAGCCTCCCACCATCGCCCCAAGCTTAGGCAGCCCTAGCACCATCTCCCTAGCCCAGTCACCACCCCGCACACATTTAGGCAGGCCGGATTCCCCGGCTCAGGCACCAGTTCCTGAGTTGTCACCACCTTGACCTTGTCACTGTGTACTCCTAACACCCGGCAGGATGGATGAGGTGAGTGGTCTCAGCCTGCCCTGACATACAAGGGATCAGAGATGAGATCTTTTCCAGAAGAGGTAATGAGGCTCTTGGACACATAGTCTCTTGCCTCCTGTGACACATAGGCCTGCCAGGACCCTTGGACAAGCAGATAAACACATGTCCTTGTTTTCAAATTTCCTGCAAAAGTTGAAAGGTTGTTTTAGTGTGCAGGAAGATCATGGTTCCGAGTGAAGACATTCCTTCCTGGTGGTTGGCTTCCTGTCTATCCCCAGACATTACCAGCTGTGCACTGGGAGCAGCTGTCCACTGACTGCAAAGCAGGCCTCCCTCCCCTCTCCCAGCCCTCATTTCAATTTATTAGTGATTAATCTATTTCCTGTCAGCTGAAAAAAACATATTTGTAGATGATAATAGGAAGTTTGTGATTGTCATGAAAACCTGTCCCTTACTAGATTTTTAATAAGGCCCTTAGGTGTCCTGAATCTGGCATTTTCTTGGCCCTGTAAAAGAGAGAGGGAAGTCACATGGTAGCAACCTTTATTTCCCTTATGTAGTTGGTAAATTTTAATAATTTTAGGGAGCTTTCCAGCTAAAGCCTCTGATTCTAAGTTGCATGTTTTTCTGTCAGTTTTGACCAACTATTTTTACACAAGCATAATTTGGGAAAAATGTTTTCTCTGCAACATAAAACAAAAATATCCTTGAGGGGCTCGCAGAGGCTACATTGCCAACTGTGGCAACAGAATGTGTCCTGCACTCCAGGTCTTCCCCTCCCGGTCCACGTTCTATCTGGAGGCCATGGGTTCAGGGTTAAGGGATGGTCTCAATCTTTCTGCTCCCTGTCCTGCCAGAGACCCCATAGCCATTTCCTGGCCCTTCAACTCAACTGAAAATGAAAAAGAGCTGTCTGTGTAATTTCTGTTTTCCTGTTTTTTTTAATAGAATTCCTTTTATAGAGCACTTATTGGTTTACAGAAAAATGTGTGGAAAGTGCATAGAATTTACATAACTATCCCCTTCACCTCCCCCCATGCACACTGTCTCACCTATAATCAACCTCTTGCGTTCCTGTGGTACATTTGTTATAATCAATGAGCTAATATTTATACATTATTAATTAAAATCCACAGATTACATTAGACTTTATTCTTTGTGCTGTACATTCTATGGGTTTTGATAAATGTATGACATGTATTCGCCATTACAGTATCATACAGAATAGTTTCACTGTCCTAAAAGTCCTCTGTGCTCCTCCTATTTATCCCTCCCTCCCTCTCCCTGAAGCCATGGCAACCATTAATCTTTTTACTATCTCCATATTTTTGCTTTACTCGTAGGTCCTATAGTTGGAATCATATTTTACTTAGCCTTTTCAGATTTTCTTCTTTCACTTAGCAATGTGCATTTAAGATTCCTCGGTGTGTTTTAGTAGCTTGATAGCTTATTTCTTTTTATCACTGAATAATATTGCATTGTATGGACGTACCACAGTTTGTTTATCCATTCATCTATTGAAGGACGTCTTTGTTGCTCCCAGGTTTTGGTAATTATGAATAAAGCTGCTGTAAATGTTCACGTGCACAATTATGTGTTGACATAAGTTTTCAACTCCTTTAGGTAAATACCAAGGAGGTCAGGGTATGTTTAGTTTTCTAAGAAACTACCAGTCTTCCAAAGTGACTCTACCATTTTGCATTTCCACCATCAGTGAATGAGAGTTCATGCTCCACATCCTTCCATCATTTAGTCTTATTAGCATTTTTGGATACAGGCCATTCTAATTGGTGTGTAGTGGTATCTCATTGTTATTTTAAATTTCAATTCCCTGATGACACATGATGGTGATTATCGTTTAATACGCTTATTTGCCATCTGTATACCTTCTTTGGTAAGATGTCTATTCTGATCTTTTGGCCACTTTTTAATTGGATTGTTTGTTTTCTTATTGTTCAGTTTTAAGAGTTTTTTGTGTATTCTGGATACCAGTTCTTTATCACATGTGTTTTGCAAAGATTTCTCCCAGTCTGTGGGTTTTTCTTAACATTAATTCTCTTAACATTGCCTTTTACAGAGCAGCAGTTTTTTAGGGAAGTTCAAATTACTGATTTTTCTTTCATGCTCTGTGCTTTTGGTGTCATATCTAAAAATTCTTCTCCAATCCCAAGATCACCTCAATTGTCCCCTAAGTTATCTACTAATTTTCATGTTTTTTTGTTTTACATTTAAGTCTATGATCCATTTTGAGTTAATTTTTGTGAAAAGGGTAAGGTTCGTGGCTAGATTTATTTTATTTTTGCATGTGGATGTCCAATTGTTCTAGCAACAATTGTTAAAAAGACTATTTTCATTGAATACCCTTTGCTCCTTTGTCAAAGATCACTTGACTATATTTGTGGAGGTCTATTTCTGGCCTCTCTTTTCTGTTCTATGGCTCTTCTTGCCTGTTCTTTCACCAGTACCACAATGTCTTGATTAATGTAGCTTAATAGTACATCTTGAAGTTTGCTAGTGTCAGAGTCCTCCAAGTTCTCATTCGATATTGGGTTGGCTATTCTGGGTTTTTAGCCTCTCCATATAAACTTTAGAATTTTTTTATAGCCATGAAATAACTTGCTGGGACTTTGATTGTGATTTCTTTGATCTACCGATCAAATTGGGAAGAACTGACTTTTTGACAATACTGAGTGTTCCTATCATGAGCATGGACTATCTCTCCATTTATTTAGTTCTTTTTTGATTTCCTTCATCAGAGTTTTGTAGTTTTCCTCATAAAGATGTTGTGAATATTTTATTAGATTTATACCTAAGTATGTCATTTTGGGGGGAGCTAATATGTTTTGTTTTTAATTTCAAATTGCAATTGTTCATTACTGGTATATAGGAAAGCAATTAGCTTTTGTATATTAACTTATACAAACTTACTAGAATAACTTCTTAATTCCAGGTTTTTTTTCTTGATTCTTTGGGATTTTTCTACAGAGACAATCCAATCATCTACTAAAAAAAGGCAGTTTTATTTCATCCTTCCCAAACCGTATACCTTTTATTTCCATTTCTTGTCTTATTGCATTAGCTAGGACTACTATCACCATGTTGACAAGAAACGGTGAGAGGAGGTAGCTTTACCTTGTTCCTGATCTTATGAGGAAAGCTTCTAGCCTCCACCAGTAAGTACCATGTGAGCCATAGGTTTCTCGTAGATGTTCTTTATCGAGTCGAGGAACTTCCCCTCTATTCCTAGTTTGCCAAAGGTTTTTTTTTTTCTTAATCATGAATGGGTGCTGGATTTTGACAAATGCTTTTTTGTATCTCTTGGTATGACCATGTGATTTTTCTTCTTTAGCCTGTTGATGTGATGAATATTAATTGATATTACCCATCCTTGCATACCTGGAATAAATCCCACTTCGCCATCATGTATAATTCTTTTCATACATTGTTGGATTTGATTTGCTAATATTTTATTGAGGATGTTTGCATTTATGTTTATAGAAGATGTTCATCTGTATTTTTCTTTTCTTATAATGTCTATGTTTGGCTTTAGTATTAGTGTAATGCTGGTCCCATAGAATGAGTTAGAAAGTATTCCCTTTGCTTCTATCTCCTGGAAGATATTGTAAAAAAAATTGGTATAATTTCTTCCTAATGTTTGGTAGAATTCACCAGTGAATTCATCTGGAGCTGGTGCTTTCTGTTTTGGAATGTTCTTAATTATTGATGCCATTTCTTTAGTAGGCCTACCCAGATTGTCTATTAATTCTTGTGTGAGTTTTGGCAGATGGCATCTTTCAAGGAATTGGTCCATTTCATTTGCTTTATCAAAATTGTGGGCAGAGAATTGTTCACAGTATTCCTATATTCCTTTTAATGTCCATGAAATCTATACTGATGTTCTTTCTTTCATTTCTGATATTAGTAATTCTGTCTTTTCTCTCTCTCTCTCTCTCTCTCTTCAAGTTAGCCTCACTAGAAGCTTATCAATTTTCTTTCTCTTTTAAGGAACCAGCTTTTGGTTTTGTTGATTTTCTTTATTTATTTCCTATTTTCAATTTCATTAATTTCTGCTCAAATTTTTTATTATTTCTTTTCTTCTGCATACTGGGGATTTAATTTGCTCTTCTTTTTCTAATTTTCTAATTTGGGTGCTTAGATTACTGATTTTAGGTTTTTCTCTTTTTTAATATATGCAGTCAAAGCTATAAATTTCTCTCTAAGCACTGCATCCCACAGATTTTATTTAATAAGCTGTATTTTCATTTTCATTTAGTTCAAAATATTTTTAAATTTCTATTCAGATTTCGTTTTTGACCCATGTGTTATTTAGAAGTGTGTCGTTTAATCTCCATATATTTTGGGATTTTCCAGCTATCTTTCTGTTATTGATTTCTAGTTTAATTCCGTTGTGGTCTGAGAGTATACATTGTGTAATTTCTATTCTTTTAAATTTAAGATGTATTTTATGGCCTAGAATGTGGCCTATCTTGATGAATGTTACATGTGAACTTGACAAGAATGTATATTCTGTTGTTGGATGAAGTAGTCTATAGATATCAATTATATCTAGTTAACAGATGATGCTTTTGAGTTTAACTATGTCCTTATTGATATTCTGCCTGCTAGATCTGTCCATTACTGATAGAGGGGTTTTGAACTCTCTAACTATAATAGTGGATTCATCTATTTATTCTTGAAGTTGTGTCAGTTTTATGTCAAGTTTTTATTTTTATTCAGTTCAAAATATATCCTAATTTCCATTGTGATTTCATCTTTGAATCTGGATTAATGTATTGCCTAATTTCCAAATATTTGGGGATTTTTCCAGATAATGTACTTTTATGGTTTCTAGTATAATTACCCTGTGATCATTAAAATACACTCATGATTTTTGTCATCTAAAATTTATTGAGGTTTTGTTTATATGATTGATCTTGTTGAATATCTTTTGGGGACTTGAAAAGGAAGTGCATTCTGCTGTTGTTGGATGAAGCATTATATAAATGACAATTAGTTCAAGTTGGCTGATCATTTTGTCCAAAGGTTCTATATCCTTACCAATTTTCTGTTCAATTGTTCTACCAGTTATTGAAATGACTGTTGAAATTTTCATCATAATTGTGTATTTGCCTGTTTTCATTTAGATTCTCACTCTATGATTTGAAGAACTAAGCTTTGCTATTAGGTGAGTGCATATTTAGGAACGTCATAATCACTTGAGAAAAGGCCTCTTTATCATTATTATATATGCCTATTTATTCTTAGCAATATTCCTTGTTGATACACCCACTTCGTATGATTTTTACTATAGGTATACCACCTTTGTTTATATTAGTGTTAGCATAAATTTTTCTATCCCTTTACTTTTATTTAACTTTTTATTTTGAGGTAACTGTAGGTTCACAAGCAGTTATAAAAAACAATAGAAAGAGACCTCACATACTCTTAACCTCGTTTCCCCCTTGGCAACTTCTTGCATAACTATACTATAGTATCAAAACCAGGAAATTAACGTGATACAGTTCACTGAGCTCACTCAGATTTCATCAGTTTTATATGTACTCATTTGTGTATGTGTATTTCTATGCAATTTTGTCAAATGTGTAAATTTGCATGACCGTACCACGGTCGTCATACAGAACTGTCGCATCACAAGGACCCTTGTGTTACTCATTTATAGTCACAGCCACCCTCTTCCCTCTTAACTTCTCTAATGTTAATGGCACCCACTAATCTGCTCATCTGTTTAATTTTGTAATTTAAAGGTTATATAAATGGAAACATACAGTACGTAACCTATTGAGATTGGCTCTTTTCATTCAGCATAATTCCCTTGAGAAGCATTCAAGTTGTAGCATGTATCAATAGTTTGGCAGTTTTTATTGCCAAGTAGCATGGATGGACCACTGTAACCATTTACCACTTGAAGGACATTAGGGTTATTTCTAGTTTTTGGCTATTATGAATAAAGTTATTATGAACATGTGTACAAGTTTTTGCATGAACATAAGCATTCATTTTCTGGAGTAAATAGCAAAAAGTGTAATTGCTGGATAATATGGTAAACACATATTTAGTTTGGTAGGAAAAACTGCATACTCTTTTTCTACAGTGGCTGTACCATTTTACATCCTGACAAGCAATTCATCAGTGATCCATTTTTTCCACATCCTCACTAGTTAGACTGTCCTCCAACTTTGGCAGGCCAAGAAACGTGGTCCAAGAGGGACCAGAATGAGGCCACATGGCTGGAAGGACAATGGTGGTCCTTCTGTGGCCTTGGGATTGTAATCCATTCCAGTCCTATTGGAGGTGGTTATTGGGCACCATCTGGTATTGCTTTTATATCCTTTCTCTGAAGCTCCAGCCACCACCCTCATGGGGTTGGATTTAACAATGGGGCTCACTGCAGAGTTATAGGAGGGTGGTAGCAAGGGGCGGATTGACTAGGGCATGGGAATATCTTTATCCATCTTTTTATTTTTAACTCTGTGTCTTTACATTTTAGGGTTTCTAGTAGAAATATATAGTTGAATCCTGCATTTCTAGCCAATATGGAAATGGCTACTTTGTAGTGTTTAGACCATTTATATCTAATGCAATTATCACTAATCCTGGGCTAAAAACTCTACCAAGTTGCCTTATTTTTATTTGTTCATGTATTCTTTCTTTTTTCCTCTTTTCCTGCATTCTTTTATATTATTGAGCTTTTTAATGTTCTGTTTTATCAACTCAATTGGCTTACACATGCAATGTTCTTTTTACAATTGTTAGTCTAGTAAAGCAGTTCTCAACCAGGGGTTATATTTTGCAATGTATGGAGACATTTTTATAGCCAAAACTGAACAAAAAGATTATATATATATATATATATATATTATATATCTCCTTCTTTCTGTGTATTCCTCCAAATATAATGCATTATTTTCATCTGACTGCTTTAAGATTTTCTCTATACCATGCGTTTTTAGCAATTTCATTATGAAGTGCTATGATGTGGTATTCTTCCGTTTATCGTGTTGAAATTCTTTGAGTTTCTTGGATGTCTCTGGTTCTTATTTTTCAACAAATTGGGAAATGTTTCAACCATTATGTACTGAATTTTTTTGTTTGTTTCTCCTCTATTTATGTCATGTAATATTTTAAGTATTTTTTCCATCTCTATAATTTCCATTTAGGTCTATTTTTATATCTTTCTATCAAATTCTTTTTTTTCCATATCTCTGTAAATGAATGCAGGATAGTTATAAAAGCTACTTAGCATAATTGTTTGCTAATTATCATGTTTGCCAATATTATATTTGTTTCTATTTTTTTTCTGCCATGGACTTTATATTCCTGCTTCTTTGCATGCATAGCAATTATTTACTGAGTACCAGATGGTGTAAATTACATTGTTGTGTGTTGCATTTGCTTGTACCCCTTCAGTGTTGGACTTTGCTATGGCACTCAGTAAGGCGACTTGGCAGTTTTTCCTTTCAAGGCTTGCTTTTAAACTTTTTTGTGTTAAGACCACAGTAGGCTTTAGTCTATGGCTAATTAGCTCCGCTATTCAGATTACAACATTCTGAAAACTCCACTTGTTTATCTATGTACTTACAGGTGTTTCTATTCTGGAGGATGAAAACAGAAACCATTCGTGGCTTTGGTTGAGCCCAAAGAATTGTTTGGTATATTGCACTGTAGTGTTTCCCTTCAAAACCTCAGGTAGTTTCTGCTTACACTTGCTCACATCAGGACTCAACCAAAAATTTAAGAGGATGTTCCTGCAAATCTTTGCCTCTCTCCTCTCCCATACTCTGCCACCTGCAGTCTAGTCATGTTGGATCAGATGTATTCTTATTTTGTCCCTGTAAGTGGATACAATCATAGGGCTTACCTCCTTTGCATCTCAAAACCCACCAAAATTAAGCTATATTTTTCAGATTTAGGCATAGTAGAGAAACTAGTGAGAAAATCCAGGAAATGCTGACTTTAAAAATCAGAATATTGGCTCCTTCTTGAGGAAGAAGCAGAATATTACTGGAATAGAATATTTCAGACACTATAGGGTGTAGGCATTATTCTTTTTCTTGCCCTTATTGGTAGTTAAATAGGTGTCAGCTTTAGAAAGACTGATTAAACTCTATAAAAGTTTAAAGCGTTTGTCAGTATGCATGTTATATTTCACAATAAAAATGGAACGGGAGAACAAACCGGGGTAATACGCGTAGTTCTGACATTAAGGACAGCTACCTTAAGAATGCAAATATAATACAGGAATTTTCAAGTACCTGAGGAAAACTTTGTCTATTGCATGGGATGGAGAGGAGGAGAAAAGGGGAGGAAATGAATAAGAAGTAAACATAGAGACGGCAATTTGTGTATTACCGTAAGCACTGGGTGTCTGGCAAATGAGATTTCCGAGGTGGTATGTAAGAGCGAAAGGTAAACACAAATTGGTATCAATTCCTCACGGGCCCAGAGATTGAGCCTCCACTGATTATACAGGGAAGCAGAGCACAAGATCCAATGAAATCCAATACAATAAAGCAAAATAATAATCTTTCCCCAAATGATCGTTAGACTTCAGAGCTTGAAATGATCAGAAGTACTTGGAAGCAGATTATTACAATTAGGAACTTTGTCTGGAACTCGGAAAAACCATAATTTGAGTTTGTAAATCTGTATTTTCCCATGTGCCGAACGGATGTGAGGATACTTGCCTCATTGCAGAGACATATGGATAAAGTAGGGTAGAAATTTTACATAAATAAAATAATATTAGACCTACTATTGAGAAGGGGAAATGCGAATCTTCAGTGGAACCTGCAGATAGATCAGGAAAGAGAACAAGTATTGTGAGGATCGGAGAGCGCCAAGAAAGAGCGAGCGACGCGTTAGCAGGTGCCTGCCTGTCCGCTCGTTCTGGCTGCGACTGGGGTGAGGTCAAGAAGGGAAGGAAAGTGCTTTATCTCCTGGGGCTTCGTTTATGAACTGTATAAATTAGGTGTCATCAGGCAGAGATATATTTAGATATGGACTGTTTTATCATAAATTATCCATGTGTGAGTTGGGTAGAAATGTTCCTAGCACTATACTGAGCAAGAGTCAGTAGATGGCCTTAGTTAGCTAATGGAAAAGGATTCAAATCAGTGAAATACAAAGAAACAAACTTCTGTGCGCATGGATTTTATGAGAAAGATATTGCTGCATTACAGACTGTTACAGACGTAAGCCCAGTAAATATTTATAGAATGTATGAACTTTCATAAAATTTATTTGGTGCTCCAAGGTGGCTATAAGGACTTGAACTTAAGCAAGTTTTTATTTATTTTTTTTAATTTATTTTTATTTTTTATTATTTTTGTGTGTGTGTGGGTGCATGCTTTTTTTTTACTGAGTTGGTTTATGCATCTTTGTTGGTCTTCTCTGCCCGGGGAAGGTGTGCATGGTGTGCAACGCACACCCTATTTGCTATTTTCACAGAACCTGGATCTTTCTAACGACCAGGAACTTTTGTAACTGGTGCCGGTGCTGGGTGCCTTCACCAGCCAGCCTTTCTGGCTAAGACAGTTAAGGAAGTTTTTAAATCTCATCATTTTGGTGTGCAAAAACATATAAAATTTTATATTCTCAAGAAATGAAGTAAATTTCAGGAATTATCAAGATAAACTACAGAGTAGTTGCATAAAATGCTTGATATGTCAGGATAATTTTTAAAAGTTAAATTATTAAGACAATGTGGGCAGAATCAGTTGAATAAAGCAAAGTAGTCAGGTCATTGAAAAGAAAGAGTTTTACTTTTAGGGTAAAAATGGGAAACAAAAAAATTAAATTAAGTTCATTTAAGAGTTTACCTTTGGCTATCCATGTTTGAAAAATAAAAAAACCCAACCATTCATGTAAAGAAAGAAGGTAACCATTACAAATTAGAAATATATTCTGTTTGAAGACCATTAAACTAAAATATTTTAACCCAAATTAGAAGATGTTAACTATGTATATCAAAATGATATACATTTAATTGACTACCAAATGTTTTATAATCAATAGAGCTAATGATTCACACATATGACTTCACCCTTTCATTGATCTGCATTTATTTTTAGGACAAAGCTTAGAATTCTTGTCTATTCTGTAGTATTCTTCTAGACACACTGGATAACTTATTTTTGGTTCAGTGAGCCTACATGTGCATGGCCCTACATGGGTCATTCTGGATGATTTTTCCCTCTACCAGATGCAGCTTGTGTGGCACACCTATGCTTAGAAAATATATAAAAACTATTAAGACACACGTATAATACAAAATACAGGTGAAACTTCACTTACATCTCTTCATTAGGTAATTTCTCTAAATTATACTTTCTTGAAAGACTCTGAAATTTTGTGTTGATGAATAACACACAATTAAATTAAGCTGCCTTTGTAAAGTATGTAAATAATTTCATATTTGGGGTCTATAATGAGCTTTATGAAAGCAAGATATTGCTGCTCTTAATCACTGAGTATGCCAGTTCCTAGAACTGTAACTAGCACCTCACAGTCAGCAACATATTAACAAAGGATGAAATCAATAACAGATTTCCCTGCACAGATCACAAGATTAATAGCTGTATTACTACCAGCTTAAGGGGTTACCATTTTCATGCCCAGAAGGCAAGACATAATTTAGAGACTTATGTGTCACACCTGATGACCTCAAAGGGGCTAAATGTTGGGAAACACAAAGCCATGAGCACAGTGATGTCCATCAACTGCTGGCTTAGATTTGCAATCCGTGTTATGCGATGTATCAAAATGGATGATGGGGGAAGAAGACAAAGTTGTTTACCAGGATCGGGACGGAGTGTGTGGCTCTGGCTTTGTGGGAAGGACTGAAGGAGAGGCTATTGCCGCAAATGTGTTGTACTTACTGCTCGTGCATATGAGGACAAGGATCACAAAGCCACGAGCCAAGACCATGAGGCCCAAACACAGAGAGTTGTAGGCACAATAAATGACAGCATGAAATGAGCCTATAAACTTCACTGGCCTACACATTTGCTGTATGTTTTTTTTCAAACTTTTGTTTTTAGTGTTCGATGTACCAGTCAGTTTCATGGGGATAAAGGCACATACCAAGAGTGCAGAATCTACCAGAGGGATGAAGAGGACCTGGTGGGCAACTGCTGTGTGCAGTTTTTGTGCATTTGACTATTCTAGGCACCTCATATGAGGTACTGCATACAATATTTGACCACTTTATGTCTGACTTATTTCACTTAGCATAATGTTTTCAAGTTTCCTCCATGTTGTAGCATGTATCAAAATTTTCTCCACTTTTAATACTGAATTGTATATAATTCCTACTGGGTTTTTTCCATTCATCAGTTGATGGATATTTGCACTGATTCCACCTTTTGTCTATTGTGAATGATGCTGCTATGAACATGAATGTACAAATACCTGTCCAAGTCCCTGCTTTCAATTCTTTTGGGTATATATCTAGAAGTGGAAGTGTTAATTTGAGGACACTGCCATATTGTCTTCCACAAGGGTTGCAGCATTTTACATTCCGACCAACAGTGTACAAGGGTTGTTTTCCATTGTTGTTAGGGTTTGGTTTTTTTTGTAATAACCATTCTAATGAGTATAAATTGGTATCTTGTTGTGCTTTTGATTTGCATTTCCCTAATGATCAGGGATGTTGAGCATCTTTTCATGAGCTTCTTGGCCATCTGTATCTCTTCTTTGGAAAAATGGCCATTCAGTTGCTTTGCCCATTTTTTCAGCAGGTTGTTTGTATATTTATTGATAAGTTGTAGGGGTTCTTCATATATTCTAGATATAAACCTTTATCAGATATATGATTTACAAATGTTTTCTTCTGTTCTGTAGTTTGCCTTTTCACTCTCTTGATAGTGTCCTTTGGTGGAGAAAAGTTTTTAATTTTGACGTAATCCAATTTGTCAATTTTTAGTTTTGTTGCTTGTTCTTTTAGTGTCATCCAGGAAATCATGGCCTAAACCTAACACCACGAAGCTTCACCCTATGTTTTCTTCGAAGAGATTTAGCTCCTAGGTTTAAGTATTTGATCCATTTTGAGTTAATTTTTGCATATGAAGTAAGCTAAAGATTCAACTTCATTCTTTTGCATGTAGATATTCAGTTTACTCAGCACCATTTGTTGAACATGGAACCACAAAAGACCCCTATAGCTAAAGTAATAATGTGAAATAAAAACAAAGTTGGAGACTTTCAAATTATATTACAAAGATATAGTAATCAAAACAATATTATACTGGCATAAAAACAGACACACAAACCAATGGAGCATAATAGAAAGCCCAGGCTTGCACTGAGAGAATTGAACAGGGTAATTGCACATCAAACTTAGCAGCCTGATCCTTACAGTGTAAGGCCCGATACCTTTAAAAAAAAATGCTCAATGGATTTTAAGTGATTATTGGGAGAATAAAGGAAAACAAACACTAATCTGTACATCTGTCCCCTCCACTATGGTTCCCAGATCAGGCTTCCTGAATCAGCCTATCTGGATGTGACCTTGAAGACAGTCTGGATTTTCTAGAAACTCTATTCTCTGTTAAAGTTCTCACAGCGAGTGAGTGTCAAGGGCAGGCCAGGGCACAAGCCCTCTGACCACCCGGTCAGGCCCCCTGGTGGCTCCTGCCCTGCCCTGCTTTCATCACAATCTCTGCCCTTGACCTGCCCAGTGCCCTCCCTTGAGCCAGTTTCCAAGCCTGCTTCAGAAACCCTGACTTCTCTCCTGCACACCAGTCCTTCAGTTCTAGTTGTCTGTTGACTGAACCCTGCCACCTGGTGACCTTGATAGCACCTCAAACCAAAAGTGAATTTATCGGAGTTCTGCTGGGACTCCAAGTCTTCCTCTACTGGGCCAGGATCAGCCTTGGGGACCTTGGGGGACTGCTGGACAAGTGGGCTGTGTGTGGTGGCTTGGATGCCACAGGGCCTCACATTTGGCCTCACTCCACCCAGGAGAGGTCGCCCTCACAGTGTCGAGGAGACGCAAAGAGCCATGGCCGAGCTGCTGCAGAAGCTTCCTGGGAAATCAAAATACTACTGTCTTCATCGTGTAACCTTTCTTTTCCTGCTAATTCTCACCTTAGCCTTCTTTGGCTATACTTCTCTGAACCTGAGAAGTCAGAAGCTGGAAAGCATTCTAGCTGAGGTAAGCGTGCCTGTGAGAGTAGACCACCCGCAAGCTGTGAATGTATCAAGGATGGTGTATCTCCAGCCAGACCTGCTACTGGCCCCTAGGGAAGATGCCCTTGTTGTGACCCCCTGGCTGGCTCCCATTGTGTGGGAGGGGACCTTCAACACTGACATACTAAATGAGCAGTTCCGGCTCCAGAATGCCACCATTGGATTAACCATGTTTGCCCTTGAAAAATATGTGGACTTCCTGGAGCTGTTCCTAGAGACCGCAGAGGCACACTTCATGGTGGGACATAGGATGAAGTACTACATATTCACCAACCAACCAGATCATGTTCCGCTCGTCAAGCTCCACGAGGGAAGGCAGATGGTCATCACTGAGGTACAGAGCCATGCACACCGCATGGAAGTGATCAGCAACTTTTCCCAGGAGCGCTTCCTCAGGGAGGTGGATTACCTCGTGTGCGCAGATGCGGACATGAAGTTCAGTGACCATGTGGGTGTGGAAATCCTCTCCTCCTTGTTTGGCACCCTCCATCCTGGCTACTACGGACTCAACCGGAGCAAATTTCCCTATGAACGCCGGCCTCAATCACAAGCCTACATTCCTGAGGATGAGGGTGACTTTTACTACACTGGGGCCTTATTTGGGGGGTCAGTGCCGGAGATTTACAGGCTCGCCAAGGCCTGTCACCAGGCAATGATGATTGACCAAGCCAATGACATTGAGGGCATGTGGCCTGTTGAGAGCTACTTGAACAAGTACCTGCTTCACCACAAACCCACCAAGGTCCTCTCCCCGGAGTACATGTGGGATAAGCAGCTGCTAGCCTTGCCCATGGTCATGAGGAGAATGATGAGCGAGGACCTGTGGCTGCTCCAACGAATCACCAAGCAATCAGCAACTGATGATGCAGACACCCAGGAAGAGCTCAGAGAGGGGCTATGGCGAGACAGTCTGAATCCTCCTCCTGGCATACTATCCTAAATTGGAATGATTATTAGTAGAAAAGGTACAACTCCACTTCCTTTTCCTGTCTGGTCGAGAAAAATTACTAAGGCCTGGCACACACACCACCATTCCCACCGACCCCAATTTATTTAGGCCTAGCGCCACCTCCAGCACACACACATTTAGGCAGACCTGGATTCCTGGGCTCAGGCTCAAGTTCCTGAGCTGCCACCACCTTGAGCTTCTCCTGATGCCCTTCAAGATGGATGAGGTGAATGGTCTCAGCCTGTCCTGACATAGGGGATCAGCAATGAGATCTACTCCAGAACAAGGAGGAGCTCCTGGACACACAGTCTCCTGTGTCCTATGACACAGTCATACAAGGGCCTGCCTTGGCCCTTGGCCAAGTAGATGCACAAAGGTCTTCAGCTTTAAGCCAATTACTTCCTCTTTTCAGAGTCCATGTATAAGTTGAAAGGTCCCTTTAGTGTGCAGGCAGGAGAAGCGTGTAATGCCAAATCAAAACACTTTTTCCTGGCGCTCGGGTTCTTGTCCATCCCCAAGTACTGCCCGTGGTCCACCGGGAGCAAGGAAGGTCCCCCAATACCACACCCCCACTGATTGCTTTCAGCCCAATTTCAATTTGTTCATGACTTGTCAGTTCCCTATCAACTGAAAAACAATTATTTCTAGATGATAACAGGCAGTTTGCTTTTGTCATGAAAGCCTGTCTTTTTTACTTAGAAATGATTTCTGTGTCCTTCACCAAGGCCATTCAGTGGCCAGAAATCCTGTATTTTCTTGGTTCTGTATTTCTCCATCTCATATGCAAAAGAGAGAAGGAAGTCACACATTAGCAACCTTTATTTCTCTTCTGTGGATGAAGAATTCTCATAATTACTGGGGCCTTTTCCAGGGGTAAAAGACACCAATTATAAATTGTATGTTTTTTCATGTCAATGTTGAGCAACGATTTTACACAAAAAGAATTCAGGAAAATGTTTTCTCCCTAATGCAAAATGAAAATATCCTCGTGGGGCTCACAGGGGCCTGATTGCCAGCTGTGGCAGCAGAACACGTCCTGCAGTCCTGGTCTTGCCCCAGTCCACTCTCTACCCCATGGCCACGGCTTCAGGGTTCAGGGGTGTCCCAGAGCTGGCCTCTCAAACCTCTCAGCCTCTGTCCCACCAGAGGCCTCGCTGCCATCTCTGACCCCTGAACTCAGCTGCAGAGGAACACGGGTGCTCTCTGTGTTGTTTCTGGTTTTATATGTTGGTTTTTAAACATTACTCTTCTGTGGTGGTTATTGTAAAGTATGGAAATCTCCCATTGAAAACCTCATGTGCTGTTTAAAATGCAGCCTTTGTCTACAATGATCTGCCTTCACTATGTTTCTCATGAAGATGTTTTAATTTGTTATAAGTTTTATTTTGTTTTTAGTTGACACATCATGATTATACATATTTATGGGGTACAATGTGGTGTTTCAATACGTGTATACATTGTAGTCAGGGTAATGAGCATGTCTTTCACCTCAAATACTTGTCATTTCTCTGTGGTGAGAACAGATAAATGGATTTTTAAAATGTGGTACATATACACAATACAATACTAGTGAGCCATAAAAAAAGAACGAAATCCTGTCATCTGCAACAACATGGATATACCTAGAGCACACAGTATTAATGGGACGTTTTAATTTTTGAAGAAGACAGGTCTAATGTTCAGTATGCATCTGTCACTGTTATGCCACAGTCATGTTAAAATCTCAGGAACAGAAAAGTAATGGGCGGGCCAAGGAGTTATGGATGCTCTTCTGAGGGGCTTGGGAAGCCCTACTGTGAGCTCAGGACCTACCCATGAGGGACCTCCAGTCCTCATCTTACTCTCTCCCCAGGCACCATCACCACCAGCAAGGAAAGCATTCTCAAGGGAACAAGCATGCTGAAGCCGCATGTTATGAAAGTCCTTTTGAAGCTTATCCCATTGTGGAGATGAATCTTTGCCACTGATGTCCCTGCTCCTGGCCTGAGCTCTATCTTCCTTTTTCACACTTAAAGCTGGAATCCAGACATGTGACCACACCTGATACAGTCTTCACCAGGCTGATTCTAACAAAGCACCTGCAGCTCAGCTCTGAGTGCCCATGGTCTGTGTGCTGTGTGGGGAATGTGTGAGGCCTGGCAGGAGATGGTGGCAGATGGTGAGGAGATGTGACATGTGTGGCCACTGAGAGCATGGGGACTGGAGTCAGGCAGAACCAGGATAAGTCAAGGCCCTGCCACTACTAGTGGTATGACCATGGGCAGCCGGTCTATCTTTCTGAGGCTGTTTCCTCATCTGTAAAGTGAGGATTCAATTAAATAACATACACGTCACCCCAGGATTCACCAGCCTGGGAGGTTGGAATGGTGTCAACAGCCACAGACAGCCTTTCTCTGGCTCTGGCCTTTATCAGAGTTGCAGGGACACTCAGTACCACTGCTGCTCCTGTGCTCTACCACTGGAACAAGAACCCCCTCTCGGGGCTTGGTCCAGGAGGAAGGGAGAAAGGGAGTGGATGGAAGAAGCTCACCCTGAGGGAATTCTGGTGTCACAGAAGGCGTGCAGGCCCCTAAATCCTGCTAGTAGGGTGTGCCACCTGGGGCAGGTTGTCTGTCCCCTCTGAGACAACTTCCAAAAGTTTCAAACTGAATAAATGTATCTACCACTAGCTTAGTTGTATGGCTAAAAGGCAACTTGTGAGGCTCAAAGGCAGGGCCTAGATTAAGCTAGTTGTAAGCTAAAATGGAACAAGTAGGTTTCATCTCCTGCTATGGTTTGAATATTTGTGTCCCCTCCAAAATTCATGTTGAAACTTAACCCGTAATATAACAGTATTAAAAGGTGGGGTCTTTAGGCCATGAGGGCTGCACCCTGGATGAGATTGGTGACCTCTATAAGGGCTAGAGGGAACTAGCTAGGCCCCGTTTGCCTTTCTGTCCCTTCCACCATGTAAGGACCCTTGATGGTGCCATCTATGAAGGATAGGCCTTCACCAGACACCAAACCTACCAACACATTCATCGTGGACTTCCCAGCCTCCAGAGCTGTGAGAAATAAATTTCTATTGTTTACAAATTACCCAGTCTGTGTTATTTTGTTATAGAAGCAGAAATGGACTAAGATACTGCCCCTTTCCTAGAGACTAGAGCAGTGCCAGATTCCAGTGAGTATGGCCCACAAAAAAAAAAAAAAAAAGGAGAAAGCCAGGGACATCTATTTTTCTAGTCCAGGCTGGCCCAATAAGGCCACACGCACAGAGCTGGACTTGGGACCTGCAGCTTTGTTTGTGTATACGTGATATATGGGATACTACCAACCCAGGACTACTTTAAACGAAATGATTGTCTTGGAATTGTTTGGATAGTATGATGTCTAACTCTAGGAGTTGGGGAATTTGCTTAAGAATTTTCAAGGATAGAGAATTCTTTTCTTTTTATCCTTTCCACCCAGATCCAAGGCCTTCACAGACATGTGTCTTCATCATTCTTGCCAGATAGTTCTTAGTTTTTCTTTTCTTGCCAGATAGTTCTTAGTTTTTCTTTAGTTTTTCTGATTTATTCAATGAATGTGTCATCTTTTGGAAATCTCCACTTTGTGTTAGAATTTCCAAGCTAATCAAGCCTTGTTTTCTCCTTCAGCACACATAGCCTGTTAAACTGAGGCTCTTGGCCATTAAGAATAGGCAGATACTCCAGGTCAAGCTGCAGATTCAGCTCTTACTTAGCCTAGTGGATTTATGCATTCTCACCATTTCTATACTCCGAGGAATTCCCTTAGTTTGCTACCATCTCAGCTATGCATTAACATGTTATTTATATATAGATTATGCAGCATTTTTAGGTATGTTAAAATCAGAAGCATTTCTAATCTAACCATATTATTAGAATTAAAACCCAGCATCTAACTCCTTGAAGAGTACTTTAACATATGTTATTTCAGTGAATTCTTTTGGAAGTCATGAATTGGCTGGCGTTCATCTCATTTCACTAATAAATTGCCCAGGCATAGATTTTCCTGTAGCAATATAACTTAATGTGGCAAACAACTAACTGAACTGTGGGTTAAGACCCAAGGTAAAATTAAATTAGGAATTAAATTGGGGGGTGGGTGATAGAAGAAGAAGGAGGAGGAGGAGGAGAAAGAGAGAGAGAGAAGGGTCTCAGATGTTGCATGGTGAGGAGTGTGGTTTAGGACTGTGGAGAACAATTCTTAGAGTAAGACATATCTTGGTTGGAATTCCAGCTCCATCCCTTTATGGTTGTTCAACCCTAGAAAGTCATTTTACCTCATTGACCTTCAGCTGTCCTACCTGTAAAATGGAATACCTACATATGTAATCAGAAGAAAAACTCATCATTTAAAATAGGAACTAACTGTAGTAATTTTTATATTTCAAAGGTGTGTCAAAGTTTAAAAGTTAGAAATGGTGCTTTGTTTTGGAAAAATGCCTTGATGGGCATCTTTGACTATTAAACTTGAAGCTCTCCTCTTAACCTTGGGAATTTTCTGAAAATAAAGGAGGAAAATAGAAAAGTCCTGAATTGTTCAGTATAACAAGGAAAGAGGAATGTTGAGTTTCCGTGCATTATTCTGGAAGGAAAGGTTGAGTGACCTAAGACCTAGCAGGAAGAGACAAGTATAAAGAGAAGATGGAGAATGAAGAGTCCCAAGAATAAAGTACATGGTGTGGGCCTATGGGAGGTCATGGCCAGTGAGCAATTCAAGGTAGGCAATGGCCAATAGAGTTTTAGGATGGTGATCTTTTCTATTCAACATCTAATTGTCACCTGTGTTGTAGTGTCATCTCCTACCATTACCCTAAACCTTCAACAAAAGTCTGCTTTCCACAATAGACTGGTGGCAGTTGTTCCTGTGGAAAATGAAGGAATCTGGGCAATGGCTAGCATGAGATGAAGTGTGTCAGCAAGAGGACATGACATCCACCACAGCTGACAGCAATTATTACTGTCATAACTGAGAGTAATAATAATAGTTGGCATTTATTGTGTGCTGATATGTTTTATGCAGCTTTTCAAAAATTCTTAAAGCAACCCTAGAAAGTAAGTGGTACCAATCCCTTAAAAAAAGGATTCACTAATATCCAATAAGCCCATGACAATTGCTCAACAGTGTTAGTCATGAGGAAAATAAAAATTACAGTGAGATAGCACTACATACCCACAAGAATGGATAAAGCCAAAAAAGTCTGCCACTCCCAATGTCAGAAGGGATGTGGAGCATCTAGAATTATTCTACACTTACACAGATGGTGTATTTGAATCCAACTCAATAAATAATTACATTAAGCAAAATTGTACTAAATATGCCATTTAAAAGGCAGAGGTTCAATAACTGGATTAAAAAAAAGCAAGACCCAACTATATACAATTTATATGAGGTTGGAAATAAAATGATGTAACAAGATATACCATGCAAATAGTGGGATAACTAGGGTGACCAACCTTCCCATTTTTCCAGGAACTGGTAAGTTTTCCAGGATGTAGGACTTCAGAGCTGAAAGCAGGATAGTCCCTGGCAAACTGGGGTGCTGGTCATTCTAAGAACAACTATGGTGTGTTAAAATTAACATCAGTCAAATTAGATTTAAAGACAAGATTATTAATTGCTATAGAGACATGTTCTAATAATAAAAGAGTCAATTCATTGGGAAGATTATAAATATTTTAAATGTTTATGCACTTAATAGCAGGACTTCAAAATACATAAGGCAAAAACTTCCCAAACTAAAGTGGACAAATTACAATAATAGTTGGAGATTTTAACAACTCTCACTCACAGTAATTATTAGAACAGGTATACAAAAACAAGTAAGAGTACAGAAGATTTATCTTTACTTGATTGGCTATTGTAAAACACTATACACAACAATAGCTGAACACACATTCTTTTTCTCTTTTTCTGGGTCAAAAAAAACCTCAACAAATTTTAAAAGATAGAATTCATACAGAGTATTTTATCTGACCACAATAGAATTAAAGTAGAAATCAAAAACAATAAGATAGCTAAAAAAAATCCTCAAGTATTTATAAATAAAGCAAAACAAAATTTTATATAACCAGTGGGCCAAGGAAGAAACAACATGGAAAATTAGAAAATATTTTGAACTTAGATGATTAAAACAGCATATCAAAATTTTGGTGGGGGTGTAGCTAAAGTAGTGCTTAAAGGAATGTTGCAGATTTAAGAACTTATATTAAAAAATAAGATTTTAAAACAATGATTTAATTTTTCATCCCAAGATTAGAGAGAAATAGGAGAGCAAATTAAATCCAAAGTAGCAATAAAAGTAAACTAATGAATTATCTCAAGGAAATGGAAAAGGAAGAGCAAACCACCCCTAAACCCAGCAGAAGAAAAGAAATAACCAAGATCAGAGCAGAATTAAATGAAATTGAGAACAAAAGAACTATACAGCAGATTAATAAAATGAAAAGTTGGTTCTTGGAAAAGATAAACAAAATAGGCCACTTGCTAGGTTGACCAGAAGCAGAAAGGAAAGGACTCTAATAAGCTCAATTAGAAATGAAAAAGGAGAGGTCACAACTGATATCACAGAAATACAAAACGTCATCTTTGAATACTACAAAAATCTCTATGCCCAAAAACATGAAAACGTGGAGGAAATGGACAAATTCTTAGAAACACACTACCTCCCTAGGGTCAATCAGGAAGAAATAGAATTCCTATATAGCCGAATGTCAAGCACTGAAATTGAAGCAGTAATAAAAAATCTTCCAACAAATGAAAGTCCTAGACCAGATGGGTTCACACCTGAATTCTACCAAACCTACAAAGAACTGGTGCCTATACTGCAGAAATTATTCCATAACATCAAGAAGGATGGAATCCTCCCAAACTCATTCTACAAAGCCAATATCACCTTGATACCAAAGCCAGGAAAGGACACACCAAGAAAAGAAAATTACAGACCAATATCCCTTATGAATATAGATGCAAAAATTCTCAACAAAATCCTAGCAAACTGAATTCGAATGTACATCAAAAAAATAATTCATCACGATCAGGTGGGCTTTATCCCCGAGATGCAGGGATGGTTCAACATATGCAAATCTATAAATGTAATTCACCACATAAATGAAAGCAAGAACAAAGATTATATGATCTTTTCAATAGATGCAGAAAAGGCTTTTGACAAAATCCAGCACCCTTTTATGATAAGAACTCTTAATAATACAGGCATAGATGGCTCATACCTCAAAATTATTAAAGCCATATACGATAAACCCACAGCCAATAGCATACTGAATGGGGAAAAATTGAAAACATTCCCCATTAAAACTGGAACCAGACAAGGTTGCCCACTATCTCCACTTCTATTCAACTTAGTGCTGGAAGTCCTTGCCAGAGCAATCAGACAAGAGAGAGGAATAGGGGTGTCCAAATGGGGGCAGAAGAGGTCAAACTTTCACTGTTCACAGACGATATGATATTATATATAGAAAACCCCAAAGATTCAACAAAGACATTACTGGAATTAATAAATGAATTCAGCAAAGTCTCGGGATACAAAATCAATGCATACAAATCAGTAGCCTTCATATATGCCAATAACAGTTGAGGCAAGAAACAAATTAAAGACACGATACC
Organism: Daubentonia madagascariensis; assembly: GCA_023783475.1. Taxonomy (NCBI): domain Eukaryota; kingdom Metazoa; phylum Chordata; class Mammalia; order Primates; family Daubentoniidae; genus Daubentonia; species Daubentonia madagascariensis. Next base: position 1,872,045 of record JAKFHU010001831.1, read on the forward strand.
TTTCACAATACACTAAAGAAAATTAAATATTTAGGAACATATCTAACTAAGGAGGTGAAAGACCTATATAGAGAGAATTATGAAACACTGAGAAAAGAAATTGCAAAGGATGTAAACAGATGGAAAACCCTACCATGCTCTTGGATAGGTAGAATCAGAATTGTTAAAATGTCTTTGCTACCTAAAGTGATTTACAGAATCAATGCAGTCCCTATCAAAGTACCAACATCATTTTTTGCTGATCTAGAAAAAATAATTCTATGCTTTGTGTGGAACCAGAGAAGACCCCATCTAGCCAAAGCAATCTTAAGCAAAAAGAACAAATTGGGAGGCATCAATCTACCAGACTTCAAACTATACTACAAGGCTATAGTAACCAAAACAGCATGGTACTGGCACAAGAACACAGACATAGACCAATGGAACAGGACTAAGAACCCAAATATAAAACCATCCTCATACTGTCATCTGATCTTTGACAAATTCCACAAAAACATACACTGGGGAAAAGATTCCCTATTCAATAAATGGTGCTGGGAAAACTGCATGGCCACATGTAGAAGACTGAAACTAGATCCATACCTCTCACCTCTCACAAAAATCAACTCACGATGGATAACAGACTTAAACCTAAGATGTGAAACCATAAGAATTCTAGAAGAAAACGTTGGAAAAACTCTTATACACATTGGGCTAGGCAAAGAATTTATGAAGAAGATCCCCCAAAGCAATCACAGCAGCAACAAAAATAAATAAATGGGACCTGATCAAATTAAAAAGCTTCTGCACAGCCAAGGACACTATCATTAGAGCAAACAGACAACCTACAGAATGGGAGAAAATATTTGCATGCTACACATCTGATAAACGGCTGATAACCAGAATCTATACAGAACTTAGGAAAATCAACAACAAAAATTCAAACAACCCTATTAAAAAGTGGGCAAAGAATATGAACAGAAACTTTTCAAAAGACGACAGAATAATGGCCAACAAACATAAAACATTGCTCAACTTCTCTAATCATCAGGGAGATGCAAATCAAAACCACAATGAGATATCACTTAACTCTAGTGAGATTGGCTTATATCAAAAAGTCCCCAAACAACAAATGTTGGTGTGGATGTGGAGCAATAGGAACCCACATACACTGCTGGTGGGACTGCTAATTAGTACAACGTCTGTGGGAGGTAATATGGAGATACCTCAAAGAACTAAAAGTAGAACTACCATTTGACCCAGGAATCCCACTACTGGGTATTTACCCAAAGGAAAAAAAGACATTCTATAATAAAGACCTCTGCACTCGAATGTTTATAGTGGCACAATTCACAATTGCAAAGATGTGGAAACAACCCAAGTGCCCATCAATACATTAGTGGATTAATAAAATGTGGTACATGTATATGATGGAGTACTACTCAACCATAAAAAACAATAGTGTATTAATTCCTCTGGTATTATCCTGGATGGAGCTAGAGCCCATTCTTTGAAGTGAAGTATCACAAGAATGGAAAAACAAGCACCACTGGTACTCACCATCAAATTGGTACTAACTGATCAATACTTATGTGCACACATGGAAATAATATTCATCAGTGGTCAGGCAGGTGGGATAGGAGTGTAGGGGATGGGTAAACTCACACCTAATAGGTGTGGTGCACACTGTCTGGGGGATGGGCACTATTGTAGCTCTGACTTGGGCAGTGCATAGGCAATATATGTAACCAAAGTGTTTGTACCCCCATAATATTCTGAAATTTAAAAATAAAAAAAATACAAATAAAATAAATTTTAAAAAGGAGTTCACAACAGAGCCATTTGATTTCTTCCAGGCCATCAAGAAAGTATCTGCTGCTGTTCCTTGTCTCTCATGGAAAGGCTCACCTGATTAGGCCAGGCTCTCCCAGAACAATCACTCCCTTGCCATATAGGGAAGCATAATTCCCAGGCGTGATATTGCATGTTTTTCACAGGTCTCACTTACTCAAGGGGAGCGTTGAACACAGGGTTTGTACAGCAGAAGGCAGGGACATTGGAGGCCAGCTTACCTACCTACCACAAGGTTTATATCTAAAATGAATATTTACTGTTTTATTTTCTTAAATACTTTCTCATATATTTTTGATTTTAACAAATTCCATAAAAATGTAACAATAATAACCATAAATGTCACACAAATTAGAACAATAATAGCCAAGAGCCAGAAGTTCAAGTTTATACTTTCCTTCCCTCCATTCCCTATAAATCAACAGGAGCTTGTTTTCAGCAGAAAAATGCACAGGCCTGCAGCTTTCTGCCTCTCCTGAGTCCACACAACTTGAAAAACTGAACTCATATCAAGTATCTTCTCAGACCACAGCAAAATAAAACTAGAAATCAATACCAAGAGGAATTCTTGAAACTATACAAATACATGGAAATTAAACAACATGCTCCTGAACAATCTTTGGGCCAATGATGAAATTAAGACAAAATTTTTTTTTAAATTTTGAAATTTGAAATGGAAATAAATTGGAACGAAAGCTGCAGGATGTATCTTAATCACAAAAAAAAGATCACATTACATAATTACTATAAAACAAAGACAAACAAACCCAAGTTAGAGAATAAGAACAAAGACAAGCAGGACTAATGAATAGAGACAAATGTGAAAGAAAACAAAATACAAAGGATCACAAAAAAAGTTCATCTTCAGAAAGATAACAAATTGCAGACCACTACTAGCCTAACCAAAAAAAGAGAAACCAATAAACAAAATCAAAAGAAGGGAGACATTACAACTGGTACTATGGAAATACAAAAGATCACCACTGGGGCAATCACCAAAGAGTGATCACCAAAGAGACTAGTATAAGCAACTATACACTGACAAGCTAGAAAACCTAAAAGAAATGGATAAATTCCTGGAAACATACAGCCTTCCAAGACTGAACTAGGAAGGAATAAAAATCCTGGATTGAATCAGGAATAAAAAACCTCCCAATAAAAAAAAGGGCCAGAACCAGATAGATAGATTCACAGCTGAATTCTACCAAACATACCAAGAAGTGATACCAATCCTCCTGAAATTATTACAAAAAATCAAAGGGGAAGGAATCCTCCCAAATTCATTCTATGAAGGCAGTATCACCCTGATACCAAAGACAGACAAGGACACAACAAAAAAGACAACTACAGAACAATATCCCTTATGAACATGGATGCAAAAATCCTCAATAAAATACTAGCAAACTGAATTCAACAGCACATCAAAAATATAATTGACCATGATCATCTGGGTTTCATCCCAAGGATGCAAGGATGGTTCAATATATGCAAATCAATAATTGTGATTCACCACACAAACAAAAGTAAAAACAAAGACCACATGGTCATCTCAATAGATTCAGAAAAAGCATTTGATAAAATCCAGTGCCCCTTCATGATAAAAAGCCTCATCAAACTAGACATAGAAGGAACATACCTCAAAATAATAGAGGTCATATATGACAAACCAACAGCCAACATCATACTGAATGGGGAAAAGTTGAAAGCATTTCCTCTAAGAACTGGAACAAGATAAGGATGCCCACTTTCATCTCTCCTATTCAACATAGTACTGGATGTCCTATCTAGAGCAGTCAGGCAAGAGAGAGAAATAAAAGGCACCCAAGGCATGATCTTATATTTAGAAGACCCTAAAGATTCCACCAAAAAAACTCTTAGATTCAGTAAATGAATTCAGTAAAGTTTCAGGATATAAAATCAATTGACAAAACAAAACAAAATAAAATCAATGGACAAAAATCAGTAGCATTTGTATATGCCAATAACGATCAAGCTGAGAACCAGTAAAATAGCCAGTCCCATTTACAATAGCTAGGTATAAAAAAACCCTGGGAATGTATTTCACCGAGGAACTGAAAGATATCTACAAGGAAAACTACAAAACATTGATGAAAGAAATTGTAGATGACACAAACAAATGTAGAAACATCCCATGTTCATAGATCAGAAGAATTAATATTGTTAAAATGACCATATTGCCCCAATCTACAGATTCAATGTAATTCCTATCAAAATACCAATGTCATTTTTCACAGAATTAGAAAAAAAATCCTAAAATTCATATGGAACCAAAAAAGAGCCTGAATAGCCAAAGAAATCCTAAGCATAAAGGACAAAGCTGGAGGCATCACCCTACCTGACCTCAAATTATACTACAAGGCTATATAACCAAAATACCATAGTACTGGTATAAAAATAGACACTTAGATCAATGGAGCAGAATAGAGGACCCAGAAATAAAACCACATATCTACAGCCAACTAATCTTTAATAAATACAAAAAAAACATACACTGGGAAAAGGACACCCTTTTCAATAAACAGTGCTGAGAAAATTAGATTGCCATATGCAGAAGAATGAAACTGGACCCCATCTCTCACTGTATACAAAAATCAACTCAAGATGGATTAAAAACTTAAATGTAAGACCTGGAACTATAAAAATATTAGAATAAAGCCTAGAGAAAACCCTTCTGGACATAGGTCTAGGCAAAGAATTCATGACTAAGATCTCAAAAGCTCAAGCAAGAAAAACAAAAATAGATAAATGGTACTTAATTAAACTAAAAACCTTCTGCTAAGAAAAATAAATAATCAGCAGAATGAACAGACAACCTGCAGAATAGGAGAAAACATTTGCACACCATTCATCTGACAGGGTGTTAGGTCGGAGCTGAGAGGAAGACACGCAAGCCTGGGGGCATGGTAAAATGCAATTTATTTTGGGCACCTGGGTGCAGGTGGGTGGAGGCTGAAAAGGGCGTCCACCCAGACGAGGGGAAGAGTGGCGAGTTTTACAGAAGGTTTGAATGCAAGTCTGGGGAGGGGGAGTTTTTTCTGGAACAGCTGCCAGTTTCCACCTTATCTTTACAACCTCCAGAGCCTTGGGGGGCCCTAATCTGACTTCTTCATCTACCCCATTCCTTTCCATACATTTTTCGAGTTCCCATCCTGAGCAAGCCCAACACAGGGAACTAATACCTAGAATTTACAAGGATCTCAAGCAAATCAACAACAACAACAAAAAAAAAACCCAAATAACCCCATTAAAAAGTGGGCAAAGGACATGAATATTAGTATTATGTACCCTTATGCCTTTACTCATATACTAAGCCAGTTTTTCTTCTAGGAATTTGGAATTCAGTGTTGAAAAAAAATGATAATAACCTTGCACTAATAGTGCCTATAGTATATACAAAAATGAGCATTTTGTAAATATTCAAAGATGATGTTTTAAAGTCGTATAAAGTTACTCACTAGAGATATTCAGGAAATTTCATGATAATGTAATATAGAGATTTTTCAGGGATTGCAAGTTTGGAAGCAGAAACCAACTGCAGATTTTACTTTTAAGCTGACACTCAAAAAAATTTATTTGTATTTCCTAGGCATAGTGGGTAAAGGATAAATCAAATGGAGAGAAAATGTCCTGAGAATACTCTGAGTTGGGAAGACTCATACGGACTTCAATGTATATAAATATAAAATCTGTAACTAATTGTATAAATAATATTTTAATCCACTATTTTAGATAACATGGATGTTAAGAATGATAAATCATGCAGAAATAAATTTCTTGCTGTAGCAAATCCAATAGAATCTCTATTTCTTATAGTAAGAGTTGTGTTTGTTTTTGTTTTGTTTTTTTTTTTTCAGGGAAAGTGTATTATCATACGATCAATTGAGAATCTGCACAGTTTTCTTAAGGACTTCTAATTTAATGCACTAAAATTCTTCATGGGCTAAAGGTATTACTTAAGCATTCAGTGGCTTATCTAAATAGCCCCTTGGATGAGGCTCCGTATCCTGAAAATGTAGAATCTTTTAATAGTTTCCACAACAAAATTATGAGCTTTAAAATGTTACCTATTGAAGACCCCAAAAATTATCCTTGGTGTACCTACTGCATTTTTTAAAATTCACATATTTTGAGATTATTTTTTGTGCTTATAATCATGTAGTGGTATATGTGGGGGCCTCCCCCTTCCCAAGTCCCTCACTTCACATGGTATTTACATGAGAAACTTACAGCATCTGTCATACCAAATAGTTTAAATACCTGCAAATTAGCAAATCAGTATCACAAAATAATTATTACAGAGAGTAGCTATGCTGATAACTCAATGTATAATTAAATACTTCAAAATATCTTTAAGATTCTATATCTTCATCTGATTGAGTTCATTAGATGACAAACACATCTTTATAAAAGAAAGTTTTCTTTAATTCCTTTGATCTGAACCCTCTAAATCAGTCAAAACTACACCAATATAGGAATGAGCACACACCCACAGTGCTGTAAACTCTCTGCTCTCAATCCTTGCACGATTTTCCCTTCTAATATCTTTTAGTGAGTTTTACATCAGCAAAGAAAAACTATCTATATCTACCTACCTGGCTCAGTTTCAAAAGAGATAGAAGCTGGTGGACACAATTGGTGTCACTCTGAATATCCCACATGATTATGAACCAGCACATATAAAATTTGGGCATTTTGTGTGGAGCTTTATATTTTGCTCAATATCTGTTAGAATCCAAAACTTAGCTCCAATTTGCCAAAGTTTAAACAATGCTTCACATTGAGAATTATAATAGATTTTGAAAATCTCAGACTAACTTTTTTTTTTCTTTAAATGTGGTGTTGTAGGTTGTGGCTGTAATGGAGTAGCAAGGTTATGACTTACATTCCTGCCATAAACAACTTTAAAACTGGACAAAAATACAGAAAGCAACTGTTTTCAGGAGTTTGAAAATAAGACAAAGCAGGCTCCTGCGGGAAGAAAGCACAGCAGCTGAGGTCCAGCCTCCAACCTCCCTGCCAGGCTCCCTGACACTTGCCAAAACTGCTCAGGGAAGTAGAGCTCTATAGGATAGAGGCAATAGAGATCAGAGCTAAGGGCTGCTGAGGCAGTTGGGATTATGTGTGGGCCTCCCAGAAAATGGGATATGCATAGAGTAGAAGCCCTAGAAATCTTTATGGAGTCCCCTGGGTGTTTAGTGGAAAACTGAGTGGGTTCTGGGCAAGAGTTCTGTAAGGCTCTGTGAGAACGGCTGCTGGAGGGCTAAGGCTGAATGGAGGTTGCAGAGGTCCCCTGTGTAAGAGTCATTAGAATCCTGATCAGCCAGAGGGCAGAGACCTCCCTGAACACCCTGGGCCTTCAATGGGGACCCAGAAAGACAACACCCGAGGAATAACATGGTGCCCTAGCATCCTTGCTGGGTCTCCAAAGGGGCAGAGGCTGCAGTCTCATAGAGGCAGAGGGAGGAACTAGGGTAGGAAAGAGCCTCCTGACCACAGGCACAGCCAACCAGTTGCAGATGTGATCCTCCAGGCACTATGAGGATCCCATTCTTTTACTTTGTTAAGGGTTTATCACCATACTTGTTGATTGTCAGTTTCCTGTTAGTAGTTAATGTTGGGTGGAATTTACCATGGCTTTGGGCTGCTTTCCCATCTAACCTGACTACAGAAATGCATGCCCTGGAGTGCCTGGGGCCACAAACCAGCCTGACACTGACTATGGCTCTGTCTGAAAAGCCAGGACCTGGGAGGAGCAGGTGGTTAGTGACTCTTCTGCAGGCCCCACAAGGACTGGAGGGGCGGGAGGGGGGCAGACAGTTGTTCCTTTCCTCAGTGGATGGAAGTTCTTCAAGTCAGCAACGCCCACATCTGATCTGGGGTCACATCTCAGAGCGAACCACTAGGAAGGAAGAGAAGTGGGGTCTGTTAATGGCTTTTGTCTTCTGGCAATGGAAGAATGAAAGCAGAGACAGTTTTGAAGCAGCAAGCAGCAAAGATTATTAAGCAGGTACACCTCTGGACACGGAGGCAGACTGGCAAGAAAGATTAGCAAGGATAGTACACTCCAGAAGGGGGGGTGGGTACGGCACACATCCCAGCGGACATTGGCACTGGGGTCTCTGGGCCACCTCCTTTTCTCTTGTCTGGCCTATCCTCCTTTGTGAAGTTGTCTCTTTTCCTTTTTTTTCTTGACCAATGAGGATGTCATCTCCTTCCTGCTGTTGGGCTGGGGGAGTTCTTCACCTTGCCATGGTTAGGCCCAGATGTATTTGGGTGTCCAAAGCCCAGTGGGGGAAGGGGGAGGGGGACAAACTGTAATGTATAATGTGCCCTGTGTTGTCTCTGCTGTTTCTTGTGATAGTTGTGGTTATCCTTATCTTGTTATTGTTACAGTATGTTCCTTGCTCGGCATCCCATTTGTTTACGTTGCTTGCTTTCTTATTTTCTCTGTTCATGTCTCACTTTTCTTACGCTAACATTCTGTGACACTCACAGCTACCCTCATCGTGCAGTGTGTTTCCTTACTCAGTATCCCGTTTGTTTACACGCCCAGTCTGTACCTCCTCTGCTCATGCCTATGCTAACAGGTCCAGCTGGGGGCGGGAGGTGGGGTGAGAAGGAATACAACTTCTCCAACAACTACACCTGCCCCGAGTGGCGATGGCGGCTCAGACGAAGGGCAGGGCGGCCCGGGTAGAACTGAGGACATCTACGCCCACGCCAGTGTACAACCACCCACAACACTACAGAGATCCGGTGCTGACCCATGCTGGGCTTAAGCCCCCACTCCCTGCCCAGAAGGCTGGTCCCTACTGTTGGCTTGCTCGCTCAGAAGTTGTATCCAGGGCTTTCCGCCCCAGGGCCTGAGTCTCGAACTTTTGCCTCTCAGGTTTGGGCTCTGCTTCTCACTTCACAGGCTGCGCACTCTCACGGGCCTAAGGCCAACCCCGCCTTCACCAGCGGTAGCCAGGGGCGCCGACGAACCCGCCCCAGCTAGCGGAGGCGATCCCGACTGACTTCTCCAGCAGATTCTCACGCAGGAGATTGGAGAGCGGCGGATCCAGCTCCGAGACTCAAGAGAAAAGCAGAAAAATGCTAACGCCACCCTTGTCTGCTTACTTCGGAGCAGCCCAACATCTCTCTTCTATTTTTCCTGTCATGACCCTGTCTAGAGGCTTTTTTCTCCTGTCCCTGACCGAACAGACAAATTCACAAAACTGACTCTAACTCTTCAGGCTGCAGTCATTTGAAGGGAAGTAAGTTAATTAGTTCCCAGCTATGAGTGGACGCGCTTTGGGTGTAACACTATGTAACAATTCCACTTGGGTTTGTAGTCTTGGGAGCAGCCTAAACAAGTTTAGCGAAACTTCAGCCCCTGGGAGTATAGTGAGCTTGATGGAGTGTGAAATAAAGTCTCAACACTTTGGTGACTGCTGACAACACGGTCCAGAAATCTGGCCACTTCCCCCTCCTCAGGGCCTGAGAACACCTTCTCTGCGACATGGTGGTGATGGGTGGCGCAACCCTCACCTCGCGTGGAGCTGCGAGAACTACATTCACCTTACCCAGAATGCTCTGCGCCGAGCGGTGGCATCCCTCACCAATGGGAGCACAAGACAGTGGCGGATTCCCCCTTACCCAGAAAGCTCTGCGTCTAGCGGCGGCATCCCTCATCCAATGAAAGCACAGGAGAGTGGCGAATTCGGAGTTTGGCGCGAAGTTAGGGGCGGGGCTTCCGGTCTGGCTCTGTGGGGGTCGTTTGGCGTGCTTTGGCGCTGGATCGCCGGATCAGAAGCTCCAGAGGGCTGGGTCAGGTCTGAGGCAACAGGAGGCCGACGGATCGAGAGGAAGCATTGTAGCCACTGCACAGAGGTGAGTCTGAAGCTCTGAGGCTTGGCGGGGCGTCACCCTGGTCGACCGCAGTTTCTGGAACCATCTGCCCACAGGCTTAGACCGCGGTGACTTCACTGCTGGACCCAGCACAAGTTGGCGTTGTGTCCCTTGGGCCCTCACCCGCCTCGACCTTACTTTGTAATTTTAAAGCCTCACACTGGGGAAGCCTATTCAGGTCACTGCGGCCTAGGCCCTAGTGTCCAGCCTGGGGGAGAGGGGACTCGTGAGTGTTGTCCCATTCCTGAAAGCCAGTGTGAGAGGCATGGAAAAGTGTTACAGGCAGAGGGATTAGCATGTGCAAAGGCTTGGAGGGGCGACTGAGCTGGGAGCATTCGGGAAACCTGGGATCTGTATTGTGTCTACATGGAGGGTTGTGAACAGAGGAGGGACACAGTCTGAGTTAAGGGTTTTAAAGTTTCCCAAAATCTGCTTGGAGGAAGAAGACTGGAGGAGGAGTGAGGAAGACTGGGAGGTACAGGGAGATTGAATACTTGTCTAAAGTGGCAAAACAGGTAAGAGGCATTACTGAAGATTGAAATACAGAGGTTATACAGTCAGCCCAAGGTCACCTGGTTCCAGGGCTGGGCAGAGGTGCGGTGGAGGCCTGAGCCCATGGAATCCTTAAATGGTTGCCTGCTTTTCATGGCCTACTTCTTCCCACAGGTTCCTGTAGCCACAGAAGTGCTTATGGACGCTGCAAAGGTGAGTGGGCCCTCATTGGTCCCAACCCCCTACCCACATGTCTTTGGTATTGTGGTGCCTTGGGACTCAGTCTGCCACTCTCCTAGCCTTTGGGCCTGGGGACTCTTAAGAAACCCCAAGCCCAGGGTCCTGGGCCAGGGGTTTATATGGAATAGTTCCTATGTCTAGCACCCAGTGGAATGAGGTATGGAAGGTTATATCCCAGGCGCAGGTACCACCGTGTCCAAATCCTCAAAGCTGAGGCTAAGCTGGGAGTGGTAAGAGAACCACACATCTCCTTTCTTTTTGGCGAGCAGGAGAGTAGGTATCAGACCTGGAATGGCAGTCTGAGAAGTTGAGTGTTTTTCTGGAGATGATGGGAGCAATGGCATGGTGACAATGAGAGGATGTGACCCAGGTCTTAACAGGCTCCCTCTGACTGCAGACTGGAGAAGAGACTTTGGGACTGAGGGAGGAGGCAGGAAAACCAGGGATGAGGCTACTTCAGTAGTCGAGGTTAGTGTTGGTGGCATATAGAAATGGGAAAAGTGGCTGGATTCTGGATCTGTTTTTAAGTAGAGCTGACTGCTGGATTTTCTAGTGTTGAAAGTGAGAGAGAAAAAGATAGGAGTCAGGGATTATCCCCAAGGTTTTAGAAGGAGGAAGGGGAAGTTAGTAATAGAAATAATTTTCAGTGGGCATGTGGGAGTTTTGTTTTGGCCACGTGAAGAGTGAGATATTTCATAGAACACTGAGTGAAGGCATCAAGTGGACAGCTGGACACAAAGGTCTAGAACTTTAGGAAGTTGTTCAGGGTAGAGAAATCAGAAGGTGGTGGCCAGTTTGTGGACCAAAGTGGTGCCGTGGGTCACGTTTAGAAGAAGGAATCTCCCAGTCATGATGGTAATGCCAGCCAAGAAAAGGAAGGTGAGGCCAAGGACTGGACCTCTTGCTTAGGTACCTGGTTGGGGGTGGTTGGGCATCACAGGCACAGTGGAGGGAGAGAACAGAGCATGGAGGGCAGGTGTGGGAAAAGGATGGTCTGGCAAGTGGCCAAGGCTTCTAAGGGAAGAACAGACGTTCATACTGATACAAAGGCATAGGAGTAATTGAGGGAAAATGACACTGAGGCCAGGGCTGGTTCTTGTTCACAGCTCTATGGACTTACCTGGCTAGATTAGCTCAGGGACAGATGTGGTTGTCTGGTAAAGTCACTGGGCAGGTGGGATTGGGAGGGGTGTCTGAAGTCTGCATATGATTCTGCATGGCTGAGTTTGGTGCAAGAAACAGCCAGGAAGCAAGGCTTTCATGGGATACAGGGCTGCTCCTAGCAGTGGGAGCCATTGGAGGTCTGGGGAAGTACCGGATCCTGTTTGAATTTGCCACTCTCTCTCTTGATGCCATGTGGTGAGTAGCACGTGGGGAAGCCAGGGAAAGACCTCCCTGCTGTGGGGCAGAGAGATTGGAATATCTGTGGGATACAGAGATATGAGAGAAGTACAGTGTAAAGAATGATGTGCATGTGGAGAGGGATTATGAACTGATGTCCTCAGGGCCCTGGTATTGGGGACTTTAGGATGAAGGTTGAACCCAAGTTTCGTTGTTTGGGAGGTACCATCTAGGGAACTTCCTGGTAATTTCCTGGCCAGATTGGTGGGATCCTGCCTGGCAGGCCCAGAACTTAAATGACATCCATCTGCCCACCTGCTTGTTGCTGAGCACCGGACATGGTGATTAATGGGGTCATAAGGAGAGACAGGCACAAGTGGCACCAGGGTCTGATATTTCCTCTGAGTTGTGGAGCTTGAGAGGAATATGAGTATAGGGTGGATATATAGAAAGATGGATTGGGGGGTCTCTGGAGAGAGGCTGTTTGTGGTTTCATCTGTCCTCATCATGGTAGGACACTGTGACCTTTGAGGATGTGGCTGTGTACTTCTCCTGGGAGGAATGGGATCTCCTCGACGAAGCTCAGAAACTCCTGTACTGCAATGTGATGTTGGAGAACTTTGCACTTACGGCCTCTATAGGTAAGACCCTCACAACCACCCCAGTGCTTTAGACTAAGCTTTGCCTTTCCTCTTTTCCTCAGGGGCAGATTCATCCTTTTCACATTAGGACGATGGACACTTCTTCCTTCCTCAGTTTCCTGAGTAGGTTCACTGGTTGGTAGGGCTGAGCTGTTGTACTGCCCTAGCCTCTTCTCAAGCAGCCCCAATACCTGCTGCCACAAAGCCTTTCAGGGAAGGGGATCAGGAGTCTTAGAGTCAGCCTTTTGGATCCCACTTTTCCCCCTTCCTGGCCAGGTGACCTCTTTGCCCCAGGTTCTGCGCCCTTCCTCTAGCTGATGTAGCCTCATGTCTGCTTATGCCAGGAATTGCATTCACTGACATGGTCACTATTTATGTCTTCCTCTGAAGTCCTTTTTTTAATATTTGGTTTTCTTACAGATAGTCTGTTGCTCTGAGCTTCTCTGGACCAGTGATGGCCACTCACTTGTTCAGTCTTCCCTTAGTTCTTGCATCATCCAGATACTATGCTTAACTGTGAGGTGAGGGGAAGAGCTATGGGTTCTTCTCAGGGTGGACATGATTCCAGCTACACAAAATAGGCTCAGAGGGGCCCTGGCCCTATTAAGTAGCAGGTAAGAGGGCATGACATCAGGACTGTGTTCAAACCACACCATGAACCTGTCCTGTTTACACTACTGTTTTGGTGCTAATGCCAGTGGCCACACCTCATTTCTACCTTTCTTTTCCCATTTTTGACACGTTGCCAGCTTGTCATTTCTAATCTGACTGTTGGCTCAGGGCCAATCCTCAACTCTCTGGATTCCACATCTTACCCATTTCTGTCGATGGCTCCCTCTCACAGTGTTCTCCAGCATTGGCCCATGCATACTGTGTTGTGAGATATGCACATATCCTTAAGTAGTCTTTGAACCTGAGCTACTCTGTTGAAATTGGATTTCCTTGGGCCTGGACACACCCTTCTTCACAGCACTCACATGTCATCAGCATACAAGACAAGCGCTGAAAACCATTGGTAGACAAGTGAGTTATAGACCCTGCCTCTCCTCTTTGTGCTGCACCCCATCCTTGTGTTCTTTGCCTGGTGAACTTCCCCCATGCTGTGACCTTTAGAAAACCATTACTGCACAACAGCTGCTTCCTCAACCTGACTCAGACTCTGTCCTCTTGAAAACAGTCCTATGAGTTCACAGATTCATTCATTGGTGTGCAGATATGCATTTGTGATGGTGTTCCCCTTCTCACCAAAGTTAACATGCAACTCACTGGCATTTCTCTGCTTTCAGGTTTTTGGCGTGGAGTAGGAGATGTGGAAACACCTCTTAAGCAGCGTTTTTCTGTACAAGAAGTGTCGCAGGTCAGCACCCCCAAGGCAGATGCCTTTCCTCAGAAAGCCCACCCCTGTGAGATGTGTGCCTTGGTCTTGAAAGACATTTTGCCTTTTTCTAAGGATAGAGAACACACCCCAGGCAGAAACTGTACACTTGTGGGGCATGTGGGAAATGATTCTTTTAGTAGAGAGAAACCCTTCAGAAGGGGTGTAGATAGGACCTTGTTTGTGAAGGGCTAAGATTCCATGTGCCAGGGAAGTCCATTACCTGTGGGGAGATTGGAAAGTATTTCCTGGTCAGTTCAGACCTTCTTCAGCACCAGGCCACTTACAACAGGAGAAGCCGCATAGTACCACTGAGTGTGGGGCAGCCAGTCACAGTGAAAAAAAATCATGAGAAGTGCAGCAAATGCAGGAAAGCTTTCAACTGCAAACACACACTTGTCCAGCACCAGAGAGTTTACCCTGGAAAAGGGCTTTATGAGAGCAGCAAATATGTGAAAGCCATCAAATATAAACCCTTGCTTGTTCAACTGGAGAAAGGACTTAGGAGTTCTGTGAATGTGAGAAAGCCTTCAGCTGCAAATATAGACTTGTTCCTCACCAGTGAATTCACACTAGGGAAGGGCCTTATTAGTGCAGTGAATGTGGGAAATTCTTTAGCAAAAGCTCCTGTCTTATTGAACAACAGAGAATTCACACTGGAAAAGGTCTTATGAATGCAGTAACTGTGGAAAATTCTTTAACCACAACTCCAAACTCATTCAACACCAGAGGATTCATGATGGAACAAGCCCTTATAAACATAGCAAATGTGGGAAGCTCTTTAGCCAAAGCTCCAGCTTGACTGTAAACAAGAGAATTCACACTGGAGAAAGCCCTTATGAATGCACTGAGTGTGGTGAGTCCTATAGGCAAAGCTGTAGGCTCATTAGATATCAGAAAGTTCACACTGGCCTTGTATGTGTGGCAAGTATGGGAAGTCCTTTTGCCAAAGCTTTGGCTTCATTCAATGCCAGAGAGTTCACTTTGGGAAAAGACCTTATGAGTATAAGGAATATAGAATTTTTAGCCAACGTACTTACCTTATTTATCCCTGAAGAATTCACACTAGAGAAAGGCCACTTGAAGTGCAGAAAATGTGGAGAAGCTTTCAGTTCAAGGTGTACTCTGATTTACCACTAAAAGCTTGTCTGCAGCTAATGCGGGATAACCTTCAGTCAAAGGTCTATACTTGTTCTGCACGAGAAAATCCACAATAGAGAGAGGCATTACAAGTGCCTTGATTGTGGGAAAGCCTTCAATGAAAGGTCTGCTGTGATCCAGCACAAAATATTAACCCAGATAAGCCCTATGAGTGCATAAGGAAAGTTTTCACCCGAAGATCTAACCTTGTTCGGCACCAGACAAGTCCCCATTGCATGTAGTGAATGAATGTGGGAAAGCTTTCAGGTGAAAGTCTTGCCTCATTGAGCAACAGAGAGTTCACATAGGAAAATTGCCTTAAACATACAGGGAATGTGTGATGTGCCTTTTCAGTATAATAAGACTAGAGGCAAGCATTTGTGATGAACATGTCTGCCTAAAGTTGAACCTTACGCAGTATATCTGAATATTCACAGTGGGGAGATTCCCCATAGGTTCCAAGTTTGTGGAAAGCTTTCAGGAGCTTCCTTGCAACTTCTACCCTGCCCAGGACCCTTGCCACATTTACATCACTGCAAGTTTTTGTTGCAGCACCATCTCATCTTTACCACCTGGTAGGTCTGCCCAGTGGCCAGTTTCAAGCTGCCAACATGATGACACTGAACATGAAACTGAGAAGAGATACACAGTAGCAAATCATCATATTCTATTTCCACCATACTAATAAAGTAGCCATAAACAAACCCAAGAACATAGATAATAGTAAAATAATTAGGAGGTGACAAGTTTTGAGTGTCAGTACTTTTAATTTTATAACAGCTCTATTGCAATATAATGGACTTTAAATAAGCTGAACATAGTTAAAGTATACAGTATGATGTTTTGATACATGTTTATACTCCTGAAACAGAAATGTTTCCCTCTGTTCTTTTTAATCATCCATATTAACATAAAATTACTACTATAAGGACATGTTCTATCTTTTGTAATAGATGTTTTCAAATAGATATAAAACTGGAAAAGACTGTGTTACAAAGCCCCATGAACTGTTCCCTAGTCTTCCATTACTTATCTTTTCATGGCTATTCTTGATTCATCTGTCCATGTGCACATTACTGAATTATTTATGACCACAGACACCGTGTCATTTAATTCATAACCTCCTCGTAATTCATTTCCAAAATATAAGGGTTCTATATCACACAAAATTAAAAACTCTATAATGTCACAAAATATGTTATTAGAGCTCAGTTTTCTTAATTGTTTAAAAATCTGTTTGTTCTTTAAGGTAGATTCATTGCCATCAAGATCCTAGATGTATCTATATCGCTTTTAGTAGGCATGTCTCTTAACCTATAGCTACTGCTTACCTCTTTTTTATTATTATTTATTTGTTGAAGTTGCTGGGTCATTAATCCATTAGAATTTGTAACAGTCTAGATTTGTCTTATTGCATCTTTCCGATGCTGTTTAGCATGCTTCTAAACATCTTTCCTTCTCCCATCTTTCCTGGATATCGATGAGATGCATAATTGGACTCTGCTCCTGGTTGACAAGTGTGTGATGGTGACATAACCTAGAAATGTGGTGTGACAGTATGTTTTGCTATCACTGCAGCAGTCTAGAAACACAAAAATTTCAGGTACTAAATGTGCCAGATATGTGATGGTAACACTGGAACACAATCTAGAGTCATACTTATATCTGGGGGATCCTGTGTAATAGGTTTGTTATTTACCTAACTACGACCTGGGGATCCCTTAACATATACCCTGAGGACACTGTGTGACAGGTGTTGGGATGCTAACAGTCCTCAAAATTCCCACACACTCACATATACTACATCCACAAGAGAACAGATGTGTGACAGACATGAGACACAGCATTAGACAACCTACATAGGCAAAACACATCAGGGACCTGTGAGACAGGACAGAGGCACTGACACTCCACAGTAAGTGTGGTGACACTAACACTCATGGAGACTTGTGAGACCGGGCAAGGGATGCCCCAAAGCCTGATGTGCAGGCCACATATACACAATCACATAGTCCCCATGGGCCGAGTGTGATTGAGACAGAAACCCCCCAGCTTGGAGAGAACAACTCTCCCTCCATCCCTGTAGGTTTGATGATGCCCTGATGGGCATCAGAAGAGGAAGCTGGGGTACACATCTTGGCACAGCCTAGAGACTCACCCACATTTGATGATTGAATTTACATACAAGAGGATACATGGTAGGAGGAAATGAGCCAAAGCTGGGTAGCAGAGCCTTTGCTTGGAAACACTGGCTGAGAAGGCCTGAAAGCTGTGATCTGACTGGGGCAGGATGGAAGGTCTTTATGAGTCTTGGCAGGAGCAGTCAGCCCATGTTCAGCCAGTGTGGGAATGATTGGTCAAGGGTGGTTCTAACCAGTAGGAGAGGTAGGGAATGTTCTTGCAGATTAGCAGCCATTGTTGGGCTATTTATATTTTACCCAGAGGGCTGGGGGTGAACAGTCAGGGCTGAGGTCACACACAAGAGGGTATGTGGGAGAACAGCCACAGGCACTAGGACATACAAGGACCACATTAGAAATTCTCAGTCCTTCAGGATTTCCCACAGTGTCTTCAATATTAACAGTGATAATGGGGTGCAGCTGAGAATTGAGACACAGAGAGAAGGAGGCATCTGAAGTGGTATTTGAGGGATGACCAACAGGAACTTGGGGATGAATCATTGCATGTGACAGTGATGGCCAGAGATATGTCTCTGTGACACCAATGATCCTATTAGGGCTGCCCTGGAGGTGGTGATGCCATCCATGGGAATAGCATTCAAGCAAGGGTAGAAAGTTTTGGGGTAAGGCACTACATACTCGTGGGGAGTGGGGGCTGGGAAGCCCCCAGGTAGAGATGTGGGGATGTGGCTAGTTGATGGTCTGAGACTCAGAAGATAGTCTGGGCAAAATCTGGGAGTCCCAGCTTAGGGGGAGGATCAAATAGGGTCCTGAGGAGGAAGGGTAGGGTGTTTACAGCTCAGGGGCCCTTTGGGAGCTGCAGGCCTCTCACTTCCTCCTCACCGTGCACTTCCCTCCACTCTAACCCAGGCCAGAGCACCTCAGCCTGGTGGGTAGTGGGTGTGCATTTGGCTGCATGGCCAGGGGACACCTGAGTGTCACCCATGGATACCATGTAAGGGGCAGCCTCATCTAATCCTCGAGATTCTGTCTGTTTTGCTGCACAACACCTGCAACCATATCCTCTGCTCAGTGTATCAATATTGGCTCATTAATTGTTAAAAACGTACCATACCAATGTAACATGTTAGTAATGGGTGAAACCGTATGTGCGGGAGAGTGGTAATACGGGGACCCTATATTATTTGCTGAATTTTTCTGTAAATATGAAACTGTTCTAAAAAATAAAGTCTACTAATTACAAAAAAAGAGAAACTTCCAAACTCCTAAACATGCGTATGCACACATGCACACACACATGAGTCCTTACATAAGCCAGCCACTCCAGTGTTTGCTTTTGAAACGTTTTCTCTTTAATTCTCACAACAACCTGGTGAAGGGGGAACTATTGTATCAATGGGGAAGCTGAGGCTCAAAGAAATGAAATGACTTTGCCAAGGTCAGGCACCTCGCAAATCTTGGTTTCTAGAGGCTGGACTGAAACCTGGGAATTTGGATCCAGAGCTGGGACTTTCAGACACTTAACCACAACCTGTGAAGCCCTCAGCATAGTGCAGACCAGTGAGGATCAGCTGCTGCGACTCTTATCATTGTTGGAATTTTTATCATTATTTCCCCATTCTCTGATGTACCAGAGCACCTTGCAGTCCCCATGGGTTTGTCCTAACTTTGTGTCATTCTCCAATGGCTTTCCCATTGAAGACTTTTCTCTGGCACAATTGCACTAGGTCCAAAGGCAGCATCAACAGCACAACACAGAGCTCCCCTTACAGTGATTCAGGCCTTGGGTCTCTGCACCTTTACCAATGATCAAGCAACATGCTCTAATCTCATCCAACAGTCCCAGTGTGACTGTCTCTGTTTGACTTTCCAGGTGTTGATGGCCTTCAAGTACTTGGCCATGACCTTCACCTGGGAGGAGTGGGAGCAACTGGACCTGGCCCAGAGAACCCTGTATGGGGAAGTAATAATGGAGACCTGTGGGCTCCTGATATCGCTGGGTAAGGTTCAACTCTTTCCCATGTGGGGAGAGCCTCCTTCATTTTACCCTTTCACTCTAGGCCTGGCTGATAAAGAATGACTCTGGAGCCCACCCTCCCTTCTACCCATAATTCCTGCTGTGTTTCTGCCTCACCTGCTCATTCCTAGTCTCCCTGTGTCCATCCAGGTACCGTCAGGGGCCAAATGCAGGAATTGAAATGAAGAACTAAGCCAAGAATTAAACCCAGCCTGCACTGTCACTCCAGTACTGAGCACAGGCTGGCCTCAGTCTCGGGTCCTTATTCCCAGTTCTCACCAGAGGGAAACTGAATGGTTAAAAGTTTTGTTGGGTTAGGTGTCCCCACAACCCAGTTAGCAGGGGCTATAAGATGATGGGCCATTCTCCAAAAAGTCTATAAGTCAGATGAGCCACCCAGAATCTTTCTAAACTACACTATCTCCATGAAGGTAGTTCTTTTCCCTGATTCCTACACAGTCATCCCTTGTGACCTAAGACCTGGGTCACAGTCCTCTGCTGGTAGAGATGATTTTAGAGCTGCACAGACATATCATCAACTGGCATTGAATGGATACCCTGAGAAAGCTGCATTTTTCCTTCTCTTTCCAGCTTTCTGATTGTTGTCAGGAGAAAGTCTTGGTTTAGTGATGAGTGTTTGATACCTCTCCTAACTTTTGCTAATTTCATTTTCAGAGGGAACAGCCCCCAACTCATAGCACGGGACAGGCCATATAAGTTTACTGGAATTAATAGCATTATTTTGATTTCATTGTTGTATTTTGATGGTAACTTATTTGTGAAAAGTGAAACTAGTTTTCCTTTCTATAAGCAATACAAGATTCTCTTTCTGAAGAAATCAATTTTAAGTAAACAGCATGTGGATCAACTTAAAAGCATTTTATGGTAATGGTCACAGCTAATGTCCCCTGAACTCTGATCTGTGTCAGGCCCTGTTCCAGGCACACTCTGTGCTCCACTAATTTAATCTTCATGACATCCCTTGTGAAGTGTGGATTTTCTCCCAGAACTATTGACTGGACCCAATTCTTTCCTCTCTGGGAAGCTGCTGCCCAGAGACAACAATGACATTCTTTAGCATGAGTTATTGTTTTAATATACTTGTTTATTTGAAGTATACCTTATATTCAGTAAAATGTACAGTCCTAAGTGTCCAGTTCAGTGCATATGTTACCTGTATACCCGCCCATGGTGACTTCCACTCAGATCAAGCTATGGAGCATTCTTAGCCCCCACCAGGCTCCCTCTGCTATCTCCCAGTCAGTTCTCCCAAAAGGCACTCTGCTTAATGACTTCCGTCCCCATAGATTGGATTGGCCTTTTGAACATTACATAAATGGATTCACACAGTGTGCACTACTTTTTGTCTGGGATTTTTTGCTCGACATCCTGTTTGCGAGGTTCATAGCACAAGGACTAATTTCTGTCCTGAGAGTGTTGATGCAGATGTTCCCTGGTTTATACAGACTCCCTTTACCTCACTTTGCACCCTCACAAATCACAGCTCCAGAATCTCAGAACACCCAAATTTTTCCAAATAAAACAAAAGCAGGTCAGAAAGTCAGGTGTCAGTCAGTTTAGACCAGTACTTTTTAGTCCTCCCTGAGCACTTGGAAAGCTTTTAAAGCTACTCATGTACAGGCCTTATCTTCAGAGATTTTGTTCCATTTGGTCCATAGTCAAAACTAGGCATCCCCAGGTGGTTCCAATGTCCAGGGAGGTTGAGACCCACTGACTTAGGTTAATTAGAAGATAGCTTCTGGAATGAAATGTCACCTTCCCAGGGTCCCATGACTGTGTAAAGGGGGAAAGGTTTGCTTCTGAACAGTGTTGGATTCTGTAGGATGGAGATCAAGGGGAATTGGTGTTACATAGACAGCGATCCCTACCCTCTGTAGACTTTTTGCCCAAGGATGGTGTTTGCACACTTGGTTTTTAGGTTGGAGGTCATTATTTTCTTTGCATGGATGGGAGCAGCCTCATTGTGAGATCTCATTCTTGATCTTGAATATTATACTGAATATAGAGGTTAATTCTTGTCTTTACCCAAATATTGCTATCCTGTTTCTCCATGATCAGGGTATCCTCTTTCTAAACCAGAAATGATGGATGTGCTGGAAAATGATCAAGATCGTAGTGTGGTGAAGAGAGCTTCTCCTAAAGTTTCTGTCTAGGTGAGTGGCCAGGAGCTCAGCAGATGGGGGTCCCTGCACAGTGCAGACTACTAGGAGACCTCTTTGTTAGGAAGAGGGAAGCCTCTTGTTGTGACCTCCCCAGGGGTTTGGGATCCATATAGCCCTTTGACTTATCCTCTCACCCCCTTATACTCTTCCTGGCTACTGGGGGAGGAGTAGGTTGTATTAAGTAAAAGTCAGGCTCTAGGCGCTGGGTCTTTGGGCTCAATAACTGGCTTGCCCCTCCAGCCTTGTGAGCCTGGAGACATTGCACAATTTCATCAGTGAAAAAGCTAGCTAAGTTAATGTTAACTACTGTAACACAGAAACTTCATATAGCAGCATCTCAGTACAGGAAGAGTTTTTGTTTTTTTCCTTTCCTCATTCATGCCAAGATCCATGCGGGTCAGTGGGGAGCTCTGTACCACACAGTTATTCAGGGAACAAGAAAAATTCTGTTGTCAACGTGCGGCTTAATTTAGAGCTTCCCTGGCATTATCTGTCTGGTAGAAAGAAAATGAGAGAGAAAAGGAAGGCGTCATACCCACTTACACACATGCATTGCTATTGCCACTCTATTAACAAAAACTGAGCATTGGACCGCACCTGGATTCTCAGGGCTAGAAAATGGTTTAGCTGTGTGCCCAAGAAGAGCAATGGGTTTGGTGAACATCTACTAAGTCGGCTACACTTAGCCTACATTTAGAAAATGTTAGTAATAATAAAGCCTTCATTAAGATAATGATGGTAATAATAGTTCTGTCTCACTAGATTGTTTGAGGGTGTAGTTAAATAATGTATGGAACTGCATAGGATAGTGCCTGAAACCTAGTGACTCAAAAAGACTTAGCTATTTATATTGGTATTATGCCTGTAATAACATTAATCACAATGAATAATGTTAATAACACATTTTTAACTTCTTTTATTTGTTTATTTTTAAATTCTATTTTAATTGGCAAGTAATAATCATATATTTATGGGGCACAATATGCTTTGACACATGTTTATAATGTGAAATAATTAAATTAATTAATAAATCTAGCACCTCACATACTTATCACTTTTTATGGTGAAAACATTCAACGTCTACTCTTTTAGCAATATTAAGATATACAATGCATTATTATTATAGTCACAATTCTGTGTAATAGATCACTAAAGCTTATTCCTCCTGTCCAACTGAAATTTTATACCCTTGATCAACATCTCCCCTCTCCCCTCAGACCCTGGTAACCACCATTCTACTCTCTACTTCTATGAGTTGGAATTTTTTAGATTCCACATATGAAATCATGTAGTATTTGTCTTTCTGTGCTTGGCTTACTTCACTTAGCAAAGTTCATCCATGTTGTTTTAAATGACAGAATTTCCTTCTTTCATCATGTATATGTACCACATTTTCTTTATCCGTTCATCTGTTGATGGACACTTATGTTGACTCTTGTGAATAATGTAATTTTCTATCTCCATCTATACTCTGTGTCCCACCATTTCCCACATTCTTCATCCATCTGTCTATATATATCTATATATATGCATTGTTCTGTTTGTCTGGCACTCAAAAGCAGTCATTTTTCCATGTCTCCTTGCCCCTTCTGTCATGTAAAACCTTGGGGTGTCTCTTGGCCTCCTGGGCTGCTGAAGGCACCTGGGAGCCATCACTGTTAATTGGCACCACCATGGATTGATTATCTCCCTTTCTGGTAATCTCTTGGGCTGCACAGCCAGCTGCATGTTTCTGGCCAGCCCCTCCTCAGCTCCTTGGAGGTTGTTCCACAACTTTACCTTTTTCCTCAGTCCCACATCTCCATGTGAATGTCTCAAGGGCACTTCTGATTCATTATGCCTAAGAAGGAACTCATGATCTTGCCCACTCCTCCCACCTCCCCAGTTGTAGTAAATGGCCCTGCCATCCAGGAAGTTAGAAGGCAAGAAACAACCTCAGACAACAGCTCAACCTCTCAACCCAATTTATCACCATCAAACCCAACATCTAGCCATTCCCAAGTTCTGTTCATTTTACATCATACACTTCTCCTGAATCTATTACCTCCACCAGCTCAATCAGCTCCACCACTAACACCCTAGTCCACACTGTCATCATCTTTTGCCTGCTTGATGCTGACAGACTCCTAACTGATCTCTGAAAATCTGCTGTGTGCTTCTGGTCAGCTGTGTCTCCAGCATCATCTCCCTCAGACATTCACATCTTACTCCAAACCTTCACCACACCTACAGTTGTTGATGTTTCAGTATATGACCAAATTCATGTTGAAAATACGATTGCTTTCCTCTTCAACGTCAGTGGATTCACACTGGAGTGAAGCCCTGTGAAGACAATGAATATAGGAAAACCTTTATCAAGAGAGCAAACCTCATTCAACACTACAGCATCCATATCGGGGAGAAGCCAAAGGAGTATGTGTAGTCTGTGGAAGCCTTCAACTGCAGGTCATATGTCACAGAGAACCAGCGTATTCACACTAGAGAGAAGATCTGTAAGTGCAGTGAATGTGGAAATACCTTTAGAGACCATTCTGATTTTATCCAGTGGGGAAAAAATGCTGGAGTGCAAAGAAGTAGAAAATCCTTTTGGGACAGCTTTTCCTTAACTTGACACATGAGAATTCATGCTGGAAAAAAGCACTATAAATGTAGTGAATATAGAGTTTCACCTATCACTCTGCTTTTGTCTTGCACCATAAGACATTGGAGGAGAGCCTTTTGTGACAAGCTATCCTTAATTCAAAACAGGTGTCACACTGGGGAGAAGCTCTGTGAGTACAGTGAATGTGCACTTGTAAGCCTTAGCTCATCCTTCACTAGCCATGGAAGGATTCATAGTGGAGGGAAATGTGGGAAGGTCTTTCACACATGTGAGCATACTTCAGTCAGCTCCAGAGAACTCATACTGGGGAAAGACCTTTTGAGTATAACTTCTGTGGCATGTCATTCAGCCAGAAGAATAATGTTACTTCTGAGAAGTCATTCAAAAGAGAAACCCCATCCTCCCTCAGGTGATTTTTCTCTGCTCTAGCCATGGCGTTACCTGTATCTGAATCTCTGCATCACAGAGGTTGGAGGTCCTTTCTCTCCCAGAGCATACCTTGATTCTCGGTGAGGGTCCTTTATTCCACGCCTTAGAGTTCTGTGCTTTATTATTGCCCACACAGAAACCTGAGCCTCAGTTTTGGTCTGTGCTCTTTCTGATATGATAAGCAAGAGTCATGAGAACTTTATCCTTAGTTCATAAATTACCACACACTGTGTCATTGACAAACCATGAGTAGTGAAGGCACATGGAGAACTGAGACATGGGCCTTTGTGCAGGGAAAGGATTCACCATATAGTGTAGGAAACACACATTAAAACAGATGCAGTAACACAACTCTGCTGCTATGATAGAAATCTTTCCAGGATCCTCAAGGGCATAAAGAAGAGCAGGGTAAAAACTGGGGTCAGGGGCTGGGGGGAAGATATGCAGGAGGAAGAGCAGTCTGAGCTTGGGCACTGGGTATAGATTGGGATTCCACTTATGAGCTATGTAGCAGACCATGGGCATATCACTTCCTGGACCTCAACATTCTTGTGTGTAAAAGTGGGAAGATGATCATTAAATTGAAAGTCACGGTTGGGGGAGCAGACACTAAATAAGATGTTTCATGTAGACCCCTGAAGGATATAGGCACTGAAGCCAGGTTCAAAGGTAGGGAATGGTATTCCTACAGAAGAGAATACCATGTGCCAAGATCTTGAGATTGGCAATAGCTGGACTAGAGTGTCTAGAGAAGGAGAGTGGCAGGCAGTGAAATAGAGGGGGGTGCAGAGGTTGATACACAGATTTTTGTCAGCCACCATGAGAAATTTGGATTTTATAATAATTGCACTGGGGAGACTGTGGGAGGGTGCATGGTGACATGAACTGATTTGTTTTTAAATCTCCCTCTGACTGGTGTTCGAGGAATGTACTTGGTAGAGCCAAGAATTAATGTGGGAGACATGATGGAGGCCACTGTGTGATGTAGGAGTATAGTGATGGTGCACTGGCCCAGGACTGCAGTGTTGAAGGAGATGGAAAGAATATGACTGGGGACATGTTAGGATGCAGAGCCAACAGGATGTGTGGATGGTTGGGATAATGGGGTAAACCCCAGGGAATGACTTTTTCCATCTCGGTCTTTAAAAGACAGCCCACTACATCCATGATACTGTGGGTCACGACCTATTCCTGTGTTTAGATTTCTCAGTCAGCACCCAGTACCATGTTAAATGACTGAGTGAAACTGAAGGCTGCTGTTTCTGGGACACAGGAAAGGCAAGATTCTTCCCTGTCCCTGTGATGGTTATTTGGGCAGTTCAATTTTCTGTGACTTTATTTGTCTAATGCAGAATAGGTCTTGACCCTGCCCAGGTTAGATGAACTACCTGGAAAGGAGACCATATGGAGCAATAGTCACAAGTGAAGCTCAACGTGGCACCATTCCCAGCTACTTACAAACCATACTGAAGTCCTCTGGGCCTCGGCTCCTGTGTAAACTGGGCAGACCCATTTCACTGGCTGCTGTTCAGGTTAAATGACACAGCATTTATACACAGTGTTTAATATTAATAGGTGTGCTTAATAAATGGTGGCTATTTTTATAATTATCACAATTTATAGTTTTCCTCCTTTGTCCTGTTCCTTCTGCAACCACATTTCCCTCACTAGATGCTGTTGACCTAAGGATTTTCCAGGTAAAAACCTACTACAATTTTCTGATTACATCTCAGCTGATTTTAGGCCTTAAGTGCTTTAGTCATGACCCTGATGTCCTTTTCCACTGGTGTAAATAGAGGGTGGCTGGGGATGCCATGGAATTAGTTGTGCTTTGAATTGAAATTAAAATTCACTGATGAAAATTAAATCCCTCATGAAGGGCATTTGGAGCAAATAAAGATTGCTGACTGCTAATTTGAACATTTCTTCCATACTCATTTAATGTAATAGTTGAGATATTTGGCTTTAAATTTATCCCTCTATTCTGTGAGTTTCTTTGCTTCACTTGTTCTTAATGTGGTACTTTTTTTTAGTTTCTATTACTTATTTCCAGTCCAAATTTTCTTCTAGTTTGAAAGTATATACCTTGATTTTACTTAGTATTGCTTAAGCTAAAAATTACAGACACTTATCTAACACACTAGAGCAGAGTTTTAAATACTTTACTTTCTTCCTGGGTGATATTAAGAGACTTAGGAAAGAGAGGAGCAGAGCAAGATGGCAGAGTAGGACTCTCTAGCAGTTGTACCGCCATAGAACTATTAATGTGAACAGCTATCTATGCACAAAAATAGAACTAAGGAAACCACATGAGAGATCACAATACCTGGTTGTAGTACAATAATTGTAAAAGATACATTAAAGAGGGTAGGAAGGACAGTTTGACATCATGCATGTCACTTCTTCCCCCAACCTCAGACAGCACAGCGTGGAGAGAGATGTTGTTTGCTTGGGGGAAAGAGAGGAAAGTAAGCACATGACTTTTCTTTAGACCTCAACACTGGCCCACCGTAGTAAAACACAACACCAGGCAGACATTCTTGGCTGCATATTCCAGGCTGTACCCACAGAGTTAGCTTCTAGACCCACCCTGGTGCCAGATGTTGTGGTGAACTAGATCTCCAGCCCACACCACCACCAGGCCAACATCAGCGTCCCCAGACTTTGGGCAGCCCTCAGCAGCAGGCAGGCTTCAGCAGCCCCTGGCTCCAGGAATGCCCAGGTGCCACACCAGCTGCATCTACCCCATGCTTCTGCCCCAGTGCCATTCCTGCCATAACAGGCCCTAGGCTTCTGGCATGCCCCAGTGCTGCACCTGCCACAGGAGTTTCCCAGACAAAGCCAGTCTGTGAAGACTGGAATAAGTACCTACTTCTCCAAATGTGCACACATCAATGCATGACCGTAAGGATCAAGAATAATCAGGGAAACATGACATCACCAAATGGACAAGATAGGTTCCAATGACTGACCCTGAAGAATTAGAGATGCATGAACTGCCTGACAAAGAAAATAACTGTTTTAAGGAAGCTCACAGAACTTAAGAAAACACAGAGAAACAATGCAATGAAATGAGGAAAACCATAAGTGACCAGAATGAGAAATGTAATAGATTGAAATAATAATTAAAAAAAAAAAAAATCAAACAAATCCTGGAGCCGAAAAATACAATGAGTGAAATGAAAAATGCAATTAAGAGATCAACAGAACTGATCAAACAGAAGAAAGAATCTGTGAACTTAAAGACCAGTTATTTGAAAATATATAGTCAGAGGAGAAAAAGACTGAAGAAAGCTTACAGGATTTGTGGGACAGCATCAAAAGAGTGTATTTTAGAATCAGGAATTCAAAGAGAAAGAAAGATGCAGAGTCATAAAGTTTATTTAAAGAAATAATAGAAAACTTTCCAAACATGGGGAACGATGTGAATATCCAGGTATAGGGAGGTCAAAGGACTCCAGTCAGATAAAATTTAAATAAGACTACCCCAAAATATTATAACAAAACTGTCAAAAACAAAGCAAGCATCCTGAAAGCAGCAAGATAAAAGAAGCAAATAACATACAAGGGAATTCCTATACAACTAGCAGCAGACTTCTCAACAGAAACCTTACAGGCCAGGAGAGGGTGGAACGATATATTCAAACTGCTGAAGGAAAAAAAAAATGTTGTCATCCAAGAATACCACACCCAGAAAATCTGTCCTTCAGAAATGAAGAAGAGAAACTTTCTCTGACCAACGAAAGTTGAGTGAGTTCATCAACTGAACATCAGGTCTGTCTTACAAGAAATTCTAAAGGAGAGTTCTTTAAGCTGAAAGAGAAGGACACTGCTATAGTTTGGTTGTTTGTCTTCCCAAACCTCATTTTGAAATTTGATCCCAATATTGGAGGGGGAGGCTAATGGAAGGTGTTTGGTTCATGGAGGAAGACCCCTCATGAATAGATTATTGCCCTCCCTTGGTGGGCATTATCTCCCAACATATGATCTCTGCACATGTTGGTTCCCCTTCACCTTCTACCATGAGTAGAAGCAGCCCAAGGCCCTCACCCAGATGCCCAATCTTGAACTTTCCAGTGAGCAGAACCATGGGCTAAATAAAGATCTTTTCTTTATAAATTACCCAGCCTCAGGTATTCCTTTATGACAGCACTAAATAGACTAAGACAGACATTAATGAGTAACACAAAAACATATGGAGGTATAAAATTCAGTGGTAAGAGTACATACACAGTCAAATTCAGAATACTCTAATACTGTAATAGTACGTAAATCACATATATCTTTAGTATGAAGATTAAAAGACAAAACTACCAAAAACAATAATAGCTACAATAATTTATTAGGGAATATGCAATATAAAAAGATGTAAATTATGACATGAAAACTTTAAAATGGGGGGGCTGGAGGAAAAGTGTAGCATTTTTGTGTGTGTGTGAGTCAAAGTTAAGTTGTTATTGGCTTAAAATAACCTGTCATAACTATAAGATGTTTTTTGTAAGCCTCATGGTAACCACAAAGCAAAAACCTATAGTAGGTACACGAAAAATAATAGCAAAGAATCAAAACACATCACTAGAGAAAATCACTTAGCCACAAAAGTAAACAGGTAATGGATTAAATTCTCCAATCAAAAGATAGTGAATGAATAGATAAGAAATAAGACCCAACTATAGCTGCTTACAAGAGACTTCCTTCACCTGTAAGGACACACAGGTTGAAAGTGAAGGGATGGAAAAAGATATTCCATGGGAATGGAAACCAAAGAAAGCAGGAATAGATACATCAGATAAAATAGATTTTAAGTCAGAAAAAGTAGAGACAAAGAAGGTCATTATATATTGACAAAAGGGTCAATTTAGCAAGAGGATATAACAATTGCAAATACATATGCATCCAATCAGAGCACCTAAATATATAAAGCAACTATTAATAGATATTTATTAATATATTAATCTATAAGAGATAGACAGCAGTACAATAATAGTAGGGGTCTTCAACACCCCACTTTCAGCAATGGACATTTCAACCAGACAGAAAATCAATAAGGAAACATCAGACTTAACTACACTCTAGATCAAATGGACCTAGCATACATATACAGAACAGTTCATCCAACAGCTGCAGAATACACATTCTTCTCAACAGCATATGGAACATTCTCCAGGATAGATCATACGTTAGGCCATAAAACAAGTCTTAATTAATTTAAGAAGATTGAAATCCTATCAAGTATCTTTTCTGACCACAATGGTAGAAAATTAGATATCAATACCTGGAGGAACTTAAGAAATTTCAAAAATACATGGGAATCAAATAACATGCTCCTGAATAACCAATGAGTCAGTGAAGAAATTAAAAGGAAAATTTAAAAATTTCTTGAGACAAACAAAAATGGAAACACAACATACCAAAACCTATGAAATACAGTAAAAGCAGGTTCTAAGAAGGAAGTTTATGGCAATAAATGCCCATATCAAAGAGAAAGATCTCAAACAACATAATGTTGGACCTCAAGGAACAAGAGAAATAACAAATGAAACCCGAAGTTAGTAGAAGGAAGGACATAGTAAAGATCAGAGCAGAAATAATGGAAATAGAGACTAGTAAAACAATAGAAAAGATGAACAGAACTAAGAGTTTGTTGAAAAACAAAATCAACAAACCATTAGCTAGATTAAGGGGAAAAAAGACTCAAAATCAGAAATGAAAAAAAATTACAACTGATACCACAGGAATACAGAGGATCATAAGAGACTATTATGAGCAAGTATACACAAATTGGATAACCTAGAAGAAATGGATTCATTCCTTGACACATACAAGCTACCAAGACTGAATTATGAAGAATAGAAAATCTTTATGAGTAAGGAGATTGAATCTGTAATAAAAGGTCTCCCGTCAAAGAAAATCCTAGGACCTGATTCCTTCGTGGCTAAATTCTATCAGACATTTAAAGAACTAATCCAATTCTTCTCAAACTACTCCAAAAAATTAAGGTGGAGGGAATACTTCCAAACTCATTTTATAAGGCCAGCATCGTCCTGTACCAAAGCAGACAAAGACAATACAGAAAAAGACAGGCCAATATCCCTGATGAAGGTAGATGCAGAAATCCTTAACAGAATACTAACAAACCAAATTGGACAGCACATTAAAAAGATTATTCACTATGATCAAGTGGGATTCACTCCAGGGATGCAAGGGTGGTTCAACATATAAATCAACAAGGTGATACATCACATCAATAGAATGAAGGACAAAAACCATATGATCATTTCAATAGATGCAGAAAAAGCATTTGACAGAATTCAACATCCTTTCATGATAAAAAAAAAAAACTCAACAAATTAGGTATATAAGGAATGTACCTCAGCACAAGAAAGGCCATATATGACAAACCCACAGTTAACATCATATTCAATAGGGAAAAGTTGAGAGCTTTTACTCTAAGATCCAGAACAAGACAAGGATGCCCACTCTCACCACCACTTCTATTTAGCATAGTAGTGGAGATCCTAGCCAGAGCAATTACACAAGAAAAGAAATCAAGGGTATCCAGATTAGAAAGGATGAAGTTAAATTGTCCCTGTTGCAGATAGTATGATCTTATATATAGAAAACCCCAAAGATTCTATCAAAGAAAAACTGTTAAAACTAATACAGGAAGTCAGTAAATTTGTAGGATGCGAAATCAACGTACAAAAATCAGTAGCATTTCTATACACTAACAGTGAATTATCTGAAAAAGAAATCAAGAAAACAATCCCATTTACAATAGCTACAAAATGAAATACTACAGAATAAATTTAACTAAGGCACTGAAAGATTTCTACACTGAAAACTATAAAACACTGGTAAAAGAAACTGAAGAAGGCATAAATAAATAGAAAGATATCCTGTGTTCATGGATTAAAAGAATTAATATTGTTAAAATGTCCATACTATCCAAGTCAATCTATAGATTCAACACAATCCCTATCAAAATACCAATGATACTCTTCACAGACATAGAAGAAACAGTCCTAAAATTCATATGGAACCACAAAAGACCCCAAATGGCCAATATAATCCTGAGCAAAAAGAACAAAGCTGGAGGCATCACACTACCTGACTTCAAAATATACTACAAAGCTATTGTAACAAAAACAGGATGGTTTTTGGCGTAAAAACACATAAACCAATGAAACAGAATAGAGAGCTCAGAAATAAATCCACACCTTTAGAGTCAACTGATTTTTAACAAAGGTGCCAAGAACACACAATGGGAAAGGAACAGTCTCTTCAGTAAATGTGTTTGGAAACCTGGATGTCCATATGCAAGGTAGGGTGGTTTCCAAGATAGGGAAGCCACCTAAGTGATCATTGAGGGATGATTAGGTAAAGAAAATGTGGGCATAT
Organism: Daubentonia madagascariensis; assembly: GCA_023783475.1. Lineage (NCBI taxonomy): Eukaryota > Metazoa > Chordata > Mammalia > Primates > Daubentoniidae > Daubentonia > Daubentonia madagascariensis. The sequence goes on from JAKFHU010001831.1 coordinate 1,903,788, forward strand.
ATACCCAGTGGAGTACTAGTCAGTCATAAAAAAGAATGAAACCCTGTCATTTGAAACAATACTGATGAACCTGGACAACATTATGTTAAGTGAAATAAGCCAGGCACAGAAAGACAAATACCACATGATCTCACTCATGTGAAATCTAAAAAAGTTGATCTCATAAAAATAGAGAGTAGAAATGGTAGTTACCAGGGGCTGGAAGTTTTGGGGGGTTGGGGAAATGTTGGTCAGAGGATACAAAATTTCAGTTAGGAGGAATAAGTTCAAGAAATCTACTGTACAACATGGTGAATATAGTTAATAATATGTTGTATGCTTAAAAAATGCTAAGAGAGTGGCTATAAAGTATTCTCAGCATAAAAATGATAACCATGTGAGGTAAGAGTATGTTAATTAGCTAGATTTAGTCATTCCACAATGTATATATACTTTAAAACATCGCATTGCATGTGGTAAATACATTGAATTTTATCTGTCAATTTTTTTTAAAAAGAGACTTAGAACATTAATCAATTTGTCCCATCTCAATATATATGTTATTGAGGCTATACATGATAATTCCATATTTGTAACTTCACAATGGCATATCAATCATGTTTTATACAGATAATGAGTGATTTTTTTAATCCACAGGTGCACGTCTCAGATCCATATTTCTTCTGTCATCACAGATCTTTCACCTGGGATCACTTTCCATCATCCTTGAATAGAATTTCCTTAACTGAGAATTTCGTTTTATGCAGGTTAATTTTGCATTAAATTTTTCATTTTTGGCCTAAAATAGTTTTTTTAATGCTCGTTATTCAAAGACACTTTTGCTGTGTGTAGAAATTTCAGTTAGCAATTATTTCTTCAGCAGTTTGAACTCATCCCTTTCACTGTGTCCCTGAATCACAATTATATATTGAGAGTGAGTGCTGACAAATAACTTAACCATTTTGTTCATAGCTTTCAAATCTATGAACAGAAATTCTAACATTGAGATGGATGCAATGACAGGATGGAATTTGGGACTGTCACATAAAAGAGGAGGTGAGAGTATTGAGTGTGTAGGAGAAATAATATACAGTCATCCCTCAGTGTTCATTAAGGACTGGTTCTAAGACCCCTGCAGATGCCAAATCCACAGATGCTCAAGTCCCTTATATAAAATAGCATAGTATTTGCATATAACTGATGAGCTCATCTTCCCATATACTTTAAATCGCCTCTAGATTACTTACAATACTTAATACAATGTAAATGCTATGTAAATAGTTGTTATACTGTATTGTTTGGGAATAATGACAAGGAAAAAGTCTGTATATGTTCAGTACAGATGCAAACCATCCGTTTTTTTTTTTAATGTTTTCAATCCTTGGTTGGTGGAATCCATGGATGCAGAACCCATAGTTACAGAGGGTTGACTGTAAGGGGTATCTGGTGACCAAATTGATAGGTTGTGCTAGAAACTGGCTAGATGCTCAGGAATCCTCTTTTCTCTTCCTGGACACCTAGCTTCCCTGCCACTAAATTTGGTGCTCACTTGAGAACTGCAGGTTCAGGTAATGGGCTGATTAAGTCTTGATGAGGACAGCACCTCGTGATTCTGAGTCGCTGAACATCAGGCTATGCCTTCTTGTGGTCAAACATTTGTATGTAGGTGTGGCTGCCCTGAAGGCCAGAGGGAAGGCAGGAGGGAGGTGAAGTCCCTGAGAGTTAGAGGTCAACCATGACTTCTCAACTGCTGTCACATACTTGAAATCCTGTTGACTCCACTTTCCACTTTGGCCTGAGGCAGTTAGCCACGCTGTTCTCAAGTGTTGAATCACGTGGCCTTTAAGAATTTATCCTTTAGGCAATAGGCCTACCTATAGCTTAGGAAACCCTCCTGCATGATCTATTTTTAAAAATAAAATTTTAAAAAGGAGCCAAATGGTACAAAGGTGCATGTGCTTCCATGTAAAAAATTTAATGATTACCTCTGAGGATACTTGCTGAATTAGAGTGATTGTATGATTGTATTAGATATTTTGACAAACATCCTGAATGATTCTGCAAGGAGGACATCTCTGACTTGCTCTCTCACAGCAATGTATGTGAGACTCATGATGATGATGATAAAAATAGCTATTATGTATGTAGTGAATAGTAATTGGTGCCAGGCCCTGTGCAAAGCACTTTTTATATTACTTCCCATGAGGTATGTAGCGTTATTTCACCTACGTTATTCACTGGGCTTTAATGAGTGTACCCCTTCTCAAACTGGAGACAGCATCAAAATTCTCTGAAGGGCTTGTGGAAGCACAGATTGCTAGGCCCCACCTCCAGAGTTTCTGATTCACCGTTTGGGTGGAACCAGAGAACTTGCATTTTTAACAAATTCTCAGGTGATCCTAATGTTAAAGGTTTGGAAACCACTGAATTAGAGCAGTCTTTAATTTTAGACCCTGAAAGCATGGTATTTTCTTCATTGTTCACTTTGAATCTAGGTCCCTGAATGTCCGAGAGGTGAAGTTCACCTAGGGCCTCAGAGGCAGGAAGGTCAAGGAATGGGTCTGCCATTAGTGACCTCTGAGGGTGAAGCATTGGCCTAGGTGGCCACATAAATTTGCATGTAGCCCCTTTAAGAGGAAGAAAAGCCTCCACTTTATCAGTAAAACCTAGGAACAATATTTCCCAGGGTCCCTTGGGATGCTGCTTGGCTATTGTCATGGAGAACAGATACAGGACAGAAACTATATTATCTAGAAGGGTCTTCAGCCAGGAGAGGGGCATTTCCTACACCCACATGGGTGATGGCAGGGCTCCAGGAGACACCATTGCAGATGTTCATTTGGCGGTGGTGGGTCACTCCATAGGGACCAAGTCGATTCCCAGGTGGCTCCTCAGGACTATTAAAGAAAAAATATCCATAACACTCATTAAATAACAGTAAGGCAGACTTTATTCCAGGTGACTATTGTGAAAGGTGTAGGGACCACTGCAATGAGGTTTTGCAATGAGGGAGAGAGATTGGGCTCAATTCCAAATACAGCAAGGAGTAGTGGGGATTTACACCCAAGGAACAGGGTGGGAGTCAATGAATGGAAATTTTCCAAGAGGAAATATCAGAGGTAAGGGGGGATTCTGGTAAACTGACTCAGCAGGATTCTCACTAAAATTGGACAATGCAGAGACAACATGGAAGTCCAAAACTCAGGGCCTAATTAAGAACAGAGTTCAAAGGAGCCTGACTAGAGTTTGGTCAAGCAGAGAATCTTTGTCAGCACTGAGCAGGGAAGGACAGTGTGGAGGACAGGACCCACCTCTGCACCTTTGTATTAGCTGTGATCCCCCTCAAAGAAGGGTTCTTCCAGGATCACCAGAGCCCCTTCACTCACCCTCCAGCCTGCGGTACCCTGGGCCTTGTGTGTATTTTATGCTGGTGGAGACTGAGGCTTGGAGTACCCAAGGTCACACCCCACCCAGTGTAGGCCAAGGTGGGTAGCCAGCCAAGCCTGTGAGACCTGCCCCCGTCTCCCACCTCTCATGGCCTCACTCTGCCCACATTGTTTGCTGGCTATGGTGGCACTGATGGACCTAGTATAGGTGAGTGGAAGGAAAGGGTGAGGTCTGAGGATTGGATATCTTGCGTGGGAAAATCCGTGGGCTGGTGGGCATCACACAGACAGGAGAGGGAAAATAGTGGCCATAAGGGGTGCATGTGGGGAAGATCCGGATCTGGCAGGTGGCCACATTTTCCAAGGGGAAGTTGATTTGAGATGGATGGTGAGGCTTAGCAGGAATGGAGGTAAAATTCCAGTAAGACATGGGATGGAGCTTATTCACTCCTCCATGGATACACCAGGATTTGGTGGTGACCCTTGATGATAAAGGAACAGAATGTGCCACAAAGAGAAAGAGGATCTAGGGTATCAAATATCTGTGTGTGGTTATGACTGAGGTTGAAACCAGGAATGCCACCAGGTGGGGAGGCCTTCAAGGCAAAGTTGGGTGCTGCCCTTGCCAGTGGGAGCCATCAAAGGTGTTTTGACTTGAATTATGTTCCCCTAAAGATATATGTTAGAGTCTTAACACTCAGTACCTCAGAATGTGACGTTATTTGCAAATAGGGTCTTCACAGAGGTAATCATGTTAAAATGACATCATTAGGGTGGGCCTTAATCCAGTATGACTGGTATCTTTATAAAAAAGGGAAATTTTGACATTGAGACAAATATGCACAGAGGCGTCTAAAGATACAGAGGGAGAAGACAGCCACATGACTGGAATGATGCGTCTACAAGCCAAGGAACACCAAAGATTGCCAGCAAACACCACAAGCTAGAAGCAGCAAGGAAGAATTCTTCTAGAGCCATCAGAGAGAGCATGGTCCTACCAACACCTTGATTTCAGACTTCTCATCTCCAGAACTTTGAGACAATAAATTTATTTTGTTGTACCAAAGCCACCCAGTTTATGGTACTTTGTTACAGCAGCCCTAGGAAACTAGTACAGAAGGTCTTGGGCAGGATGAGTTCCTGGTTGCATCTGCCAAACACTCTGAATGCCATGTACAGAGTGATTTGTTGGGGGGAGGCCCATGAAGATGGCTATGGTGTGGGCCAGGGGTTGGGTAGCAGTGGCAATGGGGGTTCACAGGTGGGGCCTAGTGTTATGAGGAAGGAGCAGTTCAGTGAGTGATATGCCTGTAGGGAGGAAATGTTAACTATTGGCCCATGGTATTGAGGGTTCAGGAAGAAGATAGATAGAGCCCACTTTTGTTTGTGTCTAGGAGGTGTGTTCTTGGTGACACCAGGAGATGGGATTGGGCCTGTGTATTAATCATGGTTTTTTTTAAGTTTTCTGTATTTTATGATGCTTTGACATCTTGGGGCCTTGCTGATCCTGGAGAGACTACCCCTCCCAAGGCTAGCTAACTCATAGATAGTAAACAGCTTGCTTGTGGGCAGGTCATTGATATGTAAACCAACCGTTCTGAGTCCACACTCCCACCTGCCTCCTTTTATCAGGCTCCTGCAGTCCAGGACATTTAAATCACTCCAGGGCCAGGTGCCAGACAACCAGGGACCACCCTTACAGCCCAGAGCTCACCGAAAGTATTCAAATTATTTAATTTGGGCTCTGCTTGCCTGCCTTGCCTTGCCTGCTCCTTCCTGTGAAAACCACAGTGAAGTCTCTGGCCCGTGCTTCCCCCTCACTCCTTCTGCCTCCCGACTGACCCTGGTGCCTCCCTATGTAGCCCTGCATGGCGTGGCGTGCCCCTTCCTCTCGGGAACTGTGAATAGTAAACTTTTCTTTCAAAGGCAGTTGTCTCCATGTCTATCATCTTTCTATACCTGATTAAAACAAATCCTGGGTACATTTTAAAACACCCCACATGACAGGCCCAGAGTTTAGTTGGTGTCTATCTGCCTACCTGTCTGTTGTCGCTGTGAGCTGACACAGTGGTCAATGGGGTATGAATTGAGAGTCAGCACTAATGTCACCAGTGAGAACCAATGTCACCTATACCTGGTATCTCCTCTGAACTGGGAGGTTGGGGAGGAGAGTAAGCATGAGATGGATATATGGGAGGATGGTTTGAGGCCCTGAGGAGAGAAGCCAATTGTGGAATCAACTGTCTCCATCATGGCAGGGCTGTGTGACCTTTAAGGATGTGGCCATTTAGTTTTCCTTGAGGGAGGTGGGGGCTGTTTGATGAGGCTCAGAGAGTCCTGTACTGCGATTATACTGAACAGCTTTGCATTTATAGCCTTGCTGGGTAAGGCCTTCCCGTCTACTCCAGTGACCTGAGCTGGTTTCTGCCTGCCCCAGAGGTAGCTCTGTTCCTCTCACAGCTGGAGCATGTGCACTTCTCTCTTCCCTGCTTTCCTGGCACATGTGCTGTGGGTTCTAGGGCCAAGCTATGTGCACTACTCTGAGCAGTACACTCCCCAAGAAGTCCCAACAACTGCCTCCCCAGGGCCTTGCGGGAAAAGGGAGACTTGGTAGTCTTGAGGTCAGCCCGATGGATCCCATCCAGCTTGGCCACTCCTTGCTCGAATGATTGTCCAGTTCCAGGGTGGATTTGTGATTCAGGTTCTTTCCCCTTTTTTGGCTTGTTCCTTGGGGCCTGGCTGTGCCAGGAATTGTAAGCATTACATGATCACTATTTGGCTGGAATCACTGGATTGTTCCTACAAAACATTCCTTGTAGTTTTTTTGTTTTATTTTGTTTTAAGTTTTCTTTCCTGTAGTCTGTGGTGGAGTAGTTCCTCTGGGAAAGTGCTGGCCACCAACCTGCCATTCTTTCCTTTAGTATTTAAATTTTCTGTGTCCCATTTGGTTGCCTAACTAGAGATGGAGGAAGAGCCCTGGGTGCCTGAACAGAGCAGACATTACCACAGCCATGGCAGGAGGGGCTCAGAGGGGTCCTGGCCTTGGTAAGTGGGAGCTGGAGGAGAGCGTGACAAAAGGATGAGGTTCACATTGCCAGTAATGTGTACCCTGTTCACCATTGATGGGTTCCAAAGCTAATGGCTATGCCTCATCCATATCATTCCTTCCCCATTTTTGAAACTTTTTCTACTTGTCATTTCTAGTCTGACACTGGGTCCCAGGCTGTCCCCCACCTCCTAGTCCCCATGTCTTACCCTCTCCACTGCTCACTCTGGTGTGCTCTCCAACATTGGCCTACAATTAGTGTGTTGTGAGAGGTGCGTGTTTCCATTAATGGTCCCTGAACACGAGCAACTCAGTTTCAATTTTATTTTCCTGGGCCCGGACACACCCTTCTGCACAGGGCTCATGTTTTACCAGCATCCAAGACCTGGCTGAAGGGTGTTTACAGAGAAGTGAGCTGGAGGCCCTGCCTCTTCATCCAGTTCTGCACCCCATCCTGGTATCCTTGGCTTTGACAAGGATGTGACACTAAAGCCTCCCCTATTCTGTGACCTTTAGAGGCTTACTACTGAATAGCAATCCCTTCCTCCCCTTCTTCAGCACCTTTATCTTACCAACAATTCCATGGACTCATTCCTGGGTCAGACATTTGTGATAGGGCTGTTTCTTCCCACCAAAGTTAACAAGAATTTTACCAGCATTTCTCTGCTTTCAGTTTTTTGGCATGGATCAGAAGGTAAGTGAGTGTTCTTCTGAGCATAGTGTTGTTGAAGAACAACATGTCACATGTCAGGAATCACCGGGCACATCTTTCCACCCAGAACCTACTCCTGTGACATGTGCAGTCTCCTTTTGAAAGACATTTTGCACCTGGCTGGTTACCAGGCAACACACCCAAGGCAGAAATCATACATGTGTGGTATGTGGAGAAGGTTCTGACTTAGTGTAACCCTTCCCCAGCAAGAGATGCATCAGAATATAGAGAAGTCCATCAGGTAGGGGGAGGGGCTGGGAGCAATGGCTCACGTCTATAATCCCAGCACTTTGAAAGGCCAAGGTGGGAGGATCACTTGAGGACAGGAGTTCAAGACCAGCCTGGGTAACATAGCAAGATCCTGTCTCTACAAAAAAAAATTTTTTTAATTAGCCAGGCGTGCTGGCATGCACTTGTAGTCCCAGCTACTCGGGAGGCTGAGGCAGGAAGATCGCTTGAGCCCAAGAATTCAAGGCTACAGTGAGCTATGATTGCCACACTGCACTCTAGCCTGGGCAACAGAGTGAGACCCTGTCTCCAACAAAAAAGAAAAGAAAGGAGCACAGGCCCTTGCTTGTGAAGACCTGAAGAGACCACACATGAGACGAGCCTTTCACCTGCAGGGAGGGTGGGGGGACTTTCTGGCCACAGCAGGCTTTCTCCAGCGTCAGGTCATGCCCAGCGTGGGTGAAGTGGGTGGACGAGCCTCGCAAGAGCATCACATGTGCAGTGGCTTTTCTCACTGTGTAAAGGCATTACCAATGTTTCACACTTGTTCAGCACCAGAGAATCCACACTGGAGAAAGGTCTTATGTGTGTGCGGAGTATGGGGAATTCTTTAAAGATATCTCCACTCTCATTATATATTAGAGAGTTCACACTAAAGAATGGTCTAGGCATGCAGCAAATGAAAACCCTTCAACAGCAAGTGAGATTTATTTAGCATCAGCAAATCCACACTGGAGAAAGGCCTTATGAGTGCAGCTCATAAACAATGTGAGCTGAAGACCTTGCCTCTCCATCTGGAGCAGTGGCTATCCTGCCTCTTTCAACACCAGAGAGTTCACACCAGAGAAAAGCCTTATGAGTACAGCAAATGTGGGAAATTCTTTAGCCAGAGTTCCAGCCTCATTTAACACCAGAAAGTTCACTCTGGTGAAAGACCTCATGAGCGTAGCAAATGTGGTAAAGACTTCAGCAAAAGGTCTGCTCTGACTCAGCATCAGAAACTTCCCAACCCAGAAAGACCTCATGAATGCAGCACATGGAAAGTCTGCATTCACAGCCACAGCCCCAACCTCATTAGGCATTGGCGAGTTCACTCTAGAGAAAGGCCTGATGAGTTTAATAAATGTGGAAAAATCTTTAGCCAAAGCACCAGCCTGAAGAAACATCAGAGAAGTCGCAGTGAAACAAGACCTTATGAGTGCAATGCATGTGGGCACAAGCTCCCACCTTATTCACCACCACCAAGTTTGTACACGAGAAAGACATTATGAGTGCAGTAAACATGAGATAGCTTCCAGCCAAAAGTTTACTCTGATTTAGCACTAAAAGATCCACAACCCAGATAGACTTTATTAGTGCAGCGAATGTGGGGCAGCATCAGCCAAAGGCTTAACTTCATTTGTTATTGGAAAATTCACACTGGAGGAAGGTCTTAGGAGTGCAAGGAATGTGGTCCCTACTTGTTCAATATAGTGACTCACACCAGAGTTAAGCTATGAAAGTATCCTGTATGAGGGAGCCATCAGACAGAATTTGAACTTCATTCATGAAATATCCACACTGGGGAGATTCTCTATGCATGTTGGGTATGTCAGAAACTTTCTGGAGCTATGTTGCATTTTCTGACCTGTCCATAGATTTTACAACTTTTGCCACTGCCAGCGTTTGTGGCAGAAGCCATCTCAGTTCTACCAGTGTCAGGTCTCCAGAATGGGCCTTAATCTCCACCTCTTTTCCCTCTTTGCAATCCCTGGAGGGAATCGTGAGTAGTCTGAGGCCACTAGAGTGCCTCATTCCCTCTCCTGGTGACTGGTTTAGCTATAGACCTGACCGATCTTTGGCTACAAAGAACTGAGCAGGATACTGCTGGTGGCTTGCAGAGGTTTTCAAGGACATTGTTGGTCACAAATGCTGCATATGATGAATTTATCCAGCGTCCAAGTTACCATACCCAGGAACTACCTGTTTCTCATTGCTCTGGTTTGTGTTATAATGATGGCTATATTGTTTAAGTCACCTTTAATCTTCTGTGTTCTGCACATTGTGTGGGGTGGATTTAGAACAGAATTAAGGCCTACTAAACTAAAGCGGTTGATAGTTATTGTGTGTGCCTCCAAATCTATTGCCTCAGAAGGGATAGCAGGATAGCAGAGGAAAACTGTCAGTCCAGTTTTGGCCTACTTTGCATTGCTACCCAAGGCCACCTAGCAAAGGTTGTAGGGCTTTGTGGGCCTAATTTTGTGGTGGATGCAAGGAATTTTTGTGAGCCCAGAGGTTAAGCTGAAGAGAGGGCAGATGCAACTTCTGGTGTATCTAGCAGAAAGATGATTCAGGTCCCTTGTTTCCAGGGAGATGCCCCAGATTCCCCAGCACTCTTAAGATGAAGATGTTTAACCAGCACCTGCCAAGGAACCATGTGTCCTGAGGTTTGGAATCCACTAGGTGTTACTGGCTGTAAGACCAACAGGGGCCATGTGCAAATCATAATGTGCATATAAACACTGAGTGTGATTGACAGCCAGTGAGATTATGACAGACTATAAGCAACGTGCCTGTTCTAAAAGTGCATCCACAAATGTTCCCTTGTATGTGGCTTTTCAAGATGAGGATTTTGCAAAAATTCTTCAGTCTTTAGGACCTGTGTTCTCCAATGCCAAGGTCACTGGCAGAAAAAAATAATCTAAAGATTTTGTGGATCCCAGCCACTTCTCTGGACTATTCATCCCAAAACTACTGCTGCAGAGGCAGGAAAACAGGCACTTATAGGTGGTAGTCCAGAGTATCCCATAGGCCAAAGATGTAGCATTGTGAGCCAGCCACCACTCCTGATGGCTCAGGTGGGAATAGTGCTCATTGTTTACCAGTCTTTGCTACCAAGGCATGTGGATAGCAATAGTGGAGTCAATCTAGGGTTGCCAAATCTTCTGGTATCCTAAAGTCAGGGAGAGGTGGAGATTTTTATATGTAACAACTTATTTTAATACTTTATTGAGTATGTGAAGTGACAGATATGTTGATTTCATTATTTCACAATGTATACATATATCAAAACATCACATTGTATTACCATAAATATATACAATTTTTATTTGTCAACCCTTAATAAAGCTGGGGGGAAATAAATAAATCAAAAAATACTTTATTGAGGTATAATTGACAGGCAGTAAGCTATACATATTTGATGTATACAATTTGAAATATGTATACACCCTGGTGAAACCCTCACCGTTATGATAATCAACATATCCATCCACTCCAAAGTTACTTATCCCTCTTGGCAATTCCTCCCTCCCTGCCTTTCCCAGTCCCACATCCCCAGGAAAATATTGATTTGCTTCATTTTACTATAGATTTGCCTTTTCTAGAATTTTATATTATTGCAATAATAAAGTGTTTACTCTTTTTTTCCATACAGTATAATTATTTTGAGATTCATATGTGTTGAGTGTATCAATAATTCATTTCTTTTGTAGCTGAGCAGTATTCTATTGAATGAATGTACTGTAGTTTCTTTATTCCTCTGCTAACTGATATATGCATTTATGGTTAATACAAATAAAGCTGCTATGATTATGAATGTGCAGGTTGATATCTAGGAGTATAATAACTTTGTCCCAGAGTTGGTAAATGTTTAACTTTTTAAAAATTGACAAACTATGTTTTAAAAAGGTTGTGCCATTTTATGTTCCCACTGGCAGTGTAGGAGAGTTCCTGTTTTTCCATATCCTCCCCAACAATTGGTATGGTCAGTGTTTTTAATTTTTGCCATTCCAATAGGTATATAATGGTATCTAACATTTCTCTAACAACATATGTTTTTTGAGCATTTTTATGTGTTTATTTGCTACCCATATATCTACTTTGGTAAAATATCCATTCATATCTTTTGCCTTTTTAAAATGAATGTTGGTTGGATATTTCTTTTTTCATTAACAAGAATACAGTGAAACAACAAAGAAAATTTTGTAGTGATGGTTTCACAGGTGTATGCATGTGTTCTAACCCATCAAATCACATACATTAAATATGTGCAGTTTTTGTATATCACTGATGCTTCAATAAAGCTGTTGAAAAATTTGTGGGACACAACTGAAACAGTATTTAATGGGAAATCTATAACATTAAACTCCCATGGGACAAAAGGAAAGGTCTCAAATCATGGATCTCGGTTTCCATGGTAAGAAACCAGAAAAAGAAAAAAAACATGAAAGAATCAAAAAAAGGATATAATAAAGATCAAAATAGAAATCAATGAAATAAAAAAAATTAGAGAAAATCAATGAAACCAAAAGCCTTGAGATCAATAAAATTGATAAACCTCTAGCAAAGTTTTATCAAGTGATTGTAAACGGCATTATGTTTTTACTTTTAGTGTCCACATGTCTGTTACTGGTATATTGAAATGCAACTAAGTTTTGGGTGTTAATCTTGTATCCTGCAATCTTACTGAATTCACTTATTAGGTTTAATAGTTTTATTGCAGATTGCTTGGGATTTTCTATATAAACCATCATGTTATCTGCAAATGTAGACATTTTATTTCTTTCCTTCCCATCTGTTTGCATTTTCTTTCCTGCCATATCTTATTTCAGTGACTAAAATTCCAGTTGTAATAAAAATAAGAGAGTATGATCAGACACCCTTGCCATTTTCTTGAACTTAGTAGGAAAGCACTTATTCTTTCACTATTAAAATTGATGTTGCCTATAGGATTTTTTTTTGTGGACATTCCTTATGAGGTTGAGGAACTTACTTTCTGTTTGTAGTTAGCCTAGAGTTTTTATCATAAACAGGTGTTGGAAAATATATTCTAATTTTCATTTTAATGCTTCTTTGACCCCTTGGTTATTTACAAGTGCATTATTTAGATTCCAAATGTTTGGGGATTTTCACGATACTGTGTGTTTTTAATTTAATTCCATTAGGGTTTGAGGATATGCTTTATGACTTAAATCCTTTTAAATTTTTTTTTTAATTTTTAAAAAGTTGCTTTTATTTGGTTGAGATGGTGATTGTATGGGGCCTCTGTGGGGAGTTTGTTTAATCCTACCTGTAGGATAAAGCTAACATATGGCCAACTCCTCCTCCACATTCTAAGGCAGCTCCTTCTTCCTATTATGGAAAAGTACTACCTGATTCTTTTTTGCAAAGCAAAGGGGGTAGTTGGCCCGCATTCCCAAAGGCTGGCTGCACTTTGTGGCTGACTTAGATACTATTGCTAATGTGTTTCCTATCCTTTCAAATCCCTGCTGTGCCTGGGTTTCTGTGGGATGTCCCCGGAGCAACAAAGGGATGGGCTGGGGGGCAGGAAGCCAGATAGCAGCTCTAGCAGCTTGGCCTCCCCACCTGGCCCCATAACCTGCTCCATCTGTCAATTGTTTCAGGTGGCTGAAGAGTCCAGCAGTTCAAAGCTGTACTCCAGGCTGCTTCTGAGCATTTCTTTATGCTCTGAGGACCTGATTTTTCTGGCCAGGGAGAGGGGACTGGAGCCAAGTATTCCTTAGCTGAGCAGCCCAGGGAATATGGGGTTGGCAGCCACAAGGCCCATGCTGTGCTACTCCTTAGGAATTTGAATAAGAATTGCTGTGTTTATTTCATCTTGTATATGAACTATATTGGTAAATGTTCCATGTTCACTTGAAATGAATATGTGTTCTGCTATTGTTGGCTGTGGGATTCTATAAATATTAAGTGAACTTGTTTAATAGTATTTTCTAAGTTTTCTACACCTTTACTGATTTTCTATCTATTTATCCTATCAATTATTTGAAGGATTGTTGCAATTTCTGAATATAAAAGAGGATTTGCCTATTTCTCCATGCATTTCTTTCAGACTTTGCTTCATGTATTCTGAAGCTATGTTATTAGGTGAATAAATATTTTGTATCCTTGTGTTCTCTTTTAATGAGTTGACTCCGTTATCATTATGAAACGATCCTCTTTATCTATGCTAATATTCTTTACTCTAAAATCTACCTTGTTTGGTATTAATATAGCCATTCTAGCTTTCTTTTGCTAACTGTTAGCAAGGAATATTTTTATCCTTCCTTTAACTATTAACCTATTTGTGTCTTCATATTTAATTGTGTTTCCTGTAAGCCCAATATAGTTGGATATTGCTTTTTTATCCAATATGACAATCTTGACTTTTAATTGGGATGTTTACACCATTTGCTTTTAATGTACATATAAATAGTTTGGTTTTAATTTACCATCTTGTCATTCCTTTTACATTTGTCCCATCTGTTACTTGTTCCATTTTCTACTTTTTGCTTTATTTGGATTAATTATTTTTTCTTATCCCATTTTATCTCCTTTGTTAGCTTTTAAATATAGCTCCTTGCTGTGTTATTTTAGTAGTTGCTTTACAGCCTATAGTATACATCTTTAACTTACCCCAATTGGTAAAATATGACAAATGTGTAAATATGATATTTACAAACAATTATAAATTATCCAATTAATAATTTAAGGACAGCCCTCATATATCAAAACGTCATGTTGTAAATCACAAATGTATATAATTTTTTGTCAATTAAAAAATAAATTAATTAAAAAACCAAAAATAAATTAATTTAAGGAATTTGGTTGGTTGTGACTTCCTGTTTTTTACATCTATTAGAATCACAGAAATAACAGTGAATTATCCAATAGAAACAGTCTCTGCTTTGCTTATTAGGATATAAAACTCCAGAACTTTTTTGTTTGATTCAAAAGCTGAAGAAGATCAAGCTAATGTTTAAAATTCTGGGAATTCCCCTGAGATGTATACACACAGTTTTGAAAAATAGTTATTTAATGTGGGAAAATAATAATCAAAACCATTAACTTAAATTTAGCCCTAGTCTTATATAAAGTGAACACGGGTAAGTAAAATGTATGAATTCTGTATGAACTAAGTTAGGATTGCATGATTGCCTAAAACACATCTCACACAACTTGTCTGTACAAATATTTTAAAAGTCACAATTTACATTAAAAAATTTACATTAAAGTTACATTTAGATGTATAAAGGAAGGAATAAATAAAATTAATAGCAATAGAGCACTTAACTATTTTGTTGATTGAAAATAAACACAACAAAGAAATTCTGTTACTTAGGATACAGAATGAGGATAATCAAGTTTATTCTTACTTTGGATGTTTACCTTTCAAATATGTATTTTAGCTAATTTCATTTGACATAAATATTCTTTAATCACTGAGAAGGAATGTCTAACATATAACTCAATTTTTAGCAACTACTAATTTCCTTGATATGCTGCTTAACTTCCCTTTACTCTAATTTGGATTCTCTTCTTTCAGATTATATTCCTATTTCCAGATTTTGTATTTTCTTTTCTCAGTAGTAGGTCTAATATTTTGTTCCTATAAATTTACTAACATATTTTATTGACACACCTCAGCAATGAAGTGAATATCCTCATGAATAAAACTTAGATTTCAGACTATAAAATCTAACCAATATTACATAGCAGTACTTGACACAAACTCTGGTTTGTCTAAGTTCCAGCAATGTTGTTTTGTTTAAACAGCCTTATTGAGATACGATTCACATACCATATAAATCACACATTTAAAATATACAATTCAATGGTTTTTAGTATATTCGGATATGTGTGCAACCATCCCACCACAGTCAATTTAAAAATATTTCATCACCTCAGAAAGAAACTCCATATCCTTTAGGTATCAACCCACTATCCTACCACTACCGACCATCCCTAAGCAGCCACTAACCTACCTCCAACCTCTATAGATTTGCCTATTCTGGACATTTCATATAAATGGAATTATATGCTATGTGGTCTTTCATGTTTGGCTTCTTTTATGTAGCTGTTTTCAATGTTCATCCATGTTGTGTCATATATCAGCACTTCAGTCCTTTTTATGGCTAAATAATCATTTATATGGATATATCACATTTTGTTTATCCTTTCATAAATTGGTGAATATTTGGGCTGTTTCTACCTTTTGGCTATAATGAATATTGCTACTATAAACATTCATATACAAGGTTTTATATGGATATATGTTCTCATTTCTCTTGGATATATGCCCGGGAGTGGAATTGCTGCATCATGTGTAACTATGTTTGATCATTTGAGGAACTGCCAGACTGTTTTCCAGAGAGGCTGCAACAGTTTATATTCCTGCATACATTTGTGTGAAGGTTCCAATTTCTCCATATTCTTGTCTACACTTGTTATTATCTGATGTTTTCATACCATCAGCCTAGTGAGTGTAAAGTGGTATCTCACTGTGATTTTTTTACATTAGTATATTTTTTGGAATAGTACATTTATTAGTACATGACTTTTTTTTACATTAGTACATAAGCCATACAAGTCCAGACAAATGAGTCCTCAAACTTTGTTCTTTTTCAATATTTGGCTATTTGTGTCCCTTGCAATTCCGTATGAATTTGAAGATTGGATTTTCCTCATCTTCTGCAAAAACAGCTGGTGGAATTTTCATAGGGATTACATTGAATGTGTGGAGTGCTTTGTGTTATGGACTGAATTGTATCCTCCCAAAATTCGTAAGTTGAAGCCCTAACCTCCAATGTGACTGTATTTGGAGATAGGGCCTTTACAGAGGAAATTAAGGTTAAATGAGGTCATGGGGGGGGAGCCCTAATCCCACTGGACTGGTGTGCATATGAGAAGAGGAAACAGCACAAGAGATCTTTCTCCCCCTCTCTGCTCATGCATAGAGGAAAGGCCATGTGAGGAGACAGTAAGAAGGCATCCATCTACAAGCCAGGAAGAGAACCCTCCCCAGAAACTGAATTTACCAGCATCTTAATCTTGGACTTCCAGCCTCCAGAAGTGTGAGAAAATA
Source organism: Daubentonia madagascariensis (assembly GCA_023783475.1). Classification (NCBI taxonomy): domain Eukaryota; kingdom Metazoa; phylum Chordata; class Mammalia; order Primates; family Daubentoniidae; genus Daubentonia; species Daubentonia madagascariensis. Next base: position 1,919,984 of record JAKFHU010001831.1, read on the forward strand.
AATTTCTGTTGTTTAATCTGCCTAGTCTGTGGTATTTTGTTATGGCATCTCTACCAGACTAATATACTTTGCGTAGTATTGCCATCTTTTACATTATGAAAACCTCTAATCCATGAACACAGGATGTCTTTCCACTTATTTAGGTCTTTTTAAATTTCTTTCAGAAATCTTTTGTAGTCTTTAGGGTATAAGTCTGTCACCTCCTTGATTAAATTTATTCTTAGGTATTTTTTCCTTTCAGATGCTATTGTAAATGGAATTGTTTAATTTCCTTTTCAGATTGTTCATTGCTGGTGTATAAAAACAACTGGTTTTTGCATGTTGATTTTGTACCCTGCAACATTTCTGAATTCATGCATTAGCATAGTAATTTTTCTGGTAGGTTCTATGAGATTTTCTCTCTATATAGGCTCATGTCATCTGTGAATAGAGGTAGTTTTAATTTTTCCTTTCCAATTTTAATACCTTTTGTTTCTTTTTCTTACCTAATTTCTGTGGCTGAAACTTCTAGTACAATGTTGAATAGTAGTGGTAAAATCAGACATCCTTGTCTTGTTCCTGACTCCTGAGTTTGCAAAGAAGTATCTCAAACTTACACTCCCACAGCAGTGTATGTGACATCCTTGTGATGGCATTGCCAATAATACAAAATATTGATGTTAATGACAGGGTTGGGGATCATAAAACAGTAGCCCAAAATGAAGCCCTCAGATAAAGCCTCAGAAATAAAAGTTTTTCTCTGACCTTCTCCAGTCTTCCTGTCTCTCAATCCCTTTCTCGCCCAAGGCTAGCCATAGAAACTAGAATCTCCCTTCCCCAAGGACAGTCATAGAAACCAGAACCCCTTTTCCCAAAAGCCAGCCATAAAATCTAAAATTATTCTGTGTAAAAACTGGCCATAAAAAAATAATCTGACCTACCTTGTTTGACTGTAGATCATAAGCCCCCCTTCCAGAGTGGGCCCTGCCCCACACCCAGAAGGAAGGAATACATGCTCAGGGAGGCCAAGAGACAGACCTTTGCTGGGTTTCCCTACTCAGTCTATTAGCATCAGATCATACCCTTTTTGTGCAACCATATTTCTACACAGCTGCCTATATTTTATTGAACCTAAACATAAAATTGGACAATTTCCCCTGTATCTTTGGGTCTTCATTCTGAAGACTCCCGTGTATATACCTTAAATAAATTTGTGTGTCTTTTCTGCTGTTAGTCATGCCTGTGATTTTCAGTTAACCTTCGGCCCCTACACCTTTGAGTGTGGGTCATTGCCTCAAGTGGCCTGGGAAATCTGTGTGCGTCTCCTTTAAGAGGAAGCGAAGCGATGCCCTCCCCTTGGAACCTTAGGACTCAGAGAACAGGAGGGGCGCGCCAAGCTCCACCCGGATTCACGTCAGAAACTCCATTACCCAGAAGGCAGTGCCCGGAGCGTCGGAGGCGGTGCTGGGCCGATGCCGGAAACGGAGGGGGCGTTCCCCGCGGCAGCGTGGGCAGGGCCTCGGTGTCATGTTTTCGGACACCATCTTGGTGGCTGCTGCTGTTCTTAGGCGGTATGCGGGCTGGAACGCTGGGCACAGGCTGCTTCCCAGGCTCTTCGTGACCGAGCAGAGAAGGACAGTGAGGAGAACAGGATCCTCTTACACGCTTTTGTGCCCTGACGCCACCCCAGTAGGGTTGCCCGCCGAGCGCTTTCCGGGGCCTTGGCACCCGCTCTCTGTCCCCGTAGCGCCCGGAGGCGGCGCCTTGAGTCTTGCGAGCTTTCGCACCGCGGAGACTGAGATCCGACGCCGCCCAGGGCTGGAGTGAGGGTCGGCTGAGCCCGCCGGACCGGCTTTTGTCGCCGCCACTCAAGGCCTCGCTCCGCCCACTGGGTCGTATGGCGGCGCCGGCGTTGGTGAGTGGGGTGTCCCCTCAGGCCCGCGTGAGCTCGGATCGCCGCTCGCATCGTCCGGTCCGCTGTGATATAGGGGATCCTGGGGCTCTTCGCCTTTCCCTTTTGATACTCTCGGGTCTGGAGATCCTGGAGGGCGGGGTGGGGTAAGAGGACAGGGCCAGGGTCCTGAGTCCAGGTTATAAGGAGAGGTCCCCATTTCTGCCTTTAACTGATCTTGTCGCCTTGCTGCTCTTGGCCTCCATTCCCTTGGGTCTAAAATGTGAATATTAATCATTCTCTCTGAGAGAACTGGAGAGGGTGCGCTTGTGACGTGTGTCCTTCAGGGCTTAGAGAACATCATTCTGGATGCCGTTTCTGGAGAGGAACTCCCCAGGTCCTGCTATTGTTATCGTAGGGGCTCACTTCAGCGGGAGTATAGCACTAGCTGAAAGCTGGGAGAGGGAATGAGAGCCTCCAGGTCAGAGGTGAGGTGGGAGCAGCGTTTTTAGAATTGCTTCTCTGATCGTAGAAAGTTCCCCGACAGTCTAGAAGACAAGAACGTCATTGGATTTATCTTTGCAGATGCCGTCTGTTTATTACAAGTGAATTTGGCTTGCCACTTAGCAGTAAATCCATTTTTATGTTTAACACATTTGCTGTATTTGAAAAGTGAATTCATTATAACATTCATTAATGACAGTGTACAGGAATGTGTGTCTCTTGGAATGTAAGCACACAGCAGGCCCCAAGTTACTCTCCAGCATGTCACCCTCTTTACTCGTCATAGCCCTGATCACCTTCAGGACTTGTCTTATTTATTCATTTTCCCTCACCTGGCCTGCTCTGTAACTTCATTCCAGCCTTGTTCCAGGGTCCCTTCAGAGAGATCTTTCCTTGTTGCCTCATCTAAAGTCTCCTAATCTTCGTGGTCGTGTCACTCTTTTGTTTTCTAGAGTCTTCTGACGTTAGCTTGGTGGTTTATTGTTGAGGATCTATCCCTAACTCTGGAATGAGAGCTCCTCTTCTCTTTTTTTATCCTCAGGACTATTACAGTTCTGGGCCTGTACCACTTACTCAATAAGTGCTTGATGAAAGAAGCACTCTACCCTCTGGGGCTCCCATCATACTTAGATTTAATCTAAATGCCCCACCATGGCTGCAAAGTCTCCATCCAGTCCACCAGGCCATTCCCCCACCTCCTTCCATTCGTCTCTCCTGAACATGCTAAGCTCATTGTCCACTTCTTTCTGTCACATTGTCCCCAGATCTCTGCAGGCTGCCCCTTGGATGTGTACCGCATTGAGCTTTCCCTAGGTGCTACAGGAGCAAATAGGAAAAATACTAATAACAAAACAACAAATAATAGCTGGTCTACATTGAGCCCTTGGTATGCACTGAGGGGCAGTTTCTATTTACTACTTCATTTAATCCCCTCCTTCTCCAAATAAGATTCTTTCATTTTCTTTTCTTGACACAAGAGGAACTGGAGACTCAGAAAGATTGGTAACTACCCACAGTTCATAAGTAGCAGAAACACATCCAGCATGTTGACCACAAAAGCCTACATTTTTAACCAGCACTCCACCCACAGTGGGTTGGGGGATCCTGAGGGTGATACCTAAACTTAAATTTGCAAGGGGAGGGTACAGGTCTTTCTCTGGCAGGTGAGCATGGGAATGAGGGGGACTTTGGGGAACCTTCCAGACAAACTGCGTGGATCAAGGCAGGGAGTGTTTCTTGTTCAAGGAGGCATGAGGAGGCCTGGGGGGTTGCCAAGGGCTCTCTTCACCTGCTGAGATGTATCTCAGGAAGGTGAGATTGTGTGGTCATCTGATGGGTCCTCATCCCACCATCCTATCCTCACCTAGGACAGACATCATGCTAAAGGCTGCTGCTCAGCTTCTTAGAGCCACTGCCTGCATTGTCCTTGGCAGCTTGTGTTATCTGTACTTAAGTAATGATACCTTAGGGAAATGTGCCAACAGTGGCTCAGAAAGAAAAAGAATAGGCTGCTAGTTCATTTGAATCTTCCAAGGAGTCTGCAAGTCCCAGCTACAGCTTGAGGGCAGGGAGAGCTTATTTGAGCCCTGCCAAGCCCCAGGCGATTGGCACCTGTTCAGGTGCTTCTTCTGTAAGGCAGGTGGTGAGAGGGCTCTGCTCTTCCTCCTGTATCTGTGGAAATACTTTCAGGAGTGGCTGACATGATTTCAGTTATTGGACATGCTTCTTACTCTTGTCCCTTTGGCTTCCCTGTGGTCATGGAGGAGTATGGGGATTACACCCATAGACTCCGGGCCACAGGGACCTGGGTTCAGATCCTGCCTCTGTTCGTTAGACACACAACTCTGAGTGACTTGACTCTGAGCCTCAGTTTGCTGATTGTGAAATGGAGATGATGATGGCATTTACGTCATGGGCTATGGGATGATTAGTAAAATTCGCAGACACATTGTGACACGTGCTGGGTACTGCAGTGTTTGTTTTATGAACATTTTCTCTATAATTCTTACAACAATCTGGTGAAGTAAGAACTATTATTGTACTGATGTGGAAATTGAGGCTCAAAGAAATTAAGAGACTTCCCCAGGGTCACACATCCGTCATGTGTTGGTTGGATTTAAACCCCAGAAGTCTGGTTTCAGACCTGGAGGCTTTAGTTGCTTTAACACAGCATGTAAATCCCTCAGGTGCAGACCAGTGAGGCTCAGCTGCGGCTGTTGTCAACGCTGTTTGGATTATTGTTTTTTCCCTCACTTTTCCAACATCCCAGAGCACTTAGTGTCTTCTCCTCACAGTCCACATGGGATTATCATTGTCTTGTGTCATTCTCTGATGGCTTCCCACATAAGAGGCTTTTCTCTCCCACACCTTTGTATTCTGTCAAAGGTACCATCTGCCTCCACAGAGCTAAGTTTTCAAGAGATGCTCAGTGGTTCAGGCCTTGCGTCTCTCTGGACTTTTGCTAGTAACAAAGCAATAGGCTCTAATTTCATCTAATGATGGGATTATTAGATGCACAGCCACCCTGTCACCTCTGTTTGACTTTCCAGGCTTTGGTATCATTTGAAGATGTGGCTGTGACCTTCACTGGGGAGGAATGGGGGCACCTAGACCTGGCCCAGAGGACCCTGTACCAGGAAGTGATGGTGGAGACCTGCGGGCTCCTGGTCTCACTGGGTAAGGTCTCATTTCTCTCCCATGTGGGAGACCCATAGCCTCTTCCATTCCACCCTCTTTCTCTAGGCATGACTGGTTGAGAAGGCCTCAGGAGCCCACGTTCCCTTCTCCCTCCAGCCTTAGCATGTTGTGGTCTGATGTCCTCTTGTTTGGTTTCCCTGTATCTTCATCAGGGATTATTGTGTAAGGAACATAGTCCTTCTCAACACTTTCATCCCAGTGAGGCACAAGCTGGCATCATTCTGACATCCTTGGTTGAGTCAAATGTCCTCACAGCCCAGTTAGCAGGACCTGTGAGTGATGGAAGGTTCTCCAAGAAGGGAGTGATTTAGACAGGCAGTACAAAGGTATTTGTCATCAGTGCTACCAGTATCTTTCTCAGCAACACAATCTTGGCTAAAAGTCTTCTTTGACCATTGGTACCTACAGAGTTGAGTTGACCCTTATTTCTTTAAGGCCTGTGCGTTGCTTCTCTGCTTGTATGGGAGATGATTTTAGAGGGTGTGTAGATACATTATCAAATGGTATTGATGGGCATCTGAGAAAGCTGGGGATTTTTTTCTTTCTCTTTCCTGCCTCTTGATTGTTGAGTCTTGGCTTAGTGGTAAGTCTTTAACACTCCCATAGCTGTTGGCTAAATTCCTCCTCAGCAAAAAGATTAGCCTCAAATTCCCAGCCTTGAGTAGGCAACATGAGCTTGCTGGGACTTAATGCTATTATTTTGATTTCATCATTTTTATAGTAACCTTTCATTTAAGGCATGTGAACTGATATCTGTAAAGCACTTAGAACAGAACTGTGAACATAGCAAGTGCTACATGTGTATTTGTTATCAAATGAATAAATCCTAAATGTTCTCCCACCTAAACCTTTCATGGCCAGTTTACCCACAAATTGGTCTGAGTAGGAATTGAGTGGAGGCTCAAGGTCTCACTTTTCCCAGATGTCCAAATGGTTGCCTCTGACAAGGCTCCCCCAGCCTTGCACCCGCAGTCTCTCCCAAGATGCCAGTCATCAGTGAAGTAAGTACAATGTTATTTTGTGACAATTGCGATTAGTTGTTGAAAGGAGTCATATGGGGAACAGCATTTCGAGTGGAGGGACCAACACAAGCAGAGTCCCTGAGGGGGCAGGGAGCTCGATTCCTTAACAGAGATGAAGGAAAGTCTGATTCACCTTTTCCACTGCCCCATCACTGAGCTCAGTGCCAGGCTTATGGCAGACATCAAAGAACATTTGCGAAGTGGCAACTGGATGCATTCTGCCCTGCAGGACAAGATTTTCCCAAATGTTTTTGTGGGTCCTGGTGCCTCAGTCATTGACTGCTCTCTAGAGTCTTGTCTTTTAGCCTTCACATTCGGCAGAATGTGTTTGGCTGCATGTAACCGAAGACCGCTTTATGCTAGTTTCACTCTGAAAAAAATATAGTACTTGGCCTAATGAGAAGCCCTGAGGTGGTGCTGGTTCTCAGGTCGGTAGATGCCAACCAGTTCCCTCTGTCTTGCTTTCTCTCCTTGGCTGAGGTCATCAGGCCAGCATCCTTGCAAGGACCACAGAATAATGCAGCAGGGACCACAGAATAATGCAGCAGTGACTAGGGCGGCAGGTCCCCACATTCAGCTCTGTCCTCCCAACCTGGATTAAAGGCTTTTTCTTCAGAATGGGTAGCTAACTTAGATTACCTACCTTGGACAACTGACTATCAGTAGATACTGTTCATCAGCTGATTTAGTCCAATGTTTCTTAACCATCCCTGGGTACCAAAATCACCTGGGGAGCTTTAAAAACTACCAGTCGTCAGTCCTTATGCTCAGGGATTTGGTTTATTTTGTTCTACGTAGCATTGCTAGGTAGTCTTGATGCACAGGGAGGTTGAATCCTACTGACTTAGGTCAATTAGGGGATCTCTTGCAGAGGGTAGAGGGGTGATTCCTCTTTCTGGGGTTTCATGGCAGTATGTTAATGGTGTATACTCCATTAAACTTCAGACTTTTCCTTTTGTCTTTACCTATTTACCCATGTTCCATTTATTTCTGCTGCACAGGGCATCCTGTTCCGAAACCAGAGCTGATCTACCTACTGGAGCATGAGCAGGACCTATGGACAGTGCAGGGAGGCCTCCTGCAAAGCACCTGTGCAGGTAGGTGGCTGTGAGTCTGGCAGTGGGTGCCATGGCAGCCTGCAGACTACCAGGGGATCACTGTGTCTGAAATTCCATGGGAGGCTTCTTTTTGCGGTGTTGGGTATCATGGAGTCCTTTGAACTGTGGTCCGCCTATCTTCCCACCCCCAACACACAGTCTTTGCCTTTACTTATGTTAGAATATGGTATACTAGATAGGAGACAGGCTCTGGGCTTTAATGATTTGCCACTCACCAGCCTCGTGACCCTGGGGAAGTTGCATGACCTTGCCGTGCCTTTGATGTACAGGTTAGGCTGAGTTCATGCTAACTGCTGTGGATAAACTCCAAAGTCTTGGTGACTCAAGAGATTGAGTCTTTTTTTCTCGTTCATGCAATAGTCCAACATGGGTCAACAGCAGAGCTCTGTACCACATATTTATTTAGGGATCAGGTACATTCTGTTGTCAATATGTGGCTTTAAGGTTGCCCTGGCCAAGAGGACCAGGAGAAGGGCAGTAGTCGTGTCCACTTGTGCACGCACATCACTTGCATTCGCATTTCATTCACAGGAACCGGGTATTAGGCTACAGGTTGTATCAGGCTGGGGAATGGGGTTTAGCTTTTTTGTGCTCAAGTAGAAGAGCCCATGGGTATAGTGAACATGTACTCAGTCTGCTAAGCTTGGCCGACATTTGAAAAAGATAGTGATAATAGATTCTGCATCATTGGGTTGTTTGGGAATGTAATTAGATAACAGGAAACGGCTTAGCACACTGCCTGACCCAAAGCGGCACAACAAAAGTTACCTATTAGTAATATTCATGTATTATTAATTATAACAGATAGTGATATCTCAAACTTCCTTCCAGATTCAGAAGAAGACAATCTGTTCTTTTTCTGTAATTACTACTTCCACCTCTATTCTGCATCCCGCCTGTTTTCACCTTCACCATCCAATCATTTATCTATCCACGCATGCATCCATCCTTCCATTTGTAAATCAGATGCTCAGAAGCAGTCCCTAGCCCTGTTGTCTTCTTGCCCTCCTGTCTCGTAAAACCTCAAGGTGACATTTGCCTTTGTCAGTCCCACATCTGGGCTGCCATCAAGTGTGTGGGTTAATGCCATTGTAGATTCATCATCTTGCCCCTCTAGTGTTCTTTCAGGCTGCTCAGCCAGCCCTCACCCCTCTCCCCAGTTCCACGTCTTGACTTGAGTGTCTCAAAGGCACCTCACACTCCTCATTCCTAAAAAAGACCTCTTGATCTTACCCACTCCTTTCATCTCCCCATTCTCAACTGATGGCCCTTTCAAGAAGCGGAAGGCCAAAAACAAACTGGGACAACATCTCAACACCACCTCCATCAAACCCGATATCCAGCCATCCCCAAATCTTGACCATTTCACATCATTCACGTCTCCTGAATCCATCACCTTCACCAATTCCATCAGTTTCAAGCTATCGTCATCGTTGCCTGCATGATGCTAATAGATTCCGAGCTGGTTTCTCCACATCTGCTCTGTGCCTCTGGTCAGCCCAGTGTGTTACATCCCCCCATCCACTCACATGTTGTTCCAAATATCACCATGTTTCCTGCCACTGATGTCTCAGCATGTGACCTACTTCATGTTGAAAATAAAGATTACAAAACTGTTTTTCTTGCTTTTTAACCCTTACGGATTCATCCACATCTGACTCATCCCTGCAGCTGCCTTCTCACTTCTGTGGAAGAGTTCTTGTCTCTTCCAGCCATGGCTAATTCCCCCAGCAGAGTCTAGGTCACATCGTCTCCTGCCTTCTCAGGTATATTAGTTATTTACTGCTGTGTAACAAAATTACCACAAACATTGCAGCTGAAAGAAACATCACTCATTTATTATCTCCAGTCTGTGGGTCAGGAGTCCCGGCACAGTTTAGCTGGGTCCTCTACAAGGCTGCAGTCATAGGCAGCTCAGAGCATGTCAGCCCCCTTCTTCAAATCAAACAACTGTGAGAGACTCCGGCAAAATAGATGCTATAGTCTTGTAAAATTACACGTATTTTATCATGTACATTCCATCACCTTTGCCATAGTCTGTTCTTCAGAAGCAAATCAAGGTCCTGCCAACATTCAAACGGAGGGTATCATAAAAGGGTATGAACACGGTGAGTTTCATGCTTCTTTGCATATTTCCTACCTTTTCTATATTTTTATCCCCTCTCTACACAACATAAAAAGACACAATGAAGTTTCTGACACTTAGCAGAAACATAAAATTAAAAAATGCTCTTGCCTTTCCAACAGCATCTAAATATTGTTGATTCTGTTTCACCTAAACAACCTAGCTTATTGAAGGAGTTTTCTCATTCTTGGAAGAGACATCTACATAGGACCTCCCCTTTACTAATTTCTTCTTTCATTTTTGTACTGAGGTGTAGTTTACACATAGTGAATGTACAAATCTTGAAGGTTCATCTCTATGAAATTTTACATACGTATAAATCAGAGAAACCACCATGGCAGGTCAAGAAATAGAGTATTTCTAACACTTCACAGTCTCATTGTGCTCCCTCTTGTAAATATCTCCTACAAGAGATCATGTTTAGATTCTATCACCATACATTAGTTTTGAAGGCATATAAATAGAACCCCATACTCTGTCATGTCTGTCTTCTTTTGATAATCTTTATGACTCAGATTCATTCACATGGTTGCATATAGTTGGAGTTAGTTCATTATCATGCAGTCTCATTAAATGAATAGACTACGTAGACCCATTTTTCTATTGACAGACGTTTGATTTGGTCTCCATTTTTAGAATATTATGAAGACTACTGCTATGAATATTCTTGATCATATTTTTTGTTAGATGTAAACTTACATTTCTGTTGGGAATACACCTCTGAGTGGACTGGCTAGATCCTGTATATGTATGTGATTAACTTTAATCTAAACCATCAGTTTCAGAGTAACTGCATCATTTCACATTTCCACCAGCCATGTGAGAGAGTCTTCATTGTTCCACATACTCCTGAGCAATTGGTATCTTTTCTTTTATTCTTTGAGGCCCAGTAATGGTGTTTCTTAGCACCACAGCACTGAAAGTATTCTTACTCAGGTCACTGATGCCATCCTGATTGCCAAACACAACAACTGTAATAATGAGAATAGATAATGGTCTATAATTTACTGAACATTTATTCTTCATCATGCAAATGAGTGGTTTACATGCTTTTCTCATGTTAACACTCGTAAAAACTTTTAAGGCAGGAACGGAGAGTCACCCAGTTTTTCAGATGAGGAAATTGAGTCTTAGAGAAAAGTATGTTAGTCTGCTTTGGCTGCTGTAACAAACTGCTATAGGCTGGGTGACTTATACACCAGAAATTGTTTTCTCTCAGTTCTGGAGGCTAGAAGTTCAAGGTCAGGGTGTCAGTATGATTGGGTTCTGGTAAAGGCCCTCTTCCTGGCTTGCAGATGGCCAATGGCCACATTCTCACTGTGCGCTCACGTGGCCTTTCTTCGGTGCATGCACACAGGGCTAGAGAGTGAGAGACCTCTCTGGTGTTTCTTCTTATAAGGACACTAATCCTGTCAAGTCAGGGCCCTACCCTTATGACCTCATGTCCTCATGTAACCCTAATTACTTCCATAAAGGCTCTATCTCCAAATGCAGTCAGATCAGGAGTTAGGGCTTCAACATATGAATTTAGGGGGAACACGAACATTCAGTCCTTAACAAAAATCTAATTTGCCAAGAACATTTAGCTTGGCAGAGGCAGGATGTGAAACAAGATATTCTGGCTCCCTACCCCACTCTCTTAACCACGATGCTTTACTGACTTTCATCTCAGCAAAAATTCTTTTCGTGTTATCATGCTGGAACTTTTATAGCATGTATCCTCTTGTTTTCTTTTTCCGTCTTCTGATTTAACCTTCACTGTTATCGTCTTACTCTGATCACTTCTTCAGCATTATCTTCAGCAAGGCATCTCACAGCCCTTTTTACTCTATGCACTCGTGTTTATACTGTCAACTTCACCCCAAGTGTGGTAGGTCCCATAATACAGAAATGATAACTAATATACACTGATTACTGACTCAGTGCCTGGTGCTTTGTTAAGCACTGTATATGTGCTGTTTTACTTCATCCTCACCACAGTCCTTTCAGGGAAACTTAAGGAATTTGAGTGGGTTACTAAAGGCCACAGAGCTAGTGTGGTATTGCTGGAATTTCAGACTGAGGTGTTTGTTTTAGAGACCATGAAGTTAACTGCAATCCTCTGTAGGCCCTCTGACTTTATAATTGCCTTAAGGTGTGCAGATGTAGAAAAATTATAAATCATGATTTATGTCACATGGTCATTGTTGGTCAATGCATGTTCTGGGTTATTTTTGTTTTATTTTCTTTCATTTCACTTTGGTAATGTATTTATTTATTCATTCCCCTGTAAAAAGATTGTAATGAACTCCTACGAACCTTTTACCCAAGTACAAGAAGGTTACCTGCTTCCTACATTTGTTCCCGTTCTCGTGCTGTCTGCTATTCTTGTGCTGTCTCCTGTGCATAGATAGCCACTTTACTTTGGATTTGTTATTCTATTGATTATTCTGTAGGAAGATTTGGGTTTTTCTTTTTTATTGATAAATACAGGCTATTCAGAAATTCTATTTTTTTCTTGTGTCAGTTTTGGTAATTTGAGTCATGTAAGGGATTTGTCCACTTTAGTCTATCCATTAATTTTTAAGATTGTTTCATCTTAAAATGGTAAAGTTTATGTTGTGTATATTTTACCACAATAAAAATAGTCATAAAAATAAATTTAAGATGCATACATATTGTTTCATTGTACTTGTATGTGTGTGTATGTGTGTATTTTGCTGTTTTTTGAACATTATAAAAGGTGTATCATATTTTATATTGTCTCCTAAGATTTTTACTCTTCATCAACAGTATGTTAATAAGATTCATGACGCATGTAGTTGTAGTTCACTCATTTTTTTCCTGCTATAGCCAATTGTGTGAATATAACACATTGTATTTATCCATTTTCAGGGGTAGTTTGAAAATGTTTGTTTATAGTTTTTTGTTCTTGCAAACAACGCTGCCGTGAAAATTCATATACACATGTCCTCATGAACATGTATGTGTAGGAGTTTCTCTTAGTAAGGTTCCTGGGACTGGAATTTTTGGATTATAAGGTAAGCAAAAGGAGAACTTTACTGGATGGTGCTGTTGTTTTCTAAAACAGTTATACCTATTTACACTTCACTTGCATTGTCCAAACAATTCCATGGATCCACATCCTCTCTGATACTTGATATTGTCAGATTCTTAAGTTTTTTAAATCTAGTAGGTATAAAATGGTATCTCCTTGTGGTCTTAATTTGCTTTCCCTCATTACCAAGAAAGTTGACTACTTCTTCATATGTTGATTGGCCAATTTATATCTTCTGTGAAATGTCAGTTCATAGTATTAGGTTATTTTTTATTTTGGGAGTGCAGTGAAGTTCCCAATCATAATTGTGAGTTTGTTTATTTCTCCTTTCATCTTAGTTTTTGGTGCATGTATTTTGAGGCTTTGGTGTTTGATGCATACAGATTTAGGATTATTATGTCTTCCTGGTGGATTGGTCTTTTTATCATTATGTACTGCCCCTCTTTGTCTCATTTTCTTTGGTCTGTAGTTTGCTATCTGATATTAATATTACCACCTTTGTTTGTTTGCCTTTTTGTTTTTTATTATATTTAGTTTAGTCAAATTGACAAGTCTTTTATGGTGAATGCTTTTGTAACTTGTTTAGGAAATCTTTCTCAAAATATATTCATTTTTACTATCTACTAAATGTAGATAATAAATGTTTAGCCTCTGACAGTTAAATTGTAATCAGTCTGGAGGTAATTCTGTGTGTGGTATGAGGTAGGAATACAATTTCATTTTTCCCCATGTGGAAAATAATTTTTCTAGATCCATTTATTGAATAGTTCCTTCTTTTCCCACTGGCCTTCTCTGCTACTTCTATCATATATCAAAGTTCCATATATACATTTCTGAACTCTCTGATTTCATTTTTTCCTTTGTTTATCTTATATCTATGCATACATCACACTGCCTCAATGTATATAATTTCATCACAATACTAATCCCTCATAGAGCATGTCCCCCCGCTTTATTCTTCTTCAGAGTTACTATGGTCTCTATATAAATTCCACAATCAGTTTGTCACTATCCATGAAAAACCCTATTGGGGTTTTATCTGATGTTGAATTTATAGATGAATTGGGGGAGAATTGACAACTTTTCATTATTAATCTCTCTCTTCATAAAGATCTTCTTTAATGTGTTAATTTTATAATTTTCTTCATCTAGATGTTATCTATTTAGTGTCTGTTCACATACTTTTTATTCAGACATAGAAGGCTCAATATGTTCATCTAGTTGCTTCTCACCCTCCCTCACTTTTGCACAGGTTAGAATCCTGAGATCAGTTTCTTCTCTGTTCCTGCCTGCCTTTCCATCCTCATCTGCACCATCGTCTTATCCTGTTCACTTTGCTTGGCATTCAGCATTCTTTCAGGACTCTAAACCTTGTATTTTCTGTGTTCATCTGCTGCAGTTTTTTCCCTAATTCTTTTGTCTGGGAATTGCTACTCTCCTTTGTATATAAACTCCCATTGGCTGGATGTGGTGGCTCACACCTGTAATCCCGGCATTTTGGGAGGCTGAGGCAGGAGGATCGCTTGAGGCCAGGAGTTCAAGACCCCAGATTTACAAAAAATTAGCCAGGTGCATTGATGTGCACCTCAGACTCAGCTACTCGGGAGTCTGAGGCAGGAGGATCCCTTGAGCCCAGGAGTTCAAGGCTGCAGTGAGCTCTAATTATGCCACTGCTCTCTAGCCTGGGCAACAGAGTGAGACCCTTTCTCTATTAAAAAAAGAAAAAAAAATAAGCTCACATAGCACCTTTTCTTGGTAGCCACCACTGATCTCTTTCTGTCTCCTACCTGTGCCGAGTTGAATGCACCTTCCCGGTGTTGTCGTAGCACCTTGAGACTGCTCTCTTAGAGCACATTCATTACATACATTGTAATTTTTACTCTGCCCACCCTCCCCCATTTGGGAGAGTGATGAGGAGTCTCCACTCCAGAGTCTCTGTCCCTTGCCCTGGCTCTTCCTCCTGGATTTTAAAGATGTCAAGAGTTCAGGGATTAGGAAAGAAAGAAATTGCAAACCTGAGTTTAAGAGATGTAAAAACACAGTAGGCATCAGAGGCACTATTTTCATCATCCTTCTACTAAAGTAGTGATTTTTGTGTGTTCTATGTTGACATCATTAATAGATGCCTTTTTTATATTGGATTTCCTTCAGGTGAAAAACCAAAACCCGAGACCACAGAGCCTACTACTTCTCGGCTGGCCTTCTCTAAGGAATCCTCTTTCCAGGAACAACTGGCACGGAGATCCTCAAGGGATTCCAGGTTGGGGCAAGCTAGAGATGAGGAAAGGCTATCAGAAATGCAGGAAGGGAACTTGAGGCCAGGAACAGACCCCCACAAGGAGATGTGCCCTGGGAAGTTGAACCATAAACATGATAATTTGGAGACAGATGATAGTCTTGGTTTAAGGGTTTTACAGGAACGAATCACTCCACAAGATGCTCTCCATGAACATGATTCTCAAGGACCACAGAAAGACCCCATGATTGATGAAAGGAATAACCCTTACAAATGCAAGGAATGTGGAAAAGTGTTCAGCAAGAATTGGGCCCTTATTCGGCATCAACAGATTCATGCTGGAGTGAAGCCCTATGAATGCAATGAGTGTGGGAAAGCCTGTCGTTACATGGCCGACTTCATTCGACATATGAGGTTTCATACTGGGGAAAAACCATACAAGTGTATCGAGTGTGGGAAGGCCTTCAAACGCAGGTCTCACCTCACAGAGCACCAGCGTATTCACACCGGAGATAAGCCCTATGAGTGCAAAGAATGTGGTAAAGCTTTCACCCACCGTTCTTCTTTTATCCAGCATAATATGACTCACACTAGAGAAAAGCCTTTTTTATGCAAAGAATGTGGGAAAGCTTTTTACTACAGCTCTTCATTTGCTCAACACATGAGGATTCATACTGGAAAAAAACTCTATGAGTGCAGTGAATGTGGGAAAGCCTTTACTCACCGCTCCACTTTTATCCAGCATAACATGACCCATACGGGAGAAAAACCCTTTTTGTGTAAAGAATGTGGAAAAGCTTTTTGCCTCAACTCATCCTTCACTCAACACATGAGGATTCACACGGGAGAGAAACCCTATGAGTGCAGTGAGTGTGGAAAGGCCTTTACTCACCGCTCCACTTTTATCCGGCATAAGAGGACCCATACTGGAGAGAAGCCCTTTGAGTGCAAAGAATGTGGGAAGGCCTTTTGTGACAGCTCTTCCTTAATTCAACACATGAGGATCCACACTGGCGAGAAGCCCTATGAGTGCAGTGAATGTGGAAAGGCCTTTACACACCACTCTGTTTTTATCCGACATACTAGGACCCACAGTGGGAAAAAACCCTTGGAGTGCAAAGAATGTGCGAAAGCCTTTTACTATAGCTCTTCCTTCACTCGACACATGAGGATTCACACTGGAGAAAAGCCCTATGTTTGCAGAGAATGTGGAAAGGCCTTTACCCAGCCTGCAAATTTTGTTCGGCATAATAGGATCCACACTGGAGAAAAACCCTTTGAATGCAAAGAATGTGAGAAGGCCTTTTGTGACAATTTTGCCTTAACTCAGCACATGAGAACTCACACTGGAGAGAAACCCTTTGAATGCAGTGAATGTGGAAAGACCTTCAGCCACAGTTCATCCTTTACTCACCATCGGAAGATTCATACCAGAGTTTAAAAGATATAAGAAGGCCCTTTGCAAATATGTTCACCTCAGTCAGCATTAGTGAACTTATACTGGTGAATATCTTTCCTTTTGGTTATAATTACTGAGGAAAATCTTTTGGCCAGAGAAATATCTTACTCAGTATCTGAGAATTCATACTAAGGAGAAACATCATAGTTGTCATTCCTGTGAAAGCTTTTTATAGCAGGTCATCACTTGTCATCCAAAGAATTATATTAGAAATTGACCCAGTATAGAGGCTTACACTATACCTGAGAATCATCCAGGAAAGAGACCCAGTGGTTATGGTATGTTTAGGTAAAACGTCAGCAACAACTTTCCTCTTACTTATATTATAAATCCATCTCAAGAGTGTTTTAATAGAACAAGAAGAGATGGAGGAAGAGAGAGAGAAAGGAGAAATAAATGCATGCGTGATTTCTTTTCACTTTTCCTGTTCAGTTTATGCCAATGTGTCATTTGGAGAGGTTGGGGTTGGGGTGGGCCTCATCCCCTTTATGTGTTTTTTATATGTACATCCAGAGTCAGGAAAATTGGACCATTGATGGCAGCTCTGACAACATTTGTTAAAAGTAATTTTTGTTCCAAAACCTTGTTGCCTCTACTCTTGAGTAAACAGTACAGTCTTGCACATTAAGATAGTCCTCAAAAAAAAAATTAAGTGTTTGTGCAAAATATAAAGGCTTGAGTCATGAGATACTTCTAGACACACACACATTTTATTATATTCAGTGGATTCTTGTTATTGATGGTAGTTATGTTTTATGAATTTGCTATGCACACTGAATTAGTGAATACTGAACCATTGTTGCTAGGGGAAATACAGGGTTAGGTTCTGTGAGCCTCTGGTCCAAACATTTTCATCAACCAGTCGATACATAACCTTCTTTTATGGGTGTTTCTTTTTTCTGTTTAAAGACCCCTTATCTAATATATGTTTCTTTAAAACTTATTACTATTCTTTATAATAAAATATTTTAATTTTAGCATTTTTGTGTAATGTACTCTATTGTTATTGTACTGCTTTAACTCTTTCACTCAATTATTTACACAGTATGCATATACAGTACTCATATACAGTAAACACAGTAAACACTCAGTACTCTTACACAGTAAGCAGTACAGTCATGCACATAAAGATAGTCCTAGAAAAAAAATGAAGATTAAAATTCTGTTTTTGATGGAGCTACAAGATATGTGATGGGACAGTACACTGTGTGGTCACACTTCTTTACTTTGGCTTGCCCCAAGAAAACCAAGGAGAGGTTGATGGAACTTATTCTGCAGAAGAAGAAGAAATTTACAAGGGTGGTATGTCAACATCTGGCAGTTCTACTATAGGAGTTTGACTCTCACCACTTGTTGACAGTGTCAGCAATTTTCCCTCCTGAACTGCCTAGGAAAATTATATGAGCTTTGTCTGCTTCACTTTTCACCTCAAATCTTTAAGTGTCCCAGCATAAGGGAGCACAGTGGAGGTTAAAGACCTAAACTGGAGGCTGGATTCAAGCATAGGGTCATATTCTTCCATGTCATTGAAATTTTTTCCAAGGCAGAATTCCATTCTAATACTTTAGCTGCTGTGAGAAAGACAGTTCTTGGAGTCTCAGGCTGACTTTCATCACCAATTTTATCATCCCTAACTTCGATACCTTTTTTTACCATCCTGCCCAGGTCTTCATTGGTGGGTAGTGCCTTTTCTGCCTGAGTTTCTTTCACATTTTCATGTTGTTGAAGCCTTTTTGGCTTATTTGCCATGTAGTATGCATTATGTGTTCCACACTGTTCTTTATATTTTCTGTCATTCTTTCAGAGCCTTCTAAACTTTTCAAGCAGTTCAGCTAGTCAAACATTTTTCCAATAGTTATTGATAGTAGCCTGCTTGATACTATCGCAGGCTGTGCCAACACAATAACATTGCATTTAGAGGCTGACTTCCAGTAGCCCATCACAGTGGTTTCCTTGTTTGTGTTGAGAGCTTCACAGGCCTTGCTATAAAGGTCTCTTATGTTGTATACCTTGAAATCTTTTCAGTATGCCTTAATTGAGAGATTGGATGACAGGTGTAGTATTTGGGGGCATGAAAAGAACATCTAGGTTGGAATGGGAATTTTCAGGTTCTTTACAACAACAAACTGGGGTATTATCCAAAATTACCTTGAAGTAATTGAATCCTTGCTTGAAGGCAAGGATTTTGCTTTGGAGATAACATTCAACTTCTTGGATGAAGCAGTTGTGAGACCAATCCCAGAATATTTATTAAGTCACCCATGCCTTTTTGTCCACTTACAATGGACTGCCATGTGGTTCAGGTTTTTCCCTTTAAGTTCCTGTGGATTTGGGTGTTTTTTTTTTTTTACTTTCAGAATATTATGGGGGTACAACACCTTGGTTATATATATTGCCTATGCACTGCCCAAGTTAGAGCTACAATTGTGGACATCCCCCAAACTATGCACCCCACACCCAATCAGTGAGAGTTTTCCCATCCCCTCGACCCCCCTGCCACCTGCCTGCCCCCTGATGAATATTATTTCCATGTGTGCGCATAAGTATTGGTCAGTTAGTACCAATTTGATGGTGAGTACCAGTAGTGCTTGTTTTTCCAAAGTGATACTTCGCTTTGAAGAATGTGCTCTAGCTCCATCCAGGATAATACCAGATGTGTTAATTCACTGTTGCTTTTTATTGCTGAGTAATATACTCCATGGTATACATATAACACATTTTGTTAATCGACTCATGTATTGATGGGCACCTAGGTTGTTTCCATATCTTTGCAGTTGTGAATTGTGCTGCTATAAACATTCGAGTGCAGATGTCTTTATTATAGAATGTCTTTTTCCCTTTGGGTAAATACCCAGTAGTGGGATTGCTGGATCAAATGGTAGTTCTACTTTTAGTTCTTTGAGGTATCTCTGTATTACTTTCCATAGAGGTTGTACTAATTTGCAGTCCCACCAGCAGTGTATGAGTGTTCCTATCTGTCCGCATCCACACCAACATTTGTTGTTTTGGGACTTTTTGATAAAAGCCAATCTCACTGGAGTTAAGTGATATCTCATTGTGGATTGTTTTGCATTTCCCTGATGATTAGAGAAGTTGAGCAATTTTTTATATGTTTGTTGGCCATTTTCTGTCTTCTCTTGAAAAGTTTCTGTTCATGTCCTTTGCCCACTTTTTAATAGGGTTGTTTGAATTTTCTTGTTGATTTTCCTAAAGTCTGCATAGATTCTGGTTATCAGCCCTTTATCAGATGTGTAGCATGCAAATATTTTCTCCCATTCTGTAGGTTGTCTGTTCACTCTAGTGATAGGTTGGCTGTACAGAAGCTTTTAAATTTGATCAGGTCCCATTTATTTATTTTTGTTGCTGCTGTGATTGCTTTGGGGGTCTTCTTCATAAATTCTTTGCCTAGGCCAGTGTGTATAAGAGTTTGTTCCAACATTTTCTTCTAGAATTCTTATGGATGCATGTCTTAGGTTTAAGTCTGTTATTCATTGTGAGTTGATTTTTGTGGGAGGTGAGAAGTGTGGATCTAGTTTCAGTCATCTACATGTGGCTATCCAATTTTCCCAGCACCATTTATTGAATAGGGATTCTTTTCTCCAGTGTATGTTTTTGTCTACTTTGTCAAAGATCAGATGACAGTATAAGGATGGTTTTATATTGGGGTTCTCAGTCCTGTTCCATTGGTCTATGTCTCTGTTCTTGTGCCAATACCATGCTGTTTTGGTTACTATAGCCTTATTAGTATAGTTTGAAGTTTGGTAGATTGATGCCTCCCAATTTGTTCTTTTTGCTTAAGATTGCATTTGGTAGACAGGGTCTTGTCTGGTTCCACACAAAGCGTAGAATTATTTTTTCTAGATCAGCAAAACATGATATTGGTATTTTGATAGGGACTGCATTGATTCTGTAAATCACTTTAGGTATTATGGACATTTTAACAATGTTGATTCTACCTATCCAAGAGCATGGTAGGGTTTTCCATCTCTTTACATCCTCTGCAGTTTCTTTTCTCAGTGTTTTGTAATTCTCTCTGTGTAGGTCTTTCACCTCCTTAGTTAGATATGTTCCTAAATATTTAATTTTCTTTGGTACTATTGTGAAAGGTATTGCATCTTTGATGTGTTTCTCAGCTCGACTGTTATTGGCATATATGAAGGCTACTGATTTGTGTGCATTGATTTTGTATCCTGAGACTTTGCTGAATTCATTTATCAGTTCCAGTAGTCTCTTGGTTGAGTCTTTGGGGTTTTCTAGATATAATATCATATCATCCGTGAAGAGTGAAAGTTTGATCTCTTCTGCCCCCATTTGGACACCACTGGTTCCTCTCTCTTGTCTGATTGCTCTGGCAAGGACTTCCAGCACTAAGTTGAAAAGAAGTGGAGATAGTGGGCAACCTTGTCTGGTTCCAGTTTTAAGGGGGAATGCTTTCAATTTTTCCCCGTTCAGTATGATATTGGCTATAGGTTTATTGTATATGGCTTTAATAATTTTGAGGTATGAGCCATCTATGCCTATATTGTTAAGAGTTCTTATCATGAAAGGGTGCTGAATTTTGTCAAAAGCCTTTTCTGCATCTATTGAAAGGATCATATCGTCTTTGTTCTTGCTTTTATTTATATGGTGAATTACATTTATAGATTTGTGTATGTTGAACCATCCTTGCATCTTGGGGATGAAACCCACCTGATCATGATGAATTATTTTTTTGATATGCCTTTGAACTCGGTTTGCTAGGATTTTGAGAATTTTTGCATCTATATTCATAAGGGATATTGGTCTGTAGTTTTCTTTTCTTGTTGTGTCCTTTCCTGGCTTTAGTATCAAGGTGATATTGGCTTTGTAGAATGAGTTTGGGAGGATTCCATCCTTCCGGATGTTATGGAGTAATTTCTGCAGTATAGGCACCTGTTCTTCTTTGTAGGCTTGGTAGAATTCAGGTGTGAACCCATCTGGTCCAGGACTTTTATTTGTTGGAAGATTTTTTATTACTGCTTCAATTTTGGTGCTTGATATTGGTCTGTTTAGGAATTCTATTTCTTCCTGGTTGAGCCTAGGGAGGTAGTATGTTTCTAAGAATTTGTCCATTTCCTCCACATTTTCGTGTTTTGGGGCATAGAGATTTTTGTAGTATTCAAAGATAATGTTTTGTATTTCCATGGTATCAGTTGTGACCTCTCCTTTTTCATTTCTAATGGAGCTTTTTAGAGTCCTTTTCTTTCTGTTTTTGGTCAACCTGGCAAGTGGCCTGTCTATTTTGTTTATCTTTTCCAAGAACCAGCTTTTCATTTTATTAATCTTCTGTATTGTTCTTTTGTTCTCAATTTCATTTATTTCTGCTCTGATCTTGTTTATTTCTTTTCTTCTGCTAGCTTTAGGATTGCTTTGCTCTTCCTTTTCCATTTCCTTAAGATGATTCATTAATAGTATGTTGTGTTTTCATTTTCATTTCTCTCAAGACATTTTCTAATTTCCCTTGTGATTTCTTTTTTGACCCATTTGTTGCTTGACAGTGTGTTTAGTTTCCACATCTTTGTGAATTTTACAGTTTTCTGTCTATTTATTTGTACTTTCATTCCATTATGATCAGAAGGTACATTGTATTATATCAGTCTTTAAAATTATTAAAACTTCTTTTGTGGCCTAACATACAGTCTATCCTAGAAAATGTTCGTGTGCACTTGAGAAAAATATGTACTCTGCTGTTGCGGGGAGAGTGTTCTGTACGTGTCTGTTAGGTCCAATTGTTCTGTAGTGTTGTTCAAGTCTTATATTTCCAGAACTCCTGTCTGGTTACTGCATCCATTATTGAAAGTTGAGTATTGCAGTCTCATGATATTGTTGTAAAGCTGTGAGTTTCTCCCTCCAATTCTGTCAAAGTTGCTCCATATATTTTTGGACCTCTGATGTTTGGTGCATACATAATTGTTATATCTTCTTGGTTAATTGAGCTTTTTATCAATATATAATGTCCTTTTCTTTTGTAACAGCTTTTAACTTAAAAGTTTATTTTTGTCTTACATGAGCATAGCCACCCAGCTCTCTTTTGTTTGCTATTAAATGGAATACCTTTTCCATCCTTTCACTTTCAATTTATGTGTGTTCTTAGATCTAAAATGAAGTGCTTATAGACAGCATATATTTGGATCATGTGTTTTTTGTCCATTCCCTCAACTGATGCTTTTTGATTGGGTAATTTAATCCATTTACATTTAAGATAATTATTGATAGGAAAGGACTTATATTTGCCACTTTACTATTTGTTTTCTGTGTGTCATATAGCTTTTTTAAATCCCTCATTTCCTATACAGTTCCATCCCCCTGTTCCTGTTATTGATGTCACAGATTAAATCTTTCTATATTGTGTGCCCAATAACAGATTAATAATTTTATGCATTTTCTTTTCAATCCTGTAGAAAAGGGAAGTTACAAACCAATATTATAATAGTATTTGTTTTTATAATTCACCATATATTACCTTTACTGGAGATCTTTATTTCTTCATATGGCTTCAAGTTACTGTCTTTCATTTCAATCTGATGGGCTTCCTTTAGCATTTTTTGCAGGACAGATCTAGTGATAACAAACTCCCTCAGCATTTGTTTATCTTATTTCTAATTAATATCTTAATTTCTCCCTCGTTTTTCAGGAAAGTTTTGCTGAATATAGACCTCTCTATTGACAGGTTTTTTCCTTCAGAATTTTGAGTTTATCAACCCACAGCCTTTGGCTTCCAAGTGACCTGATGAGAAATTGGCTGATAGTCTTATTGAGGATCACTTTTATGTGAGGAGTTGCCTCTTTCTTGCTGTTTTCAAGGTTCTATTTGACCTTTGACTTTTGACATTTGATTACAGTGTGTCTTGATGTGGGTCTTTTTGAAAGTATCCTACTAGTTGGAGCTCATTGAGCTTGTTGGATTTGTAAATTCATATTTTTCATCAAATTTGGAGAATTTTCAGCCATTATTTCTTCAAATATTTCCTCTTCTCCTTTCTTTCTTCCCCTTCTGGGATTCCCACATTGATATTGTGCCACAGTTTCCTTGGGCTCTGTTCACTTTTCTTCATTCTTTTTTTCTGTTCCTCAGACTGGATAGTTTAGATTTTC
Organism: Daubentonia madagascariensis; assembly: GCA_023783475.1. Taxonomy (NCBI): domain Eukaryota; kingdom Metazoa; phylum Chordata; class Mammalia; order Primates; family Daubentoniidae; genus Daubentonia; species Daubentonia madagascariensis. The sequence goes on from JAKFHU010001831.1 coordinate 1,943,165, forward strand.
CTATCTTTAAGTTTGCTGAATCTTTCTTCTAGTTACCCAAGTGTTCTTTTGTACCCCTCTAGTGTATTTTTTATTTCAGTTATTGTAATTTTCTGCTCCAGAATTTTCTTTTTTGTTTCCTTTAAAAAATATTCTCTTTATTGCTACTATTTGTTCATATATCATTTTCCTATCTTTGTTGATATCTTCCTTTAGCTCTTTAAGCATCTTTAAGTCAGTTGCTTTTTCTAGTAAGTCTGACACCTGGGCTTCCTCAAGTACATTTTCTATCAATTCATTTTGTTCCCTTAATTGGGCCATACTTTTCTGTTTCTTTGTATGCCTGGAGATGTTATTATTGTTGAAGACTGGACATTTGAATCTTATAATGTGCTAACTCTGGAAATCATATTCTCCCCCTTTCCCAGGGTTTGCTGCCTTTTTATTATTGTAGGATATCTGCCAGAGATCAGCCTGAAGTGAAAACTGACAGTCTTCTCAGTTCTTTTCTGTTTGTATCTTCCATAGCCACATGAAGAGGCTTTCTAAATTTATCCATATATGTGGATGTTTTTGAATATCCAAAAAAACAGGTGCAGTTCCTTTAAATCTCCTGGAAGCCACTTTATCCACTGGGGGTGTTGAAACAATGGTTGTTAGCCTATAAGCCCACAAGACCAGAAGCAGCAATCCACAGTCAGAACACAGAACCCCAGTATCTGTAGGGCAAGGTATTTATTGCCCACCCTGGCTCCAGAAATCTGCACCAGAAGCACATGTTCCCCTCCCCACAGCTTCTTGACATGGGGCTGGAGTTGGGGAATGGGTAGCTACCACCACTCTGATGGCCAAAATCAACAGAGTTTAATTGCAGTTTATCAGGCAAGCAGGAAATTGCAAGCATTCAGATAAACTCAAAAATTCTGAAATAGTCACTTCAGAGAGCTTCTGCCAGTGCAGTTGTCCAGGTGGAGAGGCAGATTCATGATACTTCCTACTTGGACATCTTCCCTGACATCACTGTCTACCTGTTTGGTTTTGTAGCTTTTCATAGCATCTGAGATACTATGTCTCAAAATATTTATGTGATCTGTTGCAGACAATAAAATGTGGAAATCTGGGTACCTTACCCTTAAGATGTGAAGTCTCATCCCCTTTATAAAAGTCTGTATAGACACTCTTTCCTGGTACCCCTCTGGGTGCTGCGTAGTCATTACCTCAGAGAATGTTAAGGGCACCCTTCCCTGGCCATGTGCAGGACAGAAACTGTATATCCAGAACGATATGTCATATGCCTGAATAACAGCTTGGGATAGGAGTGTTTCCTATATCCCTCATTGACATGGGCAGAACTTTTGGTACCACTAGAGTGGACTTTATTTGTCACATGGCATGTCTGCTGACACCACCCATGGGAAGCAGGGAGCTTTTGGGGACCATGCTGGGAAGGATAGTAAAGTGAATGGAACCCACCTTCACACCTTTGTAGGGCATGGGAGAAGGTTCAGCTGAGTCTGCAGTACTTACCCAGTCACCTCTCACTCAGTGCTGGTGTGTGACATTGTCCCCCAGTCTCTCACAATCTTGGGCCCCCCAACCACATGGCTCTGGCACACTGATATGGAGGATGGTGGCATCCTGGGATTCATCAGGCCTTCTCTTCCTGCTGATAGGGTCATTCTCAGCCCAGGGTCCTAGATCCAGATCAGGGATTACAAGAGGAAGTTCCTAGTTCTGGCAATCAATGTTAAGTATGGAAATATGAAATGTAACTTCTTAGTATCCCCCTATTCACATGTAGTGACATGTTCAGACCCTCAGGGGAGTATGGCCTACAGAACCCAGAGACCTCAATTTGCATCTGACTATGCCTCATCTCAGGGTTGTGACCTTGTGCAAGTTCCCTTGTTACCCTTCACCTCCATTTTCCTCAGGGAAGGCTTAAAGGGGAAATAGTAAAAATCATTCATTCTGGGTGAGAGTATCAGAGATGGTTCATGTGTGATGTGTGTTCCCAGTGCCTGGGACCACCCAGGGCGCATTACTCTGGATGCTGTTTCCATGGAGATACTTTCCTAGGCTGTAATGATCTATCCTTTCATTCATCTTCCTTTGCTCACTGCTCTCCAGGCAAGCTGTCCTGAACATTCCAAGCTCTTTCCCACGTCCCAGTCTTTCACTTGCAATTTCTGCTGCCTGGGACACTGAGCCCAGATCTCTGCAGTGCTCCCCACCCTTGCATCCTTCCCAGCTCTGCTCCAATGTCACTTATTAAGAGTGTTTTTTGGGCCTTGCTAGTTCTAGACAAAGTACCCCTGACCCCCTACTGCCCATCTTCTGCAGTCTTCATGCAGAGAATGTGCCACACTTATAAAAGTAGAGATCAGGACTTGGTTCAGTTTTCCAGGGTATGATGATATAGAAGCAAAGAGGAAAAATAATAATAACAAAACTACCATAATAGCTGCCTTCCTCGAGTCCTTGAAGTGTTGAAGGTCAGTTATTATGTTTCACTTCATGTAATCTCAAGTCTCCTCTGACTTAGATTCTGTCATTATTCCTGCTTTACAGAAAAGGAACCTGAGACTCAGAAAGCTTAAGTTATCTTCTTAAGGTCACACAACTCTTGGCAGAAACTCATACCCTATATATTGAGACCTAGACCTTGTGTTCTTCACCAACATTCCTTCTCACTGAGCTGGAGAAACATGGGGTGATGTCTGGCAAAGATTTTTCTCTTTTACCAAACTCTAGACAGGCTCCTCTGAGCCTTCTTGAATATGCCTGTCAACTTTTGCCTGGTCTATTAAGACTTGAACATCACTAACATAGTTTCTAATGGCTCAGAGCTGTATCTCTGGGATGACACTAGCCACCTTAAAGTACCTACCTGAAAAACTCAAGGCTGCCAAGAGAATTTGTTCCAGCCAACACCTGAAGATAAGGCCTCAGTTCTCCAGCCTCTGGGGGAGGGTAGGAGCCTAACTCTAAGTGCCAGTTAGCAAACCCAGATAGATTTAATATGGACCAACCTTCTCCCTTCCTGTGTTTTGTAATTTTTCACTTTCCTAACTCTACAGAGCCCCTGCTTGCCATCCCCTCCCTATTTCTTCACTTTCCCTTTAAAACACCCATTGACATCTGTACAAATCGAAGTTGAATTCAGTTCATGCTGGATTTTTTCCCAATTGCAATAGTTATTACCAATTAAAAAGTCTATGCTCACCACTGTAATTAATGTACAGTTTTGTTTATCTCTGACATACCCAAAGTGAACTTTGCAAGGTAGGCAACCATCCCTCAGCAGGTAAGTTTGGTAATAAAAGTTGGGTATGGGAGACACTCTAGGCAGGAGGAAACAACATGGCCAAAGGAAACATTTTTTAATTCAGAGAGACAAGGGGGCCTGTGTGGTTGCCAAGAGAAACCCCAGTCGTGTGAGACCTGTCCCAGGAAAGCAATACATCTTATGTTCCTAAGATGTGTGACTCTGGGAGACTTGCTAGAGTTACCTGAGTCTTAGGTCACTGACTGCAACATGAAGATAATTATGGCATTTACCTTACAGTCTGTGGGAAGATTACTAAAAGCAGGAAAAACACACTGAACAACTTACATGTGCAGGCACTACATTGTTTTATAAATGTTAATTCTCACAACCACCTGGTAAAATGGCAATTATTATTGTTTTGTTGCAGAAATCCAGAAATGAAGTGACTTCCCTAAGGTTATATAGTGGGCAAGTGTCAGTCTCAATAGGCTGGATTCAAACCCAAGAATTTGCGTCCAGAGCTTGGAACATATTTAAGTGTTTGAATGCTGCATATAAAGCCCTCAGCACACAGTGCAGGTACACAGTGAGGACCCATAAGGCTCAGCTGCTGCTGCTAATAAGAATATTTTATTATCATTATAATTTTTCCCTATTCATCTTTAATTCCAGAGTACTTGCTTTCTGCACCTCTCAGGCCACAGGGCCTTGTCATTGTCTTGTGTCCTTCATCAGTGATTTCTGCATAGAAGGCTATTTCTCTAACACAATTGCAATTTGTTTAAAGACAGTGTCTTACTCCTCCTCAGAGCCCAGCACAGAGATAGACTCCCAGGAAGTACTCAGTGATATGTGACTTGGTTCTTTCTAGATGTTTACCATCAACTGAGCAACAAGCTATAATCACATCTGGCTGGCCCAGGCTGACAAAGAAACTGTTTGACTTTGCAGGTATTAGTGACCTTCAATAACATGGCTGTGACCTTCATTCAGGAAGAGTAAGGGCAATTGCACCCTACCCAGGGGACCCTGTTCTGAGGGATGTTGCTGAAGACCTGCAAGCTTCTGGTCTCACTGGGTAAAGCCTCACCTTTCCTCCATGTGGGGACCTGCAGCCTCCTTCATTCTGCCCTTTTTCAAACTCTGTAGAATATCCTCCCTCCTCCTCACAGCCCTGCTGTGTTCTTGTCTCACCTTTTCCTACCTGATTTATTTGTGTCTCCTCAGATTATTTTGGGCAAGAAATATACTACCTCTAAAAATAGGTCAGATACCAAAGGAGGATTTGTTGGAAGGAAATAGGGTGTTTTGTAAGAAACCTCCCCCCAAAAAGTGAAAAAGTAAGTAGATAAGAATGACAAGTGATTAGGAAGACCTTCTAAAAGATGTGACATTTGAAACCAGAATGATGAAGCAGCCATGTGAAGATAATGGTGATGATGAATCAATAGCTGATACTTACTGAATGCTTTAGAGGTACCAGGCATTGAATGCATTTTACACCAATTAACTTATTTAATCTTCATAATAATGCTGTGAGATAGATGTTGTTATTACCATTTTACAGATGGAGAAAACAAGGCATGACACAGTGAAATAATTTGTCCAAGTCCACACAAAGCCAGTATACATGCAACTTAGATTTAAACCCAGGTAACATGACTCCAGAGCTTATGCTTTTCATGCATACATGTAACACACATGCATGCACACACACACACACACACACCCCTTTGAGCTCTTGAAGGGTATGGAGTGTGTCTTATTTATCAGCGCCACAGCAGATGCTCAAGAAATGGTTACTAGGCATGAATGAGGAAACAATATGATTCTCTGTTAATATCATAACATCATTATGATCTCAGCCCACTTTTATCACAACAAGGTAAAATTCTGTTACTACTTTCTTAAAAACTTTCACTATCTTTAAAAATCTAGCCTTTTCCCCCTAGTTTTGTGTTATTGTGAAGGCATTTTAACTAAAGAATTAAAAAACATTGAGGACTAGAGTGGGTCCTCTGGCGGAGAAGATCCCAGCCCATGGTGCCATAGCAATTGAGTGTGGCACATTTAGGCACCTGTTTGTAACCAGACACCGGAGGGCAGGGGTAACACAAGAGGGGCAGAGCTCACTTCCAATAGCCAGTCAGGGAATTGCAGCCCCTTCCTCACGAACAGCCTTCCCAGTCTGGAGAACCTGCCTTGACTCTCTTCCCTGTGGCTCCCCCTAGTGGCTTGGGAAATGACCTCTGAGCCCAGAAAAGGCTTTGCAAAGCCTTCCAGGCTTGCCCAACTTAACCATGCCCAGCCTTGCTGGTGGAACAGCCCCCCATATGGGCAGCTCTGCCCTCAAAATCGCCAGAGCCAGCTCTAAAGCTCTCGCTGTGCCCAAGTTGGAGGCTCTGCCCCTGTAGCTCCAAGGCCACCACCAGGCCTGTGACTCCACCCCTGAGACTCCAGAGTTGTGCCTGGACCCCAAGACCCCACTACTGAGTCCCCACCACTACCACTGGGCTGGGAGAACGTCCCTGAGATCCAAGACTTCACTCTGGACTCCCCAGCCGTGAGCAGCCATCACTCCTGGACTTGGTTTGAGAGAGGAGTCCCCACCAAAGGAGAAGAGGTGCACTGCAATCCTATTGACCCAGAACCGAGAGAAGAGGACCCAGATGAGACAAAACGAGCAAAAGAACCCTGGCAACATGAAAAAACAAAACAGTTCGACACCCCCAAAGGAACACAATGGAGCTACAGTAGTGGACTCCACCCACAAGGAAATTGCAGAAATGACAGAAATGGATTCAGAATATGGATGGCAAATAAGATGAATGAAAATTGAAGAGAAAGTTGAAAACCAACAAAAAGAAGCCAAAAAAGTATTTCAGGAAATTGATTAAAAAGTCACTCAAGAGCTAGACAACATGAGAAAGAATATAATAGAACTTAAAGAAATGAAAAAGAGTCATTTAGGGAATTTCAAAACAGCAGAAAGCTTTAACAACAGCCTAAACCAAGGAGAAGAAAGAATCTCAGAGCTTGAAGACACAGCTCTCGAGATAGATAACCCAGACATTCAAGGAGGCAGAGAAGAGTATAAAAAAGTGCAAGCAATCACTGAGAGAGATATGGGACTATGTGAAGTTAACTAACATTCGAATTATAGGTATCCCTGAGGGAGAAGAAAAAAGAGTTAAAAGCATGGAAAACCTATTTGAGGAAATTATTGAGGAAAACTTCCCCAGTATCACCAGAAATTCAGACATACAGATACAAGATGGACATTGAACACTGGGAAAATTCATAGCAAATAGGTCATCTATGAGACATAGTAATCAACCTGGCCAAAGTCAAAATGAAGGAGAAAATTCTGCAAGCAGCAAGACAAAAGCATCAAATAACCTGTAAAGGAAAACCCATGAGGCTAACTTCAGACTTCTCAGCAGAAACCTTACAAGCCAGAATGGATTGGGGCCCCATCTTCAATTGACTTAAACAGAACAACTCCCAGCCTAGAATTTTGTATCCCTGCAAAACTAAGTTTCACAATCGACAGAGAAATTAAGTCTTTTCCAGACAAGCAAACACTGAGGGAATTTGCCATGACCGGACCTGGCCTGCACAAAATACTCAGAACAGCACTGTAAACAAATCAGCACAACAGATACCCACCAGTGTAAATTCACCTTTTTAAAAAACCCAAAACTCACAAGTCTTATATAACAATAGAACAAGAGGTAAAACAAAGCAATAAGGGACTACCCAACAGAATGAACAGACCAACATCACACATTATCAATGCTATCAGTGAAAGTTAATGGACTGAATGCTCCTCTCAAAAGACATAGGCTGGCTGAATGGATGAAAAAACAACCCAAGTATCTGCTGTCCCCAGGAAACACATCCACACCACAAGGACATACACAGACTCAACATAAAAGAATGGAAAAAAATATTTCATGCAAAGGTAAATCATAGGAGAACAGGTGTGGCCATTCTCATATCAGATGAAATTGACTTTAAGCCAACAAAGGTAAAGAAAGACAAAGAATGTCATTATATAATGGTAAAGGAAGTAATTCAACAAGACATAACAATCCTAAATATATATACACCCAACACACAAGCTCCCAGATATATAAAGCAAATTTTACTAGACCTAAGCAAAGAAATAAACACCATTGTAATTGCCGGGGACAGCAACACCCCACTGTCAGAGCTCGACAGATCATCAAAGCAGAAAATAAATAAACAATGGACTTAAACCAAACTCTAAATCAAATAGATCCAACAGACATTTACAGAACATTCTACCCAAAAACTACACAATACTATAGAAAACTACATTCTTCTCACCAGCACATGGGACATTCTCCAAGATTGGTCATGTCTTAGGCCACAAAACAGGTCTTAATAAATTCAATAAAATCGAAATCATACCATGTACCTTCTCAGATCACAGAAGAATAAACTTAGAAATCAATCACAAGAAAAATCCTTAAACCAAAACAAAGTCATGGAAATTAAACAACCTGCTCCTGAACAATTATTAGGTCAAGAATGAAATTCAGATGGATAGAAAAAAATTCTTTCAACTGGATAACAATGGGGACACAAGCTATCAATACCTATGGGGCACAGCAAAACCATTCCTCAGGGGAAAATTCATAGCCTTAAATGCCTACATCAAAAAGACGGAAAGATCACAAATTAACAACCTAATCTCACACCTCAAGGAACTAGAAAAGAACAAACCAAATCCAAAGGCAGCAGAAGAAGAGAAATAACGAAGGTAAGAGCAGAACTAAATGAATTGGGATACAAAAAAATGCAAAGGAATAACAAAACAACAAGTTGTTTCTTTGAAAAGATAAACACAATTGACAGACCTCTTGCTAGATTAACCAAGAACAGAAGAGAAAGGACCCAAATAAGCTCAATCAGAAATGAAAAAGATGACATTACAACTGATACTGCAGAAATACAAAACATCACCCATGAATACTATGTAAATCTCTATGTGGAATAAGCTAGAGAACATAGAGGAAATGGACAACTTCCTGGAAACACACAACCTCCCAAGATTCAACCAGGAAGAAAAAGAACTGAACAGACCAATAACAAACAATGAGGTCAAAACAGTAATTAAGAAAACCTCCCAACAAAAAAAGCCCTTGACCAGATGGATTCACAACCAAATTCTGTTAGACCTACAAAGAAGACCTGGTACCCATAATACAGAAATTATTCCATAACATTGAGATGGAGGGAATCCTCCCCAACTCATTCTACAAAGCCAGTATCACCTTGATACCAAAGCCAGGAAAGGACACAACAAAAAAAAAGAATACTACAGACCAATATCCCTTATAAATATAGATGCAAAAATCCTCAATAAAATACTAGCAAATCGAATTCAACAGCACATCAAAAAAATTATCCACCAGGACCAAGTGGGCTTCATCCCAAGGATAGAAGGATGGTTCAACATATGTAAATCAATAAATGTGATTCACCACATAAACAAAAGCAAAAACAAAGATCATATGATTATCTCAATAGATGCAGAAAAAGCATTTGACAAAATCCAGCACTCTTTAATGATAAAAACCCTCAACAAACTAGGCATAGAAGGAACATATCTGAGAATTATAAAAGGCCATATATGACAAACCCACAGCCAACATCATACTGAATGGGGAAGTTGAAAGCATTGCACTTAAGAACTGGAACAAGACAAGGATGCTTACTGTCACCACTTCTACTCAACATAGTGCTGGAAGTCCTAGCCAGAGCAATCAGGCAAAAGAAGAATATTAAGGGTATCCAACTCAGGAAAGAGGAGGTAAATATCACTGTTTGCTGACAATATGATCTTGCATCTAGAAAACCCCAGAGATTCCACCCAGAGTCTCCTGGAATTGATAAATAAATTCAGGAAAGTCTCAGGGTACAAAATTGATGTACATAAATCAGTAGCACTTCTATATACTAGTAACAGTCAAGCCAAGAGTCAAATCAAAGACTCAATACCATTCACAATAGCTACAAAGAAAATAAAATACTTAGGAATATACTTAACCAAGGATGTGAAAGATCTCTACAAGGAGAACTATGAAACTCAGAGGAAAGAAATTGCAAAGGATACCAACAAATAGCAAAACATATCATGCTCATGGATAGGTAGAATCAACATTTGTTAAAATGTCCATACTACCTAAGTGATTTACAAATTTAATGCAAACCCTATTGAATTACCAAAGTCATACTTCACAGATCTAGAAAAAATTATGCTTCATTTAGAACCAGAAAAGAGCCCAAATAGCCAAAGCAATCTTAAGCAAAAAGAACAAATCTGGAGGCATCACATTACCAGACTTAAACTATACTACAAGGCTACAGTAACCAAAACAGCATGATATTGGTACAAAAATAGAGGCATAGACCAATGGAACAGAACAGAGCACCCAGATAGAAAACCATATACCTACAACAGACAATAACATACACTGGGGGAAAGAAGTCCTATTCAATAAATGGTGCTGGGCAAAATTAGATAGCCACATGCAGACGAATGAAACAATACCCCTACCTCTCACCACTCACAAAAATTAATTCAAGATGGATAAAAGACTTAGATCTAAGACATGAAACCATAAGAATTCTAGAGGAAAACATAGGAAAAACTCTTCTAGATACCAGCCTAGGCAAAGAATTTATGACTAAGACCCCAATGGCAATCATGGCAACAACAAAAATTAATAAATGGGATTTGATTAAACTAAAAAGCTTCTGCACAGCTAAGGAAACAATCAACAGAGGAAATAGACAACCTACAGAATGGGAGAAAATATTCTGAACCTACACATCCAATAAAGGGCTAATACCCAGAATTTACAAAGAACTCAAATGAATCAGTAAGAAAAAAAGTAAACAACCCTATTAAAAAAAGTGGGCAAAAGACATGAACAGAAGCTTCTCAAAAGAAGAAAGACAAATGGCCAATAAACATATGAAAAAATGCTCAACATCATTAATCATCAGGGAAATGCAAATTAAAACCATAATGGTATCACCTTACCCCAGTTAGAATGGCTTTTATTAAAAAGTCCAAAAACAATAGATGCTGGTGTGGATGCAGAGAGAAAGGAACACTTATACACTGTTGGTGGGACTGCAGATTATTATTAATACAACCTCTATGGAAAACAGTATGGAGATTCCTCAAAGAACTAAATGTACACCTACCATTCGATCTACTAATTCCACTAGTGGGTATTTACCTAACAGAAAAGAAGACTTTTCATCAAAAAGATACCTGCACTCAAATGTTTATTGCAGCACAATTCACAATTGCAAAGATGTGGAATCAACCTAAGTGCCCATCAATATACATGAGTGGATTAATAATGTGTTATATGTATACCATGGAGTACTACTCAGCCATAAAAAAGATGAATTAATACCTTTTGCAACAATCTGGATGGAACTGGAGAAAATTCTCCTAAGTGAAGTATCTCAAGAATGGAAAAGCCCAACACCACATGTACTCACTATTAAATTGGAACTAACCAATGAACACATGTGCAGAGGGAAGTAAAACTCAGTGGCAATCAATCAGGCGGAGGGGGAAAAGGGGAGGGACAAAAACCTACCTAATGGGTACTATGAACACTGGGTGACGGGCACACCTTTAGCCAGGACTGAAGCACTAGAAAAACAATCCATGTAACCTAAAACATTTGTACCCCCTTAATGTTTTGAAATTTAAAAAACCATTATCGTATGTATGCTGTTTTTTAAATGACAAAGCACAGGTATTTGGGTGAATCCTCTCACAACAAAGCAACAAGGTGGCATAAATCTATGTGTAGTAAAAGCAAATAAAATCTGGGGATTATAGGATTACTTCATCTTTGTGGTACCAGTTGCTTGAGAGAGCAACAGAAGGACAGAGAATGGGAGAAAAGAAAGCTACTGCCAACTGTATGTCTGTGGTGCCCAGTCTATCCATAATTACAATTGTTCAATCTATCATGCCATGCCTCTTTAATTATAATATAAATCTCTCAAAGATCCTTCAACATTCCATAAACCTTCAAAGTAAATCTCATGACTAAAAATAAATCAAAGTGAAAGATAAATCCCTGCTGAACATTAAAAATTCACCACCCCATTCCAAACCCACTATCTCTATTGAGAATCACTGTTGGAATATGCCTCCATGCTTTGGCTTTCAGTTAAGGTAGCACACGTATCAGAGGAAAGAGTATTTTGTCTAAAGTCAGAAACCTTATCACTCATTCCACAGCAGAATTATTATATAAATAATATAATGTTCCTTTTAAAAATAACATATTTTACTTACAACTCTCAACTCCATAAAGAACAAAATCTGAAACATAACCTATATAACTGTCCTTTACTTGCAACAGTGTCCATACACTCTTAATCACATTGATCTGTATTACCTTTCTAGTCACAAGATAGGAAGCCACAGAGCCAGTGAGACTATTCCATTTCTTGTCTAGAACTTAAGACTATTTGAAGCCATCCTCCTTACAAACTATAATTATCCATCAAGGTTCAGTACAGAAAACAAAAACTCTCAAGTATTTCAAGAAGGCATATATTACAGTAAATTAACGGTTTCAAAACTGGTAGCCATGCTGGAAAAGCAGTGGGGATACTTCTGGACTATTGATTTCAAGGAAAACCCCTATAACTGTGATCCAGGGGTGGAGAAGTGACTACTGCTGTCACCAATGATTCTGCCAGCAGTAATACCTCAAAGCCACAGAACTTGAAACTAGGTACAGGAACATGGAGCCCAGTTGCAGCAAGTATGACAGAACTAGACTGTCTGCCTTACCTAGGATAATACCCAGCACACACCACACAAACACACACACACATGTGCAGGCGCACATGCACGTATACACACAGCTACATAAGGAGTATTCATCACATAATTAGTACACATCATTTAGGATTCAGATTAAAAACCATATCCACAGTTAAGCCTGCCCTGTTCTCTCACAGTATGTTTTTTCTTGGTTATGTCCTCACAGCACTTGTAAAGATTATTTCAAATTTATTTGCTTTCCCACAGATATAATCTCTGTGGGAAAAGGGTCATATTGGTTTTATTAATTATTATAATGGTAATCAAAATGCTTTCTGGATGAACAGCATTAGTGTCACCTGAGAACATGTGAAAAATGCAAATTCTTGGCTTTACCACAAACCAGCTGAAACAGAAACTCTGGGGCTGGGGCTTAGCAATCAGTGTTTTAACAAGCCCTCCTAGTGATTCTGACTTACCACTAAAGGTAAGAACTACTGGATTATTATATCCCAGCATTGTGTAATACACAAGAGTGATGCTCAACAAATTTTCTTTAAATGTGTTTAATTAAGCCCACTGGAAATGGACTCTGAATTATCCTCACAAAAAAATGGCACAGTGACCAGGCCAGGTTTGCTAGTCTCCCAATAAAGGCTATATGGTACGGCTGATCTTAATTTTTCAAGAATCAGTGAAAAATTTTGCAAGAAATAGAGTCATAGTGAAAGAGTTCATTATATACAAAATGATTTTATTTAGCGACCAAAAATTTATTAACACCATTTTGCTTCTTTTGCAGCTTTAATTTTCAACATTATAACACTGACTAGCTCTTCTGGGTGACTAAATATCTTCACATGCCCATTGGCTAAAAATAATTTCTATGTAGGACCCGAGTAAAATTGCAAGCTACTGCTATAAGGAATGCATATTTATAATATGCTTATTTGCTCTTCTATAGAATTGTTTATAGAAATAGCATCACTGCAAACAAAAATTTACATATAATTCCTATGTCCTTCAGGTTGTTCTACCATTAATCTTCTGATGTCTAACAAAGTAAGAACTCTTAATGAACACTGTGCTACATTTCTTATATCAGATTGCTCTCCAATTTGAGTTACTTGATATTTTAGAATAAGGGATGCACTTGGAACTGAAGAACTTCCCACAATTTCTAAATTTTCATACAGCTTCTCTCCTGTAGGAGTTTGTGAGAGATTCGTATTGTATATAGTCTTTCCCATATTTGCTACATGTACAGGGGTTTTTTTCTAGTGTGAATACACTTATGTCAATTAAGGGATTTATTGTCTTCATGTGGTTTCTCTAGAGTAGAAACTCTGATAGACAAAAAGGTTTGCATCAATGCTAAAGGTCTTCCTATATTCACTACGTTCCTAAAACTTTTCTGCAATATAAATTTTCTGATGTTGAATCAGGGAGGAACTATGGCTCAAGTATTATGATAAATACTGCTTCATATAGTTTCTCTCCTGTATGCTTTCTCACATGTATAGTGATTCATATGGTCTAAAGGCTTTCCCACACTTACTGCACTACTGGGTTTCTCTCCATTATGTATTCTTTGATGGGCTGTAAGATTTGAGCCTTTGCTAAAAGCCTTCCCACATTCATTACATTTATATGGCTTTTCTCCAGTATGAATTCTCTGATGTACAGTAAGGTTTGAACTACAGCTGAATGTCTTCCCACATTTAATACATTCATAAGGTTTCTCTCCAGTATGAATTCTGTGATGTTGAAGCAGGGATGACCTATGACTGAAGGCTTTCCCACATATACTACATTCATAAGGTTTCAATCTAATGTGATTTCTCAAATGCATATTCAGTGATTCAGGCTGGTTGAAGGATTTCCTGCATTTCTGACATTCAAAGGGTTTTTCTTCAGTATGAATACTCTGATGTTGAATAAGAAATGAGAGGCTACTAAAGACTTTCAGACATTTGTTACATTCATATTGTTTCTCTATAGTGTGAGTTCTTTGATGTCGAGTAAGGTGTGAGCTACAGCAAAAAGCTTTCCCACATTCACTACATTCATAAGGTTTCTCCCCAGTATGAGTTTTCTGATGGTGAATGAGAGATGACCTATGAATGAAGGCCTTCCCGCATATACGACACTCATAGAGTTTTTCTTGAGTATGAATTCTCAGATGTTCAATGAGATGTGAAACACGACTAAAAGACTTTCCACAGTTCATACATTCATAGGGTTTCTCCCCAGTATGAGTGCTTTGATGATTAGTAAGTGATGAAACATGGCTAAACGCCTTCCCACATTCAATACACTTGTAAGGTTTCTCTCCACTATGGCTTATCTGATGTCGAGTAAGGGATGAGCCATGGCTGAAAGTCTTCCCACATTCACGACATTTATAGGGTTTCTCTCCCGTATGAATTCTCCAATGGCGATTAAGGATTGACTGTTTGCCAAACACTTTCCCACATTCACTGCATGTATAGATTTTCTCACTATTGTAAGTCCGGTGAAGGGTAAGAGATTTGCTCTGGCTGAGGGCTGCCCCACTTTCATTAGAATTCAAAAGTTTCTTTCCACCATTGATTTTATCATTTTTTTTTATAACTGATTTTTTTGGTAAGTTCTTCTTCAATATATCATATTTACATGATTTCCTTTCAGTAGAAATCCTCTGTGGTTCAGAAACAGTAGACTTTAAATGGAAGATGCTTCTAAATGTATTGGATTTGTACACACTTTCCCCAGTGGAACTTTCTGAAATGGTGAGGGTCACTGGTCTGAAATGTTCTACTTGACTTCCATGCTTCCTCTCCAACTTCTCTATGTATTCTGAATCCTTACTAAAATTTGAAAATTCACAGCTTTGTTTTACAGTTTTTTCTATTATTATTGTTTGCAGTGAATCTTCATCATAAATGTCCTTCTTTGTTGATAATTCCTTGTTTTCCCATCTTGATTCCCAATCTGAAATATATCAAGACAGCATAGTACTGCTTTTTTTTTTACTTCTTGAAAAGAAACTTCTATGGTGGAAATAAAATTGGATAAGAAATAAATCCCCAGAAAACACATGGCTCTGACAACCCATATATTCCAATGATTGTTGAACAATGTTCAAGCAGAGCACAGAAAATAGAGACAGCACACACAGCCAGGAATAGAGCATGATAAGGGAAATGGTTAAAATATAGGCAATCAGTATGTGAAAAAAATGAAGCTATCAGAAAGAAAATGTGGAAGGCATTCTGGATTCCAAGCCATCAATTTGTGCCTATACTCGTGAAAGATCACATTTTGTCTCATAGCCTTCTTCTCCAACATTCAATTAATCTCAGTTTCCTATCAGATCAATATACTTGAAATGCAGAATTGATACTGCTACATTAAAGTTACAATAACAAAAAAATAACCTAAATGCTCATTATGGCTTACAAAGACTTAGCTTTCTGTGTTTATGTAGATCCATGTGAAATTTTATGATCACTATTAGACATTAGAAATATTATTCCTAGAATTATTCTAATATGTTCCTTACTTCCTGTAATACTTTTATGTTCCTATTTGATCTATTAAACTTAGCTTTAGAGGGAAAGTGATTTTCCATCTAACTGACAGCTTTTCTTAGCCTAAAATCATCAGTATGTTTTTCCTTAAGTAGACTTAAGAAAGAATAATTTGCCTTATTGTGTCCTGAATAAAATAACAATTTGAATTATTATGATTCCAACTTTGATTAGATGCTATAAGAAATACAAATAATAATTTGGGATGGAGGAATGATTGTTTTGAAATCTAAGCTAAATATCCCTTAACTTCATTTACATTTGGGATCTCTGAAGATAGTATCCCTAAAATGCCTCCATACTCATTATAAGCATTTTTAACAAAGACCTCCTTTGCCTGATTCACCATAACTCACCTGGAAACACACCTTTTGACAGTTTTTTCTCCACTGTCCAGGGCTCTTTTCCATCCTCCAATAAAGTGATCACATATGGCTTGGTTATGGAAAGACCTGCTTATAGGAAGAATACAGAACTTGTTTAAGCTGTGGTCCTCAAGGATGAGAGGCCATCACAAGAGGGACCAAAGGAAGGGTTGAAGGATGTTCACTGAAATGGAACGATAAGCTTCAGGCAGGTTACAAAAGAGCTGCACATTTCCTTGGGAACATGGTATAGAAATTCAGCCATTTACTCTGGAGGATCTCTAGCAATTCAGAGTGGCAAAAGAAAGGTCTTCCCCGTTAGAGCAGAAGGGCAGATACCCTTACCTAGAGAGACCAGGTTCTCATAATTCTGGACCATCACATCCTTGTATAAATCCCTCTGAGCAGAATCTAGCCATCTCCATTCTTCATGAGAGAAGTCTATAGCCACATCACTAAATGTCACCTGAAACAGCAAATATATTTAAGCTCAATCAAGGCCCGGGCCTCTGTCATTGTACAAGGGGTAATATTACTCTTGGAAGAAATGGAACAAAATTCAGGAGTTGTAACTATGATCAGGAATCAGATCTCAGGTAAGTAACAACTGGATAATTATGTGCTTGGCATTATTATACAATACAGGCGAGAGACTAATATTAATATAAGAGATTTGCTTCAGGAGAGTTAATTTTGTCAAAGGGAATAGAATTATACAGATTTTTTAAAATCAGCATTCAACATTTGACAGCATATAGTCAAGTATTTAGTTATGTCTTTTATAGCTATAAGTGCTAGGTAAGTAATAAAAAATGAGGCTAAAATGGTTTTCTCTCTAATGGGACACTCAAGATGATCCACTAAGGTTCTAGGAAAAAAGAATGATCCAACGGGCTCAGAAAAAAGACATCTTTATTTTAAAGATAGACATACACTGCTATGGTTTGATTGTGTTCCCCAAAAAGCATGTGTTGGAAACTTAATACCACTGTAAAAGCATTAAGAGGTGAGACTTTTAAGAAGTGATTAGGCCAAGAGGGCTCTGCCCTCATTAGTGGATTAATGCCATTATCATGGGAGAGGTTCCTTATAAAAGGATGAGTGAGTCAGCCCCCTCTTCTCTGTCTGTCTCTATCTCCTCTCTTTGCCCTTCCACCATAGGATGACACAGCAAGAAGGCCCTTACCAGATGCCTGCCCCTGGATCTTGGACTTCTCAGCCTCCAGAACCATGAGAAACAAATTTCTATTTATAAATTACTCAGTCTGTGGTATTCTCTTATAGCAGCACAAATGGTCTAAGGCATACACATAACTGATTCACAAACAAAAAAGAAAAACTTATGATATATACTTAAACTTTGTATTGACAGTCATTCTATAATTAAAATAATTTGAGACCTTTTCATGAATGGTTTCATGCCACAGGTACTCCTTAATAGGACCTTAAAGTAAAGGGACAGAGTAAAAGAAAGGGCACATTTTAAGGCAAATATTCTAAGGAAATGCTCATAGATGTGCTTAGAAATTTCTTAACAGTACTAATTCACAATATTATTTAAAATAGCAAAACTTCAGAAAAAGTTTAAATGTTCAATAATAGCTTATTGGTTAGTCAAATTATAATATGTGCAAAATATATGCATTTAAAATGGCATTGTTACTATCTTTCATTTGTGACTTTGCTTGGCTGTGGTAAATTTTTTGCTCCAAGAGTTGTTGATTCAATATTGTATTACTTTATTTGGATATTTTGCATGTGTGCTCACCAGTGACACTGGTCTTTGGTTTTAAAGGGGAAATTACCTTTGTCTGGTGTTGGGGAAATAATTTTAAAAAATCAAATCTCCTGCCAATGCAGAAAATCCTCTCTACACACGTAGAAAAGAAAGAAAACAGTTTTATTATTGAATAAGCATTAAGTCAAACTGTGATACACTTCACAGGCAATCCACTAAGAGTACAAGGACAGAAAGAAATCTCATCATTTATAAAGCCAGGCAGATATAATCCATTACATACATGTTTTCAAAACAAACGATAATTTGTCCTCAATAAGAGGACTTGACAGCACAATTTACTACACACAATTCATCCTAAATTCACCTGGTAGTTGGAGTGGCCACTGTGTTAGTTAATTGCCTTTATCCCAAATAAAAATAACATTTCTCTTATCTTCATGACAAGCAGGTCATTACAACTTACAGCCAGGAGCCTAAGCTAAACTCCTGCATACACAGGGAGATAGGGGCACTATCTTCCCTGATGTTTGCATCTCAAAAAAATGGCTCCAAGACCCTTAAGACTTTGCTGACTAGTAAAACTGGCAAGAGGCATATTTAGCTTTTAAAAAGATCTTCATGAACCCCAAAGGGACAGGGAAAGGTTTTACAATTACAGGTTTTTCTCAGGGAAATACTCTATAAGAAAAGGGGGTTGGGGAGGGGGAGTTCTTCCCCTTTTGGCACCAGGGATAATTCTGTTTTTTAAACTTGTATTTATACTTATCCAAGTATTAGGGTTATGCTACCCTGATCAAAGGAACTGAAAATCTTTCAGTCTTTTCCTACTTTCCACAATGATTTTTAAATGATTAGCGTTTACAAATCTCACTTGATAAACCAAATAAAAAATTAATGCTATAAAAATGCATAAAACACTATATTTTATTCTATAAATGCAAAGATATTTCTTATTTTGTTCTAAACACATTATTAATGAATGTCACTGTATTAATGGCTTAAAGAGGAAAATCCACATAATGTCATCAATAGATACTCTCTTTATTTAGAGCAGGGTTTCTTAACCTTCACACTATTGACATTTTGGCCTGGATAATTGTTGTTGGGAGCTGTCCTGTGCACCATAGGATGTTTGGCAGCATTGCTGGCCTCTACCTACTAGAGATGCCAGGAGCAACATCCCACCCTTACCCTGACTGTAACAACCAAAAAACTCAAAATACCTCTGGACATTACCAAATGTCCCCAATGTGTAGGGTCAAAGGTGGCAAAATTGCCTCTGTTTGAGAATCGCCACTTTAGAAAAATTTGCACAGTTCCTTGAGAGACTCTTTTAGGCCTCTCTACCTATGCAAAAGGTGTTTTCTCAGTTCAATATAACTTCAATGCTACCTCCTCCTCTCTGGTACTATAGGCCACTAAAACCCAGCTCCAGCTTACTTCCCCAGGGATGCTTCTTTCTTCTCCTTCAATTGCCTGTGCAGCCTGTGGTGTTCCCTCATCTTTGTCCCCAAAAGAACTTAGAATATCTGTCCCAGCGCTTACTTTAATTTCTTAGGCTTTCTTACTTTTCTGCCAGTTCTACACTGCTCAATACAGTAGCCACTAGCTAATTTGGCTATATAAATTTAAATTAATTAAAATGTAAAAATAATACAATTAAATGAAATTTAAAATTCAGTTCCTTAGTTGCTCTAGCCACAGTTCAAGTACTCAAGTCACATGGGGCTGGTGCCTACCGTATTGGCCAGCACACGTGTAGAACATTTCCACCAAAGTAGAAAATTCTCTTAGACAATACTACACTAAATCATGAAGTCCTGTGTGTCAGTGTACGCCCAAATCCATGTACAGTTTTTCCTAACAGGTACTTCTTAAGTGTTTAGTAGATGAATCAATGAGTGATTTCGGCATTAGTTCATTTTAGCTTTTACTTTAAAAAAAATTTTTTTCAATTGTAATTATCTAATTTTCCCAGGAAAACAGACTCTGCCCAACATGCACATGTGCTACTCATGTCCTCTCCTGTGCAGGCTTCACTTGTACCCCATGATTCTGCTCCATCATTTTTTCATCATTCATTTTATTCACTCAGCAAGTATTTACCAGGCATCTATTTTGTGCCAGGTACCACTCTGGGTACTGAAGATATAATAGTCAACAAAAAAAGGAAAAATATTCCTCCCACCAGGAGGAGACAGACGAGCATACACATATACTAAACAGAGTATATCAGCTAGTGAGTGAGAAGTGCTATGTAAAATAACAAAGTACTGATGGAGGAGGGGAAGTCACAGGCAAGGGAAGGTGACTGTAATTTTAAATAGGTGTTCAGGGAAGGTTTGCTGAGAAAGGAACCATAGAGCAAAGATACGAAGGAGGGAAAAATGCAAGCTTGTGCATACCTAGGGGAAAAATATTCCAAGCAGATGGTACAGCAACTTCCAGGGCCTGGTGGCAGTGGCTGGAGCTCATAGGGACAAGGAGGCAGAGAAGAAAGGTGGGATCAGAGAGGTAATAGCCTAATTGTACAAAGCTTTATAGGTCACTGCAGAACTCTGATTTCTATTCTGAGTTAGGGCCACTGAAAAATTTTAAGTTGAGGAGTGACAGGCATTATACAACAGGATTGCTGTGACAGCTGTATTGAGAAGTGACTGAAGAGGGTTAAGGGCAGATGCAGGGAATCCAGCTAGGAGGCTACTGCAATGATCCGGGCGGCCTGGAGGGGGGTGGCAGTGATGGGGTAACTAATGGTCAGATTCTGTACATATTCTGTATATATTTTAGATATGTTAATAACTAGAGTATTTTAATGTGAGTTTTAAGTGAAAGGAAAGAATCAAGTACAACTCCAAACATCTCTTGACTTGAGCAACTGGAAGGATTGAGACCACATGATACAGCTTTGACAACCACAAAGCAAATAACCTAAAATTCCAAACTTGCATTTTGAGTTGTAATAAAAAAATTTTGGCTCAAGACTCTGGAAAGTGTTTTAGCAGAAAACTACAGAAAAGAGGAGCACTGAGAGAGAAGGACAGTACTTTGGGGCTTGCCTGTGGGCTACATCCTTTCCTATAATGAAAGGAACCATAGATCCAGTCCCACTTAGGACTTTCTTAGGTGGGAAGAGGCATGAGAAAAAAAGGAAACTCAAAGAGTCCTTATAAGAAAGTGTTTCAGGAAGATCTGGGGACAAATCAACTTACCTGAGACATTACTTTGCAATTTCCAATAGTCAACACAGTCCTCTTTCCAGGCTCTTGTTTTATAGATGGGCAGTGTGCTGAGAAGGCAATAGTAAGGGCAGGAAAAAGCAGTCATGAAAAATCAGGCTTATCTTGCAACTCTGTGACACACCATAATGGAGAAGCACACTAGTAATCGGGGTTACTAGTTTCCCCTTCCCTTTGAATCAAGAGGGTGTTTCTTGGCAGGAGCAACTAACCATATACCAGGTGCCACCCACGAGGAAAATCAACTCTTCTGTACATAAAAGACTCACAAAACAACAGTAATAATTTTAAATATCAGCTCGTTCAGTCTTCACCACTATGCATGGTGGGCATTCGTATTATCCCAAATTACTTTTTTAAATGATGACAAAACTTTGAAATTCGAAGACAATGAAACCATTTGTTGAAGGTTACACAACTGGAAGGTGTCAGTTTCATGGCTAGATAACAAAAACAATCCTAGATGGCATTTGCTCTGAGTAAGTACTACGCACACTCGCCCGTTTTGCTTTCACAACAGCTCTAAAAGGGCTTATAAGCGCCGTTGTTACTCCTCCTTTACAAAGCAGGACACAGAGGCCCGGAAAAGCCAAGGCCCTGGCCGAGAAGACACCGAGCGGTAGGCTCCGGGACCAGCCAGGTTCCGGCGGCCGCCCCCCGGGGACCCACACTTGGCGGATCCTCGGCGGGACCTCACTGGCACAGAAGCCCGGAGAGGGCACCTCTGCGTACCTGACGCGCTGGGTCGCTGGTGCGTGGACAACGGCTGCCGCCCTCGCGGGAACTACACTGCCCACAGTCCTTCTAGGTTTTAGGAACCTGCCGCCAGGCCCGAGACTAGGGTGGGACGAACCAGGAACGACGCCCACAACCGAGCAACATTTCCGACTCCTCCGCCTCCGGGACAAAAGTTAACTGGCACCGAGAACGGTCGCCCTCCGGAAGACCACACTTCCCTGGAGTCTCTGCGGCTGCTCAGACTTGGCGCCCAGGGAGAAAAACGGTCTCGGCTTTCTAAAAAATTATACCACCTGGAGCTTGGCGGGTGTCGACAGCACACGGTCTTCTGGTGAACTCTACTTCCGAGAACCAAGGGCTGCCCTCTACTTGCATTGTAAGGACAATGGCGCCTGGGCCACAAAACTACACTTCCCAGAAAATTATGCGGCCGCAACAAAGGTCTTCCGGGTCATTCGTGCGCTCACAAATTCGTTTTCCTCCCGGGACGTGGGCAGCCTTGCTGGTACCGTACAAGAACTGGCCTTTGCAAGGGAAAGGTCTCCTCTCGTCCAAAACCCTGCCGCCACGCTGTGCCCTGTGGCTGGACTGTCACTATAGTCCGCCAACCAAGGACATTTCCTGGAAATTCATGCGGACACTTCATATCTGTGACACTAATGACTGCCGTTCTGATGTGCGTTACACGCCATCGAAGGACTTGAAAATATTGAAGTCGAGTGAGCGCTCTGAGAGCAATGACCCTCATGCTGGGAAGCATCACTCCTCCCGTAACCATCAGAGCCGGACCGGGTTCTGTACCCAGAAGCGCTTCTTAGGTCTGACCTTGCCCAGCCCACCCAAAGGGGCGACAGACATCTACATGCTCAGGCCAGAGCAATCTACTGCTGGTGTACACTCGGGTCGTTTACTTTCTTTTTTAAATTTAAATAAATTTTAATTTATTTTACTTATTTTTTAAAATTATAAATAGGATGGTTATAAATTTTCTTGTACAAGTACTTACGTGCATGATATTCACTAGGCAGTGCTTCTACATTGGTATATCGTGTGAGTGTGGTATTTAATTCCTGTGGCAACCATAGTTTTATGAGATTGGGAATCATTTCATGTCTATTGGCCTTAGTATTTCTTTGAGAATTGCATGTCTTTTGGTCAGTGTTCTTTTAAATATTAAAATACAAGTGACATAGAAAAAATTGAAAAGGAGAGTGCGTGGAGACTAGGACATTAGGAATCCCCCCCCCCCCAATCCTGGGCTGATAATGAATTCAGTAACAGAATAAATGTTCTGCAATTTCGCACATAATGTGTCTGGGTATGAAATTCTCAAATTTTTTTCTGCTTGGGATTTGTTGAACAATGTGAATCTGAGAAGCGCCATCTTCCTGTGCTCAGCAAACTCTCTCTCTCTCTTTTGTCTATTATATATGCCTCTTCCCTATTTGTTCTTTCCCTTGTGAACTCCAATTAGCTGTAAGGCAGGTCTTGCCTTTCTATCCTCCAGGTGTCCTAAATCATCTGTGATTTCCATCTTTCAATCTCTGTGTTGCATTCTGGATAATTATTCTGATCTCCCATTCATAATTCCCTTTCCAGGAGATTTTTTTAAAATTTCAATTTATCAAAGATTTTTTAACATGGTAGGCATACTTGCTTCATAATATGTATCTGATAATACCAACAACTGAAGATTCAAAGATCCCTTTGAAAATTTATTTTTAAATTCTTCACTGTTTGCTTTGCTTCTTTTATTGATTATCTTTGTCACTCTGTCCTTGAAAAGAGATTTTATGGTGCTTCCTCAGGTCTTCACTTGAATGTATCAAAGGTATACAATATACCTATTAAAGAACTCACGATTTTCCTACCTTTTCACGCTCCCTAGTTTAGTGAAAGACCTCCATTCAAGAAGTTGAGATCAGAAATAACTTTTAGGCAACCTCTCAACATCTGTCTCCATCATACCCAATATCCAGCCATTCTCATGTCCAGCCCTGTGTATATCATACAATTTTCCTGAATACATCACCTCCAAAACTTTCATCAGCTGCATCACCAATGCATTAGTCAGAACTATTTTCTCTTGCCAGTATGATCCCCACAGACTCCTAACTAGTTCCCACACACCTCCTCTGTGCCTTTGGTCAGTTCTGTCTTTTGCACTAGTTCTCACAGCCATTCCAATGTTGTTTCAAACCTTCACCATTCTCCTAGTACCTGATGTTTCACCAGATCACACCTTCATACTCATGTAACAAGTGAGAAAACAAGTTTCCATAAATCTTTAACTAAAAAAATTCAAAATATAATAATATTAAGGTGTTTTTGTAATATAGGTCTATCAATGTGATGGAGGGAATTCTTTGGGAAGCTAACATTTCATTTAAATGGAAATAAAATTTACTGTTTCTTAGCATCAAAATAGATTGTAAATATTCACTTGCTAATGCTTATCAGTATTGAGATTATTCTTATTTCATAATTTAAAATGTCTTTACAAAGATGGCACTGACAATAATGCTGACATTACATGAGGATATGATTTAAATAGAATAATTAATCACTTAAGTGGCCTTTATAGAAGTCCATTAGATTTTTCTTTTGATATTTTACTTTTAATATGTCATTATATTATAATCACCTCCAATTGAAGGTTAAGTAGGAATTTCTT
Source organism: Daubentonia madagascariensis (assembly GCA_023783475.1). Taxonomy (NCBI): domain Eukaryota; kingdom Metazoa; phylum Chordata; class Mammalia; order Primates; family Daubentoniidae; genus Daubentonia; species Daubentonia madagascariensis. Next base: position 1,967,586 of record JAKFHU010001831.1, read on the forward strand.
AATTGCAGTTAAATGGATTTTAAAATATGGAAATTTCCTTTGCATTTGCAGCGAGGTCCAAAAATATCTGTTGGAAGTGTAGTTTTGCTTTGGAAATATATCTGATGCAAATTTGTGTGAGAATTTAGATCTCACTTCTTGTTTTAACTTTTGTCAACACAGAAAATGTATTAAAGAAGCTTGACCTTACTTATGATTCAAACAAGGTTAGTTTCTGTCTAAAAGACTTTAACACAATATATTTTGCATATATGTGCTGTTCTGCCTGGTTGTTTTAGGTTTGAATTCATTAGGAAACATCAAGTTTGAATCAAAAACTAGTTTTCAAAGGCTTTCAGCGTTCAAGAACAGTGGTTGAAGCAGATCTTTTCATTCAGAAAAAATTTAATATTGGCCCATAGTTTTAAAAATCACAATAAAACTTTACCTCTGCTAAGTCATTGTACTGTGCAATAGAGCAACTTGGGAGGTTTAGCTTTTATTTCTGTCAAAAATTCATGGAATAGATGATGATTACGTCCATCTAATCAAGTGAGTAAAATTACCCATTGACATTACTAGTTCACTAGTACATGGCAGATACAAAGTACCTGCTGTTGAATTACACAATGACCATAAGCTTTTAAATGCCTTACCTTTAGAAAAGTTTTATGAATTTACCCAACTTAGCGTTTTTCTGCTCCATGTAGGTAGTCCTCACTTTGCACTAAATATATACAAACTTTAGTTACCAATACAACTCCCCAATAACATGGTTGCAATTTCATATTAACTGTAATTGCAATAAGTATTATACAAATATTGCTGCTAGCTCTTCAGTCCACAAATCACTATGTAAATAACAGATATGCCTAATGATCAGTGGCCAATCATGTAATTTCTTTCAAAGTCTGTCACTGATTGGTCACGTGCACCAATCAGCACGTTTAGTTTACCCACAGCCAGCAAAGCATGTAACTATATTGCCTCTTTGTCTCACGGTAATAAACCCATGTGACATTTTTTTAAAATGCGTAATTGAAAGAGGCCAACAATGATAAAAATGCAGCAAAGAAACCAAAAGTCTAACAATGGAATTGAAATTCACTATTTTTGACCTGTTGTGATCTTTGAAATTTTTTTCCTAATATTTGTTTATGGTTATTTTCCCACTTTATAGTAGTTTTCTTACATATCTAGGCATGTCAGTATTCAGATGAATACTTCAGGGTGCCCTTTATAGATCTTAGAGGATCTTTCTCTTTTCAGCCCTCTCCCTTCTGATATTCTGTTCTACAAACTGCATAGGCCTTGGTTCTTTCTGTAATTCTAATTTCATCCCCTTACCTTAAGGAGAGTTCCAGGCTCCATCTAGGTTTCCCCTCCATGTAGTGTGACCTTGAAATTTTCTCTAGGCAGTTAAGATGGGGGCAATTGTAGGGTATACTTTGTATGTTTCTCATAATTTGGAGGTCACTCTCCTGCACTGCTTGAAGTACAATATTTTGAGACCATTGTTCCATGTATTTTGTGGGCTTTATAACTGTTTTAGTTAACAGTAAATCGGGTCCCTGTTATTTCATCTTGATCAGAAACAGAAGTCGTAAGTGGCATCTTTTTTTTTATGGTTTTGCTTTTTGCACATCTCTTTAATGTCTGCTTAATAGAAGATATCTGGAGTTTAATATTTGCTTCTTTATAATACAGTACATTAAGAAGTATATTAAGTAAATCAGTCTCATGTATATGTGTAACTGGACAAGAGAATGCTACTTTAATAGCCTTTTCAGATAACTATGGATATTTTCCTCAATACCACACCAATACTTGGTAAATGGGTTTTTTTTACAGTTTGGTTGTAATGTGGAATTTGAAATTATATTAATAAACTTGTGTTTTGTCACATTAAAATATATAGTTCTATTTTGCACTTTATTATTTCAGATTATTACAGGGGTACAAATGTTTTGGTTACATGGATTGCTTTTGTACTGCTGAGTCAAAAGGTTTTAAGTGTGCCCATCACCCAGATAGTGTACATTGTACCCATTAGGTATGATTTCACCCATCCCCTCCTACCCCCTCCCACCTGCACGATTTCCATTGAGTTTTACTTCTATCTGTGTACGAGTGCTGATTGGTTAGTTCTAATTTAATAGTGAGTACCTGTGGTGTTTGTTTTTCCATTCTTTAGATATTTCACTTATGAGAATAGTCTCCAGTTCCATCCAGATTGCTGCAAAAAGTATTAATTCATTCTTTTATGGCTAAGTAGTACTCCATGGTATACATATACCACATTTTATTAATCCATTCATGAGCTGATGGGCACTTAGGTTGATTCCACATCTTTGCAATTGTGAATTGTGCTGCAATAAACATTCTAGTGTAGGTGTCTTCTTGATAAAATGAATTTTTTTCCTTTGGGTAAATAACCAGTAGTGGGATCGCTGGGTCAAATGGTAGGTCTACTTTTAGCTCTTTGGGGAATCTCCATACTATTTTCCATAGAGGTTGCACTAGTTTGCAGTCTCACCAACAAGTAAGTGTATTTTCCAACCTCTATTTTCCATAGAGGTTGCACTAGTTTGCAGTCTCACCAACAAGTAAGTGTAAGTGTTCCTATCTCTCTGCATCCATGCCAGCATCTATTGTTTTGGGACTTTTTGATAGAAGCTGTTGTCACTGGGGTTAGATGATATGGATGGTTTTGTATCTGGGTTCTCTGTTCTGTTCCATAGGTTTATGTCTCTATTTCTGTGCCAGCACCATGCTCTTTGGGTTACTATAGCCTTGTAGAATAGCTTAAAGTCTGGTAAAGTGATGCCTTCAGATTTGTTGCTTTGGCTATTTGGGTTCTTTTCTGGTTCCAAATGAAGCATAGAATTATTTTTATCTACTTTTGGCTGCATCTATACTTTTATAGACATCAGATCTTATCACTATTTCTGCCTATGGCCTTGCATTATTTTAATATAGGTGGTTTCAGTAAGACTGGACTCCTAAGAGTTTTTAAGTCTCAAGCTTGTCCACCTTCAGCCTCCAGCAATTTAATTACTCTTTATTTGTTCTAGTAGTTGTTGACTCCAGAGGCCTTTACTCCTCATAATCTGAGTCTCCATGTTTGCCTCTCTCCAGTTTGGGGAGCATGCTTTGCCCCATGACACTAATTCTCTGATGGACCTAAGAAGTTATTGATTTTCAGTTTGTTCAACTTTTGTTGTTGTGAGGATGGAAATAATGAGCTCTTTACATGTTGGAGTGAAAACCACATGTCAAGATACAGATAGATATTGCATGTCTTGAGTTGTTCTAAATATATAGACATTATATACATTTAATATTTAGTATTTCTCATCAAGTTCCCTTTCCCATACTTTTGTCAACAAATGTAGGATAGTTATAAAAGTTATTTAGCATATTTGCCCACTAATTTCATCATGTTTACCATTTTTGTGCTTGCGTCTACCAATTCACTCTTTCCTAGTTAAGGGATTTTTGTATTTCCACTTCTTTGCGTACACAGTAATAATTTACTGGATACCAGACACAGAATTTTACATTGTTGAATGTCGCATTTGTATGTTTCCCTTTAAATAATGTTGGGCATCCAATAAAATTACTTGGCAACAGTTTTTCCTCTTGCTTTTAAATTTTTTCAGTGTGGGGCCAGAGCTACCTTTAGTCTGTTTAATCAGCCCCACTATTTAGGTGATAACCTTTCTGAGGACCCTTCTATCTGGTGTTTTATATACTAACATGTGTTCCACTCAGGCAGGTGAAAACACAGTTCCCAGCCCTGTATGAGCTCAAATAATTGTTTGGGATACTGCTTTCTAGTGGTTCCTTTCCAAACCTCAGGTAGTTTCTGGTCGTAATTGTGCAAATCAGGACTTAGCCAAATATTTATGGGTGTTTCTACAAATCTTTGCTTCTCTCCTTTCCTCTACTGTCCCACCTAAGTTCTACCCACTGTGGCCTCCATGTATCCTTATTTTTCTCCTACATTGTAAGTGGGAACAATTGTAGGGCTCATGCCCTTTGTATCTTTTCTCTGTGGAACCCGAGTCCTGCACTGTCCTATGCCTGAAAACTGTGTGATTGTTTTCATATATTTTGTCTGGTTTTCTTCTTGTTGAAGGCAAGAGAAAATTTTGGTCATTTCATTATATCATGGCCTGAGATAGAAATCAGGCTAATTCGTAATTTATTAATTGGTTTATAATCAATTCTATCAATATTTACTTAGATTCTCAAATTGTCCAGGAACAAGATCTTCAAAATCTTTATTCACACATGACATGCTTCATTTCTAAATTGAGCCAACAAGATCTATTCAATGAATTTTGGCTTTGGAAGAGCTAACAGCAAAAGTCCCTAAAAGGGGCTTTTATGTTTCTCCAGCTATATGACCAGAACCAACTGTCTAGCCATTTATGCTAGGTGAGAGCTGTCTTAGTCTGTTCACACTGCTATAACAAAATACCATAAACCGGGCAGTTTATAAAAACGGAAATTTATTTCTCACAGTTCTGGAGGCTACAAAATCCAAGATCAAGATGCCAGCAAATTCAATTTCTGGTGAGGGCAGCTTTCTGGTTCCTAGATGGCACGCTCTAGCTGTGTTCCCACATGGTGGAAGGGGCAAGGCAGTTCTCTGGGGCCTTTTATTAATATAAGGGCACTCATCCCAATCATGAGCCCTCATGAACTCCAAAAGGCCCCACACCTCCTACAACTATCACACTGGTGATGAGGTTTTAACATACGAATTTCGGATGGAAATAAACATTCAGACCATAGCAAAAGCCATCAGTAAACTCATCAGCCCTTGTGGCTACCAGGGGAGTTTCAGATTTTTAAAGAGCTCATCATAAATCCCACTGATTTATCTTGACCAATGGTTAAATCCAGATACCCAGCAATCTCCAGAGGTAAGACTAGAACTATTCTAGGCCACTTGAAAGTTAATTCTATCTTACATTATATGACAGCAAAAAATACAAAAAAAATTGTGGATGATGCTAAGTTTAGAGATTAAATATCTATATCAGAAAAGAAATGTCTCAAATCAATGACAGATTCAACCTTAGAAACTAGAAAAAGGACAACGGGAACCCAAAACAAGAATGAAATAATAAAGATCAAACAGAAATTAATGAAATGGAAAACAGAATAACAATAGAGAAAAACCAATGAAACCGGTAACTGATTCTTGGAGAAGATCAACAAAACAGATCCGTCTCTAACCAGACTGACAAGAAAAAATGAGAAAGCAAAAATGACCAGGGTTAGGTATAGATGAAGTGACATCACTAGATTCTACAGATTTAAAAGGATAACAAAGAATTATATGAATGAATTTATGCCAATAAATTTCATAATTGCCAATTTGAAAGCAAAGAAATGAAACTGAACTCATTTACAGACAACATGAATGTTAATGGAGAAAATCCCATGGAATCTACAAACAAAACAAAAAACTAGAATAAATAAATTTATAAAATTTACAGAGTAGAAAATGAATGTTTTTATAAAAATTGTACTTGTATATATACTAGCAATGATTTGGAATTGAAATTTTAAAAAAATACTTTTTACAAGAACAAAAACATATAATACAGGTGGAGACCAAGTAAGATGTGCAAGATGCACACATTGAAAACTGCAAGACTGCTGAGGAAAAGGAGGTCTGAACACAGGGAGAGAAGCGCCACGTTCACGAACTGTGACACTCGATACCATTAACATGTTAATTCCCTTCAGATTTATATATATTTTTTTCCAATGGAATCCCAATCAAAATTCCACCATGCTTTTATTAGAAAATGACAAGTGAATTCTAAAAATCATAAAGAAATGCAAAGAACTTAGAATAGCCAAACAAAATTTTAAAAGAACAAAGTTAAAGGACTACATTACCTGATTTCAAGACATATTATAAAATCACGTTAAGACAGACGTAATTTTAAGATATCAGAAAAAGTATAGATTAAGAAAGTCCAGGAAAGACCCACACATATAAGATCAAGTGATTTTTACGAAAGGTGCACAGGCAATTCAGTAAAGACAGTGCTTTCAACCAGTGCTGTTGGAGCAACTGGATATCTATAATAAAACAAAAAAAACAAAACAAAACAAAAAAAACCCAAAGCTCTGACGCCAAACCTCACACAGTATACAAAATGTAAGAACTCAAAATGGATTATAAATCTAAAAGTATGAAACCTCCATTAAGTGACACACGAGAGAATGTTTTTTGTCTTGGCAAATACTTCTTAAATACACACCAGAAACGTGAAATAATACAATCAAATTTATCAACAGTAAAAATTTCTGCTGTAGGAAAGACTCTATTAAGAGGATTGGAAAAAGCAAGTCACAGGCTAGAAGACTATATTGGCAAACCACATTTCTAATGAAGGACTTTATTAATAACCCTCAAAACTCAAAACTCAACAATAAAGAAAAAATTTTTAAACGGGCAAAAGACTTGAACAGACACTTAACCAAAGAAGATAGAGTGATGGTAGTAGTACAACTAAAATTTCTAAACATTGGTCATTAGGGAGATACAAAATAAAACCACTTAAATAAACGAAAACCACTACACACCTAATGAGAATGGTAAAAATTAAAAAGATTGACCATACTAAGTGTTGGTGAGGATATGGAATAACTGAAATTCTCATAACACTGTGGGAGGGAATGTGAAATGACATAACCACTATGGAATACAGTTTGTCAGTTTGTAAAAAGATAAACATCCACTTACCCTTTGACTTGGTGTACTTATGCTTTTTATTTTCTGTATTTTATGATGACATCTTAAAAAGCTTGCTGGCCCAGGACAGACTTCCCCTCCCAGAGCTAGCCCTTTCTTAGAGATAGCAAAGGGTTTGAGCAGGATCACATGTCTCATATACAAACAAACCAGTCCTGAGTCTATAGCCCCAACTACCTTTTTATCTAATTCTCACACACCAAGTCAGTATTTTCCCTGTCCTAAGGCATCCCAGGATCAGGTACCAGGTAATTAGAGACAAACCCTATAACCCAACGCCCACTGGAATTATTCAAACTAGCTGATCATAAAGTATTTGCTCTGCCCTGCCTTGCCTTCTCCATGGAAACCCCAATAATGACTGTGGCCTATGCCTTTCCCTTGCTCCTCTCCGGCTCCTGACCAACATTGGTGCCTCCACGTAGCCCTGTGCAGCATTGTGTGCCCCTTCTCTTGGGAAATGTAAGTAATAAATTTTCTTTGTACAGCATTGGCCTGTGTCATCACTCAGTCACTACCATAAGTTTTAATAAAATCCCCTGGGTAGAACTGAGACACTTGGGTCTTCTACTCATAGGTATTAACCCAAGAGAAAGACTAATATTAATATGTGAATGTTCATAGCAGCTTTATTTGCAATAGCCCCAAACTGGAAGCAATCCAAATGTCCTTTAACAGATGATAGAAAAACAAATTGTGGAATGTCTGTACAAGAGAATACTAGTCTGTAATAAAACAATGAAGTACTCATACATGTCATGTGGAGGAACCTCAAAATAATTATGCTGCATGAAAAAAAAAAGAGTAAACATTTTGTTATTCCATCTATATAAAATTTTAGAAAAGGAAAATAAGTTTATAGTGAAAGACAGCAAATCAATGGTCATGGGGATGGGTAGCCAAAGATGTAGGGAGAGAGGGATTTTAAAGGGGAGTGCAGAACTTTGGGGATGATGAATCTGTTCATTATCATGATTATGGTGATGGTTTCATGGGTATTATATTAATACATTAGATAAAACATCACATTTTACATCTTAAATATGCACAGTTTACTGCATGTCAATTATACCCCAATAGACACATAGAGCTTCAAAAAAATGGCTCCACATAAAAATCTAGATCTCTTGCTTCTCTTGAAAAGCCAGAAGTTTTGCAAACATATACTGAATCCATCATTACTATCCTCATCCTTTGGAAAGGAAAGCCCTACTTCAATGGAAGCAAAGACTAGCGAGCAATAAAGTTTTTTGTGAGTCACAAAAGTCTCATGCCTAGACTATAATCTCTCTCCTATCTCCATTTTCTTGCCTGCATAAAAATGGCCTTGGAGCAATCAGCCCAAATAGCCTCAGCAATCCAGAAAACATTTAGATTATTTGCTCTGTCAGTGAGTTTGTCTGTAGGAGTGGTTAAATCTGAAAGTCCTGAGAATATCTGTATACCCTCATCCCTCACAGCTATAGTGACCAGAATATTTCTGGAAGTATGTTTAGATGGGGAATACATCCTCTAGTTTGCTGCCCCCAACTGTTAGTCACAGCCAGTGTGTGAATGTAATTATGGTGGCTTCAATGGCCTCAGACCACTCATGATTTCCTCCAGGGAGGGGGACACAGTACAGAGGTCTGCCTTTACTGAGCACACTGGGCAACCTGATAGACATCTGCTGGCTGGTAGAGGTGAAATGGCTTTTGCCAAGGTACTGGCAGTAATATAACTCAGGCAAGGGTCCTGGACAGGACAGAAAGTGCAATACAGCTCCTGCAAGCTTCCCACCTACCTGGCACTCACAAAGAATCTCTGCAGTATGGATGTCCAGATGTGAGATTCAACTTTTGCCTGATGGCTACATCACAAAGGCTACTCTCAGAGCTTCTCTCTGGTGTCACTCATTATGTTGACTGGCAGATAACACACTAAGGCCTTTCTCCAGGGTAAACTTTCTGGTACTAAATGGGAGAAGGCCATTGGCTTAAGGCTTTTCTCCAACATGATTTCTTCGATGTTTAATGAGGCTGGACTTGTGGCTAAATAATTTCCTACATTCACTGCACTCATAAGGCCTTTCTCCAGTATGGACTCTCTGGTGTTGAACAAGCGTAGATTTAAGGCTGAAAGCTTTCCCGCATTCACTGCACTCATAAGGCCTTTCACCAGTGTGGACTCTCTGGTGTAAAATGAGGCTGGATCTTTGGCTAAAAGGTTTCCCACATTGAGTGCATTTATACGGCCTTTCACCAGTGTGAACTCTCTGATGTGCAATAAGGCCAGAGCTTTGGCTAAAGAACTTCCCACATTCAGCGCACTTATAAGGCCTTTCTCCAGTGTGGATTCTCTGATGCCGAACAAGTGTGATTTTGCGGCTAAAGAATTTCCCACATTCACTGCATTTATAAGGCTTTGCCCCAGTGTGAATTCTCTGGTGTTCAATAAGGCCAGAGCTTTGTCTAAAGGTTTTCCCACATTCACTGCATTCATAAGGCCTTTCTCTAGTGTGGATTTTCTGGTGCTGAACAAGTCTGCATTTCTGACTAAAGGCTTTACCACATTCAGTACACTCATGAGACCTTTCTCCAGTGTGAATTCTCTGGTGTTGGACAAGTCTGTGTTTGTAGCTGAAGGCTTTCCCACATTCACTGCATTCATAAGGCCTTGCTGAGATATGAACTCTACGGTGTATAGTAAGGTTGGAGTAATGGTTAAAGAATTTCCCACATTCACTGCATTCATAAGGCCTTGCTCCACTGTGAACTCTCTGGTGTACAATAAGGCTGGAGTTATGACTAAACAATTTTCCACATTCACTACACTCATAAGGTCTTTCTCCAGTATGGACTCTCTGGTGCTGAACAAGTATGTGTTTGCTGCTGTAGGCTTTCCCACATTTGCTGCACTCATAAGGCCTTTCTCCAGTGTGAAGTTTTTTATGCCGAATAAGGTGGGTGCTTTTGCTGTAGGCTTTTCCACATTCACTGCACCCATAAGGCGTTACACCCATGTGAACTCTCTGGTGTACAATAAGGCTAGAGTTACGGCTAAATAATTTTCCACATTCATGGCACTCATAAGGTCTTTCTCCACTGTGGACTCTCTGGTGCTCATGAAGCCTATTTTTGTGGCTAAAGGCTTTCCCACATTCACTGCACGTGTAATACCCTTCTGCAATGTGAAAGGCCTCCTTGCACTGAGTACTTCTGGGTGAGTTTTCCTTGCTGTAAATGGTCTGTTGCTGGAGAAGAACTGAGTTGGGCAGGAGGTCCTTCCCACTGTCGCCACATGTGAAGGGATTCTCTGACATGTGGACTCTGCAATTCTTAACTAACAAAGCCCTATCTTCATCCCTTCTGAAGTAGTTCTCTTCAGTGTGCTGCTTCTGATGCTGGAGGATGTTCGTGCTAAACCAGAATTGTCTTCCATTTGTTCCACATGTGTGTGGTTTGTGCCTGGAATGTATTCCCTGATGCTCAGCCACGAGCAAAACATCTTTCATAACTGGGCCACAAATCCCACCAGGGTAGGCTTTTTGGGTGGCCAGACCTGCCTTGGGAGCCCTGACCTGTGACACGCCTTGAGAAGGTGCTTCTTCATTCTCCACTCGAAACCAACAACCTGAAAGCAGAGAAATGTTGTTGAAGTATATGTACACTTTGATACGAGGGGCAGCCCCATCACAATGTATGTCTTACGAATCCAGGAGTGAGTACATGAGACTCTTGGGAGGATAAGGGGGCTGAAGTTAGAGTGACAGAAAGTCTGCTGTACTGAGCCTGGCAACATCATACAATGGGGAGGTCGCCTGTGGGGCAAGGACACAGTGATAGAATGCAGCACAGGAAGGAAAGGCTGCATCTCCAACTCGCTTCTCTGCAAACAGCTTTCAGCAGGTGCTTTCTGCTGGTGACACAGAAGCACTGAACAGAAAGGAGTGTCCAGACCCAGGAAAACCAACTGCAACTGAGTAGCTGTTCAAAGACTATTTAGGCTATGTGCACATCTCACAACACATTATGTGTAGCTCAATGCTGGAAAACACTACAGAGGGAGCTATAGAGAGGAATGGGTGAGAACTGCAAGCCAGAGGGGTGGTGCCAGCCCTGGCCAGAAGTCAGAGCAGGAATGACAAGTGGGAAAAATGTCAAAAATGAGACCGAAAGACAGAAATGAGTTAAGGCCCCTGTCCTTGGTACAAAAACAATGGTAGGCACTGGAAAGGTTTCTGGCATAATGAGAATTCGGCCCTTACTTCAAGCCATCCCTCACTTCCCACTTACCAGAGCCAGTCCCCCTCTGGGGTCCTCTTGCCATAGCTGGAGTCATGTCTGCCCTGTCAGGCTCCCAAGTCTCTTCCCCTAGCCCCAGGTGGACAACTACATGAATTTGGGAAGACCCAAGTCCTAAGGGAAAGGCAAGGCAGGTGAGTGGACAGCAGTAGCACAGGGTAACCCACCCCATGACAGACCTCAGGAAAGAAAACTAGTATTACAAAAAGAGCCTCAGAGGAACATCTTATAGGAACAGCCCAGTGGTCCCTGCAAGTAGTAACCATGTGGTACCTGCAATTCCTAGCATTGTGAGGCACAAGGAAACACCAGCTGCAGGGAAAGGGGCAGGATTGGGGGCAGAGAGCAACAATGATTCTGGACAGTCACTCTGCCAGGGTGAGGACAAGCCTGGTGGGATTCACTGGTTTCACTGCAAGATGCCTGGTCCCCATATTCTCCCCTACAAGGCTTCAGGGTACCAGGTGGTGGGGCTGCCTGGAGAGAGGACAGGGAATGTACTCAGCCCAGCCCTGGCACCCATAGCACCTTCGCAAGAAAACCTAGGAAGGAAGCAATGTCCATAGCCAGGCTGTGGTAAGTAAAGAGCAGCCCATAGAAAAAAGGGGAAGGGAAGAGCCCAGCCAGGATGCTGGGTGAGTGTGAGGGACTTACCCAGGGAAGCCACAAGTGCAAAGTTCTCCAGCATCACGTCGCGGTACAGGAGTCTCTGAGTCTCATCAAGAAGCTTCCACTCCTCCCATGAAAAGTCCACAGCCACATCCTCAAAGGTCACACTGCCCTATCATGATGGGGAACGCAGTGTCCCTGAGCAGCCTCTCTCCCCAGGACCTTCGCTCTACCCCTTGTCCCCCAAAATATCCCCCCCCTTCTCTCCCTCCTCCCCAGGTCACCTCACAGGAGATATCAAGCCAAATGCTGCTGCTTCCCCCTCTCTCCTCATGGTCCTACTGATCACCACATTGGCCCACATCAACTATAGGCATGTGTGCAAATAAATGCCATCTAAGCTCTGGGCCTGGCACAAAGGGCCCTACCCCTTCTCCTGCCAGCAAATCCCTTGGTCATGCCTCCTAGACCATGCCTTCCAACACAAGCCAACATGGGCTTGGCTTTTTCCTTACGTTCCTAGGACCAAGTCCCTGGGACCATCAGTTCACTCTCTGTCCCTTGAGCACATCAGCCTGTAGACCATTCCTCCCTCACATTTCTGAACTTCCACTGTCACCACCAACCCCCTGGCCCACACCATAAACATCTGACATCTCCACATTCCATTCTGCACGTGGCATCCAGACAGTGCTTGGGAAATGCAATCAAGACTCCATCCTGCCTCAGACTTCTGACAGCCCACAAGACCACGGGAGCCCCAGTCCTGTTTGCTGTTGTCATTGTTGTTTTGAGACAGAGTCTTGCTCTGTCGCCCAGGCTAGAATGCAGCTCCAACTCCGGGGCTCACGTGATCCTCCTGCCTCAGCCTCCTGAGTAGCTGGGACTACAGGCACATGCCATCTTGCCTGGTAATTTTTCTATTTTCTTGTAGAGACAGGGTCTCACTCTTGTTCAGGCTGGTCTCAAATGCCTGACCTCAAGCAATCCTCCCGCCTCAGCCTCCCAGAGTGCTAGCATTACAGGCGTGCACCAACGCACCTGACCTCCAGTCCTGTTTTAAAGACTGTCTACTTTGCCCTGCTCCTTACTTCAATCTCAGCCACCCAGAACCATGTGCAGGTGTCAGACACCTTTAGCCCCTTCCTACTGCTGGATTACACACACTGTCCTCTCACCCATTTCAGCCATCCTCTTTTCAACAAAGCCTCATTCAATGCCCAACCCCACTGGTCCCCTGGCCCTCACTGACTCTCTCATTTGCCCCTGAGCTTATCCACCAGCCTGATGCAGCTCTCCAGGCCCCACCAAGGATCACCACAAAAGCCTGGTGAGCCTCCAGAGGGGTGAATAAGTGCAGGCCCTAACCTTACTGTCATCTCACCTTCATTGCTGCTGTGCTTCCAAATCCATCTCATGGCTGTTCCCCCTTTGAAGCCTTGGAATGGAAGCCACCTCCCCACCACAGCCACTACTCTCTGTCTTTGTGACACACATCAACCTCATTCAGGTGCCCAAGAGAAAGAAACCCAGTCCTCCAATCTGACCCTCCCCCCTTCCTTGCCCCCAATAACACTGTCACCATGACCTGAAGACTCCTTCTCCTAAATGTGACTCACAGCTCTACCCCGATACCATTTGGATGTAGTTTGTCCCTGCCAAAACTCATGTTGAAGTTTAATTGCCAGCGCGGCAGTGTCAGGAGGTGGGACTTAATGGGAAGTGTTTGGGTCCTGGGGGCTCTGCCCCCATGCATGAGCTGCTTGGTATCATTCTCTCTAAAGTGAGTTCTTGCTCTCATTCTTAGTCTGGCAAGAACGGATTCGTTCCCACGAGAGCGGGCTGTTATAAAGTGAGAACCCCTTTGTGTTTGGCCCCTTTGCACATGCCCACCTCCCCTTTGACCTTCCATGTTACAATGCAGCAGGAAAGCCCTTGCCAGAAGCCAGCGCCATTCCCTTTAACTTCCCAGCTGGCAGAATTATGACCTAAATAAACCTCTTTTCTTCATAAATTACCCAGTCTCAGGTATTCTGTTACAACAACATAAAATGGACAAAGACAACCCCAATCTACAAACAGGCCACCAATTTGTGGTATCCTGGACTTGAGCCCCTCCCCTGAACTCCAGACCTGTGTATCCAGCTGTCCACTCAAGGCATCCACTCAGGGGTATTTATTAGAACTCAACTGAAATATTCTAATAACAAATCCTAACTCCTGATATTCCCTCTGAAAATTACTCCTACAACCGACTTCCCCATTTCAGGTGGCATCTCCTTCTACAAAGGCCAAAAATTTTGGAGTTATCACGGACTTCTCCCCTTCTAACTTCCACATCAGAAAGTCTAACTGGATCTACTTTAAAAACAAATCCAGAAACCATATTTTTCTCCCATATCCATAGCCACCACCCTGGACCAGCCATCACCAATACTCATCTAGACTATTGCAGGAGCCTCTTCCCTCACTCCTAATGTCTGTTTACCACTCTGCAGCCACAGGAAGTTTGTTAAGACCTGATTCAGATAACTGCCCCCTACTCTACTCCAAACCTTCCGTGGCTCCTAATACCTTCAGAATGAAGGCACAGTTCCTCCACCTGCCATTGTAGGCCTGACTCCTGCATCCCTGCTCTCTGGTCCCACAAAACAAAACAGAGACCTATAACACCTGCCTGACAACTCAGTCTCACCTCTAAGCATTGGCACATGCCAATCCCTGTGCCTGTAATATCTTCTACAGGACATCCCACTGGTGGCCAGAAACTGGGCCCACTCCATGTAACCCCAGCCTGGATTCATGACCCTGAGTCTGGTGAGACCCCAGAGACCCCACACCCAAAGGCTAGGAGAGTGGCAGGTACAGGGTCCTGCCACATCCTGGAGACCATGTGACTGGAACATGGGAAGGCTGAGGGCCTGAAACACCCTCTACTCACCTGTGCATGACTCATAAGTCCTTCTGAAGCCATGGAAACCTGTGGGAAGAGTGAGACGGTGAGTGAAGGGCACCTATGGTGGGGTCCCAAGGGCCAGAGGTGACCTCCAGCTGACTGTCTTAACTTCTGGGCTTCAGTCCTTAGTGCTGCCTCTTACGAGCTGTGTGACCTTGAACAAGGATTCAACCTTCCTGTGCCTCAGTGTCATCTGTAAAATGGGCATAAGAATAGTACAAAGCTCATAGGGCTGGTGTTGGTATCAAATGCATTAGTACGTGTCAAGTGCTAAGTGTGGGCTATTACTGTTCACAGAATTACGGCTGCTGTCAATGTTTTCAGTACAAATGATGTGATGGGTTTTTGAAACTTTAGATGTGTGTTATACTTACCTTGTAAGTATTTACAAGAATGTAATATTTACAACTTTTTAGTATCTTAATATACTGCCTTGTGGTATATTAAGGTGTGAACTAAATATTAAGTGCTTGTATAAAGTTAACTTATTAAATTCACACATTTCAATGTTTAATTGTCTACCTGTATGTACACATTTAGAGAAATACTGATCTCTTAATGTTCAAATGAGTGGTTGTTTCATAAATTCACAAGTTAAAAATGGGGAAGTGGGGGGCAACTGTGCAGGCCAGGTACATGCTAGTTCTCTATCCTTAAAAACCCACCTGTAATTGTTTCACTTCTCCCCAGTCTATTGCCACTGCTCTGGTCTAGCAGTAACTCTCCTGGAGTCTGTTGCATTAGCTTCCTCAAGGTCTCCCCATCTCCCCTCTCACAAACCCTCCTTCCCTCCCAGCCCCATCTGTTCTCTGAGCAGTCTTTGGGAATCTTTTAAAATCCTAGCCTCTCTGTCTACAACCCTCCATGGCTACCAGCACCCTCAGAATGAAATCCTAGCGGCTCAGGCAGCTGCCATTCCACACACAGCTCATCCGCTCACAATGTTTCCCAAAGATTGGAGACAGATTCCAGGTTTTCCAAATGCTCCTCAATCGCACCTCCAAGCCGCTGCACACGCTGCTCTCTCTGTAAGAAACACTCTTCCACTCCTCATCACGCTGGGTGTCAAATGGGGACCCCACCCAGGAACGCACCAATGTCCGGAACAGAGGAGCACGGCTGAGGTGACCT
The DNA here is from genome assembly GCA_023783475.1 of Daubentonia madagascariensis. Lineage (NCBI taxonomy): Eukaryota > Metazoa > Chordata > Mammalia > Primates > Daubentoniidae > Daubentonia > Daubentonia madagascariensis. The sequence continues at coordinate 1,983,328 of JAKFHU010001831.1, forward strand.
GGGAAGGTGCCCTTCATTCGGGGGCTTCAGGATTTGGAGGCGCGGGTCCGGACAGGGGAGGACCTAGGGCACGCAGCATCAACCTACGCTGCGTCCATCAGAACAGCCGCCACCATGAGACCCAGTGGTGGAGCGGAGCCCGGAGATGCAGGAAATCGAGCCATACCCAATCCCAGCCCTTCCCCGGCGCCGAGTCAACCCAGGCGGCGCCCCAACCCCACCCCCAAGCCACAGACCCGCCTCTGCGCATTGTGGACGTTTGCCATCACGCATTTTCCACTCATGTTACCTTGGGCCTCACCAAGAGTTCAGAATCTGACCGGGGGGGCCAACCCAAGAGACACCAAAGCGACGGCCGCCTGGAAAACGCCGGAAATCCCGCCTCGACGCGCTCGCAAGGTACGAAAGCGGCCCTCTCCTCGGCCTTCATTGGCCCAGCGCCGCAGACGCTCTGCACGGAGGCTTCTGGGTAACGAAGTTCCCAGCGGGCGCCGGCGCCAGACTCTGGGGCGCAGGCGCACCGTCCAAGAGGTCCCGCAAGGGGCGCTGGGAAGGGGGACCCGAAGTTCCGAGGGTCTGCCCACTTTTGGCTCCTGTTAGAGGGGACGCGCCGAGATTCCGCAATCACAGAAAAGCTTAGGAACACATTATTTCAGATGCTTCCCAAAGCTGCAAAAGCAAAAGACACGAAACCATGTCAGTCCGACACAAAAGGTGTGTCAACCTAGTATCTAGAAGCTAATAAATATTATTTTATTTCTCTTCAAATATATGTGGACTTAAACTTTAGAGTCAATTTTGTGGGCTCAAGTGTTTGGACGCTGACAAGAGAGAAAACAACTTCAGATAGTCATGACAGGGAAGACTAGGGGAGGATGCTGGGTGACCTGAGCAGGCAGAGCAGTGTGAAGCTCTGCTGCGGGTTCCCAGAGGAAACATCCCTGTTTGTGTAGTCAGGGACTGTGTGAGACTCAGCAAGCAACACTATTTTATCCAGATAGTATGTCTTCCTCTGTACCCTGAGATATATTCAATTACATTTTAGGAATTTAACATCTAAAAAGGAGAGCCACTTACTAAGCACCATATCCTGTGGAGACAGCAACTGCAGGGGTCACATGGCCAATATATATCTGTGCTATGTGAAAAAGTTAGAATCTTAGTATTTTGATCAAAGGACATTGAAGCCTAAGACGTGAGAGAATGAAGCTGGTAACACTGGAAACGTGGCTATCCTAAAGCTTTTGACTTTGTAAAATGTGATTAAAAAAAAAAAATCATTGAGAACACTGAGGAATGCCAGCTTGAAGGGAGACTAAAGACAGAGTTACCAAATACTAAAAATGGACAGGGAATCAATGGTGTCATATTTCTTCCCTGCTTAAAGACTGTTTAGTAAGTCTCTACTGTATTCCAGACACAACTGTAGGTACAAGGAACACATCAAGATCCACAGAAACAAAGACCTCTGCCCTCATGAGACTTACCTGCTAGTCCAGGAAGATGGAGAGAATAAATATGAATGATAAAATAGTAAGTTATATTTTATATGTGTTAATACATGTAGTGGTAAGAAAAAGAGAAAGTTAAGGATGTTAAGAAATGTAGGGGGTGGTATTTTGTTTTTGTTTTTTGAATTTGGGAGCATAGATTACTAAAGGAAGGCCTCAGTAAGAGGGCATTTAAGGAAATTTTACAGGGGGTAAGGGTCTAAACCTTGTGGATATCTTATGGAATAAGTTCCAGGCAAAGGAAAAAAGTAGGGCAACGCCCTATGTTCAGGCCACTTCTGTTCTATTCCAGAAAAAGCAAGGAGGCTGGTACATGTTCAACCAGGTGAGGAAGCAGGAGTGTAGGAGGACATGAGTAGAGGGGAATAACCAGAGCCAGGTACATATAGCACAGCAGGCCATTTTAAGGAGTTTTTTAAATGTATCACTAAGTGAATTAGGGATCTCTGACAGGGATTTGAACAGAAGACAAGAACCTATATATACAGTTAATAAATGTTTATGACTACTGTTAACTAAAAATAAAATCCTAAGCCCTCCCACTAACTAAACAGACCCCTCTCTGCCAAGGGGACCCTAGAAAAACCTTAAAACTGACTTCCCAGCCATGACAGGGTGGGAGGTGTAAAGCACAATTACAAAGGCGTATGTTTTGTTTTCATAAGTATTCATGACCCCTCCTATAGCTTGTTAAATATGTATATTTAGCAACTCACTCAGTATAAAATCCTGTTCCTTCTGTCTCTCCCTTGAAAACACACATTTCTGGCTTGTGGCAGGAGCAGTGTTTCCCAGCCTGTCAGAATGGCCACTTCAGGTTGAAAACCCTTTTCAAAAAATAAAGCTCTCCTTTTTCACCTCATGTTATTGAGTTAACACTACTGTGTTGAGAATTGTTAGAAGCATAGAGAACAATTAGAAGACCGGTATCAAAATCGAGGTGAGTGGGATGGTGGCTTTGACCAGGGTCAGCAGCAGTGATGATAAAAGTGGTCAAGATCCTTATGTAATTTGCAATAAGAGCCCAAATGATTTCCCTGTTGGCCTGCATGTGGGAACATAGATTATGGGAGATACACGTGCATGGCAGGACAGTGTCACATTTCCAAATGTCTCCACAAATAACATACTAGCAGCATGAAGAGAATCAGGAGTTTCTGTGACACTGGAGATCCTCAACTAGAAGAGGGCTGTGGCTTTTCCTCTTTCAAGCAACAAATTAGACTTCATGAAGCCTCTTGAAAGGACAAGATCTTAAAATAGGCAGAATTACCTGTTCCAAAAGAGGAAAGAGGGCTGGTGCCAGTGGCAGCAGGCAATTGCAGCAGAGAGCAGGAAAAGAGGAAACAGGGGCCAGCCTACTTAAGGATTTTTGACTTTACACTGAGTGAACTGAGAGACATGACAGAGATTTGAACAATGGAGAGAAAAGGCCTAACTATATTATTCATGACTCATACTGGCCCCTGTGCTAAGAATGGGCTGGGGAGCATTAGCATTAGAAGTGAGGAATCCATTTAGAAGAAGAATACAGTGATCCAGGTAAAAGGCAGGGTGGCTCTGACCAGGTGGCAGCTGTGATGGTGATAAAAAGTGTTCACCATCTTAATGTATTTTGAAAAAATATCCAACTGGGTTTCCCATTGAATTGGATATGAATTGTGAGAGAAATGAACTTATTGCAGGAAAGTATCAAACTAGAAGAAAGCGTTGGAAAAACTCTTATGGACCTTGGCCTAGGCAAAGAATTTATGAAGACCACCCCCAAAGCAATCACAGCAGCAAGAAAAATAAATAAATGGGACCTGATCAAATTAAAAAGCTTCTGCATGGCTAAGGAAATTATCACTAGAGTGAACAGACAACCTACAGAATGGGAGAAAATATTTGAATGCTACACATCTGATAAAGGGCTGATAACCAGAATCTATATAGAACTTCGGAAAATCAGCAAGAAAAAATCAAACAACCCCATTAAAAAGTGGGCAAAGGAAATGAACAGAAACTTTTCAAAAAAAGACAGAATAATGGCCAACAAACATATAAAACATTGCTCAACTTCTCTAATCATCAGGGAAATGCAAATCAAAACCACAATGAGATATCACTGAACTCCAGTGAGATTGGCTCATATCAGAAAGTTCCAAAACAACAAATGTTGGCGGGGATGCGGACAGATAAGAACACTCATACTGCTGGTGGGACCGCAAATTAGTACAACTTCTATGGAAAGTAATATGGAGATACCTCAAAGAACTAAAAGTAGAACTACCATTTGATCCAGCAACCCCACTACTGTGTATTTACCCAAAGGAAAAAAAGACATTCTATAATAAAGACCTCTGCACTTGAATATTTATAGCAGCACAATTCACAATTGCAAAGATGTGGAAACAACCCAAGTACCCATCAATACATGAGTGGATTAATAAAATGTGGTATATGTAAACGATGGAGTACTACTCATCCATAAAAAACAATGGTGAATTAATACTTCTGGTATTATCCTGGATGGAGTTAGAGTCCATTCTTTGAAGCGAAGTATCACAAGAATGGAAAAACAAGCACCACTGATACTCACCATCAAATTGGTACTAACTGATCAATACTTATGTGCATACATGGAAATAATATTCATCAGGGATCGGGCAGGTGGGAGGCGGGTGGAGGGGATGGATAAACTCACACCTAATGGGTGTGGGGCATGCTGTCTGGGGGATGGGCACTATTGTAGCTCTGACTTGGGCAGTGCATAGGAAATATATGTAACCAAAGTGTTTGTACCCCCATAATATTCTGAAATTAAAAATAATAATAATTTTTTTAAAAACTATGAGAACCCAAGGGGGTAAAAGTATCTAAAGAACAAATAAAGTAAAAAAAAGAAAATAAAGAATTCTAGTTTGTAAAAAAATAAATAAAATTTTATTTTCTAATTTATCAATTAATAATTTAATTGCTAATTAAAATTTAATTAATAATCTAAATAACAATTCAATTATTATTAATCTAATTGGGTTTTGCTCGTAGAATGAAATACAATTGATTTTTTATTTTGGACTTCATCTAGTGACAGTAATAAATTTACTTATTTCTAATAGTTAATGTCTAAATTCTTCTGAATTTTATACATGTATAGTAAAGTCAATTTTATTTATTTTTTTTTCCAATCTTTGTGCCTTTTATTTTTTTTTCTTGCCTTATTCCACTCCTGGAATTCTAATTTCCAATGTCAAAAGGAAAAATTTCAACATTTTAATATGGCTATGCATAGGATTTCTATAGAAAAAATTTTTATCAGATTAAGGAAGTTCTCTTCTAGTCCTAATATTCCAGGGTTTCTTATCATGAATGGATGAATAGTTGAACTTTATCACATGATTTTTCTGCATCTATTGAGATGGTAATATGACTTTTCACCTGTTTCTGTTAATAATGTGCTATGGCCTGACTGAATCCCCCCTGAATCCATGTGTTGAAACCCTAGCTCCCAAGGTAATGGTATTAGGAGGTATGGCCTTCAAGAGGAGATCAGGTCATAGGGGCAAAGCCCTCACGAATGGGAGTAGTGCACATAAAGAAGAGGCACGAGAGACACCCCTTGACCCTTCCACTATGTAAGGACACACCAAGAAGGTACCTCTATGAGCCATAAAGTGGGCTCTGCCAGCACCTGAACCTTGGACTCCCTACCTCCAGAAGTGAGAAATAAATTTCTGTTGTTTATAAGTAACCCAGTTTATGGTACTTTGTTATAGCAGCCAGAGCAGACTAAGGACATAATGTAAATTACATTAATTGATTCGCAAATGTTAGGTGAATCTTAAAGTCTTGCAATAAGCTATCACGGTCCTGATGTATTAATCTTTTTATGGTACTACTGGCTTAGGTTAGCTAGTATCTTCTTTAGGATGTTTGTATCTGTGTTCATGATTAATATTGGCCTAAAATTTACCTTTCTTATAATATCCTTGTTAGGTTTTGGTATCAAGGTTACTATGGCTTTAAAAATTCATTGAAAAAAAAAAACTCCACATGGCAAAAATTGGAACCCTTTACAAACAACCAACAAGGAACTGAGATCCTCACCAAATGCCATGTAATAGGGCATCCTGGAAGTTGATCCAGCAAATGTTAGAAATTTTCATTTTAAAATTATATATAATGAGGAACTTAGAATAATTTACCTCCACTCACCTACTTCTGCCTGCTACTATTGTTCAGCATTTTTTTTCACCTCAGTTTTTCTGTCCCCCAAATTAGTTATCATTATTATTTTAGTCACATAGGTGCTTTTTTCGATTTACCTATGTGTATTAGTTTCTTTATTCACCCATTTGCCTTACCAGTTACCAATTCAATTGCTTCTCAGTTCCGAATCCTCTCTTTGTTGCCTCGTTTTCTGATAGTGGAGCTGGATGCTGTGAAAAATTATTTCTCCTTTATCAGGTGACACGATGTAATGTTAACCTATATCAGTAGAAGCCACGAGAGGTTCAATGCAGGAGGAAGGCACTCTCCCATGTGCGCTCTCTCTCTCTCTCTCTGTCTCTCTCTCATTCCAGTGCGGTTTTATTCTTGTCTTCTTACTGTTACAGCAAGGGGACTGCCAGCAGCGTCCACACACCCTGTAACAAGTTTTGCTGTCACTTTGCTGGGAAACTTCCTGCTTACTCAATCTCTGCTCATGGTGCCCGGCCTCTTGCCCTGCTTCTTACATTTCCTTCCTCCTGGAATCAAATTTCTTCTCATCCTTTCTACTGTTTTAATTAGAGTTTATTAGTGGTGAATTCTCTCATTCTTTGTTTAGCACTTGGTCTTTAGTGATCAACATGTCTTTATGCAGCAGTCAAGTTTGAATGATAATTTGGCTGGGTGTGACATTCTATACTAATAGTTGTTTCTTCTTAGCACTAACAAAATATCACTTCACTTTCTTCTGTCTCTCGTCGTTTCTTTTAAGAATTTTGCTTCTAGCTTTATTCCTTTATAGATACTCTGTTTATTCTCTCTCACTGCTTCTGAGATCTCTTTGTCTTAAATGTTCTACATTTTCACTCTGTTTTGCCTAGATGTGGATTTCCTATGTTTTTTGCTAAGACTTCCTTATCTGTCTTTAATCTGAGGATACATGAGTTTTATTATTTCTCAAACAAACTCAACCATTATCTCTTCAAATCTTGTCTCTTCCTCATTCTCTGTAATTTCTCCCTCTGGTACTCTTTCTAGAAATATATTTGACTTTTATAATCTATTCTACATAGCTCTCATCCTGTCATTCATATTAAACAGTTTCCTTCTTTTTGTCTGTCTGTGCTAGCTCTTGGTAATTCCCTCAGATTTATTATCTCTTTCTCTCTTCAGTGGCATCTAATGTCAAGCTTATACTGTTCACAAGGGTATTTTTAGTATTATTTCAATGACCATATTTTTCATTCTGGTATTATAAAGTTGTATCTAGTCTGAAGTTTATCCTGACCACTCAGTTTTTTTTAATTACCACATTTTTCATCCCAGAATTATTTTTGCCACCTGTTGCTTAGCATCTTGTTTGTTTAGAATTTCAAGGGTTTTTTTTAATGTCTTTAATTATATGAAATTCTTGGGGGGGTGTATAAATCTGCTTTTTGTTGAATCTGCTTTTTGTTGTATCTGCTGACAATTCCTTATATGAATGTTTGCTCGTGTGTTTTGTAATTTTGTATTGTGAGCTCACCTTCAGTGGGGCTTGCTAATGGGATGTCCTGTGACCTAGGTTATGGTACTGTTCCTACAGTGTGATAAACCTTTGCAACCTCCTAATACCTCAGGGGTAACAGTGACCTGCAACCAATTGGCTGTGGGTTGTTTCCAGACAATGTGGTTTAAATTTTGGACTTAAAACCAGAGCAAGAGGTAGGCCCAGGATTTCAATTTCGGAAGAAAAACTTTTTTAAAATTCAGATTTTACTCAGAGTCCTTGTCATTTCTCTGTGATGATAGAAAAATTTGCAATTCCATCTAGAGAGGCAGAAAACCAAAGCCCCTAGAAATTATCAAATTCAATAATTCACCCCCACCCCCATCCTAGATTGCCACAGTATCACCTCACATACATACCACTATTTATTCTTTGTATTTGTGGATTTCTTTTTTATCTTCTATTGTGTGCCTGCATCATCATTTCCCTACACTTTTATTTAAAGCATTTAGATCATTTTTAATTTTTTTCTTCATATAAACAATATTTATAGGAACATTTTCAAGTATTAAGTAGAGGAGGTATTGTTTAGGATAGCAAATAGAGTTGAGGTGAGACCAATAACTTAGTATCAATCATCTAAGATGTAGGAAATTTTGTTCCAGCAGCATTCAGCACCAGAGGGAAGGTAAATAGTTGGACTCAGCCAGGTTGGGTTTTTCTTCCTTACAAAGTGCAATGGAAAAGACAATACAAGAAAATTTAGGACATTGGTGAGAAAGCAACTGATATTATGAAATTATAGAATCTGAAGTGTGCAAGGAGGGAAGTCAAGGCAGCAGGGGAATCAGAGTTGATGGATGTGGAGAAGAAAGGGCCGGTGGGCTGGAGGCCCCAGTGAAGTGGGAGCAATTGCGTGATTATACTGCAAGGACAGGAAGTAGTGGTCAGAGAGCAGGATGTCTGAATAAGTGATTTGAGAAGTGGGATAATTCTCATGTAATGAAAAGGACCAGATATGGCCACAGGTGGCTGAAGTAGAATGTAGGTGGTGGATTTCGGTGATAACCTGCAAACTATCCATCCGACAAGGAGTTAATATCCAGAATATACTAGGTATTCAAACAACTCCATAGCCACAACAAATTTTTTTCAAAACCCAATAATCCAATTTCAAGGTGGGCAAAACGTCCGAATAGACATTTCCCAAAAGAAGACATACACGTGGCCAACAGGTATATAAGAAAATGCTGAACATCACTAATCATCATAGAAATGCAGATCAAAACCACAGTGAGATATCACCTTAATCCAGTTAGAATGGCTGTCAACAAAGAGACACAAACTGGAACTGCTGGTGTGGACGTGGAGAAATGGGAGCCTTATGCACTGCTGGTGGGAATGTGAACTAGTACAATTTGGAAAACAGTACGGTGGTTCCTCAGGAAACTAAAATAGAACCGCCACATGATCCAGCAATCCCACTACTAGGTATTTATCCAGAGAAAATGAAATTAATATGTCAAAGGGATATATACGGTCCCGTGCTTACTGCAGCACTGTTCACAATAGTCAAGATATGGCATCAACCTAAGTGTCCATCCATGTATGAAGGATAAAGAAAATGTGTTACATACACAATGGAATACTATTTAACCATCCAAAAGAATGAAATCCTGTCATTTGCAGCAACATGGATGAACCTTAACATTCTGTTAAGTGAAATGAGCCGGGCACAGAACGACACATGCTACATGATCTCCCTCATTTGTGGAATCTAAAAAATTGATTTCATAATAGTACAGAGTATAATAGCAGTTCCTGGAGGCAACAGAGTGGGGGCTGGAAAGGGGAGATGGGGAGAGATTCATTAATGAGTACAAAACTATAGTTAGGAGGAATAAGTTCTGGTGTTCTATTGCATAGTAGGGTGACTATAGGTAACAGTATTGTACTGGATATTTCAAAATAACTAGAAGAGAAGATTTTTACTGTTCTCACCACTAGGAAATGATAAGTGTTTGGGGTGATGGATATGCTAAATACTTTGATTTGATAATTATGCAATGTGTACATGTTTTGAAAAATGACACTGTACCACACAAATATGTACAATTAAGTGTCAGTTCAAACTAAAGTAAGACATATAAAAAATACAGAAAAAGACAGAGAATTAATCAGGTCATCTAAATGGACACCACAGTGACTCAGGTTGACGGACTCAAAGATAGGACTGTGAGACAAGTGTGAAGGTTTTCATAGAAAAACAGAATATCCAGCAGATCACAATGTGGCAGTGCAGGGACATGGTGGTGGGCAGCACAAAGTTCTAAGGGGCAAGTGATTTTCTATTAGGTGGAGAGGAATTGGTTTGAAAGGACGTGGAAGGAGCAAGGAGGATGTAGGCACCACGTTCATATCCTGAAGAGCTTTTGAGTTTGAGAGAATGAGTAGTCTCTACTTGAGACACAAGAGTTGCAACGACCTCAAGGAAAATCCAGGTAATATTAACAGTTAAGCCAGGAGATGCAAGGAACTGTCCATAAAGATGCAGTCTAGGTCCATTTCACCTTGTCAGTCCTCACAGTTATGGTTACTGCTTATGCCCTTGTTCACCGATAATCTGTACCTTCCATCGAAAACATCGCCCAAACTCAGCAGGAAGTAGCTTGATGACTACGTCGCCCCTCCTCCCATACATCTGGAAGGGTAAAATTGACAGTGGGGAATATGTACCAGAGAAAATGGCCTGAAAAAGGGTAAAAATGTTTTCTGTCTCTTCAAAACCCCCTTATACTTTTTGAGAACTAAAACCTATATGCCTGCCTCAGGCCGGTGGTCGGGAGGGCAAGGGAGTGTCCTTTGTTCTTTGTGCACAGGAGATGGCGCAAGGGAATTGTCTGGGTGGAGGTCACAAGATTGTCTTAGCTGAAGTTGGGATGAATGAGAACCATTAAAAGCTCTGTACTTCTGCTCAGAAGGAGGATGTTGGTACTTTGAGATAGGAGTCTGACAACCTCCTCATTTGCTGGCAAATTAATAAACTCTTTTTTCCTTCTCCTCAAAAAAAAAAAAAAAAAAGAAGAAGAAGCAGTCTAAGGAATAGTGAAGTTTGCTAATCATGTGGGACTAAGTGTACAATCACTGCTTGCCAACCATGGGAGAAAACAAGTGTTGGGTCAAGGGAAAAAACCTCACAATATTACGGTGATAACAGTACAGGAGAGAACAGGGAACCAAAGGGGCTTATGATTTAGATGGTGAGCAAAGAAACCAGGAATGTTTAGTGGAGAGGTTGCTACATCAGACAAAAGGGGGAGCCTGCAGTAGCCTCCTTAAACATCTCACATGGAATTAGGCTCCTAGTATGCCAGAAGTCAATTAGTCATGGAGCTTCGGGAGTGGAACGTCACCGCAGCATTGGCCGTGTTCTTCTCCGGTAAGATAAGGCATGAACCAGGGACCACAGGGACCAAGTCACCCCTGGCCAGACTTGCCAAGTCTCAAATCTCCTCCTGGGGAGATGATGTCCCTACTACTGGGACAGTTTGGAGCAGCCCAGAATGGCCACAGGAAATATGGATTCCCAACACGCTGACCTGGTGGACGCTTCGCAGGCAAGACACTGGCAACCAACGCTCAGCCTCAGTGAGCTACAGGACCCTTGCCCGTGACTGGCTCCTGCTCAGCTCACTCCTATCTGTGTTTGGCCTTTGCCCCCACCTTGTTAATCCTCTTCAGATGCCAGGGATGCCTTTGACAATTCCCTTTTCTAGACAGCCTGGTCCTTTCCTCACCTGCCCAATCAGTAAGCCTGCATAAGCCTCTGCTTGTGTGACTGGGCTCTCCGTGCAACCTGGTCTGTAAACACACAGCAAACTGTGGGACCAGCGGCAGAGAAGGCAGAGCACAGTGAGGAGTAGAAGGCATCCCACCTGTTCTCAAGGATGGCAGGTGTTGGGGTAAAGTGCATGCACAAAACGGTGAGCCCTGAGCACTCACAGACAGGGCACAAGGCCCTGTTATAGATAGATGGGGACTTGGTCTTGTTTTTCTTTGTCTTTTTTGGTCTGATTCCTCCCAGACTCCATTCTTCTTCAACCTAGGATTCTAGAACCAGGCCAGGGACTCTCTGCCCTTGAGAAAGGTCTCCTATAAAGATGCAGCAGGGCCCTCCATTATGTTCCCATCAAAGCTCTGAGGGTTGAGCCCCTGTCTCAGTCAGCTGCTCCTACCCCAGACTGGGAAAGGAAGCAGAGTGTGGAAGGCGAGAACATGTCCAGATCCTGCCCAGATCATAACATCAGATGAACAGATGATATTCTCTAAGAAGTGCTCTCCTCAAACTGATATCTTCATTAAATAAAATCTCAGTCAAAATTCCAATAGATATTTTTAGGGTATTTGACAAGCTCATTATAATTTGTATTGAAATGCAAAGGGACAAGAATAGTCAAGACTCTCCTAAGAGGAAATTCCCTCCTACCAGATATCAACACTTTCTGCAAAAATTAGAGTAATTAAGATAGTGTAGTACTCCTGCATGCATAGAGAGATAGACAAATGACATAGCAGAGAGTCCAGAAACAGATTCACACATGTGTCGACACTTTCTTTAAGACAAAAGTAGCAGAGCAGAACAGTGGGGATAGGACTGTCTTTTCAATAAATTGGTGCTGGGCCAATTGGATAATCATTTGGAAAATAAATTAAGCTGCATTCCTACGTCCCACTACACTCAAAAATCAATTCAGGTGAAACATAGCTGTAAATGTGAAAGGGTAAAAACAGGAAATCTAGGATTGTTCTGCTCATGTATAGCTAATGAGCACCTGAGACATGCTATGAAGTGTAAAGTTTGCCCAAGATTAGAAATACTAGGAAAAAACAATGTCTCAATACTTTTTGTATTGAAACTTTGAGACGATAATAATTTGGATATATTGAGCTCAATAAAACATGTTTAAAATTAGTTTTCCTTGACTCATTGTTCCCTTTTAATGTGCATCTGCTTTAAAGTGGGAGAGGTTTCTGAGTCCCTCTGAAATGTTTTTTAGGAAATGATTGGCCAAGGTGAGGTTCATGACCTCCGGGGTCTGCCGCTTGCTGGCCAGCCCTTTCGTGGGGGTCTCCAGGGGCGGTTGTAGTACCCAGGCTGGGTCCTGGGAAGGCCAGGCAGGTGAGTCGAGCACCGGAAGGAGGCGAGGCACGAAATAAAGTCCCCAGAGGTGGGAGCCTGGCGGGCGGGGTGGATCCAGGCAGGGGACTGGGGGCGGGCAGGTGATCTAACTCAGCAGGGTCCCACCGCAGGAACGCGTTGCCTGGAGACCGAGTGGGTCGCGGTTGTCTGGGGACCAGGCGGATGCAGTTGCCTGGAGACCAAGGAGGCCGGCACCAGGTCGGCCAGCAGAGGGCGCGGAGAGCGGCCGGACAGGACGTGCAGCGCCCAGGCCATGGCGGGACACCAGAGGGAGAAGGGGGTCCCAGATGAAGTCCATCAAAACCAGATCTTGCGGGAACTGTACCTTAAAGAGCTCCGGACCCAGAAACTCTACACGCAGTATCACGTGAATCCCCTCCGCAAGGGTGAGGCACGGTGGGATGGGGGAAGGGCGAGAGCCAGAGGGTGCCCCTAAGGAGGAGCCTTGGGGGGTGCGGGTCCCAGGGAAGGAGAAGAGCTCCTCTCATGGCACCTCCCAGACCTCAGACCCAGGACTTGGAAGGCGGCCTCGCCCCGCTTCACATCAGATATATTAGCTATATTAGAATGCATCCACATCACGATTATATATTTTCATTGCAGAAGAAAAGTTAAACAGCATTTTGTAATTTTGCTTTTGAAATAATTTTGTTTTTGTTTGTATTGTGGTTGGGTTTTTAAGGAGGCAAAGGTTTATCTTCAGGCTTCTCATATTGTCCAGACCTTTGGCAAGTTCAGGATGGGTGACTCTGGCCCACCGTGCTCGCCTGGTAAAAACAACCCCGCCCTCCAGTCTGGTCACTGTGCACACTCCTTGGAGGTTTCATCCGGGCCTGTCACATCAGCTCCCCCTTAATGCTGCTGGGCCTCAAATGGAGCTTCAGACCCGCCTATCCAACCACCGCCCTGCTACCTTCCCGGCACTACCCATGGAAACCTCAGACCCGCCACGGGGAAAGCTCGGCTCATTCTGCACCTTCTTCCCCACTCACTGCTGCTCCAGAATGTCCTGTCTCGGCAAGAGGCACCTCAGTCATTCACTCTCCCCAGTGCACAGCCTGGGAGTCCTCCTCAACGTCTCTATCTCTCTCACTCCTACACGTCATTAGGCGCCAGTCCTGTTCAGTCCTTCCCATTTCTCTCACCTGACCCACCTGCTCCTACCTCAGTGAAAGACACGTGGAGCCATCTCCCTCTCTGCTCCCAAATTTCCCCACCACGTAACACCTCCACGTGCCTCTCTCTCCACCCTCCCTCCCGAAGCCTCAGCAGGGCCCTAGTGACCGCTGCCTGGATGGGCTGATGGGCTCCCAACTACCCTCCTTCCCTCCAAGCTGGCCCAGCCCCTCCCCTACACCACTGCTAGCTACAGCCATGTTGAAGGCCAATTGGATCACATCAGTCCCTCCATCAAATCTTCAGTGGCTCCCACAGCTCTTGAGCTAAAGTTTAAATCAAGCAGGAGATGAGGCCGCTGGGGACCTGGCTCTTTTGCCTGCCCAGGTTAACTGCATACTCCCCTCCACTCCAGCCGTGTTCCTTTCTTTAGCATTTTGGTGCCTAATCTACCCCGCCACTGCCAAAGGATCCCACACAGGCTCCTTTCTCCCCTGCCATTTCAAAATAAATGCATTTTCTGAGCACATCATGACATTTCCACCACTTTACCTACATGGACATTGTTCCTTCTTCCTGAACTCATTCCCTAACTCCTGTGCCTAACTGACCATACACTACAGTTCACTGTAGTCTGGCTATACACAGAAACTGTACTGTCTTCACTTTAGTTATAACTGATCTGGTTTTATTCTGGAACTCCTAACCACCAATTTCAGGAAAACAAATTAATATCCAATTCTATTCAAACTTGGTCTATTTTAACTTATTTAAATAATCCTTTCAGGCAATGTTGACGTGTTCTAGAAAAAGTGCTGCCCCCAGCTCACATCCCGTGGGCACATGGCCAAGTGAGGTAAAGACAGAAAATACTCAAACTTCTATTGTTGTTTACTTTTACCTACACAGATAGAAACTATGCTTTGCTACTATACTGGAAATAGTACATAGAGACTACATAAATATATATATAATAGTTAGGGGTGCATGCTCCAAAGGTGTTTTAGTGCTAGGGGTTTGAGATAATCATTTTGGAGTCCACTGGTTTCTACTGACCCCTGCTCTTTCCTACCACCCTCCACCTAGCTCACTCCACTTGACCACTCAGGCCTTCCTTGATGTTTCTCAAACTCTCCAAAGCTCACACTCATGTTCTCCCCACATATACTCACACAGCGCACTTCCCCACTTCAGTCAGGACTCTGCTGAATGCATCTCCTCAGACATGCATCAGCCACACACCCCCACCATCCACACTCTGTCCGCTTATCCTGCTTTACTGTTCTCCTTCACACTTACGTTGCGTGGTGCCATGTTTGTTTCTCTTCTGTCACCACAAATAGTATGAAAGATCAGGGAACACAGGAAGCTTCTCAGTCTTGTATACAGCTGCATCTCCTGTGCATCAGTAATTTTGAGCTAAATGGTGAATGGTGAATCTGCTCCACTGTTCTCACGGGCCCTCCTGGGTAGGGATCACTACACCTGGCTAACCTCCCTCAGCTGCCTGGCACGTTTGCCTTCCCTATAAACCAGCACTGTCCAAGAGAGCATTCGTCGATGATGAAAATGTTCTGTATCTGTGCTGGAGTCCAAACCGCAGCCATTAGCCACGTGTGGCTGTTGTGTACTTTATGTGAACTTTTACTCAGTTCTTTGTGTGACTCTTTCAACACACCCATCCATTCCTTCAACAAATATGTGCTGAATGCCTAGTGTGCACTGGACACTGTTCTAGGTGCTGGGGGTTCACTAAGGCAGATACAGCCCCTCCCCTCACAGAGCTCACAATCTAGTAAGGGAAAGAGCTCGCAGTGTGGCCTCCAGCGGAGGCAGTGGGCTAGGGAGTGCAGCCAAGTGGCTTAGGCTATTCTCCTTCAAACTCACAACCCTTATAATGTGAACGTGCGTGTCAGCTCCATTTCCCAATGCAGCCATCCATCAGCAGAGTGTGGTCTGTTTTAAGCTCAAATCCACTGAATCCAAACCTAGCACCTCCCGCTTCTCACGGCTTCTTTCTGGTCCTGCATCCTCCTCTCTACGTCAAGCCAGAACGCCACGACCACAGGCTGAACCACTTCAGCGTCCACAAGGACATCACTCTGCACAATTCAAAAATGTGGATCCTGGAACAGGATGATCGCCACAAGTCATATCCCAGCGGTGCCATCAGTCCCTGTATTTGACGCCCAAAGTGTGCACTGCACAGACAAATAAATATTGCATTAAAACACAAGCCTAACCTTTCCTTTCCGGAGTGTCACTTTTCTCATTTCTGCCCAAGTGCACCGGTTCAAACACTTATGTTTTAACCCAATGTGAGAATTCCAGGGAAAGGTAGCAGCAATGCATGGACATCGCGGCCTTTCCAGACACCAATAAGGAATGATAAAGTGATAATAAAAGGCATGAACCCACAAAAGACAGAATGGGTGAGGAATATTAGCAATCAGGAAAAGCAGGTGTATAGAAGACAAAACGATGGGAAGGGTGGTGAAAGCACGCAAGCAAGGGAAACTCGAGCACAGAGCTCGGCCTTGCAGCACTCTGCAGGGTGGTCAGGCCTCCAGGGCAGAGTGGGGTGTGAAGCAGAGAACAGCCAATGCGCATTGGTAGGGAATCTGCTGGTAGTCCCACTCACAGCACACCAGCGGCCAGGTTCACACCCTCTCTCCCACACAGAGGGTGGAGGTTTATTCCTGAAGAAATGGGAAAAGCCCAGGGATCAGGGACACTGAAAGGCAGCATAAGAAGGTTAAAGCAATGAAAAGTTACCAAAGGAAGGTTGAGCCCCTAGCCCACGTGCCCACCCACACATATACTTCAAACCCTAGGTTTGAATTGGAGTGTCCCTCTCTAGAACACTCGAATGACCCTGCGTAATACCATTTGAGGGAACTTTAAGGACAGAGCCAGGACATTGCTTTACCCATCCTGCTACTATCCACTCCTCCTCACCCTCTGCCTGCTGAGCTAGCACCTGCCTTGGAACCTTAGCCCCCTCAGAGTCTGCTCAGCCTCTGCAGCCAGTGCCCATGTCTGCACTGTCTCCAGGCCACGGCTCTTGCAGGGTGAGCACATGACTTGGTGGGGCGCTGCACCCTGAGGGGCTGCAATGCCCTGAGCAAAGGGAAGAGGGCATGAGGGAGATGATACGCTCTGCTCCTCACAGAGCTAAGAAGGGACTGCCAAGGGGGAAATGGCCAAATGTAGGGGAGTCCTTACAGAAGAGCCGGCAGGTAAGGCAAGTAACCGAGGAACTGATCATGAAGATGTCATTGAGCCAGACACTGAGGCTGACCAGGGAAGAAATGACACCACACAGGTGTCTAAGAGATAGTGGAACAGGCAAATGAAAAGTTTGCTGCCACTGAAACCCCAAATGATGAGTTCCAGAAAGTTAACGACTTGTTCCCAGCTCCCATCAACCTAGATTCTTAGTTGGCCGCCCTGTGTCCCAAGAGAGCTACTGTCTTTGTAAAACTGCCAACCTAGAAGGTGTAGAAAAGGGACTAAGTGGCAGTGTGTGACAGACCTAGGTCTAGCAGAAAAATTAGAAGGTGGATAAAATGACGAAGCACCAGAAATTAACTAAAGACATAGAAAGACGCCACCTGCCAGAGTGTCTCAGTAAGAAGGAAAGGTTTTAGGTGAAAGGGAAAAAAATGAACAGACAAACACAGATCGGATGTGGGTCTAAAGGAAGGGTGCCAGAGCTTTCGGGAGGCTCCACGTGACGAAGTTGCAGTACAGAGCAAGAAAGAGGAAGGTATTGGCAAAGATCAACCCCAAGAGGCTTCGAATCCAGCAAGAAGGGAGGCTCCAACTTCTCAGGTTTCGTCCTGCTCGTTCCCACACAGACATTTCCCACCTGTGGCCCTGACTGCAGGAGCCACAGGGGTCCAGTGGGTCCCAGGTGATCTCTGTGACTCCCGAGCCTGGACATTCTGGGTGGACTGCCTCCCAGAGACAGGGCTGGAGACGACCAGGGTGCTAGCATTCTTCCATACAGACTCTTTTCCTCCCCTTCCCCTCCCCCACTCACAGCTGCCAAGAGAGACAACTGAGGCTAGTGACATCATTAGGACCCAGGAATTCTGCTTTGATAAAGTACATAAGATAAAATGAAATCTACTCTGAATTCAAGCTGCTGTATGCATTGTGTGTAGCAGGCACCTATATTTGAAGAACTTCATGAGTGTGAGATAGAGATAAGAGTCCTGGAATGCACATGATTTAAGGACAACTTATTAAAATTATGGGAAAACATTAGATTTGATTTAAATATGCTGTTTCTGAAATGTTCATTGTAGCAAAAATAACATAGCAGCTTTAAAGAGAGGCAGGGGCATCCTTGCTCTTGGGTGGGTCAAGGACCCAGGGCACCACCCCTGCCCCTGCAGGGACGGGACTCAGCGTAAAGTGGCTGGTAAGTGGCCTCCAGCCTCTCCCAGGCTCCCTGTGCTTCCACCACCCAGGCCTTCCAACCATCCTTCAGAGCAGTTCCCTCTCTGCAATGCCTACGGTGAAAGTGGTTTTGGCACTGCTCCTGCTGGCAGGCACAAACTCTCTAGCTTCAAGTCTGATCTGCGTGTGTGTGTGTGTGTGTGTGTGTGTGTGTGCGCACTAGGGGCTACTAGGGGCTGTGGTGAGAAGCATGACCCTTCCCAGATTTCTCTGAATAGTCAGGGACCTGGAGCTATGTAGTCTGGGGATGGCTGGGGGCAGGGAGGCCCCAGGATGGGTCCTGAAGTCCCTGCATCTCACTGGAGGCTGGGCCACAAATGGTCGAGGCCTACCCCTTGAAAGGTTCCTGGATTGGGGCCCATGTGGATGGGAGAGGTGGGCAGGGCAGAGCTGGTTAGGGGATCTGGATCAGGGATGCCCTGGGGCTTTTGGTGTCCAGGTACAGCATTCAGGAGGGGGAGTGGTCAAAGTTGCATGGGTGTTATCTGCTGACTCTGGCGCTGGGGGAGCAAGTGAGATCCTGGAGGAGGAAGCTCAGAGGTTGAGGTCAGAATTTAAGGGGACTGAAGTCCAGGGTGAGGATGAGGAGGACATGGTGGCAGAGTGCAGGAATCCAGAGTACTTGAGCAGTTGACCATCCAGGCCAGGTGGGTGTGACAGTTGGAAGCGAAGTGGGGGAGGCGTGGAGGTAGGGGGGTGGAGCTCCAGAAGGCCGGGCAATGGTGAAGATGGGCAGCAATGGTTGAGGGAGGGAAGGGGGGCGGTGGGGAAGGGGGTGTGCGATTAGGCTGCCCCACTGCCCAAGAAATGGCTGGCCGCCTTCTACCCCTCCTTCTGGGGTCAGTAGTGCCCACCTCCCCCTTCACTACAAACCACAACGAGAATCTTGATGAACGGCAGGTAAAGTTTATTAGGCAGCCTTGGCGTGCAGGGTACAGGTCTTGGGGTGAGGGAGCGGTTCACCCGGCCTGGCCCCAAGTCAGCACAGCAGACACAGGATGAAGAGGGCAGGAGCAGGGCAGTCGCTGGAGAGGGGTGGGTCCCTGCACCCAGCCAGGGGCTGGCACTGTGGACAGGCAGCTTGGGCAGTGACCTGTGGAGTCTGCCGTTTGTGTCACTGAATACCTTCTTGGCACATCTTTCATCGATTTGTTTATGTGGGAAGGGTTAGAGGCTGAGGAGAGGGGTATTCTGGTGGAGGCACGTCAGAGGGGGAAGGCTGAGCATCAGAGGGCAAAGGACCAGCACCGAGGGCACGGTCCCAGGAGCTGCCCATCTGCGGGGAGATCTGTCGGTCAGAGACAGAGAAGTTGTTTGGGTGTAAGGAGAAGTTTTAAGTGAACAGACTTTCTCCTCTCAAAGGAGTTCCAGGGGGGTGAAGAAGAGCTAGTGTGTGGGGCTGCAGCCCCTGCTGTACTCAGCAGCACCTGCACCACAGCCTCTCCCACCTGGATGGTCATGGTGGTGGTCACGCAGTCCTTGAGTCCTTGAGGCTGTGTTGACTTTCATGTCTGTGCCACTTTAGTCATTGACAGACTCCATTGACAGACTCCAAGTAGGTGGCCTTATTGGCGGTGACAAACTGGTTCATGACCTCCATCGGTTTTGGCCATGGTCACTCGGGCTCTGCAGGGAGAGCAGGAGAGCGTCAGAGGGGAGTGTGGGCCCTGGGTCCTACCAGAGGGTGTCCACTGCAGCAGGAGGCTGAGCAGCCTCAGGGCTCTGGCGGGCGTCATGCTGTGCGGCTCCTTAGGCTGGGTCCTCGGGTCAGACTGGGGACGTGGGGACACCTCTGGCCTCTTGGGTGGCTTCTCCCGGTCCTTAATCTCTGGGTCCTCGGGATGGGCCTGGAGGTGTGGATGAGACATGGATGTGACCTGAGCTGCCAGGCAGGCAGATGGGGCCAGAGCATGGCTCCAGGCCTCCCTGCAGGGCACAGCAGGTGGGATCTGCCGTCCCCACCCCTGTCCTATCCCCAGCCTGTCCCTTTGGGCAGGAAATCAGGCCACTGGGAGGGAATGCAGGGTGCTGGCTCGGTGTGCATCTCTCCACGCATTACTGTGCTGTGCACGCAGTGTGTGTGCACAACTTCTAGCTGCACTGTGCGCCTGTCGCGTTGTGTGCTCGGGCATATGTCTTGGTGCGTACGTGTGTGAGAATTGATTTATGTGTGTGTGTGAGTTGAATGCCCGAGTGGGAGCTTGTGTGGTTGTGTGTTGTGGTGGCACGTGAGACTTGGGGTGTGTGTGAGACTGTGTGTCCTTGAGTGCTGTGCAGGTGTGGTACCTGCCTGTGTCACACTCATCCATCACGCCCCCACCAAGCTGCTGGTTACAGACCGTCCACAAACTCCACCATGCCCATCTCAGGTTACCTGCCACACAGGTATCTTCACCTGCCTGACACGACAGACCATATACTTTTCTATGCTAGTGCCAGACACTGGGGGGAGGTGCGGTGCTGGTGGATGGAGGCCTGGGAAGTCACCAGGCCTGAGACCTTTATCGCCTGGGCTTTTATTTCAAACCCTTTGTGGCATTTATGGTCTTTGAGTGGAGCCCAGTGAGGAGATGAAGACTTCCAGCGTCTCTCGGCCAGGGCCCTTGCCCTGAGTGGCCCAGCCTGGCTCTCCCTCAGAGGCGGGACATGGGCCTGAGGGGTGGCCACGTTCCTGTGCTGTGTGGGTCTCCCCAGGGACTGTTATCCCCAGGCCAGGCTGGGGCACAGCTACTGCCCCCCCAGAGTCAATCTCCCCATCCCTGTGTCCCCCGCTTCCTCTCTGTGCCCCTGCTCAGCCCCACCCCACACACCCTCCACTTTGTCGTCTGTTCTCTCATCCTGAGGCGAAGTAACGAAGTAACACCGGGGGAGATGCTATGATTGAGCCTGCTGGGGGCACCTTCCCAAGGGGTTTTTCTCAGGGACTGGGAGGCAGAGGGCTCCCTCTGCCTGGGGGTGGTCACTGCAAATCTGGGGGCAGAGGGTGACACTGACCCCGCCTGGGACAATTACACTGACCCTTGTTTCCTTCTCAGTGAAACTTCCTGTGAGACTTGCCTGCCTACTCTCAGTCTCCACTTACTCACCTTTCACCTGGTCCCCAGCCTTCGTTAATACCGTAAAGATGGTGTTTCATTTAAGACTATGCATGAGATGACGTAGAGAGAGAAAGAGGAAGGAGAGGAGAGTTGGTGTCAGACCTGTCCCCTGCACCACGTTGAGTCATCTCGCCTCACCTCCTACTGGGGCACTGTTGGCACTAGCAGTTCCACGAAGCTTGAGACCATCTGTACGTTTAGGAAATGCTTTACTTGCCACCATGGTATTCCAGGCAGCTCCCTTCTGACCAGGGGCTCATTTGACAGCAGGTGAAGTGTGCCAGTCGTCTCACGCTCATTGGAGTCACTGGTCTTACCACGTGTGCCGTCAGCCAGAAGCAGCTGGTTTGCTGGTGGATTGAATCATCTTTTGAATAATCAGAGAAGGTGCTAAGCTGGGCAGCGATACCTTGTGGGGTTGGGGTAATGTCTTCCATGATGCAGTATCTGCTCTAAATCAGCAACGCACACATGAATAACCAGTCAGCTGGCCGAAGAGGTATGTCAGCACTTTGGGGTCTTCCAGCGGGGGTTCTTCCGTAGCCTGGATTCATGAGTTTGAGAGTTCGGATTGGCTCCTCTGACTCTTACCCTAGTGACCCAGTAGCAACACTTTCCCTTTCTGTCCCTGCAGCTTTGGGATCCAGAAGTCTTAGTTCCTGTGGAGTACGACTTGCACGGGAGGACACACTAATGGTTGTGTTAAACTCAAAGTTGAGATTACTACCCAACCGTTTTGGTCTCATCCCAGTGTGGAGGAAAGAAGAGGTTTTGTGCTGACAGGGGATATTTGTCTTGTGTGTCAAGGGAAACTAAAGATGTAATTAGAGGGGAAATTATGTAGTATTATCTAGTATATAATGAGAGAGAGGAGGAGGGTGTCTGGAATGTAGGTGATCCCCTGTGGCTGCACCTAGAGCTCCTATGTCCGGAGGTACAATAAATGGGCAACTACAGCGCCCCACTGCATACAGGATGGGTGATGGCCCGCCTCCTTCTGGGATCAAGTTTTGGGTCATTTCACCAGGGAGGGTACGCTGAGCCTGAGGTGTTTGCGTGGGCAGAGGGAATATGGAGTGGGATAGTGGAAAGGCAGTGAGAAATATAATTATGAACACTCGCTATGATCACATAAGCGGTTGCAGAAATGAAGTTGCGTTTTCTGATGTAATGAAGTTGCGTTCCTCTTCATGCCTTTATTGGCCATTTAGTGAAATGTGAGTTGAAGTCTTTTTCCCATGTCTATATGCATTTTGTTTTCTTTTTTTCCACCTCTAACTGATTTGTAGGAGTTCTTTTTATATTCTGGACAAAAGCCCTTGTTTGATTATTTGTTGAAAATGTCTTCCCCAACACTGTGGATTACCTTTAAGGATTTTTAATGAACAGAAGTTTAAATTATAATACAATGGAATTTATCAGTGCCATCCTTTATGCTCATGTGTTGTGTGTGTGTTTTGGTTAAAAAAATATTCTTCTCTCCAAGTCATAAAGATATTCTCCTATATTCCTATCTAAAGTGTTTATTTGGCCTTGTCCACTGAGGTCTGTATGCACATGGAATTGACTTTTGTGTACAGTGTGGGTAAGAGTCCAATTCCTTTTATTACATAGGTACCCTGTCATCCCAGTACTGTGTAGGAGAACATCATCCTTATTTTGCTGCTCTTCAGTGTCCCTTTTGTCAAAAATCAATTGTCCTATATAGGGTCATTTTCTGAGTTTTCTTCTGAGTTCTCTATTTTATTTCAATGGTCTCTTTGTCCATCTCTATGCCAATATTATATGGTGTTAAGTACACCCTAAATTTTTAGTTCTTGCCTCTGATAGAGGGAGTCTTTCTACTTTGACCTTGTTCCTCCAGTGTCTTTGCTGTTTTTGGCCCTGTGCCTTTTCATATAAGTTGAGAACTGGCCTGTTGAGTTCAGCAGCACCATGTGTGAAATCTGTATATCAGTTTTCAGAGAGTTGAGATTTTATAATATTTAGTATTCCGGTCTCCATGAAGATGGTACGTGTCTCCATTAATTTTGGTCTACCCTATTTTCTCTCAACAAAATTTCTGTATGTATTCCTATAGAGCTCTTCTACACATATCGTTTGTTCCAAGGCACCTGTTGTTTTTAATGCTCTTGCAAATGTTATCTTCTTTCAAAGTACAAATTTATGAATGTTTGTGCTGCTGTAGAGAAAATTTTCATTTTGTTTTAGGAATAGTCTCAAGGAGTGAAAGATTTTAATTATTCTGTATTATTTTGAATGTGGGACTTAAAAATCTCTTTGATATTTTCTCTGTAGATTCTTTTGAGTTGCTCATATAAATATATACAATGCCTATTGGTTTCTTCTTCTTCAGTCCTCATATATTTCATTTTTGTCTTGCTTTTTGCATTTGTAGGATCTCCAGATAATGTTGGGTAGCAGTGGTTAAAGTAGGCATCTCTTGTCTAGTAGCTAAACTTCAGGGGAATGTTTTTTCTTTTGTTTTTGGCTCTTGGCAACTTTTCATCTTATATTAATTTTTTAATTTTGGCATGGCTTCAGGCTCCTAAGAAAGTTGCCCAACAATTTTAAAGTGCTTCTGGATACCTTTCATCCAGATTGAAAAGGATAGCTTTTCATTTTTCACTGTTAAATAGGAAGTTTATTGTAAGATTTACTATATAGACACACTTTATTAGATTAAGGATATATTATTTATACTTTTTAAGAGCATTTTTTAATCAAGAAAAGATGATGAATTTTATAACACATTTTTTCTGCATTGAGCATACATTTTTTTCCTTTGTACTGATAATGTGATAACTTATATGAAATGATTTCTTAACGTGAAACCTACCTTGCATTTCTGGTATAAATCTTTGTTAATCAGCATATAGTATTCTTTCTATACATGATTTAAGTCACATTGCCAATATCTTGTGTGGAATATTTTGTCTATATCCTTGAGTGGTTGGATTATGGTGTCAGGATTATACCAACCTCATTAAATTAGTTGGGTCCTGTAGTGATGATTTCCATTTGTTCCAGAAGTTCTAGTCTACTCCTTCCTCCAACCTGCTCTGTACGACAGGAGATGGCCTTTTCAGGATTGCATCATTGGGCTCACTTGCCCTTTGGTGCTTTTTGTGGGCTGACAAACTGGAGATATGGCAGGACAGTGGAAGGCAAGAGGAAAGTGAGGTGGGGGCTTCACGTTCCAACTGCCTTCCTCTTGGCACAGGATTGCAGTGGCTGCACTCCTCTCCCGGTGGCCAAAGCTTCTGAAAGCTTGACGTCTCCTACAGTTGCAGGTCTCACTGGACTGTAGCAACAGCTCCTCTTCCTTGCCTCCCTTTAGGCATTTTGCTGTTGCTGGTCTTGGGTGTTTTCTTATTGGTTTCCCGTAACACTGCTCACACCACAGCAATCGGCCATTCATTAAACTCTCCTCAGGCATCCTGTGTGAGTGTGCCATTTGTTTGTGCGGGGACACTGACTGATACAGGGAGTGTTCCCTCACTATTTATTCTTTGGAAGGATTTGTATAGGATTGGCGAGATTTTCTTATTAAGTACTTGCTAGAATTTGCCAGGAAAGCCATCTGAATGGGATTTTCTTTGCAAAAACTTTAAAAATTTTAATTTAATTTCATAAATAATTGGAAGACTACATGATCACCAGCAGTGGTTGCAGACTCTTACTGGCAATAAGACTCACAGACACATGGACATTCACCTGACACTAAATTAACTTAGATTTATGAAAGGATAAAGAAAGGGCATACAGTACGCCCAGCGTTTTCAGTTTTACTGGGGTCCAGTCAGGGTCTAAAAATTCACAGCACTGTACAGGAGAATACCTATTTGGGAACTGACGTTAATGGGCATGCGGTTCACCTTAACATATTGAAGTATCTTCTTTCTGATTCAGAAAATGGTACAACATTGGAGGACAGCTCCTATGTCACCATTGCATGGGGCACACTCACAAGTAAGCGAGCTAATGTCCATTTTAGGGCAGGGAAGCCATTGCCTTGCTTTCCCAATGGTTTTTTATATCATCCTAATCATCTAGTCATTCAATGTCTATATACCATTCACAGCCCTCCCACTTCAGGTGCTGCCCCCAAATGAAAGATGTCACAATCAACTATGCCTGAAATATAGCATTCCTCATTTATCTAAGTGTGTTCTAAGGAGACGGTGCTGAAGGAAAATAAATCCAGTGTCTTCCCAGGACTGATTATATAGAAAGAGCCTAGGCCTGCTGGTAAGAGTTTGCCCAACAGGACTATTCAGGGTATCTCTTTCTTGTCTTGCCAGTTTGTTTGTTGTTGTTTTTTTTTTTTTTGAGACAGGGTCTTGCTCTGTCTCCTGGGCAGAGTGAAGTGGCGTCATCATAGCTCACTGCAACCTCAAACTGCTGACCTCAAGAGATCCTCCTGCCTCAGCCTCCCAGAGTGCTAGGTTTACAGGCATGAGCCACTGCGCCCAGCCCTCATGGAAGTTTTTGAATGTTTTTCTTGGAATCTGTACATTTTGCCTAAATTTTAAAAATTGACATAATGTTTCCATAATATCCTCTTATGATTTTAATGGGTGAGGGATCTTCAGTGAGGTCTCCTTTTTAACTAATGTATGGGTTTTTTGGTGTTTTCGTTTCTTTTTATTTTATTTTTTTGAGACACAGTCTCACTGCGTCGCCCTGGGTAGTGTGCAGTGGCATCATTGTAGCTCTCTGCAGCCTCAAACTCCTGGGCTCAAGTGATCCTCCTGCCTCAGCCTCCCGAGTAGCTGGGAGTACAGGCGTGTGCCATCACACCTAGCTAATTTTTCTATTTTTTAATAGAGATGGGGTCTCACTCTTGCTCAGGCTGGTCTGGAACTCCTGAGCTCAAGCAATCCTCCCTCCTCGGCCTCCTTTTCTTTTTAGTGCCTCCTCCCCATGGGTTTGTCAGCTTGTGGTAGATTAAATTACTGTTAAAAAATATTTACTTTGTCTCTGCAACTACATTGGCGGAGTATATTTCCTCACTCCACGGATGTTAGGCTCAACCACGTCACTAGATTTTAACAGTGACCGGTTAGCAGACCGTAGGCAATTAATTCCTTCAATATGATCTTACTGTTGGTCTTTCCTTCCCACATCCCTGTCGTCACTATGAGACTGTCTTCACCCCAGTAAGTGCTGGTGCTTTAGCGGGAGCCCCCAGTGAGTAGACGTGGGTCAAATTTGAGCCCATCCTGCAGGAGGAGCCAAGTCCTCCCAGACCCTCAGCTTGAATGTTCACCATCTACACAAGTCCAGCTTATATCAGCTGAACCTCCAGCTGACCTACAGCACGAGTGATCATAAATGATTTTCATTTTAATCCACTGAACTTGAGGCTTGTTTGTTACACAGTAAAAGTGAGCCAATCAAATCCTTAATTTCCACAGATAGGAGGATTTTTAAGTCATTTTATTGTTACTGATTTCTATGAAAATTACATTGAGCTCAAATTATCTACTCTGTATGATTTCAAAATCCTTTGAAATTTGTTGAGACTTCCTTTATGTTCCAGTATATGCTCAATTTTTATAATGATCTTCATGTGCTTAAAAATAAGGTTATGCCTTAGTTATTGTGTGCCTTATTTTATGTGAATCTATTTAATTGTTTCTGAGTGTATTTTAAATATCTTGTATATCTTTAATAAATTAAAAAATTTTTGTTTCATTGCTATATTGAAGTACTGTTGACCTATAAGTATGTATATCTAAAATGTACAGTTTGTAACTTTTGACATGTGTGAAAACCAGAAAAACCATTACCATGATGAAAATTATGAACAGACCCATCACTTCAAAAAGTGTCCTTGTGCCTCTTTGAAATGTCTCTCTCCTGCTTCTCCTTGTCCCTTTCCTCATCTCTAGGCAACCACTGATCTGCTTTCTGTCAGTATAGATTAGTTTTCATTTTCTAGGACTTTATGTACTTGGAAGTATACAGTATACACTGTTTTTAGTCTCATTTTTTCACGGAGCTTAATCTTTCAGATTCATCTGTGTTATGCACGTCAGTACTTTATGCTTTTTTGGGGGTCTTAACTTTCAAAACATTTACATACAGTAAAACTGACTCTTTTTGACGAACATTTCTGTGAGTTTTGGAACATATGTTTTTGGTAGTGTTTGTATGGGTGTCTGTAACTCTAACGCCTACCACCACTGTGGTTTCTTTCCTGTCAAAAATTCCTTGTGGTACTTCCCTGTAGTCAAAGCTTCTTGTCACCCTTAATCCTTAGTGACCACTGATTTGGTCTCCATTCTCACAGCTCTGCCTTTTCCAGAGTTGCTTAGATGAAATCGTGCCATATGTTGCCTTTTGAGTCTGGCTTCATTCAATACTTTTCTCACTTACAAATTCTGTGATCATAAATATTTATAGGTATCAAGTATGTTTATTAATACTCATTTTTTCCTAGATGTTTTACTTACTGGAAATAAAATTACCCAATTTATACCTTTTTTAACTTGGTGGTTATGTGGCAACATATTTAATATATTTTTGATGTTCTTCTGGGATAATAAGATTTCTTTTTCCGTCCACCTTTAGTGATGTAACTGACAAATAGGAGTTGTATACATTAGGGTGTACAATTTGATAATTTGATAATAAGGTGTACAACTTTGATATATGTTTACATTGTGAAATGATCATCTTATTCAAACTAATTAACATCCATCATAGACTTAAGATCCTATTTAGAATTTTCAAATGAACAAAATGTTGTAAGAAGCCAGACTCAAAAGGCTACAAATTGAGTGATTTCATTTCTAAGCAATTCTATGAAAGACAAGGCTGGAGGCATAGAGAACAAAGCAGTATCCCCCTAAGGCTTAAAGGTGAGGAAAATATTTGACTGCAAAGGAACAGCACAAGGAATTTGTGAGGGTGAGGAAATATCTTTTTTTCTTAATGGTGAGAACGCTTAAAATATACTCTTTTAGCAAATTTACAGTACAGTTAGTCCCACCTTTTTTGTGGTTTTGTTTTCCACAGTTTGAGTTACCCAAGATCAACTGGGGACTGAAAATAGGTGAGTGCAGTAAAAATATTTTGAGAGAGAGAGAGAGACAGAGACAGAGATGACATTCACATAACTCTATTACAGTGTATTGTTATAATTGTTCTATTTTATTACTAGTTCCTATTGTTAATCTCCTACTGTGCCTAATTTATAAATTAAGCTTTACCATAAGTATGTATGTATAAGAAAATACATAGTATATTACGTAGAAAGTTCCTACTGTGGCAGTTTCAGGCATGCACTGCGAGTCTTGGGTACAGGGGACTCCTCTGTACCATGCTGTATTATTAATTGTAGTCACCACGTTGTACAATCAGATCTCCAGAACTCATTCATGTCACATAACTGAAACTTTGTACCCTCTGACCAACAACTTCTCACTGCTTCCTCCCCACCCCTTCCTGGCCTCTGGGAATGACCATTCTGCTTTCTGATTCATGAGTTCGACTATTTTAGATTCCACATGTAAGTGAGATTATGCAGTCTTTGTCTTTCTGTGTCTAGCTTATTTCACTTAGCATAATATCCTCCAGGTTCATCCCTATTGTTGCAAATGACAGAATTTCCTTCTTTTTAAAAACTGAATAGTATTCCATTGTAAATTTAACACAATGTGAAAATGTACATATGCCACATTTTCTTTATCCATTCCTCCCTGACAGGCACTGAGGTTTCTTCCAGATCTCAGTAATTGTAAGTAATGCTGCAGTGAACATGGGAGTGCAGATGCGTCTTTGAGATCCTGATTTTGTTTCCTGTGGATATATACCCAGAAGTGGTATTGCTGGATCATACAGTAGTTCTAGTTTAAAATTTTTTAAGAAACCTTCATACTGTTTTCCATAGAGACTGCACCGTTTTACATTTCCATCAACAGTGCCCAAGGGTTCCAATATCTTCCTATCTTTGCTAACACTTGTTTTATTTTCTTTTTAAATTTCAGAATATTATGGGCGTACAAACACTTTGGTTACAGATATTGCCCATGCACTGCCCAAGTCAGAGCTACAATCGTGCCCATCCACGACAGTGCGCCCACACCGATTAGGTGTGAGTTTACCCATCCCCTCCACACCCCCCACCTGCCTGACCCCTGATGAATATTATGTCCACGCGTGCACATAAGTATTGACCAGTTAGTACCAATTGGATGGTGAGTACTTGTTATGTCTTGTCTTTTTGGTAGTAGCCGTGCTAATGGGTATGAGATAATATCTTGTGGTTTTGATTTGCATTTCCTTGATGACTGGTGATGTTGAGCACCTTCTCATGCACCTGTTGGCCATTTGTATATCTTCTTAGGAAGACTGCCTATGCAGCTTCTTTGTCCATTTTTTAATTGGGTTGTTTGTGTTTTGCTGTTAGGTTTTATGTGTTAAATATATATTTTGCATATTAACCTCTCATCATACATGGTTTGTAAATATTTTTTCCCCTTCTGCAGGTTGTTTCTTCCCTGTGCTGATTGTTTCCTTTGCTGTGCAGATGCTTTTCAGTTTGACGCAATTCCATTTGTATATTTTTGTTTTACTATCTTGGCTTTTGGTGTCACGACTAAAATATTATTACCATGACCAATGTCAAGAAGTTTTTTCCTATGTTTTTTTCTACGATAAGTATTTACCAGTTTCAAGTCTTATTAGTTTTTTCCATTTTGTGTGTGATTTTTGTATAGTTGAGATAAGTCTACTTCATCCTGTGTGGATATTTGTTTCCAATCACCCTTATTAAGGACTGTTTCCCATTTGTTTGGCCCCCTTTAAAGATCATCTGATGTCAATGTGTGTTGATCCTTCTGGATCAGTTCTAAGTTCATTTACTGGTCCTGTATATCTGTTTTATCTAGTATCATACTGTTTTTATTGTATCTGCTTTATTACGCTTGATACAGCGTTTGTTTGAGATCATGAGATGGATGCTCTAGCTTTGTCTTTTTGCTCAAGATTGCTTTTGCTATTTGTGCTCTTTGTCATTCCAAGCACATTTTAGGATTGTTTCTTATTTCCGTGACATGCCATTAGAATTTTGGTACGGATCGTATTGAATCTGTAGATCACTTTATGTAGTGTGGATATTTTAACAATATTAATTCTTCCAAACAATGATCATGTGAGATCTTTTTATTCTCTGGTCTTCTTTAATTTTCTCATCAATGTCCTTAGTTTTCATTGTACAAGTCTTTCACTTGTTTGGCTAAGTTTATTCCAGTGTTTTATTCTTTTTTTTTTTTGTTTTGTGAATGGAATTATTTCCTTTTTTTTTATTTAACAAATATTAAGGGGGGTGCAAGTTATTGTTACATGTATAGCCTTGTAATGCTTAATCAGGGCTATGACTGTTGACGCATCCCGAATGTTCATTGTACCGTTCCTGTGGTTTTTTCCCCTCCACTTTACCTTCCTCCCTCTTTTCATTTCCAATATAATTTTTTTCCGTCCTGATAGGTTCCCAAAATTTAAGAGGTACATAAGGTTTGATTTTCCATCGTAAGAATTATTCTTGATTAATTGGTCTCCAGTTCCATAAATTGTACAAAAGACATTATCTTCCTGTTTTTGAGCTGTTATCCTTCTAGTTTGTTTTGATTTTCGTTTTATTGATTTGATTTTTTTGCTTTTGTAGTTTTCAACTTTCTTTTTAGTTCCACTCATCTTATTTGCCATCCATATTCCAACTTCCATAGTGTCATTTCGACAGTTTCTTTTTGGTTGGATTCCACAACTATACCTCCATTGTGATCCCTTGGGGTTCAAAGTGTTCTGTTTTTTTCATGTTGCCAGGGTTCTTTTGCTTGTTCTTTCTCATCTGAATCCTCTTCTCTTGGCTCAGTGGTAAAACGTGTGCAGGGTAGCTGTTCTCCTTTGCTGGGAACTCTCCTACTTAGTGGGAAGAAGGGAAGGTCCCTAGATGGGCTTTTGTGTCCTACTCTGGAATGCTGACCTGGTGGGGAGAGGCAGGCAGACTTATAGAGTCTGCAGTGCAGCTGTTCTGCATTTTCCCATTCCTCTGTGATTGTCACAGTTGAATCAGGTGCTGGATCATTTTCGTGCTGGGTTGGTGGGTTGTTCCTCAGATCATTTTTAGAAGTTTGAGTTGGGGACTGGGTGAGACCCTCTCCACAGAGGCTAGAGCTGTGGAGGATTGCTCTGCCTGGGGTCTCCCCACAGAGGTGACAGTGGTAGCTGGGTGAGGCTATGTAGGCAGTAGGCATGGGTGTCTTGGCTGTGGGCATTTGCTTGAATCAGGTTTGGATGTAATGGTGGCTCCCAGGCTGGGGAGTCCCTGGCAGAGTGCTGCATCTCAGGGCTGTTCCATGGGCACAGTGGCAGTGGTGGAGAATTGGGGGTGGGTTCTTGTGGTCCACGTACAATGCTGGCATCTCTGGGGCAGCGTGGCAGGCCTGGCAGGAGCTCTGGAGCCATAGGAGCAGAGCCTTGGGCTGGGGTGCAGCTAGAGCCTTAGAGTAGGAATTGGGCACCATGGAGGCAGAGCCACACGGGTGGGGGGCTTTTCTGGTGGCACAGGGACTGTGGATGTGCAGCTGTCGGTTTCAGTGGCCCAGGGACCACAGATGGCTGGGGTCACCTGACCCAAGTCCCGCTGAAGCAGTCACCCAAGGCTTTCCAGGTGGTACCTGTGGAGCCTGAGATCAGATCCTCTGCTCAGATCCTCTGCTGGGTGGGGTGTGGGGGGCAGTGCTCGGCTCCTATTCATAGGGCACTCTGTCCACTCTGTCCACTCCCTTCCCAGCCTGGTGGAGGTGATGTGAAGGCTGTTGCTGCAAAGCTGAGTCCCGTGCAGACCTGGTGCTGTGCACCTGAGAGCTCAGGATGGCATCAGCTGCAGAAACCCGGCAGCCATGAGATCCCTGTTGTGCCTACTCTCTGGTGCAATGACTGCATGGAATCTAAGCAGCTCCCCAATCAGTCCAGAGGTCTGCAGTAGTGGAGGGAGCCCCCTCACAGCTAGGGTGTAGTCCCTGCTGGTGAAGCATGGACCCCATGGCTCTACCCTCCTGACCTTCCCCATGTGTGTATGCCTCCCCACAGATCCCTTTGATCTTGCTGAATGAATCGCCCTGCCACCTTATCATTCACTCTGAGTGTCCCCCATTGCTCTTCCAGAGTTTAATAATGTCCTTTCCAAGAAGAGCCATCCACAGGTGGGCATCCGCCTCCAACTTTCCATTCTCTGCTTGAGAATGGTACCTGCAGGCTGCTTCTAGTCCTCCATCTTCCCACCAGTCTGGAATTGTTTTCTTATTTTCCTTTTGAGATAGTTCTGTGTCAGTGTATAGAAATGTCTCTGATTTTTGTATGTCTGTTTTGTATCCTGAAATGTTACTGAATCTATTAATTTAACAATTTTTTTGGAGTCTTTGGGTTTTTTTTAAAATCATTTTTATTTATTTATTCCATTTAGAGATAGGGTCTTGCTCTGTTGCGTAGGCTGGAGTGCAGTGGCATGAACTCCTGGGCTCAAGGGATCTTCCTGCCTCAGCCTCCTGAGTGCCTGGGACTTCGGGTGCTCGTCACCATACATGGCTAATTGTTTTCAGTTTTTTAGATATGGAGTCTTGCTCTATTTCCCAGGCTGATCTTGAACTCCTGGCCTCAAGCGATCCTCCCACCTCAGCCTCCCGAGCAGCTGGGATTACAGGTGTGAGCCCCTGCACCCGGCCTAGGTTTTTCTACATATAAAATCATGTCATCTGCAAACAGATATAATTTTACTTTTTCTGACTTAGGGGCATTTTATTTCTTTTTCTTGCCTAATTTCTCTGGGTAACACTTGCAGTACCATGTTGACTAGAAGTGGTGAAACTGGGCATCCTTGTCTTATTCCTCATCTTAGAGGAAAAGCTTTCAATCCCCCCCATTGATTATGATGTTAGCTGTGGGATTTTTATATATGGCCATACTTGTGTTCAGGTAAGTTCCTTTGCTCTATCTTGATGAGGGTTCGCGGTACGGATGGATGCTGACTAGTGTCAAGTGTTTTTTCTGCATCTATTAAGATGATCCTGTGTTTTTCATCCTTCACTGTGTTAATGTGAAGTACTTATAGTACTGTAGAACAGGAGCAGTTATTCCTCTCGTCTAGCTGTATAGCACATCGATCGGTTTGTGTATGTTGTGCTATCCTTCATTCCAGGGATAAATCCCACTTGGTCATGGTGGATAATTTTCCTAATGTTCTATTGCATTTGGTTTCTTTGTATTTTATTCAAGATTTTTATATCTATGTTCATTAGGGATATTGGCCTGTAGCTTTCTTTTTTTGGCTTTTGTTATTAATTTTAATTTACACACAATAATTGTACATATTGCTAAATGTACAATATGATATTTCCATAATGTATACAGTGTGTAAGGATCAAATCAGGGTAATTAGCAAAACCATCCTCTCATTTATCATTTGTGTTGGGAACATTCAAAATCTGTTCTTCTAGCTATTTGAAAATACACAATAAATCGTTGTTAATTATAGTCTCCTTACAGTACTGTAGAACAGTAGCGATTGTTCCTCTCATTTAGCTGCAAATTTGTATCCCTCAACCAATCTTTGGCTATTTCATGCCTACCCTCTACTCTTGCCTTCCTCTAGTAACCACTATTCTATACTCTACTTCTATGAGATCAACTTTTTTGCTCCCACATGGGTGAGAACATGTAGTATTTATCTTTCTGTGTCTGGCTTATTTTGCTTAACACAGTTTCCTCCCACGCATCCATGCTGCCGCAAATGACAATATGTTGTTCTCTTTTATGGCTAAATAGTATTATATTGCATCTATCTACCACATTTTTTCACCCATTTATGTGTTGATGAACATTTTGGTTGATTCCATGTCTTGTCTATTGTGAACAGAGCTGCAGTAAACATGGGAGTGCACATATCTCTTTGATAAACTGATTTCCTTTTCTTTGGATATATCCCCAGTAATGAGATTGCTGTATCGTATGTTAATTCTATTTTTAGTTTTTTGAGGAAACTCCACACTGTTTTCCATAATGGCTGTACTAATTTATATTCCCTGGAACAGTGTATGAGAGTTCCCTTTTCTTTGCTTCCTCATGAACATTTGTTACTTTTTATCTTTGTGGTAGTAGCTGTTCTACCTGAGGTGAGATGATGTTTCCTTGTTGTTTTGATTCGCATTTCCTTGAGGATTTATGATGTTCACATTTTAAAAATACCTTTTGACCATTTGTATGTAATCTGTTGAGAGCTCATTTGCCGATTTTAAAATCAGATTATTTATGAGTTTGCTGTTGAGTTGTTCAAGTTCCTTGTACATTCTGGATATTAATCCCTTGTCAGATGAATAGTTTGCAAATATTTTTTCCCACTCTGCAGGTTGTCTCTTCACTCTGTTGATTGTTTCCTTTGCTGTGCAGAAGCTTGTCAGTTTGATGTAATCCCATTTGTCTCTTTTTGCTTGTGCTGCCTGTGCTTTTGAGGTCTTTTCCAGTAAATCTGTGCCCAGACCAATGCCCTGAAGAAGTTCCCCTGTGTTTTCTTCTAGTAGTTTCATAGTTTTGGCACTAACATTTAAGTCATTAAGTCACTTTGAGTTAATTTTTTTTTATGTTGAGAGATAGGCATCTAGTTTCATGTTCTGACATATGGATATCCAGTTTTCCTGGCACCATATATTGAAGAGGCTGCCCCAATGAATGTTATTGGCACCTTTGTTGAAAATCAGTTGGCTATAAATATGTGGATTTATTTCTGGGTTATCTATTTAGTTCCATCTGTCTATGTCTCCTTTTATGCCAGTACCATGGTGTTTCAGTTACTATAGCTTTGTAGTATATTTTGAAGTCACGTAGTGTGATACCTCTAGTTTTATTCTTTTTTCAGAACTGTTTCAGCTATTCTGAGTGTTTTGTGGTTGCCTAGAGATTTTAGGAGTGTCCTTTTCTATTTCTGTAAAGAATATCATTGGCATTTTGAAAGGGATTGCATTGAATATGTAGATTGCTTTTGGTAGTACAGTTATTTTCACAAGATTAATTCTTCTAACAATAAACATGGGATATCCTTTCATCTATTGGTGTGTTCTTCAATTTCTTTCATCAGTTGTTTTAGAGACGTGGTCTCATTCTGTTGCCCAGGCTAAACGCCTCAGCTCAATGTGATCCCCCCACCTAAGCCTTCTGAATAGCTAGGACTACAGATGTGCAGCACCACACCCAGCTAATTTTTAAATTTTTGGTAGAGACAGAGTCTTGCTATGTTGCCCAGGCTGGTCTTGAAATCCTGGCCTCTGGTGATCCTTCTGCCTGGACCTCTGAAAATGCTGGGATTACAGGTGCAAGCCATTATGCTCAACCCTCATCAGTGTTTTATAGTTTTCCTCATAGAGGTCTTTCAATTCCTTGTTTAAATTTATTTTAGGTATTTCATTTTTTTCATAGTTACTTTAAATGGGATTGCTTTCCTGATTTCTTCCTTCATGTATTTACGTGGATTTTGTATCCTACAACTTTACTGAATTTGTTTATAAGTGGTAAGAGCTTTGTGGTGGTGCTTTCAGGGTTTTCTCTATATGAGATCATGTCATCTGCAAGCAGAGACAATGTAACATCCTCCTTTCCAGTCTGGATGCCCTTTATTTCTTTCTCTTGCCTAATTGCTCCGGCTAGGACTTCCAGGGCCAGGTTGAATAAAAGTCATGAAAGTAGGCATTATTTTCTTGTTCCAGATCTTACAGGAACAGCTTTCTACTTTTCCCCATCTAGTGTGGTATTGGCTGTGTGTTTGACATATATTGTCTTTTTGTGTTGAGGTACATTCCTTCTATTCCCAATTTAAGTTTTTATCATGAAGAAATGTTGAATTTTATGAAGTGCTTTTTCTACACCTATTGAGATGATATTATGGATTTTGTCCTACATTCTGTTGATGTGATGTGTCACATTTATTGATTTGTGTATTCTGAACAATCTTTGCATCCTTGGGACAAATCCCCCTGGATCATGGGGAATGATCATTTTAATGTGCTGCTGGATTTGGTTTGCTAGTAATTTTTTTGAGTATTTTTGCATCTATGTTTATCAGGGAGATTGGCCTACAGTTTTCTTTTTTTGTTGTGTCCTTCTCTGGTTTTGATATCAAGGCAATGCTGGCTTTCCAGAATGAGTTTGGAAGAATTTTCTCCTGTTCAATTTTCTGGAAGAGTTTCAGAACAATTGGTATTATTTCTTATTTAAATGTTTGGTAGAATTCTGGGAAGGTGCAGGCAGTGGGGCTTGGAGATGTGGGGGAGAGGTTACAGATTCAGGATTGGGTAGGTGAGTGTCCATCGCGATGGTGTGGAGGTGCACAGGAGAGTAGGAATCTGTAAGTGTGCCCCCTCCTCAGAGAACCACCATACCAGAGTTTGCTGAACTAGCTCCTCCCCCAAGAAACCTCATATTGAAGTTTGATGAATCAGCCCCTCTCTTGGAGAAACACCAGATTGGAGTCTGATGAACCCAGGAAACTCAATTTGCATAAGTACTGGTTCCCATAGCAACCAAATGCCTCTGGTGCCACAGGCTGAATCCAAGTAGCTGCCCCCACCACCACTCACTTTAAAAGGTAGGTCAGCTTGATCCAAGAGCTTCTTGAGCAGCCAATATCCCCCTGGGGGTAGAGTGCCCGGGCAGAGTTTTCTGGGGATAGAGAGCAGACTCTCTGGTTGAGCAGGGCCACATCAACCCTTCCTGGGCAACTAAGCCCAGAGAAGGAGAACTGACCTTTAACCCCTGCATATCCCTTAACAACATCTGAGGAGCCTGAGGGCAGGCTCACCCAGACTAACCCTGCCCAGCCTCATTCCCCCACCCACCTCTTGCAGTGGTGAATAAAGGACTCATCTGGACATCCTAGGGCCCCACCCACCACCAGAGGCATTAGAGTGCTCCTCCCAATAGAGCTGATCACAGGACCCAAAAACAACACTGCAGCTTGTTCCTTCTGGCAAGCACCACCTACTGACAGGGAGGTCAAATTGCATGCCTTCTTACTGCATCTACTGACTCATCACACAGGGTGTGGTTGGTTCTCACCCACAAGCACCACCTACTATCTCAGAGTTTAAACAGGGCATGTCAATATCTAAACAAAAGAAAATCAAAAAGTAAGAAGCAACACCTGTCCCAGATGAGAAGGAACCAGTGAAAGAACTCTGGAAATATGAAGAGTCTGAGTGAAAGGTCACCCCCAAAAGGGAACACCAGTTCCCTAGCAATGGATACCAACCAAAAGCAAAATATAGAAATGACAGAGAATTTCGGGCATGGATTGTAAGGAAAATAAATGAAATACATGACAAAATAGAAATCCAATACAAAGAAACCACAAAAACAATACAGGAAATGAATGAAAAATTCACTAAAGAAATTGAAGTATTAAAGAAAAACCAAACAGAACTTCTGGAAATGAAAAATTCTTTCAAGGAATTACAAAACACAGTGGAATGCCTCAAGAACAGGTTAGATCAGGCAGAAGAAAGAATCTCAGAGCTTGAAGACAATACCCTCCAATTTAACAAGTCAGTCACAGAGATAGAGCAGAGAAGCAAGAAGAATGAGCAAAGCCTACAAGAAATGTCAGATTATGTAAAAAGGCCTAACATAAGAATCATAGGCATCCCTGAGGGTGAAGAAGAAAATACACAAGGGTTGGATAATCTATTCGAGGGAATAATTGAGGAAAATTTCCCTGGCCTTGCTAGAAATTTAGATATTCATGTACAAGAAGCTCATAGACTCCTGGAAGACTCAACACAAAGAGGAATACACCACGACACATAGTCATCAGGCTAGCCAAAATAAATACGAAAGAGGCGCTCTTACAAGCTGTGAGGTGAAAGCGACAGGTAACTTACAAAGGAAAACCCATCAGACTAACAGCAGACTTCTCAACTGAGACCCTGCAAGCCAGAAGGGATTGGGGCCCATCGTAAGTCTTCTCTAACAGAATAATGCCCAGCCTAGAATTCTGTATCCTGCAAAACTAAGTTTCATAAATGAAGGGGAAATTACGTCTTTCCCAGACAAGCAAACACTGAGGGAATTAGTCAAGAAAAGACCTGCCCTGCAGGAAGTTCTCAGAACTGCATTATTCATAGAGCACCACAAGAAACACTTACCAATGTAAAATTACCCCAAAGCCAAAGACTGATGGCCAGATACCACAATGGCTCAAGACATAAAACAAAACAACAACATTCAACTTAACAGGATGAACAAAACTCCACCCCATTATCAATTCTCTCAATAAACATGAATGGCTTGAACTGCCCACTGAAGAGACACAGACTGGCCAAATGGATAAATATACACAAGCCAAGTATCTGCTGTCTTCAGGGAATGCATCTAACCCACAAGGACGTATACAGACTAAAGGTGAAGAGATGGAAAATAATTTTCCATGCTAATGGAAACCAAAAGAAAGCAGGAATAGCAGTTCTCATAGCAGATAACTTAATCATCAAATTAACAAAAGTAATGAAAGACAATTATGGTCATCATTTAATAGTAAAGGGAACAATTAAACAAGACATAACAATCTTAAACATTTACGCACCTAACACAGGAGCGCCCAGATTCATAAAGCAAATCCTTCTTGATCTAAACAAAACAATAGACAGTGGCACCATAATAGATGGGGACTTCAACACCCCACTGACAGAACAGGACAGATCCACCAAACAGAAAATAAATAAAGAAACAAGGGATTTAAATAGAACTCTAGAACACACGGTTCTAACAGACATTTACAGAACATTCTACCCAAAAACCACAAAATATACTTTCTTCTCATCAGTGTATGGAACATTCTCTAAGATTGATCACATCCTAGAGCACAAAACATGTCTCAAAAAATTTTAAAAAATAGAAATTATACCATGCATCTTCTCAGATCAGAGTGGAATAAAATTAGAAATCAACTCCAACAGAAACAGTCATCTCTACACAAAGTCTTGGAAACTAAATAACCTACTGATGAATGATTTTGAGGTCAAGGAGAAAACTGGGATGGAAATCAAAAGATTCATTGAAGTAAATGATAATGGGGACACAAGTTACCAAAATCTGTGGGACACAGCTAAAGCAGTCCTGAGAGGAAAATTCATAGCCATAAATATCTACATCCAAAAGATGGAAAGATCACAAATCAACAATCTAATGAATCACCTCAAAGACCTGGAAAAGGATGAGCACACCAATCCCAAACCCAGCAGAAGAAAAGAAATAATCAAGATCAGAGCAGAACTAAATGAAATCAATAACAAAAGGTCTGTATGGAAGATTAACAAAACAAAAAGTTGGTTCTTTGAAAAGATAAACAAAAATGACACACCTCTAGGTAGATTACCCAGAAGCAGAAAAGAAAGGACTCTAATCTCCATTAGAAATGAGAAAGGAGAAATTACAACTAATACCACAGAAATACAAAATATCATCTCTGAATCCTATAAAAATCTCAATGCACACAAACTTGAAAATGTGGAGGAAATGGACAAATTCTTAGAAATGCATAGCCTTCCTAGGCTCAACCTGGAAGATGTAGATGTTCTGAACAGACCAATATCAAGTACTGAAATTGAAGCAGTAATAAAAAAAACCTTCCTAAAAAAAAAATTCCCAGACCAGATGGTTACACACCAGAATTCTACCAGACCTACAAAGAAGATCTGGTACCTATCCTGCAGAAATTATTCCACAACATCGAGAAGGAAGGAATCCTCCCCAATATGTTTTACAAAGCCAGAATCACCCTGAAACCAAAGCCAGGTAAGGACCCAGCAAGAAAAGAAAACTACAGACCAATATCCCTTATGAATATAGATGCAAAAATTCTCAATAAAATATTAGCAAATCAAATTCAGCAACTCATCAAAAATAAAACCCATCATGACCAAGTGGGGTTCATCCCAAAGATTCAGGGATGGTTCAACATACACAAATAAAGTAATCCATTACATAAACAAAAGCAAAAACAAAAACCATATGATCCTCTCAATAGATGCAGAAAAAGCATTTGACAAAATTCAGCACACTTTTCTGATAAGAACACCTAACAAAATAGACATAGACAGAACTTACCTCAAAATGATAAAAGCCATATATGACAAACCCATAGCCAACATCATACTGAACGGGGAAAGACTGAAAGCTTGCCTGCTTAGAACTGGCACCAGACAAGGATGCCCTCTATCACAGCTTCTATTCAACATAGTGCTGGAAGTCCTAGCCAGAGCAATCAGACAAGACAAGGAAACCAGGGGCATCCAAATGGGACCAGAAGAGGTAAAAATATCACTCTTTGCAGATGATATGATCTTATATCTACAAAGCCCCAAAGACTCTGCCATGAGATTACTGGAATTGATAAATAAGTTGAGCAAAGTCTCAGGATACAAAATCAACATACACAAATCAGTGGCATTCGTATACACCAACAACAGTCAGACTGAGAACCAAATCAAAGACTCAATAACCTTCATAATAGCAATAAAGAAAATAAAATACCTAGGACTATATTTAACTAAGGAGGTGAAGGTTCTCTACAGGGAGAACTATGAAACACTGAAGAAGGAAATAGCAGAGGATGCAAACAGATGGAAAACTACACCATGCTCAAGGATTGGCCAAATCAACATTGTTAAAATGTCTATACTACCCAAAGTGATCTACAGATTCAATGCAATCCCTATCAAAATACCAACAGCATTTTTCACAGATGTAGAAAAAATAATTCTACGCTTTGTATGGAACCAGAGAAGACCCTGTATAGCCAAAGCAACCTTAAGCAAAAAGAACAAATTGAGAGGCATCAATCTACCAGACTTCAAGCTATACTACAAGACTATAATAACCAAAACAGCATGGTACTGGCACAAGAACAGAGACATAGACCAATGAAACAGGACTGAGAACCCAAACATAAAACCATTCTCATATTGACATCTGATTTTTGACAAAGCAGACAAAAACATACACTGGGGAAAAGAATCCCTATTCAACAAATGGTGCTGGGAAAATTGGATAGCCACATGTAGAAGACTGAAACAGGATCCTCACCTCTCACAAAAATCAACTCACAATGGATAACAGACTTAAACCTAAGACATGAAACCATAAGACTTCTAGAAGAAAATGTTGGAAAAATTCTTATAGACATTGGCCTACGCAAAGAATTAATGAAGAAAACCCCAAAAGCAATGTCAGCAGCAACATAAATAAACAAATGGGACCTGTTCAAATTAAGAAGCTTTTGCACAGCCAAAGAAACTATTGCTAGAGTGAATAGACAACCTACAGAATGGGAGAAAATTTTTGCATGCTATATAACCGACAAAAGACTAATAACTAGAATCTATATAGAACTCAGGAAAATCAGCAAGAAAAATCAAACAACCCCATTTTAAAAATGGGCAAAGGACATGAGTACAAACTTTTCAGAAGCAGATAGACTAATGGCTAAGAAGCATATGAAAAAATGCTCAACATCTCTAATCATCAGGGAAATGCAAATCAAAACCACAATGAGATATTACTGAACTCCAGTGAGAATGGCTTATATCAAAAAGTCCCAAAACAATAAATGTTGGCATGGATGTGGAGAGATAGGAACACTAGTGCACTGCTGCTGGGACTGCAAACTAGTACAACCTCTATGGAAAGTAATCTGGAGATACCTAAAAAACTAAAAGTAGAACTACCATTTGATCCAGTAATCCCACTACTGGGTATTCACCCAAAGAAAAAAAAGACATTCTATAATAAAGACATCTGCACTTAAATGTTTATAGCAGCACAATTCACAATTGCAAAGATGTGGAAACAACCTGAGTGCCCATCAATACATAAGTGGATTTAAAAAAATGTGGTATATGTATACCATGGAGTACTACTCAACCACAAAAAATAGTGAACTAACACCTCTTGTATTATCCTGGATGGAACTGGAGCACATTCTTCTAAGCGAAGTATCTCAAAAATGGAAAAACAAGCACCACATGTACTCACCATCAAGTTGATACTAATTGATCAACTTTTATGTGCACATATGGAAGTAAGATATTAATTGATCAACTTTTATGCACACATATGGAAGTAACATTCATTGGGTGTCAGGCAGGTGGCAGGGGGGAGAAGGGGATGGATAAATTCACACCTAAGGGGTGCAGAGCACACTCCCTGGGAGATGAGCACACTTGAAGCTCTGACTTGGGCAGAGTAAAGGCAATACATGTAACCTAAACATCTATACCCCCATAGTACTCTGAAATAAATTTTAAAATAAATAAATAAATAAATAAATAAATAAATGTTTGGGAGAATTCTGTAGTGAAGCGATCGGGGTCTGGGCTTTTCTTTAGTGGGAGATATTTTATTACCGATTCAATCATGTTACTCATCTTTTCAGGTTTCCTATTTCTTCTTGGTTCAATCTTGGTAGGTTGTATGGGTCTAGACGTTTATCCATTTATGGTAGGTTTTCTAATTTGTTGGCATATATTTCTTTATAACAGTCTCTAATGATCCTTTGTATTTCTGTGGTATCAGTTGTGATGTCTCCTCCTTTTCCTTTCTGAATTCATTATTTGGGTCTTTTTTCTTTTTCTCATAGTTAGTCTAGCTAATGGTTTGTGAATTTTGTTTATTTTTTCAAAAAACCAACTTTTTCTTTCATATGTCTTTTCTATGTATTTGTTCTCAATTTTATTTATTTCTGCTCTGATCTTTATTATTTCTTTATTCCTACCAATCGTGGGTTTGGTTTGTACTTCCTCTTCTAGTTCCTTGAGATGCATGGTTAGGTTTTATTTGAAATCTTTCTATTTTCTTGATGTAGGTGTTTATACAATAAAATTTCTTTTTAATATTGCTTTTACTGTACCCCATCAGTTTTGGTATGGTGTATCTCTGTCTGCATTGGTTTTGAAGAAACTTTAAAATTTCCTTTTAAATTTTTTTATTGACTTCTTAGTTGTTCAGGAGTATTTTGTTTAATTTCCATGTATTTGTACAATTTAGAAAGTTCCGCTTGTTATTGATTTGTATTTGTACTCCACTGTGGTCAGAAATGACAGTTGATGTTATTTCAATACTTAAAAACTTGTTCAGACTTGTTTTGGGCCTAACATGAGGTCTATCCTGATGAATGTTCTACATGCTGAAGGAAAGAGTGTGTATTCTGCAGCTGTTGGATGAAATGTTCTGTACATGTCTGTTAGATTCATTTGGTCTAACATGCAGTATAAATCCAA
Source organism: Daubentonia madagascariensis (assembly GCA_023783475.1). Classification (NCBI taxonomy): domain Eukaryota; kingdom Metazoa; phylum Chordata; class Mammalia; order Primates; family Daubentoniidae; genus Daubentonia; species Daubentonia madagascariensis. The sequence goes on from JAKFHU010001831.1 coordinate 2,026,728, forward strand.
CATATCTTTGTCAATTTTTGTGTAGATTACCTGTCCAATGCTGAGAGTGTGGTGTTGAAGTCTCCAGTGGTTATTGTATTGGAGTCTATCTCTCCTTTTCGATCTAAGAATATTTGCTTCCATTTCTGGGTGCTCCAGTGTTGGGTTCCTTTATATTTACACTTGTTTCATCCTCTTACTGAATTGATTGATCCCTTTATCATTTGATCCCTTATCATTTGACCCCTTATCAATGATCCCTTATCATTAAAATATCTACCCATTTATCATTATGTAGTGACCTTCTTGGTCTCTTTTTACAGTTTTGACTTAAAGTCTGTTTTATCTGATACAAGTGTAGCTACTCCTGCTCACTTTTGGGTTTGACTTGCATAGAATATTTTTTTCTCATCCCTTCACTTTCAATCTACATGTGTTATTACAGGTGAAGTAAGTTTCTTGTAGGCAGCATGTAAATGAGTCATGTCTTCTTATTCATTCAGTCTGTATCTTTTAAGTAGGGAATTATATCTGTTTACATTCAAGGTTATTATTCATGGGTGGGACCTATTCTTGAATTTTGTTCATTGTTTTCTGGTTGTTTTGTTTATCCTTTGTTCCTTTCATCCTCTCTTATTGTTTCTCATTGTGGTTTGGTGGTGTTCTCTAACAATAAGTTTTGATGCATTTCTCTTTCTCCTTTGTGTATCTGCTCTACCAATGAGTTTTATACTTCCATGTGTTTTTGTAATAGTGATTATCATCTTTTCAATTCTAGAAGTAGGACTCCCTTGAGCGTTACTCTTTAGGCTGGTCTAGTGGTGATGAATTCCCTCAGCTTTTGCTTGTGTGGGAAAGAATTTATTTCTCACTAATTCCAGAAGTATAGCTTTACTCTGTTTGGTATTCTTGGCTGGCAATTTTTTTCTTTCAGCCTTTTGAATATATTATGCCAATCTTTCCTGGCATGTAAGGTTTCTGTGGAGAAATCTGCTGTTAGTTAATAGGGATTCACTTATCTGTGACTTGATTCATTTCTCTTGCTCTTTTTACGATTCTCTCCTTGTCTTTAAGTTTTGACAATTTGACTATAATGTGCCTCAGGTAGGACCTATTTCAGTTGAATCTATTTGGAGACTTTTGAACTTGGATCTCGATGTCCATATCTCTTCCCAGAGTTGAGAAGTTTTCAGTAATTATTTCATTACATATATTTTCTAAGCCATTTCTAAATTCTTTTCCTTCTGAAACTTCCATAATTCAAAAATTTGTTCACTCAATGATGTTTCATAACTCTTGTAGTCGTTTTTCTCTGACTGGGTAATTTCAAATTACCTATGTTGAAGTTCAGAGATTCTTTCTTTGGCTTGATGAAGTCTGCTGTTGAAGCTCTATATTGTACTTTTTATTTCATTCATTGAATTCTTGAGCTGCAGAATTTGTTTGTTTCCTTTTTTATGATTTCTGTCTCTTTGCTGAATTTCTCATTCATACCATGAATTGTCTTTGTGATTTTGTTGAATTGTCTATCTGTATTTTTAAAAATATCATTGAGTTTCCATAAGATGAATATTTTGAATTCCTTTTTGCGAGATGTTTATTTCCTTTTCGTTGATGTCTGTTACTAGACAGTTGTTGTATGTCCTTGGTGGTGTCATTTTCCTTGCTTTCTCACTGCATTAATATCTGTGCATCTGGTGGAACAATCACCTCTTCCATACTTTGTAGAATGGATTTCATAGAGAAAGACTTCCCCCTGCAGTTGGATTTTCATGTGTCATTTGGGAAGGATGTGGTTACTCTCTTTCCAGATAGGTGCAGTGGTATACTCTCCATTCACCTTCTTCAGCTGTGCTGAATATCTGCAATGACTGTGGGTGGCTCAGTGGTTTAGGCTGTATATGTTTGTAGCAGGGGTGGCACAGGATGTTAATTTCATCAGTGTCAAGGGCTTTTGCTTTCCTGCTATTATCATTTTCCCACTCGGCCCCATGGGGAAAGGTGTTACAGCTGCTCACCCAGCTCAGCTTGGGGATATTGGATCACTCGGCTGGGGTGGTTCAGCAGTTGCTTAGGCTCTGGTATGATGGGGAGCTGTGGCTATTCACCCCAGAATAAAACACCTTCGGCTGTAATTCCGTTTCCAAGCGGGCATAGCACAATAGCCTCACGGGCCACAGGGGGTAGCCCACAGTGTCAGCTCCTTCTCTGGAAGCAGAACATCTGTGTGAACTCCAGGCATCTGGGCTTAGTGTCTGTGAGGACTGAAGGGGACCCCTGTGGTGAGGCCTGTATGTGTCCAAGGTGCTGAAAGAGGTTGTGGGGATCCTCTTGCTTACCTCTTCACTGTAAAGAAAAGTTCCTCCTAATTGACAGCTGATCCTCACTGGTGGATGGAGGCCTGGCATTTCCTTTCATTCTGTGTGTGTTCATCCCAAGTTTCTGTGCTTACCAGGATTTCCGTCACTCCTTTGATACATTCTAGCACTATCCCTCAGTTATTTTCATTAAAATGAAGTTTATTCTTTCTTCTGGCTGTCTCTGTGCTAGGATGAGCACTAATGACTTCTATTCTGCCAACTTGCTGGCATCACTGCTGTAGTTTTCTTTTCTTGTAGTATCTTTTGTGTGACTTTGGTATCAGTCAGGGTGATGCTGCCCTCATAAACTAAGTTTGGAAGTACTCCTTCTACTTCTATTTTTGGCAGAATTTAAGTAATTATTGATTCTTCTTTGAATGTTTGGTAGGATTCACTTGAGAATCTATCTGGTCCTGGGGTAGTCTTTGTAGGGAGTTTTTCATTGCTGTGTCAATCTCCTTATTTATTATTGGTCTCTCCAGACTTTCTATTTCTTCTTGGTCAGTCTTGGTAGATTGTATGTTTCTAGGAATTTATCCATTTCTTTTAGGTTAAATTTTTGTCATCTAGGTGTTCATAATCATGATTGATGATCTTTTATATTTATTAGGCATGGATTGTGATGACTCTTTTTTTATTTCTCACTTTATTTCTCTTAGACTTCTCTCCTTTTTTCTCAGCCCAGGTGTTTGCCCATTTTGTTTATCTTCTTAAAAAATAAATTCTTAGTTTTGTTCATTTTTTTCTATTATTTTTCCAGTCTGTGTTTGATTTGTTTCTGCTCTGATTTTTATTATTTTCTCTTTTCTGCTCTCTATGCTTAGTTTGTTCTTTTTCTACTTCCTGGAGTTGTAAGGTAAGGTTGTTCATCTGAGATCTTTCTTCTTTTTAATGTAGACATTTATCACTATAAATTTCTGTGTTAGTACTGCGTTCATGGCATCCCACAAGTATCAGTGCATTGTGTTTTTGTCTTCATTTCCCTTGAGATATTTTTAAATACCTTTTGGATTTTCTCTTTGGCCCAACACTTGCTCAAGAATGACTGTTTAGTTTTCACATATGTGTGAATTTTCATATTTTTTTTGCTATATTTGATTTCTATTTTCATTCCATGGTGATCAGAAAAGATACTTGAAATGATTTTGCTTTTCTTTAATTTGTTCCAACCTGTTTTGTGACCTAACGTGCTCTATCCTGAAGAATGTTCTGCGTGTACTTGAGAAGAATGTGTGTTCTTCTGCTGTTGGGAAGAAAGTTCTGTATGTGTCTGTTATGTCCATTTGGTCTACAGTTTTATTCAAGTCCATTGCTTTGTTATGTGTTTTCTGTCTAGATAGTCTGTTATTAAATGTGGCATAAGAAAGTCTCCTACAATTATTGAATTGCTGTCAGTTTCTCCTTTGAGACATGTCAATATTTGCTCTATGTAGTTAGGTGATCTGATGTTGAGTGGATATATATTTATAATTGTTATAGATTCCTGCTGAATTGACCCTTTTATCATTATACAATGACCTTTTTGTCTATAGAAACAGTTTAGGACTTAAAATTTATTTTGTGTGGTATAGGTGTAGCCACCCCTGCTTTCTTTTGGTTACCATTTGCCTGCAATATCTTTTTCCATCCTTCACTTTCAGCCTCTGTGTGTCCTTTATCTAAAGTGACTTTCTTGAGACAGTGTATAGATGTATCTTCATTTTTCATCCATTCAGCCATTCTGTATCTTTTAATTGAGAGATTAATCCATTTATATTTAATATAATTATTGATAAGAGATATACTATTGCCATTTTGTTAACTGTATTGTTTGTCTTGTAGTTTTCTTGTTTCTCTTTTTCTCTCTTGCTGTCTTACATAGTGTTTCCTTTCTTCATCGTGTTTCATTTTGCATTGAAAAGGTCTGATTCCTTCTCTTTCTCCTTTCTGTACTTTTATAGGTGTAAGTGGGGCTCCACAGTGCAGCATCTCATCCAGCTGGTACCATGAATGCTGTGTGGGAGATCAGTTCCAAAATGAAAGGTTTGTTAATAGCACTTCTGCAACTTGAAGAAGGACTTCTTAGTGTAGTTGGCTTGGTACTTCCTCAGCATGCACATCAGCATCAGGTTAGTTTTGAAGGCTAGTGTGGTCAGAAGTAGAAACATGGCCTGGGCCTTGACAGAGGTGGTGGGCAGGGTGGTTAGAGGTGGGGAAGATGGCTGGTTGGAGGGCCTTCCTTCTGACCCAGGGAGTGGATCAGAGAGAGGTTAGGAGGGATGCCCTGAGTTGGTGGGATCCTGGCAAAGGCTTCACTCAGGGCCCTAGGTGGCCCCTGGACCTGGGTGACAGGTCTGAGGGGGTCTCAGTTGCATTTAAACCACTAAAATGTCTCTGGCCTTTCCAATCATTTTGTTAGGCCCAGGAACCCAGCAGTGAGCTGGACACAGGCTATGCCTTCCTGGAGCTCGGCTCTCCGGGGCCCAGGGATATGAGCAGGGGTGATGCCCCACATGCATGGAGGGAGGGCAATGTGGAGAAGGAGCTGGCAGGATGGGCCAGGGTTCATCAGACAGGTCAGGCAAAGAAGGGGTTGTAGGCAGGGGGAGCCTTTTGTGCTGTGGCCTAGAGGCTGACACAGGCAGTCATGGATCAAATACTAGGGCAGTTTGGATGATGGAAGACTGGTCCCGAGGCAGGTTGAGAACAGGAGATGCAGGCCTCAAATTACCTAAAAACAGTGTGCAGTTCATCCTCAGTCTGCAATGAGGAGTCCCTGAGGGGTCTGTGTGGAGAGCAGGGTGCTCAGACGCAAGTTCAGGGAAGGCCACTCTGGCAGCTATGGTGAATGGCTGGCTTGTAGGGTGTTCATCCTGGCAGGAAGAGGCGGTTGCTGTAATCCAGTTCAGAGTCAACAAGGACATAAAATCATTTGCTCATGTTTACTCATTTCTTCATCAAAAATTCTCCAAGTACGTTTTCATATCGAAGCCCTTTGGGAACCTGGCAATGTAGGGAAAACCTCATTCTAACTCTGACAGTGGCTTTGTAGCAGGTGGTCCGTAGACCACACACTGAGGGTATTACATGGCCCACTCTCTCATATTACACAGGAGGGGACTGTCAGAAGGAGAAAGAGTTTCAGCCTTTCAGGTCCTGCACAGACCAAGAACACAGGGCCTGGATGAGGTCCCAACTGTGTTCACTTCCTGCCCTGCCCTCTCTCAAACGGAACATTGATCTGAGCTATGATTCTATTTTTCATCCATCCATCTATCCAACTGTCTTTCCAACTGTCCACATATTCATGTATCTTTCTCCTTTCACCTATTTCATCCTTTCAGCTATCTGAGTCTATAGCATACAATTTTAAACTGCTACAGGTGGAGAAACTCTGGTCCCAGAAACTCTTCTCTTTTTTTTTTCTTTTTTTGTTGAGACAGGGTTTTTGTCTGTCACCCAGGCTAGAGTGCAGTGGCATCATCATAGCTCACTATAACCTCAAACTCCTTGGCTCAAGCGATCCTCCTGCCTGAGCCTCCCGAGTAGCTAGGAGTACAGGTGCATGCCACCACACCTGGCTAATTTTTCTATTTTTCTGTAGAGATGGGGTCGCGCTCTTGCTCAGGCTGGTCTCAAACTCCTGGCCTGAAGTGATCCTCCCACCTCAGTCTCCCAAAGTGCTAACAGACTCTTCTCTTTTCTACCCCTACTCCCTAGGTCAGCAGTTCTCTAACTTTTTAATCTCAAGACCCTGTTACACTCTAAAATTGATTAAGATCTCCAAGAACTTTTATTTTATTTTATTTATCTCCTTTGATATATACCACATAAGAAATTAAAACTAAGAATTGAAAACATTTAATTGTTAATTACTTTGAAATATAACCAATCTCACTTAGCACAGATAACATCATTATAACAAAACTATATTTTTACATGAAAAATTAGTGAAAAGAGTATTATATAATTTGAAAATCTTTTTAATGCCTGTATTAATAAAATACAGTCGGATTTTCAAATTTGCTTCTTCATTTAATCTGTTGTCATTCTGTTTTGATTGAAGTATATGAAGACACCTGGCCTCATTCAGAAATGTAGTTGGGAAATGGAGAAATATTTTAATAGCATTATAAAGAAAACCTTGAATATTCTTCTTTGATACTACACTAGAACTCAACAAACAGTTTTTAAAGGTAAGTTGCAGTATAGATTCTGAAATCCCATAAACGAACTTTGTGGACTTCATTCCATTAAAATATAGTGGCATACCTTTGCCCTTTGAATTGATCAAGCATTGGTCATTTGGAATATATGGATTCATTGAGTTAGCAGAGTTTTCAAATGTTAACACATCTCACAATACAACATCAAAAAATCAAAATTTTATTTTTATCTTATTTTTAATTTTGATTTTTATTTATTTTTTTATTTCAGAATATTATGGGGGTACAACACTTTGGCTATATATATTCCCATGCATTGCCCATGTCAGAGCTACAATCGTGGACATCCCCCAAACTGTGCACCCTGCATCCATTCAGTGAGAGTTTTCCCATTCCCTCCACCCCCCTCCACCCCCTCCCGCCTGCCCACCCCCTGATGAATATTATTGCCGTGTGTGACATAAGTATTGATCAGTTAGTTCCAATTTGATGGTGAGTACCCGTGGTGCTTCTTTTTCCATTCTTGTGACACTTTGCTTCCAAGAATGGGCTCTAGCTGCAACCAGGATAATACCAGATGTGTTAATTCACCGTTGCTTTTTATTACTGAGTAATACTCCATGGTATACATATACCACATTTTATTAATCCATTCGTGTATTAATGGGCACCTGGGTTGTTTCCACATCTTTGCAATTGTGAATTGTGCTGCTATAAACATTCGCATGCAGATGTCTTTATTATAGAATGTCTTTTTTACCTTTGGGTAAATACCCAGTAGTGGGATTGCTGGATCAAATGGTAGTTCTACTTTTAGTTCTTTGAGGTATCTCCATATTACTTTCCATAGAAGTTGTACTAATTTGCAGTCCCACCAGCAGTGTATGAGTGTTCCTATCTGTCCGCATTCCCACCAACATTTGTTGTTTTGGGACTTTTTGATATGAGCCAATCTCACTGGAGTTAAGTGATATCTCATTGTGGTTTTGATTTGCATTTCCCTGATGATTAGAGACGTTGAGTGATTTTTTATATGCTTGTTGGCCATTATTCTGTCTTCTTTTGAAAAGTTTCTGTTCATGTCCTTTGCCCATTTTTTAATGGGGTTGTTTGATTTTTTTTCCTGTTGATTTTCCTAAGTTCTGTATAGATTCTGGTTATCAGCCCTTTATCAGATGTGTAGCATGCAAATATTTTCTCCCATTCTGTAGGTTGTCTGTTCACTCTAGTGATAGTTTCCTTGGCTGTGCAGAAGCTTTTTAATTTGATCAGGTCCCATTTACTTATTTTTGTTGCTGCTGTGATTGCTTTGGGGGAGGTCTTCATAAATTGTTTGCCTAGGCCAACGTCCGTAAGATTTTTCCAACATTTTCTTTGAGAATTCTTATGGTTTCACATCTTAGGTTTAAATCTGTTATCCATTGTGAGTTGATTTTTGTGACAGGTGAGAGGTGTAGGTCTAGTTTCAGTCTTCTACATATGGCCATCTAGTTCTCCCAGCACCATTTATTGAATAGGGAATCTTTTCCCCAGTGCATGTTTTTGTGGAATTTGTCAAAGATCAGATGACAGTATGAGGTTGGTTTTATATTTGGGTTCTCAGGCCCGTTCCATTGGTCTATGTCTCTGTTCTTGTGCCAGTACCATGTTGTTTCAGTTACTATAGCCTTGTAGTATAGTTTGAAGTCTCGTAGATAGATGCCTCCCAATTTGTTCTTTTTGCTTAAGATTGCTTTGGCTAGACGGGGTCTTCTCTGGTTCCACACAAAGCACAGAATTATTTTTTCTAGATCTGCAAAAAATGATGTTCGTATTTTGATAGGGACTGCATTGATTCTGTAAATCACTTTAGGTAGCAAAGACATTTTTACAATGTTGATTCTACCTATCCAAGAGCATGGTAGGGTTTCCCAACTGTTTACACCCTCTGCAATTTCTTTCCTGAGTGTTTCATAATTCTCTCTATATAGGTGTTTCACCTTCTTAGTTAGATATGTTCCTAAATATTTAATTTTCTTTGGTGCTATTGTGAAAGGTATTGCATCTTTAATTTTCTTCTCTGCTTGATTGTTATTAGCATATAGGAAGGCTATGATTGTGTGCATTGATTTTGTATCCTGAGACTTTGGCGAATTCATTTACTGATTCCAGTAATCTCTTGGTTGAATCTCTGGGGTTTTCTATATATAACATCATATTGTCTGCGAATAGTGAAAGTTTGACCTCTTCTGCCCCCATTTGGACACCCCTGATTCCTCTCTCTTATCTGATTGCTCTGGCCAGGACTTCCAGCACTATGTTTAATAGAAATGGAGACGGTGGGCAACCTTGTCTGGTTCCAGTTTTAAGGGGGAATGCTTTCAATTTTTCCCCAATTATTTTTAATTTTTAATTATTATGGACAGATAATAGTTGTGTATCTTTATAGGGTACATATGATGTTTTGATACAGGCATACAACGTGAATTAATCAAATCAGGATAACTGGGGCATCCATCACCTCAGACATTTAACATTTCTTTGTGTTAGGAACATTCCAATTCCAGTCTTTTAGCTACTCTAAAGTATACGCTAACTTATTGTTGATTACAGTCACTTTGTTGTGCTATCGAATATTCTTCATTCTTTCTAACTAACTATATTTTTGCACTGTTAACAATCACCACCTTATTCCCCCATCCCTGCTACCTTTCTCAGCTTCTGGTAACCATCATTCTACTCTCTGTCTCCATGAGATCAATTGTTTTTAATATTTAGCTCCCACATAGGAATGAGAACATGCGAGATTTGTTTTTCTGTGCTTGGCTTATTTCACTTAAAACAATATTCTCCAGTGCCATCTATGTTGTTGTAAACAGCAGGATTTCATTCCTTTGATGCCTATATAATATTCTATCATGTATATGTACCACAATTTCTTTATTCATTCATCCGCTGATGGACACTTACGGTGATTCCAAATCTTGGTTATTGTGAATAGTGCTCCAATAAACATGGGCGTACAGGTATCTTTTCGATATACTGAACTCCCCTCCTTTGGATATATACCCAGCAGTGGGACTGCTGGGTCATATGGTAGTTCTATTTTTAGTTTTTTGAGGAACCTCCATGCTGTTTACTATAGTAGTTTCACTAATTTACATTCCCACCAACAATGTACGAGGGTTCCTCTTTCCCCACATCCTTGCCAGCATTCATTATTGCCTCCTTTCTGATAAAAGGCATTTTAACTGGGGTGAGATGATATCTCATTGTAGGGTTGACTGGCATTTCTCTGATGAATAATGATGGTGAGCATTTTTTCATATACCTGTTGCCCATTTGTATGTCTTCTTTTGAGAAGTGTCTATTCAGATCTTTTGCCCATGTTGTAATTGGATTATTTGATTTTTTTTTCCTATTAAGTTGCTGGAGCTGCTTATTTATTCTAGTTATTCATCCCTTGTCAGATGGGTAGTTTGCAAATATTTTCTCCCATTCTGTGGGTTGTCTCTTCACTTTGTTGATTGTTTCCTTTGCAGTGGAGAGGCTTTTTCTCTTGATGCAATCCTATTTGTCCAATTTTGTTTTTGTTGCCAAAAATCACACTTATTAATATAATCACCAATATCATCAGAAAAATCTTGAATTATTGGGAAACTGTCAAGTTCATGGTGGTGTATACAAGTTTTTCAAAATTCTCATTTTTGCTTGGCAGTTCAATTTTTTCATTACTCACAAATACTGTCAGTTGTCATCGAAATGTGAAATTCACTTAGTTCATTTTTGAGAAAATGTATGCTAAACACCCAAGTATGAGTAGTCACAGTTTGTCTGTCTGTTGTTCTTTCTAGTACAAATGGTGTTGCATGAAAAAAGTGGCTAGTTCAACTCACATTTCAAACAATTACATAAGTGCTTTTCCGCTAGATGACCACCCTATGTGGGTATGCAGCAGAAGTGCTTAATGCACACCTCCCATTCTATCACACAGAATATTACAAAGACTCGTGCTCAAGGTCAAGATGAATAAAATGAATATTTACTGTTTCATCAAGTAAATTCTTAAGTGAAACTGGCTTTATTTCCCCCTGTGAGTGGGTGGCAGTGAAGAACATAATGAATACTGGTACACTGCCTTGATTTGTGCTAAGGTACCCACTATTTTAGCCATCATTATTATTGTGCCATGAATACAGCTGAGAAAGGCAAATCATGTCTTGCTATCATTATTCAAATGTTTTTTTTTTTATGAGACAGGGTCTCTGTGTGTCACCTGGGCTAGAGAGGGTGACAGAGAGAAAGAGAGAGAGAGAGGGTGCAGTGGCGTCATCATAGCTCACTGCAACCTCAAACTCCTGGGCTCAAGTGATCCTCCTGCCTCAGGCTCCCAAGTAGCTGGGAGTACAGGTGTGCACCACCACACTCAGGTAACTTTTTATTTTTTTGTAGAGACGGGGTCTTGCTGTTGGACAGGCTGGTCTTGAATTCCTGGCCTCAAGCAATCTTCCCACTTCTGCCTCCCAAAGTGCTGTGATTACAGACATGAACACCACATTGGGCCTGAAATACTTTTGATTTCATGGATCCCTGAAAAAGTCTTAGGGCCATTCAAGCACCATGAAACACACTTTTTGAATGACTGCTCTATATGTTACACAATATAAGTAATCTCATACAATTTTTAAAAGTTTCTGCTATAATGTCCATTTATTTCTAAGTGTACAGACCATATAATATGGAAAAAATTATTTCCCTAACTCTTACAGAATCTACTCCCACATTTGGGAGTATGTACTTTCAATCTACTCAATTGGTTGAGTTAATCCTATGATCAGTGATGGTGTTGCATGTTCGGTTCTCCAGGACACCAACTCTGAGAAGGAGTTTAGTGTCAGGTTGTTTATTCAGGGAGGAATCCCATTGGGATTGACACTGTGCAAAGTAGGGGGAATAAAAACTACTGAATATACATTCTTCTCATCAGCACATGGAACATTCTCCAAGATTGATCATACTTTAGGCCACAAAACATGGCTAAACAAATTCAAAAAACTTGAAATCATACCATGTATCTTGTCATACCACAGTGGAATAAAACTAGAAATCAACTGTAAGAGAAACACCCAATTCTACACAAAGTCATAGAAATTAAACAACCTGCTGCTGAATGATTACTAGATCAATGAAGAAATTAAGATGGAAATTAAAAGATTCCTCAAACTGAATGACAAAGGGGACACAAGCTATCAAAATCTACAGGATTCAGCAAAAGCAGTTCTAAGGGTAAAATTCATAGCCTTAAATGACTACCTCAAAAAGACAGAAAGATCACAAATTAACAATCTAATGACACGTCTCAAGGAACTAGAAAAGGAACAACAAACGAAACCCAAAGTCAGCAGAAGGAAAAAAATCACTAAGGTCAGAGCAGAACTAAAAGAAATCGAAAACAAGAAAATAATACAGAAGATCAATGAAACAAAAAGTTGGTTCTTTGAAAAGACAAACAAAATTGATGGACATCTTGTTAGATTAACCAGGAATAGAAGAGAAAGGACCCAGATAAGCTCAATCAGAAATGAAAGGAGATATTACAACAGATACCACAGAAATACAAAATATTATCTGTGAGTACTACTTAAATCTCTATGCACATGAACTTGAAAATGTAGAGAAAATTGACAAATTCCTGGAAACCCACAACCTCCCAAGACTCAATCAGGAAGCAATGGAATTACTGAACAGAGCAGTAATGAGCAACGAGATTGAAGTAGCAATAAAAAATCTTCCAACAAAAAAAGGCCCTGGACCAGATGGATTCACAGCTGAATTTTATTAGACCTACAAAGAAGAGTTTGTATCCACACTGCAGAATTATTCCATCCATAATATTGAGAAGGATGGAATCCTCCCCAACTCATTCTACAAAGCCCCTATCACCTTGATGCCAAAGCCAGGAAGGGACATGACAGAAAAATAAAACTACAGACCAATAACCCTTATGAATATAGATGCAAAAGTTCTCAACAAAATACTAGCAAACCGAATTCAAGAGGACATCAAAAAAAAAAAAAAATCCACCATGACCAAGTGGGCTTCATCCCAGGCATGGAAGGATGGTTCAACATATGTAAATAGATAAATGTGATTCACCACATAAACAGAAGCAAAAACAAAGATCATATGATCATCTCAATAGATGAAGAAAAAGCACTGGACATCATTCAGCACCCTTTCATTATGAAACCCTCAACAAACTTCGCATAGAGGAATATATCTTAAAATTATAAAAGCTGTCTATGACAAACCCACAGCCAACATCATACTGAATGATGAAAAGTTGAAAGCATTCCCACTAATAACTGGAATAAGACAAAGAAGCCCATTGTCACCAGTTCTATTCAACATAGTGTTGGAAGTCCTAGCCAGAGAAATTAGGGAAGAGAAAGAAATCAAAGGTATCCAAATCAGGAAAAAGGAGGTCAAACTATGGCTGCTTTCCGATGATCTGATCTTATATCTAGAAAACCCGAAATATTCCACCAAGAGACTTCTGGAATTGATAAATCAATTCAGCAAATTCTCAGGTTACAAAATCATTCCTATACACCAGTAACAGTCAAGCTGAGAGTTAAATCAAAGACTCAATGCCATTCATAATTGGTACAAAGAAAATAAAACACCTGGAATACATTTAACCAAGGAAGTGAAAGATCTCTACAATGAGAACTATGAATCACTGAGGAAAGAAATCACAGAAGATAAAAACAAGTAGAAAAACATCCTGCTCATGGATCAGTAGAATCAACACTGTTAGAATGTCCATACCACCCAAAGTAGTTTACAGATTCATTACAATCCCCATCAAAATACCAATGTCATTTTTTGCAGATCTAGAAAAATTAATTCTATGCTTTGTATGGAACCAGAAAAGACCCTGAATAGCCAAAGCAACCTTAAGCAAAAAAAACAAATTGAGAGGCATCACTTTTCCACACTTCAAGCTATACTACAAGGCTATAGTAACCAAAACAGCATGGTACTGGCACAAGAACAGAGACATAGACCAATGGATCAGAACCAAGAACCCAGATATAAAACCATCCTCACATTGCCATCTGATCTTTGACAAAACAGACAAAAACATCCACTGGGGAGAAGAATCCCTATTCAATAAATGGTGCTGGGAACACTGGATAGCCACATGTAGAAGACTGAAACAGGATCCGCACCTCTGACCACTCACAAAAATTAATTCATGATGGGTAACAGACCTAAACCTAAGGCACGAAACTATAAGGATTCTAGAAGAAGAGGTTGGAAAAACTCTTATACATACCGGGATAGGCAAAGAATTTATGAAGAAGACCTAAAGGCAACCACAACAGCAACAAAAATAAATTAATGGGACCTGATTAAATTTAAAACCTTCTGCACAGCCAAGGAAACAATCAATAGAGTGGATAGACAACCTACAGAGGGGGAGAAGATATTTGCATGCTACATCTGGTAAAGGGCTAAAAACCAGAATCTACAAAGAATTCAAGCAAATCAGCAAGAAAACATCAAACAACCCTGTTTAAAAGGGGGCAAAAGACATGAACAGAAGCTTTTCAAAAGAAGATAGACCAATGGCCAACAAACATATGAAAAAATGCTCAATGTCTCCATCATCAGGGAAATGCAAATCAAAACCACAATGATATATCACTTAACTCTAGTGAGAATGGCTTTTATCAAAAAGTCCCAAAACAACAGATGGGCTGGCAAGGATGCAGAGAGAAAGAAACATGTATACACTGTTGCTGGGACTGCCAACTAGTTCAACCTCTATGGAAAGTAGTATGGAGAGACCTCAAAGAACTAAAGGTAGACCTACCATTTGATCCAGTAATCCCACTACTGGGTATTCGCCTAAAGGAAAAGAAGACATTTTATAAAAAAGACTCTTGCACTCGAAGGTGTATAGCAGCACACTTCACAATCGCAAAGATGTGGAAATAACCCCAGTGCCCATCAATACGTAAGTTGGTTAATAAAATGTGGTATATGTATACCATGGAGTACTACTCAGCCATAAAAATTGGTGAACTTATACCTTTTGTCACAACCTGAATTGAACTGGACACCATCCTCCTAAGTGAAGTATCACCAGAATGGGAAAACAAACACCACATGTACTCACTATTAAATTGGAACTAAATGATCAACACTCTTCTGTACACATGATAGTAAAATTCAACAGAAATCAAACATGTGAAAGGTAGGAGAAGGGGATGGGTTAATTCACACCTAACAGGCACAGTGCACACTATCTGGGTGATGGACACACTTATAACTTTGACTCAAACTATATGAAAGTAATTCATGCAAACAAAACATTTGTACCCCTGTAATATTCTGAAAAAAGAAAAAAGATACAGAAGGAAAAATTGGCAAGTAGAAAAATATATGGTAATGATTAACTCAAGGAAAAACCAAAAGCTCTATCACAAAGGAAATCTTATCACAATTCATCAAACTTTACAGGGATTGATGGTGATATAACTATTTGGAAGGATGGGGAAGAGGAAGGGAAGGAGGTATAATTTATATCTTCAGCATTTATCACAGAAGAAAGGCAGTTTTGACTCAATGTCTAAATTATTATCCACAAGTAGCAATATTATTCCATATGGAAACAAACTGTTATATCTTTTAGTCTTGAGTCTTTAACCGAGGGCATATGTTCCTTTGATAATTTTTCTTTTGTTTGTTGAAAGAATTTTATGCAAAAGGAAGAAACTATCGACAGAAAAAAACCCAAACTCTATAAAATAATTTAAAGAGGGTTATTCTGAGCCAAATATGTGTGACCATGGCCAAGAAGCACAGTCTCAATAGATCCAGAAGAAATGTGACCTAGGCAGCCAGGTTACAGTTTGGTTTTATACATTCATGGAAACAGGTATTATAGGTAAGATCACAGATCAATAAATGGAAGGTATACATTGGTTCAGCCCAAAAATGTAGGAAATCTCAAAGAGGGTGCTTGCAAGTCATAGGGGGGTTTTAGGGATTCTTGAGTTCTCAATTGGTTGAAAGAGTTAAGCTTTGTCTAAAGACCTAGAGTCAGTAGAAATAATGCTTGAGTTAAAAGAGGGGGTCTGCTAGAATGTTTGACTTAAGATAAGAGGGTCTTCTATCTGTCATGAGATGCTATACTGGAATCAAGATGGAAAGTAAGCCACATTATACCTGGTTAATATAAAAACCCATTTAATGAGGTTGTAATGTTTTTAAGGCATGATTCACCATGCCTCATAGAAATCAATTTGGGCAAGAGAAAAAAAAATAGAGTTCAGTCCCCATTTTCCCCTTTGGCCAAAGATCATTCCAGGAATGCACGTGTAGGCCAACAAGCAATAGGAGGTACCATGGCACTAGAAAGGCTCATTCCTAGTTTGTTTGTTTCGTCATCTGGCCTTGGTGACAATAATTTCAATATCAGTGATGTCAGATCTTAGGGGAAGGACATGGTTGACCTGATTTAATAGCCAATTATTTAAGAGGCCAGAGAAGGTTCAGTCTGAAACATCATCCTGGATCAGATCTATTCTATGAGCTATCATGATCCAGGTCTTTGATTGTGTCTTTTTCCTTTTCCTGTATCTGGCATTTGCAAGAAATATATAATGATAATATAGTGATGTAACATAGAAAATAGTGAGATGAGCCATCCAAGAAAGTTAATAGGTAGAATCAGAACGCACTAAACAACCTAACGAGCCAAAAAATCTCCTGCATGCATTAACTGCATTCTTTAATGAGAGTTACAACGTGTTCACCATCCTTATCAATGGTCATTTTACCCTTATGGTAAATCTTATTTGAGGATTGTAGGATTGACATCAAATCAGAATCTAATAAACTTATGGTTTTTTTCTGGCTAATTGGTTCTCCATAGGTATAACATCCATAAATCAAATTCAAAAAACATCTGCTCTTCAAAGTCTAAACTGTCATACGACTTGTTTACAATTGACAAATTTATTTTTCCCACCACTTTTGTGTTGCACCATACAGTGGTATTTGGGAGAGGAAAAAAATGTTTTGTTACAGGAGAGATCATATAACTCTACAGTGTCATTTTGACATCCCTCCCAACAAAAATGGTCCTTTCCCATATGCCAAATTTTATGTCCCATGGGGGTGGCATATTTATGGCCAAATTTGGGAGAAATCAAGGTTCCAAGTGGTTTGAAGGCACAACCGTTCTCCTTTTCTATTTTCACAATCTGAGAGGGAAAGAGGATGCCATGTGTTTTCATCAGCTTCCCATATGAGGGAGTATCCTCATAATATTTACAGTGGTCCCAATGTCTGCTAGTCGAACTACAGAATACTTTTGAGCCTCATTCAGCTTTGGTGCTTGAGCTTTAAGAATACAGCGCCTGAGGTCCTATTTACCATCTAAAAATTTCCATAAATTTGAGGGACCATATATTTTCCATAGGTGTTTAGATTGTGCCTTGGCACTGAGTATTGTAGGCCACTGCTTCATAGCTACCTCAGATTCCATTTATAATAAAGTGGACATGAGCCCTTGTTGGGTTAGAGAACATGCTCATTCCCACTTTTGGGTTTGGGAGTGAGTTTTTATGGTTTGTCCGGTCTCTTCTATCCATTTGATGCATGCTGCATTACCTTTTAGGGCAGTTTCCCATCCCTTTCCCTCTTCTTGGAATAGCATTCCTCCTCTGTGGCCTTTTTTTGAAAGAGAATTTTTCTCTAAGAAGTGCCTCTTTTCATTAGCTTGTTCTAATATACCTAGCCCAGTTCCAATTCCTCCAGTGAGGTCACATGTTAGTCTTTTGGATGGCCAATGTTGGGGTATCCACCAGGAATGCTGTTGTCATTATACACTAATGGCATCAGTGCAGTTTGGATAAATGGTGTTAACCCAGAACCTAAGTATGCCCTTGTCTGGGTATCCCGTAAGGCTTCCCAGAGGCGCCCTTGCCTTAGGGTGGAATTTGCACTGTCAGGGACTTCTGTTTACCACCTGACTCCCATAAATAATTCCTTAATGGCAGTGTCAATGCTATTGGTGCTGGATGAGGGGATCCAGCCACAAGCACAAGGCTGGTGGACATTTGGGCAGGTTATGCTGCAGCAGCTTACACAGGAGGCAGCCAGGTTTCTTCCAGCATACCCTGGCAATTCTCTAAGCTGGTCATCACCAACATCTATTGTTATGCAATATTCTATCTGATTTAGACCCCTGCAGTAATCATCCAAAGGCAGTGTTAGGTAAATATTCCTGCAGAGCATCATATTTAGTGAGCGCCTTATAATAGAGGTACCTTGAAAAGGGGGCACCTCAGAGAATGTGCAGAGTGGGACTGCTCCATTCACTGACCTTCATTTCATTCTGAGCTATGTCATACCAAACGATGTGGGCTCTGTCAGCAGGGAAACTGGTGATGTTTGCAGGGAACCAGAATTGTTAAAATGTCCATACTGCCCAAAGTGATTTACAGATTCAATGCAATCCCCATCAAAATACCAACATCATATTTCATAGATCTAGAAAAATAGTTCTACACCTCGTTTGGAACCAAAAAAGAGCCCGAATAGCCAAAGCAATCTTATGCAAAAGAACAAATCTGCAGGTGTCACATTACCAGACTTCAAACTATACTACGTGGCTATAGTAACCAAAACAGCATGGTATTGGCACAAAAGTAGAGACATAGACCAATGGGACAGAACAGAGAATGCAGATATAGAACCACCTACATACAACCAACTGATCTTCGACACAGCAGACAACAACATACCAAGGCCTGTCTAGAAAGTATCCAGCTATATGATACGAAAAATAGAGACATTTATTGAAGAAGATACAAGACACTGTACATAGGACATTGACGCCTCAGTCCCCTTCAAAGTAGGCAACTTGGGACCTCACACAGTTCTCCCAAAGTCTCTTAACCTAACCCATACACATTCAACATTCTCAGGTATTCTGCTTGTTGCAGGCCTTCCAGACATGGATCACTTTCAACAGATTCTTGACCATCTTTGAAGCGTTTGTGCTACACTTTTATTGGTACTGCACTCATAGCATCATCCCCGAAAGCCTTCTGAATCATCCAAATACTTTCCACAGAGGAAAGTTCAACCATAAAGCAAAATTTGATGCAGATTCGTTGCTCTATTTCCTCAATCATTTTGAATGGAATGGCCACACAGTACTCATACTCACTGAACAGCATCTAGTGCCCCACTGACTAGTACAGTGAAGTCATTGTTCACGCATGCACATTACAGTCCACTCTCCGTGGCTGCCAGATTACACTGATGTGATGCAAACAATTCTCGTCATATTAACTATGGCTGAATACTTTCCCCACAGACCTTGTATACTGGTAAAAGGAAGGCTTATTCAATAAACAATGCTGGGAAAAGTGGATAACCGCATGCAGAAGAATGAAACAGGACCTGTCTCTCTCACCATTTACAAAAGTTAATTCAAGGTGGATAAAAGACTTAAATGTAAGGCATGAATCCATAAAAATTATAGAAGAAAATGTAGGAAAAACACTTCTAGACATCGGCCTAGGCAAAGGATTCATGACTAAGACCCCAAATTAAGGAGTTTCTGCACAGCAAAGGAAATAATCAACAGAGTAAATGGACAACCTACAGAATGGGAGAAAATATTTGCAAACTATACATCTGATAAAGGGCTAATATCCAGAACTACAAAGAACTCAAACAAATCAACAACAGAAAAACAAACAACTCCATTAAAAACTGGACAAAAGCCACGGACATAAGTTTTTCAAAAGAAGAAGACAAATGACAACAAACAGATGAAAAAATGCTCAATATCACTAATTGTTAGGGAAATGCAAATTAAAACCAAAATGAGATATCACTTTACCCCTGTCAGAATGGTCATTACTAAAAAGTCCAAAAACAATAGATGCTGGTGTGGATGCAGAGAGAAAGGAACGCGCATACACTCTTGGTGGGACTGCAAACTAGTACAATCTTTATTGAAAACAGTGTGGAGATTCCTTGAAGAAATAAATATAGACCTATCATTCCATCCAACAATCCCACTGCTGGGTACCTACCCAAAGGAAAAGAAATCATTTTATCAAAAAGACACCTGCACTTGAATGTTTATTGCACCACAATTCATAATCACAAATATGTGGAATCAACCTAAGTGCCCATCACTTCATGAGTGAATTAACAAAATGTGTGTGTGTGTGTGTTCACACACATACATCCCATGGAGTACTATTCAGCCATAAAAAGGAATGAATTAATGTCTTTTGTAGCAATTTAGATGGAACTGGAGACCATTATCCTAAGTGAAGTATCCCACGAATGGAAAACAAACATCTTATGTACTCTCTGATAATTTGGAACCAATCGATGGGCACAGAAGGAAGTAAAAGTCATTGGAAATGAAGAAGTGGGGAGGGGAGGAGTGGAGGGGAAAAACCTACAGAACAGGTACAATGAACACTATTCGGGTGATGGGCACACTCATAGCCCTGATTTAAGCATTACAAAGGCTATACATGTAACAAAAACATTTGCACCCCCCTTAATATTTTGAAATAAAAACAAGGAAAATAATTCCATTCACAATAACAAAAAAAGAAAAAAGAATAAAACACTTAGGAATAAACTTAGCCAAACAAGTGAAAGACTTGTACAATGAAAACTATAGGACATTGATGATGAAAATTAAAGAAGACACAGAGAAATAAAAAGATCTCACATGATCATTGTTTGGAAGAATTAATATTGTTAAAATATCCACACTACATAAAGTGATCTACAGATTCAATACGATCCGTACCAAAATTCTAATGGCACTGTCACGGAAATAAGAAACAATCCTAAAATGTGCTTGGAATGACAAAAGAGCACAAATAGCAAAAGCAATCTTGAGCAAAAAGACAAAGCTAGAGCATCACATCTCATGATCTCAAACAAAGCTGTACTAATCAAAGCGATAGCAATAAAAACAGTATGATACTAGCATAAAAACAGATATACAGACCGATGGAACTGAATAGAGGGCCCAGAAATAAATCCACACATTTACAGTCAACTGATCTTTGACAGGGGTGCCAACAACACAATGGGGAAAGGACAGTCTCTTCAATAAAGGGTGATGGGAAAGCTAAATATCCACACGCAGGATGAAGTTAGACCCTTATCTCACATATACAAAAATCAACCCAAAATGGACTAAAGACATAAATATAAGACTTGAAACTGTAAACTACTACTAGAAAAAAACATAGGAAAAAATCTTCTTGACATTGGTCATGGTAATAATATTTTAGTCGTGACACCAAAAGCCAAGATAGTAAAACAAAAATATACAAATGGAATTGCGTCAAACTGAAAAGCATCTGCACAGCAAAGGAAACAATCAGCACAGGGAAGAAACAACCTGCAGAAGGGGAAAAAATATTTACAAACCATGTATGATGAGAGGTTAATATGCAAAATATATATTTAACACATAAAACCTAACAGCAAAAACACAAACAACCCAATTAAAAAATGGACAAAGAAGCTGCATAGGCAGTCTTCCTAAGAAGATATACAAATGGCCAACAGGTGCATGAGAAGGTGCTCAACATCACCAGTCATCAAGGAAATGCAAATCAAAACCACAAGATATTATCTCATACCCATTAACACGGCTACTACCAAAAAGACAAGACATAACAAGTACTCACCATCAAATTGGTACTAACTGGTCAATACTTATGTGCACGCGTGGACATAATATTCATCAGGGGTCAGGCAGGTGGGGGGGTGTGGAGGGGATGGGTAAACTCACACCTAATCGGTGTGGGCGCACTGTCGGGGATGGGCACGATTGTAGCTCTGACTTGGGCAGTGCATGGGCAATATCTGTAACCAAAGTGTTTGTACGCCCATAATATTCTGAAATTTAAAAAGAAAATAAAACAAGTGTTAGCAAAGATATTGGAACCCTTGGGCACTGTTGATGGAAATGTAAAACGGTGCAGCCTCTATGGAAAACAGTATGAAGGTTTCTTAAAAAATTTTAAACTAGAACTACTGTATGATCCAGCAATACCACTTCTGGGTATATATCCACAGGAAACAAAATCAGGATCTCAAAGACGCATCTGCACTCCCATGTTCACTGCAGCATTACTTACAATCACTGAGATCTGGAAGAAACCTCAGTGCCTGTCAGGGGAGGAATGGATAAAGAAAATGTGGCATATGTACATTTTCACATTGTGTTAAATTTACAATGGAATACTATTCAGTTTTTAAAAAGAAGGAAATTCTGTCATTTGCAACAATAGGGATGAACCTGGAGGATATTATGCTAAGTGAAATAAGCTAGACACAGAAAGACAAAGACTGCATAATCTCACTTACATGTGGAATCTAAAATAGTCGAACTCATGAATCAGAAAGCAGAATGGTCGTTTCCAGAGGCCAGGAAGGGGTGGGGAGGAAGCAGTGAGAAGTTGTTGGTCAGAGGGTACAAAGTTTCAGTTATGCGACATGAATGAGTTCTGGAGATCTGATTGTACAACGTGGTGACTACAATTAATAATACAGCATGGTACAGAGGAGTCCCCTGTACCCAAGACTCGCAGTGCATGCCTGAAACTGCACACAGTATGGAACTTTCTACGTAATATACTATGTATTTTCTTATACATACATACTTATGGTAAAGCTTAATTTATAAATTAGGCACAGTAGGAGATTAACAATAGGAACTAGTAATAAAATAGAACAATTATAACAATACACTGTAATAGAGTTATGTGAATGTCATCTGTCTCTGTCTCTCTCTCTCTCTCAAAATACCTTATTTTTACTGCACTCACCTATTTTCAGTCCCCAGTTGATCTTGGGTAACTCAAACTGTGGAAAGCAAAACCACAAAAAAGGTGGGACTAACTGTACTGTAAATTTGCTAAAAGAGTATATTTTAAGCGTTCTCACCATTAAGAAAAAAAGATATCATTTCCTCACCCTCACAAATTCCTTGTGCTGTTCCTTTGCAGTCAAATATTTTCCTCACCTTTAAGCCTTAGGGGGATACTGCTTTGTTCTCTATGCCTACAGCCTTGTCTTTCGTAGAATTGCTTAGAAATGAAATCACTCAATTTGTAGCCTTTTGAGTCTGGCTTCTTACAACATTTTGTTCATTTGAAAATTCTAAATAGGATCTTAAGTCTATGATGGATGTTAATTAGTTTGAATAAGATGATCATTTCACAATGTAAACATATATCAAAGTTGTACACCTTATTATCAAATTATCAAATTGTACACCCTAATGTATACAACTCCTATTTGTCAGTTACACCACTAAAGGTGGACGGAAAAAGAAATCTTATTATCCCAGAAGAACATCAAAAATATATTAATATGTTGCCACATAACCACCAAGTTAAAAAAGGTATAAATTGGGTAATTTTATTTCCAGTAAGTAAAACATCTAGAAAAAAATGAGTATTAATAAGGATACTTGATACCTATATTTATGATCACAGAATTTGTAAGTGAGAAAAGTATTGAATGAAGCCAGACCCAAAAGGCAACATATGGCACGATTTCATCTAAGCAACTCTGGAAAAGGCAAAGCTGTGAGAATGGAGACCAAATCAGTGGTCACTAAGGATTAAGGGTGACAAGAAGCTTTGACTACAGGGAAGTATCACAAGGAATTTTTGACGGGAAAGAAACCACGGTGGTGGTAGGACTTAGAGTTACGGACATCATACAAACACTACCAAAAAACATATATTCCAAAACTCACAGAAATCTTCATCAAAAAGAGTGAGTTTTACTGTATGTAAATGTTTTGAAAGTTAAGACCCCCAAAAAAGCATAAAGTACTGACGTGCATAACACAGATGAATCTGAAAGATTAAGCTCCGTGAAAACATGAGACTAAAAACAGTACATACTGTACACTTCCAAGTACATAAAGTCTTAGAAAATGAAAACTAATCTATACTGACAGAAAGCAGATCAGTGGTTGCCTAGAGATGAGGAAAGGGACAAGGAGAAGCAGGAGAGAGACATTTCAAAGAGGCACAAGGACACTTTTTGAAGTGATGGGTCTGTTCATAATTTCATCATGGTAAGGTTTTTCTGTTTTCACACGTCAAAGTTACAAACTGTACATTTTAGATATACACTTATTATAGGTCGACATACTTCAATAAAGCAATGAATAAAAATTTTTAATTTATTAAAGATATACAGATATTTAAAATACACTCAAAAACAATTAAATAGACTCACATAGAATAAGGCACAAATAACGAAGGCATATACTTATTTTTAAGCACATGAAGTTAAGACATGAAAAAAAATTCAAGGACTTTGAAATCATACAGAGTAGATAATTTACCAATGTAATTTTCATAAAATCAGTAACAAAAAAAGACCTTAAAAATTCCTCTATCTGGGGGAAATTAAAGGGTTTGAGTGGCCACTTTTTCTGTGTACAAACAACCCTCATTTTAGTGGATTAAAATGAAAATCTTTTATCACTCGGCTGAGGTCGGTGGGGTTCAGCTGATAAAGCGGACTTGTTTAATGGTGAACATTCAAGTGAGGGTCTGGGGTCTTGGTCCTCCTGCGGATGGCTCAATTTGACCCACGCTACTCACTGGGGGCTCCCCTAAAGCACCACCTACTGGGGTTAAGACAGTCTCATAGTACGACAGGATGTGGGAAGGAAAACCCCAGTAAGATCTATTGAAGGAATTAATTGCCTACGGTCTGCTAACCGGTCACTGTTAAAATCTAGTGACGGGTTTACCTAACATCCGTGGAGTGAGGAAATATAACTCCGCCAATGTAGTTGCAGAGACAAAGTAAATTTTTTTAACAGTATTTAATCCTAACCACAGCGACAAACCCATCAGAGGCACTAAAAAAAAGGAGGCCGAGGAGGGGATTGCTTGACTCAGGGTTCCGACCGCCGGCAAGGGGTTTAGACCCATCTTATTTTAAAAAAAAAGAAAAATTACTAGGTGTGATGGCACACTGTACTCCAGACTCGGGGCTAGGCGGAGTCCTTGACCCCGGAGTTTGAGGCTGCAGAGAGCTACAATGATGCCCTGCACAACCCAGGGCGACGAAGTGAGACTGTGTTCAAAAAAATAAAATAAAAAGAAACGAAAACACAAAAACCCAAAATTATTTAAAAAGGAGACCTCACTGAAGATCCCTCACCCTTAAATCCCAAAGGATTTATGGAAACATTAGTCATTTTTAAATTTAGGAAAATGTCCCGATTCCAAGAAAAACATTCAAAAACTTCCATGAGGGCGGGCGCAGTGGTCATGCCTGTAAACCACACTCTGGGAGTGAGGAGGAGGATCTTTGAGGCAGCTTTGAGGTTGCGTGAGCTATGATGACGCCACTTCACTCTGCCCAGGAACAGAGCAACCCTGTCTCAAAAAAAAAAAAACAACAAAAAAACTGGCAAGAAAAAGAAAAGTACCTGAAATCCTGTTGGGAAACTCTTACCAGCGGCCTAGGCCTTTTTTTTTAAAAATCAGTCCTGGAAAAGCTGGATTTTTTTTCCTTCAGCACCGTCCCTTAAACACAATTAGTAAATGAGGAATCTATATTTCAGGCATAGTTGATTGTGACATTTTCTTTGGGGCCGCACCCTTAAAATGGGGGGGCTTTGAAGGGATTAAAGACTTGATGACTAATGATTAGGATGATATAAAAAACCATGGGAAAGCAAGGCAATGCTTCCCGCCCTAAAAATGGACTTACCCCGCTTACCCCTTTGAGTGTGCCCATGCATGGGACATAGGGCTGCCCCCAATGTTGTACCATTTTCTGAATCAGAAAGAAGTTCTTCAATATGCTAAGGTGAACCGCTGCCCATTAACGTCATTCCCAAATAGGTATTCTCCTGTACTGCTGGAATTTTGACCCGAAATGGACCCCCCTAAACTGAAAACGGGGGCGTACTGTATTCCCTTTTTCCTTTATCCTTTCATAAATCTAAGTTTTAAATTTAGTGTCAGGTGATGTCCAGGGGTCTTGAGGTCTTTTGCCAGAGAGTCTGCAACCACTGCTGGGATCAGTAGCTTCCAAATTTTTTTGAAATTAATTAAAATTTTTAAAGTTTTTGCAAAGAAAATCCCATCAGAGGGGTTTTTTCCTGGCAAATTCAGCAAGTCCCTTAATAAAAAAACTCGCCAATCCAAAAAATCCTTCCAAAAATAAATAGTGGGGAACACTCCCTGTACCTCATGTCCCGCACAAAAAATGGCAACTCACACAGGATGCCTGAGGAGAGTTAAGAATGGGCATTGCGTGGTGTGAGCAGTGTTTCGGGAAAAAAAATAAGAAAAAAACCCCCAAAACCAGCAACAGCAAAATGCCTAAAGGGAGGCAAGGAAGAGGACTTTGCTAAAAAGTCCCGTGAACCTGCAGTAGGAGCTTTTAAGCTTTCAGAACTTTGGCCACCGGGAGAGGAGTGCCGCCACTGCAATCCTGTGGCCAGGGAAGGCATTGGAACTTTTAAACCCCCACCCCACTTTCCTTTGCCTTCCCTGTCCTGCCTTTCCGTTTGTCCCCAAAAAAAGAACAAGGGAAGGAGCCCAATGATGCAATCCGAAAAGGGGCCCTCTCCTGCGCAGGGGCAGGTTGAGGAAGGGTTTGCTAGAACTTTTTGGAACAATGGAAATCATCAATACGGACCCAACTAATTTAATGAGGTTTTGGGATAATCCTGACACCAAAATCCAAACCACCCAACGATAAAAGAAAAAATTTCCACACAAATTTGGCATTGTGACTTAAATCAGATAGAAAGAAAAATATATGCTGGGTTAACAAAATTTATACCAGAAAAGCAAGGAGATTTCAGTTAGGAACCTTTCATATTAAGTTATCACATTATCAGAACAAGGGAAAAAAATTATGCTCAATGCAGAAAAAAGGGGTTATAAAATTATCATCTTTTCTTGATTTAAAAAAAAGCCTTAAAAGTATAAATAATATATCCTTTCTAATAAAGTGTTCTAAAATAGTGAATTTTTTCCAAAAAACTTCCTATTAAACAGTGAAAAATGAAAAGCTATTCCTTTTCAATCTTGTTTAAAGGTATCCAAAGCCCCTTTAAAATTTTTGGGGGAACTTTTTAGGAGCCTGAAGCCTGCCAAAATTAAAAAATTAATATAAAATTAAAATTGCCAAGAGCCAAAAACAAAAGAAAAAACATTCCCCTGAAGTTTAGCTACTAGACAAGAGATGCCTACTTTAACCACTGCTACCCAACATTATCTGGAATCCTACAAATGCAAAAAGGCAAGACAAAAAATGAAATATGAGATCTGAAGAAGAAGAACCAATAGGCATGTATATTTATATGAGCAACTCAAAGAATCTTACAGAGAAAATATCAAAGAGATTTTTAAGGTCCCACATTCAAAATAATACAGAATAATTAAAATCTTTCATCCTTGAAATATTCCTAAAAACAAATGAAAATTTTCTCTACAGCAGCAACAAACATCATAAATTGTACTTTGAAAAAGATAACATTTGCAAGAGCATTAAAAAAACCAGGTGCCTTGGAACAAACATATGTGTAGAAAGCTCTATAGGAATACATACAGAAATTTTGTTGAGAGAAAATAGGGTAGACCAAAATTAATGGAGACCGTACCATCTTCATGGAGACCGGAATACTAATATTATAAAATCTCAACTCTCTGAAAAACTGATATACAGATTTCCACATGGTGCTGCGGAACTCAACAGGCCAGTTCTCAACTTATATGAAAAGGCACAGGGCAAAAACAGCAAAGACACTGGAGGAAAAGGTCAAAGTAGAAAGACTCCCTCTATCAGAGGCAAGAACTAAAATTTAGGGTTGTACTTAACACCATATAATATTGGCATAGAGATGGACAAAGAGACCATTGAAATAAAATAGAGAACTCAGAAGAAAACTCAGAAAAGACCCTAATAGGACAATTGATTTTTGACAAAAGGGACACTGAAGAGCAGCAAAATAGGATGATGTTCTCCTACACAGTACTGGGATGACAGGGTACCTAGTAATAAAAGGAATTGGACTCTTACCCCCTTGTAAAAACAAAAGTCATTCCATGTGCATACAGACCTCAGTGGACAAGGCCAAATAAACACTTTAGATAGGAATATAGGAGAATATCTTTATGACTTGGAGAGAAGAATATTTTTTTTAACCAAAACACACAACAACACCTGAGCATAAAGGATGGCACTGATAAATTCCCCTTGTATTATAATTTAAATTCTGTTCATTAAAAATCCTTAAAGGTAATCCACAGTTGGGGGAAGACATTTTCAACAAATAATCAAACAAGGGCTTTTGTCCGAATATAAAAAGAACCCTACAAATCAGTTAGAGGTGGAAAAAAAGAAAACAAAATGCATTAGACATGGGAAAAGACTTCAACTCACATTTCACTAAATGGCCAATAAGGCATGAAGAGGGCAACTTCATTACATCCGAAAACGCAACTTCATTTCTGCAACCGCTTATGTGATATAGCGAGTGTTCATAATTATATTTCCACTGCCTTTTCACTATCCACTCCAATTCCCTCTGCCCACGCAAACACCTCAGGCTCAGCGTACCCTCCCTGGTGAAATGACCCAAAACTTGATCCCGAAGGGGGGCGGGCCCATCACCCATCCTGTATGCAGGGGGCGCTGTAGTTGCCCATTTATTGTACCTCCGGGCATAGGAGCTCTAGGGGCAGCCAGGGGATCACCTACATTCCAGACACCCTCCTCCTCTCTCTCATTATATACTAGATAATACTACATAATTTCCCCTCTAATTACATCTTTAGTTTCCCTTGACACACAAGACAAATATCCCCTGTCAGCACAAAACCTCTTCTTTCCTCCACACTGGGATGAGACCAAAACGGTTGGGTAGTAATCTCAACTTTGAGTTTAACACAACCATTAGTGTGTCCTCCCGTGCAAGTCGTACTCCACAGGAACTAAGACTTCTGGATCCCAAAGCTGCAGGGACAGAAAGGGAAAGTGTTGCTACTGGGTCACTAGGGTAAGAGTCAGAGGAGCCAATCCGAACTCTCAAACTCATGAATCCAGGCTACGGAAGAACCCCCGCTGGAAGACCCCAAAGTGCTGACATACCTCTTCGGCCAGCTGACTGGTTATTCATGTGTGCGTTGCTGATTTAGAGCAGATACTGCATCATGGAAGACATTACCCCAACCCCACAAGGTATCGCTGCCCAGCTTAGCACCTTCTCTGATTATTCAAAAGATGATTCAATCCACCAGCAAACCAGCTGCTTCTGGCTGACGGCACACGTGGTAAGACCAGTGACTCCAATGAGCGTGAGACGACTGGCACACTTCACCTGCTGTCAAATGAGCCCCTGGTCAGAAGGGAGCTGCCTGGAATACCATGGTGGCAAGTAAAGCATTTCCTAAACGTACAGATGGTCTCAAGCTTCGTGGAACTGCTAGTGCCAACAGTGCCCCAGTAGGAGGTGAGGCGAGATGACTCAACGTGGTGCAGGGGACAGGTCTGACACCAACTCTCCTCTCCTTCCTCTTTCTCTCTCTACGTCATCTCATGCATAGTCTTAAATGAAACACCATCTTTACGGTATTAACGAAGGCTGGGGACCAGGTGAAAGGTGAGTAAGTGGAGACTGAGAGTAGGCAGGCAAGTCTCACAGGAAGTTTCACTGAGAAGGAAACAAGGGTCAGTGTAATTGTCCCAGGCGGGGTCAGTGTCACCCTCTGCCCCCAGATTTGCAGTGACCACCCCCAGGCAGAGGGAGCCCTCTGCCTCCCAGTCCCTGAGAAAAACCCCTTGGGAAGGTGCCCCCAGCAGGCTCAATCATAGCATCTCCCCCGGTGTTACTTCGTTACTTCGCCTCAGGATGAGAGAACAGACGACAAAGTGGAGGGTGTGTGGGGTGGGGCTGAGCAGGGGCACAGAGAGGAAGCGGGGGACACAGGGATGGGGAGATTGACTCTGGGGGGGCAGTAGCTGTGCCCCAGCCTGGCCTGGGGATAACAGTCCCTGGGGAGACCCACACAGCACAGGAACGTGGCCACCCCTCAGGCCCATGTCCCGCCTCTGAGGGAGAGCCAGGCTGGGCCACTCAGGGCAAGGGCCCTGGCCGAGAGACGCTGGAAGTCTTCATCTCCTCACTGGGCTCCACTCAAAGACCATAAATGCCACAAAGGGTTTGAAATAAAAGCCCAGGCGATAAAGGTCTCAGGCCTGGTGACTTCCCAGGCCTCCATCCACCAGCACCGCACCTCCCCCCAGTGTCTGGCACTAGCATAGAAAAGTATATGGTCTGTCGTGTCAGGCAGGTGAAGATACCTGTGTGGCAGGTAACCTGAGATGGGCATGGTGGAGTTTGTGGACGGTCTGTAACCAGCAGCTTGGTGGGGGCGTGATGGATGAGTGTGACACAGGCAGGTACCACACCTGCACAGCACTCAAGGACACACAGTCTCACACACACCCCAAGTCTCACGTGCCACCACAAACACACAACCACACAAGCTCCCACTCGGGCATTCAACTCACACACACACATAAATCAATTCTCACACACGTACGCACCAAGACATATGCCCGAGCACACAACGCGACAGGCGCACAGTGCAGCTAGAAGTTGTGCACACACACTGCGTGCACAGCACAGTAATGCGTGGAGAGATGCACACCGAGCCAGCACCCTGCATTCCCTCCCAGTGGCCTGATTTCCTGCCCAAAGGGACAGGCTGGGGATAGGACAGGGGTGGGGACGGCAGATCCCACCTGCTGTGCCCTGCAGGGAGGCCTGGAGCCATGCTCTGGCCCCATCTGCCTGCCTGGCAGCTCAGGTCACATCCATGTCTCATCCACACCTCCAGGCCCATCCCGAGGACCCAGAGATTAAGGACCGGGAGAAGCCACCCAAGAGGCCAGAGGTGTCCCCACGTCCCCAGTCTGACCCGAGGACCCAGCCTAAGGAGCCGCACAGCATGACGCCCGCCAGAGCCCTGGGGCTGCTCAGCCTCCTGCTGCAGTGGACACCCTCTGGTAGGACCCAGGGCCCACACTCCCCTCTGACGCTCTCCTGCTCTCCCTGCAGAGCCCGAGTGACCATGGCCAAAACCGATGGAGGTCATGAACCAGTTTGTCACCGCCAATAAGGCCACCTACTTGGAGTCTGTCAATGGAGTCTGTCAATGACTAAAGTGGCACAGACATGAAAGTCAACACAGCCTCAAGGACTCAAGGACTGCGTGACCACCACCATGACCATCCAGGTGGGAGAGGCTGTGGTGCAGGTGCTGCTGAGTACAGCAGGGGCTGCAGCCCCACACACTAGCTCTTCTTCACCCCCCTGGAACTCCTTTGAGAGGAGAAAGTCTGTTCACTTAAAACTTCTCCTTACACCCAAACAACTTCTCTGTCTCTGACCGACAGATCTCCCCGCAGATGGGCAGCTCCTGGGACCGTGCCCTCGGGTGCTGGGCCTTTGCCCTCTGATGCTCAGCCTTCCCCCTCTGACGTGCCTCCCCCAGAAGACCCCTCTCCTCAGCCTCGAACCCTTCCCACAGAAACAAATCGATGAAAGATGTGCCAAGAAGGTATTCAAGTGACACAAACGGCAGACTCCACAGGTCACTGCCCAAGCTGCCTGTCCACAGTGCCAGCCCCTGGCTGGGTGCAGGGACCCACCCCTCTCCAGCGACTGCCCTGCTCCTGCCCTCTTCATCCTGTGTCTGCTGTGCTGACTTGGGGCCAGGCCGGGTGAACCGCTCCCTCACCCCAAGACCTGTACCCTGCACGCCAAGGCTGCCTAATAAACTTTACCTGCCGTTCATCAAGATTCTCGTTGTGGTTTGTAGTGAAGGGGGAGGTGGGCACTACTGACCCCAGAAGGAGGGGTAGAAGGCGGCCAGCCATTTCTTGGGCAGTGGGGCAGCCTAATCGCACACCCCCTTCCCCACCGCCCCCCTTCCCTCCCTCAACCATTGCTGCCCATCTTCACCATTGCCCGGCCTTCTGGAGCTCCACCCCCCTACCTCCACGCCTCCCCCACTTCGCTTCCAACTGTCACACCCACCTGGCCTGGATGGTCAACTGCTCAAGTACTCTGGATTCCTGCACTCTGCCACCATGTCCTCCTCATCCTCACCCTGGACTTCAGTCCCCTTAAATTCTGACCTCAACCTCTGAGCTTCCTCCTCCAGGATCTCACTTGCTCCCCCAGCGCCAGAGTCAGCAGATAACACCCATGCAACTTTGACCACTCCCCCTCCTGAATGCTGTACCTGGACACCAAAAGCCCCAGGGCATCCCTGATCCAGATCCCCTAACCAGCTCTGCCCTGCCCACCTCTCCCATCCACATGGGCCCCAATCCAGGAACCTTTCAAGGGGTAGGCCTCGACCATTTGTGGCCCAGCCTCCAGTGAGATGCAGGGACTTCAGGACCCATCCTGGGGCCTCCCTGCCCCCAGCCATCCCCAGACTACATAGCTCCAGGTCCCTGACTATTCAGAGAAATCTGGGAAGGGTCATGCTTCTCACCACAGCCCCTAGTAGCCCCTAGTGCGCACACACACACACACACACACACACGCAGATCAGACTTGAAGCTAGAGAGTTTGTGCCTGCCAGCAGGAGCAGTGCCAAAACCACTTTCACCATAGGCATTGCAGAGAGGGAACTGCTCTGAAGGATGGTTGGAAGGCCTGGGTGGTGGAAGCACAGGGAGCCTGGGAGAGGCTGGAGGCCACTTACCAGCCACTTTACGCTGAGTCCCGTCCCTGCAGGGGCAGGGGTGGTGCCCTGGGTCCTTGACCCACCCAAGAGCAAGGATGCCCCTGCCTCTCTTTAAAGCAGCTATGTTATTTTTGCTACAATGAACATTTCAGAAACAGCATATTTAAATCAAATCTAATGTTTTCCCATAATTTTAATGAGTTGTCCTTAAATCATATGCATACCAGGACTCTATCTCTGTCTCACACACATGAAGTTCTTCAAATATAGGTGCATGCTAAACACAATGAATTCAGAGTAGATTTCGTTTTATCTTACGTAGTTTATCAAAGTAGAATTCCTGGGTCCTAATGATGTCAACAGCCACAGCCAGACAATGTGAAGACTGAACTTGACTTGCCTCTACCGGCCTTCCCATTAAAGCCAGGAGGAAGGCAAACATGCCCAACATTCCCACGATTCTTCCTTTACCATTGTTGTGGGGTTTCTGGACAACAAAACAGGGCCAGGAAAAGAAGTGAGCCTTCTGAAGATCCTAATCCATAAAGCTCTATTGAAGGACGTAAAGTAAAGTTAGAATAAATTGGGGAAATACAGTACACCCTCAAGGGGAAAACTCAAATATAAAGGGTATCAATTATCCCCAAATTGATCTAGAATTTGAAAGCATTTCATATCCAAATTCTAACAAGTACTTTTTTTCTTTCATAACTTGAAGTGATTGTAAAAGTTCTTCACAGAATGAATGTGCCAGAATATTCAAATCCATAACTTGGAAACAGCAAAAAGGGCATAAATAGGCAAATCACAAAAAAAGGAAGCACATGGCCAATGTGTGGAAAAGTTCTTCATTCTCACAGGTAATCAAAAATGCAAATAAAATCATTTTTCACCAAAATGGAACTCAATTTTTTATTAAACTGGTACCAACTGAGTTGGTGAGAATGTGGGTAACTGGTATTTTCATATTATTGATGGGAATGTCACTTGGCAGAAACGTTCTCATGGGGAAGCTGGCAGTGTGCAACAAAAGACAGCAATGAGCCCGGGCATGGTGGCTCATGCCTGTAATCCTAGCACTCTGGGAGGCCGAAGTGGGAGGATTGCCTGAACTCAGGAGTTCAAGACCAGCCTGAGCAAGAGCGACACCCTATCTCTATTAAAAAAAAAAAAGAAAGAAAGAAAGAAAAATTAAATTAGCCAGGCGTCATGGCCCATGCCTGTAATCCCAGCTACTCGGGAGGCTGAGACAGGAAGATCCCTTGAGCCCAGCAGTTTGAGCTTGCAGTGAGCCGTGATGACACCACTGCAATCTAGCCTGGGCAACAGAGCAAGATTCTGTCCCCCAAAAAAAAGGAGCAATGCTTGAGGTATCATTTGCACTTTTAGGTCATCATCCTAGGTAAATAATTAAGGCGAGGCAGAAAGACTTAGCTACCATATTATTTATCACCACAAGATTTACAAAAGCAATGTCCAGTAGGAAAACAGCTGATGTTTCACAAGAAATAAATCCTTTAAATCTCCTGAATGTACCACAATGAACACATGTTGCTTTGCAGAAAGAAAACTTTCAAGTGAGAGTCAAATTTACTTTTCTTAAAAGGATGGCAAGGTCTTTACACAGAAAAAGTTTGCAAACCACTGTCAGAGGGTGGATTTTGCTAGAGGCATCTCTCTATATAACACCTCAATATAGACAGGAGTCATGGGGTATGACCTGGAGCTATAAACAACCTCCTCCATTTCAGCCTGTCGGGACCCCAGGGAACCAGGAGTCCTGATGAAGAGTAGGGAGGGCTGGCCGGAGCGGGAGGGGCATAGCTGCTCACTGCTTCCCAGGCTGAGCTGCTTGTCTCTCCACACGATGCCAGGCAACAATTCCACAGAGGGGCCCTTCTGGCCTCATCTCCAGGGTCCTGGCCACACATAGCCCACATGAAGGCAACCGAAAATGGAAACAAGTCCACACAAGCGTACATATGTCAACAGACCACGAGAAAAGAGATCATATAGATGGTTGGTTCCGGAGGGTGGGCTGAGCACCTTCATTCATGTCTTCTCCCTCTGGTGACCAAACCAAACCAAGGATAAGGAAATGTTCAAATGTATCACCTCACAGTAACTATGGGAATGAAGAAGGGCTCACTGGAGGATCTGAGATTTCAACAAAATGGAGAAGGAGGGAAATGGTGGGAGGAAAAGTTTGAAGGAGAAGCTAACAGCACTCAAGGATAATGTGCTCCAATGTAAACACGGGGGCTACACTGATTTGCTCCTACGACCCCCTGCAGAGGGTAGGAATCACACTTTCCTTGAGCGGACGTGCCAGGCCAGGTCCTGAGGCTGAAACCCAGGGGAGACTGGCATCTGTACACACTAGCCATCATCTTCAGCAGGGAGCTCAGGTTCATTCCTTGCCAACACCATCTCCCATCAATACCACCAAAAAAAAAAGAAAAACAAAAGCAACAATCTAGTCCACATCTACCAAAATACTGGCTCACTGCCTGCTCAGAAAATCCCTCATCAAACCTACAGAAGATGAGGGGAGTGGGAGCTATGACCAGGCAGACCTTTGGGGGACATAGGACACAGTGGTCCCCACAGATTCAACTGGAATCAAAAGGGGACAGCCAGGAATCTTGAAAGCAGCAAAAGAAAAATGATTTATAATATGCAAAAGAGCTTGAATAAGAAACACAGCTGACTTCTCATCAGAAATCACAAATGTCGGAAAATGTGGAATACATATTCAAAGTGCAGAAAGAAAAAGAAAACCGTCAACAAAGTGACTTAACAGGCAAAGCTGCCCTTCAAAAATGAAGAAGAAATTAAGACGTGCCACTAAACATAAACAAAAAAGAGCTGATATGCACATAATAGAAGTCCTTGAAATAGAAAACCAAAGCAAGGGAACAAAACAAATACTAAAACTGTAATTCTATAAAACTTTCCTGCTCAAAAAAGATTTGAAATTACATACTGAAAAAGCATATCATGCATCTAAGAATAACTCAGAAATGCCAACATTAAGACATATTCTGGGTGTGGTGGTTCATACCTATAATCCCAGCACTTTGGGAGGCCGAAGCAGGAGGATCGCTTGAGGCCAAGAGTTCATGACCAGTTTGAGTAACATAGCGAGACCACATCTCTACAAAAAATAGAAAAATTAGCTGG
Organism: Daubentonia madagascariensis; assembly: GCA_023783475.1. NCBI lineage: Eukaryota > Metazoa > Chordata > Mammalia > Primates > Daubentoniidae > Daubentonia > Daubentonia madagascariensis. The sequence continues at coordinate 2,062,215 of JAKFHU010001831.1, forward strand.
GCGTGGTGGTACATGTTTGTTTTCCCAGCTACTCAGGAGGCTGGGGCAGGTGGATCACTGGAGCCCAGGAATTTGAGGTTGCAGTGAGCTATGCTGACACCACTGCACTCTGGCCCAGGCAACACAGCTAGACCTAGTCTCAAAAAAAGAAAAGAAAAGAAAAGAAAAAACCCCGGCATATTCTGGACTTCAAAGAAGATTTTTTAAATTTAAATTCAAAGTATATATACAAAAGAGCTTAGAGAGGAAAAACATAAGTTATCATCAGACTTGACAGCAATCATTTATGACGGAACAAAATGGTTTACTCTATTTAAGCAACTCAACAAAACAAAGTGTGAGCTGTAGATTTTATATCCAACAAAACTGACTCTCAGGTAAAAGGACAGACAAACTATTACCAACACACAAAAACTGAGACAAGACTGTTCTCTTGGTCCTTGCCTAAACCATGAATCTACTACAGAATGAGCTTTATACATCCAATATAAGCAGGAAGACTCCAAGAGTAGAACTGGTGATGAGTATCAAATATATAATTATTTTAGAACTAAGACTAAATGACAGTTAAGAGGCAGAGAGTGTAATACATAAGAACTATATGTTCTGGCAATATAGATGTAGTACGATAATTTTTAAATGGGTAGAAAATCAGAATACATGTCAAGAGATTTTTAACTGGTTCCATAATCATAGTAGCGGTGAGAGTATTAGTACTTTTCTTCTGGGACTGTTATGTGTGTGACGTGTTCTATTTCACCCCCACCTGAAGTACTGAAATTCAATTCTGACACTAACTGCCTAGAATAAGTTGGTAACTCTGGGTTATGGTTAGGTTTAAGGACAAAGTTCTCCACCAGACTTCCTTACCTTCAGATGTCAGTCACAAGTGGAGGCCCAGGCCACCCACAATTCTGACCACCTGGATACAAATTTAGGGGATTTCATGACCCCTCACATTTGACAGTTTACTAGAATGACTCACAGAACTCAGAGAAAGAGCTATACTTACAATTACAGTTTTATTATAAAGAATACAAACAGGTCTGGGAGAGAGATAAGAGCATCCATGTCCCCTACCTGTGGACTCCAGGCACATCACCCTCCCGGCACATTAACATGATCAACAACCAAAAATCTCCACTGAGCCTCAACATCCAGAGTTTTTATTAAGGTTTCACTATGTAGCATGACAGATTAGATCACTGCCCACGTGAATCAGCTACATCTTCAGCCTCTCTTCTGTCTCCAGAGTTCAGCCTACCTCAACATTCCAACCTTCTAATCACACGGTTGGCCTTTCTAGTGAACTGTCCCTATCCAGAACCCACCTAGAGGCCCACTGTGAGTCACCTTATTAAAATAACAAGATACTTCTATCACTCAGAAAATTCCCAGGGCTTTTTAAGCTTGGTGCCAGGACAAAGAACAGATTTTTTTTAAATGAGTAATTATGGAAAATTCTAATACTATCTTCCTCTGTGTCTTTGTGAACCAGAATACTTGATGGGTAACATATAAGAGAAGAGACAGAAGAGATTAAGTAAAAAACCCTCAGTCCTGAATTTGAATTAGAAGTATCGGTATAAACTCATTATGTACATTATTCTTTAAAATAGGCGACATAAATCAAAGTCTATATAATATAGATTACATGTAATACAGTTTAAGTAAAACAGAAGAAGTTTTGTGACCAGCCTGAGCAAGATAGCAAGACCCTGTCACTACAAAAAAATATTTTAAAAATTAGCCCGGCATGGTGACACACACCTGTAGTCCCAGCTATTTGGGAGGCTGACGCAGAAGGTTCGCTGTAGCCCAGGAGTTTGAGGCTAGGATCACACCACTGCACTCCAGCCTGGGCTACAGAGTGAAACCCTGTCTCTAAAAAATAAAAAAATTTAAAAATTTTAAAAAAATTAAAAAATAGAAGGTAAGTAAAAATGCTGTAGTCTTGAATTTGGATTGGAGTGTAAGTTGTTAGAAACACTTTGGAAAATGATTTGACAATACCTAGCAAAGCAAAATATCACACATACCCTATGAACTAGCAATTCTACTCATTGGTATAGATCCTAGCAAAATTCCTGAATATGTGAGCTAAAATAAGAACGTGCATAGATATGATGTCTATAAAAGCTATAAACTAGAAACAACTCAGACAGTCATCAACAGTATGATGTCTGAGTCTTGTCTTGTACTCATCAGTGGAATATTACCGAGCAATAATAATGACCTCAGCAACACAAAACCACAGATGAAACTGTAAAACATCAGACTGAGCAAATGCAACCACACAGAGGAAAACACAAAGGATGACTGAATTAATACGAAGTCCAAGATCACTCAGTACCATATAATAAACTGCTTCACGGATGGTGAACCTATATACTCTATATAGAGTAGCAAGGGAGTGACAAACACAGCATTCAGCATGAGCCCTGGGAGGGGTGACGAGAGCACAGTAAATCCAGGATACTTGTTAGTTCTGCTGCTACTTGTAGGAAGTAGATCCACTGGGATGTGTTCTTTTCATTACATTGCACATATATGTGTTCTATAATCAGGATGTATACTTCTGAATATAAAATTGGGAAAGAAAAAGAAAACTATGACTCCAAGTTGACTCCCGAGGGCAGGGCAGGAACAGGCAGGGCTCTGGGTCCAGGGGGAGTTTTGGGGGGGTGGGGAAGCTGGAACATGCTTCAGATCAACTCTGCCCATGACGGTGGCAAGGAAGCCGCCAGGATTCCTGCAGGCCAGTGAGTTTATCTTTTATGTTAGAGAAGGAGGAAGAGAAATTGAGCTCGTACTTCCCCTGGCTGAGGGCAGGGGGAAGGGTCTTGTCCCAGCCCTGAGCTGGCTGGGGAGGGGAGACATTCAGGACCAGGGAAGGGAGGTGGAGGGCAGCAACGAGGGGTGAGATGAGCCCCTGCAGCCCACAGAGGGGCTGAGGAGCAGAATGGCAGTGTGACTCAGGGCAAGACTCGCAGAGAGGGCTGGTCAGAGGCCCTGGTCCCAAGTATCCATCTCCAACATGCACATGGCCCTGCGTGTTCTGGGCAGAGAGTCTGCAGCTGGCTCAGTGGCCTCTTCTAGGGGGCAGAAAGGACTCAGGGACACTGATGAGACCTCACAGCCAGACTGACATCTAACCACCCAGCTGAGAACACAAGGCAGCAGCCTGGTGCTCTGCACGTACTGTACCCCCACCTCTGGCTCATGTGTCTCCCCCCACAGCTGAAGTGACACAGACACTGTCCCACACAGGGACTGACATAGAGTCAAACTGCAGGAATGCCTTGTCCCACATTCATTCACCTAACCGGTTACAGTAAGTCACTTTTACTGAGCATTAATTAGATACCAGTCAGTGTTCCAAATGGTTGACACGTCCAGACCCAGTCACTCAACAACACTCACCAGCACCATCAGAGGCAGGTGCTGGGCAAGGGGCTGGGCACAGCTGTGAACACTGTACTCACAGACCTCATCCCCATGGACAGAAAGGTCTAGTGGGAAGACCCCTGACATCACCCATGTGGGGTGGAACTGCACACGGCCAGGGAGCCTCAGACAGGCCTCAGCATCCTAGAAGAACTCTCCCTGACCCAAAAGCCCCTGTCAGCTGCTGTAGCTCCTCCTTACTCACTGCCAAGAGCCGGCGACTCCTAGGGCTTCCTCTCTTTCCCTCCGCTCATCTCAAGGGGTCCTCGTCTGTCTCCCCCACCCCCCTACTGCACTAAGCCAGCTTTACTCATGGTCCCCAGCGATCTCTGGCTTTCCAAAACCACTGCCCAGCCCCGGTACTCCTCCTCAGCAGCACTGACATGCCTGACCACCCCTTCTTTCCTCATGCCCTGCTGGCTCAGGTGGAGACCAGTCTCCCAAACCATCTGGGATGAAGAAGAGTAAGGCAATGTCAGGCCTGGTAAAATGCCTGCCCTGGCCTTGAGCCCCACCTGAGTGCCCATCAGCACAGCTGACAATGGAAGGGGGGGCTAGTGGCCCAGGTGCTATCAGAGAAGATAGTGAGCCAGCTGTGTCCTGCAGGTGCCTGTGACAGGTCTGTGTGGCAGGTAACCTCAGGCAGGTAAGGTCAAGTTCATGGAGAGTTGTATACCCAGTGGCAAGGCAGGTGTGTGTGATTCAGGCAGGTCACCTGCACAGCAGACACGGAGGAGACTGCACACTGAGAATGGGATGACAGGGGTGACAGTTGAGGGCTTGGGCACAGACAGGTGAGCGTGTGACAGGCTTATAACCACCACCACTGAGCACTTCTGTGCAAAGTGCCAGGTATATGAGGGCCACAGTGCCCCAGCCCTGGGAGGCCCAGAAGGGCCTGACTTCCTTGGGGAGCCTCATCCTTGCAGGACAGGAAAGCGTCCTGCTGTGACACACACCCCAGGCCTAGGGAGTGCAGTGCAGCAAAGCCCTCAGTGCCATGGAAGGCGATAGGAGAGGAGCTGCCTCCTGCTCCAGCAATATTTCCTTTGGGTTCTCCAGGATCCCAGACAAGTCCTGAGGTCTTTATCACCAGGGACCAGGGACTTGGTGAGTGCCTGTTGCCTGAGACTGGTGAGTGTCCCCACCCCCACTTCAGTGCATACGGCCCCTCCCCACTTTGAGCCCCCTGACCCGAGCTGCTTTGAGCAGGCCCCATCCAGTCATGCACAGCATGTGTACACACACACCTCTCCCAGCCTCTTGGGGTGCATGCCCACCATGGGGGGAGGGGCAAGGCCTCCAGAGCTGCACTGGGTGGAAGAACACTGGCAACCTGGGTACACCCCCTACTCCCAGACATGCCCTTCCATCCCAAACCAAGACTTCCTGGGGCCCCAGAGGCTGACCACGCCTTCTTTGCTCAAGCCTGGCTCCTACCCCCCACAGCAGCCACAGACCCCACCCCTCCCCCAGTGTGGCACCTGAAGTCCCTGCTTGCCTCCTGGCTAGGTGGGGGCTGCCAGACACTGAAGAGACGTGGCCTAGTCTTTGATTCAAGGTAGGAACATCTCAGCCTCTGCTTACCAGGAGCCCAGGAGTTGGAGACCAGCCTCAAGGTAGGGCTGGGGGAGGGAGGAAGGACTGAGCCCCAGTCACCCCTCAGCCCACCCTGCTCCCCAGACCTCTGCTGCTGTGGATGATGGGGCAGCCCTCCGCAAGTCCCATAAATACTCCCCAGGCCCATCCCCTCCTCGCCTCCACAGCAGGCACTCGGGTTACCTGCAGCTCAGCAAGCTCCCACCCACGTTTCCTGCCCAAATAGGACAGAAAGCCCAGACCAGGGAAGAATCAGGGAGGGAGGGATCTGCACCATCCCCTCTCACCCCGGTGGCTGAGAGTTCCCCATGCCCACAACCCACCATCCTGGCCATACACACACACACACACACACACACACACACACACACCCCATAGCCTCTGCTTACCTACAGGACGTGGGCAACTTCCATTTGAGGGCCAAGCCTCAGTGGGGTTCCTGAGGCCGACAACCCACCCAAATACTTCCAACTCACAGGCTCTGGAGCACCCCACCTGTTATGAAGGGGTGGGGAAAAAGACCCCAGGTGATGCTGGCCTCACTCGATGAGTTCAAACTCTCTCTCCCATTTCCTCCCTCTTGCTCATTCTGTCTCTCAATATCCTTATCAATCTTTCTCCCCACCGTTCTCTGAGACACTCAATCTCCCTCTTACACGATGTGTCTCTCTCCCTCTCCACCTCACACCAGCCCTCGCCCGACCTCCTGATCTCTCGTTCATTCTCCCAAATAGTCAACCTCTCTCACACCCAATGTCTTTCTCAATCTCTCCCCTTGACTCTCTCCCTCCCTTCCTCTCTGTCTCTGTCTCTCTCACACACACTCTCTATCACACACACACACACACACACACACACACACACACGGCAGCAAACTCAGCAATCAAGGGTCTGTGCCTCTGGGCCTCAGTACTGAACCAAGGAGGCCACAGCAGAAAGGCACACTTGCATGTGTATTGCATGGGACACACATGCCCACATTTGATATGCACGTGTGTATAGGATTTGTGTAAACCTCTGTTCTTGGGCCTTATGTTCCACCCGTGGCTCCTTTCTTGGGTAACTCAGGCTGGACTTGGACATGCAAAGCAATAAGGGTGGAGGGAGCTACACCAAGAGCTTAAAGGCCAGGGCAAGGTCTGGCTCTGGCTGTAGCATCCACCATACACCAGGAACTGTGGAGACAAGAGTGAACCACCCAGACAGACTGTGGCCTGGAGAGCTCACCATCTAGTGAGGAAACAGTTAGCAAGAGAAGAAAAATTCAGATACAAGAAAGCACAACAGTGGCCAAAGACACAGGTGCAGCTGTCAGCAGAGGCCCACATCAGGGGAGATATCGTAGGGGCAGGAGGTTTGGCACCCACAGCTGGAGGGTCACGGGCCAGCCACATGGACGGGCTCTGGCTCTCACACTGCTCCCTCAGTCTCCACAACCATCAGGTCAACGAAACTCCTGAAAACTGCCTGCAGATGCTGCATTTGACAAATGACCTTGGAGAACAGGGGCCAAAAATTGTGGGTGTCGAGCGAAGCGTCGTGACTGGGAGCCTGACTTCATGGCGTCGCTGAGATCACAAGGATGTGACCACAAATGACAGTGCCGGCAGGGAGTGGCTCCAGCACAGGCGACTGCACAAACACTCTGTGATAGGAGCGACAGTGGGGTCACCAGAGCTTAGAGAAGGCAATACAGGGCCCAGAGAGAAAGCACAAGTGTGGTCTGAAACGAGGCCACTGTCCCACAGGGTCATGTACTCCCTTGGCTCTGACCTTGGACAAAGTATAACCTGTGGCTGGGAAGGGGGGACTCAGTCCAGCTGGGAGAGGGGAGCATGGTAATCAAGACAGAGCAGATGCAGGGAGCAATGGTGACCCCACGGCTGGACAAGCAGGGGCCACCTCCACAGCAAACACACAGGAAAAGAACAGAGAAGGGCCGGGTTTGCAACAAGAAGAAACCATAGTCAAAGCAGGCTTGACCGAGCAAGCAAAGAGGAAGGCACATGGAAGAAAGATTTGCAATTAACAATTGGTTAAAAAGCAAAGCAGCCCAGCTCAAAAGGAAGAGAGAGCCAGAAACAGCCGCCTCTCCTGGAATTTACTCTCTGGCCTCACTGGGATCACTTCTTCCAAGAACCCTGCCTGATCCTGCTCCCTGCCTCCTCAGGAGACAAGGCTGCCCCAGCTCAGGGCCTCCCCCTCTGTCTGAAGCACCTGGTTAAGGATCTCCAAACTCCCCTGCTCTTGCCTGCTCAGCCCACCAGGGGGCCGCCAAGCTCCAAGCCTCAGCACAGCTGGACCCCACTGGTGGCCATGTCCCCCGCTGTCCCCTCCTGGGCAGCCCCTTGGGCATGGCCTCAACCACCCATCTCCTTCCTCTCTCCTGGCTCAGCCAGATGGACGAGTCCACGGCAAACAGACCTCCCGCCTGACCGTGGGGGGAAGGGAAGGAAGAGCTGCAGCCAGAGGAGGTGACGCCCCTCTCACAGGAACAAATGGACTCAGTCCAAATGTTGCCTGAAAACCAAGGTGACGCTTCGTCAGGTCCAGGGGCCACCCGCAAGTGCAAATCCAACATACACCGTGAGTCCAAGAAAACACGGATAGACGGTCCCCCAAATTGCATTCAGAGGTGACAGCTCTTCAGACCCTCACACACACACGAAACCTCACACTGAACTCTGAAAGGCAGACACACACAGTGAGATGTTAGAGGAATTTATACAAAAATAGTTAAACTACAATGTTCTTACTGCCCAAAAACCAGCTCCATCATATACAAATTGGACACTTGTGAGTTTGCTGCAATTTGCTTAAGGAATGACAAGCTTAGCCCAAGTTCTTAGAGTAAAACTACATTCTTTTAAATAAAATGAAAACATCCTCAAGGTAAAACTTAATTTAAGTCAAACAATGTCCTTTGGTGGTGGAGCCTGATACCCAGTGCACATGCGCAGGTGCTCTGCCTGCCAGGCAGGCAGATTGCCCCCTTGTGGTCCCTCCATGACTGGAAAGCAGGGCACAATGGCTTTTCCCAGGGCTCAGGAAGGGGGCTAGGGCAGTTCCCAAGCCAGGAGCCCCGGAATGGGGGGATGGGGTGGGAACGGAGGCTGGCAACACCTTTCAGAGTCCCCATGGCCAACTCCCACAGTGACCACAATGGCCAAAGTCAGTGCCCCTTTGCAGGCCCCCTTCCCCAAGGGGGTCATTCCTCACCCTCCTGCAACCCTACCCAAACAAGGTGCCCTAGCCACCCACCAGTGGGCAAGACGCTCTAAGACACACAAACACGCGTGCCCTCTGCCAACCCTGCCTTCAGACCACACCCTGCCACTGGAAGCATGCCTGGAAGGGCCCCAGGCCCGTCTGAACAAGGGAAATCAGCACCCTCTGGAAAGCTGGGCGGCATGTCACCCCACACCTCTGGGCATGGCAGCAGCCCTCTCCCACCTGAGACCCATCCTGCCCCGGGGCTGCAGGGCCGGGGATGGGGGGTCCGGGGATGGGGGGTCCAGGAACGGAAAGCCAGTGCTGGGGCGGATGGGAGGCAGCAGGGCCCTGAGGGAAGAGGCTTGAAGAGGCACAGACGGTGAATAAATAGAAGTAGCTTCATTGCGGGGGTCCGGCCCCTGCGGACAGCAGCTCGGTGCCAAGTGTGGGGTGGGGACGAGGTGGAAGCCTACCCTGACACTGACCTGGGCCACCCACGCGGCCATCCCTCCCACACCCACACACACCCGGCTGGGGTTAGGCTCCTGCCCCTACTCAGAGCTCGGTGACATGCACTGTGGGCGAGGGCAGTGGGCCTGGTCGGAGGCGCCGCAGGTGGCAGCGGCGGCAGAGCAGATGGCCCGCCAGAGGGTAGCAGCGGTGTCCGTCCTCCCCGCTCAGCTGCAGCCCGCAGTCCTAGGGAAGAACACAGGCCCCAACCCCAGAGTAAGCAAGAGGGAGCATGTGAGGACCCATCAGACGGGGGGCAGATCTGTAGGGCTCTGTACAACATGGTGAGGACCGGGGCTTTTCCCCTGCAAGGGAGGATGGGAAGAAAAGTGTTCAACACACTGACTTGGAGGTGCCTCTCACACACCCCAGAGAAACTCAGATACAAGTATGGCCTGGGAAAGAGGGCTGGGCAGTCAAAGTGGGCATCACCATAAAAACGTGATGATTTTTTAAAACAAAACAACACGTTACCTCTTCCAGGGAGCGCAGGTAACTAGAAACGAGAAGAGGACAAATAGCAGAGCCTTGGAGGCTCCCATGTGACAGGGTGGAAAGCAAGGACGCGAGCAAAGGAGCCATGGGGAGAAACGCAAGCGAGGAAGGCCAAATATGTACAGTCAGGGCAAGGGGAAGCACGCGTGGCAACGAGGCGGTGGCTGGGATCTGGGAAGCTGCTGGGACGCCTGGAAGGTGACGCCTGACAAGTGTCCACTGGATCCCACCACGCAGGGGTCACCAGAAGGTGGCCAAAGAGATAACGGAGAGAGAAGAATTGGAGCCACCATGTAAAGAAGGGGATGGCTTCATGTCCTTTATCTTCCCAATTTTGCCATTACAGGAGCCACGGCTAGAATGCCTGGCAGCTTTGACACTTGTTACCCACAGGCCCTGAGACCAACACCTGCCCCATCCCGCACAGGTAAGTGAGCTGGGCTGCTATGATAGAGTCACAGCCTCAGGTCCCAAACCACTGCCAGCCCAGGTGTCCTCCCTGTCCTGCCACAGACCACTGACTTGGCCCTGGTACTAACCACTACCCACCAGAGAGGAGAGGGGTGTGGGCACCTGGAGATCTTGGTTCCCATCCAGCAGTCTCCCAGGGGGGCAACAGCACCGCACCTCCCTGCCCCACCAGCACCTGGACTTGCTGCTTGACTCTCAGCATCAACCTTTTGCTAGGGACTCTGTGACCCCAAGCAGCAACCACAGTCCACAGGACAGCCAAGCAGGCAGACGGATGCTGAAGCCCTGTTGCCGCTGGAGGTACAACAGACTGTACCTGCTCCTCATCCTCTCTCCTAGGTCCCCCAGCAGGATTTGAGCTCCCATTGGGCCACCTGTCCCCACCAACCTTGTCACTGATACTCCCTCCTGCTCTTCCTGGGGCTCTATACCCTAACGGGTTCTTCTTGATTTTCCTCCTACCACTCTGTTCACTCCTTCTCAGCCTCCCTTTGCGGCTGCTTTGCCTCCACGCATCCTTTGAATGTCAGTGCTCCCTGGGCTACCCTGAGCCCCTACTGCTTCCTCTATACCTCCCCCTGGAAGGCCTCAGCTGCCACCTGCAGGCCCAAGAGGGCACTCCTGCTTCCTGCCATGACAGGGTAGCAGGAATTGGATCTCCCCACCCTCCCTCAACAATGAAGAAAGCAGGTTAAATATATGAAACAATGATTCTCAGACCTAGGACGACAGGCAAGACAGATCAATAATCTGAGAGAAGGGAAACCAGGAGGTGAGCCCTACAATTGTCCTGACATACCACCCGGAGAGATTTTCCACGTTGCCCAAGAGAGCCCAGGGGTCTCCTTGAGTTAAGAACATGGGGAAGCCAAGACAACTAGACTTCACGGGGCAAAGTATCAGAGAGGCGAGAGCCATACACCTATGACTCCCAAATTCCCACCGTGGTTGGCAGGTCTCTGAACTCCCGCACATTTAACAGTCTCCATCTGGATGTCTCCAGCTACCCAAAATGAGAGCACCTTAGCCCCTCCTCCTCTCGCCCTCACTCTCTGCTGGGGTCCTCATGGACAAACTCCCACATGCAGCCACTCGCCAAACCCAGGCCCTTCCACTGCCATCGCTCAACTCTGTCCCTTTTCTGAGGCCAGGACCCCAACCCCGACTCCACCAGCCTCCTCAGGACAGGAAGCCCTGCCCCCACTCCCCCTTCCTCCCTTTCATTCTCCGCATAGCGGTGAGTGCCTCTTCCAAAATCCAAACGCAATCCTGTCATCACTTTTTGGTCATTCTCCACTGCCCTCAGGGTAAGCCCACACTCCTTAGTTCACGTGGCCTTTTGTCCCCAGTTCCTGCCAGTTCCCCCTTGACATCACTCATCACCCTGTGCGGATACTGCCTAGTACACATCTCTCCCGTGACAGTAGGGACTGTCTAATCTCTGATACATCCCCGGCCCCACATACTGTACATAGTGAGTGTTTGACTGAATGAGAAATGGGCTGAGAGAGAACTTGTCTTAGGGGAAGGGTGAGAGCTCACTGGAAGAGGACAGGCAGAATGGGGCAGAAGCCATAAAAGAGGAGGTGGGCCCACGGAACACCTGCAGAGAAGGAGAACTGTGTGGGAAGGGGGACTGCCCCAGGAGAGCCCAGGCTCACCTCACAGTGGTAACATTCCACGTGGTAGTCTCTGTCCATGGACACTACACGGATAGTTGTCTCACAGCCCTGGAGGAAGAGACAGGGTTCGCACATGATGAGCACACTGGGACCGGAGGTGAATTGTGCGTGACAGCAGACACCTATACAACATGCTCGTCACAGCAGATGTGCATTCACGCTGTGTGAGCACTGACATGGTGCTTCCACAGGGCCAGAACAGGCATCCGTAGATGCACACCAAGGGATATGCATGTGCCTTAGGCATCGTCCATGGCTGCAGCTGACAGCATGCACATGTGTCCGGGTGAGTGTCACGTGGGTGTTAATGTATGTGTATGTGTGATTTTCACTTCTTTGGAGTGAGGAAAGACCACTGCCATTTCTGCTTCCCCAGGCATACCAGCCTGGGACAGAACCAGCACATGTGGGAAGGCCCAGAGCCTAAGATAGCTGCACCACCTAATGGGGGCTCCCGCACAGATCACGTCCCTCTCTCATCTGCTTCCGCAGCCCACCCAACCTCAGCCTGCAGAGCTGAACAGGGCGCAGCTCTTACATCAATGAAGAACGGAGCAGAGGCTGGCAGTGGGACAGCCGAGCAGCAGAGGCCACCACTTCCCTCTACCTCATGCCAGGGGACAACTGCACCCTGCATGCATGGGCACAACACACAACCCTTGGTCCTGAAAAGCAGGGGGCAGGAGCACCTGCTCATCCCTCCCACTGTGGCCCAAGACCTGGGGCGGATTCGGGCAGGACTGGGAAGAGGCCAGGCTGGGCCAGGCACCTGATCATCTCCAGGTGAGTGGTTCCTACCTGTGCAGGGAGGATAGGACGGGCACAGGAGGCACATTTTGGTGCAAAAACCCTGGAGGAATAAAGGAAACCAGAAGTGACCAGTTGAGTGACCAGAGGCCAAAGGGCACAAGGACAGGTCCACCCACAGTAGCCCCATGACATGGCCCAAGCATCAGGCCCTCTCTCCTTCTGAGGAAACTTTGGGTGGAGAAAGGTACAAGCCTTTTATCTGGCTCCCCAATTCACCTATACCCTATCACTTCCTCCAGGATGGCTTCAGGTTCTGTCCTAACATCTCCCTCATGCTTGCTGCGAGTTCCCCGCCCCATAATGTCCAGGTTTGGGCCACCTGCAGCCGAGAATGCTGTGAGATCTTGAGTACCAGGGACATGTGCTTGGCACTTATCCCCTGTAAGGCAGCAGCACAGGACCAAAGCTCTGAGACTGGAGCCACAGCAGTAGGGAATGGATCTGCTGCCTACATGGGTGCCGGACAGGCAGGAGAAAGGGTCTGTAGAGACCCCAAGCCCTTACCCCAGCCAGAAGAGACCTGGCCTGGCAGGGGACGGAGCAGGGAAGAGGGAGAGATGGCAGGTCGTGCAGTCAGGAGATCCCCACCACAAGGAGGAGCGGAGAATGCAGGCAAAGGCAGGGAGAGAAGAGGTAAGAGATGGCTGGTGGCTGAACCACCCAGGAAAGGGGGCTCAGGCTGAGATCCATATCCTGCCCCAGCCACTGAGTGTGCAAAAGGAGGCCAGAAGTGAAAAGGTCAAGAACAGAGGGCACAGACAGGCAGGGAAAATACTTCCAAGGGAGGAAGAGGAGACAGCATGAGTCGCACCTGCTCCATGGTGCCAGCAACTCACGTGTGATAGTCTCTGACACAGTAGATGTTGTTCTCCATGTCCACAGTGAAGGGCACCCCGTCCAGGCACTCATTGCACACGGAGCACCGGAAGCAGCCTGGATGGTAGGACTTGCCGAGGGCCTGCAGGATCTGGGGGTGGGAGGCACTGAAGGGTCAGTGTGGGGGAGGCTCAGCACTGCCCCAGAAGAGGCTCTGGCTCAGAGCCCCCAGCAGGTCTGGAACAGGTGAGAGGGTGGGGTCCTCAGACTCTGCCCATGTCAGAGGGGTTCCAGGAGGCTGGGGGAGGTTCTTACCATCTCCATGATGAGGTGTCCACACACACTACACTTGTCAGCTGTTTGCTGGAACCCGGAGTACTGAGAGGAGACACACGATCCAGGATGTTATGTGACGAAAGGGCACTCACTGTCCAGCCAGCACCTGCCTCCTGGCCTCAGGTCTCCACATGAGTCACAAGGAGGGTCCCCACCTTGCTACCACCCATGGTACCACCAAGGGCACAGCTTAGACTTACCAGGAAGTCCTCCTGGCAGTACACTTTCTCACCCACGTTGTAGAATGCCTTCCCACGGAGTCGTCTTCCTGCAAGGATGAGGATTGAGAAGGGGGTCCCTGGAATGCTGGAAACCAGGGCCAGAGCCCTCCTTCCACCTCTCAGTGCCATCCCCCAAGAGATGAGAAGTTGGATTATGGATGAATTTTTAAATTTCCCTTTAATGTTATGTTATTATTGGTATAATAATAAATATTCCAGAAAAATTAAACAGAACAAACACATTGTCAACAGAACTATTGCAAAAGGTTGTCAAAGCAAATATATGAAGAAATATCTTACAAATGTAAATTGATATTTTGATTAATAAACACATTCACTTTAAGGTCAGTTGAACTCAGAGCAGATTTTTCAGACTGAGTCTCCTTAATCCATGAACTTTTTAAAAAGCACAGTTTTCACCAGGTGAAGTACCCCAGTATGAAAGAGGCATCCCTGAGCCTGGGCCTGGTGGCTTACATCTGTAATCCCAGCACTTTAGGAGGCCAAGGCGCAAGGATTGCTTGAGCCCAGGAGTTCAAGACCAGCCTGGGCAACATAGCGAGACACTGTCTGAAAAAAAAAAATTTTTTTTAATTAGCCAGGTCTGGTGGCTTTATGCCTGTATTACCAGCTACTTGGGAGGCTGAGGCAAAAAGACTGCTTAAGCCCAGGAGTTTGAGGCTACAGTGAGCTATTATTGTGCCACTGCATTTCAGCCAAGGTGACAGAGCAAGACCCCATCTCTAAAAATAATTTAAAATTTTTAAACAATAATAAAACTCAACTCACTCCTTACCTCACACCATACACAAAAATTAATATGAAATGAGTTATCAAGCTAAACATAAACATTAGAAATCTAAAGCTTCTAGAAGAAAACATCAGATTAGCCCCTTGACTAAAGGAGGACAAAGATTTTTTAAGTCACAGAAAGCAAGACCAATAAAACAAAAAACTGACAAATTAAACTTCATCAAAATTTTAAATTTCTCATCCAACATCATCATGAAAAATATTTTTAAAAATCACACTTGGAGAAAATTTCACAAAACATACATCTGACAAAGATTTTGTACTCAGGATACATATATATGTAAACTCCTACAACTCAATAATTAAAAGATAACTCCCAATAACAAAACAACGGGCAAAAGCCTCAAACGGACTTCACAAAAGAAGATATATTAATGGCCACGAAACAAACAAAAACATGCTTAACCTTATTAGTCATGAGCAAAATGCAAGTTAAAACCACAATGAGATACCACTTCACATCCATTACAATGGCTACAATTAAAAAGACTAAAATACCAACTGTTGGCAAATACGCAGAAAAACCCAACTCTCTTACATTTCTAGTGGGAGTACAAAATGGTACAACCCCTCTGGAAAACAGTTTGGCAGTTTCTTATAAAGTTCGACATGCACTTTGCCCTATGACCCAGAACTTCCACTCTTTGGACTTTACTGAAGAGAAATGGAAACATATGTCCACAAAATGAACTCCACAAGAACGTTCACAGCACAATCTACTATCTATTGACAGTTAAATGGATAAACACATTGTGGTATATTCATACAGTGGATTCCCTTCAGCAAGAAAAACAAGTGAGACATGCAGCAACATGGATTTTTAAAAAAAGACGCTGAGCAAAACATCAGTCACAAAACAGTACACACCATGTGAATGCATTTATATGCATTTCCATAACGGGCAAAAGTAATCTCTAGTGGTAAAAATCAGAATACTAGTTGGACAGGTATGATGGAGGGGGCATATAAGGATCAACCAAAAAAGGGCATTTAAAAATAGAAGTTTCTAGGGTGTTTAAAATTTGTTATCTCTTTGTTAGGGATCTGAGTTACATGAGTGTATAAATCTGTCCAAAATCTTTTAACTATATACTTAAGATCGGTATGCTGTACTGTACATAAATTGTTCTCAGTTTAAAACAAAAACAAAGACAGACTGGCAACATCTTGCGCCAGAGTAAAAAGTGCTCAAAGAAGGATGGGGACACATTGAAAGGGCATTAAGAGCCAACTTGAAGGAACTTTTTCTGGTCAAATTTGGGATAATTTGTGAATCAAAAACAGTAACAACTGTATTATAATACATTGCATAAAAAAAGTTCACAAGTACACAAGAATACTCATAAAATAAAAATACTTGCCCCATGTTTGAATTTTTTCAATTCAATTTTTAAAACATTCCCTGGGAAAATGTGCTTTCAACATAGACCTCAAACAATTCCCACAGATCCACAACCAAAAATTATAAAACATATGAGGCAACAAGGTAGCATGACCAAGAGAGAGGAGAAATAATAAACAGCAATAGAACTTCAAAAGACATTAAATATTGGGATTATCAGACACAGACTATAGAATGGGTATGTCTACTATGCCTACAAAGTGAAAACAGAAGTCTAACACATAAGATTACAAAGATTTCTTGGATGGGACATAAAAAGGCAATAACTGTAAACAAAAAAAAAGATAAATTGGACTTATATTAAGAATTTCCTTTTTCCATGCAAAGCTGGGCCCCCTCCCCCAAAAAAAGAATTTCTTTTCATCAAAAGATATCATTAAGAAAGTAATGAGGCCAGGTGCAGTGGTGCATGCCTGTAATCCTAGTGCTTTGGGAGAGGAAGGCAGGAGGATCACTTGAGGTCGGGAGTTCAATACCAGCCTGAGCAAGAGTGAGACCCCATCTCTACAAAAAAAACTTTTTAAAATTAGCCAGGCATGGTGGCAGATGCCTGTAGTCCCACCTGCTTAGGAGACTGAGGGAGGACTGCTTGAGCCCAGGAGGTTGAGGTTGCACTAAGCTATGGGGATACCACTGCATTCGAGCCCGGGCAACACAGTTGAGACCCTCTCTCAACAAAAAAAAAAAGAAAAGATAAGAAAGTAATGAGGCAAATATAGGTTGGGAAAAAGATGTTTACAATACATATATCCAACAAGACTTTTATCCAAGACACATAAAGAACTCCTACAAATCAATAAGAAAAAGTCAACCCAACTTAAAAATGGACAAAAGACTTCCACAGGTACTTCACAAAAAAAGGCATTCAAATGGCCAAAATACACATGAGAAGGTGTCAGATTCATTATTACTCATCAGGGAAATTCAAATTAAAATCACATTAAGATACTATTCCACCCCCACCAGAATGGCTAAAAGACTGGCAATGCTAAGCGCTAGCAGCAAATCGGGAAACACTGGAACTCTTCTTGTACACTGCCGATGGGATTATAAATTGCTTCATCTACTGTGGTCAATTGTTCAGCAGTACATATTAAAGCTACACAAATGCTATTCTATGACTCTGCAACTCCACTGATAGAGAAATGAGTACAAATGTCCATGAACAGACATGTATACCAACGCTTGTAACAGTTTTATTCATAATAGTCAAATTCTGCAAATAGGTCAAAGGTCCATCAAAGGCTGACTGGGAAGGGGCATAGGAGAATCTTCTGGGGTGATGGAAATGTTCTACATCTTGATCTGGGCGGTGGTGACATGGGCATATACATGTGTAAAAACGTTATCAAGCTGCAATATACTTAAGATTAGTATATTTCACACTTTATGTATTTTAAATCTCGATAAAAATAAAAGCAGGAGACTACCAAAAACACTGAGGCAGATTTGAAAAAAAAGAGCCAAATACAACTTCTAGAAATAGAACAATCCAATCACTGAAATGAACAACTCCATGAAAGAATTAAATAGGGTATTAACTACAGTGAAGACAAAAATCAGTGCTCCGGATTCCTGCTTCTGGAAAATGGATCTGAAGAAATTAAACAGGCTACAACAAAGGGAAATAAAGAAATGAATACTATGAAGGAGAGGTTGAGACAAATACAGGGTGGGCACAGTGGCTCACGCCTGCAATCCTATCATTTTGGGAGGCCAAGGCGAACTCCTTGAAACCAGCAATTTGAGACCACCTTGAGCAACTTAGCAAGGTCTTGACCCTGTCTCTAGAAAAAGTTTTAAAAATCAGCCAGGCGTGGTGGCATGTGCCTGTAGTCCCAGCTACTCAGCAGGCTGAGGCAGGAGGATCGCTTGAGCCAAGGAGTTTGAGGTTGCAGTGAGCTATCATCACACCACTGCACTCTACCCGGGATAACAGAGCAAGACCCTGTCTCAAAAAAAAAACAAAAAACAGAGAGCGAGAAAGACAGACAAATACAATAAAATGAGAAAACCTAGTGTGTCTAATTTGAATTCTAGAAGGAAATAATAGAGAATGAAAGAAAACAAATTTTTGAAAAAAAAAAAGCTGATATTTTCCCAAAATTGAATCTTCAGATTCAGGAATCATGAATCCCAAACAGGACAAATATTAATAAAAGGAAACCTATACCCATACACATCAGAGTCAAACTATAAAAGAACACTTCTGCATTACCTGTATTTTTTTCCTGATTGATATGTGAGAGTACTTTAAATATTCTGGAAAATAATATTTGGAAGTTATATTGCGGAAATACATGGTTTGTTTTCTCACTTTCTTCACAGTATCAGTTAATGAATAGAGTTTTTAAATTCTAATGTAACCAACTTTATCAATCTTCTCTTATGTTTGGTGCTTTCTGTAACTGAAAAGCTTTCTTACCTGAACATTGGTAAATATATGCCTCTATATTTACTCCCAAAGTGTCAAGTTTTGCTTTATGTGTTCAAATCTTTAATCCACCTGGATTTGATTTCTTTTTTTAATACAGATAACCAATTTTCCAAGAACCATGTGCAATGCCACCACCTCTAGCATCCATCAAGTTTCCATATGGACATGGGTCTGTTCTTGGACTCTACACTTCGTTCCACTGGTCTATTTGTCTATACTTGTACCAATACCACATAAAAGTAATTAACATAACTCGACAATACGTGTTGATACCTGGTAGTGGAAGTTTCCCAAACTTTTTCTTCTTCAAGATCATCTTAACCATTCTTAGCACTTTGTTCTTCCATTTAAATTTTAGAATTAGCTTGTAAAGTCATGAAAATCTGCCTAATTGGAATTTCAGTGCATGTATAGATCAACTTGGGAAAAACTGACATCTCTACACTATTGAATATACCTATCCATTTATCTGGCATGTTTATTTTTGTCCTACTGCAATAGTAGGACCTTCAGTACAGTGCTGAATACAGACATGATCTGAAGCATTATTGTGTTTTCCTGATTTTTTTTCCTCAAAGGGTACACTTTTCTCATATTTCACCACCGAGTATGACGTTTGCTACATTTATAGTAACTGACCTTTATTAGGTTTAGAAAGTACCCTTTTATTCCTAGTTTGCTAATAGTTTCCATCAAGAATGAATGAACTTTATTGACTGCTATTTTTTACACCTATTGAGATGATTGTATGGTTTCATTCCTGTAACCTGTTACAATGAGGCGAATTACATTAATTAATTTTCTAATGTGCATCCACTCTAGTATTCTTCAGATAAACTCAACTTGGTCATAACATAATAATCTTGATTATACATTGCTGAATTCTGTTCCCGGGGTGGGGGGTGGGGAAGAAGAGAATAAATAAAATAAATAGTACAAGAAAAACTCCCAGACTGAGGCTCCCAGCTGAAAGGGCTCTGTGAGCGCTCAGCATAACCAGTGGCAAAAAGTCTACACCAAACATTAACAGAATATCCTAAGCCAGGCTACTGCATCATACAACCTCAGGGGCACCGATCACATTGTATCTATATACGTGGTGACCACTGGAACTGTGCAGTACACAGCCATTCCCACAGGCTGTAGTGGAAACAGTGTCAAGATTTGACAACCCTCTTCCTGAGAGCTCCCAAAAACAGATCACACACAAAAAAGTCAGAATGAGAATGGCATCAGAATTTAGCAGCAGCAGGGCATGGTGGCTCACACCTGTAATCCCAGCACTTTGGGAGGCCAAGGTAGAAGGATCACTTGAGCCCAGGAGTTCTAGACCAGCCTGAACAACATAGTGAGACCCCATTTCTACGAAAAAAGTTTTTAAAAATTAGCCAGGCATGGTGGCATGCGCCAGTAGTCCCAGCTACTTGGGAGGCTGAGGCAGGAGGATCATTTGAGCCCAGGAGTTTGAAGGCTGCAGCAGTGAGCTATGATCACGCCAATGTACTCTAGCCTGGGCAAGATCCCGTCTCGGGAAAAAAAAAAAATATTAATTTCTCAGCTCCACTGGCTGCTAGGAGATAAAAACTATGACTTCAAAATGTTGACTGAAAATTATTTCCAACTTGGAAATCTATTCCCAACCAAATATCAATTAACTGTTAGTACAGAATAAAGACATTGTAGACATACCAGAATTCAGAAAATTTACAAATTTACCTCCCATGTGCCCTTTCTTAGACAGCTACAGCAAAACGAGGACGTCAGTGTTGGAGACATTTTTGGGTACTTCACAGCACTGATTCTCCCCTTCTTCTCCAAGTTGTGCTCAGTATCCAGCCTTCCCTCACACAGCCTGGTGTACTTCAGGGAAACCTCAATTCGCTTCCATATCCAGGGTGGCCCTGAATTCCTCTTGCCTTACCACAGTATTGGTTCAGAGACTTAGGCAAGTCAGTCAACCAAATCACAGTGCACCCCCTAGCCACAGGGACTGGTTCAGGAACGGAGGGGTGAGATGATCCGGCCAATGAAATACAAGGAGATACGCTCGGTGCTTTCTGGCAAAGAAGTTTCCTTACTCCAAGAAAGAGACCAGAAGAAAGGCCTCTCTCCTTCTCCAGACCAATGGAACGCCAAGTGAAGTCTCAAACATTTCACCACTATGAGAGGAGTTGCCCTAAGGATAAACCCAAACAGAAGGGAAACCCAGCCCAGCTAATCACAAGGCCTGAGACAAGACATCAATCCCAGCCTAAAGCCAGTCCTATCTCTGCACTCCCAGTAGATTGAGCCAAGAAATATTCTTAGAGTTGAAGCCTCCTCAGTGTCTTCCCCGTTAGCTGCAGATGAAAGTTTCCGGGAAATAGTGGCTACAATCCAGAGAATATACATGTGAAGGCACAGAAGGAGTGCTCCACGGGGGCCAAGAAGGCAACTGGCTGAGAATGATCACGGGCCAGGGCTCCCCGTGGGAACTCAGGAGAATGACTGATATAGCAGAACATTTGCGGGGGAAAAAACCTGCAGACGTGATAAAGTAAGGCAATATCAGGAAAAAAAAATTTAAGAAACAAAAAGTAAAAGAGTATAGAAAAGGGGAATGTAATCACGGTACAATTCTTGGCTCTGCAGCGAACAATATTTACAGTCATAGTAACATCAACTCGGCTTACTGACTTAACTAAAACTTGTGCTATTACTACACTGAGAATATGGAAAAACAGAGGGGCGAATGGGTGGTATAAGAACCTACTCCTCATTATCACAGCAAATCACATCTAAAATTGATCCATCAAGAAACAGTAGTATGTGCACGTTAGAGATACGAAGGTGTCTGCTAGACTAATCGCTAAATAATACTAAGCAGCTGCCTCTGGGGAATGAAACCAGGAAAGATAAGTGTTTTTTTGCTATTGTAAAAATAGCTTCTCAGGACTATTTAACACTGTGCATGCATTATACTTTAATAAAATAAAATACTAAAATGTGCAAATAAACAAGAGATGTCTGCTTAGGGGTAAGGGCTGGAAGAACAGTGGGAAAATCAAAAATGAAGATTTATTAGGGTGGATGGATTACAGTTACTTGTTTATTTTATAACTTTGTCTAGGTTAAATTATAACTTCTTTAAAAAAATTTTTTCAAGAGATGGGGTCTTCCTCTATTACCCAGGCTGGAGTACAACGGTGTGATCATAGCTCACTGCAGCCTTGAACTCCAGCGCTCAAGCGATCCTCCCACCTTAGCCCCCTGAATAGCTGGATCTATAGGTGCCTGCCACCACACTCAGCTAATTTTTCTTATTTTTTTGGAGATGGGGGTCTCACTATGTCACCCAAATCTCTATGTCAGAGATTTGCCTAAGTCTCTGAACCAATACTGTCACCCAGGTTGGTCTTGAACTCCTAGCCTCAAGCAATCCTCCTATCTCATCCTCTCAAGTCGCGGGGATTACAGGCATGAGCCACTGTACCCGGGTCTATAACATTAATAGCTTTATGTTTTGTGTAAAACTGGGACAAAAAATAGATTGCAGCAAGAAGAAATATTAGCCCAATGTCCAGAAAGGCAGAAGGCCCCTCGTGGGCTTCTCGCTCCCCCTCCCAGGCAGCTGGGTGACATCAGTGCCCTGCAGACTTTCCCTACAGCCAGCAAAAGGGTTCTCTGTGGCTCCAGGCCTCCCTCCTCAGGCCCCAGCAGATCTCCCCAGGGGCCTGGGCCTCTCAAACAGGCCAGGCCCAGAGGGAAAGAAACCACAATCTATGTGCATGGGAAGACTGTGACCAGTGTCCTCCACACCCCAGCCCTGGCCACAGCTGGATGGTCCATGTGCCTGGGACGTAGGTGCCAGGGGGACAAGGAAGACATCACAGGTCCCCTCCACAGAGTCACCCAGGGGAAGAAGTTACCTACCACAGGAGTCACAGGTGAAGCAGTCAGTGTGATACAGGCTCCCCATTGCCTGGCACGCCTGCCTTGCTCCGTAGATGCCAAGCCCGCATTTGATGCAAATGCCTATGAGAGGAGAACCAGGAGAGAGCAGTGATTAGCAGCATGGACCATGCCTCAGACGAACACGCATCCAGCTCCCCGTCTGACACTGCCCACCTGCCCGGCCTTGGGCAAGTTAACTTCCCTAGGCCAACATCACACTGTTACTAATGACTAACATAGGGACCATTGGGGTACCCACTACTTAGCAATTGTTACTGCTCCTGTTTGAGGATTCAAAGAGCTTACCAAAGGGCCTGGTACAGAGTCACTAATATTATGATATATTTATACCTAGAAAATCATTCTTTTTTGTTTTTTTCCTTCTCAAACCCAGTACATGACTTTCAATAGAAAGTCAGTCTAAGCTCCTTCACTCTTGACCTACTCTGGGGCTGAGGGAAAATCCTTTCTACTGTCTGTGAAGCAAATCCTACTGTTCAAAATGAAAATACAAATTTTCTTAAAAAATAATAAAAATAAAAATACACATTTTCTGAACCATATGCAAAGAATGAAGACCACACAGGCACACCCCAGGGCAGTCACCTACCCTCCCCAGCCATTCTTCCCTTATCTGTACCCAAAGGTTCACTTATTCTCTTGGTCAGCCTGCACACAGATGCTGACGGCCTGCCACACGCCCACAGGTCGGGTGCTAGAGAGCCTGCAATGCACCCAAGTCCCACCCTCCAGGAGCCTGCATTCTGGTGCAGGGAGGCAGACAACAGCAGTTAAATGATATGCCAGGTAGAAACAAGTGCTAAGGAGAAAAATAAGGATGATTAAGAATATGTCTGATGCATGCTTTTAAATAGGGTGTTCAGGGAAGGCCCCACTGACAAGGTGCTATTTCAGCAAAGGCCGGAGGGAAGTTGCTATGCAGGTATCTGGGATCACTGGATGGAATCAGGTACCACCCCTGGCAGCACAGCAGGGGTGCTTGGCAGGAGGGAAGACTGGAGAGGAGAGGAGTGACCTCTCCTCCCCTCCTGGCCAGGAGAGGACACTCCCAGACCAGCCCTCCTGCAGACCTAGACAGCAGCCAGCCAGCCCACATATCACATGTCCCCCTCACAGAGTTGCTCATGCCCCACAGGCCACACCTGCCCTCTGGACCCTACATCTTCTGGCTATTCCAGGACAACCTGCCCTCCCCACTCCCTCTTGCTTTCTACCAGATCTTTCTCCTTACATAATCTTCACTCCTGCTATTAAAAACCCCACCCTGCTCCATCAGCCACCTCATTTCCCCCCTTCCTTCAGTCAAGAAAGAGAGACTGGTCCACACATGGTCATCTCCTAACTGTCCACATCTGTGGACTTTCCATTCTGATCATGCCAGCAGGTGGCCTATCCCCTCTTCTTTGGTTTCTAGGACACAAGCTGCAGCTGGCTTTCTGGATCTTCTCCCTTCCCAGCTCTCTGGGGTAGTCCCCTGCTCTGTCTGAGGCCTCCCAGGCTTCACTCTCCCTGGGGGGAGGGAAGGCCAGCTCAGATGTCCTCCAAACCAGGCAGGAATGTAAAGGCAGCCTGGAGGGGACTCAGGTAAATGGAGAAAGAGAGACACTGCTGCCAGACGTTGCAGCCACACCTCGGCTCTGCTGACAGCCACTGGGTGGGAACACAGGCCCCGCAGCATTACAAGAGATTCTCACTTTTAAAAAAAAGCTAGCAGGCCAAGGGCATCACTACAAAAAAATAAAAAATTAGCCGGGCATGGTGGTGGCGAGCATCTGTAGTCCCAGCTACTCAGGAGGCTAAGGTGGGAGGATCGTTTCAGCCCAGGAGTTTGAGGTTGCAGTGAGCTATAATCCCCCCACGGCACTCCAGCCTGGATGATAGAGCAAGACCCTATCTCCAGAAAAAAAAAATAAGAAGAAAAGCCAAATATCTAGATCTGCATGTGAATTCCTCCCATACTGAAATTAATTACTAACTGAAATGTTTTGGAAAACGCTGAGGCTAAACAAACCACACCTGCAGGTCTCCACATGCGGCCAAGGCTTTACCCAGGCTCCCTACGCATGCATCTCCTCTGCTCCGGACTTCTCACCTCTCTGGGGACTCCAGCCCACACTCTCCCCTGAGTCTCTGATCCACCTCCCGGATGGCCCCCAGACACCCCCTGCCCAGAGCAGAGCTCCAGATTCCCCACAACTCCCCCCTCAGGAAAGGGCACTTTTGTGTTCCAGGTTTCAGGGAGCATCCAGGTCTATCCTCCCCTCCAACTCTGACTCTCTGTTCCCAGTCTTGACTCATTCCTTCCCCTCACTCCCACTGGCCTGGGACACATTCTCGAGCAAATGGCTGTTGCCCCAATAATCCCTCCCCTAAATTGCAGCCAGACTTATCTTTCACTTACTTACTCACTTAGTTACTTTACTTACTTACTTATTTATTTATTTAGACAGAGTCTTGCTCTGTTGCCCTGGCTAGAGAGCCGTGGCATCATCATAGCTCACTGCAAACTCAAATTCCTGGGCTCAAGCAATCCTCCTGCCTCAGCCTCCCGAGTAGCTGGGACTACAGGCGCGTGCCACCACATCTGGCTAATTTTTTCTATTTGTCAAAAGTAGATACAGGGTCTCACTCTTGCTGAGGCTGGTCTCGAACTCCTGACATCAGGCGATCCTCCTGCCTAGGCCTCCCAGAGTGCTAGGATTACAGCCTCCTGAGCCACCACATCGTGCCCCTGCTTATCTTTCCAAAGGGAAAGTGATCTACCCTCACACCTTCACTCTTGTCTGTCAGCTTTGAAAACCCAACCTTGTCATGGCCTGATTAAGTTACTAGAACAAACAGTGAAAAGAATAAAACTCCACTGCCTCTGGGAAGCAGGACAGGAGGGGGCAAGGAGGGGAGGCTATTACCTTGTATAATTGGTTTTTTGGTTTGGCTTTTCTCTAAACACGTGCTTACATCCCTTTAATAAAAACACACTGAAGAAGGAAAATGGGGAGAATGAGGTGCCTCAGAAATTAAGGGAATAGGATGTTTTCAGGAGAGCCCACGACACACTGCTGGATACAACAGTGAGATCTGGACATACAAGGCCTGGAAAATGGCCCCTGGCGCTGGGGCGTCACCAGGGTCCTGTGCGAGAGCTGGCTCAGTCAAGCAAGAGGAGGCAGAGCAGATGACTGAGGGGAAATCGGAAGGCGAACAAGCAAGGACGACCTCAGCAAGACATTGGGATGAGATGAAAGGGGGGAGGAGACCCTGCGGTCATGCAGGTTTGGGAGTGTTTTCTTTGCCTTTTCTTTTTTTCATGGAAGACCCTTCCTTGTACATATTTATAACCGAAGGGAAAGGGCCAATGGAAAGGGGAAAGCTGAAGATGTAAGAGGTGGAGGATGCAGACAGAAGGACCCTTATCCTCGCAGATGGCAGGAGAGCGAGGCTGGACGTGGACTTGAGAACTGTTCCTCATGCCTGCAGGTGAGGAACAGGAAGGCTAAGGAGACAGACTGCAACCACTGACCTTAATATTCTGAGCGACGCACAAAGCAAACGTAGGGGTCCAGGGGAGAGGAGGTCACTGAGGGAATGACAGAGGGACCTGACCAAGGCTTAGGGGGCCGGTGGTGCCAAGAAGACCACCGAAGTGGAAGACTATACACCTGCCATGGTCCCGGGGCTTCCTCAGAGCCCCTCCCAGCCTGGTACAGCAGCAGCAGAGCGGGGCTGCAGCCCTGACCCAGAGTCGGGGTTCCGCTGGGCAGCCTGCCATTACAGGGGCCGGAGGAACCGGTGAGAAGCAGGCTAGATTCACAACCAAAGACTGCTGAAGTGAAGCAAAAACAGGGTGTGGCCCTGGCAGTGGGTGGCTGAAGAGAAGGCATGGAGGTCACCAAAGTTAAAGGGGTTCCGGGAGCCTGAGGCTGCTGGCTGGCCAATGGCAGCGGAAACTGGGGACGAGAGAGGGGAAAGTTCCAATGACATCAGTGAATGGCAGACAGGGGCCAAGAAAGAGGTCAGCTGGTACCAGGGCCAAGGAGAGGAAGGCATGAGGGATGGCACAGAGAGAAAAAACATACTCTGAGGATAAGGTTCATCAGAGGTCACTTGAGCTCAGGCTACCTGCAGACTTCCTCTTTTTAAATTTTTATTATTCAGGTTGAACTACATAAAATTGCTACTTCTGAAGTTCAGAAATGTCAAATATTATCAGAACCATACAGTTCAAGCAAATACTTGCCCCCATATGTTTAAAAAACCAGGAACATGTTACATAAATCTCGATTCCTGGCTTCTCTTGAAAAAAGCAAAGCTCTATCACCACTCCCCTCACACTGCCAAGTGGCTACAAGAGCCAGAGCTGAGCAGCAGCTCCTCTCTAGAAAAAAGGACCCACCACCCTCTACCACCTTGTACCATCAGCACATTACCCGCCTGGGACTGTGGCAACCCCACTGTCACATAAAGATTTAGGAGTGCCCAGGAAGGCTGATAGAACACACCCCACCCAGGCTCTGCAGTGAGCAGGGGACACACAATGGGCAGTCTCCCCTGAGGACACCACTGGAAAGCATTCTCTCCACAAGACAGCCCCAGCTTCTGCTGCTGGCACCTGCCTGGCACCAAACGCAACAGTTCCTAACTCATCTCCGTGAGCCCAGGCCATCGGACAGAGGCCACAAGGCCTGCCAAACCACAAATTCTCACCCTGACCTCCAAGACAGGAGGTGTTCCCCATGCCAAAGGCAGGCCAACTTTTTAGCCCACATGCCCTTGACCACCTGACCCCTCCTGGCTGCAACCCCTGGGGGCGAGTGGAACAACCTTGCATCCTTACTTACCTCCTTCTGCTCACATTATCCCCTCTGCCTGGAATACCCCCATGTGGCCCAGCATGTACAGCCTCCTCATCTCTCAAGAGCCAGTCCAGGGCAGTCCTGAGCTGCTAGCTGGATTGAATACCAGAACACCCTCAGTCCCAGGCATCACAACCAGACACCCCCCTCCAAAGCCAGGTGCTTATCAGGGAGGGAGGGGG
This sequence comes from Daubentonia madagascariensis, assembly GCA_023783475.1. NCBI lineage: Eukaryota > Metazoa > Chordata > Mammalia > Primates > Daubentoniidae > Daubentonia > Daubentonia madagascariensis. Next base: position 2,089,456 of record JAKFHU010001831.1, read on the forward strand.
CGCTCTCTCCCCAGGACCCAAAGTACTTCCGCCCCAGCTTAGAGCCTCAGCCTGAGAGCTGTCGAGGGACGGGGGGTGGCGGGAATGGAGGATTTCAGACACTCGTGGGCTTTGCAAATGCGTGTGAAGCGCGGTTCTTTTAGGAAACATTCCGTATATACAGCACTGCCCAGAGCGATGGCAACCCAGTGTGACTGGCTTGTCCCCTTCTCTCCCAGGCTGGCACTTCCCTCCCTCACACACTCGCGACCTCCAGCCACTACCAGCACCAAAGCCTCCGATCTGGCGGGGTCGGAATAGTACCTGAACCACTCCACCTCCATGTTCCTGTAAACACCCCACACTGCTGGGGGGGGCACCGAGATGGCGGGGGTCCCTTCTGCTGATCACGAGGCATCGAAGGATCAGGTAGGATAAGCAGAGGCAAGCGCCAGGAGTTCCGCAGAAATGATCGGAAAGTGGCGTATTCTGCCTAGTAACCTGACTTTTCTCCAAGTTAGAAACAGAGCATCCACTCACTCTGCCAGAAGCCTTTCGGCGGCGGGAGGCCTAGAGGCGAAGCCGCTGTGGGAAACAAACCCAGACCCGGCGGCTCACCCTCACTCGCACACACTCTGCCGAAGAAACGGCGGCGGCTCCGCGGCCCCACGGGAGACTCGCCTTCCTCAGCCCAGCCCCTCTCGGCCCCGAGCGCCCGGCCCACGCCCGGCTCTCCTCGCCCAGCCGTCCCCGACCCTCGGACCCCGGCCGGCGCGCAGAGGCCGGCGCGGCCGAGCTCACTCACCGAAGTAGTCCCGCGCCGTGCGCGCCTCCAGCGCCCGCTCCAGCTCTCGGGTGAGCGCCTCCAGCCGCCGCTCGGCCGCGCTCGGGCCGCCCTCCCGGCCCGGGGGCAACTGCAGCGAAGGCAGAAGGAAGGGGGCCGGCCCGGCGGGCTCCGGGGAGCGAGCCGGTGCGGGGCAGGCGCCGGGCAGGGGCGGGTCTGCGTAGGCGCCGGCCGAGCCTCGGGAGCCGAGACTGGACACGCTGGAGCGGGCGCTGCCCACCGACGGCGGCCCGGGGCCGGGGCGCGGGTCCGAGCGGCCGGAGCGCGGGCTGCCGTGGCGTTGGTCGTAGCCCAGGCTGATGCCGCTAGAGCGGGCGCTGCCGCCGCCGCCGTCGGAGCCCGCCAGGCTGGCCCGCGGGCTACCCGCCGGCTGTGCGCTGAGCTCAGGGACCGCCGGGCGCCGCGGGCCTCTCTCCCCGCGGCTCGGTCCGTCCGCCGGTGCCTCGGGACCGCTGCCGCCGCCGCCGCCGCCCTTCCCTCTGCGGCCCAGCGCCTGCGCCGCCTCGTCTCCCGGCCCAGGCCGCGGCCCCCGCCGACCCCGGCCCGGAGAGTCGCCACTCGCCTCCAGCTCCCGCAGGGCCAGCCCGGCCAGGAGCAGGGCCGCCTCGTCCGCAGCTGCCCGGGAGCGCTGCATGGCCCGGCCCGCCGACCCTGGCGCGTCACCTCCGCCTCCGCTTCCCGCCGCCGCTCCGGCCGCGCCGCCGCATCGTCCGCCCGAAGCCCGGAGCCCGCCCCGGGACCTCTGGGCGCGGGGCGGGGCGGGGCGGGTGCCGGGCCGGGGTCGCTCCTCCGGCTACGCGCGTGCCGCGAGACGCGGCGCTCCGCTCAGTGGCGCGCGCGGCGGAGGAATGTGCGCTCGGAGGCGCCTGGCCGCGCCCCCTCCTCCCCGCGGCCGCTCGGGGGGCGGAGGGACTCCTTTGCGGGGGCAGGAATGCGAGGAAGGAGACGGCGCTGCGGCCTCTGGAATGTGGGGGGAGTGGCGGAGCCGCGGTGTCCGCGCTGCGCCGGGAGCTTGGACGGGCGCGGAGACTGGGCCGGGGCGCTGGGCCAGGCACCTAGGAGCCGGCCCTCGGGTGGTCCGGAGGCCAGATGTGGTACCGCCGAGTGAGCCCGAGGTCCGTTGTGCTCCCGCTCCGTCGGGCCTCTGGAAAGATCCGGGATTCCAACGGGCTAAGCTGGAGGCGGCTCCCCCAGTCCCGGCCAGAGAAATCTGAGCAGTACACAGGCGTTTCCCACATCTTCCTCCATCGGACTTCCCAGCGCCGCCTCAGTTTCAGGCGCTGCACCGATAGAGCAAGCTCAGCATTGAGCAGACGGCTGACACTCTGGAGAGTCCCAGTGCGTCTAGCACAGATGCGTCCTCAGGACCTTTCGTGACCCCACGACCCCCTGCCCACCCCGGGGCCATGTGGCGGCGCACTGGCCTCAGAGGCCCCACCTGGCTAGTGGGGAAGGCACCTAGAGCTAAGAGCCAGAGTTGGTCGCGGACTGGTCCTCGCTCTGGGCCGCTATGCGGCGGCCCTCAAGGCCAGGCCAGAAGCAGGCCTCAGGCTCACCTTTGGCCGCCACAGGCAGTCACCTAGAACTGTGAGACTCTTTCCTTTTCCAGCTCTTGCCCTCGGAGTTTTGGGCCAGGCGTCAAGGGGGTGCTCCTGAAAGCACTTGCTGTGCCACAGGTCCTGCCTGGGGTGGGTGGAGTCATAGGACCCACGTGGGAGGGGACAAGAGGGGACCAGAAATGACAAGGGCTTTGTCCCTAAGAGCACAAGCTGTAGGGGAGAGAACCAAACCATTATCTGTCAGGGCATGATGGATCCAGGAAAACAGTCTTGAGTGGAAGAGTTCCCTCGTTTCCAGGCACCTCTTACACAGAGATTTTCGAGAAGGAGCCTACAGTATCTCAGAGGGCAAGGAGTGTGGGGTAGTGTCTTGGCCCAGACTGACCAGTGCAGTCTGGCCTCAGCATTGCTGAGGAGCCAGATGTGACACATTATCCTCAGCGGGCAGTGGAGCAGCGTCTGACCCCAGCACCTCCCAAAGCTTACAGAATTTCAGAACCTGCCTCACCGGGTACAAGGTCTGGGAGCAAGCATTTTGGGGGGCAAACATCCAGGGGAGCCACTTCATGAAAAATTGTCTACCTCTCTAATGAGAAGCGAAAAGCAAATTAAATCAATCATATCACATTTCACTGTTACATTATCTCCCGTTTTTAAATGTGCATGTTGGTAGGTCTGTGGTGAAACAGTTGCACATATGCTACTGGTATGTATGAGTGTAAGTTGGGATGTCCTTTCAGAAAGAGCAATTGAGTGCATCACCATCCTCACAAACAAACAAAAACAGTTATGAGCAGTAATAATGCTCCTTCTAAGAATCTATTCAAGCAAAGGAAGTCATCTAAAATGCAGGCAATAATTTAAGCCCAACAGTGTGGATCACATTATTTATGTAATCTGTACTGTTTTAGGATCTCCCACTTTCTGAAAAGGAATTCAGAGGGAGCTCTCTGCCTTTAAAGGCAGTTACTTAACATTAAATAACTATTCCATCCCTTCTGCCCACTTAGAGCTTTCAAGATTTAAGTAATATATTAATGTAACTGGCTCCATGAACCCATATATATTTTTTTAATAATCCTCTCCCTTAACTAACTACTTAACCCTTTGACTTGTTTCAAAGTTCAGAAATGATGGACTGAACTCCTGGCCTCAAATGATCCTCCTGCCTCAGCCTCCTACAGTGCTGGGATTATAGGCCTGAGCCACCACACCTGACATGAAATGATGGATTTTCTACAAGACAAAGAGGCTGAAATTCTGAAGGCCCCGGGGCAGATTTCCTGACAACAAGATTCACCATACCCCACAACATGCCCCCAGTGCATGTAACCCCTCCTAAGATACACCATGACGGCACGTGGCCCCTCCTTTAAAAGCCTATGATATCCCTTAGTCAGAGAGACAGACTTGAGGCAGCTTCTTCCATTCTCCCAATGAGACCTCTGTCCCTTCTTCCTTGGCGACCCCCGTTGTCTCAATGATTGGATCTCTGTGTGACAAGCAACAGGATCTAGGCCGAAACCCCCTTGCAGTTTTGACAACATTAGTGTCCAGGGTCAGCTAAAACCCATTACTCCAAGAGTAATACATAAACAACAACAACAAAACCCAGAAACAGAAACAACATAAAATTTTAATGTTCAACATTGGAATAAAGTACTTCCATGATATGGGAAATTCATTAAACAATTATTTACAAATATATTCAAAATGATTTAATGATGTGGGAATCATATCATTGCAATGTTAAATGGATACAAAGTAGCATTCAAAATTGTGGGGTCTCATCTATACATTGCCGGCATGTTCCCCAGACTCCATCTTGTCTTGTGTCCTCACCAAAGGTATATTAGTGGTCTCAGTAGACTGGCTCATTCTATCTGAGAGGCACAATGGAGGAGAAGGAGAGGGGACAGGAGCTAACTCATAGGATTTGAAGCATTGTCCATGGACTACTGCCCAGCCTCCACTGATGCCCTCTCTGGCCTCCCCTACTGTAGGAATGTTCCTTGTGTTCACCTCTCTCTGGACATTTTCTTCCTAGGCCCAGTAGTGTGCTGGTAAATGTTCAACAACCAGCTCTTTGGGGAAGAATCGTAATGTTTGCCAATTATCATGGTGTGAATACTCCGGCCATGACCAATTTCAAACTACCAATATGGGGTCACTTCCCAAGTTGGGAAGTGATGGGTATAATCAGTTCTTGCAAGCTGGGATAAAGCATCTCTGACACACCACTGCATGAGTCCCACTGTTGGAGAAAGGAGGGGTTTCACCACAGAATTGCTGGGGCTTCTAGTTTATCATCCTGTCAAGTTAACCAGAGTTCCCTGTGTTTAGGCAGATGGACACACTCAGGAGGCTACAACAGGACACGTTTAATCTAGTGTCATACCATGTTATAAACCACTGTCTTCTTTTTCTGAGGACCCAGGGGTTGATCCTACCCAGACTCTGTCCACACTATGGTGAGTTTTTTAGGGATCCCCCCATTGTCCTTCCTTGTAATCTAGCTTCCATCACCCCTTATCTGTCCATAGTGTCTGTTTTGTCTGGACCCCAATTGTGGACACAATTCAGATGTTTTCTCATAGACTTTTGGGTCCCATGTCAATCAAGTGTGGCTGGATCACTCGGGTTAGGAGGGAGGGGGGAGGGCATGCAGTCAAACTCCACATGGACAAGTTGCTGGGATCCACAGTTCTTTCTCTCCCCTCAGCCTTCAACGGTTTTCACCCTTATAGAATTTCTTCTGGGAGAGCAGCACCAATCTCTCACCTGAAGCATACTTGTCTCTCTCCCAGCTCAGCTCCTAGGGGCCAGGGTTCCAACCCACCCACCACACAACACTGGGCTCAAGGTGCATGTCCTGTCCAATACACTAAGAGTTTTCTTTAGGTGTACCCAAGGAGATTTTCCCATCCCCTCTTCTCTGAGCCCCACTCTTTCTACCAGATTGAGTCTAACCTCAACTTCCCCTGGTCCTGGTAACCCCCTTTGGCCTCTCTGGTGGCACAAGAAGATTCAAAGCATTGGCAGTTGAGGCCAAGTATGGACTGGTTTCCCAATCTAAGAATTAGAGTTAGGATATGACACTTGCAGCTTGCTTCCTTTATCAAGGAGCAAAAGGACTTCTTTTCTTCAATTGAAACCTTACCATACACTCGGGAATGAGAATTTCTGCCCAAACTTTGTATCATGGTAAAAACCCCAGCCGGTCTATAGCTTACTGGGAAGGACCTATTTGTGGATGCTGAGATTAGCAGAGCTTTTGGTATTACATATTTGAGCATGACTTTCAGAGCTCCTGGAAGCTGCCGCTGGGACCAATGGAACGGGTAAGCCTGCCTCTCAGGTTGACAGCACACAGGATCCCCAACCCACCAACCATTTTTGCCATAATAAGATGAAAAGTTGGGTTTCCATGCACACCAGTCCTTGTCTTCCTGCTTTCAAAGGTTTCCACCCAGGTTGACAGCATTGGCAACATTTTCCACTGAGTGCAGCATAGAGTAGGGTAGGAATGCAATTCATGTTTATAGAATGTCTGAATGACATATCGTGCACAATACCTAAATTTCCTGAGATTAAACTGTTCAAAGATTTCTAAAGTACACAGCCTGAGGACCTTCTTGGAGCATTGTACATTCTACTTAAATTTTTGCTCAGAACCTTTCCTGATTTAGTGAGTCATGGTTGCTAGACTTATTATAATAATAAAAATTTTAAAGCTAGCACGAGTAAGAGACATTTAGCAACACTTCCTAAAATGTTACTTTACCAGGAGATAGTTGTCTTTAAAATATAACCAAACTGCACAGCAGCATTGTAGCCCTTATAGTTCGACTCAGTTGGGTTTTTTTTGTTTTTTGTTTTTTGTTTTTTGTTTGTTTTTAGGAAAAGCAGTTCAAAAATTTCTCAAATAAGCTTTTGGCTGGAATTTGTTTTGAATTGGATTCAGGAGAAAAAAATGTTCCTTCTATGAGCAGAATGCAAATAATGTTTTCCCAGTATGAAAGTATCTATAAAAATACTTCTCTAAATATATCCTCCCTCAAAATGGTCAAATGGAGATTCTGGACCTCAGAATATTGCTTTAAAATGCAAACAGGAGGCAGGCCCTCCTCCCTACCTCTACAAGTTATGACTAGAAACATCTGCCAACATTTTTTATTCCCTGATACTATTGAGGTTTTCTTTTGCTTTTAATATTTTTATTTTTATATTTTATAAAAGACAAGCAAATGGCTTAAATTTGACTTTGTTTCTTCACCATAGGGCAAGTCCACTTCAGACATGTGTGCCACTGATGGGCAATTTTCAGCAACAGGAACATCTATTATGAACCAAATGCTTTCTGGCAGCTTCTGAGTGGGTCATTAATCTAGTGGGAACAACTTGGCTCTCAGTTCTCTGGAGACTGAAATTAAAGAGAATTCTTCCTAAGTCACAGCCTAGCAACAAGGAGAATGAGTAAAGCTGACTTCATCAAAGTTAGACCCAGGAAACTCTACAACACTCTCGTACCAATTTATATTTTTAATAATCTTTATTGCCTTTCTGACTTTAATCATAGGATATACTCAATATAAAACCTGAAAAAGTTGAATAGGCACAAAAGAAAAATAGACTGCATGTGTATGTATATATGTATCTATGTATGTGTATATATATATGTACTTTGATTAGCAAAATTTTCAAAGCTGGATAGTACAATGAACAATGTACATACACTCTACCTAGATTCAATAAATGTTAATTTTGCTCTTTTCTCTCCAAATATTTTGCTGAACCATTTAAAAGTTGTAGATGTCTTGAAGATTTATCCCTAATATCCTAAAAATAGTAACACTGGCCTATATAACTGCAGTATTATACCTAAGAAAATAGTTTTATCTTACCTATACTCATTCCATTTTCAAATTTCCAATTGTCACAAGAATTGTTAGTCATTTTGTTGAACCAGGACACAATAATGATTCACAGATTGTATTAGGTTATGTCTCTTAAATTTCTTTTAATCTAGAATACCCTACCCCCCCCTTTTTAATAGACAATGAACAGCCCAGGCGGTTATGGAATATCACACCCCTTCTGTACTTGTCTGATCGATTCCTCTTAATGTTGTTTAACTTATTCCTCTACACTATTTCCTGTCACCTGCAAGTCTAGATGCTTGATTACATTTGGGTTAACAATCATTCAGCAAGGTGCTGTTGTGTTGTTGATATCATCTCATCGGTAAGCACATTAACATTAGGTTGTCCCATGAATAATGCTAGGCTTGATCACTTAGGATGGAGACAAATCTGTCCATTGTTAAGATTGATGTTTTCCCTTTGCAAGTGATGTGTGCAGCAACATTTGGACATTGAGCTAAGATTCTTTTCCTCAGCAGCCTTTTACCTGAAAAGCTTTGGCATCCATGGGTCTTTACCTCATCAGTTATTGATGGGTCAGGCTCTATATTAAAATGTTAGATCCTCTCATGATACATGCTGAGTATGTAGACCAATCTTTGGGACAATGGACTCTCTAGGTAAACTTGTCGCCAGACTATTCCCGATGAGGCTGGAAGATGGTCTGTCAACTGGATTAAAGGCTGGAGGTGAACAGAAGCTGTTGGGGAAACACTCTTGACAAGCCCTACTCCCAGCTCTCCACTGGTGAGACAACTCACATGGAAAAACCATGAATACAAGGCAAGATCCAAAATATCTCCACCCTCCAGGGATGAGGAGGTAGCTTGGATCTGCTTGGTTGACTGTCTAGTTGGACAAGACCCCTGCACCTAGTAATCAGACCTGCCTTGCTGATAAACCTGATTTTATCGAAACAGGCGGAAAATGGATAGAAACTGCTGGAAAAGGTAGTAAACCACTGGTCTGCCAAAATAGAAACACCTCTGCAGATCTAACTGGCACTTATTACTGTGTACTGTTCAAACAGGAAAGAACAAAAACAAAATACCAGAAACACATTGTTGACAACTGTGTCTAAAAGGCAGGGTAAGGTGTAAAGACTGAAGGGAATTTCAAAATTGAAATTTCTACAGAGCTTCTCAGAATAAAAAATTCCTAAATTGAGACGGCATCCCAAGATATTTCATTTTATCTGTTAACATAGTTCTGTAAGCTTGAAGGTTTTTTTCTAGAGGAAAATTAAAGACCTTCTAAAAATATAAAAGCAGAGTGAACCTCACAGGCTCACGGAGCTGTGGATGGAGATCCAGCTTGCTAGTAGTTACTTTTAGCTGAAGTCAGTCCATACTGAAGGCATCAAGCAGCATGCTCCTGAGGGCTGAGTCTCATTCAATATGATTTTTCTGAAAGCTGTGATTACATGCTCAATTTACAAATGGTATAAAACAAGGAGAGTTAATAAGCTGAATGGCAGAGTAAGAATTACACAAAGTGGAAAAATACAATGAATTATCAATTTGAAATTTAGTTGATAGATAGAAGGACTGCTATCCAAAACAGCAACAGCACAGCTATACAACAGAAACAGCTTAATGGGTTCCTGTTCTCTGAAAACTCAAGGTCCATCTGTGTGTGATCAGAGTATACTAAGGGCCAAGGCTCTGTGACAAGGAAGACATGAGTGCTACTCCACCCAGCACTGGTCTGGCAATATCTGTAGGCTGGAGTCGGGCCTCGAATGGTACACTGAAGAAGGCACTTTGGTAAACTAGGGGACAACCCAGACAAAGACTGCAAAAAGGAGGAAAGACTCCCTCCCCAGTATCTCAAATCCAAGGCTCCAAGTTACTGGGGCTGGGCAAAGAACACTTAAATGTTCTCAACAAAAGGCCAACTGTTGACAATCCAAATTTTAAAAACAACATTTCCATTAGAAGCTTTATTTTATTTATTAGCTACTTATTTAGAGACAGGGTCTCCCTATGTTGCCCAGGCTGGCCTTGAACTCCTGGGCTCAAGTAAGCCTCCTGCCTAAGCATTCCAAGTAGCTGGGACTACAGGCGCATGCCACTGCACCCAGAAGCAGCTTTATTTTAGAAAGTACTCATCTATGGCAAACAGTAGAGATCTTTTAAACCTTCACACCCTTTAAGGGTTCATTTTTTTTAACGGAAAGAATTCAGCATGCTTGCAGTAGATACATAAACTCAAGGCAGCAGAAACAACTGTGCAGGCATGTGTAACAAGTATGCAGATGCCATTTATTTGGTCCATAAGTACAGTATAATCTTATTTGAGTTTTACAAAACATCAAATATAAATAACCTGAAACTGTAACAATACACAAAAATTGGCTTCTTACACAGACATACCAGGCAGTACAAGCTGAAAACTTGAGTAAATTAACATTGTTTTACATTAATATACATAGTGCCAGTTAACATTTAAAAACAAATTTCAATGCATAGCACTTGATACTTTTTTCAATCTGTTTCAGTCAGTTAAGAGTATGAAAATGGTTAGATCTAGGCTAAAAATAATTCTTCTTCTAGCCAAAAATAAAGGCATAATATTTATAACCAGGTATCAACTTTACTAAACCACAATATTTTGAAACTATTAAATGATACCTAAGGGTATTTACATTAAAAAGGCAACATGCATCGTGTTATTTCATCTCATGACTGGTTATGCATACACTTTGTTCAAAGGGTTTTAAAACTCTATTCCTACTTTCAATATAGCATACTGCAATGTTTCTAATAGTTCTAGCAAAATGAATGCTTTCAAAGGGAGCAGAATCATTCTCAAGTCACTGGTGTCAAATTTTTTCCCTTTGGAACAAAGGACATAACAAATAATCTGGTTCTGCCCAGATAAGCTAATGTAATAAGAGGGTCTGTCAAGAGGCATTTCCGTTCAATCTAATGCTATAACATCATCAAGCTCTTCTGTCTGTTCTATACGTGACCTCTTTGCACTGACATTCTCTTTCTCATCCAATTTCCTCTTGCGACTTCTCTCTTCTTCACTGATGTCGGCATTATTTGAAGAACCTTCTTCGTCTGAATCAACTATGAGCACGTCATCTTGCTCTTGTGCTTATTTCAGAAAAAAAGAAAAAAATGGTTAAAAGTGTGGGAGTTACTAGTGGCTCACCAATATTTCATTTAATTGAAAGCTAACTCTTCTAATATAAACCAACCTTAAGAATGGCTACCCTTAGGGAATCTTCACTCTACACATTACATATTTCCATACTGTTTAAAATGTTTTATATAACAAGCACCTAATTTCTCTTCTAATCAAAACAAAAAATTGTAACAAGCATTGTTAACTCAAAGTTATCATTAAACTTCCTTGATTCTATCTCCACCTTCTCCAACAGAAAAGCGGAGGGTGCATATTCTAATAATGCTAGTGGTGGTAACAATGACAACAACGACAACAAAATATAGCACTTACAATGTGCCAGGAACTGTTCTGAGCACTTTGCATATAACAACTCATTTAATCATCACAACCACCCTATAAAGAAGATAACATTATTATCCATTTTCCAGAAAAGGAAACCGAGGTACAGAGAGACCGACTTCCCAAGCTCACACAGTAGCAGAGGATGAGGCCAGGATTCAAACCCATGCGGTGCGGCTCCACAGTTCACACTCTTAACCTTACACTGAAGGTGGTTTTATCTCCCCGTCTACCAAAATCAAAGGCAGAACACCTAACTCATTGCTGTAACCTCTGAAACCTACCCACAGTAGAGGACCAATGAATACATATTTCAAATTATGATTTTTTTGAAAACTGCCATGGCCTCTTCCTTAAAGGAGGATGATGAAACTTCTGGGTTTCAGTGGTCATGAACCAATGGCCCATAGGTGGACCACACTCTAAAAGTCCACCTCCAAAACTCTCAAGAACATTAGAACCAAGAGTAAACATATCCTAAAGAATGCCAAAGACACAGAAATAGGGAAGTAAAAAATTGGTAACCTCAATTTCCTAAACTAAAGAATAAAGGGGAGGGGAATAAACATTCAAATCAGAACACAGTAAAAAATCAGTTACTTGGAAAATCACCAAGTACCAGCACTGGAAACCCAGAGGAACAGATCTCTCTGGTGCAGTTCACCAAAGTCACGCTGGTTATGAGGAAAGCCTAAAATGCTAAAATTCCGTACTCACCAAGCGTCTGTTTACTCAAAATAGTCAGATGCATTGATTTGCTGCTCCTAAATAAAACAGGCATACAAAATCCCAAACTACTACTACCTAGACTGAACTGACTTTGGGCACTAGTAAACTGACGTTTCAAGTTGTAAAAACCGATTAACAAAAAATAACCGTGTTTCTGTTTTCTACAAGAATCTCCCCCAGCTGGGTGTGGGGGTTCATTCATGTAATCACAGCACTCTGGGGAGGCTGAGGTGGGAGGATCGCTTAAGGCTAAGAATTCAAGACCAGCTGGGGAGACCCTGGTCTTTTGAATTTTTTTTTTTTTTTTTTTTTTTTTTTTTGAGAGAGAGTCTCACTCTGTTGCCCAGGCTAGAGGGCTGAGGGGTCAGCTTAGCTCACAGCAACCTGAGATGCCTGGGCTCAAGCAATCCTCCTGCCTCAGCCTCCTGAGTAGCTGGGACAACACCACTACACCACACCCAGCTAATGAGATCCTGTCTTTACAAAAGAAAAAAAATAATTCCCCCAGTCTTAAATGTCTTCAGGGTTCATATACTCAAAGCTCCATTATAACAATCAATTCAAACTAATACAAACCTCCAATAGTTTTGTGGATTTCTACTTTATGGTCAATGTTCATAAAATAATCAGTTTGTTTCTACATACTCTTGCTTGGCTGGCAATTTACAACTTGCTGCCTGGGGCCATGACTCACCTGTGGAGGTGGAAGGCTGAGCTCCGTCATCACTGCCATTGGTTATGCTTTTGGCTGCATCTTCAGCTTGTTTGGGCCCCACTTTTTCTGGGGCATCACCAACAACTTCAAATTCAACATCCTTTCCTAGGTCTTCACTGTAAGAGAATCACACATTATAAAACAGGACTACTGCTGTGACTATTTACAAAGCAAAGGAGCACCAGAGACATACTGCTCCTCAAAGCTCAAAGTATACACTATGTACATACCAAGTACTTAGATTCTGACTTTCAAAGAGCTAAAATTGTAATAAAAAAGACTCTATATAATAGATTTGTGTGATAATTCAAAACTCTAACTGAAATAGTCAAACCAGGGAAAGGTTTTAAAAGAGAAAGAAAAGCTAAATAACTTTTACTGCTAAAGCAGACTTTATTTCTTCAGCTACTATGTCAAAAAATTCTACACACTATACTCATAACCTGCTCTTGACCACAGTGATTTGGTGCTTTTAGGGTTAGCGTTACATGGTTTCTGGGTCCCCCCCATCTTTACAGACAGCTCCCTGCTTTTGTACGTAAGTTCCCAAAAATATATATGAAAGTTTAATGCATGAAAGTCAAACAAAAGACTTACATGTTTTAAGGGGGGTTCTGTTCCCAGAGAGCTAAAAAATATGATAAAAAAAAAAACACCCTAATTATGCCTCCTCTTTTAGATACCATGTGATATTTCCACTTTATTGTACACGTCTGTTCACTGACTTCTTTCACACTGAACACAAGCACACCACTTACATCCAATTGGTGTTCAAATGAGGCTGGAGGCCACAACCTAGCATATCTACCTTTGACTTTATGATGTAACTCTGTGAAACTTACACTTCTTACTAATAACCCACATTCAGTCGTTCCTGTCATTTTATGCTTTTTATAAATCAAGCATAAATTCACTCCAAACAACCACAAATACTATGTATACAGATGGCAATACTGGCAAAACAACTGGATGTAGGTAGCAGCACCACTATAACTCTTTATGTTTCTTAAAATTCCTCACTCAGGGCACAGTTTAGTGGTATCAATGATCACGTACAAAAATGTACCTTGTTTGACAGGTGACTATATCAATGTGGAGGACCATTTATACTTTAAAAGTGCTGTATATATGTAAATATGCTATAATGCAAGCACTTTGAGTATCTTTTTTTTTAAGTGATCAGTAAGTAAAATCAAATAGAAAAAAAAATGTGATCAGGAATCTGTACAGGATAATTCTTAATATTCTTTTGTTATTGTCATAAAATCACAAATAAAATTGTTTTTTGGGAGAATATTTCTTTCTCCTAGGGAACTTTAAAAATAATTGAAAAGTTTATTTCAGTTACTGAGATGAATTCACTTCTGATTAAAGCTATTCAAAGGCCTACATCTAGGTCTTTCTGATCAGCTACCACTGATGAGTTACCCCTAAACATTTTTTGCTTATCCATTTTTTTTCTGAATCCCAAAATTTTTATGCAGGTTAAACTTTAGGGAACTCCACGGCCAACCTGAGCAAATAGACCATGCATTTTCAAATGAACAGTAGGGTTTGTGGGTAAGAAAACATTTTTCCTGCACTTTATCTGAAGTTTGTATATTCAAATAATTTCTTACACTTAAAATATTGACAGTTCCTACCTATGAAGGATGTTGATCAGTAAAGTGTAGTCCTGAAGGAAGTCATCTGCTTGAAGCCGGCTACCATTTCTAATTCCAAATTCTGACAATTTCTTGTGATTATTAGCTAGGAAATGTGAAAGGAATTTAGATACTTTAATTATATCTTCATGGAGCAGTCTGGTAAGTTTCTAAAAAGCTAAACCCCTTATGGGTTGACCTGTGTCTCCCCAAAATTCAAAAGTTGAAACCCTAACCCCTAGTACACCTCAGAAAAGTGACTATTTGCATCAGGTCTTTCTAAAGACGTGATTAAATTAAAATGGGCAGATAGGGTGGGCTCTAATCCAATCTGTCTGGTGTCCTTATAAAAAGAGGAAATCTGGACATACAAACATCACAGATGTGTACCCCCAGAGGAAAGGCCATGTAAGGACACAGCAAAAAGGTGGCCATCTGCAAGCCAAGGAAGAAAAGCCTTAGGAATGCACACCTGCCAGCACCTTAAAATCAGACCTCTAGCCTCCAGAACTGTGAGGAAATAAATTTCTGTTGTTTAGGCCACCCAGGCTGTGGTATTTGTTATGGCAGCCCTGGCAAACTAATACACTAAAATACCAGGCACTTAGGAATTCAGCACTGAACACTCAACTACCAAAACTATTTCAACGGCACCAAACTGTGAGAAGTTCTGAGAGCTTTTTCCCATTCAAACTAAATTAATTCTGGAGTCCTGGAAGAGTCTGAGGCAACTTTACAGTTGTTTGAAATATACTCTCCTTGCCAAGAGGTTATCTGTCACAACCTCAGTAAAATTTTAGTGAACTTCACAACTCAAAAATAAAAGAAAACCTCATTTGAATGGGTTTTTCATTTCTCAATAAATTCTAAATACTCCAATAAAGAACCAACCCTCCAATTGAACTTTTGGTGTCACTATGTTCTCCCCCACCTCCCCCTCCTCCAATTCTAGGGTTTTTCTGCCTTAATTATCCCTTCTCTCCTGATTGTTCACATGCTCTTCTTTCCCAGCCTATAAAAGTATTCAAATCTTATACAAAACCGCTTCTTCATCTTGCTCCCTATTTATACTCCCTCCTCACAACTCTCAGTCCACAAACTGTCTAGAACCTGTTGACCTGTATCCCTACTGCCTGGCACATATCAGGTAAACAATATAGTGTATTTTAAATTCTGATTATCAAGTTTAAAGGATATAATTTTCTCCATAACTTCACTTTTCACTACCATAATCTTTTTCGGCTTATCATTTCTTTTATTGCTTGTAAGGAAAATACTGAGAAAGGTTTTCCCTACCTTGACACCCCCAAAATACTGAAAGTTTCTTCTAGCTCGTTTCCAGATTTATTTCTTGTTTTGACTTTTTAATCTATCTGGAATGTCTTTGGAGGCTATTTCCTACCCACATTTCCATCTCCTAGCCTTTTCATACATCTCCACTAACTACAACCCCTTAGAAGCACCATCTTCAAAAGGGAGCCAGTTAATGTGGGTTCTTACTTGGTGAATTAGCACCATCTCTGAAGCCAGAGTCCTGGCAATGATCCTATACAGGCCTAACAATACTACTACTCCTCAGCTGTGCTCCAAATTCTGACCTTGCAAATCTCACATCTGTCATCTGCCTCTGCCTTAATTAAAATCTCTCGCTCTTTTTCTCCCTAACTAGCTCCCTGCCTCTACCCTCACACACTCTGCCGATTATACTGAACCACATTACTTACTCCCCTGCTTAAACTCTGGTGGCAGTGAAATCCTGGGCCCTCAGGTGGGGGCAGGAGAGAAGTCAAGTGAGAGGAGGAAGAGACATTACACACGACACAGAAAGTACTCCAACCTCATCCCCACTGCCCACCATGCAGTATCCCATCTTTCAGTGAAACCAAATAATTGGTCATTCCCAAAACCATTTAGGTTGTTTTACAAGTTCATGCCTTTGTAGATGCTGCTGATTCTGTCCAAACGCAGATGTTCCCTTTTCTGCCCAGAGGTTCCTTATTTCTTCTGAACAAAGATTCCTCCTTCTCCTGTGACTCCCCCTCCCTTCACAAAGCTAAATATACTTTCCTTCAATTCATACCTTACACATGCTCTTTCTACAGCTCTAGTTCTATCTTCCACATGTCATTTCTGCTTCATCTTCATACCCCCAGTACGCAGCCCTGTACCAGACTACTAAGTCCAACTGGTAATAATCTCTCCTCTCCTTGTAGGTTGCAAAACACTTCAAAGCCAAGGACTGCTGTCTTATTTATCCTTGATTTATGAATACCTAAGACTATGCCTATAATACAGGACTCCAAACATATTTGAATTAAGTGCTGTAGCACTCTCCGTAGCACATGTATTCCATGCAGAAGGGCTACATTTTAAGCCATTGAGACTCCTGACCAGTTTCCATTTTAAGCTAACATTTGAAAAAGCTGGCTAGAACTGAGTGGACAGCATATGATCACGGACAAACTTTTTTTTTTTTTTTTTTTTTGGTGAAGTCAGCAGGCTGCAGTGGGGCTTAAATATTCAACTAGACTCCTAAAATAGAGTATCACCCAGCCAAAACATGGCCTCCAATTACACACATGACCTAATATCCCAAATAATTTCTCAATAAGCAACTACAACCAAGAAAAATCCTAACAATAAACCTTAATTTAAACAAGGCTTAACATCTGAATCTCCACGAGGATCTGGCAAAGTATACTGAATAAATTACCACTGGACAAATAGGTATGAATAAGTCAATATACAGTGCCTTGAACCTTTGAAAGTAATGGTATACTGGCAAAAATTGGGACATGGAGAAATCAACTACAATGGCAACCCAAGAAATGAGCTGCAAAAGTTTCAGAGGTATATGTAAGAACTTCTAAGTCCAATCAGACCAACTAGTGTAGTTCGAAGGAGGAATAACTACAAAGCAATTCTAACCAGAAAAGCTTCAACAGAATCAAATGTATTGCACTTTGTATAACAAATGCACTAACAAAATGGTGACCTGCTTGAACTTTTGAAAGGGAAGGTAAGAAAACCAAAACTGGGCACTGATTTTCAGCAATACTTCCTGCTGTATAGTAGGAGCAGGCAGCAAGCAGGGCTTCCCCATTCTTGGACAAAACCCCAAAAAACTTTAGATTACCCTCCTCATTCTGATTTAACAGCCGGAACAGTCTCCTCCTCACTAATTTAGCTCCCAGGATCCATGACACAGGCAAGAAGGCTCCTTGGAAGCGGACAAGAGCATTGCAGTCATTGTAAATGGTATCTGTGTACTGGAAATAGTCCCTGAGACACCCTAACAACACAGAGTTCTGAAATCTGAAACTGTGATGACCCCACCAGGGCAATGCCACCTTGGAAGAGCACCTCTATAACCAAACATTGTCCCTATCACTGAGTAACATATACAGTCAATGGATAAACTAATGTGCACTCCTTCCTTTAGGCAGTCTCCACCCAAATGAGGGGAGTGAATAAATGCAATATATAATACCTTCTGTCTCTCCCTCTTCTGAAGATATTAGGATTGTTCCTTTCCCATCTTCAATTTGGACATCTGGTGCTACCATAGCAAATTTTTCTTTCACTATCTACAAAAAAAAAAAAAAAAAAGATTCAAAATATTAATATAGGTAACTGAAGACCATAAAAAACCCTAGGTTTCTTTTCTACAAAAGCTCTTACTTCCCCCTCTATTGGAAAGGGACCAAGTCATTCTTTTAAGATCCCTTAGGGCAAGCAGGAAAGCCATAGGGATTCACCAGCATTCCATCCCTACATCTGACCACTGATGCAGATCAGATCAAACTTCCTCCAAATAGAGGACTGAGAATTCCTTGACTGGCTCTTGCTATTTTGGTCTTTCCCTGCAGATTAGGTAGCGAGCTACATACCTAACATATTTCATCTCAGTCTCTGTGCCAACCCTGTAAGGAATGGCAGGTGTTTGATGGAAAAATTGCTCATTAACCTGATTCTCACATAACCTCCCCCCTTTCCAAATGCTTTCTCTCTTTAAATTCCAAGATGCATTTAAAAGTGATAATATTGTGTTAAATCCTACCTGCTCCTAAAAAAGAATGGAGAAACTTTCTTTAGGTCTAATTAGAGAAATCACCTTTAAGCTTAAGGATCTGTAGATACTAAAGATAATTATTTCTTAGGAAAGAAAGTGAGGTAACCACCCTCTGCTGGACCTGCTGCTTCCCTGATCAAAACATGAGCTCAAATCAATCTGCTCCGTGTAACTAGTTCAGGGAGAAAGACCATTCACTCTCAAGCAGCACTTCCCCTTTGGAAAAGGCCTATTCTCCCTCTCAGGAGGTATGTAAATATGCAGCCTTATAATGGACACAGAGGAACCATCCAAAGTGATCCTAAAATGGAAAGTAACAAAAAACAAATAAACAAAAAAACTTTCCTAATAAAGAAACTATAATCTAGCCAATTTAGGAGGAACCTAAGGACCAGACCATATCCTAAACCCTCATTTCCCTCACTCCAGCATCTTTAGGTTAATCCAGGCATGCAAATGCCTCAGGGACTAACTTACCACACTCAAACCAGGTCACATTAGATAAGCATGTATCGTCACAAAGCCTCACCTGAGACCTCAGAAGTGACTGACAAAAGACCCCTAATTTGGTGGGAGTGAGCACTGTCCAAAACCCAGAGAACCCAAAACTCTGCAGGTTACCCATACCCTTTAATACAAAGCTAGCAATTGGGGCTTTGCTCTACTGGAAATGCAAAACTTTTCACTGCATGCAAATACTTATCTGTTCACTGCCATAGCCAGGACCATTCAAGGATACCTCTTATCTATCAAAAATTACAGAATTTACCCACTATCTGGGAAACAAAGAGCAAAGAACTCTTCTGCTTGTCATGATACTGTGCCACCACTGTACCGCTCGTGGTATATATTCCAGCCAAATACATCTACTCCTTTCTGGGAAATAAGGCACATACTCTGGAACCACAGACCGAAAAGCCTGCAGGAATCCCAACGGCGGAGTAACCCAGGAAACTGGAGCAACATACTTCAGTAATCAGAACCTTTCAGAGTAATTACCTTAGTTAGTTATCACACCAATAGTATAAAAAGGCAAAAGGGAACTTGAATTTTTATTTTTAAAGGGAAAAGAGAACTAGCCCTTGCACTTACCTTATCCTGTAAGGTGAGAACAGTCACTTTATGGACATTCAGCCGTACAGTCACCTCTGGCTTGCTGGCACATACGTAACAATTAGGGTTGGGAGGATCCAGTGCACAAGGCACAAGGAGCTTCTTTCTTGGGTTTGGTTGTTTATTCAAAAAAATCTTTGAAGGTGAAAAAAACATGAAGAAATCAGAAATGTAAGTTACAATTTATACACCATTACAACCTGAAATGTTGTTTACTGCACATCCAATAAATATTCCCTTCTAGATGGCAAAAAGGACCAGGAAAATCATGATAACCATGACTTTCTTAAGTGCCTGGTATTCCAATTTTCTTTTTTAATCAGCTATCATGTAAAAGGCTAGGCTTACTGCAAAGACACCTCCTTGTGTAATATAAGACTCCACATTCTTCTGCAACGTAATTTAGTAAAAGTAAGGGCATAGCCATACTTGTCTCTGGTACCATAATTAAATCAGCTTCTGGGTGTCCTTCCTAGTGGTTATACTTAACAACTTTAAGCAACCTCTTGACAAGACTAATACACTCATTTCTCCAATTAATAATAATCCTTTCACAGATGTCTAGAACCAATGGGACTGCCTTTCTTTCCCAATTTTCTGACGATTATGATAATAACGTTTATATAATTCGGGAAAAATAATGTATTTCTGGCAGTATATGTACCTATTTACCATTTCTCTAATGACCCCCAAAAAAGAATTTAAGAACAAAGGCAAATACAAAAATTACACTGAAATCAAGAAAAGCCCCAAGCTTCTATTACTAATACCACAAAGTTTGGAGAACAGTAGCAAGATTCAACACAAACAGAACAAAGGTCAGGAGAACACAGAAAGGTGAGATACAGGCTGGGCGTGGTGACTCTACTCGGGAGACCAAAGCAGAAGGATAGCTTGAGCCCAGGAGTTTGAGGTTGCAGTGAGCTATGATGACACCACTGCAGTCTAGCTGGGGCGACAGAGTGAGACTCTGTCTCAAAAAAAAAAAAAAGGTAGAAATTAAATAAAGTTCTTAGAAATGAAAAATATGACAGCCCAAATATTTAAAGTTTAAATAGAAAACTGAATCAAGAAGCAGACTAGCAATTTGATTCTCTGTTCCTTCAACATGAAATTTCACGAAAATAAAAGATATTTTAAGAGTGCACCAATAATGGCACTGAAAAATAAGAGTACCAATGCAGAGTAGATATTTTTTAGAAATTCTTGAAATAAATGGGTCCTTTTATTTCAACATTAAAAAGGAGAACATAAACAACAACAGAAGTATTGGCTACAATATTTTTTATGACTTTTTTTGAGCTGGTAAGAAAGCAAAACATCTTTAGACACAAACTCAATAAAAAGAATGAAAGCACCCCATGATATTCTGAAATTAAAAAAATAAATTAAAAAAAAAAAAAGAATGAAAGCAGGAATCCAAAAAGAACACCCAAGTAGTGTTCCTTTTAAGAAATAAACCAAGCCCATCCTCCACCAGTGTAGGAACTGTTAAAACAGGAGACCCTTACACAAAAGCAAGAACCTGAAAGGGAAAAAGAGTAAAGAGGAGAAAAATACATTTCCCATAGAAATAGCAAGAAAAATTATATTAACCTTGGTGCTTAGTGGAGGGGGGGGGAATATCTTCCCATATAATTCATTAGAATAAGATAGGGCTCGTGCAGATTTGTTGTCTGAATATATATATATGGGTTGAAAATCCTAAAGCCGAGAATTTAAAAGTGCTCCTGCGCTGGTAGTGCCTGATGCACCCAAATATAAGTAACACAAATACTTGTTGAAAAAAATACACCTTCAGTGGAATTATACCACAGACAAAATTCTAATACACATTAATTCAGTTTAAAACAAATAAATCATAGACCATACAAGAAACCAAAACACTATATATGAAAGAGATCTAGAAGAAATGACAGTAGACTCACCCATAAAGATTTCAGACATTAACAACACCAAAAAATACAAAATAACTTTAAAATGACAAAGATTGAAAAGAATGACTGAAGAACAGGGGAATGACTAT
Organism: Daubentonia madagascariensis; assembly: GCA_023783475.1. Taxonomy (NCBI): domain Eukaryota; kingdom Metazoa; phylum Chordata; class Mammalia; order Primates; family Daubentoniidae; genus Daubentonia; species Daubentonia madagascariensis. The sequence continues at coordinate 2,110,535 of JAKFHU010001831.1, forward strand.
AAAATAACTAAGCAAGGCCAGGTGCGGTGGCCCACGCCTATAATCTCAGCACTTTGGGAGGCTGAGGCAGGAGAATCGCTTGAACCCAGGCCTTCGAGGTTGCAGTGAGCTATGATGACGCCACTACACTCCAGGCTGGGTGACAGAGCCAGACTCCTCTTAAAAAAAAAAAGAGGGGAAAAAAAAGAAAAAAAGAAAAAAAATGACCAAGCAAAATTTAAAAACCACATAGAACTCTAAGAATTGAAAACACCAATTGAAAAAAACTTAGTATAAGGACCCCACAACAAATTCCTCCAAGAATTTAGTAAAACTGGAAATGTTATAAGCCAATTAGCTTATTTCCATTTATTAGACAAAAATTTTAAAAGCTTTTTATTTTTCCTTTTTGTTAATTTCCAGGAAGCTTAAACATGTACTCAGAAGGTAATCAGAATAATTATTTTTCCATTGCTTTAAACCAATTTTATTGTTTTAATTTAAAACATTGTTTAATGTCCTTTTCATAAATTACTTTTAAAAAAAAGGAGGAATAAAAAATGCAAATAGAAATACTTACTGTTCTACACTGGTCTATCTTTCCTGATAAAATCTTCAATCCTTCCAATACTATCAACCCAGCAATCACTGCATTAGTAGTAGCAATAGCAGGAATAATGTTCCCTGCCATTGCTGGGGGAAAAAAAAAGAAGAATATGTTTAGCTGTTAAAAAAAGAAAAAACAACTTTGAGATTTCAGTGATACAAGTGAAGTACAAAAAACTTACATTTTATATCAAATCTGCTCTTCATATTCATACTGAAAATATGCATCCTGAGGTTTGCAGCAGAGGTCACAAAATCCATTGCAGATGGGTCATCCTGCCAATAATTTAAACAATTTAACAAGTCTTCCCACAAATTACTATTTCGATTATTATTTCTTTCAGAACAGTACTTTCATGTGTTTATGATATTATAAATTCTCAACCAGAACAAGAGGTGGTCTTGAGGGAGAGCCCAGTCACACAGGGCCTTAAAATAGCAGGGAGGTTGGCTACATAGGGGGCAGGGTCTCATCATCGGCTTCTATGGTCCAGGAATATAGTCTGAAAAGGACACCAAGAACCACCAGGCTTCTAGGAACTGACTTCTGCTTAAACAAATGCACTGGAGACTCAATGTATACAACAGAACACCAATCCCACTCAATGATGATAGGAACACTGTCCTGGGTCCACTCATCAGTAATGACAAGGTTGCTGGACCTTGCACAGAATCCAGGCAAAAAGATAGAGGCACTGTGAGAAAGCTATTTCATTAAAAACCTCAGAAACCTGGATGACTCCTTTCAGCTCTCCTTCTCCAAACTCTCTTTATACACACCACTCTCCCTTACATGTACAGAGACATACACCATTTCTTCAGATAAGGAAATATGATCAAAGTTTTCCCTTACAATTTGCATTTTTCCTGAGATTATACCCTAGTTTCCTTAGATTTCAGCAAGGTTTCCTGGTTTGAACTGAGAAGATCCTAACCTAGTCTAGAGTTCAGAAATACCACAGTATAGAAGGAAAAGCATTGACAGGATGTGGGTTCTTTATACACTTACTGGTTGGCTACGAAACCTCAGGCACATCAATCTCCCTGAGCCAAAATCCCTTAATCTGTTAAATGGGGGAAATTATATCCACCATCTCATAAGGCTGTGGTAAGGACTAAGTTAGAATATTTAACAGTACCCAACAGTGTCCATCAGGTACTTCCCTAGGCAATTGGCTTATCACATCCATTAGATGTAGACTTTACTCAAGAGGGTAACAACTCCCAGTTCCTAGGTTTCTTTATTTAGCGCCTGTGTACTGATAAGAACTTCCCAAATCACTAGTGTAACAATGAAAATATGGAAAAAGAGTTACCCTTTATATCACATAAACCCAAGACTAATGTTTATAAGAATCTTAAGAATCCAAATTAACTAGCTTCGTTTTAGATGTCTGATTCAACTAAAGTTTCAAAATTTGTGTAAACAGTTATCTTAGGTTTCTAAAATTGGCAAAACTCGTTTCCTTTACTTTAAAACCCATGATAAATCTTTACCACCATAGGAACATATAAACTTTATCTGATAAAACACTTTTAGCCATAGAAAATACTGACTATAATTAAAATTAAGTAAAATTAACTAATAACATCAAATCTCAAAGTATGACATCTAACTGCAGAGCACTATTAATTTTTTTTAACTTCTAAGAATAATTATATCTCATTTTTGTATCGAGAGTTCTGTCTCTCAGACCTCTGAAATAGTTACAACTATTTCAATACAAAGGCAAATTTATTACTTTCTAGGTCAAATAGGGCCAATGAGATGCTGTCTCCAAAAGGACCTATGACTTCTATTAACACATCTATATTATACAAGAAGTTTAAGTCTATTTTCTTAAGTAGGTGAAACATTTCACTTTAATAAGTTAACATTATTTTCCCAGTCAACATAATTATAAACTATGAACACATTACAAGAATCCAAAATGAAGTTTTATGACATCGCTTGAATGGGTATATAGAAAATTCACAGTTCAATATACCAATCAGAAATGAAAACATCCAAACCAAATTCAATAACTTCCTCAAAATCTACTAGAAGAAACAATATCCAAAAAATGACTAGCTTCTATTACAGCTTAAGAACTAAAATACATTTGATATGGAAGTACTTGCCACATATTGTAAAAACAAACCTTATCCCATATGAGCTCAGCTCCATCCCCCTTTTCTGCTAAATGAACTCTCAATGTCTCAATGCTCTTTGAAAAAAGACTTGCATAGCTCTTTACGTCTAGAACCTGCTGGTCTTTCAGGCCTAACTGGGGTTCACTTTGCTGATCTGATGCATTGGTTTCTTCTCCTAAGGGAAAAAAATATTAAACATTTCACTAATAAATATCATTCCTCTATTTAATGAATTCAGTGTTCTATTTAATGAATTCAGTCCCCAGCGAATAAGAAAATAAAAGAATATGAAACAAATTCCATTAAAATAACTATCACTATAATACAAACATGTGTATAAGAAAACTGTTAAAATTCATATGGGAAAGACACAAAACCACCTCAGGACCTGATAGGATTAAGGGATTCAAATGGTATAATGTAGATAAGATAAGCGTTATGCCCAGCACACAGCACTAGAAAAGTGGACGCTATTAGAGTCATAATTAAATGTCTGATAAGTTAAGTACCCCATATTGTTGAGAACAGCTCCAAAGTGACATCCCAAATCTCCTGGGATCTTTTAAGTTCCAGTGTGCCCTGCACTGCTGTGCATAAATTAATTGCAATACAGTTCAAACAAAATAGACACACAATGTGTTGAGGGGGAGTGGGATAAGGAAGTAATCACTACAATAGTTTTTTTCCTGCATTTAAAATTTTTAAATGTGCTGGGCATGGTGGCACAGGCCTGTAGTTCCAGCTACCCAGGAGGGCTGAGGCAGGACGACTGCAGGAGTTCAGGGCTATAGTGCGCTGGGATTGTGCCTGTGAATATCCACTGCACTCTAGCCCGGGCAACACAGCGAAACAGTGTCCCAAAAAATATTTTAAAATTTTAAAAAGTTAACTTTAAAAATGTGTTTCCAAATTCAACCTTAAAGAGATAATCACAAAGATACAAAGATGCATATGTATATATACATACACACTCATCAAATGCTCATCACATACACTCATATCAGGGATAATATGAAACAGCTACATGTTACTTGGTAGAGGATTAGTTAAGAAAAAAGCAAGTCAGAGTATATGAGTAGTATGATTCTATTTATGTAAAGTATATACACGACTGCTTGTGTCTGTGCATAAGACTGACTACCAGGCCGGGCGTGGTGGCTCATGTCTTTTGTAATCCTAGCACTCTGGGAGGCCAAGGCAAGAGGATTGCTTGAGCTCAGGAGTTTGAGAACAGCCTAAGCAACAGTAATATCCTATCTCTACTAAAAATAGAAAAGTCAGCTGGGCATCGTGGTGTGCGCCTGTTGTCCCAGCTACTTGGGAGGCTAAGGCAGGAGGATCGCTTGAGCCCAGGAGTTTGAGGTTGCAGTGAGCTATGATAACACTCTACCCCGGTGACAGAGCAAGACTCTGTCTCAAAAAAAGAAAGAGGAAAAAAAAAAAAAAACCCCCCAACAACAAAAAAACCTGACCATCAGAATACTCCCTATAATGGTAATAGTGGCTATCTCTCTGAGTGGTGGGACTTCAGTGATTTTTCTTCTTCATACTTTTTGAATTGTTTCAATGTATAAACACATAACATTTTCAAGAAACAGCAGGGCTATTTACAGAGCTTTTAGGTGAGGGTATTTCCAGTTTAGGTATCACAAAACTAAAATGTATTCTTTACCTTGACTTTGTACTTCAACCCAGTCCAATGGAACTGGAGGTTTCCTTTTCCGCCATAGTTTGTCCATTGTCAATAGATACCTGATATCATCTTTGAAAAGCTTAAAAAAAAAAAAAAAGAATGCCATGAACCCTACAATCCTTAAGTTGATAAAAGAAAATTTCATTGCTGATTTATTTAATACTATAAATATTACACTGTGAAATCTAACTTAAAGACAGATGTCATGAACCAGGAGAATAACAAATTTCAAAAGCAAAAACATTTGCAAAGGAAATTTTACACAGAATCCCTAAAGTTAAAAGTTAAAAGCTGAAGTGCTCTGGGGAATGCAGAGCAAGAGAGCTCTGAGCTGTGCTGACTGCCCCTGCCCCCACTAGTCACCCCACAAAAGCTCCCCTAAAACTCCAAACATCAGTCTGAAGCACAATCATACAAATGAAGGAGTTCAATAAACACACACCAACCCCACAAGAATTGAATATAATCACTGAGCACAGAGATACCAGTTAGCAGTATCTCTAAGATCATGGGTACAAGCCAATAAAGCATATATGCTTTAAAAGTAAAGTGCTCAGCAACAGAATTTCTGAATTGCTACATCTTTGAAATACACCCCCCCCAAAAAACCACAAAACCCAAAATACAAACGAACAAAAAAAGCAAAATTAAATACAAAAACCCCAAACAAAAATTATTACAAAAACACTACCACATATGGACTGAGTGAAACCAGAATGTGAAAATATGTGGTGGAATTTCAGGTGATTTTAATATTTTTACTTTTCCCTTATCTGCATTTTCTATTATTGATTAATTTATCCAACACATTTACTGCAGGTAGCAGGTAAGAACCTAGATTTGGCTAAATTTAAAAATTAGAACTATTCCTATCAAAATATACTCAATTCAATCAATATTTATTGAGCATCCTTAATCTTTGGAAAACAATCCAAATACATATGTAATTAGAATACAATGTAGTGTGAAAATCACAAAGCCTTGAGTACTATGAGGATTCTTGTTTTACCTAAGAAATATGGAAAGAGTGCAAAGAGATAGTAACATCTGAAATAGGTAACACAAGCAAGGAGATTAAAGCCATTAAGATTTGGGTAACAAAAAAAAAAAGGAGTGGGTGGGGGAGGAAAAAAAAAAAAGATTTGGGTAACAAATGTGACTGGAGACATTTTGTAGAGGTACTTGAATGCTTGAACCAGCACTTTTCTATGCATAAGCTCCACATCTCTCTTCTTTATTCAACTATTGCTAAATATTAGGAGTTCTTCAGAATTCTGTACTGACCCATCTTCTGACTCTATCCTCTTTCTGATATCATGTCCACTCCCATTAGTTAAATCACATCTATAAACCTAATCTCAACCACATGCCTAGTCTAAACCTCTCTACTTAAAGAAGCACTTATCTAATGTTCCAAAAGAACCTCATGTAAGTTCAAAACTGACTGTATCACCTTCAACCCCCTCAACCCCTACATACACATCTGCAGCCCACCTTACCTATCTCAGAGAATGGCACCTCTGCTCATCCAGCTGTCCAATAAGAAACCAGGTACTACTCTTGATTCCTCACCGTTTACATCCAAAGTCCTGTTCAGTCTACTCCTCCATGCTCCAAGGCGAACGCAGATGGCTTATACTTCAGATTACTCAGGCACTGCACAACTTCAGGGGCACTGTCTCACACTGGTTTCAATATGAATTATCAGGTCCTAGAGTGGTGCATCCCTTCTATGCCCTTATGTCTACCTTTCCATGGATTCCCACTGTCTTAGTATAACATCCTTAACACAGCCAGAAAGTCTTGCCTGATCTGGCCTCAGCTTATCTTTCCAGTCATCTCTTTCCACTTTCCCCTTTAATGGCAATTATTTCTGTTTTCCAACCTGAGATTTTCTTTGCACATGCTGCACTCCTATTCCCACCTCTATTCTTTCAAGTCTTAGGCTTAAACGTCACCTCCTCTAAATGCCTCTTCTGAACCCTCCAACTAGGTTAGATCTACTTATTATTAAAGGGTCCCAAAACATTGAACTTAATGTCATAACACTCTGAATCTGAAATTACTTGTTCAATGTTTGACTTCCCATCTAGACTGAGTTCCCTCCAAAGAGCAGGGACCCTGTCTTCTATCTTGTTCACAATTAAATCCCCTGTACTTAAAGAAGTGCCTGGCACACAGCAGATGCTTAAAATTATCTGCTGAACAATAAACTAAAGATGTACTTCAGACTTTTCTGACATTCAAATGTTGCTCAGATTGGAATAAAACTAAGGATACCAGTTTGGCTAATATTGCTCTTGTCCATATCAGAGTTTAGTGCATTTTAAGTATAATCAAAGTAAAAACCATTGTCTAAGAAAAAGGCTGTAGTGAGGAAATAAATGCAACAGGCTTAAGGGTCAACCTGTACCACCTGTCACCACTGAGGAAAAGAGGTAAAGTATAAGGTGGAGAGAGCAGTAGGCCATTTCCTTAGAGAGCAGAACCTGTGCATGTCAGAAAGCAGAAACAAGGAGCCAGGAGGACCCAAGATACCGCGCAGAGAGAAAATACTGTTTTAAGAATAAGGTACAAAGGGAAAGAAAAAACACCATGTAGGTGAGTTAGCCTTTGCTGAAAGGTTTCTCTCTAACAGAAAGAAAAAGATGAGTTTGCAGTGAAGCAGGACATTCTCTCAACAGGTAAATTGTGCCCAATGGCTTCAAACCTATTAACATATTGTTAAGGTCATCTGCTCAGTGAGGGTGACAAGAGTATACGAGGCAGTTTAAGAAGAGCTGAGAAAGTTTTAAGTATCTACTATAATAAGCTTGCTAGAGAGTCAAGATAGAACAAATAAAAAGACTTTTAAAATACAGACCTGAGAGACCTAGCTGAGCAATAATTAGGTAGACCCAATCTGGTAGATATCTCTAGAAACATTCAGCAGGCAAATAATATACACCAATAAAATGGGATTTCACCAAGAACATGAGACTTAGGGATGTTAGGGCAATTCAGAACACAGCAGTCAAACTGACAACGAAGATCTGAGCAGGAAAGGGGTAAAAGTAAAGATGAGAAGCAGGTAAACCAAGAAATTCTGTAAAAGTGAGGGAATAAAAGACAACCAAGAGGGTACATAAGCAAGCCTCTGTATTTTACCTCCTATAAAGATGCTATACTGATATTTAGTATAGATGCTAAAATTTCAAAAACCATTTATCCTGACTACCTCAATCATTTTATTAGGACAGCATTAGGCATATAAGTTTAATTCAATTTTATGCACTATTTTAAAACAATGTGAATAATAAATCTACCCACAATTATAAGGAAAGTAAACCCAACCTTGGTAAAAAGTTTAATTGGATCATATCCAGTTGATTTAGCCCATTCCTTAGTGGAAATACGTTTAATGTCACCATCTTCATTAGATGCTCTGGCTCTGGCTTCGGCTTCTGTTGGTTCCCCTACAAAACAAACATTTTATTTTCAACTGCAATAAATGTATAACTGAGCTCTCACTCACCTTTGGGGAAAAAGAGTGACTGATGGAATTCACCCACATGTGACACATCCCGAGTTCATGGAGGAAGGAAAATAACATGCTTATCAGCATCTTCTTGTACCTCAATTTCTGAAGGCTACACATATAATAGTTCAAAGCACAGACCTATCAATAGATCTGGGAACGACTCCCACCTCTATTTCCTAGATTTGTGAAATTTCTCTTCACTTTGATTCCCTCACTAGTAAAATGGGACTACACTTTTTATATAACATTGCTTTAAAATGAAATAATTCATGTTAAGCACATTATTTTCTAGCACATACAGCAACTATTTTTTTCTCTTAAGCTACCAATATTAAATTAGTAAAATAAAGGTAGTAGTCACTAACAAAACATATGCCAAATAGTTTACTCACAGGCAGCTTCAGGGTCAGCTCTGTCAGGAGATACTTCTTGATCAGCATCTTCTTCCCCAAACAACTGGCTATAATTTAAGAGTAGTAAATAGTTATGTACAACAAAGCATTCTGAACAAATGTGGTTTATTTTTCCTACTTTCGTCACAAACACCTAATTTAGAATATTCCAAATGTTTAGCAGGGATAAAGAACGAACAGCTGACAAATTACTCTATAAACCTAAAAGTATTAAAGCAATCTGCTTAGATAGCTAGCTCGCATCATAATTTCAACCATAATGCAAACAAGGCTAAAATTTTTACAGATCCACACCCAGGCCTATCAGCTAGGCTGTAAACATTCCAACGTTAAAACTTTTGATCAGGAAACAGGTGAGTGGCTTTTACATTCCATCCTGGATAACATTCTAATGCCAGAAAAATGCGTGTAAAGTACACCCGCAACTAGCTGTTCAAAAAACATTATTACACACCTGCATGTGCGGAGTCCTGTTCTAGGTGTAAGAAATTCGGCCATGAACAAGACTATTTTTTTTCATGGTAGTATCTTTACTACTGAACAGTCTTAAGAAACAATTTTCAAGTATTAAGCTGAGATTCTCTTATACTAATCAAGTTATCCTAAAAACTGTTTAAATAACTTTTATGGATATAAAACTTTCCAACCTTTCCTTACATACAGGAGTCAAGAAAGTTATCTTAAAGAAATCCTTTGTATTAAAAAAAAAACGAAACTCTAATATCTAATCTCAAAGCTCCTGATATACAGGAAAATGCTTATTTGGCTGTACCAATTTACCCAACCAACAATGGAGTGTAAGAGTTCCTACTGATCACACTTCCTCTCTAGACTTAATGTTTTGCCAAATATTGAGCACAAAATAGTACAGATGGTCTGACTTACGATAGTTCCGCTTATAATTTTTCAACTTTATGTTGGGTTTACTGACATATTAAATGTATTTTTGATTTACGATGGCGTTATTGGGACCTAAGTTGAGGAGCATGTGTATCTCACTGTGGTCTTACATTTCATTTTGCAAGTTAACCCTAAGGTTAAACATATCTTCCTTTGCTTATTGCCTACTTGGGTTTCCCTTTAAGTGAAAAATGCTTGTTCATACTAGTTTTTGTCAGGCTATCTTTTTCTTACTGATTATAGGAATGTATTCTGAATCATAATATTTACTTGATCAGTCACAAATATTTTCTCATATAATAGCTTATTATTTACAAATCATGTAATATCTTTTCATGACGAGACATTTAATGAATTTAAATGTATCAATTCTTTTTATTGTTAGTACTTTTTGTGTATTAAGAAATTGTTCCCTAACCCAGGATAGAGATTTCCTCCTAGATTATAAGGGTTTAAAGTTTTGCCTTTCACATCTAAATCCTTAATCCATTTAGACTTAATTTTAATATATTGTTTAAAGTAGGGAATGAAATTTTTTTCCACATTGATAACCAACTGCCCTACCTTTTATTTAATCCCTTTTTTCATCTGGGATCTACTCTGCAACCTTGGTCACGAGATCTGTAAGTTGTCTCAATGGTCTTTTATCTTTCTCTGCACCAGCACCAGACTAAATTATTTTTAGTTTATATTAAATACTGACATCTGTTAGAGCAAATCACACCAACTTACTCTACTCCAGCCGTGTTTTGGCTCCCCTTCGGCCCTATTCTTCCATATACATTTTAGAATCAGATAAACAAATTCCAATAAAATCCCTGACGAGATTTTATTTGTTACTTCTTTTTATGTTCTAACAGTCACTTATTTTCTATAACATATTGGGTCTTATATATCTTAAAATTTATTCTCAAGTACTTCATGGCTTTTGATGTTTTTACATTTAGTTATCTTTTACAGTTAGTTACCATGCTTTTATAGTTAGTTATCTATTTTGACATTACATTTTCTAACTGCCTGATGTTATATATATAAATGTAATTGGTTGTTTTATAATGCTCTTTTAATTGGCCATGTAGATAAACTGTCATTATTTCTAATAATCTGTCTGTTGACTCTTCGGAGTTTTCTATGTAGGTAACCATAGTGTATGCAAATAACAACAATTTTGTTTCTTCCTTTCCCAATTCTTAAGCCTGTATTTTCTTTTTCTTGTCTGACTGTGCTGGCCAGGAAAGTCGTAGAACACCAAATGGAAGTAGCAGTAATAGGCATCCTTATCTTGTCCCTCTTCCCAAAGGGGATGCTTTAAAGTTTTTATTATTAAAAATAATGCTTGAGACCGAGTGTGGTGGCTCATGCCTGCAATCCTAGCACTTTGGGAGGCTGAGATGGGAGGACCACTTTAGCCCAGGGACTCAAAAGTTACAGTGAGCTACGATTGCACCACTGTACTCCAAACTGGATGACAGAGCAAGACCCTGTCTCTAAGAAAAAAAAAAAAAATGCTTGCATTAAGTATATGAATGGCAAATGATGGGAGTCAGGTTTCTGACTATTGGAATGGGAGTTTATACATAAGCCAGGGGAGGAAGCTAGAATGATCCATGTAGTAATGGATTAAAGTTGGAGACATTTAATATAAACTCATGTTTAGCTTACCATAGCTACACATGGTTAGATAATGAAACATTTATAGAATAGGTACATAATTAGAATAAACATTTATTTTTTGCTCTGTCAATTAAGAGGGCCTAAGATGACACCCCAGCAACATGCCTAAGCACCCAGATTTTGATTTCTCATACCATTCTTCAATAAAAGGAACTAGGGCTCCTTGGAGAAGTGGATTATCCTAGGATGGGGACAGAAAATACACAAGATGGCCTGGAGCACCTTGTATTGCCAGAAAATAAGGAATTGCTCCAAAAAAAAAAACAACAAAACAAAAAACAACAAAATCACGCATTGATGGGAGTGTGTCAAAGAGCACAGAGCCAACTAAAAAAGCTCCCAAATAGCCAAAGCTAGAAAATATATGTAATATCAGTGAGTCCATATTGATGTAAATGACTGAATAAATCATGAATAAATGGAGGAGGAGAAACAAATCCCCCAGGCAGAAGAACTCCAAATAATTGGCGTAGCTACTCTGCCCTCAAGAAGTACAACATAACTTTCCACTTTTTAGGTATGAGCTTCCCACAGTGACTTCAAAAGTGTACAGCACAGTACGGAGAGGGGGGAAAAAAAAGAAGTAACTTTATAATGGAGAAATCTGACAAACACTACCTCAGCTAGGTGATCAAAGCCATCATCAACAAAGCATGTTGATATCATGTATCCTTGATACGATGTTATAAAAACGGCACCTCTGTGGTCTTCCTCCCAATAACCCATAACGCCAGTCCCACTATGAGAAAATATCAGACAAATTCCAATCCCAGGGCATCCTATAAAATACTTGACCAGTACTCCTCACCCAAAACAAGAAAGTCTGAAAGCCTGAGAAACTGTCACAACCAAGAGGAGCCTAAAGAGACATGACAACTGGAACAGAATAAGAACATGAGGTAAAATCTAAGGAAATCTAAATAAACTATAATAATAATGATGTATCAATATTGGTTCATTGGTAACCATATGCATCATACTAATATAAAATGTTAATAATAGAGGAAACTGGGTATGGGGATACATGGGAACTCTCTGTATTATGTTCTCAATTTTCTGTACATCCAGAACTGTTCTAAAAATTTAAATCTATTTAAAAAAAAGTTTGCCAAATAAATAAAGATTACAAGTCAATTTTCTGTGAAAATTTATCAAGTTCACACTGTTATGCATACTTTTTGGAGAGCATATACATTATATCTTAATCAAAAATTAAAGACAGGCAGGGTATGGTGGCTCACACCTGTAATCCCAGCACTTTGGGAGGCTGGGAGGATTGCTTGAGGCCAGGAGTTCAAGACCAGCCTGGGTATCTTAGCCTCCATCTCTCCAAAAACATTTTTTGAAAACTTAGCTAGGCACAGTGGCTCATGCCTATAGTCCCAGCTACTTGAGAGACTGAGGCAGGATTGCTTGTGCCCTAGAGTGTGAGGTTGCAGTAAGCTATGATGATCATTGCACTGTAGCCTGGGCAACACAGAGCAAGACCCTGCCTCTAAAAAATAAATAAATAAATACATACATACATACATACAATGTTTGCTGAAGGTTTCTACAAAACATCCTTTATCAGGTTGAGGAAGTTCTCATTTTTATTAAGAATTTTTTACTACTGTTTTAGTAAGAATTTTTGTCATGAAAGGATATTTGGTGAACTTTACTAGATGCTTTTTCTACATCTATGAAGGTTATATAGTTTCTCTTTAATTTCTTAATGAAGTGAATGACATTTATAGACTTCCTAGTCTTAAACCATGCTTGCATTCCTAAATAAATACAACTTGGTCATGGTATACTTTTTGTTTTATATGATTCTAGATCCATGTGGTAACATTTCACATAGAATTTTTGCATCTATATTTATCAGTGAGACTCACTTGCAATGTTCTTTTTCTTATACCATAATGGTTTTGACTGCTTTTGGTATCAAACACATGCTAGTCCCATAACATGAACTAAGTAGCAGTCAAATTAAAATTAACATTAAAATTTCTCTGGGAGAGTTCAGCTAAGATTAGAATGATATATTCCTTGAAAGGTCAGTGAAATTCATCTATAAAACCACATAGGTTTGGTGCATTAGTCAGAAGGGTTTAAACTATTAACTTTCTTTAAGGTATAGTACTATAGTCAGGCTTTCTGTTTTTTATTTTTAAAATTTTTTTCCCACTATACATTGTAGGTATTCATCTATTTCTGAGTCAGTTTTGTAAGTTTTAAAAAATGAATTTACCCAGATCATTATATTTTTCTATGTAATGGTATGGTCTTATCTTATTATTATCATCTTTTTTTCCCTATTAATCTGTGCTGAAATTATGTTCCTTGTTTAGTTCTTACTTATTTCTCCTCTATTTCATAATCAAAGTTGCCAGGCTTTTTTGCTCTGATTTCAATTACATTCTTCCTTCTCATTTTTAAGTTTACTCTGCAGTTCACTTTCTAACTTAAGCTAGATTCTTAGTAAAAAAATATACTGCCTGGCACAGTGGCTTGCATCTATAATACCATCTACTTGGAAGGCTGAGGCGGGAGGATCACTTGAGGCCAGGAGTTTGAGACCAGCCTGGGCAACATAACAAGACCCCACCTCTACAAAAATAAAAAATTAGCTGGGCATTGTTGCATGCGCCTATAGCCCCAGCTACTCAGGAGGCTGAGGCAGGAGGATCCTTTCAGCCCAAGAGTTGGAGGCTGCAGTGAGCTATGATCATGCCACTGCACTCCAGCCTAGGTGACAGAGGGAGACCCTATTCCACCCCTCAAAGTTCAGCCTTTTTTCATGTATATAAACCTGTAACTTTTTTTCCAACTACCATATTCAATGCATTGTGTAAGTTTCAGGTATAGCATTTTCACTATTATTACAAAGTATTCTTAACTTCTACTGTAATTTCTTTTTTAACCAATGGGTTATTTATGTTTTCATCTTTCCAAATACATAGATTTGCAGTCACTTAGTTACATGTCTATCTCTAATATACAAAGTTTCCTAAATGGTCATGGCTGAATTTAACTTAACCCAAGAAATATTACAAGAAAGTTACTAAAGTATCCCTTCACTACATTTAAACATAAGTACAATCTAAGATATTTAAACAAAAATAACTCCATTTTCCACCATCAGTACTGAAGAATATGCCCAGAAATATATATACTCTTACTTGAACAAATACTTTGCCCAAACGATGCAATGAATAGGTTCTGAAGGTGTGTTACGAATTGTACAGCCAGGAAAAGTTCTCTGAGTTGGCTTAGGATGACATTCATAACACTCGGTCACACCCTACAAAATCAGGATATGAAAAAAAAAATCGGGATATGAGAAAAATATTTATTTCATGATGGTAGTTACTCAACATTATAAGGTAATATAATTATAAACACTTCATTCATTCATCTACATTCCAACTGGGTTTTATGGTGTCAAGAAAATTTAATCCTTATTTTACAGTCAAATTCTAACATAAAAATTAATTGAATCAACCACAGTCACAGCTAAGGCTGTACCAGGACTCCTCTGACTCCTGGCCCAGTGAACAATACTTAAAAGCCAAATAAATCAGTGTCAAGTATGAGAACACCTTGACTGCACTAAACAGAAAGAAAAGCTACTAGAAAGACAAACAATAGCTTTCCAGTTAATTATTTCTGAAAGTTGTAAATCTGTTATTTAAATATTATTCATAGCCATATACTTATAATCTCCTACACATTAAGTTAATTAAAAGTAATTAATCCCAAGATATATCTAGATACACAGAAAACTCCTAGGTATTACCAAACTAAATATTCTTCATTTTGTTGATATACATTTAAGTTTAAAGTTAAGTGTAAGGAATCTACGCCCCGGAAAAAGTCTATGGCACCTGTGACAATTTGTCAAAACTATCAAAGGAATCATCATTCTTCATCTCAACAGTTCTCAACCTCAGTCTTCATACACACTGGTGACTCAGGATCACAGTAACAACATATATCAAAAGCAATGTCATTCTAATAATTGCTAAAGAACCAAAACCCGTAAATATTGCCTTAATATAAATTTCAGCGGATTCAGAGTTTTCTCCACAATACCATTTCCTGTGCCCTTAGCCTTCCAATGCTTTCTTGGAGGCAAGCACTTATCTCTCATGTAACAGCGTAAAAAAAGAGCACTGCCTTGATTTGTTAACAGATACTGAAGGCCTCCATTTATTAAACTAAATTCAACACACACTGATGTGTACAACAGTCTTTGTAGAATGATAGTGAACAAATTTGAGGATAATATTTAACAGTTAAACAAAGTAAAGCTATAACTTTCAACATGGATACACTGCCAAAAAACATCAGACAAAAAACCAGCAAATGTTAAGTACAGTATAATTCCCTTTTCATAGTTTCAAAACTAAAATGATTCTTCAAATGTACCCATAACGTTTAATTTCTTAAAAGAAGTAAAAGAGAAAATATTTGAAAAGCAAATGAATCACAATATTGAGATTTTTAAAACTGGGTTATGGCACATAGGTATTTGCTCTATTATTCTCTAATATCTGAATGTTTGAAATATTTCACAAGCATACCCCCAAAAAAGTTTTCAAAGTTCTCTTCAGGTATATAAATCCCGACTCCTTTAGACAAAAAATAACTGTTAGATGACTGGTTTATCATATATCAACTACAGTGTGACATGTAGTGATGGCTACCAAGAATTTTTGAAGGCAAGTTTATTATGCTTACCAGTTTAAGGATTTTAATACATAAACTAAATGAAACAAAGTGGCAGAGCTAAAATATCTCCCCGTCCATAGTCTTTTTGGGTACCTTTATAGCATCCTAAGTTTTATACGGGCATGAAAATCCTTATTACAAATCCAAAGTTTAGTTCCTCCCTCTCTAAGGTCTCAAATAAATATTTGGAAAATCAAAAAAAAAACAAAAACAAAAACAAAAAAACCTTTTCTTTACCTTTTTGATAGTAGTTACTTGTCCAAGATAACCAGCAGTTCCACTCTCAATAAGAGGGACGTCAGCTGCCAGACACATCCTATTAACATGGTTTCGGGCAGCTGGAAGAAAAATCCTAGTTAACTGGAGTTTTTGAAAAAACAAATTAACTATCTTTAATTAGGATGACATATACTGAAACTATTTCTCATTGTTTTTATTTTATGTACAGTTTTCTTATGGCTATGGCCAGAGTAATACAACTATAAATTATAGACATTTAAGAGACATTCACTCAGCAAAATTTCAAACATAAGGAATTTATATATCAGAAATTTACTCCAGGAAAAGCACCCCTAGAAACAAATCATTTTTGAATCCCAAAGTGCCATCTTCCTCTTCTACTTTTATGTACCTTAGCCAAAACATTGTTTCAATGTGTTCCTTAACTCAGCACTATTCCAATATAATTACCAAGTAATATGTGGAAAGGAATGAGAAATGTGGAATTATCAATTTCGAACTATTAAGGCAGTTTAAAGCTAGGAATAAAAAAGATGAGTCAGCTTAAAAAAGTCATTCTGACTCTTCCTTGTGTTTTTTCTTTTGGTATTTCTGGTCCCAAATCATTACAAACTCATTTGACAGATAGACTCTTACACATGGAAGTAATTACACACAGGAAAACTACCGAAGTATTTTCACCCACACACATCCTATGTAGTCACACTCTTTAGATCTTTTAACTTCACCTTTATTTACACCTTTTGATAGAACAGCAGAGTATATGATAGCTAAATTTCTGCCCGGAACAAATCAGTTCTAGATAAAATTGCAATCAGTTGGCAAGCTTTAAACCTTATCATGCTACCCTTAGGTCTTTTAAGTTCTAACTCATAAGGAAATATTTTAATTAATATTAAATTTGTAAACAGCTTTAATTTGGGAGAAGGGAAATACTGACAAATTGAAAGTATTAAAATCATCTCACCTCTGTTATCTAAAGCATTCATAACCAATATAAACTGTCGAAAAAATTCCACATTATAGTCGGGGCTACAAGGCAAAACAAAAAAAGGTCACCGAAACAACTAGCCTTCTATGTGATCTTCATAGAATAATACAGAGTCCTGAAAAAACATATTAGTAAGTGTAAAAATAACTGATATTAGGGGTGTATGCCATATAGATAGTAAGGTTTGACTTTTTCCAAACACAAGCAGATTTAAAATTATTTCCCCCAAATTCCTATCCTTTGTGGCCAGCTATCTAGGGCACAAGAACAGGATCTCAAACTGACAGAAAGATGGCATGACCTCACTAGTCCCACCAGGCCCTCTCCGGGCAGCAAGTGCTGGGAACACATAAAGAACACATTCCCACGATCTGCCTGGCCTCTGGCTTCACCTCACATGGTCAGGATCAGGCAGGGTTCAGGCCCCTAGGGTCTCTGCTTTTAGCAGCACTGGGAAAGCAATACAGGGAAAGGTGGTTATAGGGCTTTAGGCAGGTTTGTAGAGCAAACATCCAGATTAAAAAATATGGTGGAAATACAAATGCCTCAAGAAAGTATAAGACTTTCCCCAATTCCAATACCTCAAAAGAGGACTATTTTTAATACCATTTACTTGTGAACCAGACAACAACTGTATATAAAGGATAATTTAGGTCCAGAGTTCCTTCACTCAAACACCTCCAAAGTTATATATTTATTCTATTTATCTTTACTGATATAAGTGTATTTATGTACTGTCAAAACTACTCCCCCACCACAATTCCAAGTGTTATATTGCCGAAGTCAGAGTCCTAGTAACAGATTATTTGGGGGGGAACCTTAAAGATGAATGCTGAAATCAATCAGAATAAGGGAAACATATTTAGGAAAGTCTGATTCATCATATACAAGGATATTTCATAGTTTAAAATATCTTCTTATTTAAGGCAAGAATATAAGGGCCTTTATAAATTTCCAAGTAACTCACTTATTAAAAGTACTAAAATATCTCATCATTTATCTAAATCATTCAAACCATATACATAAACTGGTAAAAAGAATGCCACTTTGTGGGCACAAATTACATTTTAATTATTCTAGAAAAATCAATTAAAAAGCCAAATGAGGCCGGGCATGGTGGTTCACACCTGTAATCCTAGCACTTTGGGAGACCAAGGTGGGAGGACTGCTGGAGGCCAGGCCTTCGAGACCAGCCTGAGCAAGAGAGACCCCAGCTCTACAAACATAGAAAAATTAGCCCGGTGTGGTGGTGTGCACCTGTGGTCCCAGCTACTAGGGAGGCTGAGGCAGAAGGATCACTTGAGCCCAGGAATTTGAGGTTGCAATGAGTACACCACTGTGCTCTAGCCTGGGTGACAGAGTGAGACTCTGTTTCAGGGGGAAAGGAAAAAAAAAAAAAAAAAGCCAAATGACTCTGAGCTCACATATTTGGCTAAAAATACCTTATACTTTTTAAGTTTTATTAAAAATTCACAGCAAACACAACTTTGCAACATAACAATTAGAGCATACTTCATGATGCTGTCATGGTAGGCAATGATATTAGCTTTCGGGTAAAACTGCAGTACACTTTCTTTGGCAACCTGGAAAAACAAACAACACTAAATTACTACAACATTACTGTTCCTATTTGAAATCTGCTTCTGGCAGAAACAATGCTATTGTTTACCTACTTACTTAGTACCTTATTTATATTAAACACTAAAGAAATACAAAAATGTGACAAAATTCCGTTAGGATTAAGCTACATACACATATTTAGAGCCCTCCCCCATCCCACCAAACACACTTCTACTCGAATGGCAAGCTTCAGCAAATCTGTAAAATGCAATAACCAAATGTCATTCATTTATTTACTTAAGAAGTATTTACTGAGCATCTTCTGTGTACCAAGACCTGTATAATGCACCTGGTGAGCAAAAGAGACATTAATCAAATAACTGTCCAGATAAGTATAACTACAAACTATGATAAACAACACATAGGACAAGCAAAGGAGGAGACCTGACTTAGTCTAGAAGGTTTAGGAAAGCACCCCTGGAGAAAGAAACCAATATGAAAAATGAAAAGGAGAAACAAGTGGCAGTTTGCCAAAGAGTTGGGAGAGAAGCAAAGGGAAGAGATGTTTTAAGACCCTGAATCATGAAGGAACATTTAAGAAACTAAAAAGGTCAGAGTGGCTAGAGCCTTAGGGGAGACCGCCCTGCCTTAAATGGGACAACAGCATAGGCTATACAAGCTTCTCTTGCCCCTAAATATGGGAGCAGTTAACACAAGGCTAGCACAAGGCTCATCCTAAGTAAACAATCAGAAATTTAAATATGAAGGGGACATGAAAAGTCACACAAATTAAAGGATTATTTCCTTTTTAGACCAAAAATGGAAGGCTTAGTCTTTTTATTCTTCATGATATATCTTTGTCTTCATGATATATCTTTTTATTCTTCAAAATCCCTCAGCTAAAGAAATGCTTCACCCATTTTCTCCCGCCTACAGGAGAGGCAGAATTAATCTGGTATCATAAATAGAAGATCCACCAAAAGATCATAGAAATGGTAAGAGAAATATAGTTACCTGTGCCTTTGACCTTCCAACATGTTTCTTTTGAAACAAAAACTGCCTGTTGAGGTTGCTGACATCAATAGTATCCAGATCAATCTACAAATGCATAAACCCCAGATAAATCACAAATGCTCGGGTATGTCTGAGCAACGTCACTATCCTCAGCATCTATATATAACTCAAAACTTTTCTATATGCTACATTAGTAGAGAAAATGCTTTTCGAACCAGTCATACTAAAAACTGTTAAGTTGATAAAAATAATTTAATGCACACATGAACCAAGATTTAATGTCAGACATAACCACCTCAAAAACACTTCGAAAGGATGGCATTTTTTGTTTTTTTAATCATCCTGGCAAATGTTTTAGAAAATGCTTTGGATGGCATAAAAATATACGTGAATTTATTGAAAATATATGTGCTGCTGAAGTGAGCACTACTGAAAATATATTAATTTATTTCTCTATCAATCTAATTACTCTTTCAAATCCAATAGATTAAATTTCACTGTGCCCTGTTCTTTTTCTTAAAAAATACATGGCAAGACAGATTTGTTGAATTTTTGCTGTCTTCAGCCATACATGATTTCATCTACAATTATTACCTGAAGACTGTGGAAGGAAGCTTCTACACATAATTTTTTAAAGTGTCATGTTTTAAGTCTTATCTAACTGCTGCTTAAAATATAACATATGTAAGGAAAGGAAAATACAAGGAGAGTAAAAAAGTGACTAAAGAAAGTAATTTTCATTCCATTTCAATAAACTTATATAAATGGTAATCAAATGTTGTAATTGTGAAATATCCTAATGGTTTTGGTTATAATTTGCAAAAATCATCAAAACATAACTACCAAAACATTTCTTATTTGTGCTATCTAAATTTACTAGAAAAATTAAACCACATAAAGGATAAGTATTTATTTTTCAGGTACCCAAATTCACTACCTTGTCTATTACAAAACAGTTCTTTTAAACAAGTATCAGTAGCTATCAGCTAAAGCACAGTCATATTTGAATTTGTGGTACAGAATTGGATATGAAGACTAACCCTACAAAAGCCAAAGGAAAAACTGTAAACTTTTCTTCCCTTCCCCATCATTTATTAATTAGCTCAGTCTGCCACCTCTACTTTTTTTCATTCCATGTTTCCACTACACCTTAAGACACTTTAAACTCACATCCAAGTTCCAGGTAACATCTCCAATCTCTAAAAAGTTTACATTAATAGAAATAACTTGATTTACTATTACAGTGGCTTCCTGTCATTGTACACCAGTGCAAAGGTTAAAATCCTAATATCTTTAATGAAATAAGCAAACGTACTATCTACTGGGGTAACAATGATAGCCACGCAGACTATACCCAGTGCGGTGGAGCGCGAGCCCCAAAGAAGTCCTGCCTTGCTTTGTGACCCAGGGTTAAGTTACTAAATTAAACCCCAATGCATCTCAATTTTCTCATCTGTTAGAAACAAAACAGGATGAAGACAGCGTTTGCACTCGTAGGGTGATAGTGAAGATTAAATGAGTTTATGCGAGCAAGCCGCTCGGGACCGCGCTGGACTCGGGACAAGCGCTCAGGATGTGTTGGTAGCTATTACCGCCATCCTCTCCTCTGGGTCGTTATTAGTGAGTTAAGGGGGACCTCTGAATTAAAGCCACCACGTCCATGAGGGACTTAATCACCTTCTGCATCCCATTACAGTTGGGGAACTTTTTTGAAGAGAAAAGATACGAGGCCGCTTCCACTTCCACACCCTCGAGGCGCCACAAATTGACGCTGTCCGTGAGGCGGGGGCCCGCGGCCTCCTCGGCGTTCAGAACTGGCCCGCC
Source organism: Daubentonia madagascariensis (assembly GCA_023783475.1). Lineage (NCBI taxonomy): Eukaryota > Metazoa > Chordata > Mammalia > Primates > Daubentoniidae > Daubentonia > Daubentonia madagascariensis. The sequence goes on from JAKFHU010001831.1 coordinate 2,131,798, forward strand.
TACGGAGGCCCGCCCCATCCCCGCCGAACACCCCCTCTACGCGGACAGCCACAACCCCGGGCCTCTTGGCCGGCCCTCGCCCCCCAACTCCAGACCCGAGCTCCGGCCCCGAGCCTCCGGCCGCCGCACCACAGCCCGCCATTCAACCCGCGCGCGCCCGCGCGCCTGACGCTCACCAGGTCGATGTTGGAAAAGCCGGTGAGCACGAGGTTCTTGAGGAGCTCGCAGCCGATTCCGCCCGCCCCCACCACCAGCACCCGGCCCCCGGCCACGGCCTCAGCCAGTTCCTGGGGCAGCCCCCGCGACAGTGCCATGGCGGGACGACCACGAGCCGCGGCGGAGGCGGAGGCGGGAGAACTCAGTCGCGGCCGGAAGTGGGTGGGGGAAGGGCGGCCCAGCTTCCGCTCTTGCGCACTACGGCCGCCATTCGGCGACAGGCGGGCCGCGGTCGGTAACCTGGCGGGTTTGGCAGACACCGGCTCTGCCCGGCTCTTTGGTAAGGCCTCGCAGGCCTCCGGCCGAGACCGGTGATGTTTTTCATCCAGGAGCATAGACCTGCTATCCGGCCAAAGAAGCTTAAGGGTCGCCTTTTAGCCTGGGGGTCTGAACTTCCAGCTAAGATTTCCTCACAGGTTTGAAAACTTACGTCCCTATATGTAAAGAGCTCTTACAAATTAGCAAGTGTCACCCAAACAAAAAATATAGGCAAAGGATGTGAACAGGCACTCACAAAGAAAATGTACAGCATGATCAATAACCATATTAAAATGCAAAACACGCAAAAATAGTATTAAGATTATTTTCACCTATTAAACTGGCAAAAAGAAAAAACTATAATACTCTATTATCAAGGGATTGGGAAACAAGCACTCCCATACACCCCAGGTAAGGATTCTAAAGCAAAGATTCTCTAGAAAGCAATTTGGCAATATGATTCAAAAACCCTAAAATTATGCATAGCTTTTGACTTACTCATCCCAATTCTAGGAATTTGTCCTGAGGCAGTTATCACTGATTTAAAAAAAAAAAAAGATTTAGCCATAGGGATGGTCATAATGAGAACAGAAGTTGGAAAAAAACAAATGCTAAAAATTGTATAAAGCATTTGATGCATATTTTAAAAAATACTTTGCACCAGTTACAAATTATGTGGGAAAAATATTTACTGATGAGGGAAATCCTTGTAATATAATGTTAAATGAGAAAGATACAAAAGCATGTATATAATATGGTTAAATTTTGTAAAAAAAAGCAAAAATACATTAAGACAGGAATAACAACAGTTAATACTTTTGTGTGTCATGTGCGGTGGAATTGTGGATAATTTTTTTCTTTAAACTTTTGTTTCTCAGATGCTTATGCTCTTTGAATATTAACTTTAAAATCAGGAAAAAATTATTAGCAGAAAGTAGGAAAAGATTGAAAACAGAAAAATGCTGGTTGACTTCTGTGGTCTTTCTCATCAGCTGCTTGGTTCACCAGCCACACATCAGGCAGGTCTGTGAGGAATACTCAGGCTGCTGTCTTGATGCATGAAGTGCAGGAAGGGCCAGGGCACCCAACTAGGGTTGGGGGCACTCCTATAAAGTGGGCTGCTGAGAGTCCTTCCTCCACATTGGCCCAGCTCTCACAAAGGCCTCACCCTGCAGCTAAACTTAACAGATGCTCTCCCACAGATGCTGACCTTCCTCCTCTCTCCAGACACTCTGTGAATGGGAGCTTGCCTTCCTTGCCTTCTCTCCTGCGTCCTCTCTCTTCCCCTTGGCCTGGGCTGGGCTTGGTGCCAAACTCTTGAGAGCCTTTTTCTTTGAGGGTTTGCTCTGTGTGTGTGTGTATGAAGTGTAAAATGCATGCCCACCTTAACAAATTTTAATAGAACATAAATGCAGGAAGTAAAAGCTGAAAGTTCACCTACAGGGCAACCCAATCCTACTCCTCAGGACCTTTGCTGGGTGGTTATCTTTGTAGACCTAGGTCTTTTACATAGCAATATAGAGTTTTACTTTTAAATGGGTTCATACTGGAGTTGGTTTCCTATATCTTGCTTTCTTCACAATGTCACAGATAGGTTTCTACAGGATCATGTGACTGACCCTGCTAATCTGTATTCTATTTACGTAGGTAAGACCTGATACCAGTGTGTATAACAAGATTCAAGAATGTGTTTGAGCAGAAATACAGTCTGTCTCCATCTAATAAGTCAGAAATGTAACACCTAGCTCAGATATCTGAAAATGTCTATATCAACTTCTGATCCATAAAAATATACTCTTATGCAACAACTCTTCTTCATCCTCTCATCAAAGGAGGATATTCCCTGGCCATTTAAATAAGCCTAAGTACTATAGCTGTAAGTCTGAGCAGTCTGTTTTCTGTTCCAGTTGGAGTAAGTGGTCTCGCAGTCTGAGGCATTCTCTGCCCACAGAGGGCCAAAGGGAAACTGGTGGTCACTTCTCCAGCACGACAAAGAGAAGAACCAAAAGCTCTCTGCAGGGCTAAGCTCAAGCTTGGGCCCTGCAAACACAGCACTCCTGAAGCTTCACTGACCAGCACCTTCAGCTTATGCACATATAGTCACTTTCCCTCAGGTGTCCTGGAGCTGGGATCAGGTGGGGCTCTCCCCAGTCACACACTGCTCAAAAGGAGAACCACACCCATGATAATTTAGGCCTCATTATCCTCATCTACACAGGCAGAGCATGTCTCAACATGACTAGGAGTGTTTTCATACTGCTGTCAAGGGGCAGAAGAAAGGAAGGGGTTGATAACATAAAAAGTTAATGAAGAAAGGGGAGACTGGAAAGGTAGACAGCTGGATAAAGGAACAGTGTCCAGAACAGAATAAGGGCCCCTTTCTGTGATGTTTCAGGAGCAGAAGGTGGGAGTGGGTCAGGGTAGGAGCCTGGGCTGGGGAACATGGGCAGGTCTTAACAGCCAGTCTCACAGAGCCAGAGCCTCGAGCGCCTAGAGCAGGTCGAGTGGTTTGATCTGGGACCATCCAGGGACAGTAATAGGGTGCAGTGGAATGCAGAGGCCAGAGGGGTAACAAGAGGCTGAATACTGCTCTTGGCTCTTCCACAGCTCTCCCTTCCTCCTAGAATGCCCACTGGGATGCCTGTGCAGGGAACACTGGCCCTCTGGGCTTGAGAGGAGCTACTTTCTGTGCTGCCACTGTGGAGATAGTCCACTGACCTTGCAAAGATAGATGAGCCCATAGTCAGAAGGTCCTGGCTCCAGCCTCAGAACCAGTACCAAAAAGCAAAAAGGGCAACACTTAAAAACAGAAGTTAACAATTTGTGAGTTAAAATAAGGTAAACACATATTTGGACATTAAAATTTATTTTTATTTATATAAATAAAAGGAAATGCTTTACTTAAATAATAATTCATCTGGGTCTTCTTGTATAATACAAAATTCTTCCATGGGAGTCTGATGATTTTGAGGCCAGCAACTCTTCTCACATGTGTAAACCAGAATTGTTCCAAATTCCACAGAAAGACCTGAAAAATATAACATACTGAGGATTCTAAAAGAGAGGAAGTTATGAGATACTCTCAAAATGTGCCTACTTAGCAGACAGAGCAGACTCGGGGCAAGACTGCCAGGGTTTACATGCCAGCTCTACCACCTTGAGCAAGTTACTTCGCCTCTCTGTGATAAAGATAGTATTTATCATGATGGTAAGATTGTCGAAGAGATTAAATAAGCTAATACATATAGAATACTTAGAACAGAGCCTGGCACATTTTAAGTGTTCACTGTAAAACAAAGAGGTTGAGTAATTAGAAGATATTAGAAGTGAAGGAGAAAGATGGCTCAATGATAACTAATGTTGCTAAAGGGAGTGATTTCACCTTAGAAACTGAAAAAATTAGGTAAAGCAAAAGCAGTGCTTACTGCTTTCAGCCGCACTACAGTCACAGTCTATCTTATAATAAGTGAACACAGTTGACAAAAAGCAGATTTATTCAAAAGAAGCAGGAAAATATACTTTAAACCAAAAATTTCAACAAATTTCATTATAACTGTCTAGACTATCTAATGTTGAAAATCCATTAAAATATATCATATAAGAGAACACACTACTGCCAAGAAAGGATTCAGGCAAAAAATATAAAATAAATCCTAAGAGTTTATAGAAATTTATCAATGAATAGAGCCACGAAAAATGACACCAAGAAAACATGAGCAACAAGAACTCCTCCTGATACCAGAACAGAGAAGCAGGAGTCAACAGGATGACTTGGGCAATGATTTGGAACAACAAAGGAGAAATAAGTTTTCAAAAAATGTATGCAGAGATAATGGAAAGAAAACCACCAAAGACAGAACAAAGAAGGCCAAATAGAGTTGGTTTGAGAAATAATCTGGTGAATTTGAAATAATTTCCGAACAGAAATGGGTAATATGCAGTTTACAGAGGGCATAAGAGACTGGAGCCTCAAAACTAGTGACCACTAGGATAGAAAAGGAGGTGGAAGGGATCATACAGAATAAAATACTAAATAGCTGAGTATTGTACATGAGGTCTGAGCCCAGAGACCTGCCACAGCTGGGGGATAAGGAGGGAGGGTACAGAAGAAAGAGGAGGCCAAAACAGCCTACACATCTACTGAAAAAAACCAGAAACCACAGGAACAGAAAAGACAGGTGGAAACCTAATCACAGGCAGAAAGGAAAGGCTTGAAAGAATCTCAATGAATGTAGAGGGAAAGGGCAAAGATGTTAACATGGATTTGAACGGAGAAAGGTGACCAAAATAACTGCTGTTGCTTCAGTAGAAAAGCTACAAATGCAATAAAAAAGATACTCAGAAATAAAAGATAAATCTACAGGTCCAAAGACATACCTTTCGATGTGCCATAATAAAAGTGATACAGAACAATGGGACACCAAGACATACTCTAGTTCAGTGACCAGACTTCATGAATATAGAAAATTCTACAGGTATCCTGGCAGAAATGTTAGTTACAAAGGTAGGAAAAATCAGGCCACCCTCAGACTTCTATAAAGCAACATTCAATGCCAAAAGATATCTATATAAAAGTAAAAGATATTAGAGAATAGAATACCCACAAGCCCTTTCAGAAAAATGCACTTCCCAGTGAGACCTGGCCACCAGGGGATGACAGGAGGTACCAGGTCAAAGGGCTGGCAGGGCTTTCACTGTCAGAAGGCAACAACAGGAGTCTACAAAGTTCTGAAAAGAGAAGGTGGGACTTTAAAATTTTATACATAGGTTGCCCTTCAAATATAAAGGCATGCATATTCTGAAGCAAGAACACCTATGAGCCTTCCTTAAGGCTATTCTTGATAAAATCTAGCTGTTAGAAAAGAATCAAAATAAAAGACCTGGAATAAAAGAACTCATAAGAGTGGTGATGAACACTGAATCCATTTAAACACAGAACTAAGGCTAACCAAACAGCTATAAGAATTATGGTTACAGGCCAGGCATGGTGGCTCACGCCTGTATTCCTGGCATTCTGGGAGGCTGAGGTAGGAGGATTGCTTGATGTCAGGAGTTCAAGACCAGCCTGAGCATGAGTGAGACCCTGTCTCTACAAAAAAGAAAAATTAGCCGGGCATGGTGGCGTGCGCCTATAGTCCCAGCTACTCAGGAGGCTGAGGCAGGAGAATCGCTTGAGCCCAGGAGTCTGAGGTTGCAGTGAGCTATGATGATGCCACTGCACTCTAGCCGGGTGACAGAATGAGACCCTGTCTCCAAAAAAAAAAAAAAAAAAAATTATGGTTATAGAATATAGACTTATAAACGTTGATAATATAAAAATGATCAGTTTTGGAAAACTGATGTGTTTAAAAAAGAAGAGTATAAAAATGATACTAAAATATTTGGGGGTGGAAGGAGGGTGTAAAGTTCTTTATCTATTATATTATAGTAAGGAACCAGATGCATACTATGATGCATACTATCTAAAATTGAAACATGGAATAAATGTAATTTTCTCTTAATATCAGAAGGATCTTTTAGAAATTTGGCCTCTTGGGTAAAGAACCCATTACCTGAACTCCAGCAATTGTTTCGCTTACACTTAATTTTCCTTCGGTTAATTTGTAAAAAATTTATTCTAATACTTTTAATTAGTATGTACTGAATTTTCCTATTTTTAGAAAATTATTTTTTCCTAGCCATCCATCCATCTAACTTGCTATCTGTATTTATGTCAAGAATGATGACTGGAATTATGGTTATTAATGTTGTTATTAATGGTTATTTCTGGGTGGCATTATTTGAGATCTTTGCTTTCTATTTTACATAGATTGAATGTTGTTGTTTTTTTAGATGGGGCCTCACTATACCGTCCAGGCTGGTCTCAAACTCCCGAGTTTGAGCCATCATCCCACCTCAGCCTCCCGAGTAGCTGGGATTACAAGTGCACACCACCACGCCCAGTTCTGCTTGCATGTTTTAAAATGATAAAGTATGATTTTAAAAAAAGTTGACTTTCTTTAAAACCAAGCATACTTGTATATAATTTACACTAGCCACACCCAACCACCATTTAAAAAGCATGCGCTTTGGCTGGGCGCAGTGGCTCATGCCTGTAATCCTAGCACTCTGGGAGGCTGAGGCGGGAGGACAGCTTGAGCTCAGGAGTTCGAGACCAGCCCGAGCAACAGCAAGACCCTGTCTCTATAAAAAAATAAAAATAAAAAAAAAATTAAAAGCATGTGCTTTGAGTAACTTAGTCAACAAGCCTTATCAAGGATTTAACATGTGCCTGGCATTTTAATAAGTGCCAGGGCATAGAGATGGTACATGTAAAGATGTCAGTTTTTATGTTTGATTTTAGTTGTAACAGAGACTTCTCCTTTTCTAGCTTAGCCTAAGAGTACCAGGAAGGAATACAATATTTTTCAGGTGATAGAAATTGTCCACTGTATATATGACAGGAGGGTAAAACCCACTTGAAGAATATCATGGATTTTCTAATTACTCTTCAAGACTCAACTTGCTACTGTGGAAACTGTGCAGACTTAAATCCATTTTCATTTTTAAATTCACATGCTTAGCTGATTAATAGGCTGCATTTGAGAATTATTAATTATACAGTGTAAAACTGGTATAGAATTTGATGAGGATTAATAGGTTGGTGCATACAAAAAATTCAAGCAGGTCAGGAAATTATATCAGTGGGAAGAGAACCAGCATATGAATAATAAAGCATCAGAAGTGAGGGAGAAAGAACCGGAAGCACCAGCGTCTACAGACAACTAGATATGGCACATACAATGGTGGGAAGTGCCTCCAGGTAGCCACACCACCTGACTCAGCCAGGCCTCTGCCAATCCCACAGAGCCCCAGAGAAAATGAACAAGATTGGAGGAGCAGGGATTCCAGACACTGCCAAAAGCAGAACTCAGCCATCAGACTCAATAAAAGGGTAGCAGAGTCAGGTGCAGTGGGACACACCTGTAGTCTCAGCTACTTGGGAGGCCAAGGAGGAAGGACTGCTTCAGCCTAGAAGTTTGAGGCCAGCCTGGGCAATATAGCAAGATACCATCTTAAAAAAAAAAAGTAGCAGGCTTAGTAAACATCTGCAAAAAAAGGAATGTTAAAATCTCTAGTCCCCTTTTTCAATCAATGCCAGCAACTAAGCTTATCTATTACCCAAGTGAGAAAGGAGAAAATCATTCTTTGGAGAAACTGAACCACTTCTGTGAAAAGATCTCCAGATACAAACATCGTAGGGCTCTCTAAATATTCAACAAAGAAGCTGACCAGTCAACAAGTCCTACCATTCCACACAGAACTTCCAATCAGCTTTTTATTCCTCCTCAGACTTACATAGGAATAGACAACCGAGGTTCACCAGGTATCTACAGTAAATCTTCAATATAAAATTCAGGAATCAAAACTAGTATAGAAAAAATTGGAGGAAATAGTGCAATAAAAGTAAAAAATGAAAACTTCAATAGAGAGAATGCCTTTTAGACATGTAAGAGACTGAGCTCATAAAACAAAAGAAATGGTATGAAAAAGATTCAGAGAATAAGGAGGAGCTCTTAGAAAACAAAAAGAGCAGCCAGGCCCAGCAGTCACACACTATATGATTTCATTTATGTGAAGTTCAAGAAAGGCAATACTCATATGGGAACAGAGATGAGAAGAGTCATGACCTTGCAGAGGAAGACAGCACAACAACCCCTATATTAATCTAGGAAATGACTATAGGAGTATATATATGTAAAAATTCATCCAGATGTACACTTAAAATTGGTGCACTTTCTTCTTAAAAAAGCAAATGGCAAAAACTTCCTGAATGTTACACCAAAAGCAGAGACAAGTAACAAAAGTAAAAACAGAAAAACTCGGCTTGGCGCAGTGGCTCACGCCTGTAATCCTAGCACTCTGGGAGGCGGAGGTGAGAGGACAGCTTGAGCTCAGGAGTTCGAGACCAACCTGAGCAAGAGCAAGACCCGATCTCTACTAAAAATAGAAAAATTAGCCAGGTGTGGTGGCATGCACCTATAGTCTCAGCTACTCAGGAGGCTGAGGCAGGAGGATCACTTGAGCCCAGGAGTTTGAGGTTGCAGTGAGTTATGATGATGCCACTGCACTCTACCTGGGGTAACAGAGGGAGACTCTGTCTCAAAAAAAAAAAAAAAAACCCAGAAAAACTGGACTATATCAATATTAAAAACTTCAGTTCTTCTGTGTGAGGAAAGCAGCAAAAATCAAAAAGAGAAAATAAAATAAAAACTTCTGTTCATCAAAGGACACAACAGAGTAAAAAGGCAACCTGTGGAATGGGAGAAAATATTTGCAAATCATAAATCTTATAAGAAGTAAATACCCAGAATATATAAAGAACTCCTACAACTTAACAACAAAAAAATCTGATTAAGAAATGGGCAATGGACTTGAATAGACATTTTCCTGAAGATATAGAAATGGCCAAAGCATATGAAAAGATTACTAATCATCACAGAAATGCAAATCAAAACCACAATGAGATATCACCCTTACACCCATTAGGATGGCTACTATTAAAAAAAACCCAAACCAGAAAATAACAACTGTTGGCAAGGAGATGGAGAAACTGAAATCCTTCTGCATTGTTGGTGGGAATATAAAATTATACAGCTGATATGGAAAAGAGTATAAGGTTCTGCTAAAAATTAAAAATAGAATTACCATATGACCCAAAAATTCTACTTCTGGGTATATCCAAAAGAATGGAAAGCAGGATCTTAAAGAGATATTTGTATGCCTATCTTCATGGCAGCAATATTCACAATAGCCAAGAGGTGGAAGTAACCCAACTGTCCATCAACAGATGGATGGATAAACAAAATGTGGTATACAAATATAAGGAAATACTATCCAACATTAAAAATGAAGGGTCAGGTGCAGTGGCTCATTCCTGTAATCCTAGCACTTTGGGAGGCCAAGGCAGGAGGATCACTGGAGGGCAGGAGTTGGAGACCAGCAATGAGCAACGTAACAAGACTCCATCTCTACAAAAAAATTTAAAAATTAGGTGACTGTGATGGCACGTGCCTGTAGTCCGAGCTACTTGGGAGGCTGAGGCAGGAGGATAGCTTCAGTGCAGGAGTTTGGGGATGTAGTGACCTATAATGACACTACTGCACCGTAGCCTGAGCAACAGGGGTCTCAAAAAACAAAAAAAAAGGAAATGTTCACACATGCTACAACATGGATAAACCTTGAAGACATTATGCTAAGTGAAATAAGCCAGCCACAAAAAGACAAATACTGGATGATTCCACTTGTATGAGGTATTTAGAGTAGTCAAATTCAGAGACAGACAGTAGAAGGGTGGTGGTTAGGGACTGGGGAAACTGGGAAATGGAGAGTTGTTAACAAATGTGAAGTTTCAGTATTGCAAGAAGAAAAAGTTCTGAAGATTCGTTGCACACAACATGAATATACTTTAACTACTAAACTGTATACTTAGAAATGGTTAAGATGATAAATTTTACATTATGCATTTTTAAAACACAATTTTTAAAAAAAGTACAAAGTCGAGGAAAACTTCCAGGAAGCAAAACAAAAATCAAAGACAGACAACAAAAGAAAAAAGAAAATACAGGATCAAATAGGAAATCAAACATTTGACTAACAGAAATTCCATTGAAGGAGGAGCAAAAAGAACTAAGGGAAGGCTAGGTGCAGTGGCTCTCGCCTGCAATCCCTGCACTTTGGAGTCTGAGGCAGAAGGATCACTTGAGGCCAGGAGTTGGAGGCTGCAGTGAGCTATGATCGTGCCACTGTACCCCAACCAAGACCACAGAGCAAAACCTCATCTCAAAAATAAATAAATAAATAAATTTAAAAAATAAGAACGAAAAGAAGAAATCCATCAAAGAAATTGAAGGATGTGTTTCTGAACTGATAACACCAAGTATTCACTCCAATACACACAATATCAGAATTTGAAGGACAAAGTAAAGATTCTGAAAGTGACCTGGCAGCAAAATAGTTCAGATTGAAAGGATCAATAGTCAGAATGGCACTGCTCTCAACAGCAACAATGAATGCTAAAAGAGTGGGGTAATACCTTAAAAATTCTGAAAAAAAAAAGGCCAGGCATGGTAGCTCACGCCTATAATCCCAGCACTTCAGGAGGCCAAGGTGGGAGGATCACATGAGGCCAGGAGTTTGAGACCAGCCTGGGCTAGAATGAAAGCGAGACCCTGTCTCAAAAAAAAAAAAGAAAGAAAAAGAAAAATTCTGAAAAAACATTATTTTCATCTTAAGATTCCATATCCAACTATATTATGAATTGAATATAAAGACAGAATAAATATATTTTCAGACTTATATGATATTAATAAATATACCTCCTAGGACCACTTCTCAGGAAACTACTGGAGAAAGTGCTATATCAAAACTTTAGGAATAAACTGAGAAAGAAGAAGATATGAGTTTTAGGAAACAGGGAAACCTACTTGAAAGAGTGGCCACAGGGATACTCAGGATATAGACAGAAGGTAATCCAGATGACATCACTGCTGCCAGCACTTTTAGAGGCCTAGAGCTCAGGGCAGATCGGGAGGAGGGGCACCAGACGGGAGATCTTCAGGGAAACAAAAATGGAGCTAACAGATTATCTAGAGTTTGATTTGTGAGGAAAATAACACAGAGAACCTCTAGAAGGGTATGAGAAGAACTGGCCTTAAGACTAAAATACATACTTATTAACTCCAGAAGAGGACATGTGATCACACTATACTGCTTTACTAATTATTGATTTAACTGACAATCATAAATACGGCATTGGGAGAATGGGAGAAAGGAAACAGGGTGAGGAAGAAAGGCAGCAGGGTTATAAACCCTCCTGTACCAACAGAATAATACAATAGATAATATCTAAAATACGTAAATAAAAGAATAGTATATTTTATTTAGAAATATAAAAACAAATTTTAGAAGAAACAACTTAAGGAGCCAACAGTATCTCTCTTGAGTGCAACTAGAGGAGGCAATTAGGGGGAGAGGGGCTACAATGTTTTGTTACAAGCCTTTCAGTACTACACACCTCTTATAAATTGTGAATATTTTATTTATAAAATTGAAATTTAATAAAGAGAGAAGACACTGGTATTTCATAATGGCATTTGGTATTATCAAACAAAAAAATCTTCAGTATTTGTGTACTGTGTGTGTACAACACACGCTGTCATCACAGAAGACAGAAGGACATGTTAAGTTATAAGTAACTGCTATTTTGTGCCAAATAAACTTTTTAAAAGTTCATATACTTTGATAAAGATTCTACTTCTAAGACTCCACACTAAAGAAATACTCTAAAATATAGAAATGGCTTTATAGAAAGGAGACTAATCAAAGTGTTATTTATATTAAGGAAAAAAAAGAGTTGAAATGTTTAGATAGATAGATAAAATGAAACTTCCACCGGGTAGAACAGTTAATGACACTGGAGAAAGTTCTGAAGAAAGAAAATAGAAATAAATCTGAGACCAATTTTACTTTTTAATGTATGTAGAAAGAAGATGAGAAGGAAATATATATCACCAGCAATTTTCTCTCGTGGTGGGATTTCTACAATGAGTATTACATTCACACTTCTAAAAATATGTTTTAAAAGAAATTAACATAGTCTTAGGAGTCCAGAAAAATATATACTCTATATAAAAATATAGTAAAAAATGAAAAGTACCACACAAGGTATTTTTCAAAAAAGCAGAAGAAATATTCAATGAGTGGTATAAAAAAAACTGTTCAGCAATTTGGTAAAGAAATAAATCTTCACTTCATATAACACAAAAAACAAAATTATTATTATTCTTTTCCTTAGAGACAAGGTCTCGCTCTGTTACTAAGGCTGGAGTGCAGCGACACAATCAAAGCTCACTAAAACCTCATCCAGCTAATTTTATTTTTTACTTTTTGTAGACAGGGTCTTGCTATGGTCATTCAACCAGGCTGGTCTTGAACTCCTGGTCTCAAGCAATTCTCCTGCCTTGGCCTCCAAAAGTGCTGGAATTACAAAATTATTTTTAAAAGAAACAAAAATACCTGTCAAAACTGAGTAAAGAATTAAATATTTTAAAAAACTATACCACAGAAAAACATCTGGAAGATGACTGACTTTCTTTGCTTAGAATAAAAAGCAAAAAAGAAAAGAAAGGATGAAACCACATATGCATACAAGAAGATTGAGAGAGAACTCCATAAAATTTTAAACTGCATGGCTGGGTGTGGTAGCTAATCCTATGACTTTGGGAGGCCTAGGCAGGAAGATCGCTGGAGGCCAGAAGTTTGAGACCAGCCTGAGCAATTTAACGAGATCTCCTTTCTAGTAAAAATAGAAAAAGATTAGCTGGGCGGGGTAGTGTGCACCTATACGCGCAGCTATTTGGGAGGCTGAGGTGGGGTAAGCCCAGGAGTTTGAGGTTGCAGCGAGCTACAATGATGCCACTGCCCTCTAGCCTGGGCAACAGAGCAAGACCCTGTTTCCAAAAGAAAAAAGAAATAAAAATCTAAATTGTGAAAACCAAACACAAAACAAAAATAGTAAAGAAAAAGGGAGAATTTGCAACAATCAGGGAAGACAGAATAAATACATCAGCAAAAAAATAGAAAGATCTCAAAAAACGTGCGCCCAAAGGACTGGCATTAATAAAGGACTAATAAGGGAAATACTGGTTGAAAATATAGATATGGGAAATTTTTCAACTACATATTATTGATACATGAAAAGGCAAAATAAAATGAACATTTTCTAAAGAATGAATCCTCATTTGTTGGCTTATTACCTTCATAAAACTTAACTGTCACAATTATTGCTTTGCTGTCATAATTGTTCTTCCTGTTGTCTTTACAAGGATCACCAAAGGCATTATGAGTTTGCACAACTGCTTACATGGTGTTTTTTAAATTGGGATATAATTTACATGCCATAAAATTCACCATTTAAAAGTGCACAGTTCAGTGATTTTTAGTATATTCACAGAATTGTACAAAAATCACCATCTTATTCTAGAGTATTTGCATCACCTCAGAAAAACACCCCATACCCATCCCATTAGCAGTCACTTCCCCATTCTCTCTTGCTCCTAGCCACTGGCATCTACTTTCTGTTTCAGTGGATTTTCCTATTCTGATCATTTCATATAAACAGAATCATACAATATGGGACCTTATGCATCTGGCTTCTTTCACTTAGCATAATATTTTCAAGATTCAACCATGTTGTAGCATGTACTGTGTAGTTCTTCATTTCTTTTATGGTAGAATAATATTCTATGGATATACCACATTTTGTTTATGCATTCATCAGGTGATGGCCATTTGAGTTATATCCACTTTTTGGCTATTATGAATAATGTTGATATGAGCATTCATGTACAGGTTTTTGTATAGATATATGTTTTCAATTCTCTTGGGTATATACCTAGGAGTGGAATTGCTGGGTCACAAAATAATATTTTTAACAATAATATTCACAAACCTTTTCCAAAGTTTCATACTAGATGCTGCCAAAGATGCCGAGAAAATAATATTCTCCCATGTGTCTGACAGCACCATAAACTGATACAAACCTACTAAACAGCAATTTGATAACATGACTTAAAAAAATTAGTAACACTGGAATAACAGACTACTTAAACATAATATTCACATACACAGCTATGAAAAGAATGCAATAACTGTTAGGTCATTAAATATAAAATGTCCAATTTCGAGTCCAAAGTGTAGTTTATTATATCTCAAACAAGAAGCAGTACAATTAATCAAAGTATGCGCCTAAACTATCGACAGTTTTGCCATCTTAACAGGAGCTTGTTTATGCCAGCAGCAAAGAAGCCTGGAGAGTGAGCAGCGATGAAATCGCAAAAGGCACTTTCCATGGCTTGTGGAAAATTGAATATTTTTCCTTGCAAGAAGTGGTGCAAAGCCTGGAAAAAGTGGTAGTCAGTTGGTGCAAGGTCTGGTGAATACACTGGATGACAGAGAGTTGCCAAGTCCAGCTGCTGTAGCTTGAGCAGCGTTGTTTGTGTGACATGTGGTCGAGCATTGTCTTGCAAGAGGATTGGCCTGTCTCTGTTGACCAATCTCGGCTGCTTAATCGCAAGCATCCTCATCATTTCGTCCAGTTGGTTGCAGTACACATCCGTTGTCATCAATTGACCAGGTTTCATGAACCTATAGTGGATAATACCAGTGCTGGACCACCAAACAGGCAACATTAGCTTTTTTTTAATGAATATTCGGTTTTGGACTGTGTTTCGGCACTTCATCTTTATTCAACCATTGTGCCTAACGCTTGCAATTGTCAAAAAGCATCCATTTTTCATCACATGTAACAATATGATATAGAAATGGTTCATCTTTGTGTCATGACAACAAAGAAAGGCAAGCTTCTAGACAATTTCTCTTTTGATGCTCGTTTAATTCATGCGGTACCCATCTATCCAGCTTCTTTACCTTGCTGATTTGTTTCAAATGTTACTATTGTTGGAATAATAATGTCAAACCTTGCTGCTAATTCACACGTAGGTTGAGATGGATTCACTTCCACTACAGCTTTCAGTTCATCATTATCCACCTTGGTCTCAGGTTGCCCACGTGATTCATTTTCAAGATGAAAATCACCAGAACAGAACTTCTCAAACCATCAATGTACTGTGCATTCATTAGCCACATCCTTCCCAAACACTTCATTGATATTTCAAGCTGTCTGCGCAGCATTGGTTCCACAACAGAATTCTTATTCGAAAATAACACAAATTTTTGATTTATCCATGGTTTCACCAATATTGCTCAAAAAAATTTTTTTGAAAGATGATTACAAGCCAAAACATGCATTTGAAAGAATGAGGATGTACCTTCCCAGTAAGTATAAAATAAGAAGCGTCAAAGTGAAATATCAGAGATAACTGTCAAGCTTAGTACTTAAGGAAATCTGACATTTCATACTTAATAACCTAATAGAAAGACAAGAATTTCTTCAACCATATAAAGAGCATTTGTAAAAAACCTATAGTTAACAGGTTACTTCATGATAAAATACTACTTTACTCCTATGACTACAAATATGACAAGGATGTCTGCTCTCCCCTTTCTTTTCTTTTCTTTTTTTTTTTTTTTTTTGAGACAGGGTCTCCATCTGTTGCCCAGGCTGGAGTGCAGTGGCATCATGATAGTTCACAGTAACCTACAACTCCTGGGCTCAAGAGAACCTCCTGCCTCAGGCTCCTGAGTAGCTGGGACTACAGACACGCACCACCATGCCTGGCTAATTTTTCTATTTTTTGTAGAGACCGGGTCTTGCTATTGTCCAGGCTGATAAAACAGGAGGGAAGAAGAGGTATACAGGAGCAGAGTGTATACTATTGAAACAAAGTTGGTATTATTCAAACTAGACTGTTATAATTTTTTTTTTTTTTTTGAGACAAAGTCTTGCTCTGTCACCCTGACCAGAGTGCAGTGGCATCATCATAGCTCACTGCAACCTCAAACTCCTGGGCTCAAGCAATTCTCCTGCCTCAGCCTCCCAGGTAGCCGGGACCACAGGTATATGCCACCACGCCTAGCTAATTTTTCTATTTTTTGTAAAGACCGGATCTTTATCTTACTCAGCCTAGTCTTGAACTCCTAGCCTCAAGCAATCCTCCCACGTTGGCCTACCAAAGTGCTAGGATTACAAGCATAAGCCACCAAGCCCGGCCATACACTGTTATAATTTCAAAATGTCAGTTTTGATCTCCAGAGTACCCATAAAAAAAAAAAAAGAACAAAACTATAAAATACTCAGAAAATAAAAGAAGGGAATCAAAGTAGTACACTACAAAAAACCAACTAAATACAAAAAGGCAGTGATGGAAGAACTAAAGATAAAAATCACGTAAAATATGAAACAAATAGCTAAATGGCAGAAGTAAATCTTTTATCAGCAATGGCATTAAATATAAGTAGATTGAACTATTTAAATTTAAATATTTAAACACTTAATCCTATTTTTAAAAAATACTGGCAGATTGGACATTTAAAAAAAGCAGGATCCATCTATATATTGTCTACAAGAGGCTCTCTTCAGATATAGGCACATGAAGAGGTTGAAAGCAAAAGGATGAAAAAATATTCCAGGCAAACAGTAACCAAAAGAAAACTGGGGTGGCTATATTTTTGTCAGACAAATTATACTTCACACCACCAAAAAAAGGTTATAAGCAATGACCAACAAATGGTTCGATACAGCAAGAAGATATAACAATATTAACATATATGCTCCTAACTGTAGGGACTCAAAATATACGAAGCAAAAATTGACAGGACTGAAGGGAGAAATAGACAGTGTTACAATAACAGTTGGAGACTTCAATACCTCACTTGCAATAATGGACAGAACAACTAGACAGAAGATCAATAAGGAACAGCACTATAAACCAGTTAGACCTAACAGACATATACATAACACTTCACTCAACAGCATAATATACATTATTCTCAAGCACACATGAAACATTTTCTGGGATAGACCATATGTTAGGCTACAAAACAAGTTTCAATGAATTTTAAAAGACTGAAATCACACAAAGTATCTTTTCTGATCACAATGAAATGAAACTAGAACTCAGTAACAAAAGGAAAACTGAAAAATTCACAAATATGTGGAAATGAAAGAAAACACTTTTTAAACAACAGGTCAAAGAAGAAATCACAAGAGAAATTAGAAAATACCTTGAGACAAATAAAAACAAAAACAACATACCAAAACTTAAGAGATGCAACCAAATCAGTGCTAAGAGGGAAATTTAGAGCTGTAAACACATACACCAAAAACAAGGTAAGACCTCAAATCAATAACCTAACTCTGTATCTTAAGGAACTAGGGAAAAAAGAGCAAACTACCCAAAGCTAGCAGAAGGAAGAAAATATTAATAATAAAGGTCAGAGAAGAGATTTTAAAAATAAAAAATAAAGTTGGTTAACAGGTACAAAAATAGAGGGAATAAGTTCTAGTATTCAATAGGACAGTAGGAAAATTATAGTTAACAATAATTTATTGTACATTTCAAAATAACTAGAAAGGAAGAATTGTAATGTTCCCAACACAAAAAATAAATGCTTGAGTTGATGGATATCCCAAATACCCTGACTTAATCATTACACATTGTTGTATTTTGATACACTATATTAAAATATCACATGTACCCCCCAAATATGTAAAATTATGATATATCAACAAAAAATATTGAAAATCTAAATAGACTCAAACTAGTAAAGAGATATATCAAAAACCTCCCAATAAAGAAAATCCCAGGATTAAGATGGTTTAACTGGTGAATTCTACCAAACATTGAAAGAAGAATAAATACCAATTCTTTTTAAACTCTTCCAAAACAAGTGAAGAGAATGGAACACTAGAGCTAACCTATTCTATGAGGTCAGCATTACCCTAATACCAAAGCCAGATTAAGACACCATAAGGGCCAGGCGTGGTGGCTCACACCTGTAATCCTAGCACTCTGGTAGGCTGAGGCAGGAGGATTGCTTGAGCTCAGGAGTTTGAGACCAGCACGAGCAAGAGCGAGACCACGTCTCTACTAAAAATAGAAAAATTAGCTGGGCGTCATGGTGTGCACCTGTAGTCCCAGCTACTCGGGAGGCCGAGACAAGAGGATCGCTTGAGCCCAGGAGTTTGGGGTTGCAGTGAGCTACAAAGATGCCATTGCACTCTACCCAGGGTGACAGGCCTGTAATCTCAGCACTTTGGGAGGCTAAGGTATACCATGATCAAGTGAGATTTATCCCAGGAATGCAAAGACAGTTCAACACATAAAAATCATTAAATGTCATACACATTAGAATAAACAGAACTACATTCTAATAGAAATATTATGGAAGAAAAAAGAAAAAAAAGAACTACATGATCATTTCAATTGATACAGAAAAAGCATTTGACAAAATTGAACACCCTTCATAATAAAAGTAAACTAGGAATAGAAGGGAAATTCCTCAACCTGATAAAGGGCAAATTATGGAAATACTAACAGCTACATAGTACTCAATAGCTAAAGGCTAAAAGCTTTCCCTCTAAGATCAGGAAGAAGACAATTATGTCCACTTTCACTGCTTCTATTCAATATAGTACTGGACGTTTGAGACAGAACAATTATGCAAGAAAAAGAAAATAAAGGGCATCTATATTGGAAAGGACAAAGTAAAATTATCTCTGTTCACAGATGACCTGATCTTACATGTAGAAAACCCTAAAAAAACTGTTAGAGTTCATAAATACATTTAGCAATGTTGCAGGATATAAAATCAACACACAAAAATTAGTTTTGTTTCTATACACTTGGAATGAACAAGCTGAAAAGGAAATTTAAAAAACAATTCCATTTTCAATAGCATCAAAAAGAATAAAATACTTAAGACTAAATTTAACCAAAGAGGTAAAAGACTTGCACACTGAAAATTATGAAACACTGCTTAGAGAAATTTTAAAAAACATGAACAAATGGAAAGACATCCTGTGTTCATGGATTGGAAAACTTAATATTGTGAAGGTAACAGTACTACTCAAAGTGATGTACAGATTCAATGCAATCCCTATCAAAATCCCAACAGTTTTTCTTTTCTTTTTTTAATAGAAATAAGAAAACTCATACTAAAATTCATACAGAATCTCAAGGGACGCTAAATAACCAAAATTATCTTTAAAAAAGATCAAAGGACTCACACTTCCTGATTTCAAAACTAAATACAAAGTTACAGTATTCAAAACAGTGAGGTACGGGCATAAGGTAAATATATAGACCAATGCAGCATTATTCATAATAGCCAAAAACTGGAAACTCCCCCCATTAACAGATGAATGGATAAAACAAAATTTGTACATTACTCAGCCATAAAAAGGAATGAAATTCTGATACATGCTACACAACATGGTAAACCCTGAAAACATTACACTAAGTGAAATAAGTCAGATACAAAAGGACAAATATTGTATAGTTTTACTTACATGTGGTATCTAAAATAGGCAAATTCAGAGACAGAAAGTAGAAAAGAACCTCTTTTCCTCCCCCAGTAGCTGGGGAGAAGGGTAATGAGGAGTTATTGCTTAATGAGTACAGAGCTGCTGTCTGGGATGATGAAAAAGTTCTAGAAAGTGGTGACGGTTACATAACATTGTGAATATACTTAATGACAATCATATACTTAAAAATGGGTTAAAGTAGGCCTCCTAGTGCTTACCACAGGCTGTGTTCTTACACTGACTATATAGAAAGAGGAAGCATATACACCATATACACCCCAGCTCAGGCCCTGTGCCCAGTCTATAACGTGAACGGGGGGACACAGAGTGGAGAAAAAAGGAAAAAAAAGAAGGCTAAAGTGGTGAATTTCATGTTATACATATATTTTGCCACAAATTTTTTAAAAAATCAATTGTATTTCTACATACTAGCACCAAACATAAGAAATTAAAACTTTTTAAATGCCACTATGGACCACTGCAGTGGCTCAAGCCTGTAATCCTAGCACTTTGGGAGGCCGAAGCAGGAGGATAGCTTGAGCCCAGGAGTTTGTGACCACCCTGAGCAACATAGTGAGACCCCATCTCTACAAAAAATTTAAAAAATAGCTGGGTGTTGCGGTGCACGGCTATAGTCCCAGCTACTGCCTAGCTGAGGCGGGAGGATCGCTTAAGCCTAGGAGTTTGAGGCTGCAGTGAGCTATGATTGTGCCACTGCACTCCAGCCTGGGTGATAGATCAAGAATCCGTCTCTAATAAAAAAACAAAACTAAACTAAATTAAACTTCTAATTTTTCTTTAAAAAATTCTAAAAATATATAATGATGATAAAATAAAATAATTATAATCATTTTAAAAGCTATTTTTAAAAATAATAAATTTTGGTTACATAATAATGTAATGAAAATAATACTAAGGATGGAAAAGAACTTGGCCTTAAATCAACCAAAATGATATCAGTGCTTGTGATAAGACTGATTGAAATATAAGTTTATTAAATAATTTTAATTTCCCAAATTTTCTATAATTTTATTATGATATTTTATAAGTAAACAAAAATAAAAACATAGTCTTTCATTTTAAAATAATTATAAAATAATGCCAGAAATTCACAAACTCAAATTAATAAGGGTTTCTTACCTAAATTAGCACTTTTGAGCATGCTGACCAATGCTGGCATAAGCTGAAACTCAAATGTCCTTTGGCCTCCACAATGGCTGCAGGCTGGGAGCTCAGTGACTTCTGATGTAGGACAGGTCAGAAAGAGTGGTTCTCCACTCCAGGAATACCTAGGACAAAGAACGCTGAATCAGAGCCACACACAAGTCACATTCCAACATCTAAGGCCACACTTTGCAACCCTTTTTCCTGTCTTGCGGAGCACCAGGAGCAAAACAAGAAAGCAAAGAAATCCCTCAGAGGCCCAAAAAACTAGCAGCCTGGCTATAAAACACAGAAAGATATCTGAAAGTCTTGTCAATGCTTGATTCAAAGTCTTGAATGCACTAAATAAAGCCAACGTTGAAGTGAATCTATCTAAAGCTGCAAAAAAGTCCAGACCCAGCTCAAATGCAAATTAAATGGACTCAGACCTCCACACTACTGTCCTTAACAGAGAAAGGGGCATGCCCTTATAACGAGTAAATATTTACTTCGGTATCTACTATTCTTCAACATACACTCTCTGGTAAATAATTTAAAATACTGGATATTCAAAGAAGCAGGAAAATTTAACCCATAAAGAAAGTCAATGCAAGGAGATCAATGGACAAGATGATAAATTTATCAGACAAAAACTTTAAAATACCAATAATAAATATGTAAAAAAAAAAAAAAGTCCAGTGGAAAAGGTGAACAAGCCTTAACAGATGAGAAATTTATCACAGAAATGGAAACTAAAAAAGACTGAAACAAATGCTAGAAATTTTAAAAAGTGCTATGTCAGAAATACAGAACTTCAAAAGTTAACTGTGGACTGAACATAACAATTTTTAAAAATCTGTGAATTTGAGGGAAAGTAAATAGAAATTTATCCTCCTTCACCCTAGTCGTGTGCGGTGGGGGAAAAAAAATAGAAATTATCCAAAATGAAACAAAAAGTGAAAACAACAAAGAGCATTTAAGAACTATGGTACAATTTCAAATAGTATAACACACAAATAACTGGAGTCCTAGAAGAAGCAAATGAGAATAGAAGAAATATTTCAAGAGATAATGGCCAAAATTTTTCTAAAATTAATGAAAAGACAAATCCAAAAAGCTCAGAAAAATCTCAAGCAGGACAAATTAAAACACACACACACCTCCCGCCAATACCTAACAAACTGTTGAACCAAGAAGGAAAAAAGACATGTTACAAACAAAAGAACAATGAGAACAGTTAATTTCTAACAGAAACTATAAAGGCAAGACAACAATAGAATTAAATCTTTTCAGTGCTGAAAGGAAAAAAAGTAAAAATAAATTTTATATCCAATGAAAAGGTCCATTTAAAAGAAATATTAAATACATTTTCAGACAGACAAAATCTGAGAAACTCTCTCCAATAAACCTGCATTACAAAAAGTATTAAAAGAAGTTCTTTAGGCCGGGCGGGCACAGTGGCTCACACCTGTAATCCTAGCACTCCAGGAGGCCGAGGCAGGAGGACTGCTTAAGCTCAGGAGTTGAGACCAGTCTGAGCAAGAGTGAGACCCATGTCTACAAAAGATAGAAAAACTAGTCAGGCGTGGTGGCGGGAGCCTGTAGTCCCAGCTACTTGGGAGGCTGAGGCAGGAGGATCGCATGAGCCCAGGAGTTTGGGGTTGCTGTGAGCCAGGCTGACGCCATGGCATCCTAGCCCAGGCAACAGAGCGAGACTCTGTCTCAAAAAAACAAACAAACAAACAAAAAAAAAATTAAAGAAATTTAAAATAAAAAAGTAAAGAAAATATATAAAAAGGAAAAAAAAAAGTTCTTTAGACTGAAGGGAAATACCAGATAGAAACATGTGCATGAAGAAATGTGAAACACCAAAAGGGTAAATAGGTGAATAAACATAAAAGAACTTCTGATAATTATTTCACTTTATTTGTATTTCTTTTCCTTAAAAACTATTGACTATTTCAAGCAAAAATAACAATGTATGATGGGATTTACAGCATATACGGAAGTGAAATACATAAAAATAAGATCACAAAGGGTAGGGGGAGAATAAATGGGAACCTGTGGTATAGTTCTTAGTATATAAGGTAGTAAAATATTATGTGAAGGTAAACCAGTAAGTCAATGATGCACATTATAATCACTAAAGCAAACATTAAAAAAGCAACACAGTTATAAGTGAAAGTCTAGAAAAGAGAGAAAATGGTAAACTAGAGGTACTCAATTTACTGAAAATTAGGTTAAACAAAAAGGAATAGAGGGACCAAAAGCAAAAAAAAAGGAAACAAATGGAAAGCCAGGCATGGTGGCACACACCTGTAATTCCAGCTACTCGGGAGGCTGAGGCAGAAAGATTGCGTGCGCACAGGAGTTCAAGACCAGCCTGGGCAACATAGCGTGACCCCAACTCTTTAAAAAAAACAAAAACAACCCCTCCCCCCAAATAAACCAACTGGAGGAAAAAAGCAATAGTTGAATGATAACATTAAGCCAACAATACCAATAATTATGTTAAATGGACTAGATACTCAATATAAAAGGAAAATGTCAGCCTGGATTTAAAAAAAAGGCAAGACCTGAACATACAAGCTGTTTAAGAAACACGCTTTATATTTAAAGTGGGAAATTGATTGATTGAAAGTAAAAGGTGGATAATGATCAATCACACAAAGACTAAAAAGAAATCTAATGTGGCTATTATTAATATGAGGCAAAATATACTCCAAAGGAATATCATCAGAAATAAACAAGAACATGTCATAATTATAATAGGATCAACTCATCAGATAAATAAAACAACCTTAAATATGCATATAATCTTAAAACAGCATCAAAAGGCAAGAGGCAAAAATTGACTTAATTGTAAGTAGAAAAAGATATATTCACGATTACAGTTGGCCAGGCGTGGTGGCTCACGCCTGTAGTCCCAGCATTTTGGGAGGCTGAGGCAGGAGGGCCACTTGAGCCCAGGACTTTGAAGTTGCAGTGAGCTATGATGATGCCACTGTACTCTAACCTGGGCAACAGAGTGAGACCCTGTCTGTCTGTCTGTCTGTCTCTCTCTCTCACACACACACACACACACAAAGATCACAGATCTAAACGTAAGCGCTAAAACGAAAAACTTTCACAAGAAAACACAAGAAAAATTCTGCAACTTTGGGTTAAACAGAAATTTCTTAGGAAGTAAAGCACATGAACCATCAAAAAAAACCCCAAAATTGTTAAGTTGGACTCAATCAAATTTTAAAACTTATTTTCAAAAGACACTGTTAGCAAGACAAAAAGGCAAGCTACAGACAGGGAGAAAATATTTGAAGTGTATACATCTGAAACAGGACTTGTACCATATGAAGAATTCCTACAACTGAATAACAAAAAGATAAACCACCCAATAAAAATATGACAAAAGATTCGAACTGACACTTTACCCAAGATGATATATAGAGACGGAAAACAAGGACTTGATGTTCAACATCATTTGCCACTGGGGAAATGCAAAATAAAGCCACAATGCACAATGAAATACCACTACACACCTAGAATGGCTAAAATTAAAAACTGAACATACCAAGGATGTTTTCTTTCTTTGCTTTTTTTTTAAGAGACAGGGTCTTGCTCTGTTGCCCAGGCTCAGCCTCCCAAGTAGCTGGGATAGAGGCATGTGCCATCACATCCAGCTAATTTCTAAATTTCTTATAGAGACCGGGGTCTCACTGTGTTGCCCAGGCTGGTCTCAAACTCCTGGGCTCAAGTGATCCTCACACCTCAGCCTCGCAAAGTGCTAGGATTACAGGCGTGAGCCACCACGCCCGGCCAGTTTGGCTATTTCTTAAAAGGTTAAACAAACACATACCGTATGATACAACCATTCTAATCCTAAGTATTTACCCAAGAGAAATAAAAACATATGTCCACACAAAGACAAGTACACAAATGTTCACAGCAGCTTTAACAGCCAAACATGGAAATAACCCAAATACCCATCAACCAATAAATGTATAAATAGTGGTATACTCATACAACGGAATTTACAGCAGTAAAAGGAATGAACTACTGATACATACAAGAAGAATGAATCTTAAAATAATTATGCTGAGTGAATAAAACAGACCAAAAAAAGTATATTCTATATGACTTCATTTATGTAAATTTATAGAAAATATACTAAAATATAATGACCGAAAGATGATCAGCAGTTACCTGAGGATGGGGAGAATGGCATGGGACAAGGCAGGAGAGACCTTACAAAGGAGTATGAGGAAACTTCTAGGGGTGATGAATATGTTTATTACTTTGATTGTCATGATGATTTCATGGGTGTACACATGTCAAAAGTTATTAAAGTGTATACTGCTAATATGTGCAGTCTGTTTTATGTCAACTGTATCTCAAAAAAGCTGTTTAAAAATACACGTAAATACACACTTGAGTACAGAAGATATACAGATGCCAAATAAGCACACGAAAAGATGCTCAACATCCTTAGTTATTAGGAAAATGTAAACTAAAACCACGATGAAATTACCACCACCATCTACTAGAATGGCTAAAACTTAAAAGACACTATGTTTAAGACCACCGCCAGGCAAGGTTTCTGTCAATCATTCTTGTACTCAATGTACTTTCATATTTGCAGATTCAGTTCTTATTATGGAGAAATTTCGTATTTGATCTTTGAATATTATTTTTGATCCATTTGTTGGGCTCTCTATTTTGGACACCAATTATCCTCATAGTAAAGTATGCTCATCTTCTCTCTCAATGCTTTGTTTTTTTCTTCTGCATTCGCTGGATTAGCTCATCTTTCCTCTACGTCAATACTTTGATCTTTAGCCAAGTCTATTATGTTCCTTATATTCTAAATTGATTAGATGGAACATCGTGTGGCTCGGTTTCCTTAGCAATTTAATTTCCCTTTCATCTGATAGTTACTTTATTTTCTCACCTTTGAAATCTTGTTTTACTGAATTCATTTTCTTACCAAGTTCTTCTGTACCATGAAGCATCTGCTTGGAATTATGTGTTCGTAGGATGTTTTTTTCCAGACTTGGTTCTCTAGCTCATTTTGGTATGTGATATTCATCTCTTTAATTTGACCTACCACAATATAATTACATGGGTGGTATGCTACTTTTCATCTACCTCATGCCTGAAGGGAACAACTCTGTTTAGATTTGCTCTGAAATGGTGTACAGAGTTTCTCAATGATTTTCTGTCCATCTCATATCTGAGCTGTTTTATCCCCCTCCCCAAGAGTATTTTCAATTTCCCCTACTTTTCTGTAGGTAGTAAAACAGGGAATTGGGGTGGGGAGATAGTTCTGCTGAGACTGGATACAACCTTTATTAGAGTATCTGGGCTTTGCTTTTTCTTCTGAGATAGTGTAAAACGCTGTATGTGGGGAGAGATCCCACACTAACGGAGGAGAAATTGCCTTTGACTTCTTGATCATTAACTCATCATGGAATGTAGCAATTTTACTTCTAAGAGGCAATCTCTGAGTCCTACACCACCACCCTACCACACCCAGTTTTTTGGCCAACAGCTGGTTCCACCATTCCTCACATCAGAAGATGCAGATTCTCCTCCTGTTTGCTTCTTTCCAGATACAAGATTATTAACCAAAAATTCTCAGGATTTTGTGGACTGATCAAGGTATTTTGGGGAGGTGAGAGAAGAGGGCTGAAGGATTAGAACTTCCATGTAACCATACCAGAAACTTCTATACCATTCTCTGTGAAGACTAAATTAATTACATAATAAATACATGTGAGGTACTCAGAATTATATTAGACATTTACTGATATATCCTGGGCTGTCACTTTGAGTTTTATGGTATTAGTCCCTTTCCTTGTTTCAATGATGACGGAAGGGATTTTCTTTTTAATATATATATTTTTTTACTTTATTTTAGGCTGATTTTTACCTTTTAGATTCATTGTTCTGGGTATTAGGGAAGGAAGACCATTTGATTTCACTCTGCCCACTTTGTCTGGACCCGTTATTACTTAGTGACTATTTTTATATATTATACCTGCTGAGTATATCATTTCCTCTGAGGTCTCCCTGACATTCTACCTAAAATAGCTCTATTTTATTTTCCTCACTTATCATTTCTGGAAATCATACAACATGCTGATTTATTTTTACTCTCCCCCACTAGAATATAAAGTGTACGAGAACATGGACTTTGTGTCATTTCCTGCTGTATCTACAGCACCTATAATAGCATGCAGAATAGACTCAGTAAGTATTTGTTGGATGAATGAGCATGCTTTACCTCACTGAATCCTCCCACCAAACATCCTGTGAAGTATGTATTAGGCCCATTTTATAGAAGACAAAATGAAGGTAAAGTCATCTGCCCAAAGCCAAATCTTCTAATCTCAAAACCAAGGCTCTTTTCCATCCTTCTCTTGTTTGAAAGGGTGTTTCCTCCACTAAACAAAGGCTTAGCAAAGTACATACCTATATGGGGTACTGTGCATTTTACAAGAGTTATATACTGTCCTCACTGCCAAAGAATTTACAGATATCAGTTAATTCAGTAGATCCTTGTCCTGAGACTGTGAGAATTCATAAATATGCAAATACCACTAAGAGATCCTACAGATCCATTTCCTCAAAACACAGCACAGTGGACTTCAAACAACAGCCAGTATTTACATGTGTTTTACAGAGTATTTTCACTCATCACCTCATCTAATTCTCATAGGAATCCTATGAAGTAAGTAGTTGTATCATCATCATCATTTTAGAGATGAGACACTGATGATAAGAAAGGTTAAGTGACTTGCTCAAGGATCCATAACTAGGAATCAAAGACCTAGGCCTTGCACCTCAAGGCCTCAGATTCAATATGAATCGGTGAACACTTATTACTTACTATAAAAGTAGTATGTCTTCAATGTACAAAACTTGCAGAGTGCACAGGTGAAATAAAATCAAAACTATTATCTTAGAAATAACAAAGATTTAATTTAAAGACATAAATCAAATTGATAAGGACATACTCTGTAGTCCAGGAAAAAAAAAAAAATCAAGACCCCTGCCCCCCAGATAACAGCCTCTTAAACTCCCATGTCTAGAACAGCACCAATACTCACCTAACTTTACAAGTCAAAACCTCAAAACCACCTTTGTTACCTTTTATTCTCACATCCAACGGTCACCAAGACCTGCCATTATACAAATATCTCCCTAATTAATCCCCTCCTTTCCATATCCTCTGCAGTGGTCCAAACCCTTTTACCATCTCTCACCTGGATTCCTTTTCTCTAATCTCAGAGGGACCATATCACTCCCCTGTAAAATCCTTGCATTCACTAGCCACAGAACAAAGAACAAATTCTATTAGTAAGAAATGGAATGCAAGCATATTGAGTACCCAATCCATGCCAACCACAGTGCTAGGTACCAAGTATGAGGCGCACCCAGTCTGGCAAGGAAGAAAGACAACACAGGTGTGTGTCCTAAAAGAGGTCAGGGTGTGGGGCTGTGGGAACAAAGGAGAATGGACAGAGTCTTTTAATCAAGCTGCCCTTCATACATCATGACATCCAGCTCACTGAACTCTCTTCCCTCAATCCTGTGCCACACTTTACCCTCAGTCGGTGATCCTTCTGTGACTCAGAACACCCTTGCCCTTTAGTCCCGTCTCTCTCCTACATGATACATTCCCTGATACATCAAGGCACAGGCCTCAATCCCTCCTCTGTGCTTCCTGCATTCTTGTTCATAGCTGTGCTGGGCACTTGTCACAGGATATAGTTTTATCTGCCTCCTGGACCAAACTGGGCACTTTGTGGCCAACACCAAGGGCAGTGGTTACTGTTCCTCCTCCTACCCCAGTATATGGTAATTCAGCCCTTTATTTATTTTTTTGAGACACTCTATCACCCAGGCTGAAGTATACTGGCCCCATCGTAGCTCACAGTAACCTCAAATTCCTGGGCTCAAGCTATCCTCCTGCCTCAGCCTCCCAAGTAGCTGGGACTACAGGTGTGTGCCACTATATCTGGCTTTAAAAAATTTTTTTTGTAGAAACAGGGTCTTGCTATGTAGTCCAGGCTGGTTTCAAACTCCTGGCCTCAAGTCATAGTCCCACTTTGACCTCCCAAAGTGCTGGGATTACAGATTTGAGCCACCTTACGTGGCCCCACTAAGCCCTTTAATAGCAGTGGCTCACTGTGGGAAGTTAAGTCTCACAGGTGAAAAGGTCCCTCCCAGGTGGTGGTCTCCAGCTGAGAATCACTGCCTTTAAGGTGTCACGCTTAATAAATGTTTGTTCGATCTGAAAATTCTATAGAAAGTATCATAATTTGGGCATGTTTTCATGAGGGCAAGTGTGTTAGGGGATCTCTAGTTTCCATACCTAATTAAAACAAGGAGAAACAAAATAAATCAAATTATCACCAATAAAATTAGGATACAGGAATCACGTGTAATATTTGGCTTTGTACTAAGCAGTAAAAACTATAAATAATATATATCAAAAAACCTTTAAACTTCAGACCTTTGATATAGAATTTTACTTCTAGAACTAGATCATGGGAAAATCAGAAGAAATTCTAAGATTTATGAACGGGAATGCATAATACAGCACTAAAACTGTGCAAAACTGAAACAAACTATATGGGAGCAATTAAATACACAATGATATACTCATAAACAAAGTCAAAAAATAAATCAAGAAAATTAATCACAATAAAGGGCTAATCTCCCTAATAAATAAAGAGTTCCTAAAAATCTAAAAGAAAAGGACAAAGAACATAAGTAAAAATGGGTAAAGGATATGAATAGATAGACATGATTCACACACATAGAGACAGATGCTTATAAGAAAAAAGCAGGCCAGGCACAGTGGCTCACACCTATAATCCCAGCACTTTGGGAGGCCAAGGCCAGAGGATCACCTGAGACCAGAACTTTGAGACAAGCTTGGGCAACACAGCAAGACCTCGTCTCTACAAAAAATTTTTAAAAATTAGCCTGGTGTGGTGGCACACGCCTGTAGTCCGAGCTACTGGGGAGGATGAGGGAGGAGGATCACTTGAGCCCAGAAGTTTGAGGACGCAATGAGCTATGATTGTACCACTGCACTCCAGTCTCAGCAACAGAGTGAGACTCTGTCTCAAAAAAAAAAAAAAAAAGTAAAATCATATTAAGATATGGTTTTTCACATTAGATTGGCAGAAATGCAAAAGTATGGAGCCCATATTACTGGTAAGGCTATGGGAAAACAGGCACTTATGTATCACCAGTCATAATTAAAGCATATAAGCCCCATGGGAGTCAATCTGGTGCTATCAATCAAAATTACAATTGCATATACTTGCACACATGCAAAATGACATAGGTGCAAGACTGTTCATTAGCATTATTTACAATAGCAGAAGTTTGGAAATAACATCAAATGTCCATTGGCAGAGAAAACATACAAGGGACTACAGTACTATAAAGCTTTTTTTTTTTTTTAACAAATCTCTCAAAGTACTGAAAAGATACAGTACTCCCAGATATAATGTGGAGTTTAAAAAAGCAGGACACATAGACAATGCATCTAGAATACTTCCTTCTGTGTTAAAAAAAAAAAATAAAAATAAAAATAAAAAAAGGAGGGGAGGGGAGAAGCCAGCCACGATGGCATGTGCTGCAGTCCCAGCTATTCAGGAGGCTGAGGCCAGAGGATCGCTTGAGGCTAAGAGTTCGAGGCCACAGTGTGCTATGATCATGTCTATAAATAGCCACTGCATTCCAGCCTGGGCAACATAGCCAGATGTCTCAAAATAAAAAGGCGGGGTGGGCAGTAGGTAATAACATACAAGTTGTCATATTTGCTTGCATATGCATAAAGAAACTCTGGAAGTACACATAGGTAACTAACAACAGTCATTACCTGAGTAGACTGGGGATGGTTGGAAAGGAATAATTTCATTGTATTTACACATATACACATATGCATATATTTTTATACTTTTGAGCCTTATGAATGTATTACCTTTTGAAAATTTAAACTTAAAAAAAGAACAAAGAAATATTTTGAAGAATTTTTAACAATATAGGACAACCCTCAAAATCAATAAATGTTTATTGAAAATGAGAAAAGTTATAAATACTTCATGATCCCAATTATTTTTTTAAAAAAACACAATACCTTCTGATTCAAGCACCAGAGGCAAAAACTTTTTAAAAATACACAGTACCTACATACATACATGCATCCAAATGCACAAAAAATAAGTGAAGGTAATATACTAAAATCTTAGCAGTGGTTCTCTCTTAGTTTTGGGAATATTGTGTATTTGGGTTTATCTCATTATACCTTCCTGTGTTTTCCAAACTTATATGTATTACTTTTATAAACAAGAAAAACAAGAAAAGAAAATGTGCCTCATTTACCTCAAAATCTGCTCCTGACAAGCAGCAATTCTCTTCATGAATTTGTAAAACATCTGATCTCCACTTTTAATTACGGTCTTCTCATATTTTTCATCACCGTCACTAGAAAGACTAAAAAGAGAAGCAGAAAACACTTTTGAGCATCTATATCCAGAAAATTATGATATTCAGGAGAGGAAACAAGATAATTCTTTTTAAAAAAATTATCAAAGAAATACATGTACACAATTTAAATTCAAAAATATTTAATAACTTATTACGTATTTCTCTAGTCCCCTGCCCCACCCTTTTCCCAAGCCATTTTCAACTCTGGAGTAATTGTAATTTAAAATGTCATTATGTCCACTGACTCCCTTTATTATAGATTATTTTCAAACACCAACATGTTTGTGTTTAACATTATTGTCTTTAACATTATTCTGAAAAAGCTTACAAGTGAAGCAGCTCTGGTAAGGAAACACATCTATCCAAACACTTTGTTGTAATTCTATTAATAGCAGAAATGATCATTCTTACTTCTTTTGGTTTGTTTATAAAGCCTTTCAAGATCTATTCTCTCACTTGACTCCCAAAATCATCTGATGAAAGAGACAAGAGAGATATCACAATCACTCCTGTTTTACAGGTGAGAACTGAGGATCTGGAAGGGTCTCCAAGGTCCTGGGCCAGTTCAGGAGCCACAGACAAGACTCAATAAACAAATGGCATTTTTCTAACTCACCTGTCTCAGTTATAAAGATTTAAAAATATAAAAGAAAGTTAAGGAGACAGTGAACACATCTTCTGTAAATGCTTGGCATCTCTAACTTCTGTCTCTTCATCCATGTTCATTTTCTCAATGGCACTTATAAACAGAGCAGCATTTTCAAGTAAACTCAAGGTTGGCTGATCAGGAGATCCCCTTGTCTCTATCTCCTTTTCCCACCTAAGAAGAGTGAAGCAGAAAGGTCCTACACATACAAGTTCTGACTGAAAAAGTTTCCCTAGGTCCTGGGGCAAAACTGAAGGGTACCTACCATGGCTGCTTCCTGACCAAGTCACTGCTCAAGCTCAGCAGCACACGTCCTCACCTTTGGGAAAGCAACTGTTCCACAGCAATT
This sequence comes from Daubentonia madagascariensis, assembly GCA_023783475.1. Lineage (NCBI taxonomy): Eukaryota > Metazoa > Chordata > Mammalia > Primates > Daubentoniidae > Daubentonia > Daubentonia madagascariensis. The sequence continues at coordinate 2,163,946 of JAKFHU010001831.1, forward strand.
CCTTCTCTCTGCTGATAGTCCCTCAGTAGGCTGTGGGCATGATCTAGACTGACAAAGTCCCTGTAATCATCCTCATCTGCAACACAGATGTAGTAGGGCAGGAACTGCGGCACCACAGTAGACAAGGCCATCTGTTCCCCAGGAGGCGCAAGATGAGCAGCATCCTGGACAGCATCCTGCAGGTGGAGGTCTTGCAGCTGGGCAGTCCAGTCTACATCTTTGGCACTGTTAGAATCATTTCCAAAATCCAAGGTAAGCTGTGGTGAAGGCACCTCCTCGATGTCACTTCCCCAGTCATCCGCACCTTCACACCAGTCCTCAGCTGCAAAGCCACTTTCCTGTTTCTGGAAGAATATCCAGTGAATGATGTTCAAGCACACTTGGGTGATTTCTCCTATTCCTTTGGCTTCAGCCACCCATCCATTCACCCTCCTGAGGGAACCTTCACACCAGCCCCTTCCCCTCTGGCACACTCCAATTCAAATTTCTGGACCCCATCTACTCAAAAGCACGTCAGAGGTAACTTAAATACTTCCTTCCTTTTCAGGAAAGTGTGACAGATGTAGTATGTGGTTTCTTCAATCATCTTTTCCAAATTCTTTCTGTTGTACTTCACGCATTGCAGATGCTTAGCAGCTAGGGTTTCAGATATGATCAGAGGTCTGCTAATTAGGTCCACTAGAGAGAGACACAAACTTGAGACAGAGTGAAGTGGAAAGAAAAGCCATGAAGCAAAAGGCAGCCACTCTGTAGATACAGCAAGGCTCTGGAGCCAACAGTTCTGTGACAAGGATGGCTTCTAGTTCACCTGACCACACCCAAGCTCCCAGACTGCAGAATAGGTAGCACAATAGCTCCTTGACTGCCAGTTCTGAGGTACAATTCCAGAGGTCATTCCTGGAGCTGCCTCCTCCAACCTATCCAATTAGTTAGTAAAAAACTAGTTCCTTGTGTTAAGTCTGTCTTAGCTTAAAAGAGTCAAAGTATAATACTTTTCTATTATCTGCAATTGAACCCTGCCAAGCATAGGCAACCATATCACTATCTTCATCTTTTTATTCCCAGTATTACTAGTACTATGCCTGGCACACGTCAAGAACTCAGTGTATACATAAAGACACATTTACAGGCAAAAGGAGGCTGAATTTTGTTCTGCAGCTGCCAACTTGCCTGACTTTTCAGTTCAATAAATTCAGATTTCATCATATTAAATGTTTGTTATATACATATATACATATCACAGTAAGTATATTTACTATAAACACATATACCACAACCAAACACAAACACACAACGTCTATGTACACACCTGTATATTTTCCCAAACAGAAAAATCACTAAACTATGTGTCTAAAGACCTTCATTGTAAATTAAAAAAAAAAAAACTATACACAGAATGAAATACTCTTCGGCCTTAAAAAAGAAGGAAATTCTGTCATTTGCAACATCATGCATGGAAATAGAGAACACTATGCTAAGTGAAATAAGCGAGGCACAGAAAGACAAACACAGTACCGTGAGACAAAGCAGCAAACATAAGAGGCCATATTTGCTCTTTTCTGCTTAGCAGTGTAATTTCACAAAGCCCCTGACTCTGTGACGAGGTGCAGCTCTCTAGAAAGCTGCAAGATACGGCTCTCAAGATACAGCACATGGACCCCCACGACTCTTGTTTGGGTCACTATATTCCTTAAAAGATAAATGAGTCCTTGCCTTTTCTTGCACATAACATCTGATGGGGTCAGTAATTATGCTTCGGTACTCTATAACCAGATGTACTCTTACACCCAAACCTCAATGTGATTCTGCTTTAATGTAACTTCTGAGCAAATTTGATGTGATTTTGCATGTACTGAACCCCCACCACCTGTATATAACCAGTGGCCTGAAACACTGCTTTGGAGCAGTCTGACAGAACTTCTCCTGCCTGGGCTAAAGGCCTCAGTCTACAGTCCTCAGTAAGACTTCTGAATAAAACTAATTCTTTACAAGCTTGATTTTTTTTCTTTAGTCAACAGCATGTACTCACTTATATGTGGAATCTAAAACAATCTATCTCATAAAAGCAGAGAGTAGAATGTGGTTACAGAGGCTAGGGGTAGGCGGAAGGGGGAGATGATGGTCAAAGGGTACAAAATCTGTTAGGAGGAATATGGTGGGTTTTTTTAGTTCTATTGTACAGCATGGTGAATATAGTTAACAATAGAGTACTGTACAATTCAAAATAGCTAAGAGAGTAAATTTCAAATGTTCTCACCACAAAAATAAGTATTTGAAGTGAATATGTTAACTAGCTTGATTTAATTATGCCACATTGTATTCATAAATCGTGACACCATTTTGTACCTCATACATTTTATACATTATAAGCTGTTAATTTACAGTAAAAAAAAAAAAAAAAGTTGAAGAAATCCAGGAGGAAGTCTCCATCTCCTTTTAACAAAGAAGTTAGAAACCATAAAAACAGACTAAAAGCAAAAAAAAAAAGAAAGAACTCACAAAACCTTAAGAAAATAGCATTTTATGGTTCTGGAAAAAAGCATAAACCATTCCAATGTACTACAAAGAACAGGGCGTAAAAGTCTGTCCTAAACGATATTCTGGAAAATATCGTGAAATTACAGCAAAACGTAACATGCCAAGCACAATCGCTTTACCTGAGCGTCCTGTGCCTCTTTCTCTCGCATCTGCAGGCACTGGGAGCGGAACACCTTCCAGCTAAAGGGTAAAGACAGATGGCCGTGAGGGCTCCACCCCTGATTTCCGCCCCCCCCCCCCCCAGAATAACATCCCGGAGTGGCTCCAGGAATTCCCTGCCTACCTGCGCGCCCCGCCCCCGCCGCAGGTGGGGCAGGCGCAGGTGAACACGTGCAGTAGCCGATGAAAAGGGGAAGCTTCCAGCGGGCAGTACACCTGTACGACCAGGGCGAGCGGCTGCCGGCAGCGTTCACACAGCGGCCTCGGCGCCGCTACGGCGGGCAGAGCATCCTGCGGGCAGGGGAGGCGCTCAGACCCCGACTCTGCCCCAGAACCTCGCCCACTCCCTCACACTCTGCACCCTTCGCCAGCACCCACCGACCCCAGCTCCGGCGCCCACTCTCACCGGAACGCCGCCCAGCTTGCTAGCAGTCCAGGCGTCCGGCCCCGTGGGGCTGCCGTGCACTGCCGCGTCTCGAAGCCCGAGCAGCACTGGCTTCCGCACCGCCGCCATGACCGCCGGGCGCACACATGAAAAGGCGAACTACGGCGGCCGAGCGGGCGTGCACCTCTGCGCATGCGCGACGCCTCTTATTAACATCCGTTCCGGGGATGCTGAAACTAAGTTTTAAGGTGCTTGGGTTCGGTTCTGAACCGCACAGGCGACTGCGGGCGTCATGAGTTCAAAATCCGGGAGCCCCAGGCATTATGTGCTTCCTAATGCGGTACAATAGGAAGTACACACCATTTACTATGAAGTAGTCTTGCCAGAAAGCTTTCCCTGAAAATAAAAATTTTAGGTGGGATAATGGTGTTATCTTTCGTTAGCAAGAAAAAGAGAAACAAGAAAGTTCTTAATTTTTAGAGATACACACAGAAATACTTATAAATGAAATGATATCTGGGATTTGCTACAACATTAAATTGGGGGAAAGGGTGTAGACGCAATAAGATTGGCCATGTGTTGGTAAGTGTTGAAATTTGGTGCCGGGTACATGAAGGTTTATTATACTATTAAACTTTTATATGTTTGAGATTTTCCATAATAAAGTTTTTTAATGCCTGCAGCACAATATGGGTGAAATTCAAAAGCATCGTGCTAAGAAGCCAGATGCAAAATGTTATATTCTGGTAAAGGCAAAACTTTAGGGAAAGAAATCAGATCAGTGGTTGCCGGGGTTGGGTTCAGGGGGTAGGGATAAACACAAAAGGGTGTCAAGAAGTTTTTAGGGTGAAGAAAATGCTGTGTATCTCAATTGTGGTGGTTACATGACTGTATACATTTGTCATCACTCAGGAATTGTATACTAAAGAAAGGTGAATTTTATCATTTGTAAATTATACCCCAGTAAACCTGACTTTTTAAAAATTCATGTTGCAGCTGGTCTGAAGGTAGTGAGTTATCTCAGCTGATTGTTCAGTCAGTTACAGATCGAACTCCTTGTTTTACTTTCACCTCTTCTCACTACTGCATTTGACTAGTGTAAAAAAAAAATCATGTTGCAAAAGCATTATTTCAGGATTCATACCCTGGGGTGCAAAGGAAATGTATCTTTTCAAGGACCTACATGTCAAAGGAGGAAGCACCAGCCTTGGAATGTTTGGCTCGAGTTCCAGGGAAGAACTAAGATGAAACCACTTTACTCCTGGCTTATCACTCTGCCAATCTGACAGCTTTGAAAGGCTCTGTGAAGTCTGACCTTGATGTACACCTGTGGTCTAGCAAAAGACATTGGATGACTTGACAGATACGTGTTATTTTAGCTAATGTTTTCCAAGATATTTTTAATTATTGCAAGAAATAGACTCCAAAATTCTTATTCTTGCTGACATAGCAAGACATCCCCCGACAGTTACTAGCCTCTCCTCTCCTCAACATCGGTCATCTGTTTACCTCACAGTACAAGGAGGCTTGTTGTTTAAGGCAAATCTTCAAAATGTTAATTGTTTCTACCAAAGGGGATAGTGTACAAACAATTCTGGAATTCCAGGGGCAATTTAACATCAAACTTGCCACTGATATTGTGGAGTCCTTGGAACAATGTAACCAAAGACTGATTACATGTGTGAAGTATCTAATTTAATTCATAATTGTGTAGGGTTTGGACCTCCTGACAAACTTGCACAAATCAGCAAGTTGTGATACAATTTGTATTTAAGTGCAGAACAAAGATGTTGAAAGCTGCTTTAGTCTCCCACTGAAGACCTATCTGTTCACAATTTATAACTGGCAGCTATGGGACAAGTGGAAATTCCAAGTGATGACAGTGGCAGTGATGAGGGGCAGAACAAGTCAGGACCAAGGGACATGTGGCAACTGACATATGCCAGTTCCTCCTGCATAATGAAAGACATGGAATTTGGCAGCTGGCCTACAAAAGCACATTGGTCTGACTCCCAAGAGATCCCTCACATGAAGCCAAGCTAGCCTGAGAGGGTCTCTGCCCTCCTCTTGTTATAGACTTTTTTTGTGCTGGCTCCTTTGTGACAGAGGAAGTCCCTGTGACAGGATAAGGCCTCCGCTTTTCCTCTGAAGACAGAGGCTTCAAGAAAGGGCGTGGGTCAACAGGGGCCTCAACAGAGCTTGCCAGCCAAAGAACATCTTCCCGTCGCCTCTACAAAAGTCAGGAAAGTAGGTATTCACTTTTGGAACCAAAAATAAAAAATAAACCAAAAAAGCTCCCCCCAAAAAACAAAAAAACCACATCACCGATAGAACAATGAAAAGTGCCAATAATTTCTTAGTATTATTTTTCATGGACATTTGCATCTGTGTGGTCACTTTCTATAATTAGGGTATTCCTCACTTTGAGTCTTGTAGGTGCAGTTGGCGTTCCTCATATAGGAGCAGAAAATACTAGTCCTGGCTGTCCCTGTCTCTCAGAAGGTATGTGACCAAGCCAGAGTGAAACTCAGAAGTGGGTGACCCCGGAGAGGACTGGGGGAAGGCAGCTCTGATGACAGGGTTGGGGGCAGCCATTTCTTAGCTCAGGTTGTTCTGTATCATGGTCTGGGGTGTAGGTGCTGGAAGCCCAGCTTCTTAGCCTGCCCATCAACTCTTCAAATAAAATTCATTTTCTGCTTAATTAGCCAAAAAATATTAATATCTTGAGTAGAAGATACAAGGCAATTTGTTCAAAAATCCTGTTTTCAATGTCCACCTTATAAAAGGCTGAGCATCTGGCTAGATGTTGGCCAGGAATTCACCCAAAACAGACATAATCTCAATGCACTCAACCACCCAGTGAACAGTAGCACAGGAATCGTCCAGTCGGAGGTGAGGAGTGGAAGGAGGTCTCGGGATTTGATTACATAGGTCAAGTTACCCCCCTGACTGAGTGGGCCCCACCCCACCTGCTCTCTTGTCAGGGGACCGTTCTCTACTCTAGACCTGCTCACCACTTATAGTCAAGTGTCAACCAAGGCACAGCATTCCTCCTACTGTGCACTCTGACTGCTACAGAAAGCACCATCTCAGGAAAAAATAAGAAGCTGAGCCTACAACCTCCTTTGTGGCATCTTTATTTTTCTACTACCTGGGATGTGAACAGTGTGAACACAGGTCAGAAAAATCAGCTGCACTGAAACACTTCAGCCAGTTGTAAACCAGTGGGAGAGCAGATGGACATGGAGGGGGCGAAGGTGACAATTCCAGACCAGCGTCCCCCAAAGGGCTTGTGGTCCAAGCCCGCAACCAGAGGGTGCTCTGGGCAGGGAGGGGCAGGACGATGCAGTGCAGGGTCTGGTGAGGAAGGACAGGAAGGAACAGTCACAACAGGGGCTGCAGCTGAGATGAGTTTATTAGATTCTGGCCTCGCGCTGCTGCTTGATGAAGCTGATCAGTCCATTGGTGGAAGGATCATGAGAGGTCACCGGAGCACTGCCGTCAAGCTCAGGCTCGATTTTCTTAGCCAGCTGCTTTCCCAGCTCCACTCTGCCATGAAGGTGAGGAAGAACGATATGAAGAAGGTTCCAACAGTGCTAGTGAAATCCTTGCGCCATCCCAAAGGCATTCCCCACCCTCTCCTGAGCCAGCAACTCACCCCCACTGGTCAAAGCTGTTGATGTCCCAGATGATGCCCTGAACAAAGATCTTGTGCTCATACATGGCTGCAGAGGGGGCAGATAGTGCACGTCAGGGCTCCCCCAGCCCAGTCCAACCTATACCAAGCCAGTATCTTGTACCTTCCCCTACTCACTCACCGATCAAGGCTCCAAGAATGAATGGTGTGAGCTTAGTGAACACAATAGAGTTGGTTGGGCGATTTCCTTCAAAGACCTTCAGAAAACACCAAGGAATGTGCCCCCAAGTTAGTCCTGATCCACAAACCCCTAGAAGAGAAGCACATCCTGCCCCAAAGGCTGAGATGTACAGATCTGTGAGGACAGACCCTCCCACTGTGCAGGACCAGCCAGGAACGCCACCATGCCCCTGCCCTGGTGCCACAACTTCACCCCTCTGCCAGCATCAAATCCAGCTTCAGGAGAAGCACTGACCTTGTGCGGCAACAACTTCTCCACATCCTCTGGACTCTTTCCTGCAGCCTGGAGCTCCTTCCGGGCCTCCTCCGTAGATTTCCCCTTCATCAGGGCTTCTGTCTGGGCCAAGAAGTTGGCCAGGAGGATCTGACAAGAGATGCATCAGTTATGCTTGAAAACACTGTCTGAGCTTCAGGCAGAGTGACAAGACCACCTGGCACTTCTCAGTTGGGGTTAGTCCCAGCTAGGTTCACTCCCTGCATAGCTGGAGCGAGGGTGGATGGGAGGCGGTGGGAGGGGCATATCTGATGACATCAGAAGGTGACAATGCTAACTATATATATATATATTTTTTTGGAGATAGAGTCTCGCTCTGTTGCCCTGGCTAGAATGCAGTGGCGTCATGATAGCTCACTGCAACCTCTAACTTCTGGGCTCAAGTGATCCTCCTGCCTCAGCCACCCAAGTAGCTGGGACTACAGGCAGGCCACCATGCTCAGCTAATTTTTTCTACTTTTAGTAGAGACAGGGTCTCGCTCTTGCTCAGGCTGGTCTCAAACACCTGAGCTCAAGTGATCCTCCTGCCTCGGCCTCCCAGATGCTAACTACTGTTTAAGGACTATGTACTACTTACAAAGGGTCCTGCTAACAATTTTACCAACACTGTCTTTTAAGATCTCGAGAGGGAGAGGCATCATCTCTCTTTTCTAGTTGAGCCTCAGTTTCCTCAAGTCAAGAGTGGTGGATCACAGAACTACAGAGGGGAAGAATCAGAATTCAATCCCAGGTCACTAACTCCAAAGCTTGTGCCACATTAATCCTACGCCATCTGCACACCCAGGACAAGGCACAATGAATTCTCTTCGAAGACTTTGTCAGGTTGTGAACTGGATGGTTTTCCCATTTGCTGCTGTGATAGGCAAGATCTTGGCTCCATGATCTTTGTCCCCTGCTGTTATGTCTTTGTATGTTACACTACACACAAAAAGATTTTACAGATGGAATTAAGGTTATGAACTTTACAAAAGGTGATATTTTCCTGGATTACCCAGTGGGCTCAATGTAATCACATGGGCCATGGAAGGTAGAAGAGGAAGACAGGCCAATCAGTCAGAGAAATGTCACAGAAGTGGCAGGAGAGAATCAAAGCTTGAGAAAGATTCAATCTGCCATTGCTAGTTCTGTGATGAAGGAGGCCACAAGCCAGGGAATGCAGGTGACCTCTAGAAAACTGAAGATGACCCTCAGACGGCAGCAAGGAAACTAGACCTCAGTCCTACAACCACATGGAAATGAATTCTACCAACAACCTGACTGAACAAGGAAAAGGATTTTCCCGTAGAGTCTCCAGAAAGGAATACAGTCCTACCAACATCTTGATTTCATCCTGTGAGACTCTAAGCAGAGACACAGCAGACCTGCTGGACTTCTGACCTACAGAAACTCTGAGATAATAAATGGGTATCGTTTTAAGCCACTGGGTTTGTGGTAATTTGTTATGGCAGGAGTAGAAACCGAGGACAACTGCCAACTAGTGCCTCAGACCTCAAGACTTCTGGGTGTAACGTGAGCCTAAGTAAGTGTGAGGAGGGTCTGGTGGGGGCTCTTACCTTGTGATGCAAACCCTTTCGTATTGGGTGCTGGGTCTGGACCGGGATGAGAAAGTCACAGGGTATCATCTTGGTGCCTGTGAAGGGCAGTGTGGTCACCCATATGACCCCAGCCCAAGGGAGCTACCCCTGCGCCTAGAGGAGAGTACTGACTCAGCGAGAAGTCCCTACCACAGATCCTTCTCCTCCCAGAACCACCCCTGTCCAGGCCAGATGGGCCCTACCTTGGTGGATGAGCTGGTAGAAGGCATGCTGGCCATTGGTCCCTGGCTCCCCCCACACAATAGGGCCCGTCTGGTGGTCCACACGGGTGCCGGACTTGGTGATGTACTTCCCATTGGACTCCATGTCGCCCTGGAGAGGGGACAGAAACCTAGCTCTCTACCTGCAAGTCTTGTTCCTTTATGCACCATGCCCAAGTCCTGCCTTGGATGCTCCAGGCATATCTGCCCTGCCCTGGCCCTGTGAGGTGGACCTACACATGTGTGTCCACAGGCGTGATCCTCTGCCTCCCTACACCGTGGGGACACAGCCTCCCAAGCTTTCTGGATTAGACCACTCTGCAGGAGGGACCCATGACCAGGAAAAGGTGGATGTGGAGGTCAGGCGAGGACCTCCCTAAAAACAAAATTGGTCACAAAATCTTCAACTCATTTTTTAAGGGAGGGGTAGGCGAGGGTTCCAAGCCTTTGAGGGCTGTCACTTCAACTGGACGCTAGGCATTGGGTACCCACCTAGATCCTGGTCATGGCAACCCTCACCAAGGCAGCTGGGACTTGGGGAGCCTTGGCCCCTCTGTCAATCGCAGGATTTACCTGCAGGTGTTGGTGAAAGTCTGCTGTACCTGCCCAAAGGAGCTCAAGGGTGCAGGGCAGAGACCAGGTTTGTACTAAACAAAAGCAGGGACAGATGTGGACGGGCTTTTGGGAACAGAATCCGACTAGGAGAGGGGCTGCTCCGTCTCTGGAGCCCTGGAGACTCCAGGGGGCAGAGGGCTATGTAGCCCAAAGAAGCACCACAGACTGGATGCAGACTTGCTTTTCTGAAGGGACAAAGGCAGTGAGGGCCATTAAGGGGCCCTGGCTCACAACGCCACCCTGTGGCAGGTATGCAGAGTGATATCCAAGGAAGAAATGACCCCAGCTGAGACACAAACCCTGAGTCAAGCTAGGACCTGACTGGCTTGATAACCACCCATGCCCCACCCGTGATGGTCAACTCAGTCGACACTCAGATGGAACAGACCCTGGTTATAAAGATTCACCATGAGACAGGGAGCAGGCGAGGGCCTTGACCATGCCCGAGGGCAATGGGGCAAAGAGCTCCTGGAGGAGCTGGGACTTGGGCTTCCGGATCCCCCACAGGCCCTGGTGACTCCAAAGTCAGGCTTGGCAGCTGGTACCTGCTGGAAGTAAGCAGCAAAGCGGTGCAGGTACTGGTCATAGGGCAGCAGGGCCTGCGTCTCGCACCCAAAACAGTTGATGTACCAGACACCCAGCAGGGCCAGCAGCACGGGGGCATTCTTCTCCAGGGGCATCGTGCGGAAGTGCTGATCCTGAAACAGGAGCAGGGCAGGTGGGAGCTGAGCAGCTGCTGGGGAGGGAGGGGCAGTGGGGAAAAGGGAGGTGGCGGGACCAACACATGTCTCTGGCCAGCACTGGGCAGAGAACAGGAGCCCCAGCACTCACCATCCAGTGAGCCCCCGAGAGCAGCTGCTCGAAGTTGTCAAAACCTGTGACACAAAAGCAAAGTCAACAGAAACAGCCATGTCCTGCATCCTCCAGGCAGTGCACGCAGCTTCTGGAACCGGGGAAGGCTGGATGGAGAGCCATAAGAAACCACACGGGAGGACTCGGCCTGCAGAAAGCCTCTCTTATCAGGCTGGCTCTGAGCACAGGGGTCTAGCTCTGCCGAGAATGGCAAAAAAACAGGACCACAGTCGTGAGCGGCACAGAGAAGGGCCGGCCTGCAAACCCAAAACAAAACCCAGATCTTCCTTTTGGGCCTGAAAGAAATATTCTAGCCAAGGGCAGAGAGGCCAGCAGCCTGTGGGGACAGCATGGTGTTCAGGGACACGTGCCCCCCATCCCTGACCTTAGGCTGCAACATTGTCTCCCAGGGGCCTGCAAGATGCAGGAACACACAAACACACACTCACCCACGTGCAGGGCAATGGAGAGTCCGATGGCTGACCAGAGCGAGTAGCGTCCTCCTACCCACTAGGAGAGACAGGAAAAAGTGTTGAGGGAGGGCCAGGACACCCCTCCCCCCTCCCTCCTGCCACAGAACTCGTCTTCAGAGAGCACTGCTCTTCCACAGGCGCAGCTCAGAGGGCCTAGGCCCAACCCACCTCTGCTAAGCAAGACAGCAGGCCAAGCGCTGGCAACTCTTTGGGCTGACCAACAGGGCACAATACACATGGGACTGACCAGAGCAACAAGACTCAACCGAAGACCTTACCATGGCCTTCCCTGAGAGATCTGGGCCTGTCTCCTCAGACACTGGCAGACCCAAGGCCTCACACCTGTGTCTTGCCCACCTCCTCAGACATGGATAGAACCAAGCCTCATACCTGTGCCTTGCCCACCTCCTCAGACACGGACAGACCCACAGTCTCATAACTGTGCCTTGCCCACCTCCTCAGACATGGATAGACCCAGCACTTCATACCTGTGCCTTGCCCACCTCCTCACAAACGGACAGCCCCACAGTCTCATACCTGTGCCTTGCCCACCTCCTCAGACATGGATAGAACCAAGCCTCATACCTGTGCCTTGCCCACCTCCTCAGACACGGACAGACCCAGCACTTCATACCTGTGCCTTGCCCACCTCCTCAGACACTGGCAGACCCAGATCCTCATACCTGTGCCTTGCCCACCTCCTCAGACACTGGCACACCCAGATCCTCATACCTGTGCCTTGCCCACCTCCTCAGACACGGACAGACCCACAGTCTCATACCTGTGCCTTGCCCACCTCCTCAGACATGGATAGAACCAGCACTTCATACCTGTGCCTTGCCCACCTCCTCAGACACTGGCAGACCCAGATCCTCATACCTGTGCCTTGCCTACCTCCTCAGACACGGACAGACCCAGCACTTCATACCTGTGTCTTGCCCACCTCCTCAGACACTGGCAGACCCAAGCCTCATACCTGTGTCCACCTTGTCCACCTCCTCAGACACTGGCAGACCCAGATCTTCATACCTGTGCCTTGCCCATCTCCTCAGACATAGACAGAACCAAGCCTCATACCTGTGCCTTGCCCACCTCCTCAGACACTGGCAGACCCAAGCCTCATACCTGTGCCTTGCCCACCTCCTCAGACACTGGCAGACCCAGATCCTCACACCTGTGCCTTGCCCACCTCCTCAGATATGGACAGACCCAAGCCTCATACCTGTGCCTTGCCCACCTCCTCAGACACTGGCAGACCCAAGCCTCATACCTGTGCCTTCCCACTTCCTCAGACACTGGCAGACCCAACCCTCACACCTGTGCCTTGCCCACCTCCTCAGACATGGACAGACCCACAGTCTCATGCCTGTGCCTTGCCCACCTCTTCAGACATAGATAGAACCAAGCCTCATACCTGTGCCTTGCCCACCTCCTCAGACATGGACAGATCCAGATCCTCACACCTGTGCCTTGCCCACCTCCTCCAACACGGACATAACCACAGCCTCATACCTGTGCCAGGGCCTGCCTTCTCAGACTAACAGGCCCAACATCTCATACCTGTGCCCAGGCACACTTCCTTGGACAATGAAATACCCAGCACCTCCTACCTGGTCTTGGCCAGGCCTTGTCATACACTCAAAGACCCACAACTTCATTCCCCTGTCCCAGCCCACCTCCTTGAACACGGACCCAGGGCCTTATACTTGTGCCAGGCCTCACCTCCTCAGACTAAGAGGCCCAGAGCCTCATACCTGTGCCAGGCACTCTTTGTCAGATAATGAAAGACCCAGCAACTCCTACCTGTGCCTAGTCCTGCCTCTTCAGACACTGACAGACCCCAAGCCTCATACATTAGTCTGGTCATGCCCCCTGAGACAGTGACAGGCCCAGTACCTCACCCCGCCTCCTCAGACACTGACAGTGGCCTATACTTGGGCTCGACTGATCTTCTCAGCCTCAGCCCCAAGACACACCTAGGCCTACCACTCACACTGTGCCTTCTCGTGCTGCGCTTGCAGACTGCATGCTGTATCACCTGACAACTATTTATGGAGCACCTACCACATTCTTAGCACAGGCAACGAAAGCAGTCAAGCGGGAGAGAGGAATAAATGAAATGATCACGCTGATGAATTTGAAACTGAGAAACAAGCGCTCAGGAGAAAGGGAATACGGCGCTGACACCAATTATAACAGGAATCTGAGGGGTGCTCAGCCTAGATGTGAACGGTGAAGAGGCCGCAACTGGGAAGCGCTGGGGAGAAGCACTCCAGCAGCCAGGACAGCATATGCCAAGGTCCCATGGCAGGAGCAGCCTTTCTTAAGAGTGAAAGAATTAAGCCCCGAAGAAAATGTTTTGAGTGACTTGACTTTTCAATTCAAGCCAAGGATGGTCCAAGGCTAGTACCCTTCTAGATACAAAGGAGAGGGGTTAACTCATCACATCCAATAAATGCCTTGGGGTATTAGGGCTTAATTCTGTCCTGGAAGCCCGCTGAGACAGGCTGGGCAGGAGGAAGGACAGCACAGTCTAGAAGACAAAGGAAGGAGTGAGGATCAGAGAGCCAAAGCCAAGGGCTGAGTCCGTGGGTGAGGTGAGAATGGAAGCAGACAAACCACTCAGGAGCCCCAGGGGGCGTCCAGCGAACAAGGCTACTCCGCACGGGGTAGTGCAGAGGACTGAATCAGGGAGCTACGAGTGTGGCCCCGAGGTTTCTGGCTTGGGCAATGAGATGAACAGTGGGGCCCTTCACCTGGAAAGGGTCCAGGTCTGGGGAAACCTTACCTGACAGACACAGTCCCATAGACTACACCATGCTTGACACAGGCTCTCAGATCTCACCTCACAGACTCACTTCTAGAAACTGGACCTGAGCAGACGGCCAGCCCACAGACTGACAGATTCCAGGCTACTGACCTTGGCTGAGACCAGGTCCTCAGATCACAAGGGAGAGCCCAGCAATGCCAAACAGTGTCTGATTTGAGCCACTGAGGTCTCAATTTGCAGACACGGGTCTCCAGACCTCACCTTTACCTGCAGTGGTCCTTGTAGACCATACTTTAAAGAGGCAACTCTTCAGTTTGATGTTCTGCGCCTCACCTACCCCAGACCTCACCTGATCTAACCAGGTATAATCCTACCTTTTTCTTCCCTGAGTTTCCTCTGGGCAACTCAGACGCTATGCCAAACAGAATGCAATGCCACCTTGCAGTCCAACAGCTTGGACGGGTTGTAGATCCTCAGGCTTTTGCAATACCTTGAGCTCTGCCTATCATACCTGACCAGGTGCTGAGAACAGGTAGCTGACCTGGCTCAGGGCATTCTATCTGTCCTGCCTGATCCTAACAGCTCCCCAAACATCATCAAGCAGACCCAGGTACACACACCTATGATGACTATGGCTTTTCCTTGATAAGAGCCCACACTACCCACCTAACTGTACCTGATCCCAACACCAAGGGTCCCACCTGTGTCTGAACTACCTCCTCAGGACTAGCCAGCCACACCAATTATGCATTCCTGGGCTAGACCCTGCCTCACCCACTTCACTTAACAAGCCCAGGAGTACTTTTGTGCCTGAACCCAGGTGGCAAGAACCCACTTAAGACGACGTTTATACACCTCTGCCAAACTGACCCTGGATCAGACTCACTGACAAAGCCGGGTAAACACACCAGTGCTGAGCATGGATGCAATGGCTTCGCCTGGGAGACCCAGCTCTGCCCCGCACTGCAGGGTTAGACACCTGTCAGAGACAGGTTCCAGACATCTCAGCTGAGGGACCAGGCTTCACATACCTGTCTGTGCCTAATCCTGACCCCTCACACCTCAACTGTCAGACCCAGGTCCACTTCCCTGAGCCCAACTCAGACTCCTCACACCTTCCTGGAGATCCAGCTCTATTTACATGAGCCTGACCTCGGCAGTCTATACCCTGTGTCTCACTCAGTTGTTCATGTGTCAGACAGATCCAACACCACCAACCTCTGCCCAACCTCAGCACTGAGGAGCCTCAGACGTCATCGACTAGGAACACGTCTGCATACTTGTGCTTCATACATCCTACCTGACAGATGTGGTTCTACCAACTTGTGACTAACCCATTCTCCCCTGGCCTAGGACCAGGATCAACACACCTGAGCCAGAACCATGCCTCAATGCCTTCACCTACAAGACCCCAGGAGTATATACCTCTACCTCCAAAGTCCTTGCTTGAGAGAAACA
Organism: Daubentonia madagascariensis; assembly: GCA_023783475.1. Lineage (NCBI taxonomy): Eukaryota > Metazoa > Chordata > Mammalia > Primates > Daubentoniidae > Daubentonia > Daubentonia madagascariensis. Next base: position 2,179,142 of record JAKFHU010001831.1, read on the forward strand.
CATCTACCCACTCATGTCTAACTTAGGGCAGACCTTTTGTAAAACCCACGGGCTTTTACCTATCTGTACAGACCCCAGTGCTGTGGACTTGACCCAAGAAGCCGCTCTACTCACCTAGGCTTAATCCTGGTTCTTCAGGCTTCACCACAAAGACCCAGAAGCACATACCTTCGCCTGAATCCAATGCCTGAAAGAGCCAATTCTACCCACCTGTGTCCAACCCTAACTCCTCAGGCCTCCTCAAAAGACTACACATGGCAGACCAACGTTGCCTACCTGCCTCTGACTCTGGCTCCTCAGACCACACCTGGCAAGTCAGCCCTACCTACCTGTGCTTCACCCTGGCTCCTTACATTGCACCTGATGGGCCAGCTCTGCCTACCTGTGCTTGACCTTGGCTCCTGAGACGACACCTCGTGAGCCAGTTCTACTCACCTGTGCTTGACCCTGGCTCTTCAGACCATACCTGCAGGTCAGCTTTACCTACCTGTACATGACCCTGGCCCCTGAGACCACACCTGAAAGGCTAGCTCTACCTACCTGTATATGATGCTGGCTCTTCAGACCATACCTGGCAGGCCAGCTCTAGCTACCTAAGTCTGACCCAGGGTCCTCACACTGCACCGTGTAGGCCACCTCTGCCTACCTGCACTTGATGCTAGCTCCTGAGACTGTACCTAGTGGGCCAGCATTCCCTACCTACATTTGACCAGGGTTCCTGAGGTTGTACCTGGTAGGCCAACTCTGCCTACCTATATCTCACACCTCAGCTCCTCATACCTCATCCGACACATTTGGTTCCTCTTACCTGGGCTTGGCTATGACTTTTCATATCTCACTGGACACACTCAGGTTTGTGAACCTGCCCTGATCCTGGCTCCATAGACCTTACCTGACAAACCCTGCTCTTCACATCTGTACTTAACTCATACTCTTCAGATCTGACAGACCCAAAGATACAAACCTGTGCCAGATACAGACTCCACAGATTTTACCCAAGAAGCTCCATTCCACATACCTGTGCCTGGCCACAATTTCTCAACCGCACCCAAGAGAAGTTCGACCTGCCTATCTTGACCCCACCTGCGAAATCCAGAACTACTCACTTGTGCCAGATCCCAGCCCCTCAGAGCACACCTGAGAGACCTACTCTAGTCACTCCATGGGCCTAACTCTGGTTCCTCAGGCCCAAACTGACACAGCCACTCTACCTATCTGTGTCCTACCTCAACTGCAGGACAGGGTTTACTGAATCCGACCATGGCTCTTCAGGTCAACTACCTCTGCTTGCCCTTGGTTTCATAGAAGTTATCTGACAAACTCTACCCACCATGCTGGACCCAGCTTCTCAGGCTTGGGATACAAACAAGGGCCTGACCTCAGCAGTTCAGACCCAAAAGTACAAACCTGTGTTTCACCTTAACTCCTCAAACCTCACCTACCAGATCTGCTCTACATACCTGTATCAGACCCAGGCTTCAAAAACCTTCCAGATGGATGCAGTTCTCCATCCCTTCGTCTGACTCCACCTTTTCAGTCTTTTCGCAGGGGACCCAAGACCACAATGCCACCCCTGCCCCCCGGCCCTGTGCATCATTAGAGCTGCTCCGACATCACCTAAGGACATAGTTCCGACCTGGACCCAATCTTGGATTTTGCCCTCATTTGTTATACCCAGCTCTACCTGTCTGCCTATCTTCAGCTCTCATGTCCTCACCTGACTAACCCAGTTCGACCTACATGTGCCTCGTCTTGGCTCCTCAGGCCTCCCCTAAGAAACCCAGTTACACACACCTTGTCTGATTCCAGCTCCTGAGACCTCAGACAGACATGGCTCTACAGACCCCGCCTGAAAGATGCCACTGTACACACCTAACATGAACAGACACTTCCCTCAGACCTGACAGAACCCTGGCTGCTTACCTCGGCCTGAAGTGAGCCTGGTGAGAGTCGTGTTGCCAAACATTGTCTGACTGACTGTGGCCCTGGGCACCTCACCCTGCGGATGTGGGTCTCTACATCTTCATCTACCGTGAGCCTGTCAGACCCTGCCTCACATGGTGCTCCTCAGTCCACCTGTCTGTCCTTCACCTGCCTCCCAGTCCTCACTTCCTTTTATAAACAGGTACATCCCTACCTCTCCTCAGACCCCACCCCAGGCAGACCCTAATGCCACAGCCACGCCTTGGACTTGTTATGGATTCTCAGGGGCCTGTGACACCCTGAGCTCTGCCCATCACACCTGGTCAGGATGCCGAGAACCAGATGGCTCATCTGTGTTTGCCTAATCCTGGGTCCTAAATACTTCATTTGAGTGACCAGCCACCCACTACCTGATCCTCACTTTTCAGAACCGGTCAGAGAGACCCCAGTGTACACACCTGTCCCATGCCACAGACCTAGACCTCTTCGCACAGAGCCAGGTTTGAATAGCTGCACATGACTTTGGCTCTTCAGACCTCACTTGATGGAACCATCTCTAAATACCTGTGTCTCCTCCAGAATTCACAGACCTCACCTATATCATTCCCTGTTCTGGCTCCTCCTCAGAACTCACCTGTACCTGTCCTGGCTCCTCTTCAGACCTCACCAGCCAAAATTGGCTCTCCATTGTGTGCTAACTTCAGCTGAGGCCTGAGGGACCCCACGGTTTATCTCTGCCTGATCCCGACACATGAGGCTGCCCTGTGACTGATCCCAGCAGACTGAGTCTCACCACTTACGCTTACCTCCACCAGCCTGGACTCTTCCTCTCTCACCTCAGAGCCAGCGCCGTACCCCTGTGCCTGACCTGATGCCCCCATCTCACCTGAGAGACCCTAGTGCCAGAAACTTCACCTGTTCCTGTCCCTGGGTTCTTCAGATACCACCTTCTTGATTTAGCAGTATATACTCTAGTGACTCCGGCAAATCCTACCTCCAGCCACTGTGGTGTGTCTAGCCTGGCTCATGGGCCTCCACTGTGCCTGCTCCAGCCACTCAGGCCTCACTAGCTAGTGAACTACTCAGGCCTCACTGGTGGCCCCTTGGTTCCTGTGCCCAGCTGTCATTCCTAGGCCTTACCTGGGAGACCCTTCTTCTCCCTAAGCCACACCCCAACTCATCTCTGCGTGCTGGGTGGTCACGGACAATGAAATCCCTCCTCTGTTGGGCTCCTTGACTAGCAGGGTCACCCGCACATTCCTGCCCACCACCTGCTCAGGCTCCAGATCCTGAGGAAGTGGAAGGTGCCTCCCCTCCTTAGCAAGCATGCAGCATTTGTTAGAAGCTGCACAGTCTCTCTTGACCGGGGTTCCTCATCTGAGCCACCGGATGCAGAAAATGGTTTGAGTGAATCTTCTCAATTCTTCCAAGGATGGTACATAACTAGTCCCATTCTAGAAAGAAGTTAACTCATTATACAGAGTGGATGGCTTGGGGCATTAGGGCTTCAATCTCTCCCAGACCCCAGTAGAAAAAGGCCTTTAGAACTTTCAAAGTAATGAGGTTACATCTGTGGATGCTGCCACCAAGCAAACAGCCTCCAGTCCAGAGGCCTGTGAACAGCCCCAGTGGGGAAGCCCCCAAATGGGCAATGCCCTCTTTGGTGCTCTTGCCAGCCACGTGTTAGAGCACTGCACCCACACCACATCCTGCACTGCATCCCTGCACCCCAAGCCTTCCCAGCCAGAGCCTGTAAACTCACAGCCCTCTCACACAACTGCTGAACTCAGGCAAGCCTACAAGGAAAGCTCCATTGCTTGGCTCCAGCAGAGGGGAGTCCATGTGCCCACGTGTCGCTACAGAGTGGCCTGCAGCTCTGCCACTCAAGGCAAGGTTTGCTCTCTAAGCTGCCTGGCATGGCTCCACTCAGGCCCCAGGCCTGGTGCCTCCTCTCCGCCACCCTCCAGCTGCTCCTATTGCTCCTTCCAGGCCCACCCAGTCATAACCTCCTGCCTCATCCTGCCCCTTGGCCTTTAAAGTCTGTGGCTATAGTTCAGAGAAAGGTCATCACTGAGAATAACTCACAACCTCAGCTCCGTGAGGGGGGTAGGCGTGACTCTGGTTACCCCACAGTGAGTGCTGCTGGCGGGCACCCAGGGGAGTGTCAACGTGGCCTTGCAAGCTCTGCCTGCCCTCAGGTAGAAGTGGAGCCCTCGTCCTAACTGGGTTGTTCTTGCCCTACCAGCCTCTAATGGCCTCTCTGCCTTTCCCAAAGCTAGGTGTGCAGCAGGTACTCAATAAATGCTAACCTGACCTCATGGGCCTCTCATCTGTGGCTCGCTCAGTGGTCATGACTTGGCAAAGGACACATCATTCACCCAGTGCAAGAAGCGCTTGTACTTACATCCCAAAACTCGAACATGTTTTGAGGGTCAATTCCAAACTCCTTCACTTTGGTCTAAAAAGGCAAAAGGAGAGAGATGAAAGGAAGCATTTGTCAGTAGACACGAGCAGGAGCTCTGGGAGGAGAGGAGTTATGCTGTACAAGGTGCAGGACCCCCTCACCTTCCCCAGAGCCCAGACGAGACAGAGCTGAAGCAGCCTAGGAGTCGAGGATGGGGCCCAGGATCTGCCCACCCGGAGCTGGACACAGGCCAGCTCACATCCAGCGCACCAGTGACTTTGTGCCTGCAAATCCTCCTGCTGAGGGGGGCTGCACACACTGCCCTGCAAGAGCTATCACCTGGGCCTGTCCAGGATACCAGAAGATGACCTTTTAGGACACCTGGGAGCCTGAGCCCAGGGCTGGAACCCGAGCACATGCAGGGCCACCCCCCACATCAGGCAACACAGAGCCTGGACAGCTGCCCAGCCCTTCCCATAGCTTGGCCCTGCAGGCCCTGAGTACCAGTCAGGCCTGGGAGATGGATGGGATTATCACGATCCCACTGCCTGCAAGTCCCTCCTCAGGGCTGCAGAGATTGAAGGTGACTCTGCCCCAGGAAACTTTAAGGAGAGGACCAATCCTGCTCTTTAGGTACTCTAGTCCCCTGGGCAGACAGGGCCAGCAACCCCATACCTATTCCCCACAGGAGGAGAAGCCCTACTGATGGGTCTGAGCTCTGCCTGCAGGAGGCAGGCCATGGTGCTGTGCTTAGCCAACCTTAAGACGTCTTGTGTTGGATAGGTCAGCACTGGAGGTGGAGGTGGAGGAGTAGGGGGTTAAAGGAGTGGTCAGGATGACCTGGGTGTGGTCCCCAGCTCTGACATAGCTCAGCAGAGTGCCCACCACACAGCAAGCGCCAGGCAAGGTTGACTGGTGCTGTTATTTCTGGAGCACACCCTCACTCGGTCCTGCTGAGCCTCCCCCTCCCTGACCCTGCATAACCCTGCAGCCAGGCAGACTGTAAGAACTGGTAGGCAGGTGACCAGGTTCTAATCCCGGCGTCATCAACTCACGCGATCACTAAGTGGGGGGCAAAAAGTCACATCCCCTCATTGGGGCTTAATGTCCTTAGGTGAGAAATAGGATGCAACCCCCACCCCTACCCAGCATATCCCAACTGGGGAGAGGCTGGGGCCAGAGGCGAAGGCAGGTCATATGTACGGAGAGTTCTGGGTACCAGTCAGGCCTAGGAGACAGATTGGGTTATCACGATCCCACCGCCTGCAAGCCCCTCCTCAGGGCTGCAGAGACTGAAGGGGAGAATGTAGAAAAGGCGAGGATGGTTGCATCCCACGGGCAACCAACCCTTCCATCCCACCAGTTGAGCCAAGAGCTCCCAAACCACATCTCGGCTCTTGTATTCTGAAAGGCCGTGATCAGATGTGGCCAGTGCCCTCCCAGGGAGGTAGCATGGGAGACCACACAAGCACTTACCGTGTTGGTAGACAGGGCAACAAAGTGCTTCGCAACTGCAGAAGGCTACAAGAGACAGAGCCAAGTTTTACCAAACCCATCCCAGAGGGGCCATCCAAGGGTAGTGATCCTCCAACACTAGAGAAACCAAGGCTCTGCGTGGGACTGACTATTCCCAATTCTCGGTTATGAGGCTGTTGGAGGAGGCCTATGTCAAGGTCAAGAAGGCAGAGGTCACAGGCCAGCCTGCCCATCCCCCCCACAAGCACACAAGGCCCAGGGATGTCCCTCCCCTACAAAATGGGTGTGGCTGGGAATAGAGAAGATTCCACAGGGCCAAGGAACCTTAAAGAAAGGGCAATAAAAGGGCTCTTAGCCAGTTAGAGCAGGTGCTGTCATGTCTGGAGTATCCAGGGTTGGCAAAGCCAGAGGTGAACAAAGGCAGGTATCAGAGAAAGGCCACCTCCTGTTTCCAACTTTAGAAGAAACAGGGCTCTTCCCAGCCCACACACTGCCCACCCCACCATGAGCAAGGCCCCACTACCCACTCACATCCTTGGCTGACAGGAGAAACCACTCCTTCGCTGTCTCTGCATTCGTGATGGTTTCCTGGGTGGTAAAGGTCTGCAACCAAAAAGTATAGCAGTTGGCCCTGAGATCAGGGTCATGTGTGGCCTCCAGCCAGGGCTCAGCAGCAGAAGCCACGTTGGTGCCCAGGTATCAAAAGAAGCAGTATTTGCGGGTCAGTGACAGTTACTCCACATAACCTCTAGCCCACATGTACGCACAGCCACAATGAAGTCGCAGCATTGTCTTGTGATTCCAGCACTTCATAACCAGAGAAACAGGGACCTTAGTAAAAGCCACACCCCTACCCTAATCCTGCAGGTCAGTCAGAGGCCGGGGCTTCTCCCTGCAGCTCTCTTCAGCCCAGCCTGGGCTGTGTCTCAGAATTTGGATGGAATTCTTAATATTTTATGTACATTAATGTGAGGAAATGGAGCATAAATGACAACAAACGAAGACCCTATATTATCAAGGCATGGCTCTGGGATCAGAAAGGAGCAAACACAAAGTAAAGATCTGTAAGAAAGTAGATAACAGTCTGAAGCTGAGCAGAGAACCCACAAAATGAGTGGGTGTGGCCTGAAGACAAAGGTTCAAATTGATCCATTCGGGCTTTCCTCAGGTCAACTGTATTTGCTGTCAGAGAAGGGGATAGTCTGTGGGCAGCTGTGTTGATCCGATCCATAAAGCATGGTTCCCTAAGAGCTGGTCAGGATGGTCCAATGCCCAGGGCAATGGCAAAGCATCCATCCTTCCTTGCCCCAACATACACAGGGCTGGAGGCCAGACAGCATCCAGAGCCCCTACCTTGGAAGCGATGATGAACAGGGAGGACTCAGGGTTCAGGTTGGCCAGGGTTTTGGCAACGTGGGTCCCATCAATGTTGGAGACAAACCAGACCCGGGGACCTTCTGAGGAGTACGGCTTAAGGGCTTCAGTCACCATGAGGGGTCCCTGTGGGGAGACACAGCATCAGAGAACAGGATCCCAGGGCCCACAAGAGGTGTGGACAGCCAGCTCCCCTCACTGGAGAAACCAAGGCCCTTGGTGGGACCGATAGCTCCCAGCCCCTCACCCCACACCAAGGCAGTCCTCTCCTCACCAGGTCAGAGCCGCCGATGCCGATGTTGATGACATCCGTGATGGTCTTGCCTGTGTACCCCTTCCAGTCACCGCTCCGCACACACTGGCACAGAGCGGGAAGATGTGATCAGCCCAAACCCGCATGGGTAAGCAGCTGCTCACAAACATCATTATTTCTGTGTCCTTATGCCTCAGTCCCAACTTTGAGGCCCTTGCAGGAGTCTCTCCAGACCATAGTGGTAGATCCCTGCCACACTCACCACCAACTGGCCTCTATTTCCTCATTATAAAAGTGGGATGACATCCCCACCTCACAGTAACATTGTCAGAATTTGCAAAACCAGGGTGAACTCTCACTAGAACCTAATACACCAGAGACAAAGAGATGTGAAATGCCAACGACTGTGACTAGTCTGTGCTGGGGACAGGAATATCAGACATGCAGCCAATCTCCAAAGGGACTCCAGCGATTCCTGCCTCCTGGAATTCATACCCCTGTATAGTTCCCTCCTGTGCTCAAGAGAGCCGACCTGTGCAACCATCAGGATATTGCAAAAATGATGGAGGGTGACATGAGAAGTTAGGTCATAAAAGAGCGTGTGGTTTCTGCTTTGCTGTCTTCGATCACTCACTTTTGAGGAAGCCATCTACCATGTTGCAAGGACACTCAAACACTCCCACGAGGAAGCCCACGTGGCAAGGAACTGAGGCCTTCTGCCAACAGTCAGTGCCAACTTGCTGTTTGTGTATGGGAACCACCTTGGAAGAGAATCCTCCAGAACCTGCCAATCCTTCAAATAACTGCAGCCCCGGCCAACATCTTGACTAAGACCTCAAGAGAGACCCCCAAACCAAGACCAACCAGGTAAGCCACTCCTGAACTTCTGACCCACAGACTCTGTGAGATAATAAATATTTACTGCTGATTTAAGACAAGTTTTGGTGTAACTTGTTGTACAATGACAGATAACCAATGCAGATATTGGTACCAGAAGTAGGATGTGGTCATAATAAAAACATAGACATGTGGGCAAAAGATGGAAGGACTTTGAGGAGAGAGTTAATGAAAGCTTAAAAAAAAAAAAAACAATGGAAGAGACTGTGAGCCAGAGGCTGCAGGTAGGGGTTTAAAGACAAGGAAAGAAAGCATTATTGGAAATGGAAGAAAAAGAATCCTTGTTATGCAGTGGCAAAAGTTTAACAACACTGTTGCCTGCATTAACATGGAAAGTAAAAGGTGTGCCTATTAAGATCTGGATGATATAGCTACAGAGATTTTCAGCCTATGTTGAAGAAACTTCTTGGCTTCTTGATGCTTACAATAAAATACGAGAGGGGAGAAATAAGCTAAATGAAGAACTTTTAAACAAAAAGGAGCCAGGAATTGTTGGGTTTGAAAATTCCCAGCTTCTCCAGGCAACAACTGATACTAAAATTAAGAGATGGCTTCTTGGTAAAGATCAAATGCAGGGCACTGTCACAAAAGTACACTGTAAAAATGAAGCCAAGAGTATAGCTGTAAAACCGTTTGTTAAGACCTCAGGAAGAGGTAAGGTAGTAACACAGAGAACCTATTGGTCAAAGATACGGCTTCTAAAACGCTTAAAGGTATTATCTCTCTGGTCTCAGAATCAAAAGTAGAAAAGGATTTATCTTGAAGAAATTTGTGGGTATGGCTCTGACCTAACAGTGTGAAACCCTCTCCAATAAGCTTCATAGGAGACCCACAATGTTTTAAAAATAAAGAACTGTCAGAAATACCACCAGCTTGGACTGAAAGGGACAGAGATAGTACAAAAGGAAAAGAGGTCTTTAGACACCCACATTTCTACAGGTAGTAAATAGGTTGAGAAAACTGTGCAGTTTCAAGCACAGGCTACCTTTCATGTAAAAAGGATGTGCAGGAGTGAGGCCAAGAGTCTTAAAGGCTTATTCCTGGGCCTTGAGTCCTAATCAAGCAATTGCCAACGTGTGTCCTGTTGAACTTCAGAATTGCTATTGTGTGCCTTTCATTTTCCCCCTCTTTTTGAAAAGTAATTATCTAGGCTGGGTGCGGTGGCTCAGGCCTGTAATCCTAGCACTTTGGGAGGCTGAGGCAGGAGGACTGCTTGAGGCCAGGAGTTCCAGACCAGCCTGAGCAAGAGTGAGACCCCATCTCTACAAACAACAGAAAAATTAGCCAGATGTGGCACGCGCCTGTAGTCCCAGCTACTTGGGAGGCTGAGGTAGGAGGATGGCTTGAGCCCAGGAGTTTGCAGTTGCAGTGAGCTATGATGACACCACTGCACTCTAGCCTGGGTGACAGAGAGCGACCCTGTCTCAAAAAGGAAAAAAAAAGAAAAGTAATTATCTCGTATCAGTCATTCTACGCCTACCTCAACATTGTATGTTGGATGTGTGGGTAACTTGCCTCTTTAATTCATATGTCTTCAGATCAAAAGGAACTGTACTTGAGTTGTACTAAAGGAAACACAGGCACTACAGCACCTCTACCTAACTTAGATGATGAGGTTTTAGACTTCAAGCTGATACCATAACGGGATATGGCCTTAGGAGAAGGTGAGTGGGGTATTTTGCACGTGGAGGGAACACGAATCACTGGAAGTCAGACACAGACTATGGTAGCCAACTTCTAAGATGGTTCCCGGTGATCCTTGCCTCCTGGCATTCATGCACTTGTACAGTCCCCTCCCACGTTGACCAGAGCTGATCTGTACAACCAATAGGGTGTTTATTATAGAAATGAAAGAGTGTGAATTCTGCTACTAGGTCACAAAAGACCTCGAGGCACTTTGCCTTGTTCTCTATTGGATCACTCACTCTGGGAGAAATCAGCTTCTTTGTCATGGGGACACTCCAACTATCTGTGAAGAGGTTCCCATGGTAAGGAACTGAAGTTTCCCCAAAACCAGCACTACCACTGAGCCATCTGCAAAGCAGATCCTCCAGCCCCCATCAAGCTTTCAGATGACTCCATCCTTAGCCAACTTCTTGACTGCAACCTTATGAGACCTGAGCCAAAACCACTCAGCCAGCACTACAAATTCCTGACCTAAAGAAATAGTGAAAAATTTAAAAATTAAAATAATAAAAAAAGAAATAGAGATTGTTTTCAGCTGCTAAATTTTGGAGTAATTTCCTACACATCAATAGAAAACTAGTACATATGCTTTTCCCAAAACCAACAAGAACCAGTAACTTTGATTTTTAATTTAAAGTAATCAACTACCATGGGAAAATTTCCATCAATACAGAAAGAAATAAAATAAGCTGCTCAGCTTCTCAACCGTCAATCTCACCATGAAGGGTTATAATAAAGCATCCCAGAAGGAGAAAATCTGTTTAACTTTAATATAACTACATATATCCTTTATTTGACCAGGTGAGGTTTTATGATGCTCACCAATTCTGTAGCTTATGTTTTCAACTTCCTAGTATATCCTGAACAGCACAGCAGGTCAATCCAACTGCAGCTCCCTAATTCCTAAGTGTGCGCAGGACTACAATACATGAATATACACTAGTTTTACTAAGAAGTTCTCTGATAAATGAGTACAGGTTGGTTTCAGGTTTTGCCACTACAATCAAGGTCACAGTGAACATCTTCACCCAATCTTGGCAAGCTTTCCAGAGCATAGCCATGGGGAATGTTCCTCACCATGGAATTGCTGCTATTCAGCAACTTTTTTTGAACTATAAATACCCCATCAATCTGACTCAGGTACTCCAGTGGCCAGCTTTAAGGGACGACTTTCCTGGAAACAAGACCCCAGACGGTCAGTGCCACACTCTCTACATGGCATGCCTGAGCACACACAGACTGATCAAACAGAGCACCAGGCTTCTGAGGTATTATCAGTTCTGCCACTCACAGCACATGGCTGGAAGTGCTCTTCCCCACACGCAAAGCCCCTCACATGGACCGACCACCCTAAGGGACATTCTGGAATCCAGGTTCCCATCAGGATCCCAAGCCTTCCTTGCTCTCGGAAGTCCCACTCATGTGGCTGCCAGGTCTTTAGGATTGATGCCAAGATCACCACCTACTGCCAGCATCATTTTCAGGTCTAAAGGCGGCTCTTGGCCAAATCAACCAGACTCTGACCAGCCACACACAGGGGCCACTGCTCTTAGAGGACGAGCAGCTAATGTTCACAAGAGACAAGCTTGGATGATCACCCACAGAGCATGCATAACCCATACAGACAGACATGCACACACTCACACAGACACACAGGCCCCTAGACATCACCCTTGTACTCTAGGCTTGAGGATGTCTGCTGATCCTTGCAGAAGCACCCCTGGAATAGACACTGAGGCAATAGTGGTTGACATGGGGAAATTGAGCTGATTTCTGAGGCAACCCCTACCCCTGCCTCACACACACAAGAAAAGGAGAAGCCATGGTTACATGCATTGATACTGACAGACACATCTCTTACATATTTCTAAGTGGAAATAAGCTGCAGAAGAGTAGCTAGAAAATGAACCTGTGTGTGCATGTACATGTATGTGTTTCAAAGAGGAGACAACAGATGTGTACATATGCTAGTACACGCAAAGGCACATTTTGGAAGATTTCACAGGAAACTGTTTTATTTAATTTTTTTTTTTCTTGAGATAGGGTATTGCTCTGTGGCCCAGTCTGGAGTGCAGTTTGGCATGATCATAGCTCACTGTAACCTTAAACTCCTCGGTTCAAGTGACACTCCTGCCTTAGTCTCCTAAATAGCTGGGACTACAGGCACACACCGCCACGCCCAGCTAACTTTTTTTCTTTAAAGATGGCATCTTGCTATGTTGTCCAGGCTGGTGTCGAACTCCTGACATCAAGCCATCCTACCACTTCAGCCTGCTAAAGCACTGGGATTATAGGCATGAGCCACCACATCCAGCATGGGAAGCTTTATAAAGGCTGCCTCTGGAGCGTTAGCTGGGGGTGGGGTTGAGGTACTTTTACAACATTTACTTTGTCTGATCCTAGATTAGGCAATAAAGGCATATGACTAAAGAGGTTAGAAAATGCAAGTCTCCACCACTATCCTGTCTCTCAGGGGCTTCATTTTTCATTTCAGGCTTCTGCCACTGGCCAGCTTGTCACCATGAGCCCACAGGTGTCTATAATTCAGGAAAGAGACTACGCCCACTGCTGCCAGCCATGGGTTTCTTCAGAGCAGGGCTAGGGAAATTTGGGCCTCAGCAGAGATCCCAGAGTCAGTGATCACACAGGCCACCCCTGCCTCAGGCTACAGTGAGGGCCTGACTCCTGCCTCCAAGGAGAGTAGAGGAGTCACCCATCAGAGCTCCCAGATTCCCAAACACATGCATACATGAACAAGAGCAAGCCCAGCCCAGCAGCTGCTTACCTGACAGAAAGTTTTCATCTTGTCCAGTACCCTGTTGACCTCTGGCATCACATCCTTGCCATCCACCAGAATGGGTGTGTTTGACCGGTTCCGCAGGGCCACGTGCAGCACTGCCCGATCCTGGGGGCAAGGGTCAATGTGTGAAGACCACCCCCTTACTCTGGGGCAGCCATGCTCCCAGCTGGGCATGGTGCAATGTGGTCCCGAGAGTCAGCTCAGCCTTCTATCCACTAGACAGGCAAGCCCTGAGGCCTCTGTTAGTATCATGGTCTTGTACCAAGAACCCACTATATGCTTATGGAAGTAGGAGCTACCCCAGGACTCTGGGGAAAATGAAGCATGTCCCGCCCCCTTATGTGCTGCAGACAGACAGAAGAGGATGAGGGGGAACCTGAACATGCCTAGCACAAGCCCTGAGGGGCCACCATAGATGCTCAGGGCACAAACAGCCAGAGGAAAGAACAGTGAGCAAAGGCAGAGAACGGTGGCAACACATGTCAGAAACAAGCAAAAAAATGCCTTCAGAGGACCAGAGCTCATTAAGCCTGCAGTAACCTCATCTCTTCAGGAGAGCACATGGTGTCTGCTGGCGCCTTTTGGAAAATGTCCTTAGCCCCTTGGATGTGGAGCAAGGCAGGCAACTCAAGCTTCTCTCACCAAGCAGCTGCATCACTACCAACTGCTGGAAACCAAACCAGACCTGAAGTCTGTGACAGGTACCAGGCAGCTGGCCTGGTCACATGAGTGAAATGGCCCCATCCAGCTGAAACCAGCACAGTCCTTGAGGGAAGGTCTAAAGACCTGAGGTGGGCAGGAAAAGGACAGTCTGGGATTCCAACCTGGTGAGAGGCTCACTAAGGTAGAGGGCTTCATGCCACCCTGCCCATCCCCACTCCTGCCCTACCTTCCACAGGCAAATGCACCCCTCCAGGAAGCTCTCCTTGACTGCAGACTCTCTCAGCCCAGCCCAGCAGTGCAAGACAGGCTGCCTCTGCATCTTACAGCTATCACGTCTTGGATAAGTGACTTGACCTCTGAGCCTCAGATTCCTCATATGTAAGAGGAGGGAAATACCATCGTGAGGACAGAGACTCTGAGTGCTCAGTTTTTTTTACACCTCCAGGCTTCCATAACGAGTCAGGAACAGGGCCCAGGGCCGGAAAGGCCTGGTCTTATCACTGCCTCCTACTGACTCCTACTGCTGAGGAGGTTGAGATCTTTTGTGACGTAAGATTCTTCTTGTCACTAATAAAATTTGCAGCAAAGATATATCAGAGTTAAGTTCTCCAGGAAAATGTCTGAGCAAGCCTTAAGAAACCCTCTTCCTTCAGGTTTGAGATGTGCTCCTCCCTGTGCTGATACTGGGAGCCATTCCAAGGAGCTCACCAAACCCAGACTGCCAATCTTGGGGAAGACACGCTCCAGAGCCCTGCAACCAGCTGGAGGAAAAAGGCCTTCACATCCCTCGTTAAGCAAAAGCATTGCCTAAGAGAAGGGGTGAAGACACAGGGTGATGCTGCTAACAGTCAGATGAACCCCAAAGGGAAGGAAGAGGCCCCAGAGGGTATGTGGAACCTGGTGTCCACCAAGCCTGCTCACCTCGGTGTAATTGATCTTCTCGCCATTGAACATGCGCTCTCGGGCAGCCTCCACGCCCCTGGACTTGGCCTAGGAAGAGAAGACACTAAGGCCTGGTCTCACCCACGTTAGCCACCACAAGTCTAAGCCCCCAAGCACAAGGCTTGGTGCTGCCCCTAATGGGCTGACAGTGGCTGTAGCCTGGCTCCCTCTCCCACTGTCTGGGAAGGGTCTGCTCAGACACCAGGTACTGGAGTCCTCTGGGATGCTGCTTACAATCTGAGCCAGGGACAGGCGCTCAGAGCCCTGCATCAGCACAGAGGTGGTTACTGAAGTCCAGTGAGAGAATGAATTTAAGACGCTCAGGTCCTGGGCCAGGAACCAGCTCGCCCAACCCTACTGTGGGTCACAGGTCAAGCCTCTCGAAGCAGAACATTACCAGGTCCACCAGCATCTTCATCACGTCCTCCGTCACAAGGTTCTTGGAGTAATCCACCAGAATGTGCCCATGGTTGGTGTTGAGGGTCAAGCTGCAGAAAGATGCAGAAGCTGCTGACCATACCCCAGGTCTCCGTAGCCTGCCCCCTGACCAGGGCAGCAGCAGGAGCTGCTTCCAGAAGAAAGATCATCCCTGTGCCACACCCTAAAAGGGCTGCACAGTGGTGGTGTCTGTCCCACCAGGCTGACCTGCAGCAGCAGCAGCACAGTTTAAGAGGCCATTCTCAAAGAACCCAGATGCAGCAGAAAAGATAGAGTATATCCTTATCCCGGGTAAGGAGCTGGGTGCAGCTGCCCCTGTGAGCCCAGGGAGTGATCACCCCCCCCACCCTCCCCATCCCCGGCCCCAGAGCTTCCACCCTCTGCCTCAACTTACTCAGGCACCCATCCAGATGATAGCGCTGGCCAATGAGGGCCTCTGGGCTACAGACACCCCTGCCCCTGCCCCCCAACACCAGAGACCAGAGCACACTTGGACGCATCCAAGATTTCCTCCACGCTCCTTCCCATTTCCCGGTCGTTCACAAGTCTCCGGCCCTAGCCTTTCCAGCAGGAACCACGCCCCATCACCTCCACCTTCCCACCGCGGCTCCCCGCAAATCTCCCAGGCCTGCCCACCCCGCAGTCGGTCCCAAGCCCGTCTGGCCAGAAGCGGGTGGAAGGGGGCAGACCTTTGACGGCCGCTGCGTCAGCGAGGGCCTCTCCTCACAACTGCGAAAGGAGTCCCTTCTCAAGGCCGGGGCCAGAGCGGGGCGAGGGGAGGGAAACATCCCCACGGAGGGGCCCGCTTCTCCTCATGACTAAGCAGCCCCGGCCCCCAGACCTCCGGCGAGTCCGCGAGCCCCCGGCAACCTGCTCCAAGGAGACTTCAAGGACGAAGGGCGGCCTCGGCCTGGGCCCCGCTCCGTGGCCCGGGGTCCCCGGGAACCGCCGCCCCGGGCCGCCCGCCCCGTCCCCCCGGCCCCAGCCCCGCGGGCCCAGACCCCGGCCCCGCACGTCGCAGCCCCCGCCTCCGGCCCCGCGCGCGCACCTGAAATGGCTGAAGCGCTCCTTGTTGGCTTCGAAAAGGCGGCGCAGGTTGAGCTCGGAGCCGCGCTCGCGGTGCCACTGCTGCAGCTTCTGGAACTGCGGATCCCGGGTGAGCGCGGCCATGGCGCGGCTAGAAGGTGCACCGACCGGGACGTGCGCGCGGCAGGAAGGAGAGGCGGGCGGCCGGCGGGCCCGGGGTGCGCGCGCCTTTATGGCGCAGGCGCCCCGCCCCGCCCCGCCCCGCCCCGCCCCGCCCCGCGCCCCGCGCCCCGGCCCACGCAGGCCTCGGGGCGACCTTGCCCGCCGCCAGAGCCCTGGGGCCTCGGCTCGCCTCTCCCTGCCGCAGGGCGGCCACTTACGCCGCCGCTGCCCGGAAGTGACTGGGGGCAGGGGCTGAGCTCCCGGTGCCCTGGTCCGCTTCAGTCATTCATTCATTCAACAAAACTGTATCAACGCCTTCCGTGTTCCAGGTAGTGTTCCAGGTGCTGTGCATACGTAAGTGCCAAATAGTAAAGAAAACATGATACGTCAGATGCTGGTAAGAGCCATTGAGGAAAAGCAAGCTGAAAAGCGTGCTGAGAATAAGAGTTGCAATTTTAGATAGAATGGTCAAGAAAAACCTCGCTGATGAGGTGACATTTGAGCAAAAGCCTGATGGTAAGGAAGAAAACCAATCGGCTATCTGGGAGGAAAGTGTTCAGGCAAAGGGAACAGCAACTGCAAAATTCCTGAGACAAGAGCATACTTAGATGTTCCAGAAACAGAAGGAGGCAAGTGTGACTGGAGCGGAGTGAATGAGGGGAAAGAGAAAGATGAGGTCAGAGAGGAGAGGAAAGGCAACAAGATCACATAGCACCTTGTAAATCATTGTAAGAACGTTGGGTTTTGTTCTGAGAGAGATGGGAAGCCACTGAAGGGCTCTAAACAGAGGAGGTACATCATCTGACGTGTTTTACAAAGGATCAGACTGACAACACAGCAGGAATAGAAGGAAGGACATCAGAGAGGAGGCTACTGCAAGAATACAGGCCAGGGAGGAAGATGGCTTTGGTCAAGGTAGTGGGAGTTGGGCATGGTAGCCTGGATATATTGTGAGTGAAGAACTGACACTTTCCTGGGTGAGAGAGAGAAGGGTCAGGATGACGTCTAATATGTGACCTGAGTTCCTGGAAAAATGGAATTGTCATCAACTGCAGTGAGGAAGACTAGGAAAGGTGCAAGTTTTGGAGGGGAAGATCATGATCTGGTTTATAAACATGCTAAGTTTTCAAAACCTGTTAGACATGTAAGTGGAGGTGTTGATCGAGTATTCATGTCTGGAGTACAGGGGAGAGAAGGTCTGAGTTGCAGGAGAAATTTGGGAGTCATCAGTGAACAGACAGCATTTGAAGTCATGAGCCTGGATGAGAGGGAATAAATGCAGTCAGAGACAAGAAGTCCCAGAACTGGGTGCTCTTATATTGAGCTTCTCCATCACATGGTTCCCCAGAAAGGCAAGCCAACCACGGAGTGTGTCCTGTCCTGCTGCAGTCCCAGGCCTAGGTCTTCCTCCCACCCACCTCCCAACTCCATGCAGTCGCTGACACCTCTGGCCTCCACAAATGGCTTTTCTCTCCTTGTCCAGAATGATTTGGGGTCCTAAAGATGAAAAAGGAAAATAGGAAGGGTCTGAAAACGGAAGAAATGAGTAATCACATTACTTTCCAGAGAACAACCCTGTCCATACAGCCCTTCTTTAAGAACTGGCAACTCTAAGATTTAACTGAGCTTCCACAGAAGGGCGTGGTGGCCTGCACCTGTAGTCCCAGTGCTCAGGAGGCTGAGCCAGGAGGATTGCTTAAACCCAGTAGTTCGAGGCTGCAGTGAGCTATGATATTGCCACTGCACTTCAGCCTCCTGGGTGACAGAGCAAGACCCTGTCTCTAAAACCAAAACAAAACATAACTGAGCTTCCACACCCATCACAACGTTGATAATACAGAGCAGTATCTGTTGTACTGGAGTTTCTGAGAAACACTCCAACTAGGGTTTCCCATCCAAGTGATTTACTTATCTGCACAGAACAGCACTCCCACCCCAAAATCCTGTGTTTCAGAACAGAACCTCACCCAGCAGGAAGGCCAGTCTCAGTAGCCACTGACTCCACTTTTCTAGTTGGTTCTTTTTGGTGACTATAGTGGACAACTGTTGCCTTTGTCCTAAACCATTACATCCTGCTCTTGTGTTTCTTCCACGGCCTAACTGCACTGGTGATGAGCACATGACCTAAGCCAGCCAAATGGTCCTTTCCTAAGACCCTGCAGCCAGCAGGAGAAAGTCTCTACTTTTTGTGGCATTAAGCTGAAAGAACAGACCTGATGAGGTTCAGTCCCTGTGGTCTCAAGGAAGACAATGGAGAGAATGACCCCCCGAGAGATGCCAGAGTGAACCTCACAGTGTCCAAATTCTTGGGGCCAGGCCACCCGTGCCTGCAGCTGGAATGGAAATCAATGATTCCCCTTGGTGTTTATGTTGTTTTGAGTTGAGTTGTCATTTACAACTCCAAGTCTTTCCAAAGATTTTATGGGTGTTCACATGCCCACTGCCACACTGTCTTCTGCAATGTCTTCTCCCGTTCACCTAAAACCCACAGAAGCAGCTTTTGAGTACTGGAGAAGAGGCAGGAGGTGAGACTTCTGATGGTTGCTGTTTTAAAGGTTTCACCTGCTTTTTGACATTCCATAATGTACACCTCCAGCAGTCTGGCCTCTGTGATTCCCAGCAGCTTCAACTATTCCAGATTTCCCCATACTATTTTAAGTTTCATGCTATATTTTGAAATTCCAAAGTTACATGGATTTTCTATATTAGCAGAAAACTAGATTTCTATCTGCAGGGCCATAAGTCATAGTAGCTAAAGGGAGAAAACACAAAAAGTACAACAACAGAAGATCTTTATTAATGGAAAGCCATTCATCATCACATTACTAACACAGCTACTACTGCAGCCAAGTTTACTATGTGCAGAGCTCTGTGCTAAATCCTCTCCCATGCAACCCTCAAGGCAAACCTATGAGGGATATCCTGTTGTCCTCCCCATTTAACAGAGAGATTAAGAAATTTGAAAAGAACCACTCTGCTATTAAGGAAAGAATCAACCTAAGGTTGCCTGATTCCATCCTGAGCCCTATTCTTAATCACAGCCCTGTACTGCCTGCCACTTCCTGGCTCTCCAGCCTTAGGAAAAAGGTGCAGGTAAAGTGGAGGAGCAGGCAATCCCCTTCTCCCCTCCTCATCATCCCAGTTCTGTCTTAGTACCAATTAGGCTTCTATTATATTAATACTGGTTTTACAGAGTAGAACTGATCAAGTATGGCATCCCAAAGGGAAAGGACAGCAGCATGGGCAAATGCAGAGAGGTAGGAAAATCCAGCCAATGACTGTAGCAACTGGATTTGAGGATTTGTGTGAGGCAACAGGGAGAAACCCACCACGAAAGCCTGATTCCAGGGAGGGTCCCTGGATTGAGGGGTGGCATCTCTGATCCAATCTTGAGGAGTGGAGTAGAATCTGTAAAAACATCAACGTAAGGTAACTTTATATTCCAAAAAATGTTCTGTTTTCTACCACCATCACCACAACCGCCACCATGTTGTGCCAAGCCCTGCAGAGCGCAGATCCCCAGGATCCTGGCAGCACTGAAACTTGGAGGGGGTCATGCCCCCAGACCAGGAACTGACTAAAGAGAATCAAAAGGAAGCTTGGCTCAGAAAGTCCAACAGATCCTGCTATAGAGCCACGTTAACTGCAAGTGTCCTCAGCAAGATCATATGGTTTCTGACAGAGGAATGGACCAAATGGGTCAGTTGACAATGGAGGCAAGTTAGCAAGTCCAGGGATAGTCCTAAGGCTGCATAGCAAAGATTTAATTTCCAGCCCAACACAGTCCTGGAAAAGCAGTTGCCTGCCACTGAGTATTTGTGAAACTAGCACTTAATACAGCCTGTAGCGGACACAGTTCCTAACAAGAGCTCTGTTCTAAAGATGGGGAAACTGAAGCATGGGCATTTGGATAACTCAGGCCCTAACTGAGGGCCGCTGGACAGGAGTTGGGCAGGACCTGGAAGCCAGGTGATCATGGGAGTGAAGGTGGAGGGACTGGGGCAGGGGATTCGGAAGACTCGGAAGACTCGGCAAAGAGGCAGATTCAAGGGGAGATAGTCAGTTTTAGGGCCTGAGTTGAAAGAATCCACCGGAAGTCGGGAGCGGGGCGCTCCGTATGCATGCCGGTAGATTTTCCAGAACTGTTCCGGGGAGGCCCGCCCAACGGGGATGCTGAGTCACAGTGACCCAGCGAAGGTGAGCAGACCGCGCCTCGGGGGCTCCGTGGAGCTCCAAGCGCTGGCAAGCACTCTCCGGAGGGACTCGTGCACACGTGTCTACACGCAGGAAAGCTCCCACAAGCGCAGGTACTCATGGGGGCAGGAGTGCGCACACGTCTGCGTGTGGGCTGGCACGTCCGGGATGGGCGGTGGCGCCCATGTGCGCATGTCCCGGCGCAGGATCTGGCGCTGGGGTGCGGAGAGGGAAACAGGCAAACGCCTGTGTCCACACGTCCGGAATGGACGTAGTGCGGGCAAGTGCGCATGCGCTGCACGAGGGCGGACGTGCGCATGCGCATGCGCCTGCGCCTGCCAAGAGGGCTGCGTGGTGGGGGCTGCTTCCTGCAATCTCGGAGGTTGGGAGCTTGTTCCTTGTATCGTCGGAACTTCATCCCCAGATTTTCCTGGTGAACCCATTGCTCGGCGTTTAAAAAAATGTTTGCCACCGTACGTAGGTGGGGTTTCCATGAGAATAGAAAGCTATGTTCTTATTAAAGGTCTACACAGGCCTCCTGTCCATAGCTCCTAATGTTAATCCCTCCTCACAGGCTCGGTACTAACTCTGGTGATCATGTATTATTCTTTTACTCCAATGTGAGAGCCTTTTTTGTCTAGTTCTATTTTTTTTTTTTTTTTAAACAGACAGGGAGGGTGTCGCTCTGTCACCCAGGCTAGAGTGCAATGGCACAATCATAACTCACTGTAGCCTCTTAACTCCTGGGTTCAGGCGGTCCTCCTGCCTTAGCCTCCCGAGTTGCTAGGACTACCAGTAGCTAAGACTACAGGCGCATGCCACACCTGGCTAATTTTATGTTTTGTAAAGGCAGGTCTGTCTCGCTAAGTTGCCCAGGCCAACTCCAACTCTTGGCCTCCCAAACTGTTGGGATTACAGATGTGAGACACCATGCCCAGCCTCTACTTCTATTTTTTGGTCTGAATTAGAATTCACAAATTCTGCCCCAGGAACACCTCCTTTCATCTGTCTCAAGTTGCTTCGTGGTGGTCCCAGGCGCTGCCCTGCACCTTGGGACATGTGCCCATGAACAAGAACTAGCTCCTTGCTCTCATGGGACCTTGGTTCTAGTGAGGGACAAAGGCAAACATACAAGATTCCAGGGGAGTGCTAAGTACTATAATGAGAAACAAAGCCAAGTTGGAGTATGGGCTCTGGCCCTAGAGCAGCTTTGGGAGCAACAGACAGGTGGGTTGGAGGGCACAGGGCAAGGCCACGTGGAAGTGTGGGGGGCTGTGCATGGGAAACCTTGAGGCTGTACAGGGAAAGGCAGGAGCCAGGTGAGGACCAGGTTGATGGCAGTGGAGATGTAAGAATATGGTGGAATTTGAGTGTGCTTTGAAATACACTTATAGGACTTGCTGATTCATTGAATGAGGAGAGTAAAGGAAAAGAAGAACCAAGAATATCTTACGGGATTTCAGCCTGAGCAAGTGGGTGGATAGATGGTGGTATTCTTGCCAAAGAAGGGGAAAATGTGGTTGTCTCCCTTAAAAGACTGAGTTTCAAAGGCAGGGACTGCATCTTCTTTGCAATCCTGGCTCTTAGCAAGGGCCTGGCCTCTAGGTGATATTAGTAAATGTTGAAGTGAGGTGACACACCTGAAACAATCCTTCTCCCTCACCTAGACCTACATCCCCAACTCAACATTCCAACACAAGCCACATCCAGTCCCCTCACAGATATGCAGAGGCCTGCGCCCAGCCAGCCTACCCTGTGCAATTGTAAGGCCAGGTGCATGCATTACTTCCAGGAGCCTGCCCCTGGAGGTTCCTCAGACTTGTGGGTACATATCACTGGGAGGCAGGCAGTCATGCTGTCCACATACATGGCTATTTAGCAGTTGAGGAGCTAACCATTGGTAAAGGTTTATTTCCTCTTTGTCTCCACATCAGGAGGGTTGCCACACAATGCACAGAACGCCACCCACTCACAGCCGCACGGTTGGCATGCGGCATTTCACCTACACCCCTACTCCCATGCTGGCAGCCCCACTCTCAAGGAGCCCCCAGGTGGGAAAGGAGGGTCACAAGCCTCCCAACTGCCTGTGTGTCCTCCTCCATTTCTCAGATGGAGCCACGGCCTCCAAGGACCCTCTAGAAGCTCAGGTCTAACATCTGTTCTGCTTCCATCCCCACCCATCTGGTTTCACAGCCAGGGAGACAGAACTCCTCTTCTGTCTCCATCACTGCTGTGAATCAAAGCCAGTAAATAGCATGGGGTGTTTGTGTTAAATGGGAACACACTTGAATAGAATATGTACATTTTTTTCCCTGCTAGCATTTTAATATAAACTTCCAGTGTATTCCTTAGCACACGCATGCAGCATGGCTGTTACTAAGCAACCTTGTCCTGAGGTGCATTTGGAAGGTTCTGGAACTTGGTCCCCCATGCTCAACTTCAAGGCATCTCAGCAGAAAGAAGTTGTAAGTGGCACTTACACTCGTAGGTTGTATATTAATGCTCACATTACTCCATTTTCCTAAGTTCATGAAAAAGTTTCCATGAAGAGAATGAGTTGAAATTCCCCTGTAACCAACCCTCCATTTGTGGTTCTCATGATACAGTCTTCCTTCTGCTTAGCAGGATGGCATCATCCAGTGAGACAGGTCCTTCTTATGCCTGTGAGGCAGGGTCTCTCTGCCACAGATTGGGTCCCTAGTGTGGGGAGAGGGTGAAACAAATCCTCATTCTTGGGTCTGCTCCTTGGACAGGCTGGCTGGGCAGGTCACAGCACCCACGTTTGGTGGGATGTGGGTGTTGGCAGACCCCAACCCAAAGAGAGAGCTTGTATCCTTCCAGGAGACAGTCTCTGCACCACTTGTGCAGAGGCTTAAACCATCTATGTCCTTAGGGGAGCCAATAGGGGAGGTGTGGCTGGTGGTTCTGCTTCCTGCCCATCCATTCCAGCCCACCTTAATATCCCAAGTGACCTTCCCCCTTGCGAGGTCTCAGAATCAGGGAACAAGCTGACCTAAAAACCAGTTCATGTGCAGCTTTTCAAAGTAATGAGTCAGACAGGGCTTCTGACATGGTGTCTGCTGCAGTTCATTTTAAACAAAGACACAAAGTATTATTAAACGTATATTTTTAATAAAGCCAATAGTTATTTTACTTATAGGAGCTTTAAAAGTAAGATACAAAATGTAGAGTTCCAGTTTGGAAGCATTGTAACTATTCACATGATGTCCTGCTGATGCCCGAGCAAGGCAGCCACGCCCGGCCATGCAAAGGACACACACACTCACACACGCACACACATGCGCTTTGGCGAGACCCCTCTGCCGAGCGCAGCACCTGGAATTACCAGTGTTCAGAGCAAGGTGGTGCTGGGAACACAGCACCTACATAGAGACCACACAAACAGCTTCACACAGTCTCACCACCCATGGAGATGCAATTACAAAATGTCTTCCTTAATAGAGAAGAACAAACTGGAAAGTGACAATTAGCGATGTCAACTGCGCTGGGGCATCAAGGACTGACCTCTGTCCAAGGTGAGGTCTTTGGGGAGGCACTATTAAAACAAGAGTACTTCAGTATAATAGAACTCGAAATACAGGGTACTGTGGACACATTACTGAAGGAAATAGAAAACTATCTTACAAGTAAAACAGCCACAAACAACTTTAACAGAGATTAGTGTGCACACTGTGACAGCTAACACAGACAAGAGCCACATAGGGTTGGTGCAAAGCACGTGCCTGAAAAAATCTATATACAAAATAGTTCTCTGTAAACATGGTGAGGTGAATGCTCAGAACCCACGGTGAAAGATCATAAATACAGGCAACAATGGCATCCCCACACAGCACAAAAGACAACACTCAAGGCCTGAAAACAGCCTGACAACACAGTACTAAAATTCAGGTGGCTGGGCTCAGACACCCTAAGGGTCCTCTATAATTTGTGTGTGTGTGTGCACATGTGTGTACATACATATATATATATATATTTATTCTTTTTGGTAGTTTTAAATATAAATTTACTTGTATCTGTAGAAAAATGAGAACATAAATGTGTTATTACAATCTTTGCTGGAAAAGCTTACATGGAGCTAGAAAGAATAAACCATTTATTAGTAGTTAACATATATTAAAATGGTTTAATGATTTAAGAAAATATAAAAAAAAATATTAATACTGTCAAACTTTCATACCAGAAAATATTATGGATTTTTCTCAATTAGACTTTTTCAAAGATGAAATATGAAAAATTTAAATAAGTTTTATATAAAGAACTTTCTGTAACCTCAATTAATATACAGTGGGATATGTCTATTCTATATAGATATATTTATTATTATTTCTCAATTTAAGCACCATTCAATTCTTCTGGATCCATTCTGGCTGGAAAATATTCTTAAATCCACAGGATGTTATCTATTTAATGGCACATGTTAACTGAGAATGAGGTGGATTTTTTTTTAAGAAAAGACTTTAAATTAATTTCTATCTACATGTTAATTGGTTTGTCTTCTGAGCCAGCACACAAATGCTGCAATTTCAAGTGCAGGTGTCTCTGTGTAGTCCTTGACCACACTCCCATGCTCTGAGGACTGTGTCAGTGCCCCTGGCCATGTGTGGAAGGTCCTGAGGGCAGCAGGTGCAGCTTTATTCTGTACACAGACAGCAGCCAGCTGGCTCACCTCCATGCACCTTCAGCAACATGCCTCCAACATCAGTTTTACAATCTGCTGTTGTAAATCTAGTAAGTACTACATTCCCTGGGGAGTGCTGGGGTGGCAAGGGGCTGCCCACCTGCAGAAAACCCAGGTGACTGCCTCTGATCACAAATATTCTATACTTTGCCCATTTTATATAAGCTTAAATAAAGATAGTGTTGAACAAACCTCCAGCCAGTATATCTGTTACCTTAAAATATTCAATGCATGTTAGGCAGGAGATGTTTTAACTAAAAACCTACATGAAAAAATAGCTATAAAATACAGTGATTGGTGTGGTCATCACTCAAGGTGTGAAGGAAGGAGAAGGAGAAGGTTTCTGAAGAATGGTCAGTTTTGCTCTAAGCCTTCAGGCCTGATGCCTTCCCTTCAGGAAGAATGGTCAGTTTTGCTCTAAGCCTTCAGGCCTGATGCCTTCCCAACACACAGCAGGACTAAAAACCCATGAGCTGTGTTTCTCAAAGTGTGGCCGGTGGCTGCCTGCATCAGAACCACCTGAGGTGCTTATTAGATTCTCCAGCACCCCCCTGATGGTAGAAACCTCTGTCTACAACTGGCTCTCCAGGGGTGTGATGCCTCCCAAGTTTGGGAAGCCAGGCTTTAAAGGCTTGGAGCTGCCAACCACCCCTGCCCCAAGGAACTCTCCCTGGGACAGGGGTACACTGGTCCTCTGGGGGGTGTCAGCTAGTTGGCCCTGGGGTGGGAACACTCACCCCAACAGCTCTGGGCACACAAGCAGGCTGGCCCTGGATCAGTACTGGGGCAGGTAAGCCGGCCTGCGCTCGGCCTTCCCAGGGAAAGCCTTGAAGCCCTTGGGTACTGCCTTGTGTGCTGGTGGGGGTGGGGGCTGTGGTGGGGGCTGCACGTAGGTGAAGGAGGCGGCACTGCAGTCACTGGTCGCAGCCCACACCGGGGACTGCAGCATTTGCATGGTGTCGTTCCACTGGTTGCCGGGGCTGGCGACTGCATAAAGTGGTGCACTTGGGCTGGGCAGTGTGCTGGGCAGCGGGGAAGGGTGTTGCCAGGGTGCTTTGGGTGGCCATGTTTTGGTTTTGTTATCCTGAGAAACAGAACAGAGTCCTTAGTGGCATTTCTCGCGATTTATCTTTTCCCACTTCCCTAGATCTCTGGCCCTTAGTCCCACCTAGAAGGCAGGGTGAGAGCACCACCCCTCCCCACAGCCCTGTCCAGTAGGACTTCTTCCAATGATAGCAATGTCCTATGCCTGCACTGTCCAGTACGGTAGCCACTCACTATATATAGCTAATGCAACTGAACAACTGAAGTTTTATTTATTTAATTTAAATTTATTTAGCCACATGTG
This sequence comes from Daubentonia madagascariensis, assembly GCA_023783475.1. NCBI lineage: Eukaryota > Metazoa > Chordata > Mammalia > Primates > Daubentoniidae > Daubentonia > Daubentonia madagascariensis. Next base: position 2,205,427 of record JAKFHU010001831.1, read on the forward strand.
GCAAATGGCTATCATGCTGGACAGCACAGCCCTAGAGCTTCCTCTACGTGTGGTTCTGAGTCAGCTGAGCTGGCTAATCATTTAGAAAAAGTCATGAGAGAAAAAGTTATTCACCAAAAAGAGGACCCCTCATTACTTCAAAGCCCTTTTAAAACTTAAGCCATGGAACCTTGCCTATGGTCTGTACCCACAGAGCCAGCCTGCAATACCTGGTTCACGTCCTCTATTGTAGTAAGGAGAGGGGGCGAGGGCAGCATACTGGTCTCCTGCTCTCCGCTGCTGTGTTTCCTGAAAGAATCAAGAGCTCAGAGCAGTGATCACCCAGCTTCCTGCCCAGCCTACCTCCAGGGGACACCCTAGCTGCTTGGCTCTGGTGTCTCTGGGCCCTGGTTCTAGGTGGGGAGGCCTTGGATCCAGGGGGATAAGGGGAGTCGGCATTGAATGGTGCACTCCCACAAAGCCAGCACAGGCAGATCTGGTAGGGGTGGGTGGCAGGCATGAAGACAGGCTTTTTTCAGCTGCTCTGAGTCCACCAGCTTTGGCTTTCTATTAATTTATTCAGCAGATACTGACTGTTCACCATGTACTGGCAATATGTGACTTAAAAACAAAAGCCCATTAGTTTTACTATTATAATAACATGAAAAAGCTTGCTACAACATTGAATAAAAAAGGCTGTAGCGGGATCAGAACCAGTATTCCTGTAGATGGCAGATGGCAGTCTCTGCAGAAGTGGTTTTCCAGGTGACTTCTTAGATGTCTAATCAACCATATGTCTAAAACGGAAGTCTTAACTCCAGCCCAGTTCATACTTGCCAAACTTGCTCCTCCTGCGGTACCCCCATCTCAGTTCACAGCACCCCCTACACATAGAAGCTCAGGCTGAAAACATGCATGTCATCCTCTCACACATACCCCACTGCCACTTCCCTGCCGTTACTCCCTCACTTTGTTCAGCTCTTTGCTCATCAGGGGCTGCCTTGGCTACCCTTCTGAAAATAGAAAATCCACCTGTTCCCTGAATTTTCTACCCTCACACCCTGTTTTATTTTTTTGTCATAGCACCCAACCCAATCTATTTAATCTGTTTTTTTTTTTTTAAACCTGCCTTTTCTCACTAGAATATAAGCTCCATGAGGAAGGGGACTGTTTTGTTTGCTCCTGTACCACCAGTGCCTGCTACATGACAGGTGCCACTGAATGAAAGAATGAATGAAGTTAACTTCTCTGAGCCTCAGTTTCCTCACCTGTAAACTGGGGATAAAGTAGGACTTATAAGGTGGTTGTTATGGGTTGAATAGTGTACCCCCAAAATTCATGTGTTGAAGTCCTAACCCCCTGTAACCCCAGAATGTGACTGTATTTAAAGACTGGGCCTTTAAAAAGGTAATTAAGTTAATGAGGTCATTAGGCTGGGCCCTAATCCAGTATGACTTATGAAAACATTAGGATGCAGACAAGCTGAGGGAAGGCCATGTTAGGACACAGGGAGAAGTGGCCATCTACAAGCCAAGGAGACAGACCTCGGAAGAAACCAACCCTGCCAACATCTTGATCTCAGATTTTTAGCTTTCATAACTGTGAGAAAATAAACACTTATTGTTTAAGCCACCCAGTCTGTGGTACTTTGTTATGACAGACCTAGCAAATGAATACAGTGGTTATGAGAATTAAGTGGAAAAAAATGTATGTGAAGTGTTTAGGCCAGTGCCCGGCCTACAGAAAGCACCCTAACTTGGGTTAGTGATCAATCATTGTCATTGCCCCCATTCCTATTCTGTGTATTCTAACTCAGGTACCCTTCCATCTTCATCTGCGTGCTCCCTACTGCTTACCCAATGAAGACTGACCCTGTCACACAAAGCTGTGTAACCAGGCTTCCCTTTCCACCACAGCATGACTTCTGGTACCCAGGGGATCCCTGCATGCTCTCCATTCCTGCCCATGTCCCTTAGTCTGCCACCTCTGGACTTTGCTTCTTCATATCCACAGCAGTCTACTTCTTTCTAACCAAACTCTTCTCTTAGTTCAGAGCCCATTTTAATTTTTGTGACTACTTTCGAAACCTTCTTAGATCTGAATATGCTATGTTACTCCTTTTTTTCAACTTTGAAATGCTATTCAGAGGTCATTTTATCCAGTACCACCTATGACAAAGAAACTGAGGGTCAGAGAGGGCCAGGCCCTCATCTGGGGTTCCAGAGCCTGTTGGTGAGTCCAAATTAGAAGTTGGTTGTCCTGGCCCTGCTCCTTCTACAGAAAGGGCCGCCTCCTGCAAGGCGCAGACCAGCAACGGCAGTCCCTGTCTCCTGAATCCTCCCTTACCTATCATACTGGTATTTTTGGCTATCACGAGACTGTTCTGCCAGCAAAAACTCAACCCAACGTTAAGTCACCTGGGCTGCAAGCCTGTATGGTGGCCCCACAGAGGCCTCACAAGATGAGGCCAGCTCTTCCTTGTGGAAAACACTTCCTGAAGGTGCTCTTTAGAGGCCTTCAGCCAGGTAGTATGGGAAGAGCCCCTCTACCCCTATGACACAAGGCAGACCGGGAGCGACTGGGTTCCCGACTTTCCCAGAGGAGTAAACTATAGGTCACATTCACATGCCCCTCTCTCCTCCCCTTGGTTTAGAAATCTCTTCATACCTTCTCTGCTTGACAGCAGCAACGAGGTCAGGCCCCGAAAACATGGAGAACAAGCTGTCTCCATTGGCCGAGGACGTCTCATCACTCGAACTGGCTGAGTCCCCCTGAGCACCTGACCAGCCGCTGTGCAGGCCATCCCTGAAAGCCAAAGAGAGAAGCTGGTCCAGGGCCTCCTGCAGTCAGCCTGGACACTGGCTGGACAGACCCAAGGCCAGCCCTGACCCTCTACCCCAGCCCTAACAGAGCCATCCTGACCTTGTTCTCATCTCATAACCAAATGGTGGTCTGTCTCTCCCTTCTAAAAACTTAAGATGTTCTTCCTTTCCCTTATTTCAAAAGCAATACATACTCATCATTTGCCTTTATTCCTCTAAGAAGCCCATAGTTTGTATATGAAATTTATTTTAGAGAAAACAAAAAGTTGAGATGGTCTTTAGTTGTCCAGATTTATTAACCAGGTAGCAATATAAGATGTGAAAAATCCCCAGTTTTATGATAAAAATCCACAATTCTCTCAATATACTGGAATCTGAATCATATACCTTTGCTTTTTGTAGGCTATACTGATAGCATTCCATAAATCACATGGGTTTCACAACCACACTCATTTCAGTATAAAGACTGTGTTAAACATGCAATTACTTTACAAACACCATCAAATAATATCCTTGCCTAGCGCTGAAGAATCTGTCTTGAAAATTATGAATTTATACCAATGGTGTGTTCACAGGGCACATCACGACACTTGGCATCTTACAGTCAGTCACAAAACTCTGATCCCCTGATTTATCACGTGTCACTCTCTCATGTGGGGGCTTGAAACTGAATTGCCTAACAAGAATGCACAAACGCCAAGGAGGCTCTCTTCTCATAGGCCCCACGGGGGACACTCAAGTCCCAAATTCAGCTTCCCTGCTGTACCCAGCACTCACCCTTCTGTAAAGAACTCTGGGAAAGGCCAGGTCCGATGGGCGTCGTCCATGGGCGGCCAGTTGCCCCGGGGGTTGCCTGGACGGCGACCATGTTGGGTTTGCCGCTTCTGCTGCATTGCCTGGCTCACTCCTGCCACATAGCGTGCAAACTCTGGGTCTGAACCCACTGTTGAGACAAAGGAACAAACAGGGTTTGGAGCCAAACTGGCCTCTTGGTTCCTTCCCTACCCTCTCAGAATGTGCTGGTCACACATATAATGAAAGTGGTGAAGAGCTTCCAGGCTTGTGGCCCACAGAGTTGGGTGCAGGCTTTGCCCAGCACCCTGCTATGGTGAGATGAGGCTTTCAGCACATCAGTCTAAAGTTGGGATATGGTGTGTGCAGAGGCTGTCAGGAAGGGTTATGCCCAGGATAGAGGCAGGCTGAGTAAGATAGAAAGAGAGAAAAATGATTTAATTTATCCACGACTAGATTTTAAAGACAAATACTAGTTACTTTAAAATTATCCAGTATCTTGGTGCTATGTACCTAGAGTTATTAGCTAACAACTTAGGAACTCAGATGATGACTTTGGCTAACTGATAACTGAAAGCTATCAAAGCATCAGGGTCAGCCAGATAGAGGATATATACCATTCCTGCTTGAGCCAGGCTTCTTTTTTTGAGACAGAGTCTCACTCTCTCACTCTGGGTAGAGTGTAATGGCATGATCATAGCTCACTGCAACCTCAAACTCCTGGGTGCAAGTGATCCTCCTGCCTCAGCCTCCTGAGTAGCTGGGACTGCAGGCATGCGCCACCACACCCAGATAATTTTTTCTATTTTTGGTAGAGATGGTGTTTCACTCCTGTTCAGGCTGGTCTCAAACTCCTGACCTCAAGTGATCCTCCTGCCTCAGCCTCCCAGAGTGCTAGGATTACAGGCGTGAGCCATTGTGCCCAGCCATAAGCAAAGCTTTGATCCAGTATTTTCCTGGATATTGGACAGGAGACTTGCTCATTCTGTCTGAAGATAATAAGAGCAGCAAAGAATAAGATGAGATTTTAGAATGCTTTAAGAGGTGGCTGGAAACATACTGGACAGAGCTGGGTAAGGATGTGCAGGGCAGTACAAGTGGAAGAAAAAGAGCACAGATGGCATTTAGAGAAAGTGGCAAACAAAAAGATATGATAGAAAAGCATCTATGGATCACAAATCAAGTATGACTCAGTAGTACATACTTTTTAGCTTCAAATTAGGAAAGATACTAGGGCACAATCCCGTTATCAGCTTGTTCTTAGGGTACTGTCACAGGACCATGGCATGAGGCTATGCCATTTGTTCACTGCACAAAGATGCCCATACTAGGGGAGAGAGAAGGGGCTGAAATCAAGGCCTTGATAACCAGAGTTAGTAAAGCCATGCCCCCAGGGACTGAGTTTGCCTGTTCAGAGGGGGCACTAGAGGGTGCCTTCTCTAATTCAACTGTCTAGAGGAGCACCCCTCCTTAATTTGCACAAAGGACTGTGCAGATCTTGTGCCCTCCGGGCAGGTTCTATATAAGGCTACATCATGGACTTGAGGGTCAGGAAAGAACACCCAGAAGAAAAAGGATTTGTAGGCTAAAGACGTAAGAGCTGTCAGGGTCTCAATAGAGGTCAAATATGGTAAAATTCTGCCAAACACTGTTTATACTCTGGATTTAGTTATATGACCATCCAACAATGGACAGACCATTTATGACCAATTGAGAAAACATGCCATGCCTACCCCAGCTGGTGGCAGCCAGGTGGGCCTGCTCTTTCGCAGCAGGGGCAACTATTTACCCTTCTTGTGGCCCAGGGGTGTAGGTACAAGGTTTTCTATATCCATCCACACAAGGGGAGCAAGAACAAGAAAGCACAAGCAGCAGTATGAAGAATTTTTATACAATGTAATTTTTGGAAGACATTTCCTTCCTTTAAAAGTTAATGCTGGGTGTTTTAGCAAGGAATCTCCTCTTCTGGTGGTTATTCACTTATAAAAATATTTGTTATACTTACTTACAGTATTTCACAGTATTCTCCCACAAATGGAATACATTTTCTACTTCTGTATGCCTTTTGCTAAATTAGATAAAAGATTTTGCATCTACCTACCATACCAGATTCTCTTATTAATTCTAAAAATTTTTTAGGGCAAGTTTTTTTCAATTCTATTATAAGCAAAGAGATGTGCTTTTTAATCTATCATTTTCCAAGCCTTATACCACCTATTTCATTTGCTTTTATCTTGCTGCATTTACTACAAAGTCCAAGACAAAGTTGTATGCTCCTGGTGATAACAGTTGTACTTGTCTGATTCCTGGTTTGTTTCTTTTTTTAAGTGTCGAGGTCACGATCATAGCTAACTGCAATCTCGAACTCCTGGGCTCAAGTGATCCTCCTGCCTCAGCCTCCCAAGTAGCTGTGACTACAGGCTCATGAGCCAGCATACCTGGCTAATTTTTAAAATTTTTTATAGAGATGGGGTCTTGCTCACTATGTTGCCCAGGCTGTTCTCGAACTCCTGGCCTCAAGTAATCCTTGGCCTCCCAAGGCACAGGGATTACAGGCGTGAGGTACCACACCTGGCCCTTGACTCCTGGTTTTAACTGAAATGATTTTGGTTCATTATACGAAGCACTATTTGCTATTAGCTTTTGATAGGTAGTTTTTTTAATATTCAAGAAATGTTCTTCAATTCATATTTACTTTGAGGGATTTATTTAAGAATTGCTGGTGTCTGGGATTAGTGTCTTTATGAGAAAAAAATTAAAATAAAAAAATTAGAATTGCTGGTATCTTTTATCAAATGTCTTTACAGTGTCTACTGATAAGATCAGTTTTTCTCATTTAATTGGTTGATACACTGAATTATGGTACAGTAGCAGAGCTCCTTATACCTAACCACCCTTACACCCTTGAAGTAAACCAGGTTTAGTAATAGTGATTACACTGCTTTTAATACACTGCTAGATTTTCTTGCATCTATCCATATTAATAAGTGAGATGCATTATACTTTTCCTTTTTAAAATAATCCTTATAAAGGTTTTTTTTCCTTTCGGACAGGGTCTAGCTCTGTACCCCAGGCTGGAGTGCAGTGGCATAAGCATAGCTCACTACAACCTTGACCTCCTAGGCTCAAGCAATCTTCCTGCCTCAGCCTCCAGAGTAGCTAGGACTACAGGCGTGCTCCACCATGCCCAGTTAATTTTTTTAAAAAACTTTTTGTATCTCCCTTTAGGCCCCGCAAAAAAGAAAAAAAAAATTTTTTTTTTTTTTTGTAGAGATAGGGGTCTCGCTATGTTGCCCAGGCTGTTCTAGAACTCCTTGCGCGTTGACCTCCCAAAGCACTGGGATTACAGGTGTGAGCCACCATGCCTGGTCTCTTATAAAGTTTTAATGGTAAACTTATGTTGGCTTCATAAAAAATGAACTAGGGAGCTGTCTCTTTTTATGTGCCTGGAGTAGTTTAAACAACTTCGATTTAGTTACTTGGTGGTTTATGCCTGTAATCCCAGCACGTTGGGAGGCCAAGGCAGAAGGATAGCTTGAGACCAGGAGCTCCAGAACAGCCTGGGCACCATATCAAGACCCCATCTCTACAAAAAAGAAAAAGAAAACAGCCAGGCATGGTGATGCATACCTATAGTCCCAGCTACTCAGGAGGCTGAGGCACAAGGATCACTTGAGCCCAGGAGTTTGAGGTTGCAGTGAGCTATGATCGTGCCACTGCACTCTAGCCTGCTAGCCTGAGTGACAGAGTGAGACCCTGTCTCTAAAAAATAAATAATAAAAATAAATAAATAAATAAATAAATAAATAAAATAACTGATTTATTTGTGCCTTAAAACTTACTTGTGCCTATGTATCCAACAGATTCTGGTACCTTTTCACTGGTGGATCTTTACCTTACCAATCTCTTTCTTTCTTTCTTTTTTGTAAGAGACGGTCTCAGTCTGTCACCAAGGCTAGAGTGTAGTGTGTGGTCATAGCTCACCGCAATCTCGAACTCCTGGGCTCAAGTGATCCTCCTGCCTCAGCCTCCCAAATAGCTGTGACTACAGGCTCATGCCAACATACCCAGATAATTTTTAAATTTTTTTTTAGAGATGGGGTCTTGCTATGTTGCTCAGGCTGGTCTCGAACTCCTGGTCTCACTCAAGCAATCCTCCCGCCTTGGCCTTCCAAACTGCTGGGATTACAGGCGTGAGCCACCGTGTCCAGCAGTACTCTCTTAAAGTGCTTTCAATTCCTCTATTTGTAGTTATGTCTCCTTTCCGTTTCCTAATTTTATTTCTTCTTTCTCTTAATGATGCTCATAATAAATTGATTTATCTATTTCACTGGTTTTTCAAGGATCCTCCTTTTAGACTACTAATTTCTACTATATTTGTCTTTTTAGTTTACTTAATTTTGGCTTTTTCCCTTAATTCTTCCTCCTACTTTATTTTTGTTTTGTTTCTAAGTTGTTTCTCTAATTTCTTAAGATGACTCTGGTGGTATCTTCACACTGTCTAAGCCAGGAGAAGGTGTATTCCATGAGGCAGGAGGATACCCTATCACCTTTCACAGGTCCTACAGTTTAGGGAAAAAAAAGAATCAGGAGAACAGGCTATGTAATCAGGGAAAAAGTGCCCCACAAAGGGCTGTGCACTTTGGCTCCCAAGAAGAGGAGGGCCCAGATTGGAGCCCACCTGAACTATGGGACTTTTGAACCATGCCAGGAACTTCTCTTAGCCTCAATCCTGTTCTTTATAAAATTAGAAAAATAGTCCTCCTTACCTTCTCCACCTCTTCCTCACCACTGTTTCCCACTCTTGCTAGATCTGCCCCATACTTGTCTCCATAGTGAGAAAGGGTCTTAACAAGGGATTAGGTTATTTAACCTTCACAAGTAAGGCTGTGGCAGACAGGCCCTATGAAGTCCTGAGCAATTAAATTTTATGTTGAAATGGGTAAAGGGGTGGGGAGGCCTCACATACCTGCAGGATCAAAAGGCAGAATCTCTCCCAACATTCCAAAGACTCCATCGCTTTGGTCACGGTTTGGCCAGGTATTATTTCTAGGTCCCTGCGGCTTCTGTCCCAAAACCTCCGACATCACATTATCCATATAGCTGCTCACCAGACCCAAGCTGTACAAGTCAGAACTGAGATCAGATATGCCAGGCCATTGACCAAGAGGAGACAGACATGCTCCAACGCTCTGTGCTGGTTGCTGGGATGAGCCATGTACCCATTTCCCAGGTGCCCGAGGCTGGGGTGGGGGCTGCTGCGATCCAATGGGTTGGAGTAGGTGTTGGTAGTATTGGACCTGGGGTGGTTGTTGCTTTGGGGACTGCTGCTGAGGTGCCAGTCCCGGCTGGGGTGTCAGAGGTGCGTGTGGCCCAGCTTGGGGTGGCCGTGGTGGCGGGGGCACTGACAGTGATGGCTGCTGTGGCTGCATGGCTCCTACCTTCTGCTCAGTCACCATGGCTGTGGCAGCAGAATTACGCCTTGTCACCAATGGAGAGCCCTGATGTGACTGGCCCATATTAAAACCTGAGAGAAAATCTATTACCTCTTGCATTTCCTGATCGGTTGGTAAATTCATACCCTTTTCGTCCTTGCCATCGTCCCCATGCAGGAAGTTCTCACGTCTCTCCAGGAGAAAACCATTCGCCATTGGATTATTGGAATTCTGAGCTGACTGTGAAGGGTCTGTAGTCCTAGGGAAATTACCAATGTTCAAAATGTTTTGTAACCTTGTATCAATATTACTGGGCATTTTGGCCTTCTCTTCTGAACACCCAGCTATGAAGATGTTTTTGGAGGGGGTATTTTGGATGGAATAATTAGTGCTGCTGCTAGAGCTGGTACACGAAGCTTTCTTGGTGAACCGGGAGGTCAGTTTGGAGAATGTCTTCTGCAGGCCACCTGAAGATTTGTTTCCATTTCCAGAAGGCAGGTCAGCCTGATTCCCAAAATCACAGATCTCCCTTTGAAGCTGGATCTGTATGCAGGGTAAAGCTTGTTCCCTATTTAAACAGAAATTTATTTATTAGGAAAAAAAAAAAGACAAACATACAAATTGGAGAATAAAATGGACACCTTTGTATTTAAGACTTTGAAAACAAGAAAGACCTTTCTGGTTGGTATCAGGTTCACTTCTTTTATAGATAAATAAATGAATACCCAAGGGTTTTGAGAATACATAATCTATAGCATCTAATACATGGCTGTGAAAACTATAATGTTACAATTAATGTTGTAATTCTGAGGAATCTGATTGAGTGAAACCCTCTAACTGTAGCACAGGAGAGCAATGCATGGCTAAAGTGGGTGATGCAACTGGCAGAGGTTACCTTTATGCCTGAAGAACAGGGACTAAGAGCCAGGCAGAACCAGCAGAGGGACAAGGGACAAATCCACAAAGCAGAGGGAGGTGGTGGGGGAGGACTCAGGGATATTATGCACCACTGTTGTTGGAACAGATGGCTGTTATTTCCAAAGTTTTCTGAGCACTTTTTTCCCATACTAAAAGACAGCCCTACAGATAGAAAGGGCATGGGGCAGAAGCTGAGGCAGATGATGGCTGGTGTGACCCTGGAGAAGTTGCTTCACTGTTCTGGGCCTCTGGGTGTTCGTGGGTTAAGAAAGGGAGAGGCGGCATGGCTAGATACGAGGGCTGTCCGGAAAGTATCCAGCCATGTAATACAAATTATTGTGTTAACAACGGCTGGATACTTTCCAGACAGCCCTCATATTTAAGGTCCCTACCAATTCTAAAGTTAACAGTTCACAAAGAGATAATCTTGCCACTCTCAGCTACTTTCAGATGTGAGTAAATTTCATGAAGGATATAAGTAAATTTTCTAAGCATTTCTCTGCTCTGAGTTCATAAGGAGAATATGGGTTGGGTTTAAAGTCCTCTTGATGGAGTTCCTTTTGAACAACAAAACAAATGCAAAAATGTTAACGAATTGGGGAATCTGGATAAAAGGTATAGAGCAATTCTTTGTACTATATTCTTGCAACTTTTCTGCAGGTTTGCAATTATTCTAAAATAAAAAGTTACTGAAAATTCTCTATATTACCGTATTTACCCACATATTATCAGTGATGTGAGAATACATGAAATTGTGTGTGGTCACACTGTCCCTGGGTATGGACCTAAGTGCAAACCACTCACACAGCCCAATCAAGTGACTGGTGCAGACACCAACCTCCCTGTTCTCCAGCGGTTTAAGTCCAGCACAGCAGTGTAGAGTACGTCCACCAGACCCAGGGTCTTCTCAGGATCAAGGCTTCTCTGTAGTAGGGACATGGTAGCAGGGTCTTCTTTCAGGCACCTAGGCACAAAACAGGCTGCATTTGTTCTGGCTGCACTTCTCTGCAAAGGTGTTTCAAGCAGGCCTCATAGAGAAGGCTACAACTTTTACATACTTTTGGCACCCAATAAAAATTCAATAATTATAAGAACATCTAGAGAATGACAGGGCTAACGCTGGAACTCATTGTTCTGCAAGAGGAGGAGGAAGCAATAGGGCCTGGGGTCTTGTGACATAAGAAATATATATTTGGTCTCTGTCTCCAGTTCTTGTCACAGAGCTCCTAAAACCTTTGGGATTTCCTGGGTAATAGGAGTGGTTTTCTTCTTAACAAGATGACTTTTGATGGGCTCCTAGATAGCTTCAGGATGGGGGCTGGTCACCAGAAAGACCAAGCCATGATTAGAAGCTTGGGATTTCCAGCCTCACCCTCCCCATCCCCCAGGGAAGGGAGAGGGTAGAGCCCTAGATTGAGTTAATAATCAATCATGCCTAATGGTGAAGCCTCCATAATAATCCTTAAACTACAGGGTTCTGAGAGCTTCTAGATTGGTGAACAAATCAAGGTGCCAGGAGTGTGGCACACCGGGAGAGGGCATGGAAGCTCTGTGCCCTTTCCCATGTACCCCACCTTATGCACCTCTTCATCTGGCTGGTCATTTGTATCTGTTGTAATGTCCTTTATAATAAACCAGTAAATGTAAGTAAATGTTACCCTGAGTTCTGTGAGCCTGTATAGCAAACTATCAAATCTGAGCAGGAGGTTATGGGAACCCCTAATTTATAGACCGTTGGTCAGAAGTCAGCTAAAAACCTGAGGCTTGTTATTGGCATCTAAAGTGGGAAGCAGTCATGCAGGACTGGGCCCTTAACGTGTGGGGTCTGTACTAACTCTGGGTAGTTAGTATTAGAATTATATTGTAGGATACTCAGTGTCCACAGAAAATTGGAGAATTGCTTGGTGTGGAAAACGCACGTGTTTGGCATCAGAAGTGTTGTGTGAATATAGGAGTTTTGGATCTCTACCTATCTCAAGCTTAGTAGGAAGAGGACTCAGTGAAGGGGCTGCCTTCCAGGGGCCCTAATGCCCTCTCACTGTCTAACACCTGGTCCAGCCCTGACCTTCCTCTCTGCACTGCTGAGATTCTGTGGTCTGGCACAATATCTACTCCTTCACAAACTCTTTTCCATAAACCTCCTGCCCCTCCTTTCCTCTACAGCACTTCACACGTACACCTAAGAAACTGGGAGTCAATAAAGGGGAAAAAACCCTCATGGTCTGCCATCTGGACTCACTGAAAATTTCAGGCAAGCAACGAACATGAACTTCCCATAAATTAATTTTACTCCTTTCCAAGATGACTATTTCACCCCCTCGTCCTCTCTCCTCAAGGGTCTGATATCCCTGTCACATCTCCAATTCTTTCCTATCTCAACTCTCACTAAATTGAGAAAATACACGCAAGCAGATGACAGCTACTTCATCTCCCCTCACCACTAATTCCACCAGTTCAGCTGCATCTGTGTCTACACATCCCACCTGCCCTGCTGTCCTAACACAAGATGTGCCCTGTTCTTGCCACAGACTGGCCCTCCACCTGAGCGCGGGATGCTATGTACCTCTTGCCTTCCCAATCATGTGTAATCACCCCATCTCTCCCCTGTGATACTCCCTTTGGCAAACAAACCAGCCTCACCAACCACCCTCTCTTAGCCCCACATCCCCCTCCAGACACTACCCCATTTCTCCACTCCCCACTTTAGCAAAACACATTGTCTCCCCCTTCTCCTTACCTCCTATTCTCCTCTCACTCCCCTCTGATCAGGCTTTCATCCCCTAACTCCACTAAAATAACTTTTATCTAACTTAGATCTTGCCAAAGTCAAGGGTCAGTTACCTTTCTCTACCTTACTCAATCTCTCAGCAACATTTTGCAATGTTTCTTTCTTCCTGGAAACACTGTCTTCTTTAGATTTGGTGGCCCCACACCGGCTCGATTTTCCTCCTACTTCACCGGCAGCTCCTTCTTGGTCTCCTTCTGCCAGCGCTTCTTGCTCCTCTTCTCACCTAACACCTCTACATGGTGGAGTACCCCAGGGCTTTGTTCTCTCTCTCTAGGGTACTGCCGCTTTACAGACCATCCCTACACTACCGAATTTCCTTCACCAGCCTAGACCTTACCCCTGAGCTCCACTCTCCTATGCCCAACCACGTACTTGACATCGTTCCTTGTACACCTGACAGGCATCTCAAAGGTAACCTGATCAGCACAGCTCTTGATCCTCCTTCTCCCACCAAAACCCACTCTGACCCCTCCAGACTTCTGCAGTAAGTAAACAACACGACTATCTACCCCTAAACCTACAAAACATCTCTAGTCCCTCATTTCCTACATCTAGTCCACCAGCTAATCCTGACAGCTCTTCTTTGAAAACGTATCTGAATCCAAGCACTTCTCACCACCTCTCTTAATACCACTCTACTTCAGGAAAACACCACCTCCTGTGTCTCAGGACCAACCTCCCATCTGGCCTCTTTTTCTCCACTTCTGTCCCTCCAAAGCTCATCTTTCACACAGCAGCCAGAGTGAGCTTCCTGTAGTACAAATCAGATCACATCACTCCCCTGCATAAAACCCTCCAATGGCATCCCATCATGATTGAAGTAAAATCTAAACCCCTGTCACAGCTCTCAGGCCCTCTGAGAGTACTCTCCACTTTGTACCAGCCATAAGGCCTTCTCTTGTTCCCTGAATGAGGTTGGTTACACCTCAGGACCTTTGCTCTTGCTGCTGCCTAGCCTGGACTGCTCTTCCCCAAGATCTTGGTATGGCAAATGCTTCTCCATTTGAGTATTCACTGTCCATTCCGGACACCTCCATCAAGAGCCTTTTCTGAGAAGGAGAACTGTCTGAGCAGCACAGGCCCACCAGGAAGACGTTTGCCAGTTCCTGGGCTCTCTGGGCATTAAATGGTGAAATCAACACTTGTGAAATCACCCTAAGGAGGCAATTGTACTACCCAACATGACTTTGGCTTGAGAGGAAATATATCTGAGGATGAGATAAGAGCTGGCCAGCCTCAGAAGCACAGGAAAAGGTGAGCAACAAGGTAAGCTCTGTCAATGCCCAACCAGATGTTGGACACCTGAGAGAGAATCTGGGCCACCGAACCTGGCCAAGGCTCAGTGCACATAATTCTCTCAGTCTGGAATCCCTGATTATAGGACACACTTGTTCTGTGCTCCCAAGTTGACTTCTGGTTGTAAGATGGCTTGTCACATGTATTTGCCCACTAGGAAAGCATTTGCCGATCATGCAGAAAGGAGTAGTATAGTTTCTAGTGATAATTTCTCTTTCTGAAAAACCAATTTATTGGCATTTTTATTTTGTTCATCAGTCTCGAGAGCTGATCAATAAAATGCCCTTAAGGGACTAAACCTATTCTGTTGACAAATCACCAAGACTTGCTTTAAACCCTCTTCCTCTTCTTAGACAAAAACCCAATTCCCTCAAGGTTGCTGCATGTCTTGACTGTTATGATTCCCCATTGTCTCACCACCCTACCACACCTCCATCCAGCCAGGTCTCTCCCTAGGCCTTGCACTTGCTGTTGCTTCTGCCTGGAATGCTTTCCCCAGCTTCCCCTTGCACAGCAAGCTCCTCTCAAATCAAAGGGATCCGTTCTGACTGACCTCCCATCTCAACCCCAATTATTCTCTATCATATAATGTCACTGTATTCTTATTTCCTTCATACACTTGCCAGTGTTTGAACTTATCTCTTATGCTTATTAGCTGTCTCCACCCCTCCCTCTCCATTACGAAGACAGCTCTGTGAGAGGCAGGGACCCTGCCTGTCTTGCTCGTGACTAACATCCCAGAGCCCAGAACAGTGTCTGGCCCACAGTAGGTGTTCAGCAAATATGTGCTGAATATTTGTTGTATAATAAAGAAAGAATGGATAGCTTAAATACAAAAAATATGACAGTTTAAAAATATAAGTAAGGTATTACCCTGGGGAAAAAACCATATCTGGCAGCTGGACACTAAAAGCAAAGCACATAATAAATTCTTGACTTGCGTTACTAACAATATCATTTTTCTGAAGGTGGAGTAAAGCAATCACTTCTGTATGAGTTCTTCCCAACAAGCACATACAGTATTTTATAATCTGAAAAAAACAAAAAACTATACTTTTGTGGGCCAGTCATGGTGGCTCACACCTGTAATCCTAGCACTTTGGTAGGCCGAGGCAGGAGGATCGCTTGCAGGCAGGAGTTCAAGACCAGCCTGGGCAATAGCAAGACCCTGTCCTTACAAAAAATCTTAAAAATTAGCCAAGAATGGTGGCTCGTGCCTGTAGTCCCACTTACTCGGGAGGCTGAGGCAGGAGAAGCGCTTGAGCCCAGGAGTTTGGGGTTGCAGTGAGCTATGATCTCACCACTGTACTCTAGCCCAGGTGACAGAGCAAGACCCTGTCTCACAAATACACACACACACAAAAATAAAACCAAAAAAACACTAAAATTTTACATTGTTACCAAAAGCAGCCAGCAGAGGGAGCCTCTGCAAGGAATCACAGTCTACAAGGTCTTTTTCACAGAGGTGCAATGAATTACTAAGGAAATCAACCACACAGGAAGGGTTTTGGGAGTAAACTGAAGTGTTAACCATTTCAGTACTAGTTGTTTGTATTTACCCAACTATCCAAAAGTTCAAACTGTTCGCTTCAAAATGAGAATCTTAATTAAGTTTAATATTTTTCAATGAAAACTTGAATTGGAAAAACAATTTAAGAATTCAGGAACACAAAAATCTTACAGAAAAGTGAGCTTTTGTTTAACTATTTGATAGAAATGAAGATAATATATATAAATTACCATTAATTTCAGGACACAATATACCATTCCAACAATCAAATTAAAATTTTGCTTGGAGAGTACTAACAGAAGGAAGGTTTGGGGACAAAAAGTGAACTGCCAACCCTTACTTAATATATCAACAGGGTCTAAACACTTTAGGCAGAATCGTATTCTCACATTTCAAGAGTAAGTGGTTTAAATACAACTTGTTACTCAACTACTATTTTAGTCCACATAGGTACCAATAGTGCCTCTGTTTCTTACTATCTCTCTCTCTTCCTACTTAAATGATTTAAGTATTCTCTCTATAATTATTCACCTAGATCACAATTTTAATAGCAAATATCTTCCAATATATGTTTCATTTTTCCTATTTATTTTTTAGAGATAGGGTTTCACCCTGTCACCTGGGCTGGAGTGCAGTGACCCAATCATAGCTCAATGCAGCCTCGAACACCTGAACTCAAGCAATCCTCCTGCCTTAGCCTCCCGAGTCGCTAGGACTACAGGTGTGTGCCACTATACCTCACTGACATTTTGAATTTTTTGTAGAGATGGGGTCTCACTACATTGCCCAAGCTGGTTTCAAACTCCTAGTCTCAAGCAATACTCCTGTCTTGGCTTCCCAAAGTGGTGGGATTACAGACCTGAGCCACCATGCCCAGCCATTTACTGCTTATTAATGAAGCTACGATGCTGGTCCTGATAGCTGAATCTGTAAGCACATCGCAAGGATAAATCCTTAGAGGTGAAATTATGGAACTGCTGAGGTTATATCCCTTATTTTAGGCTTCTGATATAATAAACTGCCCTCCAGAAAAGCTGTGTTTATTCTCTAACCTATTTCCCTGTTTTTGTAGTCTGACCCAAACCAGTATGGCCACAATATTTAGTATTGTTATTCTAAAACAATTTAACAATATTTTGGGCAAAATGTTAACATATGGTTTCTTTACTTTGCCATTCTTTAATTATTAGGTGAAGTTACACATTTTCTTCATCTATTTGTTGATCATGTCTTCTTTTTTGACTTATCTGTTCGTGTCCCTTGCCCATTTTCTTACTGATTTATAGCAGCTTTTAAAAAATATATAAATGAAAAATAATCCTTTATCTATTATGAGTATTACAAATATAATAACTAAAAATGGCTGAGTTTGTCCCCAGATTTGCAAAGACATTGGGTGTGTAATGACATGAGCTCAAGATCATCAAGGTTGTAGTTGGAACAGACAAAGGAGGAGAAAGAATTCTATGTTCTCTACACACCTTTAAAGAAACACAAGATGACTTAGAGAAAATTATATACTATGTTAAAAAGCTGTAGACTTAGTAACGAAGATAATACTGCTTGTTATGATCCAAGAGTATGTAACATTTTAGTTACATTATGGTCAAGGAGACTATTTTTCAGACATCCTAGCTTCCTCATCATGGACCAATAATCATGACACATGCCACTAACATACCATTGCTGCCTATAAACCTGCATGTGTAGCACGCAGTTTGTTTTTTAAAAAAGGAACCATTTCAAAAATGTGCAAACTTCAACCAGAGCTTAGGCTTCTGTTAAAGTAAGAGTCACGTTACCATGTGGACGGGACTTGAACCACGATTCTGGAGCCTTCTAAACTGATCTGGGGGGCGTAGGCTTCTTTATTTTCAATCTGTGCCGTGTCCACTACCACCTAACAGAAAAAAACAACAACAACCAGCTTTCAGAGATGAAAATGGATCACAAACAAATCCAGTACATAAGCCTATTAATGCTGAGCGACTTCAGCAAGAACTATTCCCCTGGCAGTGCAGTTATGCCAAGGCCAGTCAGGGGCCCCATAAAGACAACAGCAATTAATAAAGATGACTGAATACAATAATACTTCAGAGCTAGACCCCGTCTTTAAAAAAAAAACAAAACCAAAAACCAAAAAACACTTCAATCAAGAGAAACCAAATTCTAGGTGTGAGATTTACTGAATTTTTCAAGCACCTCTAGCACTTTTTCCAAACTATAAATATGTTATTCAGTAATTACTTTTTTTCCTTTATCTTAGTATTTTTTACTCTATGCACAAAAGTAGTAAAAATGTCATTAAAAGTCAAACCAATGCTTCAGAAAAACCTACTTGTAATGATAAGCCAGTAGTGGGTGAAATTTTTTTAAAGATGATTTTATCTTCAACCATCAATGAAAACTGAACTACTTCAGGACAGAGGAAGAACCAACCCTTCTTTCAATGATTTCCTCTTATTTTGAGGAAAAGTCCTTAATACTACACAGATGATATAGTATCGTAGGTAATCTAAAGAGTTTGACAAAGTGATGAATATATTTTCAAATAACTAAAAGAATTTCAAAAAAATCATCATAAAATACTTTAAAACCAAATCTGTAATATTTCAGAAGGGGTAAAGCCATGCAGAGTTATTTATCATAATTTCAAATTCAGCCTCTAATAGAGCTGATTTCCACTGTTGTAAACAGAGTTCCCACAGCTGGTCTGCAATGACCTTCAGAAAAGACTTCCTGTCCAAGGAATAGCCATTGTTGGACCAGACAGGTGTTTCCTCTCTCCTCCTATCCCCAGAACCATAACCTCTAAAGGTTCTTTGTCAGTCACACACAAAGGTGCCCTGCAATCAACGGGTAGGGAACTAGGAAGGAGTTTCCGCTCTCTGAATAACATGGAACTTTTTTTAAAAAAATGTGTAACGTTTTCTCAAAACAGCCTAGGTGTCCTTCTGCCTTATTTTGTAAACTCCTTTCTGGAGAACTCATTGGCATGGTTCTTCTAGTTTCAGCTAAATAGTCATAGGGAATATGGATCAATCTCCTAAAGGCAGTGGGCTTTTCATAGGTTCTAAGGATTAGGGGAAAAAAAAAAAAGGCAGTGAGCTCTCCACATTTCAGCAGTGCATCTGTGGTTTACTACTTCTCTTGGGGATTCCTATATTGAGGAACAGATCATAAAGGAAATGTAACTCACCACTGTGGACAGGCCCTCATCTAGCCCTCTACAAGGCAGCACTAACCTGAGCTGGGCCACCTGAGCCTTCACCTGCTTGAAACAAAAGGACAGCATCCTCCCAATTGTTCTTTTCATGAATAAAGTAGGAATCAGACTAAAAAACACTTCTTTAATTTTGTTAATCTCTAATTAGCTTCCTCTAAGCTCTGACTGAAATGCTGTATCTTTTCAAAAAGTAGTCATTTACTAGAAAGTGAGATCAAGTACATAAGATTCTACAAGTCAATGGTGCCAAACAAAAAGCTAAATAGCGATTTCAGATGTCGATCTGACCCCACCCAACTTTGGCAAAAGTTTTTTCTTTTTTTTTTCTCTGAAAGGTGAAAAGACCAAACCATTATTTATTTATTCATTTATTTATTTTTGAGATAGGGCCACAGGGCCTCGCTCTGTTGCCCAGTTAGAGTGCAGTGGTGTCATAGCTCACTGCAAGCTCAAACTCCTGAGCTTATGCAATCCTCCTGCCTAGGCCTCCCAAATCCTGCCTAGATCCTGCCTAGGATCACAGGTGTGAGCCACCTCGCCTGGCCCCGAACCATTATTTTTGAGTTGATGTTGTTGTTTTACTGCTAAGAAGGAGATAAACAGAGAGAGGTGGGATACAAAGTGACTGCACGGAGTCACTACTTATACCAGTGTGGTCAAGGGAGCTAATACCAGGAAGATGAGAAAGAGTGAGCCACATGAAGATCAGATAAAAGAGTATTTTCAGGTAAGAGGGGCATCAAGTGCAAAGGCCTGAGACAAAAAGAAGCTTGGCATGTTTGAACAACATCATCCAGTGTAGCTCCTGAGTAGTGGGCCAGGTCAAGGGGCCCTGTCAAATTGTTACTAATGTAATTGTTTCCTTAAAATGAAAAATGCCTATAATATCATTTTGCAACTAAGTTCCCTGCAAATACATATTATCAACCTGTAAAAGAGAAAACAAGACTTTTTTAATGCTGCCCTTCTTTTACCTTTCCTATCTGGTCTAAATTCTGTAGAACGGAAGATCTTTTTAAATTGTTCAGTATTTTCACACATGTGCCTGCACCACACTCTCACTTGCTTGAAATGTCTCTATTCTCCTATCATGCATCATACACATTTACTCACCAGCCCAGCTTGGCCAAAGAGTAGCTGCACAGCAGTCTTGCAGGCACCCCGCCATGTGGATGGGCAAACCTGGTTCAGTACTTCAGTCACAGGAAAATCATCCCTGGATGTGATTCCATTATAGCAGCCTGCTTCCTTGATCAGCTGTAACATCGTATGCTACAGATTGATAAGAACAGAGTTCACACCTCAAGACAAAGCCATGCAAGGTTCTAAAATTTGTAGAAATGTGTTTACACAATCATCCTCAAGAGAAAAGCTTTTTAAGTACACCCTAATCGTGTCCTTTTTTTTTTTTTTTTTTTGAGCAGGGTCTCACTCTGTCGCCTAGGCTGGAATGTAGTGGCAAGATCACAGCTCACTGCAACCTCAAACTCCTGGGTTCAAGTGATCCTCCTGCTTCAGCCTCTAGAGTAGTTGGGACTATAGCCATGTGCTACCACACCTGGCTACTTTTTTATTTATTATTTTTTTTTCATAGAGACAGGATCTTGCTATGTTGCCCAGGCTGGTCTTGAACTCCTGTCCTCAAAGAATCCTCTTGCCTCGGCCTCCCAAAATGCTAGACTACAGACATGAGCCACTGTGCCAGTCCTGAATTTCTTTAGTAATTATCATGAGTCACCTTCAGATTTCCTCAACCCAGTAGAGTAAATGGCCAAATACAGATACATGTGCATTATAATATACACATGTGATTTCTATACTAGCACAAAATACAGAATTATTTAGCAATCTACTGATGCCAGTGAGTTGAGGAATTTTGAAATTCCGAATCACTCCAAATAAGGAAACAAAATCATCAGGTAAAAGTAAATATCAATCAAAACCTCAACTTTATCCTGGATGACCAAGTGGTCAGGTATGCAGGCTCTGGAAACAAACCACAAAAGCTCAAATTCCAGCTCCACTAGTTTCTAGCTGTGTGACCTTGGGCCTCAGTTCCCTTAATTGTCAAATGTGGAAAAGGGGCTATAGTTACATGCCACTGTGCCCGGCTTCTGTTTTTTTGGTTTTTTTGAGACAGGGTCTCACACTCTGTCACCCGAGCAAGAGTGCAGTGGCATTATCACAGCTCACTGCAACCTCAAACTCCTGGCCTCAAGCAATCCTCTTGCCTCAGCCTCCCAAAGTGCTAGGATTATAGACGTGAGCCACCATGCCTAACCCTGTTTTGTTTTTTAATCTACATTCTTCACAAGCCCTTAAATTTCCTTTAACAACTCTATTTTCAAGTTCATGCTTGGTTGCTGGAACCCCATGGAAAGCTACCGTCTTAAGTTTCAGATTGTCAGCGGCCGACTCATTAAAGGAGACACCCTTCAGGAAGTGCGATCCTATCTGCACAGGGACGGTGGGAAGCTCACACTGCATGGGCTGCGGGGGTGTATGCCTTCGCCCCGTCTGCTGGGCTTCCGCCTCGCTGCAGCAGCCCTGGAAAAGGTTTGGATGGGAGAGGAGAGGTGACCCACAGCTCATTTGTCAAAACACTTTGTCCATGCTAGACTGTATGAATAGCTCCCACAAGTCCCAAGAGCTACCAGAAAGAAAAGGGTACCTGCAAACTTGCTTCAATTGCCTTTGGATTCAGTTGGAAGCCAGCTTTCATTGCATATTCACAGTGGCCTAAGCTTTCCAGAGCTATCTTATACGCCTGCAAATAAATTATTTCCAAGAATCAAGCAGATTATAACATGAAAAAGTCCAATGGAAACAGAAATTTAAAATTTCTTTAGTTATTAAAAGATTTAAGACCAATTCCTATTTTTATTATCTTTTCTAACTGGTTCAACATCACAATTTTAACTCCCTCTCTCATTTCCATCCCTTGGATATCAGTATGTCAGTTCTGAAAAACTTACTTGCAAAGCACTGTCAATTTTTATGTTCAGTTCTTTTAGCTGGTGCTCAGGAATTGCTGCACTTTGAGAACAAAAGAGCTGTTGAACTTCAATTCCTGCCAGGCGACCATCGCAGCCTCTTTCTCTTAGTCTAGATGTTGCCTGCAACAAAAATAGTGACTGGTAGGTAAAAGAGGATGCTAGAGTTACTAGTGAAATTTAAACAACAGCAGCAAAAAAACCCACAATTAAAATATAGCAAGAGGCCATCCAAGCATTAGATATAAACCACAGGTTCTGGACCGTTTGTATTACAAAGTGAGCAGCCTGAAATTTTGAAAGCCTAAATTAACTATCTTGAAGAGAATGCAAACCTGATATAGCACTACCTTATTTTAGCAACCCTGGAAAAAAAACTTACCTGCCCGTTATTTGTTTTCTATATATATAAAACATTCACACATTTTTAATTTCCCTGCTTTAAAAAGACAGATAACCTAGAATGTTGGCACTTGGAATTTCCAGAACAAAAAAGGAAGAACATACATAGTTGAGTGTTCCTCTACACCGAAGTAAAGAGCCACAATAATATAGAACAGGAAAAAACATACATTGGAACACTAATGAAAAACAGAGCTTTTGAAATATGCACAGAAAAAGTAAATATTTATTGTTCCGTCATTAAATAACTTTTATGAAGAATACATAAGCAAGATGGAAACACAAGGCAAAACTGATCTATATCATGTTATGATGAAATGCAAAAGACATATACATAGGTCGGGACTAGAAGAGAATATAGAAAAATATATATTTCATTTATTAGATGGGTGAAAGAATTCAGGATGAACTGTCTTTCAATTTCTATTTTTGTTGCAATAATATTCATGAAACAAATAGTATTTTCTAACAGTTAATTTTTTTCTTCTAGGCAAAGAGCTGTAATACTTATAAAACTTACAGCCTGGAAGAAAATAACTAGCAGCTATAATGCTGTAAATTTCCAAAGCTTTGATTTCACAAATTATATATAAATACCATTCAAATCATTCCCTGAACCCTAGCAGTCTCACAATTTAAAACAGTTTGACTCTTTCTAAGAATCTTGCAGTCAAACATCCAGCCCATAAGGTGTTGTTAGGTATTGCCAGATATCTACTGGAGCACAAAACCTGGTCCTTGCCCTCCTGGAGCTGACAGTTTCATGGAGGAAAAGGTAGACAAATAAGCAGAATTAAAAATAGAGAAAAACACATGAGGGGCACAAACAGAGTACTCTAAGAGGGAGTGCCCTAGATGCTTAGAAAGTAGCATCTAGGCTGAGAGTTAAAGGAGAAGATAGTCAATGCAACTGTATGTGTGTGGGTGGGTGGGGATGGGGAAGTGTCAGGACAGGGAGTCGGGTCCTTGATACAGGCTGAGGATCCAAGGCAGCAAGGAATGAGACCCATCTCAGTGAGTGAGGAGAAAGTAGCCACAGACAAGGCTGGTGATCAAGGCAGGAGCCAGACTAGGCAGGACTAGGCAGGTCACGTGAAGGGTCCACACATTACCCTAAGGAAATGAGAAGAAACATCATCCAATTTTAAAATGAAGGACAGCAGGACAGGGAGGGGAGAATAAAGTCTAGATGAGAAGTAACAATCCTCTGAACTAGGGTAGTGATAAAGGACGTGGAAAGAAGGGGACAGATCTGGGATAATATCTTGGAGGTGGGACCTGCAGGGTTTTCTTAAGGATTGGATTAGATGTAGACATGATGGAAACACTGAAGGATAAATCTCAGGTTTCTCAAATGAATGACCCAGTGGTGTAAGATGGCACCACTTACTAGCAAGGGGAAGATCTGGAGAGGAACAAGTGAGTGGGGAGAAGCTAAGCCTGAGCCACCTGGGAGGCCTAAGGTAGACAGCAGCTGAATTCAGGGGCCTGGAGCTCACAGGAAGTGGGCTGGTCACACATATTTGAGGACCTCCCCAAGACACAGGTGGTTTTTTAAGTCTTAAGACTGGATGGAGACTGGAGGGAGGAGGACGCTGAAAACTGAGCCTGGAGAAACTCACATTCAGAAGTTGTATTGAGGAAGAGAAGCTAGTAGAGGAAGAAAGGATGGCCCAAGAGGAAAGAAAGGCTGGTTCTTGGATGCCACAAGAAGAGAGTATTTCCAAGGGGGAAAACACTCTCCCTGTTGCTCTGAACTGGTGAATGGAGTAGAAAGGGTTCCCTGGATTTGAAAACACAGAAGGAAGGCACCAATGACCTTGATAAGAAAAGGCATGTTCTTGTGTGGTAGTGGAAGCCAGATTTCAGTGAGCTGAATGATGCTGTTCATATGAAGTTTCAAATTGTGCAAAATAATACCTTATTGTATATGGATACATGTATATATAGTAGAAATATTAAAATATGCACAGGAGTCACAGACTCCAAATTTGAAAGAGGTCATCTCTAGAGAGGAAGGAATGTGAATAAGACAGTGGAGAGGTACAAAACGGATTCAACTGCATTTGTAATATTTTTCTGTTAAAAATATATAAAAAGCATGAAGCAAATGTGGCAAAAAGTTAAGATCTGACAAAGCTAAAAGGAAGACACACTGAGGTATGTGATATTTTCTATGTGCTTGAAATGCTTCATAATAATTATTTTCTATAATGAATGAAAGGTGAGAAAAAGGTAGGCAGCTACTCCAAGCAGCTGGCTGTGAAAAAAGCAGAGAAACAGGGCAGGGTGGATTTTTCTGTTTGCAGCACCTTTGTGTACTGGTGGGAACAGGCTGAGAATGAGGGAGAGAAAACACAGGGTGCCATCGCAGAAGGCGGGCCCTTGAGGATGGGGGCGAGGTGGGGACAGGGCAATCCTGGACAGGAGGAGAGGGCACCTCCTCTGCTGTCATGAGGAGAAGAAAGAAAACATGGGTGTGAAGTGGGGCAGGGGGCGGGCGATGGTGTCGGTGATGTGAGAAAGAAGGGCTGACATCAGGTGGGTTCTATGTTCTCTGTGTAGTATGGGGTGGGCTCACTGGCTAGATGCAAAGGGAGTGTAAGGAGGGCAGGAAGGCCTGGACAGACTAAAGTGGGCAGAGGAAAAGGTGAAGGTGAGGAGGTCAAGGGGGCACCAGGAAGCCTCTTGTGGGGTGGGTTCTCAGCACGAGTGACGCCAGCAGGCAAAGTGGAGAAGACCGAGCCAGGTGTTAGAGTTTGTAAGTGTGAGCTGAACAGTCAGGAGGTTGGAGTCCAGCAGCCAGAGGGCTATAAAGCCAGACAACAAGATACAGGTCTGGAGCCCATGGCCCAGCCATCTACAATGAAGCAAACAGGTCTCACCCCTATATACAACATCCAATTAGCATTTCAGGGCCTTTAACATGAAAGAAAAACCAAAAAAAAAAAGTAAGCAGGAAAAAGAAACTGAACAGAAATTCAAAAGAAATGACAATAATGCAGCAGAACAGCATAAAACTGAAATAATGAGAAAATTAGAGACAATATTAAAATGGGAAAAATCATGCTTTAAAAATGTGATTAAAGGAGATTACTAAAACGTAAAATGAAATACTTTGCCAAATTCATTATGGAATGATTCAAACTAGACATTATATAATGAATCACTATACTATAATTCATAAACTATAAATAATCTTTTATTCTATAAAATGGAGCAGTAAGTCCTAGTTAAAGTCTCAACTTTGAAGGTTTATTTTTTCTTCTTCTTACTGTAAACAAAGGAGTATTAAAATGCCTACAAGAAATGTGTTGTCATTGATTATAGGCGAAGTCTCCTTAAGAGAGACTTTTTTTAGAGCTGTTCTTGACTGGCTTATATTTCAGTTTAAATTCTTCTCGTTGTGGCAAAGGAATAAAGAGTGCCACACCAGAGCAAATGAAAAAGGAATTCCATGCTAGGGTGGAATCTCCCAATGGAGAGGCTCAGGGAGTGCCTCTGGCTTAGCACTGTGACAGGTCCCCTCAGTCACAAGGTGGTCACCATGAGAGGAGAATCTTCACGTGATTCTCCCCCATGGCTGCTCCCCCTATCCCTGATTGCCATGCCATACCATCCCACACTAATGCTATCTCTACCCACTAGGGAGCCAACCTCTTGGTCCGGCTCTTGCTGATGATGGCTGGATTTTATAAATATATCTGCTGTGCTGGGAAATAGCCAGTCTTCCAAAATACGAAAGACTTCATGAAGTCAAATAAAGTAATACTGGAGAACAATAAAGTAATACTGGAGAACAAATCACACGCAAAGCAACTGACAAATGAGGATCTAGGCAGAGTCTGACCAGTTAAGAATCTTAAAGAATTAAAAAAGCTACAACGATGCCAAGCACTTCTAAAGAGAATGATCTGGCTATCAAAAAGCAGACAAAATTCCCTGTGTTCACTGAGCTTTCACTCTGGTGTGGTTGTGGCTTTGGAGCTTGCCATTCCATCTGTCTGCCAAACACTGCTGCTCGCCTACCTAGCTGCCTGGCTGACCACTAACCCTCCCCAGACAGCTCCACCCTGTCTTCCCTGACTTGGGCGCCAGCCTTTTCTCCCTGGTCCTTCTTCCTAGAAGCTTTCCTGCATTCAGAGACAGGCCCTTCCTCTGGCTCCTGCACTTCCCCATCACAGCCCCCTTAACCCTGTTTTTGTAAGCCCATTCTCCCAGTAGGCTATGAGTGGAAGTTATCATCCTAGTGCCTGGCACATGGTTAGAACAAAGTGGGCATTCAAAAAGACTTTCACTGTTGAATGAACAAGCTAATGATAACAGTTTAAAACTTACATTTCTAAATGAAATGGCTCTTTTGAGAAGCAACAGGCAAAGGCCCTCAGGAGCCTCTTCTATTTGAACACAAAGCACCAATTTCCCCAAAGCCAGGGTTACCTCAGCAGCCCCCCGCCAGGATCGCACAGCTTCCTCCAGTTCAGGTGTGTGGCCCATGCCAGATAAGCCGCCGCCACTGCTGCTGTTCTTTTTTTCTGGTACAAGCACTTCGGCAAAGCAAGAGTGAGCCACCGGCTGGACCTTCTGTAATGCATGAGTCAAGAACTGGAAATGGACTTGCACCACTGTCAAGAAACATCGCCCTAACACCTGTGAAAACAAGAGAGCCAGGCATTTTTTGGTTGTATGTTGCTGCTGGATTAGCACAACAAATGTTCAACTATCAACATGAATAGAAGGCAACAATTAACTAGAAATCTGAAAGCATACAAAGTTAAAAGGTCACCATGCTTTACAGGGATCTGCCTTTGTTTCGTGTTTGGACCTTGCTGCCTGATGCCTAGAAGTGAAAACATTTCAATCAAATAGAGAGACCCAAGGTCTTCCAACTTCCCATCAAGTCTTCCCCAACCTCCACTCCCCTCATCTGGACTCTCACTCATACCAATTCTGGTTGTCTTTGAGCTCCCACTGAACCAGAGCAATCCACAAGTCCATTTATGTCCACAGAGTATTAAGAAGGCAAAGTAAAACCACGTGATTAAAAATCTGAAAGAAGGTCAGTTTTACTATAAGAAATTCCATTGAAAATGGAATCTGAAGATGCTGGTTATTTCAGTAATAGTGTTAACATAGTTATTAACATAGTTGTATGTTATATTTCCAACCTTACAAAACCAAGCTGACAGACCAGTCTTCTAGGAGTCAACAAAACATAATGAACAACTCCATTCACTGGTACAGTATAAACCCACTAACATGATACATATTAGTAGTTGGTAGGTTAACAGTTCAAGTTGGAAATTCATCTTAAAAAATGCTATATACATAATACTATATTATCATATAGTACTGATATTTAATTATAGTAATATGTATACTAAAAATACTATGTACCACAAACCTTTTAAGATACAAATGTGCGTTTATCTGGCAACCTTCTGGCACTGGCTAAAGCTGTTCTGACAGCTTGTTTGCTGCTCCCTCTTTGGTTTCGCATAAACCACAGCTACAATGTGTTCTCTATGATTTCCTATTTCTTGTAAACAACTCATCACTTACAAAGTAACTTGATCACAAACCTTCCAGATTATTGACATTTTTTCCTAATCTCTTACAGTTGTTTTACCCACACCAAATTTGGAAACAATACCAACAAAAAACTTTTGCAACTCTTTTATTACGTTCCATAATGTTCAAATCTTTTGGGGGAAGGTATTTTATATTTCACTGGCTTTCACAGTAGATTACTTACCCACAAAAAATTATTTTGAGTTTGCGATTCATCCAACTGAGTAGGAACAGACCTGAGAGGGCCCACTTGCTGCCAGCACTCAGTGCACTGTCTTGGGAAAGTAGTGAAGGTTGGGGAACTGTTTCCATGGCCTTTTATAAGAAATCAAAATCCAACCCAACACCCATGTTCCAGCCCAGTTCTGTCCTTTGGAGCAGCACAAAATAAGACTCAACCTTGGACCCCTCACCTCCCAGCACACATGTCAGGGTTTGCCCTTTACCGCACACCCTCTCAATCCCTACTGGTCAGAGCTCTGTTTCCTGGAGAAACAGGGACAGGCCAGCTCCCAGCAATGACACTAATTCCTTCTGAATTTCTTTCCCCAGTGGAAATCACCAGGACCAAACTAAAGCAAACAAGTAAACCAACAAACAAGAAAAACCTCACGCAAATCTCACATCAAAGCATCCTCCCTTTGTAATGAACAATCAAAATTATAGGCTGAACCTCCAACCCAAACCTTCTGGGTTTCCACTCACACCTCTCTCAAAGCTCCTCCCCATTAATGACCTGAGCTAGACTGGGCAGGTTGAGGAACACAGAGGTAGCAGGACTAGCAACCCAGTTAGAGATACGTGACTTGAATAAACAGCATTTATTTAGTACTGTACATAATAACAGCCAGCTTTAATCAAGCATATATTTGATCTATGCTAAAGATTTCACACGGGTTATCTCATTTAATCCTAGGAACTACCCTATGAGGTCACCCCACTTTACAGACAATAAGACCAAGGCATAGAAAGGTTATGAAACTTTGTCAAGGGGACACAAAATGGATGTGGCAGAGTAGTCACTTGACTCAAGTGTTTATGCTCCACTGCCTTCAACAGACTCCAAACTGGAAACAGTTGTGGGGTAGCAGCACTGAGACCAGGCACATGACATAAACTCAACCTTAAACTGGCATAGGCTGAGGGTGTCCTGAAGCTCCCTACACACTGCAAACACAGGGAGGAGGAGTGGAACTAGGTTCCTCAGGGATACAAACTCTTCCTCCCCCTCCTTCCTCAGCATCTAGGCAGGCTATGGGAAAGGGGAAGGAGGAGAGGAAAGTAAAGATTCCATGCACCATTTGCTCTAGGGTCACATTCTCGAAGCTTCTGACCACGAAAGTGAGTCATTCATTCTTTCAACAAATATGTAATATGTGAATGCCTAATATGTATAAAGAACAAAAAGCCTGAGGATAGGACAAGAAAGAGAATGAATGAGTCCCTGTTCTCATGAGGGCTACATTCTAATGGGGAAGGGGAGGGACAGCAAAGCAATATACAAGGTCAGGTGCTGTTGGAGAATGAACAGCAAGGGGCAGAGTGGTAAGGAAAAGGCTCTCTGGGGAAATGACCAAGGGAAAAGAAAGACAGCTACTCTTCCCCCTTCTAAAAGGAAAAATTCTGAGAAATGGCTCTGAAGGCCTGATCCAGGGTCCCCAGATCCGGAATGGGACCAACTGACAATGTTGGTCTGGGTCACACACACACCCCTGTGGTAGGGTAGGATTTGGGGAGGGTCCTCTTGTTGTGGAGTGGAAGAATGGGGGAAGAGGGAGAATGCCGCCATAGGAATAAGTGGGGGAAGAGATGCAGGGCAGTTTTAAAAGGTGTTATCAGTATGTTGTTCTTACCACTTATTACATGTTTGACCTAGGGTAAGTCATGTAATCTAAGTTTCTTCCCTATAAATAAGGAATGATGAGAACAAGAGTTCAGCTACTATGCGCCTCCCTCTTCCTACCCGTGATGTGTGCAGCATCAACCCAAATTATGATTGTAACAAAATATTTGAGTTGTAAACAATTCACTAAAAGCTAATCAAACCAGTGGTTACCCTGGACCTTGGAAACAGCTGTTTCAGTGATTATCTGCTCTAAAAGTTTACCTCACATAACAGATGCATAACCACCACCTTCTCTTCAGAGAGGACAGCGCTGAACCTCCAGCCTGCTTCTGCCCACCTCTTCTCTGTATCTTAGCCCAGCTCCCCTCCTGTAACAGACCCCACCCTCCTTGACCCAGGGATGGGCCAGACCTCGGGGGCCTTAATGACATAAATTTGGAAGAGTGTGACCCAGGACCACAGAAAGCTATTTTCTCCTTTCCATAGAGAAAGTGGCCTGGACTACGGGGTTCAGTAAGGTTGCAGAACAGATGTGGAAAGTGGAGGACTGATGAGTGGAGTGGTCAAAGATAGACATTTAAGTTTAAAATGTCAGTGAAGCTCTATCAACAGCTACCATTTAGAGTGTTTAACCCATACTAAGTACCTCACATGCAGTGACGAGACCCTGTAGGGTGTGAACAATTCACCCACTTTACAGATGACAACACTGAGGCTTAGAAAGATAAAGAAACTTGCTCAATGTCAAGCAGGTAATAAGTGGAGATCTGATACCAGGTGGGTTTGACTCTTAAGCGCTGTGTTCCCAACTACTAGGCTACTTTGTCTCCCTACGACAAGATCCAGGATATAGCCACAATAGTAGATGGCTACTAAAAAGAACAGAAGGAACTATGGATATAGACAACCACCAAGGATCTAATGAAATAGAACCCTGTTTTTTGGGAATCCCTGATGGTACAGGAGAAGGGTACATCTTTACCTTCACATTCCTTGTATATGTACCACACCTGCTGCTAACGATGTTGTGATCATGGATATAACTAGAATATCTTTTATTTTTGATGATTTTTATATTTTATTCAAATTGTAAAACAGATTTTAATTTAGAGTATCAAAATATTTTTGAGTATCAAAAGACCACCATGCCTGGGTGCAGTAGCTCACACCTACAATCCCAGCACTTTGGAAGGCTGAGGCAGGAGGATCACTTAAATCCAGGAGTTTGAGACCACCCTGGGCAACAAAGCAAGACACCATCTCTACGAAAAATAAGAAAAATTAGGGCATGGTGGCACATGCCTGTAGTCCCAGATACTTGGGAGGCTGAGGCAGGAGGATCACTTGAGCCCAGGAATTTGAGGTTACAATGAGATATGATTGTGCCACTGCACTCCAGCCTGGTTGACAGCGTGAGATCCCATCTCTTAAAGAAAAAAAAAAAGAGACAAAAAGACCATCCTTTCTACATCATCATAGTTGCTGAGGATCAACCTACACTTTACCTTCCTAGAATATTAGAAAATTTAGTTTTAAATTTTGATTTAAAAATTCTGATTCAGCCCTTAATACCTGTATGTGGTTAGAATTATGGCATGCCCAAGTCCACCCCATTTCCCAAAACACCTTGTGATTTTTTTCTTTTTTTAAAAAGTTTTTAATTTTTTTTTCTTTTTTTCTTTTTTTTTGAGATGAGGTCTCAAACATAGCGATGATGCCCAGGCTGGTCTCAAACTCCTGGGCTCAAGTGATCTTCCTGCCTCAGCCTCCTGAGTAGCTGGGATTACAGGCATAAACCACTGCACCCTGCTTTTTTTTTCACCTTGTGATTTTCACATCAATACAAATAATTTCTCACTAAGTTCATTGGTTTGCTCAACTGCACTCAACAGTTCATCTTTTCCATACCCCTGCAGAGTGAAGAACAAGTAAAACTGTCATACATACATTTATTTCTGATCAGTTTAAAAGTCTAGAGTGAGCGAAATGAAGTGGATCCAGATTGTCTGCTTGTATTAGAAATTCCAAAGCCATTTAATCAGTTCTTTCTCTTCAATACTTACACATACCTTAAACATTACGTTTGGTTCCAAGTGTCCTCAACCTTGTTCTTAATGAGCCATCTTTTGTTCTTATGATAATTCCAGAGTCATTACATAATGACCTAACCAGCAGACCAGAATGTGATACAAAGACCTAAATGTATCTCCAGAGAAATAGAGAATGCAGTAGACAAATCTTGCCCAAACTATGGAAAGTACTTATGAAGATTACACTACAGTATAAAAATGTAAAAAAAAGGCTCACTGAAACTAACATGTAAACAACTAACAAAATAACCACCAAACCTTTTTGCAATCAGCATTAACCTAGAACATAGAGAAGCTGCCATGCTATGTATAGGAGAAAGAATGAGGGAAAGCAAGCAAGCTAGCACACGCTCAAGTGTGGCACAGCCAACACCAAATGCTAATAATTCAGACACGATTACATTCTGAGCTCCTAATCCATGGGTTAAGCACTGTGGTGCACAAAACCTTTTATATCAGTAATACATATTCATTGTCAATAAACTGGGGGAGGGGAGATCAGCTAAATAAACAAATAGTAGTAAATATTCCTAAATAGATATAACCACTGATTGTATGTTTCCTATACAGCCCAGATTCTACCTATAAATGTTTTACAAAAACTAGATGATATTATGTTGTTTATAGTTTGCTTGCCAAAATAAAATATATCAAAAATTTATTGCCATGTCAACACACATAGGAAGTTTTATATTTCAACTACATTGTTATAAATCTTAACTAATAAGAATAATTATAAAATATTATCCAGGGAAAAAGTGAAAGGCCACTCAAGGTAACTAAGTCCACATAAATTATGGCAGACAAAGGTCTTTGTTCTTGAGTTATTTTTCCCATTCAAAATACAAGTTTTCCATAAACAAACAGATTTATATTGTGGGTTTATATAAGGCAGAAACTCCATATGGCCTAGAAGCCCATTAGAGTTAAGGAAATTATTTCTGTTAATGTGAGTGTATTTTTTGTTAAAAGTTGTCACTTCCATCAAGAATACCACAATACCTTAACTGATAAACTATTACAAAGATAAACAGGGAATTCACAAGTGGAAATTGGTCCCCACGAACATTATCCTCATTATGACACATCGTACCAGATGCCTCACATGTTACCTCATTGAGACAGGAATCACCATCCCCATATGACAGGGACACCCCCAGGCAATTTTATCCACATGGTGTTTCAACGGGTGATAACTGGGGCAAATCTTGGAATGAGGTGGGGAGGCCTCACCTCCTCTCAGTAGCATCTCCCTCCTCCTTGAAACACTTGCTTTTCTTGGTGTCCAGCATACTGCATTTGCTTCATTTTCTTCCTAGCTCTCTAGCTGCTCCTGTTTTAGACTCCTTGGCTGCTTCCTATCTATCTTCTGACCTCTAAATGTTGGAGTGCCCAGGACTCACTCGTTCTCCATCTACACTCACTTCCTTGACGACCTCATCTAGTTTTCCTGCTTTAAATACCATCCATTGACTGACAGTCTCCAAGCTCTGGACTTCAACCCTGAACTCCAGATTTGTATATCCAACTATATACAAATAGTCCTGGAATGGAGATGCCAGGGCATGTCAAGGAACCAAGTTCCCATCTTTCTGTTCTGCATTCTCAAGTAAGGCTTCCATTCTTAAGTTACTTCATAGTTCTAAATGGCTAAATGACCTTCAGCCATTCTGCCTGCATTCTAAATAGTAGAAAATTGGGGAAAATTGGGGGAAAGTTTTCTTTTAAGGAGACTTTCCAGTAGTCTCATGCAATACTTCTAGTTACATCTTCATGGACCAGATCTTATTTAAGTGACTACTCCCAGCTATAAGGGAGAATGAGAAGTATAATCCTTATTCCAGGCACAATGTGCCTGAAAAACAAAATCAGAGTTTGTTACTAAGAAAGAAGGGGAGATTGGACATTGGGAGGTAACTGCCAGTGTCCCCTCACTCTTCCCAGGGCCTACAAGGCCCTGTGCCCTGCCCCACTCCAATATTCTGCCAGGTTAGGTAGGAGGTTCCGGTACGACGGCTGGCCCTGTCACAGCGAGCTGGGGAAGGAGCAGCTGAAAGCTGCACAGAACCAACAGTCAGGCTTGAGGCTATCTTCCACTCACATCACAGCACTCATCACACCTAGTGCCACTGTCTATTTATCTGTCTGGCCTACCAGACCTGGAGCACTTTTCATTGTCTTTATTGTCTTTGCCACGCTTGCAGCAAGCTCACATGTATTTCATCAAGGAGGTTGGGTGGCACAGCTAGATGAAGAGGAAGGCAGGCCAGGTGGCTGGGGCCCACTCAGGAAGGGTCCCAGAGCAAGCAAGGGCTCACAGGGGTTCCTCCACATCAGGACATTTCTACTTTCCTGTCTCTTTCACCCTTAGTCAGAGGAGCAGAAAGCCTGGTCTCACGGAGGGATGGACTCTGCCAACAAGCCCCTCTGCAGACTGTACTGGCCTGAGGCAGCAGAGAGGTACTAGACACACAGGACACAAACTCCTGTGTGTGCTGGTCCAAGAAGGATTTTAGGCTAATGCCATTTTATAGACGCTCAGATTTCTGATTTGTAAAGATGAGGGAGGCTGCCAGAACAGGCTATTTTCCAATCCTATGAAATCTCACAAGCCAACCAGCAACCACAAAAATTAATCCAGGAAAGGCAGTTCTACCTAAAATTATATTCCACGAAATCTTCTATTTCTGTTTCCTTCTAATTTGCCCACCAAACCTGATTTTTCCCTTATATTCATTCAAGCCTTTTTAGCAACTCTGAAATTTTAAATCATATTCTTCTAAAAGAAAGCAATATTGCCATTCAATCACTAGTAACCAAAATTAGGAACATGTCATTCTTTCCTTGACTCCTACCTGCAGTTGGGGTCCTGCCTTCAGAGATGCCCTCCCTCTCTTCCCATTTTCTCCTTTGATTCACTTTTATTCTCTTGATTTTTTTGAAGAGCACCTGCTTTTCTCTTCATCCCTACACCTTGGGTGTTCTAACTACTCAATAATACTCCCTTTTCTGTTAGAAGACCACTGCATATGCACAAACCCCTCCATGAAATGGAATCATTTCTTGGGTACTCTGATACGTTACTCCTATTAGTCAGTCATAAGTTTCTCCCTCCCTTTTTATAAACTTGGGAAATATATACCAAATATATACCAAAGCACAGCATAACACCCCCACACACACACATACCACCAAGAAGCTTCAATCCCGTCAACATTTTGCCATGCTTTTTCTATCTGTCCTTTCCCCCTTCCCCATCTTTTTTTGTTTTTGAAGTAAATCCCAATCAACAGAGACCCAGTACATGTTCAAATTTCAAAAATTATTTTTTTATGTCTGGTTTGAATCTCAACCCCCAAAAGGTAATTTGGCTATTTATTTGGTAAAATTACTAAAAAGGTAATTTTATTTGGCTGTTAAACTCTCTTTTAATCTAGAACAGTACCTTCTACCTAATTTTCTTTCATGCTACTGACTTGTTGAACAAGTCAGGTCAACTGACTAGAATATGTCACACTCTGAATTTGTCTGATCACTTTCTTGTGGTGTTGCATAATTTGTTTCACTATATTCAGTATTTCCTGTAGATTGGAAATTCATTCTAGAAGCTTGATTAGCTTATTTCAGGGTGTTTTTTTTTTTTGGCAGGGGGAAGGAAGGGAGGGAAGTACAAGGATATATTACAAGTGCTATGTGGTTCTTATTACATCACCTCAGGAGACATGATTATCTGTTTGTCTCAATTTCGGTGATGCTGAGACTGATCAATGGGATTTGGGTGGGGATGGCCTGATCCCTCTCATATGCAGTTCCCCAGCAACCTTTCATCAAATGGTTTCATCTTCCATTGCTGACCACTGCTTGAGTCACTGGATTCATCATGGTCTGCAAAATGGTGATTTTCCTAATTGTATCATCCCTTCTACACAGAAGAATTCTGAGATTCTTCTATACTGAAGTTTCTCTCATTAAGGCTATTTGGTTACCATGAACAATAGTCTATACTGGAAAAGCAGGAAATTTGCTTAATTCTTTACTTTTCTCCTTTTAGTTAATAATTTTCAGAATAACAAGTTGGTTGTACACACATCTCCACAAAGTCAAAAGGTCCAGCCCCTCCACAGTGGCAAGTGCCCTCTGGCCCTAGTGGCTTCTACCCAGGTAGAAGGGGTTACGTGGACAGTAAATCTTGTTTAATGATCACAATGCAAGTTTAGAGAGTCACTCAAATTCCAACTACTTAATTAATTATAGCTTCTTCTAAAGCTAAAGCCCAAAAACAATTTAGATAATAGCAGATTCACCTCAGTAAAAAAAATAAGTCAAAAAGAGTGACTAGAGGCTGAGTGCAGTGGCTTATGCCCATAATCTCAGCACTTTGGAAGGCCAAGGCAGGAGGATCACTTGAGGCCAGGAGTTCGAGACCAGCCTGGGTAATAGTGACACCCTGCCAATACACAAAACAGAAAAATTAGCCAGGTGTGGTGGCACACACCTATATAGTCCTAGCTACTCGGGCAGCTGAGGAAGGGGGATTGCTTGAGTCCAAGAGTTGGAGACTGCAGTGAGCAATGGTCATGCCACTGCACTCCTGCCTGGGCAACAGAGCAAAAACCTGTCTCAAAAAAAAAAAAAGAAAAAAAAGAGTGACTAGAAATTAGCAACAGTCTGAAAACTGGATTTATATAAGCTTTTTATGACGTTAACTTCAGTCTCTGACTAACAGCAGCAATTTGAATTTTCATTTGGCACATATAGTTAGGAAATATTTACTCCATAATCTGTTATGGAAGATCTACTAGTAAAAACAAGAAAGAAATAACACTGAATTTTACCTTTAGACCAAGAAAAAAAAAAAAGAACAGTATGCACATTTAATACCACTTAGGTTAATGCAAATCAAATTTTGAAACCAGCTTCTGAAGTTTTCCATTACTGTTGCTCTACGATATTTTTGGCATATCTACCCAAAATAAATGTTAATATACCTGAATTAAGGTCCTTAAGAGTCAGTGTTCACAAATAAATTATTTCAAACATATTTGTGGGTAATGACATAGTATACAAAAGAAATTTGTCAGTGATCAAACCAAAAGCTAAGATTCAATTATTTAAAGATTTGATTTAATGTCTGCCTACTCATTCATATGGTGGTGATACCTGGAAAGCCAATAAAAATGCTGGAAGATATAAAATATAGTCTCCTTAAAGACATACAACTCCCAAGAACCCTGTAGCTGCCCTGGGCTTCTGTACTGCCTACACAGAGCACTTGCCCAGAGGACCAAGCCCTCCCAACACTGAGCCCTGGAACCATCAAGTGTGAATAAAGCAAGGGTAAAAGTGGCCCTACTACTCACTGCACAAGGATGGCAGAGCCCATCCTGCCATACTCCCTTCCCCTGTCTTTTGGAGGCTCACCTCACCCTGCCTCCTACCTGGCTACTCTGAGAGTAAAAACCAGACTGGCTCTTCATTTTCTTTCTGACCTCACCCCTATTCCTTTCCCTTTCATTCACTCCATTTCAGCCACAGTAGGTTCCTCGCTGTTCTTCAAACACTCCAGGTTGGCTCCTGCCTCAGGAACCTTGCACAAGCTCTTCCCTCTTTTCCTGGTTATCAACAGGGCTTGCTCCCTCATCTCCTTCAGGTCTTTATTTAAATGTAAGCTTTTTAGTGATGTCTTTTCTAACCACCTTATCTAAGACTGCTACCCTCTTCTAGCTACATGAAGGGAGGGATTTCTGTCTTTTTCACTGTTGCATCCCCTGTGCTTTGAATAGCACCTGGCACAAACAAGACATGCAATAAATATTTGTGGAACGAATGCATGAATCACAAGTCACTTCAATTCTTTTATTTACATACATTTGCACTGAATAAGTAATTTTATTTAACACAAGTGATAGATGTTTGTAAGACGAGGTAGAGATCTGTGACTTTCTAATAAATAGAAACCTTAGTTACAGGGTTCTCTGTACCTTTTTTTTTTTTTTTTTTTTTGAGACAGTCTCACTCTGTTGCCTGGGCTAGACAGCAGTGGCAGTGGTGTCACCATACCCCACTGCAATCTCAAACTCCTAGGCTCAAGTGAGCCTCCTGACTCAGCTTCCTGAGTAGCTGAGACTGTAGGCGCACACCACCATGCCGACTAATTTTTCTATTTTTATTTTTGGTAGAGATGGGGGTCTCACTGTGTTGCTCAGGCTGGTCTCAAACTCCTGGCCTTAAGCAATCCTTCTGCTTCGGCCTCCCAAAGTGCTAGGATCACAGACGTAAGCCACCATGGCTGGCTGTCTACACCTCCTCAATATGAACTACATGTTTTAACTGCAAATGATCCTTAGTTAGGGGTAGAGCTTTCTAGGACAAATGAAACTGAGGTAGATAAAATCAAAGAAAAATTAGCCAACTCAATTCAGACAGCTTGGCATATTATAGAAACACTGGAATTAACACAATCACAAAACCACCAGTGAGGGCTGGGCATGGTGGCTCACATCTGTAATCTCAGCACTTTGGGAGGCCAAGACAGGAGGACTGGTTAAAGCCAGGAGTTCAATACCAGCCTGGGAAATGTTGTGAGACACCAGCTCTACAAGAAATTTTTAAAAAATTAGCTGGATGTGGTGGCACACGCCTATAGTCCTAGCTACTCAGGAGGCTAAGCCAGAAGATCATTTGAGCCTAGGAGTTTGAGGCTGCAGCAAGCTACGATTGGGCCACTATACTCCAGCCTGGGTGACAGAGTGGGATCCTGTTTCTAAAAAAAGAAAAAACAAACCAAAAAAAAAAACACCAGCAGAGACACTCCTAGACTCAAAAAGAAAAGATAAAAGCTTGATACAAAGAAAAAGTTCAATATGGGGAACCATATTTTTCCTGAATTCACATTT
Source organism: Daubentonia madagascariensis (assembly GCA_023783475.1). Classification (NCBI taxonomy): domain Eukaryota; kingdom Metazoa; phylum Chordata; class Mammalia; order Primates; family Daubentoniidae; genus Daubentonia; species Daubentonia madagascariensis. The sequence goes on from JAKFHU010001831.1 coordinate 2,243,991, forward strand.
TGACTGGATTAACAGTTTGAGACATACACAAAGGAATTCCATGAAGCACCTGATGAGGATCATATTTCTCATTTTAGACAAAATTCTAGTTCATATTCAATGTAAACTATAAATTTTCTATAAATCTAGAGGGGAAAAAAAATCCTACCTAAACTGTCAATTGGCTTATCTCATGGTTCCTTGCTACTACTACAAGTGTAGTCAATAGACATCCTCCCTTGTCCACTTTCTTCCCCATGTCCCATTCTTGGTGCAAGGCAAACAGTAATTACTGGTAGAAGAGGTCCTCTTAGGCTTTTATGATGAAAAGATCCTGGCAATTCCAACATCAGGCAGGTAATATTGCCGCTGCCTTAGAACACCCAAGAGAAAAGGTAACACAAAGGGGAAAGGAAGGTACCTACTTAAAGAACCAGGTAAGAACTGGGCAGGGACAAATGTTCTGGGAGTGGCAACTATTTCCACCTAAAAGTGTTCCAGTCAGAGGAATAACTTGCTGCATACTTCTCTCTGATGTTGGCTTTGTACATAATTGTCCTTTGTACTTCAGAGAAGGGCTAATAGTACCTTTCAAGCCATGATGGAAACAATGATGATGATGATGATGACAACAACAATAATGATGATGATGACAACTACCTGGGGTACAGTGCTTCACATACACTAATCACTTGTGATCTTCATAAGAACTCTGGAAGGTGAGTGGGAAGTCCATTTTATAGATGGGCAAATTGAGGCTCAGAAATGTTAAAAGATTTGCTCAAGGCTGTACAGGCAGTAAGTAGAGTCACCTTCTAAACCTAGATCTTCTGACTCTGTGCCCCATAATTCACTTCCTGGGCTGATACATCAGATAAACAGTGTGGCAGGCACTAGTCAACTAGTGAAACACCATAGTTACAACTCAATACTCTTAACAGTGAGATCGTGAAGGTGATGCACCCAGGCTAAGGGGCAAAGTCACTGATGAGTACAGACTGGACAGGACTCATGCATACCCTACCTGCCCCAGAGCAGAGTGGCAGAGCATACAGTTAGCAACCACAGTTCCTGGCATCAGTATCTGTCAATCAATAAGCAAATCCCAAACCTGGCTGTCAATCAGAATCACCTGGGGAGCATTAGAAGACTGCATTGGCCACCTTCAGGGGTGGGAGGGGGAAACCATACTTTGTTCTAGGTTTACAATGGTCAAGCATTTGAATACTCCCGAATTCAGGGCTTTCTTCACCCACAGTCCTGGGCTGAACTCCCGAGTAGAGGCCTTGCCTAGCCAGTCAAGTTCAGCAATATAAGGCCACAGATTCCTTTCCCCAGGGATGAATGTTAACAAGCCTCTCAGGGCCTTACTTATAAAACCCTAAAAAAGTACCAACAGGAAAAAAATCCAAATGCCTAGCAATTTCATCTGAGTTGGTGAACATTCTGAGAAGAGAAACCCTTATTGGCCTGTAACTAAATCCCCCAGCAGCACATAAATTCCAGAAACAACAAATACTGCTCTGGGGAAAAAGTAAAATGTTAAGTCTGCAGGCCTACAATTGGCAATCACATTTTGAAATTCACTTATAAGTCAGCTGTTTGAAATGTAGAATAGATACATAGATTCTAAAACCCACCAATAGCACTTAGTTTCCAGACTAGTCTTGGAAAATGTGTTTAGGCCATTATGTATAAAAAACATGGTAGTATTCCAACTATCCTAATCAGCATTTCAATGGGGAAAGCCAAGTCAAAATTCCAAACTATAACAGTAAGCATTTCCCCCTTCTCAGCTTAAGTGGTCCATTCTGGTCCCAGGAAATCAGAAGAAACAAGTACTGCCGTACCCCAGTAGCTTACTAAGACCCTACTCCTCTTTGTGGTTGGTTATCTTCTCTAATTGTCCTGACCTCAGAACAAGGGCACTTGCCCTCCAGGGTTGGAAAGCAAAGGGCCCTCCAAGTCTAGCTCTGTCTCCTCCAATACCTGGAAGCATGGCCTGAAGAAGAGCTCTATAATGTTCAGGTTAAAATAAAAGCCTTTGGCCTTATTTTTCAAACCATTCTTGCCTGAAATCCTAAATAAAGCTAAAAGTGCTTATGTCATCATGGGATGATAGCTGTAACAGTCTGGGTCTAACATTGTTCAACACTTTCCAAGACAGGGCAAAGTGTCCCTAGCTGCTCTCTTGCCACATCTCTGTCAAGCAGTGACCAGGCACACTGGTGGCTGAACAACATGGTTCTTTATGTAAAACAAACAGAACCCAATGCTGTATATTTGTGTGTGCACAAATATGTATCTGTGCATGTATAGACAGTAAGTCTGGAATGGCATACAGCAACCAGTTAGCAATGGTCACTTCTGGGGAAAGGAATGGGATGGGAGAAGAAAGAAGTTTTATGTTTTATTGCATGAATTTCTTTTGAGAAGTACAGGTATGCTTTACCTATATAACTTTAAAAATACTTTAAACTATGACAAGCCATTCTATAAACATTTTAAAATGGTAATTTCTCTGGATATAAAATGTGATTACAGAAACAATCAGAAATTATAAATATACTTGAATAGATTCAAAGTATAATGACACAAGAAAGTTATTATACATTTATACCAACAGGTGCAGTAAACTACAGTCCATGAGCCAATTCACTTCATGGAATAGACAGGTCCATAAGGTAAAATTGATTTTTACCTTTTTTTTTTTTAAATTGAGTCAACATAGTGAGTCAGGGTCTCACTATGTTGCCCAGGATGGTCTCAAATTCCTGGCCTCAAGCAATCCGCCCGCTTTGGCCTCCCAAAGTGCTAGGATTACAGGCATGAGCCACCATGCCCAGCATTTTTTTTTTTTTTTTTTTTTTTAAAAGAGAGAGGGTTTCCTTAAATTGCTTAGGCTGGCCTTGAACTCCTGGGCTCAAGCAATCCTCCTACCTCAGCAGCCTCCCCAGTAGCTGGTACTACAGGTGCACGCCACCACCTATGACTTTACTTTTACAATTTTAAAGGGTTGTTAAAAAAAAAAAAAGTGTTGGAGACCACATGTGGCCTATCAAGCCTGAAATTTCCTTTCTGCCCTTTACAAAAAAAGTTTGATAATCCCTGATTCACATCAATGATGCTGTCTCTTAAAAAATAATTCTAAGTTCCTCTTACAAATCTCTTCAAAATCACTTTTGAACACAATAAAAATCAGTCATATTACTTAATAGTCTAGCTCTTTTTTTTTTCCTTCAAACCCAAAGCAGTGTTAGCTCATTCAGCCACCTCAGTTATCAGATTTGACTCAAAAGACTGGTGATTTCAGCCCCAGGATAAGGAAAGGGACATTCTCCCTCCTAGCACCTCATATCCAAGAACTTTACCTAGATGTACAAGGACACATGGAAAAATCAATCTCATATTAACTCTCTGAGCAACTAAACATAATTTTTCAAATCAAACTAATATAAGAGATCAAAGTTTAATATATCATTTCATAAACGAAGTCAAGGAAAAAGGTCATCTTTATTCTGAATGAAACTTAGTATTCTAACCTTACATTTTAATCTAGAGCCCTGAAAGACAAAGAATATTTCATTTTAACTATCAATGACCTCAAGCTGGACTGTGAGTTCTCCAAGGGAAAAAAATAAAAGATCCCAAGAAATGTGTTAATTAAGACTCAAATGCATCTGAATGTGAACAGCTGTGAGTTGAGAACTGGAAAAACAACTTACCCTATAAACATGTGTGGAACTTTCTACAAACCAATCCTACATAATGAAAATCCACAAATAAAGCTCTTAATCATATTTAGAATTCTCAATACCCACTAAGAACTTTTAACAATGTGTTACTTGGAAATCACAGGATCCAATTTGAAAATTTAAAGGACAAACATAAAATATAGGCTCATTTGTTTAATGATCTTTTAACCTACTTAATTTGAAATGAAAGCGATTCAGAACCTGGCATATGCAAATTTTTTACAAGGAGAAAGTACCAATAGAAAGAGGACAAGGCTACCATTAAAATGATTTGGAAAAAACTAAGACAATATCTTCACTTACCTCTGGAATATATTTTCCTACCTAAATATGACACAGAAGATACTCTACCTCAATGTCCTGGAGACTGAATTCCTTCTGATCGGTAAAGTTTGCAGCCCCAGCACTAAGTTCCATCAGCATTTTGGCGATCTCGGGCTTTATGGCCGAGGTCAGCCTACTGGCTGCTTCCATGACATGCTCCTGCACATCTTTGAGCTGCATGGCCGCCTTTGAGTAGTGAGAGTTCCTGAACACAGTGCTGAAAAGATCTGTGAGGAAAGTACTGGCACGGCAGAAGACATTGAGGGCATCCAGGTACTTAGAGATGCCCTGCTGGATGTCGGCGATGGGAGTGGAGTGGGGCATGGCATGGTGGCAGCTGCCTGCAGCGGTCAGACTGCCCAGTGGGGCAGTGGTGGCTGTAGACGCCAGGGGAGCACTCAGTGCTCGGCCAAGCTCAGGCATCGGGTACTGCTGGTGCTGCTGCACCTTCTGCTTGGACCCGCCAAGCAAGAAGCGCCGCTTGTAGTCCATTTTACTGTCCTGGGCACTGCAGCAATACATACGGGAGAGAGAACTGTCCCAGTGACCCTGAGTAGGTCAGGGTTCTGATTCTTTTTTTCCAAATGATAGCTAGGTATAAAAATAGTGGAGTTCTGCAAATCTAAGTTTTAAAAAAGGCATTTCCATGAGGCAGGTGACCACGTGATCCAATGTAGACGTGAGGACAACAGGTTTATATAATTAATATTTTCAGTGCAGGCAGGACCTCTGACAAAAAATAAAAGTGTGTCCAAAATGCTACATAAGAACTGTTCAGCATTCCACTCTCTTAATAAAAAGATATGCTTGCTGAGAAAAATGTTTACTTATAATTGGTTTGCAAGAATATTTCCATACTTGTATTTACAATGGCAGAAAAATAACTTAACTTTTTAAAATGTAATATAATGTAATATGATGTATCTTCAACATACCAAAAAAAGTTAGAACCCAAAAACCCACAAGCTGATCAACAGCAATTTAAAAAGCAGTACAGAATTACTTTACACAAAGTCCTTAGGAAGGAAGATCAAACCTCTGCAGGATTTTGACAGAGCCTGCCTGTCAAATCCATTTACCTATAAAGCTTCATCTCTGCAATGCTAAAATTTCCAAATTTCCTCTAATGTTTTCTGAAAACAAATTTTTTTTAAAAATGGCATTTGTTATTGTAAATCTTCTCCTCCTTTCCTTTTGTTTGCTGAGGTAGCGGTTTCCTTGTAATATTAAGAAGAGGTGCTTCCAGACTGGGTTGGCCCTCAATTGTAAAGTCTGAAGCAAGAACACAGATGTATTTGTAAGGCCTCTAAGTCATTTCCTGTAAGTGGAAAAAATAAAATAAAGTTAGGAAGGCTACAAGACAATGAATAATTCTGGAACATTAACTCCTGCAATGCCATTATTCACATAGGGGGGCTACAAATGAATAAGAAATCATATTATAACCTTACAGAAGCAGAGCTGAACTATGAAATGACTGTTAGAAAATTCCTGAAGCTATGGTATAAAAATAATGCAATAAAAGAAGTATAATTCCACACCAACCACTTTAAAGCTAAGGCTAACAAATGACACATTGAATGGGGCCTGGATCTGTGTTCGGCACTCCCTTATTTCCCCCTCAAACACGTCACAGTCTGCACGAGGATAGGATAAGTACTCGCATCACAGTGAGGGCTACTGACAAGTATGGCACTCACAAAGCTTTATGGGGGATCAGCAAAGGGAGAGATGAGCAAAGAGCAAGAGATATCAGGAAGGTTGTTATGAAAAAAAAATCTTATTCTGAGGTAGGCCTGGATAGTAAGATAGGTTTTTGACAAGTGTAAAAGGGACAGGTGGGGCTCACCAAGTGAAAGGACTACCACAGCAAAGGTCCTAAAGCAGGACAGCGCAAAGTCTGTTCAGGACACCCGGCTGGGCTAAAGTATAGGCTACGGAAAGAGTCTGAAGAGGGAGGTGACTGGCAGGCAATTTACAAACAGGATTCTTCTAATCCTCACCCAGGTACCAGTTTCCCCTCTGGATGTTCAGAAGGAAAGCCTGGCAGGGTATGCCAGTTTTCACACCCTGAGTAGGTTCTGCAGAACCCTTGACTCTGAGGAGGTTCAAATGGCAATATCTGGACATTGCTGGTTGTCGTTTCTGATACCTACAACAAATGTAATAGTCTGATTCCTCTCACAGAACTAAAATCAGGGATAATGCTTGCTTGAAACTGTCTGTTTTCCTAAACATAATAATAGTTCAAATATATTTTACAGGGAGCTACATTTAGTATATACTAAACTTCAACCTATATAATGTCTGTATATAGTTTGGTCTACTTATTGATAACCAGGTTTTCTTTCTTTCTTTCCATTTTCCCTTTTTGTAGGTATAAAAAAGTGTAAATCATATTTATCACTTATCATAGCCAACTACCATAACTCCTTTGTATTTCTATGAATGTGTAAGGACCATACAAAGTTAGGTAGGTTACAAGAGCAAGAGATGAGAAGAATACTGTGATACAAACACATACATGTAAATCCAACTAAACAACCACTATTTATGACTATGTTCAAGAGAATCTTGACTCTTTAAAACATCTCATAAACTTTTCTGAAAACAAATATCAAATGGCTACTTGTAAAAAATACGTTCCCAAATGTTCTTTTTTAAAATTCATGACAGGCCAGGGGCGGTAGCTCACTTCTGTAATCCCAGCAGTTTGAGAGGCCAACAGGGGAGGATTGTTTCAGGTCAGGAGTTTGAAACCAGCCTGGACAACAAAGCAGACTGTTCTTGTGGAAACTCTGTGGCCTGTGAAGGAAAATCTTCACCTTGAGTTGGCCACAGTGAGTGTCTTGCACAGCCCTGAGGAGCACTCTATTTTTGTCCAGTGGTACACCAGTTTGCTAGTTCCTGGACACCATCTACTGCTACTGCCTCTGGCTCTAAGAAAGTCCACCCCCATTCCTTGCCAGATGGACCTAGAAGGCCAAGTGAGATCTGATTACCTGATTTGTAAAAAATATTATAAACATTAAATTTTTTTTCATTTTATATGCTTCCAAAGTTGATTTGAATGAAACCTGTAATGCTTAAAAACATACTATTTCAAAGCCAGGTATGGTGGCCTACGCCTATAGTCCCAGCTACTCAGGAGGCTAAAGCTGAGGATCACTTGAGGCCAGGAGTTTGAGGCTGCAGTGCACTACAACTACATCTATGAATAACCACTGCACTCCAGCCTGGGCAACATAGCAAGACCCTGTCTCTAAAAATTTTTTTTAAATTAAAAAAACTATTTCCTGAAAGTCATGACCTCTCCCAAAATTTGAACTACCTATTTTACAGAAATGGGCAAGGTGATCCTAAAATTTATATGGAAGCTGCATGTGGTAGCATGCACTTGTCCCAGCTACTTGGGAGGCTAAGGCAGGAGCATCACTTGAGCCCAGGAGTTTGAGACCAGCCTAGGTAACACAGTGAGACCCTGTCTCTTTAAAAAAATAAAAAATAAAAATAAACTAAAAACTGAAATTCATATGGAAATGCAAGGGATCCAGGATGGCCCAAACACATATTGGAAAAAAAAATGGAGAACAAATACTTCCTGATTTCAAAATCTACTATAAAGCTATAGTAACCAAATTAGTGAAATACTGGCATAAGAGAAGATACATAAATCAACGGAATAGAATTGGAAGTCTAGAAATAAGCCAATATATCTGTGGTTGGGTGATTTTAGACAAAGGTGCTAAAACTATTTAACGGGGAAAGAACAGTCTTTTCAATATATGGTGCTAGGAAAACTAAATATCCACATGCAAAAGAATGAATCTGGACCCCTACTTCACATCATATACAAAAATTAAATCAAAATAATTCAAAGACCTAAACGTAACAGCTAAAATTATAAAAGTCTTGGAAAAAGACTTAAATGTAAATATTTGTGACCTTGAATTAGACAATGGTTGCTTAGACATGATACCTAAAGCACAAAAAACAAAAGAAAACAACAGGCCAGGTGTGGTGGCTAACCCCTATAATCCTAGCACTTTGGAAGGCCAGTAGGGGAGGATCGCTTGAGGCCAGGAATTTGAGAACAGCCTGGGTAACATAGCAAGACCCATCTCTACAAAAAATTAAAGAATTAGCCGGGTGTGGCAGCACCCACCTATAGTCCTTAGCTACTCCGGAGACTGAGGTGGGAGGACAGCTTGAGCCCAGGAATTTGAGGTTACAGTGAGCTATGATTACGCCACTGCACTCCAGCCTGAGCGACAGGGCAAGACACTGTCTCTAAAAAAATAATAATAAGGAAAAAACAAAGAAAAGAAAAAAACAGATAAATTGGACTTCAAAGTTAAAACATCTGTGCATCAAAGGTCACTATCAAGAAGGTAAAGAGACAACACATTGTATGGACAAAAATATTTGAAAATCATATACCTGTTTAGAGTCTAGTATCCAAAATATAAAATGAACTCTGAAAACTCAACAAAGACAAGATGAATAACTCAATTAAAAGATGGGCAAAGGATCTGAATAAACATTTCTCCCAAGATATACAAGTGACCAAAAGCAAATGAAAAGATGCTCAACATCATTAGTCATTAGGAAAATGCAAATCAAAACAACAACAACCCTGTTCACACACAGTAGAATGGCTATAATAAAAGCAAATAAAAAGCAAAAAAGAAAATAAGTCTTGGCAAGAATGTGGAGAAATTGGAACCTTCATACATTGCTGGTGGAATGTGAAATGATGAAGCCACCGTGAAAAGCAGTTTGCCAGTTTCTCAAAATGTTAAACATAGAAGTGCCATATGACCAAGCAATTTTACTGAAGAAAACTGAAAACATAGGTTCATACAAAAACTTGTACACAGATGTTCCTAACAACATTATTTATAACAGCCAAAAAGTAGAAACAACCTAAATGCCTATCAACTGATGAATGAATGAACAAAATGTGGTATGCCAAACAATGAAATATTACTGAGCCATAAAAAGAAATGAAGTACTTATAAATGCTTTGACATGGGTGAACCTTGAAAACTTCTAAAAGAAGCCAGACACAAAAGGTCATATACTAAGTCAGACGGGCTGGCACGTCACTATAGTCCCAGCTACTCAGGAAGCTGAAGCAGGAGGATTGCTTGAGCCCACGAGTTCAGGGCTATAGTGCACTATGATTGTGCCTATGAATAGCCACTGCACTCTAGCCTGGGCAAAATAACCAGACCTCATCTCTAAAAACGAAAAAAAAAGGTCATATATTGTCTGATTCCATTGATATGAAATGTCCAGATAAGGCAAATCCATAGAGACGTAAAGTAAGAAAGTAAATTAGTGGTTGTCAGGAGTTGGGGGTAGGAAAAAAATGGGAAGCGACTTCTAATGAATACAGGGCTTCTCTTGGGGGTGATTAAAATGTTCTGGAATAAGATAGTAGTGATTGTCATATAACTTTGTTAATATACTAAAACCTACTGAATTCACTTTATTTATTTATTTATTTATTTATTTATTTTTTTGAGAGACAGGGTCTTCCTCTGTTATCCAGGCTGGAGTGCAGTGGCATGATCATAGATCACTGCAACCTTGGACTCTTGGGCTAATGTGATCCTCCTGAGTAGGTGGGACTACAGGCACACACCACCAGGCCGGCTAATTTTTTATTATTTTTTGTAGAGATAGCCTGATCCGTTCCTCAGGCTGGTCTCGAACTCCTGGCCTGAAGCAATCCTCCTGCTTCAGCCTCTCAAAGTGCTAGGAGGTGAGCCACCTTGCTCAGCCTAGACAAAGACTTTAAATTAGCTATATTAAATATGTTCAAAGAACTAAAAGAAACCATGTCTAAAGAATTAAGGAAAGTATAAGAACAATGTCTCAGCAAATACTGAATATTAATAAAAGATAGCAATTATTTTTCAAAAAGAACCAAATAGAAATTCTGGAATTGAAAAATACAACTGACATAAAAAAAATACACTAAGTGGCTCAACAGCAGATGTGAATAGGAATCAGTGAACTTGAAGACAGGCCAACTGAGATTATCCAGTCTGAGGGACAGAAGAAAAAAGAATGACTGAAAAGGAACAGACCCTCAGAGACCATCAAGCATACCAGCATACATATAATAGGATTCCCAGAAGAGGTGAGAAATACACAAAGATATCTGAAGAAATAATGGCTTAAAAATGCCCCAAATTTGACGAAAAACATGAATCTACACATCCAAGAAGCTAAACGAATTCCAAGCAGGAAAAGCTCAAAGAGATCCACACTTAAGACGTTACCATCAGCCGGACGCGGTGGCGCGCGCCTGTAGTCCCAGCTACTCGGGAGGCTGAGGCAGGAGGATCGCTTGAGTCCATTATTTTAAATCAAATTTTAAAAAATAAAAAAATAATTATAAAAAAGACATTGTAATCAAATCGTCTAAAGCCAAAGATGAGAATCTTGAAGGCAGCAAGAGAAAAGCAACTCATCACACACAGTTGATTCTCATTATTCACAGAAAGTATATAAAGTTGCCACAAACACTGAATTAGGGAATACTGAACCATTGCTCCTAGAAAACACACATACGAGTTAGGTTCCTATGAGCCTCTGGTCATAACATTTTCATACAGCAATCAATACACAAACTTGTTTTATGTGTGTTCTGTTTAAAGATACCTTATTTAATATAGATTGTTGATTCATTAATACTGAACTGACAGCCAATAGCACTGTAACTCATACCTAAATGAGGCTTACCTAACATGCATATTTTTTCCATAAGGTACATCACAGCCTTCTTGAGCTTAGGAACACTAGACAGCACTTCAGCACTATGCTTAGGGGCCATTTTAAATAGTGAAATTGCCAACAAAAAGCAGAAAAACGCAAAAAACATGACATTCAATAGACCATGAAGAGGATACTTGTTTAGTCTGAGAGCTAAAACAAGAAGGCAGAGCATGCCTTATTTGACATGTGCATGTTGAGCGACTCAAATTTTTTGCCATTCTGTACATGTCTGAAAATAATTACAAAAGCTCTGTAAGTATTGATCTTGGGTTACAAATAAAGTTTAGCAAGTAGGAGAATTTGCAAATACAGGAGGATCAACTATATATCTAACGCCACTTGAAGTATTTGTATTCCCAACATAATAGGACACTCCTCTTCTTAAAAGTCTAAAATACAAAAACATCAGCCTATGAAACAAATAATCAGAGAGTTCCTGAACATCTTAAAAGACACCCAGAAGATCCTTTAAGCAGTGAACCTTGAGTATATTTAGTGTCATACTGTAACAATTCCACTTGCATAGCCTTTCAGGACTTCATTACAATTTTTTTTTTCTTGCTCTGTTGCCCCGGCTTGAGTACAACCTCATAGCTCACTGCAACCTCAAACTCCTGAGCTCAAGCAATCCTCCTGCCTCAGCCTCCTAAGTAGCCGGGACTATAGGCGCACACCACCATGCCTGGTTAATTTTTCTATTTTTAGTAGAGATGGGGTCTTGCTCAGGCTGGTCCCCAACTCCTGACCTTAAGTGATCCTCCCGCCTCGGCCACCCACCGTGCTAGGATTACAGGCGTGAGCCACCACACCCAGCCTCACTACAATTTTTAAAGGTTCAAGCCTATATACTTAAGGCACAGTCCATCTGAAAATCAGAAATATATAATTTATAAAGACAAATTTATGCTTCAAGAGAACAATTATATCTGGGGAATCAAAAACGAGAGGATGGGACAACTTTCACTTTTTATTTACTCCTCTTTTTTCCCTTCAAGAGTCCTTTTTTTGTTGTTGTTGCAGTACATGTAACCTAGAAGAGTCCTTTATTTTTGAAATCAAAAATAAATTTTCTAAAAGTTAAACAAGTTGGAGGATTATGTTATTAGTCATTAACTTTTTATTTTAGTGCTAAGCTCACAGTGAAAATTTTTATAAACATGCCAATAAACATGACAACTGTTTAAAGATCAACTTAAGCTAATATACATATTAAAATCTCTTCATTGACTGTTTAGTTTGCCACATGGCTGCTTCATCAAAAATGATTACTACAATCAATAAGACAGACAATAACAAGTGTTGATGAGGATGTGGAGAAATTGGAACACTCATACATTGCAGATAGGATTGTAAGATGAGATAGCCACTTACAGTTTGGCCATTCCTCAAAACGTTAAATATAGTGTTAACCACATCACCCAACAATTCCACTCCTATGTATATACCCAAGAGAAATGGAAAAATATATCCACACAAAACCTGTACACAAATGTCCATAGCAGCATTATTCATAATAGCCAAAAGTAGTAAAATCCAAATGTTTATCAACTGATAAATGAATAAACAAAATGTGGTATAGCCACAGAATGGATTATTAGTCAGCCATAAAAAGGAATGAAGTTCTGATCATTGGTATAACATGGATGAAACTAGAAAACACTGTGCTGAGTGAATGAAGCCAGAGGCCACATATTACATGAGTCTATTGATATGAAATGCCCAGAATAGGCAATCCATACAAATAGAAAGTAGATTTGTGGGGAGTCCCTGCTAGTGGGTACAGGTTTTTTTTGGGGGGGGGGTGACGAAAATGTTCTGAAATTAGATAGTGGTTGCTATGGCTTGAACACATCCCCCAAAGTTCATGTGTTCGAAACTTAATCCCCAATGCAAAAGTGCTGATAGGTGGGATCTTTAAGTGGGTTCATTAATTGGGAAGGTGGATTTGTTATGAAAATTAGGCCCTCTCTTGCTCTTTCTCATGTTCTCCTGCCCTTCTACATTCTGCTGTGGGATGACACAGTAAAAAGGCACTCACAAGATGCTGAGCAGATGCCAATGCCACATCTGTGGACTTCCCAGCCTCCAGAACTGTGAACCAAATAAACTCTATTGTTTATAAATTACTCAGTCTGTAGTATTCTGTTATAGCAGCACAAAATAGACTAAGATAGTGGTGATGGTTGCACCATTATAAATACACTAAAAACCACTGAGTTGAACACTTTAAAGGGTGAACTTTATGGTATGTGAATTATATATCAATAAAATTGTTATTTCTTAAAAAGTATTACTTCATCTTTCTTTGCCATTTTCCTTATGTAACTAACTTCTCACTTAATAGCAGAAGGTACATAATAAAAATCAAGTGTCCCAGGCATGCCTTTAATGCAATCTATTTAGCTTCCTTTTTCTAGTTCAATTAGAAATCTGTACAGATGGTTCCCAACTGAAGAGGGTTCGACCTATGATTTTTTGACTTTATAATGGTGCAAAAGAAATATACATTCAGTAGAAACCATACTTTGAATTTTGAGTTTTGACTCAAAATTCTTTATAACTTCATTAGGATTTGTGTTAGATGATTTTGCTCAACTGTAGGCTTATGTAAGGTGTTCTTAACATGTTTAAGGTACGCTAGGCTAAGCTATGATGTTTGGTAGGTCAGGAGTACTAAATGCATTTCCACTTACGATATTTTCAACTTATGATTGGTTTATCAGCAAGTAACCCCATCATAAGTTGAGGAGCGTCTGTATTTAAATGCTGCTATCCAGAATCTGGAAATGTTAAGTGCCAAAAAGGCCTTAAATGTTCATCTAACTTAAACTCTTCAATTTATAGATGAAGGGGGCAAAAAAAATCCCAGGATACTAAATGTCTTGCACTAAACCACATAGTCTAAGAATTATACTCAAACCTGGGTACCTTGACTCTCAGAACTTCAAACATGTAAATGTTCTGTTCAGAACTATCCAGACTGGCAGATAGATTAAGCTATACTGCAGTAACAAATCCTGAAATGAACAGCCTAACCTAATACAGATTTTTTGCTCACACAAAATTCAATGTGGGTCTGACAGCCTTTCTTCAATTTGTAGGGACATCACTAGAACTTATGTCTTCTATGGTCACCCCAGCACAGAAAAAGAAAGTAAAAACTCATACCCACTCTTTACTATTTCCCATGAAAGTGACACACATCACTTCCCTCAAAGTTCTTTGGCCAAAATCGGTCACATGGTGACAACTTAACTACAAGAGAGGTTGAGAAATGTAGGGGAACACATGGAATATTTGGTAAGCATTACAGTCAGCCACAGTTGTCCACCTAGCCCAGCCGTATGTTGTATAGTTCTGACCCGATGGCAAAAGCAATTCTGATTCCACACAGGGGAAGCTGTTTTGTAATGGAGAGTCCCTACAGTTGCTCTCCAGAGGCTGGCTCAGTCTCACATAGAGATTGCTCCAGGACATGGTTCTTTGTTGTATGTATACATGGAAACTGGGGGACTGGAAGGTGTTGGGGAAGGGTCACAAATTCCTTTGAAAAACTGACGAAAGAACACTCTTTAGTCAAACATGTATCTAAAATATCAAAGTTTCCATTGAGTTTTGGAATTGGAGCCCCAGGTGAAGAACCAACTGTCCTCCACATTCCCCATGCTTCCCTTTCCCCCACAGGAAGGCTACATAGAGCTGGAGGCACTAGATGACTTTTAGAAAACTGGGCCTCACTTCCTGCATCTACTGTTGGTCCAGCAGGTAACCAAGCAGGCAAGGGCTAAGCCTCAGGCTAAACCATTTAGTGGAACCAAAGAGAAATACACATGGGACCCTTTATACCCATACTACCTCCTATGCACCTATATTTTCAAGGTGTGGACCTCAGACCATGAGCATCAATGGAACTGCATAAGACTAAGGGTGCCCCTGTGTTACGAACTGAATGTTTCCCCACAAAATTCATATGTTGAAATCTAATTCCCAATGTGATGGTATCTGGAAGTGGGGCCTTTGGGAGGTAATTAGGTCATAAGGGTGCAGCCATCATAAATGGGATTAGTGCCCTTATAAGAAGAGGCTAGAGAGCTAGCTCACTCTCTGCCATGTGAGAATACATTAAGTTGGCAGTCTGGGCTGGGTGTGGTAGCTCATGCCTATAATCCTAGCACTCTGGGAGGCCAAGGTGGGAGAATCACTTGAGGTCAGGAGTCTGAGACCAGCCTGAGCAAGAGCAAGATCCCGTCTCTACAAAAAATAGAAAAATTAGCTGGGCGTGGTGGCATGTGCCTGTAGTCCCAGCTACTCGGGAGGCTGAGGCAGGAGGATCGCTTGAGCCCGGGAGTTTGAGGTTGCAGTGAGCTACGATAATGCCACTGCACTCTAGCTCAGGTGACAGAGCGAGACCCTTTCTCAAAAAAAAAAAAAAAAAAAAAGTTGGCAGTCTGTAACCTGGAATAGGGCTCTCATCAGAACCTGACTGTGTTGGCATCCTGATCTTAGACTTCCAGACTTCAGAACTGTAAGAAATAAATTCCTGTTGTTTATAAGCCACCCAGTCCATAGTACTTTGTTACAGCAGCCTGAACTAAGACAACCTCTGTGACAGTAAGTCTGTCTGTAGGTCATAACAGTATGCATGGGGTCGTAACACTCATTGAGCATTTTACTAAGAATTGAACTTTTTTAGCAATTGTTTTCACAAGATGTCGTATTAACATTAACCTCATTAAAACTAGGATGAGAATTGGTGCAGTAGCACAAACCTGTAGTCCCAGCTACTTGAGAGGATCACCTGAGCCCTGCAGTTTGAGTTCAGCCTGGGCAACACAGTAAGACCCTGTCTCTTTTTAAAAGAACAAACAAAAAAAACAAAAAAAAACTAGGATGAAAAGAAAGAAGCAGCTAATGAAAACCAACAATGGCTTAAGGACTTCCTTCCCTGACAATAGAATCAGGACACCACTCTTCCTGGAATGACTATTAAAATGTTGATTTCTGGGATAAATTCCAAATCTAATAAACCAACCTTTGGAGGTAGGAGCAGAGAATATGCATTTTTTAAAAATTGTTTTTAGAGATAGGGTCTTGCTATGTTGCCCAGGCTGATCCTCAGCCTCCAGAGTAGCTGGAATTATAGGTGTGAGCTATTGTGCTTGCAAATATGGATTTTATTTTTTTTGAGACGGAGTCTCAGTCACCTGAGCTACAGTGCAGTGGCATCATCACAGCTCACTGCGGCCTCAAACTCCCAGGCTCAAACAATTCTCCTGCCTCAGCCTCTCGAGTAGCTGGGACTACAGGCACACACCACCACACCTGGCTAATTTTTCTATTTTTTGTAGCAATGGGGTCTCGCTCTTGCTCAGGCTGGTCTCAAACTCCTGGCCTTAAGTGATCCTCCCACCTTGGCCTCCCAGAGAGCTAGGATTACAGATGTGAGCCACTGTGCCCAGTCAAATATGCATTTTAGTAGGTTAAGTTCCCCAGGTGGTTCTGATACATGCTATAATCTGAGAACCAAACTGGTCAGCTGAAAACCTGCTGAAAACCACAAGGATGAGGACACCTGTAGACATTGACTATATAAACACCATTTAATGCAACTCAGGTATTCTCACCAATACTCCTGTGCATTCAAGAATCCAGAAAGGCACCTCTCCTCCAAGTGATAAACAACTCTATTTCTGAGAACCAAGGGGCCAGTTGGACAATTCAACGAAAGGTCTGCTTGTAACACAATTGCTTCTAGCAAAACCCCATAAGTGCCACAGTCAAGCATGAGATTCTTACCCAGGCAGAGAGAAAAAACAAGCTGCTTAAATAGATGAAAACCGGTTTTTACATATTCTTAACAGATCTGGTGTTCTGTGCTGATCTCTGCTATAATCAAAACTAGATAGTGTTGAATTCAAGGAAATATCATGAACTGAAACACCATTAAGTTCTATCATTTTCAAATGGGATTTTTCCAAGAAACAATATGCAGAGAGGGTGGTGACACCTATCTAAGGAGTCATCTTCATGGCAGTGGTCATAACATCCCCTGACAAAATACTGTTGGAAGTGACGGGTACATGAGGTTCACCATACCATTTGCTCTAATAGCATATACTATTGAATACTTCTGAAACAAAATGTTTAAAATGCACACACACATGAACATACACATGCACACAAGCACCTGGATTTTATTTTTATTTTTTTAAAAATAAAATTCTGCCAAATGCTGTCTGAATGTTTTTCAAATGCTTTCCCTCCCCATTAATCTGCCTGAAAGGCTAAAATATGTTCAATCCATTTAAGGACATTTCTTTTCCATATTTTCTTAAAAAGAATTTTCACTGGGAAAACATTCACCATTTATGAATCCACTATTCATGCTGCACGGAAATAAATACGCATTGTGAAAGACCTCAGAAGTTAGTGTAGCCAAGACTTGTAAGATTTAAGTAACATATTCAAAAGTTTTAATGCTACTTAATTCTCAAACACATAGCAGAAAAAGCATTTTAGTAGGTTAAGTCACATCTTTTCAACACAATAATTTGCAAAGGTTCTCAATAAATTAAAATGGAACTCAGACATGATTACATCATTTAAAACACTCATTTCTACAGAGTCATCACCAATTTCTATTTCAAACAATAAAGAATATGCCTAAAACCAGATGAAGATTCAGTATAAGAGGGTTTTCTTATACCCATAATTGGTAAGATATGAAAAGTGGTCAGTCATCCTGGGAAAATCTCCCGAAGCACTTCCCTTTAGAAAGGCAGAGTACTGAAGTGAATACAAGAGCCGTCTTGGGAGCCTGCCTAACTCAGTGAGATCCTGGCTCTGCCACTTACCAGCTATGTGACCTTGAGCAAGTTCCTTAACCTCTCTCTGCCTCAGTTTCATTGTCTGTAAAATAGGGATAATAGCAGTAATTACTTCCCATATAGTCCAGTGGTTAGGAAAATGAAAGAAAACATAAAAAAAAAAAAAAAGAAAACAAAAGAAAAACAAAATCAAAAAACCCAGTAATTACTGTTAATGAGTTAAATGAGTTCATACGTATAAAGCACTTAGAATAATATCTGGCATATGTTAAGCACTAAATGTTTGATGATGTTGTTATCATTCCCACAAAACAAGCAAAAGTAAACAGGCCTTGTTATTTCTGCTTGTCTGGAAAAAAGTTACTGACAAATAAGAAAGGTCTTGTAAAGTTACCCAATCCCTGAACCCAATAGAAATCTACCTATCCCAGGGCAGGAAGCATCACACATTTCAGTGATGTCTAACTTCTACTTAAAATGGACTAAATAGCTACAAAGAGAAATTTAATCCCTGAATTAATTAAAATTTTCCTATTTAACTAAAGATTGGTAACTATGACTTGTGAATACAGAGAACAACTTTAAATCCATTTCAGTCATTAAGCCAACATAGAAAATGGTGTGGCAAGCAGTCCTTATGTCAGCAATGGTATGGCATGAAGGAGCCTCCTTTCAAGACAATAGGCTAAATAAATAGGCATATGCACTTACCTCCCCATCCTCCCCAAATCCTAGTGACATTCATTCATGAGGGAATCACAGCATAACAGTAATGAGAAGTCTGAGGGCCACAGTCTATTTAAATGCTGCCCATTTTCTAGAAGATGGAGAGAAAGCAGAGGAAATTATATTACAAGACAGACCAGAGCAAAGCTGGCCACTTCCGAGGACATGCAAGGCCAAAGGAGGGCAGGGAGGCAGAGCCCTTTTTCCTGGAGGAGCTGGATAAATGCCCGGCTTTGAGTCAGCAAGGTACAAAAATCAGGAGTGAGAAATAGACTAATCAATCTGATCTCATCTGTACTTTCCACTCCTGATCACTCAATCAGCCAAGTCCCAGCAAGAGGACTGCTCGAACAACAGAGGGACCTCCTGCCAATTACCAATATAAAAAACCCAGTTCCTTCATTGATAAAGATCACCAGATAGTGCAGGAAAACCAAGAGGACAAAAAAAGGATAGCTAAGATGAAAAGCTGATCAAACCACAGAAGAAACATACATTTTAGGTCCCAGAAAACACCTGAGAAGAATTCTGACTAGTATCCTCAAACAGATTTGAAAAGATAGTACATCCTTTACATTCTTTTTTTTTTTTTTTTTTTTTGGAAACAGGGTCTTGCTCTGTCTCCCTGGCTAGGGTGCTAGGGTACAGTGGCGTCATCATAGCTCACTCTAACCGCAAACTCCTGGGCTCAAGTGATCCTCCTGCCTCAGCCTCCCAAGTAGCTGGGACTACAGGCGTGCACAATCACGCCTGGCTAAGGTAGTGTATTCTTGAAACAAAAGCAAGTAAATCACAAAAGAAGCACAAATCAAGAAACAATTCTCAGAAGAAACATGATTGCCATGATGAAAAACAAAGGAAGAAATAAAATAGGAATGGAATAAAGTATAGGGGATACAAATACACACACACACTTTTATTTTTTAAAATAAGCAATAGAAGAATAAACCAAAAATGTTTACCTATCAGGTATAGAGAAGAACACCAGCAAGGAGGAAAGCCAGACTCCTTTCAATGTATCTTGCTTTATAGTTTTATCTTTAAACCATGTAAATATTTTATATAATTAAAAAAACAAATATAAATAAAAAAGAAAACGATCCCTAAAAATTAAAAAAAGACAAATGAACCTAAATTATTTTATCAAATTAATTGGCATAACCACATAGAGAAGAATTATTTCAAGTTAAAACCGTGTTTTGACTGTACCTCTCTGGTGTTATTGTCAGCAAATGAGAAGAGACAAATATAAAATCAAAGATATAAAAATTCTTGAATCCTTTATTTGAGTTGGAAATACCAATCTGAAATCATAGTTTATCCTTTTCTTTCTAAAAAGTATGTATTCCCTAACTCTCCTGAAAAAAAATCTAGAAGAATCCACATCCCAGTTGCAATGAATGCCCCTAATACCACTTCCTACCAAAAAGAATCAGAGCTCTTTAAGGAAATGGCTGATTCTAGATCTGGGGTCAGAAACCAAAAAGATAAGCCCCAGACTTGTTGGGCCTGAAAACAGGGAACTCATGTCAAAAGGACCCAGAGTCAACCTGAAGAATAATAAGCTCTATTAATGGCCAATAATGGGACAATTTAGGTATCAAAAAGAATAACCATTTGGGAGTAAAAATCATCAAATATATAAAAATTAATGAGTTCAGACTGGGCAATGATTTCTCGGATGTAACACCAATAGCACAGGCAATAAAAGAAAAAAAACATAAATTGGGCTTCATCAAAATTAAAACTTTTGTACATCAAAGGATATTATGAACAGAGCAAAGAGGCAACACTCAGAATAGCAGAAAATATTTGTAAATTATATATCTGAAAATGAATTAATATCCAGAATATATAAAGAACTCTTACAACTCAACAAAAATTTTAAAAATCCAAATTTTTAAAAATCATCCAGCCCAAAATGTCACAAACAATCCAATTTTTTAAATGGGCAAAGGACTTGAATAGATTTTTGTCCCAGGATATATACAAATGGCCAATAAGCAGATGAAAAGATGCTCAACAAAACAAATCGTAAGGGAAATGCAAAACAAAACTACAATGAGGTACCACTTCATACCCATTAGGATGGCTATGATTTAAAAAACAAAAACAAAAACAAAAAAAACCAGAAAATAAGTGATAAGTGTTGACAAGGATGTGGAGAAACTGGAACCCTGCATATTGCTGGTAGGAATGTAAAATGGTGCAGCCACTATGGAAAACAGTATGGTGGCTCCTTAAAAAATTAAACATACGGTGGAGCATGGTGGCTCACACCTGTAATCTCAGCACTTTGGGAGGCCAAGTGGGGAGGAGGAGAGGATCACTTGAGGCCAGGAGTTTGAGACCAGCCTGGGCAACATAGCAAGACCCCATCTCCACAAAAAATACAAAAATAGCCAGTGGAGGGGGGGGGATTGGGTGGTGGGGACATGTGGCTGTAGTCCTGGCTACTTGGGAGGCTGAGCCAGGACGATTGCTTAAGCCCAGGAGTTGGAGGCTACAATAAGCTATGATGGCACTACTGCACTCCAGCCTAGGTGACAGAGCAAGATCCTGTCTCAAAAAACAAACAAACAAAAAGGGTAATTATATGGTATGTGAATTATATTTCAATAAAGCTGTTACAAAAAATATAAAGATCAATCACTCCATAAACAAGTTCCTCCCTCTTCAGGAAAAAAAAAAAAAAAACCAGAAAATGTTCTATCCTCTCCAATCCACAAAAATGTAAACCCAAACATCTACCCTTGATAATGTGGAGACACTACAGGAAATTCTTTAGGCAGATTAGTGAAGTTATTGTCTATGAAGTTCAAAGCCCCACCATTTCCATGTTTTTAGTCAGTTCAGACTGACACAAACCATATTTAGAAATGCACTCCAGAAAAATGCTTTGAAGAATTTTATCCTCAACATTCATAAATTTAAAATATCTACCCAGGCAAGAGAAAATGCCTGAAAGATTCAGTCCTCTGTTATGTACCTCTTAGAACTCTACTTTTTTGGCTCCCTTTACCTGTTACCATATTAAAAAATGAAGCAACTCTGTAAGTTGCTAATATGAAAATATGCTAGACCTCCTAGCTTTCCTCCTACCTCTGACCATTCGTAGTTGCCCCTCTGAGCCACTCCTCCTTTGACAGACCTTAAGTGCTGTGGTTCCTCAGAGTTCTGTGCTGTGCCCTCTCTGTTTCCAAGAGCAATATATTTTCCCTGGGAGGATTCCCAAATCCATCTCTCTAGCCCAGATCTTTCTCCTGTGCTCCAGAACCCAACAACTGCCTTATTGGACAGGTCCCAAAATCAATGTCCAAAGCCAAGTCTCCCAACTCTTTCAGTGTTCCTTCCATGTTTTGATGAAAAGCGTCACCATCTGCCTACTTAAACAACGCAGAAACCCAAGAGTTATCCTCTATTCCTCACTCTCCTTCACATCCAATTAATCATTAAGTCTTGTCCTTCCTGCCTTCTTTATATCTCTCAAGTTCCCTTCTACCTTCACTGCCATATCAAAGCTCAGACCATCTTTACGTCTTGCCTGAATCACAGAGGCACCTCCTGAGTGATCTTCCAAATGCCTGGACTGCTCCCCTCTGATTGCTGTGTTACCATTTGAGAGCCAATTTGATCATGCCACTCTCCTGCTTAAAATCCACTATGGTGCTCCACTACCCTACCCAACTTTCTTACACTGCCCCAACACCAGCCACTTTTTACATGTGCCATCTTCCCTCTTACCACCTGTCTACATGTTCCGTTCCCTCTGTCTGGAAAGTTCTCTTGGACTACTCTCACTCCTCTTGGATGTCTAACTTAGATGTCACTTATTCTGAGAAGCCACTTTGACAAAGACTAACCAAGGGGTCCTTCTATGTGCTACCATAACACCCTGTTTTTAGCCCTATCTTTTTTTTTTAGAGGCAGGGTCTCACTCGGTCACCCAGGCTTGAGAGATCATAGCTCACTGCAGCCTTGAACTCCTGTTTAGCCCCATATTAACATTAACTTTGCTGTACTGTAACATATTGTATCACAATTGCCAGTTTCCTCCGTGTTTCCCTGCTACCACCAACCCCCAGGATCACTGAGCTCATTCAAGATATTCAAGAGTGCTAAGCATACTATAAACATTCAACAGATATTTGTTGAATGACTAGTTCATCCTCAGTATTTATTTAGTGGTATCTCTGTACAGCATAAGCAGTCACCCTTACAATCCATACAGGTAGTAATTAAGGCTAGAAATAAAGTTCTGCTTAAAAAAATAAATAAATAAGCTACTGAAGATATGCCACATTCACACAAGTACTCCCTCACAAAACAGACTACTCACTAAGTGCCTACAACATGTCAAGCATTATACTTGGAGCTTTAGATATATAATCTCATTTAATCCTCACTAGAACCCTAAAATAAAAACAGCTGACATTAACTGAATGTGTACTAATTTCTAGGCACTGTGCTATGCATTTTACACTTGTTGTCTAACTTAATTCTCACAATGACCCTGTGAGGTAGGTGAGGCATGTAAAGAGGTTAAGTGAGTTCTTCTGGTTCTTACCACATGGGTACGGTAGTAGTCATCAACAGAGCTGGATTTGGGCCTGGTAGTCTGCTGCCAGAGGCTGAGCTCTCTATTACTGCACTATTCCACCTGTCAAATATCTAGAACACGACACAGTTTATCACTTTTAGGAGATAGTTTAAAGCTCTAGGCTTCCTGGCACTGACAGAAAGTTGAAATGGAACAATGAAAAGTAAAGTGACCTCTCTTTAGGGGATCATACTCCATACCCATCACTGATGATTCCCAAATTCAACTCTCCAGTCTAGACCCCCTCTCCTAGGACTAGACCCATGAGACATCTCCTCAAGCTCTCCAAATTTTACCTTGTCACCCTTCTATTCCCTGTTCCTCCTGCTGTATTTACTGCCTTGCTTGGTTAAAGGCACTGCCAACCCTTAGCCTAAACCTAAGGTGATATCCTAGATGGTCCCTGTCCTATTCCCTTACCTTTCCACCCTGTACTTTCCACTGTGCCAATCTTGTTTACCACAGTGTCTGTTCTGCAGCAACTGCTCCATAAATGTTAGCTATTGTTACTGTTACATCCTGAACCTCTCATTCCCTCCTTTATACCTTCGCTGTTCAGCTTCCAAGATACTAGCTTTCCAGAGCATGCAACATCAAGGCACAGAAGCTGAGAGAAATGCCTTCTATGAGGACCAGAAGCCAGGCTGCCAGATACTCAGGCCCTACCTCTTTCAGTGAAAGCACACAGAAGATATACCTGAACATTGGCTGAAAGAACATATCATAATCTAAGCAGCAAACTAAGAGAACATATGAGAATGTCAGATACCAAAACAGAAACAAATGTCTCCAATCCCAGGGAACCAAACATTCTACTTTATTCCATTTTACAAAATTAATAATTCAGCAGTCAATCCTTTAACACAGTGGTTTTCAACAAGTGGGGAACAGGATGACTTTGCCCCCTACCCCCCCACCCCACCCCGACATTTGGCAATGTCTGGAGACATTTTGATTGTCAGGACTGAGGAAGTGCTAGTGGCATCTAGTGGGTAGAGTTCAGAAATGCTGCTAAACATCCTACAAGGCACAGGACAGGCCCTACAACAAATAATTACCCACCCTAAAATGTCAATACTGCCATATTCAAGGTACCTAATGTATAAAAAGCTACTTCTTTCTGGGGAGGTAATACAAACTTCCCCCATAAATTAAGCTACAACAGGTCCAAATACAGTAAGAGGTCACTGGAAAAGAGATGGGTGAATGCTAAGTAAGACATTTAGGAAACAAATGCTGCGAGTTCAGAGGAAAGCGAGTGTCACAGAGGCTGAGGCCGTGGGTAAAGATTTGAGAGAGGGGACTGGGCTCCCCAGACCACTCCAAGCTGTCAGTCAAGGCCCTCTAGAAAGTAACCAGAATCCACCTTCCCAGCCTTACCTACAACAAGTCCCATCCCTTCAACCTAACCTTTGCTGCTGCCAAGCTGTTCACCCATGACAGCAGCTGGGCCACAGGGCCAGGACATCCCACCCCTACAGTTAGGGCTCAAAAAAAGCCCTCAACTACTTCATTAAAATGTTGTCCTCCAGCTGAGCTGCAAACACCTACCCACCCCCGACCCCAAGGCTGAGGAGAACATGACATCATCTCAAGTCAATCACAAAATTGTTTTCCTATGACTCCTAGAGGAAAAGGTAGTAAAAAGACAAAGGTGGAAAATGCTCTAAATGGCTCAGACCCTAAGGCCTTGTCTTCTGCCACCTAAAATCAGTGCTTAGCAGCAGCCAGCCAGGAGCCGCTTCATTTCCTGTGCAACTATGGTAAAAATAGGAAGTGGGGGAGGAAGTTCACAAAGCAGAAACAAAAGTAATCACTGCCTTGCTTCCTTTACACAAATCCCTGAGCAGGGAGGGTATCATTAAAACATCAAAACGGAAAGGCAGGCATTGAGAGCCAAGGCCAGAAGAAAAGAAGCAACACTTCTGGGCCCACCAAGTCTAGACTATTTCTGTGCCTGAGAGACCACTCCAAAAGAAAAACTGGACATAGCCTATTTTACAGAAATGGCTTCCAAGGAATTAATACAAAAGTATCTTAATTTGAATACTCATGCAAAAACTCCTGAAATGTTAAAGCTCTATCAGAGAAAAAAATATCAATGAAGGCCAGGTGTGGTGGCTCACGCCTATAATCCTAGCACTCTGGGAGGCGGTGGGGGGAGGATTGCTTGAGCTCAGGAATTTGATGTTGCTGTGAGCTAGGCTGAGGCCATGGCACTCTAACCTGGGCGACAGAGCAAGACTCTTCTTAAAAAAAAAAAAAAAAAAAATCAATGAAAAAGTTTTAAGGAGGCCAAGATTAAACTATCTTTCTAGTCCAGAAGTGGCTACTAGAAACAAAACAAAGAGCTACTACATAATTGATTGAGTGACAAAACCTGAAGTCCAAGTTATCCTACATTGAGCTATGAAAACTCAGGTAGATAGGAAAAAAACTAGAAAATAAAAATTCCAATCAGTGCTAGACTCTATCATAGTTAAAGTAAACACGCTTCTACATCCATCCCTCACCCACATGGATAAACCCAGTGAGTTCTGCCTGACCTCTAGGCACCCAGGATGCAGTAGAAAATGGGACAGACACAGCCCTGCTCTCAAGGAGCTGCTGCTCCAATCGGGGAACAACCTGCCTCCACATAGTGATTCTAGACTGCCTCTGGTGCTGACATTTGCTCTGTAACAACTTATCACCACAAACTATAGCATTCTTCTACAAAACCAGAGCAAGTTATCATTTGCGGTTCCGAACAGCTTTTATATTTGGTAATCCACAAACAACTGATAATTTCATTTAAGCAGAAGAAAAACTTTTCCAACCACAAGGTCAACAGAGCTGAAACTCACTTTCAAAATAACACAGGTTTAAAAAAAAATAAGCCAAATGTGTTAAATGGTCATATAGATGAAGGACAGGCTTAATTTTGTGTAAACTGAAGGGGTTTTTTTTGATGGGAGAGGAATGGGAGGAAATTAGGAATAAAGCCTAGTTTATTTTTTAAATAGTCACCAAATTAATAAGTAGAAAAGTAAATGAAATGAATGGTCATCACTACATGTTCAATTTCATACAAAGAAAACTAGTGAACATTTTATGAAAAAAAAAAATCCCACATTACTTGATCCTGTTGAGGACAGACCTCACTATCTGCCTGATTTTCTGGTAATAAATAAATACACCGAAGACTGGTGCTTTAATCTTCTCATGAAGTCAAAAAGCTAACTCTCAAAACCTGCTATCACTGAAAAAAAAACAAACCTAGTATTAGAACTTTTGAAAGAATTTTACTGGAGGAACACTGAGCCAAAAAAACTTTGTTAAACAGACTTTCAAAAAGAGAAGAAAAAGCAAATCCTTGCCAAGAAAATTTTATCTACCACCACATACAAACTACCACACATCACCAAAGGATGAACGAAGGTGGCTCTTAAACTTCTAAAAAAAATTGTTCAGGTAAAACAAAGGTTTTATCTATAAACTAAAATGGTCATGGACCATTAAAAAATTTCACATCAAAGATACCCAAGTACTACAAAAACATTCGTGACAACAAATTGTGCTGCTGATGGAAATTCAAGTGTAAATCAGGGAATGAGAATAACTTACTTTTAAATAAATTTTTTTAAAAAATCACAACCATTGATATAATTTCTTCAAACCCAATTTGTTAAAAAAAAAAAAATTCAACAGTCTACATCTATTAAAAACCAGCAGTTTTATTTTTGTTACAGTGTGGTATACTGTGGGAAAAAACCAGTTATCCAAAAAAAGTTTTCAAATTTGTAAGGAAGTTGGCCTGGTGAGAACTAATTGTATCCATTAGAAAGTTATTTAAGAAAACTAAAAATTCTATATTGCTACTCATTCTTAATAACCTTGCACTATGGAACATATCCAAAATTAACCTTAAATGGCAAAAAACAAGTATTTGTCCAGAAGCTTATATACAAATAGGTAAATCAAACTATAATTTAGAAATTATTTTTCTTACTATGGAGAGGAATGATACAAATTTTAGATAAACTTCAGTTTCAATACGATTTCTGAAAATGTAAGGCACCCATAAAAATTTCATCAATAGATAATTATAGTAGCTCTCTCCTCTAAGCTGGGTACATTGACTCCAATTTTGTGCACCCAGCCAAGTCCTCTCATCCCTCAAACAGACCAGCAACTCAGCGTCACAGCTAGGGAACCCATTCTTTCCCACAAATGTTTCAGCAGGTTAAACATTGAGAAATGAGGAAATTCTAGGTGCCTCCTCACCACCCACCCCTAGGCAGGGAAGGCAGCCCAGAGAGCAGGCCTGCAGTAGTTCACCTGAGCTTCCAGCTCTGCCACTTGTCTATGCCATGAGCCTTCACATACTCAAACATTCACTGAGGTCCTACTATGTGCACTGCACTGTCCAGGCATCGGGGATGCAGTGAAGAGACAGACGCAATACCTGCTCTCAAGGAGCTTATGGTCTAATAGGGAAAAAAAAGCCCTTACCTTTTATGTAAGATGCTCTAATACAAAGAAACATCCTGAAACCAGGCACTGCCAAAGTAGTCACTAGTATGGGTATGGGACTAGGACTGACCTAGATGTGAATTCCTGCTCTTAGTAAATATCAGCTGAATGAATCGCACTTACTAACACTATGACCTTAAGCAAGGCACCTCAACTCTTGTGCCTCAGTTTCTTCAGTACTGTGGTGAGGATTAAATCCATAAAGCACAGCTTGAGCCTCAATAAATGGAAGCTACTGCTCTAACAGAGGCCATGGACTAGTCAGAGGCTACCATTTTATCTCAGACTGCAATTCTTCATTCTGGTCTACTACTAGTCAAAAACAAACTCCTCTTCTAACCCTCAAAATACTGTATAGTTGTAACAACTTTCAGATATATATATATAACTTACCTTTCTGCAGCTCTAGCCCCAACTCCCGAAGTCCGAGCAACAAACTAAAAGAAGTGATGCCCTGTGTACTACTCAAAGGGAAGGAGGTCATGGCTCCTCCCATGTCCCTGCCCATCATTCCCTCCCCTTTCAGCCCCAAGCTAGAGGCAAGAAGAACAGAATGGACACAGCTAAGGAGGGGGATCACCTCGAATTACAAAGTACAGGGCAAAGTTACTTAAGCACAAGGATGTAGTACATTCTCTCTCACCTTGAGACCCAGGGGCAACACAGGTCCTTGTGAGCTGGTGAGGGGAACCACTTTCGCCTCTCCCTGCCTAGGTCACCAGAGCCTATGGCACCCAAGTCTGGGAGCCAAGCCAGCTTTCCTCTGCTTCTGTTCTCATGTGCATACATCCACCTCTGGAACCTGGGGGTGTGGCCCAGGAAGACTCAGGTATTCCCAAATTCCCAGGCCATAATTATCATCTCACTAGTACCTAATCCCCAAATCATTTTTAATAAGAAAATTAGATTTTTCCAGATAGTACGTAGCTCTAATCCCACATTCAAAAACCTTCTCATTATGCCAGGTGCTGTGGCATGTGCCTGTAATCCCAGCTACTTGGGAGGATGAGGCAGGACTGCTTGAGCCCAGGAATTCAAGACCAGCCTGGGCAATGTAGCGAGACCCACATCTCAAAAAATAAAAAAGAAAGGGAAAAAAAAAAAACCCTTCCCATTATGATTCTTTGCAACTGCCAATTTGAAAAAGCACTTACCTGACAGTGACCCAGACACAAGGAACTCAGTCAAAATGGTTTAAAAAAAAAGTAATACTATATCTAGAAATGAATCCTAGAAATAGACTCACAGTAAATGTAGAGGCCTATGTCAAGAACACTCACCGGTAGCACTGTCTACAAGCACCAACATGGAAGTAACCCTCATGTCCTGCATTAAGGGGTTTATTAAATAAATTACACAGGAACACCTCACAGCCATTTCAAAGATCAAGGTAAAGCCACCACATTTCATTGTCTAAGATGCCATCATTTATAAATCTATCATTACCTTATATATGCTAAGAAAAACTCTGCCATATAACGACGACATGCCATCACACGACATATCCCAATTTCAGGCCCTCTGAAAGCTTTCCGGTTTCTGATTCCTCTGTCTCATGTTGTCTGGGACACACACCCTTGGAACAAGCCCCTTTATGCTCATCTAACTTTTCCTAGAAGTTACCCATATTTAATACCCACTGTTTCAATGAAACCATCTTGAGCCACTTCAGTTCCCATGGAGCCTTTCCTGAGCTTCTGCAGCCTCTGCCTGTTGTTAGCTTAGTATGCCTTCCCTTCTCCAATAAATTGCAAGCACCAGAGACAGAGGCTGGACACATTTACAGTAGTGCACAGTACAAGGCCATGGCAACATGGATAACAAAAAACAAAGGAATTATTCTAAGGATTTTACAAATATTAACTCATTAGAGCCCTACTATAACCCCAGAGGTAGGTACTACCTCTCCCATTTTCAGATGAGGTAAACTTGAACTCGAGCGATTTAGATAGTCCTTGCTCTTAAACCTCTACGCTATGTTCGCTCTGTACATGACTGCCATGTACATCACAGACATTTATTTTAAAATTCATTAACTGTTAAATTGAAAACATAATACTATATACACAGTGAAGAAAATTCAAACCATACAAAATGGTATGCAAGAAAAAGCTAAGTCAGTCAAACAGCCTGGTTCTCTGCAGCCTCATCCCAAAGGCAACCACCATTCCTTTTCTACCCTTCCAGAAATTTCTTCTGTACTTATAAACCTATTTCATGTGTATCTATATATATATTTTTTAACACAATTAGGCACATATACACATTATCCTACATCTTACTTTTTTCACTGAATGACAGTTCTCTGGATTTGAGAATCACATCTGCACCTATGCTGTTTTTATTAAATTCTAAGATGTACACATTTTTACATTTTAACCCAAGATGATTTCACGAAGTCAGAGGATCTTGGTGGGCTTGGACTTCATCAGGAAACAGGATGACAAAAAGCTTTTTAAGGGGTTGTGTGTGGTGGTTCATGCATGTAATCCCAGCACTTTGGGAGGCTGAGGAGGGAGGATTGCTTGAGGCCAGGAGTTCGAGACCAGCCTGGGCAACATAGTGAGACCCTGTCTCTACAAAAAATAATAAAAAAGATTAGCCAGGTGTGGAGGCACATGCCTGTAGTCCCAGCTATTCAGGAGGCTGAAGTGGGAGGATCGCTTGAGCCCAGGAGGTCGAGGCTACAGTGAGCTACTTTAGTTCCACTGCACTCCTGCCTGGGCAGTAGAACGAGACTCTGTCTCAAAGAAAAAAAAGCTTTTAAAGGTACAAAAGACTTTGAGGGTTATCTTTGCAGCAGTGTGCAAGCTGAATCAAGAGGCAGAAAGACTTACCAAGTGGACATTCAACATATCACTTCTCCTGTACAAGTACCTACATCATAGGGTTGTTGTAAGGATTAAATGAAGCAATATACACAAAGCACTTAGCACCGAACTTGGTCAGCACAGTGAGTCTAAGGTGTTAGCATAGTACCTGAAGTGTTGTTAGTGCCCAATAAGTTAGATTTTGTTATTAATTATTTCTTCAAAAGCTGGTCCCACTTTCCTTTCCAATCTCATTTCCCTTTCCTCTCTATTCATACCTGTCCACCCTTTACCCTAAATCTCCTGCAGCTCAAATACCTCAAGCTTGCTCACCTCTACACCTGTGTACGTGCCCAGCCTAAGAGTCCTCTCCCCTTGCTGTGGTGCTGGACTCAAACTTTTTCCCACAGTACTCAGCTCAAGAACTCAGCTTCAGGAAGTCTTCCCTGAGAACTGCACGCTGGATTCCCTGGATGAGCAGTTTGGGAAGAGCTTATCTGTCATCACTTCCCACCACCTGGTTATCAGCTTTGTCATTTCACTCAGAAGCAGGCAGGTTCAGGGGGAAGGATTCAGGCTACCTAAGCTCAAAGATGACTGAAGTATTAACCAGAAGGCCAGTTACTAGTTTATAAATACCAATGAGAGCTAACACTTGTTGAACATGTACCAGGCCCCAGGTGGTGCGCTCAGAGCCCTCACTGCAACATTAAGAGAAAGGTGCTACTATTATCCCCATTCTACATATGGAAAAACTGAAACATTAACCAGCATCCCAAGACCAGGATCTGATCCAAGCAGTCTAGATGCAGAGCTCTCAACCACTCGCATTCTCTCCTTGGCAAAAAATCTCCATGGGAAGCCATGTTCTAATCAGAGGGTATTAGGAGGAGGGAAGCTAAGAAAGGGAAAGACCCTCACAGCTGGAGGTATCAACAGGGACACACCCATCTGTTTGGTAGTATATAAACCTTGTGGAGAACTGCACACAGCTCCTCTGGTCAGGGCCCCCAGACAGCACTAAGACACACCACCTAATTCCTCTCTTGAACCTGCCACCCCAATCCTCTCCTAGAAACACTAGTCTTTCCTCTGAGGATACAAAATTAAGTTCAAGTTTTCTGGCTACACATTCCAATCATGCCTTCCTGGGGTTACAGCTGGGTCAGTTTGGTTGAATTTAAAGTTTTCCTCGACATTCTTCAAACTACATTTACAAAACATCTCTTGGCTTATATCTTTTCTATAGGTAGCTGATTTGTGTACCATTTATTCTGATTTCATTTTCAGATGATCACTCATTCATTCAACAAATACTTAAATCATTTCTAGAACACTGTGTTCCAGGCCCTGGGGATCAAAGCAGTCAACAAGACAGGCAAGATCCCTGAAACCTGGCAGAGCTTATTTGGTGTCTCCCCTCCTACTTTATGGCAATTGCTTATTTGGTGCTTATTTGGCTTCTTCCCAGGCTGTGCCATTCAGAAGCTCTGTGTTCTGATCTTCCAGTAAAGTGACTGGCCTGTATTGTAAGTACACCATAAATGTGAGGTAAATTCATGACTAAATTCACTGAGTCTCCTCTTTTTCATTGAGAATAGAACCAGATTAAGTCTGAAGTCCCTTAAAAAAGGTACAAAGTCTAAATCAAGGTGTAGGTATAGAAAGGAAATGGCAAATGCAATCCAAATCAAGAAAAAAGATGAGATATATCAGCTGGTAAGAACCTCAAAAGTCATGAAGACCAGGCCACCTTGAGAATTGATGAAGGGTTTCACTGGAGAAAGTATGGCCTTAGGAACATGCCCAGGGGTCAGAGGGAGATAAAGAAATGACTTGCAGAAGTCTGAGTTGGATGTCACTAAGTGAAGGCAGGGGTGAGGGAGTGAGGTGGTTCTCTACCCAGAACTCACATACTGCAGTGGGAAGGAGCATGTTTTGGGGGAGAGGGTAAGAGGGATGAAGCTAGGCTTCAGAAAATGCCCCTAGGCAGACGTAGGAGGAACAGCAATGACAAATGAAAAAGCACAGTCACAAATTTAATAAAATGACCACAATAACTCCAAGTTAAGAAAGTCAACTAAAAGGAGATTCATGAAGGTAAAAAAGAATAGCTCGCCATGCCAAATATTCACAGTTGAAGTCAAGGGAAATTTGCAACGGCCACTGCATCTATCAATTCGGGGACCCTCAAGAGGAAAGTTTCAGTAGGGATAAAAGACATTCAAAACAGAACCCCTGACACATTCAGGCTCTCTGTGAACTTATACTAAGAGAAAATGGCAACCTGTTTTCAATAATTCCAAAACAAATCAATTCCTTATTCAAACCAACATTCTTGTCCACATAGGAAAGTCATCATTTTTCACTAAGGACAAAGTCACAGGAGGGAAAAGGAGAGAGTATACACCCAACCCATATCATGCCCCAGCCTGCAAGACCCATTTCACACATAGCTCCTCGTGTATTAGGCCTCAGGTTTTCAACAAAATAAACATTTAGTAAAATTTTCACAGAATCATGTGCAACTTGTTCTTAAAAAAAAAAAAAAATGCTTAAAACATGGTGTCTTCCAAAAATCCAGAGATAATTTTAGATTGAAAAATCTAGGCTTGCCAAGGGAATCTGAGAGCTTTTCTATCTTGGTCTCCAATGCTAACCTACGTATTTGTGTGCAAAAATAGAGGAAGATTAGAATCTCAAATGCCAGACTGAAAAGTTGCCACAACAAACCCGAACTCTTCACATGGAGTTTGTTATCTTGTCAGCAACAAGGCAAATGAAACAGCAATAAACTAAACTTTTTGCTTTAAAAGATAAAAAGAAAAAAAAAATCTCAAACATGAAAGATTCCCAGGACTTAGAAAAGGATTTTTGAAAAAACCAGAAGATATTGTGAAGATACTGTGCAAAGAAAATACTGCGGTATTTTCAAGAAACTTGAAGACATCTAAACATACACAAAATCTAAATATGAAATTTGTAAGTAGCCCTTACAAACACATACTTAGAACTTTAGGTCTAAAATATGATAAAATGATAAAGTTATAGCTTATTCAATAAAATTGGAACAAATGAGTAGCCATTTGGAAAACACTGCATGTCTTAAACCAAAATTAAATTTTAAGTAGATTAAATACCTAAAAGTAAAAAAATAAAACCATGAAACGATGAGAAGCAAACATGGATGGAATTTTTTTATAACATGAGAACAGAGAAAAATTTTCCAAACATGTCAACAAAGAAAAAAATACTATGTATTTTTAAAAATGAATGTTATCTTTGACTCCATTTGTAAATTTATCCTAAGAAAATAAATCAGACAAACCCTCTTGGTAGAATTGTTTATCTTGTGACAAACTGGAAACAATCTAAATGTTCATCAGTAGAGTTTGGTCAAATTATATACTATAAAGTCCATAAAAGTGACAATACATATCTGTATTTATTATCACCAAAATGTTAGCCGTGGTTGCCACTGAGCGGTAAACTGGCAGATGACTTGTCATTTTCTTGCTTATACTTTTTGTGTTGTCTTGAGTGTTTTACAAGGAGAGGAGAAAGAACTGCTTTTATAATGGGGATCGGGGCTGTTTACAAATTGGGGGCCCCCCAAACTGAGTCTTTATCTGGCAAATTTTGTAAAAAGTATAAACAAAATTCTTATCATGCCAACCAGGCATGATTCTTTCCACGCACGGCGCGGAGCAGAAAGACACACCCCTGACCCTGCGCTCGCTCCTCGGGCGTGCGTTCTTCATCCTCGGCCCCAGCTCTCCCCGTGTCCCCGCAGACCCTCCCTCGGCCCCACTGCGCCAGCGGGCTCAGCAGGGCTGGAAAATCGTGTTCCTCAGCAGCCCGGCACTGCTGGGAAGGTGCGTACAGCCGACCCAGCAGCCGCGGGGCGCCTCCCCCGCCAGTCCCGGCGGATCCCGGCCGCCAACCGCCCACAGGCCGCCGTCCCTCCGCCGGCTTCCGGGAGCGGGTCCGGGCGCCAGCCCGACCTCCCGGGCCCGGGCGGTCTGAGGGAGCGCCCCCGCCCCCCGACCGACCAGTTCCGACCCGTCCCTCTCCTCCAGCGTCCGCAGGGTCCCCGCCGCGCCCCCAGTCCCAGGCACGCGCCAGAAGGCCCCTCCGGGCTTCCGTCCGCCCGGCCAGCGCCCGCAGAGCCCGGCGTCCTCCACAGCGGGCGGGCAAGGGGCGGGAGCCCACAGCCCCGCACCCTGCGGCCCCCAGCGGAGAGGCGCTCCGCGAGCTCGTCCCGCCGCCAACCCCGGCCACGGCCCACTGCCCACCGCTCAACCCCGCCCGCCCGCACCCGCCTGAGCCCGCCTGCGCCCGCTCCTCACCTGCGATGCGTCCCGGCCGCCAGCGCACCGCCCTGGACCGGCTGTGTACACCGGAAGTGACGTACCTGGGGCGGCCCCGCCCCCGCCCCAGGCGGACGCCCGGGCGGCTGCGGATCCCGTGGTTGGGGTGGGCCCACCCCTCGCAGGAGCGGGGCGGGGGAGTCCCTAGGCCTCTTCACCTGAGGACCGGGGACCTTCATGTGAGATGGCTGGGGGGGGGTTGAGGACTGGCAGCCAGAGCCCGCAGGGCCACTCAGATCCTCCGCTATGACTTGGCTTCCAGGCGAGAGAGGTTGGCTGCGTCCTCATGGATTTATTATTGAAATTGATTACTGAAATACTGAGCGCTTATAGATGTCAGACCCTGAAAGGCACTGTAGTTACCGGATAGTGCTCTTACCCTCATAGATTTATTCTCTAGTGGTGGAAACGCAATATAATTGTCACAAATTCGTGTGATACTATAGTGCCAATTGTGACAAGTGGTAGGAGGGGAAAGTGTAAGAGGGAGGGAGAGAGTACCCTGACCTAGTGAAGGAGGATCATCAGGGAATTCTTCCCCGAGGAAAAGAGCAGGAGCTGAGGGCTGAGATCCTAAAGAGGAGAAGGAAAACAAAACAAAACAAAAAAATAAAAACTGGAGAAGGGAGGAAAAGAAATTACAGCAGAAGAAACAGCAGGTATTTTCAACTGTCTTGTATTCAACAAATCAGGGTAGTGAGAAGTTAGGTCTTACCTGAGAGTATTGCAACACTATGTTTTAAGCAAGAGGTGATTTGACCATACTTGTGGCTTTAAAGGGATTACTCTGGCTGCAGTGTGGGTAAGGACTGGGGAGGAGAGGCAAGAGTGGATTTGTACACCCATGTTCATAGCTGCATTATTCATAATAGTCAAAAAGGTGGAAGCAACTGATGTCCATCCACAGATGAATGGGTAAACAAAATGTTGTATATCCATACAGTGGGATATTATTCAGCCTTAAACAGGAAGGAAATACTGATACATGAGACAAATGAATGAGCCTTGAAAACGTTATGCCAAATGAAAAAAGCCAGTCACAAAGACAAATGTTCTATGATTCCAGTTACATAAGGTACCTAGAGTGGTCAAAAACAGAGAGACAGAAAGTAGAATGGTAGTTGCCAGGGACTCCGGGACTCGAAGAAGGGAAGAATAAGGAGTTAGTGTTTATTGAGTACAGTTTCACTTGGGGGAGATAAAAAAGTTCTGGAGGTGGATGGTGGTGATGGTTGCATAACAATGTGAATATACTTAAGGCCACATTTAGAAATGTTAAAATGGGCTGGGCGCGGTGGCTCACACCTGCAATCCCAGCACTTTGGAAGGCTAAGGTGGAGGATCACTTGAGCCCAGGAGTTCGAGACCAGCCTGGGAGACAGAATGAGGCCCTGTCTCTAAAAAATAAAGAGAGAGACTGAGGCTACAGGAGGGAGATGATCTGGTTCATCTTGTGAGGTTCTGGAAATGCTGGAGAGAGGGGGTGTAAAATGGTTGGTGGTGGGTTTACCTCAGACTGCCACAAAGGGTGAGGGGAGCTTGGGGACAAAAGTGTGAGGAGAGTAGGAAAGGTCTAGAAAGCAAAAAGATGAGTGGACAGGAGAAATGTGGTAGAATTTCCAAATAGTACTGAGGATTCATTGCAGGTTGATAACCGTTAAGTCAGAATAGACCTCTCCTTCCTATTAAGTGACTTGCCCCTGCAGCTTCCAGGTAAAAAGAAGGTGGAGCAAAGATTCATCAGGGGGGTGGGGCACAGTGGCTCACAGCTTGGGAGGCCAAGGTGGGAGGACCCCTTGAGGTCAGAAGTTTGAGACCAGCCTGGGCAACAGAGGCCACAGAATCCTCCAGTGACCACACCTGGAGGCATCTGGTAAACACCAGATGGGACTTTAAAGCAGCCCTTTCCGCATGTGGCAGGCTCCAACCCACCTACCTAACCACTACTGCTCACTTCACTCCAAACCTCATGGTCCCAGAGTAATGTGCTGGAAACTCCTTGTGCTTGCACAATTTGGGTTCCTTCTATAGGCTGCAATCCAGGGCCAGGAGAACCTGGAGACCCACTTAGCCATACACACAGTCCTGAGTTCAGTGTGAACACTGTCAAACTTGGGGTCCCTTTGGTGGCCTCTGTGGCATTCTGGGCACCAGATTGTCTGGGACCTCTCAAGCTTACCTGAGAACATTTTGTACTGTGGACATATCAAGTCTGTTTTGTGAGTCCATCTTCAGATATTATACTCATGCCCTACAGGTTCAAATTATTAATATTTGTTTTCATTCATCAAACATGCATACATATGGAGAAGGAGGGAAAAAACACTCATGTACCCACCACATAGGTTTGAGACATTTGTCACTTCATGTTACCTCTTTATTCTAAGCTCCTTGCACCAAAGTACTGAGAAAAAAAGATGGAGCCCACAGGTCTAGAGATGGGGGCCTGGCCCTCCTGGAGCCCTCACATCTTCGGGGACAGAAGCTTCAGTCTTCCAGCTCTGCAGATAGGCCTATGAATTGGAGCCTCAACATGCACACAGGGATGGGATGGTGCCTCAGAGACCACCACACCTACCCCCTTGATTTGCTGTTTAGGAGGCCAGGAAGGTCAAGGCCAGGGAACAGGGTCTCTCCCTGAATCCACCTGGGCCCCTGTGTATCTGCTTATAGGCAGAGTTAGAGCCAGATCCCATGGAAAGGATGAGAGCCTCCAAGATTGTTGCCTGTGACAAATGAGGAGAAGGAAGCTTCAGGAGCTCCTCAATGACTGAGGAGCCTGAGTGAACAAGACCTGCATTAGTGAGTTGTGCCACAGTGAATCACCTTGACCTTGGCAGGAGATGGCTCCCCTTGCTAAGAAAAGCAGATGTGCTATGGC
Organism: Daubentonia madagascariensis; assembly: GCA_023783475.1. NCBI lineage: Eukaryota > Metazoa > Chordata > Mammalia > Primates > Daubentoniidae > Daubentonia > Daubentonia madagascariensis. The sequence goes on from JAKFHU010001831.1 coordinate 2,281,567, forward strand.
TGGCTTTTATGAGGGCTTCACATTCCTAAGGTCAGCAAAGCTGCAGAATCAGAACACCCCCCTTAGAGGGGTTCCTAAGGGATTGCAGAACTGATTTTCTTAAGCAATCAAAATTATTACTGTTGGCTTGTGCACTCTCCATGGCAGTAAAAGCCAGGGCTTCTAGGCTGGGCTTTTACATGTTCGTTTTAGTAGGAATGTCTGAAAGAAGAGCCTTCAGGGAAGGGGCTTTCACAGCCAAGTGTTCTCTACAATGGGGTTGAGTCTGGAGAGAGTAACCTCTCTACTTTACCTTATTGGTCTCCTTTGGGCAGGATGTGAAAGCTGCAGGATAGGCTTTGAGCCTTGGGAAGGGTAGCTGCATTCCAGAGTTCACATGATTTGGGAGCAGGTCTGGAGAGGACTGGTCAGACATTCTGGCACAGAGCAACCAGCTGCATCTGCTGAGTATGGAGAGGCTGGGGCCAGGCCAGGCCAGTAGCTTAGCTGGCATAGCCCAGGCAGGAATGGGGCTGAGGGCAGCATGGGTTATGTACAGAAAGGGAAACTTCTCCTTCAATTTCCAGATTGCCTCCCTGAGGAAGTCACCCCTTTCTCCTCCTTTCCCCTGTGCATAACTATCTGAACATCCTGTTGTCATCTCCACCCCACCCCCCACTGGCTGGAAACAGCTGTGCTGTGGCCAAGAAGCCCTTGCCAGGCAGACAGCTCTCCAGGGCCTGGTGAAGCAAAGGTATCTGGATGTATGTGTGTGTGGAAGGTGATCGGCTGGAGGGACTAGGGACCACCTGGAGACTATGCCTGCCACAGTCATCAGCTGTGAAGGTCAGCACAGTGGGGAGGGAGATTTTCCAGGCCCCACAGACCACCAGGGGTTCAAGGGCTTACAACCAGGAAAGGAAAGAAAAGTGTTGAGAAGGGAAACCAGGCAGAGTTCTGGTGTTGGTGGAGCCATAGGGTCTTTGGCCTTGGGGTTATTGGGCTATACTGAATGCCAGGGGTATCTCCAAGTCCATTCTACAGCTGATAAAGCAAAGGCCCTGTCCTCCCCAGATTCTGGTACATGGACCTGGCCACAGGCCCTGCCCTAGCTCAGAAGGCCTTCATTGGGGCTTTGGCAAGATGTGTCTCCCAAGAATTGCTAGAGGATAGTTTGCAGAGTTGATTCTATGGCCTTGTAAAGAATTCAGGATTGAATACTTTTTGGAGTTCTGAACAATTAAATTTATCAGCATCCCTTCAGATTTATAAACCCACCAGGGTCCAATGCTAAGGGGCATGAGAGATCTTCTTGGGTCTATTTGCTTGAAGAAATTAGAACTCTGTCCCCTTTCCTGGGTGTGGTTGGACTTTTCCTTTTGGTTATCAAAATGTAATAACCCCAACTCCTTGTCACTGAAACAAGAGGGGATTTATTAGCCCTAACAAAAAGGTCACTGTGGCCATCAGAATGGCTGTCCTTGACAGCAGTCCTGATGCCTGGGAGTAACTCACAGACTGCCACCCTGCAGCTTATCTATTCCCTCTGAGCACAGTGGGAAGGAGGACCTACAGGGTTGAGTCTTCATTCTCTCTACACATAGTGCCAGAGTCCTCCAAACAAACTCTGAAGTTGCCATAGGGCTCCATTCGGAGATTTTTTTACATGTGGTAGCTCCTAGTACGAGCCAGTCCAGGCATCTCAATTCAATCTTCAGTTGCCAGCAAGCAGAGATAGTACAGCTGCCACTGGCTGAGTTGCTGGTGGCAATGTGACTAGCCACTTGTGCAACCTGGGGAAATGGTCACAGCCTGGACTCCCTCCCAAGAGGCCTGGGATACCTGGCGCATGTTTGATGTAGGTGCTGGAGGGCAGGACCACACACAACAGACTCCCCTTCATCAGACAGCTGGCTGCCTCTGTGTGGAATGCAGGGACCCAGATGTCCTAGCCAGGTCAGACAGCAGTGTGTGAGCGGTCAGCAGTGAAAGGAGTGTCTGCTCCCTACTCACTCCACAGGGAGAGATCAAGTCAGGGCGCAAACCCCTAGCCTTCTCACACTGCCTGGCACTGCTGTGTCTAACCTTAACCCTAACCTACACAGCTGCCAAGTACTCATGCCTTCCATTTAGGGGCAAAACTGAGCTTAACCAAATAACATTTTGAAGCTAAGTTACTAGAAATATTTTGGGAAAGGCTAAATTTATAAACTAAAATTTGGCTCTTAACCTACAATTATTTCACTACCATGAAACACCGCTGGTATGGTGTGAAATAGTGAACCATGATCACTCTACCCTGCGACAAATGAGTTTGTATAACACTATTCAGTTCTGAGATAACAGTGAGGATCTCAAAGGGAGCTGATGAGATGTAAAGCCACCTTTGAGTTGCCTTAGCTTTGAGCTTCCTACCAGCCAGTACTTACAAGTATCACCAACATGTTTGGGCTTATTAAAAGGGAGCCAGATGGCCTTAAAAATATATGGTGAAACTCTAAAAGTAAAACATTACCCCTGATAAAACCTATCAGATTGGTGAGAAGAAATGAGATTACTTCTTGAAAATTTTCCGTGATTTCACAAAATTAGCAATTTTGTTTCCACTTCTACACAGGCACAGTTACAGGCAAATCCAAGAAAATCGTGAGCCCAGAAAGCTCTCACAAGCTTGGCCACCTCCCAAAAGGGCCTCTGGTCATGGGACTCTTTAAGTTGTTTGAAAGCATGACCTCATGGGCCTCCTTCTCCAGGAAGCTGTCTCTGAAATCTCCAACCCTACCGTTTTCCAGTCATAGTATTTATCATATCTCACAAAACTATAGTTTTGCCCCTTCTGGACTGTGAGCTTGGACGATATTCATCTCACACTCTGTTGTATCTCCAGTATTTGGTGCTGCATATAGCAAACAGCAGGCATTCACAAAATGACCTGCTCATTTATTCAACAAATTTCTGAGCAACTACTATGGGCCAAGGCACTGTGCCAGGTATTGGAGATGGAGGTAAATAAGACAAAAGTGGTCCTCATACTCACATGGTGGGGAAGACAGACTTGAAAATGACAAAGATAAACAACATAAACATATAAGCACAAATAGCACATACTACAGTGAAGAAAAAGAATAGAACGTCAAAAGTCTATTGTAAGGAGACCATAACACATTCTGGAAGGTCGCTGAAGGGATCCTGAAAATATAACTATTTAAATTGACATCAGAAGAACAAGAAGCAATTGGTTGGGAAGAGGCCTCCAGGTAGAAGAAGCTGTCTGTGCAAAGGCTCCAAAGCAAGGAATTTGGCTTATTTTAGGAACTGAGAGGAGGCCAGGGGAGTTCCCCAGTAACCAAATCATACAAGGTAAGCGGGGAAGAACTGAACTCTTTCTTAAGAGAAACAGAAGTCCCTGGAGGGTTCAATGCAAAAATTTGCGCTTTCATAGCACTTGAAGGACAAGGGAGTTAGGAAGGCACTGGGGCCTGTGTGAGGTATCAGAGCGGCACAGCAATGGAGAGAATCCAGGGAATCCCTTCCATGTATCTTTCTTTTATATTGAGGTGTAATTTGCTTGAGGTATACAAATCTTAAGTGCATAGTTCAAATTTTTACTTGGGTATACATACTGTACCCACCATCTCAATCAAGACAGATATTTTAGCAGCCCCTCTGAAAAGGTAACTACTGTTTTAATCTCTCTCACCAAACATCAGTTTTGCCTGTCTTGAGTTTGTGTCATGGAATCATACAGTGTGCGCTCTTTTTGTGTCTGGCTCCTTTCACTCATTGTGGTGTCTGTGACTCACTTACGTTGTGTAAAGCAAGTTTTTATTTATTTTTGTTGCATTCCATTGATAAATATACCACTATCCATTCTACTGTTATTGGACATTTGAGTTATTTCCAGGTTTTGGCCATTAAGATTTACACAATGAACATTTTTGTAGATGTCTTTTGGTGGACATATGCCAATCATTTCTGTTCGGTATATACCCAAGAGTGGGACTGCTGGTTTATAGGGCATATATATGTTTAACTTTAGTAGATCTGGCCAATTAGTTTTCCCAATTGCTTGTACCAATTTATACTCCCACCATTAAAGTGTAGAAGTTCCAGTTCATCCACTTCCTCATCAACACCTGACATTATGGTCTTTCTAGTTTTAGTCATTTTTGTGGGGGTAGAATGATATCTCATTGTGGTTTTTTAAATTTGCATTTCTCTGATGACAGAAAGTATCAAGAACCTTTCATATGCTTATCAGATATCTGAATATCCTCACTTATTGTCTACTCAAGATTTTAAAAATTCAGTTTTTGGTCCTTTTTGCTCTTTTTTTTTTTTTTTCCTACTGGCAGAATCAACCACGTACTGTTCTTTATATATTCTGAACATGAACCCTTCAATGGCTAATACTAGATATTGTAATTATCTTCTCCCAATCTGTGGCCTCCATTTTCACTTTCTTGATGTCTTTTGATAAACAAATTCTTAGTCTTAATGAAGTCCAGTTTATCAATATTTTCTTCTTTCTTTTATGAAGTTATCACCTTTTGAGTCCTCTTTGCCCACTCCAAGGTCTTGAAGATATGCTCTCTTCTCAGCAATGTTTTGTAGTTTTCAGTGCTGAGGTCTGCACGTCTTCCCTTAGATTGCTAGGTGTCTGAGTTTTTGGTGGGTACTACTGTAATGGTAATGTTTTAACTTTTCATTTTCTTTTCTTTTCTTTTTTTTTTAAAGAGACAGTGTCTCCCTCTGTCGCCTACACTGGAGTGCATCAGCGTGATCATAGCTCACTGCAATCTCCAGTGTTGGGGCTCAAGTGATCCTCCTGCCTCAGCCTCCCAAGTAGCTCAGACTACAGGTATGCACCACCACACCTGGCTAATTTTTTTAAAAAAATTTTTTGTTGAGATGGGGTCTCATTACGTTGCCCAGGCTGGTCTTGAACGCCTGGCCTCAAGCAATCCTCCTGCCTTGGCCTCCCAAAATGCTGGGATTCCAGGTGTGAGCCACTCTGCCAGGCCTTAACTTTTCATTTTCTAATTACTTGTTGCTTGTATATAGAAACAATTGATTTGTGTATATTTTGATAATTCACTTAATTGTAGTACTCTGTAGATAGGTTTGGATTTTATATATACCCAATCAAGTCATCTGTTAAAAATGAGTTTTCTTTTTCCCAATCTTTATATCTTTATTTTCTGTTCATGCCTTTTTGTACTAGCTGGGTCTACCAATACAATGCTGAATGTAAGTGGTGACAGCTGATATGCTTATCTTGTTCCCAATCTCAAGGAGAAAGAATTCTATATCTCATCATTACGTATAATGTTAGCTCTAAATGTTTTATAGATATCCTTTATTAAATTAAGAAAGTTACCATCTATTTTTAGTTTGCTGAGAGTTTTTACCTCCTTTCTTTTTGAAAGGCTAAAAGGGCTGTATGCACACCCAGTTTGTACATGGGAGAGTGGGGTGGGGATCATATGTGAAAGACGTTAGCCTGCTCCAGAAGGTACCCTGGGGCTTATGCTAGCAATTCTTGGGTTATTGTCAGCCTGCCCACCAGCAGTACCTATGGGCTCATCATTGCCAGGTTATCTGTAGCACACTGTCCTTTTCTGGTAGTTGGCTGTAACAGACAGTACCTGTGCTCACTAATATTTGGTTCTAAACTTCCCTGCCTCCTTAAGTTATCTGAGAACAGGGCAAGTTCAAGTTGAGATAATGCAACAATGAGCATGTCTGACAGCTCCTTTCCATTCCTGAGAAAAGTAAAAGTAGCTACCTTCTGACTGTGCTAGAGAGAAACACCAGGTCATGGCCCATCTCAGCTCAATGGGGGTCTGAAGACTCCAGGATTTCCAGATTTAGACAAGGTAGCAGCTGGGGCTAGATGCAGTGGTGGCTCACATCTGTAATCCTAGCACTTTGGGAGGCCGAGGTGTGAGGATCACTTGAGGCTAGGACTTCAAGACCATCCTGGGCCAGATAGTATTTTTTTTTTTTTTAGAGGTGGGGTCTCACTCTTGCTCAGGCTGGTCTCGAACTCCTGAGCTCAAGCAATCCTCCCTCCTTGGCCTCCCAGACAGATAATATTTTTTAAGGTGTATTTTATATTTTATATTTTTAAGGTATATTTTAAGCACAAGTTGTGACCTGGGTTGATGAAAGCTGCAGAGTAAGCCCACTGACAGTCTGGAAACCAGATTCAGAGAGGTATCTGATTCAGGGACACATCCAAGAAGAGGTTATATAGTAGGTATGGGCTAGCCTGGCCTTGCTTGCTTTGTCTGTCAAGAAGTCCTTTAGAAGAAGCAGTAGCTGTGCCGGATATAGGGACTGGCTAGCCACAGAACCAGAGGTGTGCAGCTATCCTGCTAGCTTATAGGCCTGTGACTTATTTTTAGATCTGTGACTCAGAGGCCTACACCACTACTGAGACTGGGGAGGAGCCTTTTGCTCAGGGCCTGGCTTCTGTGGCATGGGTCTATTTGACACCTTGATCACATTTATATCAGACCACAATTGCAGTGATATAATTTCCAGGACCACACAATTTGTTAAGGCCTCCATATTATTAAGAAATGCCTTCTCTAAGACACATGATATAATTTGACAATCAGATCTGTGTTCCCAAAAGTTCATTTTGGTCACTGCATAGAAAATAAAGTGGAGGAATGCAGTATGGATGGAGAATGACCACTGAGGAGGTTATTGTAGTAGTCCAGGCAAGAGTTGAAGGTACTTTGAACTAGGGTAGAGTCAGACAGATTTTCTGATTCAAGATGGTAACCCAAGCAAACATTTACCTTCTTTTCCTTTAAGACTGCATTAAGATGTCAATAAATGAATAACATGACATTTATAAATAGAATTGGGCAGGGAGGAATCTGTGGGGTATTTTTCAACAACTTTCTAGACTGATGAGCAGTTGGAAGTATGGTGATTGAGGGCAGAGCATAGAGTGCTGCCATGTGGACCATGCTCAGGGGGTGCCAATGTGCAGGAGGAACCACTTGCCTCAACCTGTGAAAGGCTTCAGCCTCTGAGCCTACAGGTACCATAGAGGGCAGGAGTGAGAAGGGGACTTGAAAACAGGAAAACTAATCTAGGGTCTGCACAAGTAGTGAAGAATCCTGTTTCTCACTGCTGCAGTCAGAATAACTTAAAATTAGGTAACATACTCCTCTACGAAAAACAAGTAAAAGGATTCTTTTCCGTAGATATCTGTGGGATCTGGAGATATTGGTACCCTAAAACAAAGGCCTCTGGAATTCAGAGATTTCAAGGATAAAGATCACTACCTTAAAGCAAAGCTGGAAGTTGACAAATCCTGGTCACACACAGAGCTCCTGGGCAACTTTTCTACCTCCTTCCAATGACAGACAACCAAGAATCCTTAGATATTTTAATGAAGTGTACTGCAGGAAAGAGACCAAGATAAATAATAACATAAGGAAGAAAATATGGGGAAAAAACCAAGAGGCACAAAGGATTGAATCAATACCCCTTATACCTGAGTAAGAAGGAGTTCTAGTAAAAGAATAGGGAGGATGGCATTAAAGAGATTATGCAAGCCAGGTGCCGTGGCTCACACCTGTAATCCTAGCACTCTGGCAGGCCAAGGTGGGAGGATTGCTTTCGGCCAGGAGTTCGAGACCAGCCTGAGCAAGAGCGGAAACCCCCTGTCTCTACAAAAAATAGAAAAATTAGCTGGGCGTCCTGGTGCGTGCCTGTAGTCCCAGCTATTTGGGAGGCTGAGGCAGGAGGATAGCTTGAGCCCAGGAGTTTTGAGGTTGCAGTGAGCTATGATGACGCCACTATACTCTACCCAGGGTGACAGAGTGAGACTCTGTCTCAAAAAAAAAAAAGAAATTATGCAGAAGTAAAAAGAGAGCTAAAGGGAAGACACAAATCTTTAAATCAAAAAGGTCTACCAACAACTGCCCAGCATAATAGTGGAGTAAAACAAGAAGACTCACATCCAGACAATTCATTATCAAAATTTCTAAACAGAAAGGATAATGCTAAGTTTCCACAGAGGAAAAAGAAAGTCATTTATAATGAAAAGGAATCATATGGGCATCAGTCTTAGCACCACTGCATGCTAGAGCAAGTGCAAGCAATTGAGATAAGAATTGTTTTGATATTTTGTAGTTAAATAAAAAAAGAGGAAGAAGACGTGACAGAGACCTTACTATCTGGCCCTTTACACAGACTTTCTTAGAAAGCTCCCTAAGGAAGAATTCCAGCAAATAAGTGAATGGAAAACATGGTGTCCAGTAAACTGTGACTCTAACCCAGGAGAGCAATGAAGAGAAATCCCAGGATCATAACTTTGCTGAACACCTGGAAAGCAACATGTTTGGATTTTAGCAGGATGGTGGAAGGTTATGGAATAGTTTCTAGGAAAAAAGGGAGACGTCATAGACTAAATCAAATACATAGTATGGTTGAGGGTTTGGAAAAACTTTATTTTTTTCAATTTTTTTTTATTTTTTGGAAAAACTTTAGGATATGATAAAGGCAACAAACACAAGCAAAAAAGAAGAGCATTCATAAACTTCGGGAAAAACAGAAAGCTGTACAGAAAATAATGGTCCAAAGAAGAAATGGTCTACAGTGGAACAGATTTCAAGTAACAGAGAATATGCAAGGAGAGAGAAAGAAAGAAAGAGAGAGAGCAGAGAGGGGAAAGAGAGAGAGAGAGGGGGTGGGGGTAGAGAGAAAGAGAAAACATATGAGCAAGAGCCAAGCAGAAACTCTAGGAGAAAAATTTGTAGACAAACAAAAACAAAATGAAGATAATACATACACAATTCAGAATAGTGCTTTCCTTTGGGAGAAGCAGAAATGGAATACTACTTGGCTCCTCAATAAACAATATTTATTTAGTCGTAATAAGTATTACATGCTAGGTAGTCATAATTAAATATATTAAAAGGATACAGAGCAAGGATGTGAGTATCTTTGTGTCTGTGTGTTAAGAGAGCAAATCTTCATACCAGGAGGTCAGTAGTTGATAAAAAGATGAAAAAACCAGGCCAGACACAGTGGCTCAGGCCTGTAATCCCAGCACTTTGGGAGGCTGAGGCAGGAGGACTGCTTGAGCCCAGGAATTTGTGACCAGCCTGGGCAATGTAGCAAGACCCCGTCTCTACACAAAACTAAAAAAAATTAGGTGGGCTTGGTGGCATGCACCTGTAATCCCAGCTAATTGGGAGGCTGAGGCAACAAATCTGAGCCCAGGAGTGAGCTATGATGGTGTCACTACACTCCAGCCTGAGTGACAGAGTGAGACCCTGTCTCAAAAAAAAAAAAAGAAGGAAGTATTAATACTAATAATTTAAAAATGAAAAAACACTCAACCTCACTCAAAGAGAAACACATGGGGTACTGAGATACCATTTTTCATTTATCATCTTGGCAAAGATTTTCAAGTTTGATAACACTGTATTGGTGATCATATGAGGTAATAGGGCACCCTAAAAAACTACGGTTTGAAATGTAAATTGCTACAATCTCTATTGAGGGCAACACAGCACATATTTATTAAAATTACAAAGCTATGTCTCTAGTTCATGGAATTTATCTTACAGATAAACTCATCTATTTGTGAATGATTCACAAAGGTTCTTCATTGCACCACTGTACTAGCAAAAACTGGACACAACCTAGCTTCATGTACCTGTAAGCTGGAGGGACAGTGAGGAGAGGGAGAATTCTGACTGTAAATCCTATTAAATTACTTATTTTTGAACTGTATGAAAGCATGCTAAAGCCTCAGCCAGAGGAATGACCTACTGAGGATACCACACTGGCCCCCACACCACAGGCCTCTGCCACAAAGGCCTTTGCAGCACAGATTCAGTATTAGCAGTCTAGGCCGCATGTTCCAACTGCCAGGGAGCAGGGAGAACTACCACCCTGGATTTCTGCACTGGCCTCCTAATTGGTCTCCCTGCTTTTTGCTCTAGTAGTTTATTCTCAACACAGCAGCCAGAGATTCTTTTTAAATTTAAGTCAGATTGTCATTCTGCTCAAAACCCTCCAATTGCTTCCCATCTCAGAATAAATGCCAATCATCACAGCGGACTCCACTGCTACCTCCCTGTTCAACTCCCATTTACTCCAACCTCATATTCTACTACCCTTTCCTCCCTCACTCCACTACAGCCATACTAGCTTCACTTCTGCTTCAGGGTCTTTGCAGCTGTAATTTCTGTGCTTGAATATCCAATCACCTTCTAAAGGTCATTTCTTAAATGTCAGCTTCTCTAACCTATTTAAAATTGGAAGCAGCAACCCTCCCTGCTACCCCTACACCCTTTCTTGTCCTGTTCCTGGCTTTCTCTCCATAGTATCTTTTTTAACATACTATACATTTTACTCATTCAGTCTCTTCCCAGCAGAATATACGCACCAGTGAGAGCTGGGTTTGTTTTGTTCACTGCTGCTTCCCCTGCAATTAGAACTAATACCTGTTCCAGCCAGGCATGGTGGTGTGTGCCTGTAGTCCTAGCTACTCAGGAGGCTGAGGTGGGAGGATCGCTTTATCCCAGGGGTTCCAGTCCAGCCTGGGCAATATAGCGAGACCTTAATTCTTAAAAAAACAAAAAAACCCCACCATACCTGTTCCATAGTAGGAGCTCAATAAATATTTGTTGAATAAATGGTTTCCCCTTTTCCATAGAAAATTAGTAAACAGAAGTAAACAGTAAAACTAAAAACCAGAAGACTAGGGGTAGAAAGGGATAAAATTGTTAGCGTGTCTGCTGCTTTTCATTACAAGCCCTTTTGTGGGATTCAAATTTAAAAACACACACACCTCCTAACAAAGTAATTGTTTTTAAATAAAAAAGAGGTATTATATTTAGGAAGTAGAATTAATAGGACTTTGTAAAGGATGTGATGCTCGTGCAGAAATGAAGGAAATGGAGAGTGTTAAATATGATTTCCATGTTTCTGGGATACTCAGGTCAGAAGATGGTGCTGCTACATACTGGGATCAAGAACACTAAAAGAAAAGCAGAGGGAAAGGGATCACTTTAGTTTTAGGAACATTAAACTTGAGGCTACTACAAGATCTTCAAGTACAGGTGTCAAGAAATCAGATCTAGACTTGGAAGAAAGATTTGTGCTACGTATGTGAATTTAGGAATCATTCCATATAGTTAAGACCATTGGGGTTGATGCCAGACAACTTACAACTATTATTTCAAGATGGGTATTGGAGGAATCAGGTAAGCAGTCTGAGGAGCAGCAGCTAGAGAGGGTAGGAGGAAGACTAGGTGAATATGCCTGCCAGGAAGACAAGAGTATTTTAAGAAGGAAGTGATTAATAGTATAGAATACTATAAAGCCAGCAAGAGGAAAATTGCAAAAGGCCCACTGGAGATCTCTGAAGACGTTACCAAGAACTGTTTTAATGGAGTAGGTCAACTGGGTTGAGAGGCGAAAGAGGAATCCTGACAGTTAAGCTAAACAGGAGCTGGTAGATGTATGATCCAAGGATAATTTCCTTAAAAAAGGAGTTTGGGCCAGGCGCAGTAGCTCATGCCTGTAATTCCAGCACTTTGGGAGGCTGACGCAGGAGTTAAGACCAGCCTGGACTGTTGTGAGACCCCATCTCTACAAAAAATAAGAAAAATAGCTGGACGTGGTGGCACAAACCTGGAGTCCCAGCTCTCTGGGAGGCTGAGGCAGGAGGATCGCTTGAGCCAAGGAGTTCAAGGTGGCAGTGAACTACGATCCTGCTACTGCACTCCAGCCTGGGTGACAGAGCAAGACCTTGTCTCTAAAGAAAGAAAAAAGAAAAAAAAAAGAAAAGAAAAAGGAGTTTGTAGCATGATATACCACGTAACTATTAAATTATATATTACTATAAATGTGATTCATTATATACAACATAATATGCTAGCATAATAATTAAATGCTAATGAAAAGGATCCTGTATCAAGAAAGTTGAATCTTGTCTGAAATAGGAACAAGGTTAAAAAAAAAAAAAAGAAGTTGAAGATATAGGCACAGAAAGAGGTAAATAAAAAATGTAAGTGGAAATGGTGGGAGTTAGGGAGCCAGAGCACAAGAAAAGTTGTTCTTCAATTCTTTGATAGGCAGTCTTTTCTCCTTTTCTTTTTGAGATGAGGTCTCACTTTGTTGCACAGGCTGAAGTGCAGTGGCACGATCATGGCTCATTGCAGCCTCGAAGTCCTGGGCTCAAGTGATATTCCTGCCTCAGCCTCCTGAGTAGCTGGGACTAAAGGCATGCGACACCACACCCAGCTAATTTTTAAAAAATTTTTTGTAGAGATGGGGCCTTATTATGTTGCCTAGGCTGGTCTTGAACTCCTGGCCTCAAGTGATCCTTCTGCCTTCCAAAGCGCTGGGATTACAGGCCTGAGCCACCATGCTGGGCCTCCTTTTTCACAGGGCCATCAGAAAAGGCGGGATGCAGGTGAGATTAGTTCAGAGCGTGTGGTAAGCACTTGAAGTAGTGTCCATTGACCTCTCTAGTTCTCTTTGAAATAGATGGTAAGACCACTTGCTGAGTGCAGAGAGATGATTACAGAAATACTCAGTTTAATGACAATGTTGAGGGCCCCAGTATAGAGTAGTAATCAGAATTACAGTGGTGCTAATTTGCTCAACTGTGATTCTCTTCCTCAGGACTCAGCCCCCTGGGTGAAGACAATGACAATGTGGATGAGTAGATGCTTTCAGGGTTGCAGTTTTTTTAGGCAAGAGCACAAGAAGCTCAAAAGAGAAGGAAGGGAGTTTAGGGTATTGCAAGATAAATGATGAGTTATGGAGTGTAGGCTGGTTAGAGATGGTGGTAGGGAAAGCAAAAGGATGGAACTAATGAATCCAGAGAAAGTAGAAAGATCTTGGACCTGGAGTTCTACACCAGGCTAAAGACAAAGCAAAGGAGTGGGTTAGGTCACTGCTGAGCGAGCCAGCTGGAAGATCAAAGCGTGCAGCATCTCAATCTGTGATTTGGAGGTGTTGCAGTTGAAGTTGATGGACAAGGTCCAAGTGTGTCTACAGCTTTGGGTGGGGACAGATGAGAGGAAAAGGTCACAGGACAAGTAACAGAAACTAGGGTGTGAAATAGCGTGCAGAAGAGTTAACACAGCAGGTTTGACTGCTCTCCTTTATAAGGCCTGCTTACAAGTTTGGCTCTTGCCTGACATTTGGCAACTTGGATTTCTGGAGGGTTCCCACTATTTCTAGGACTGATTAAGAGTGGCTCACTGTACTGAAAACATTTGTACAAACAATGTGGTTTACTTGTGCTTTACTTCTGGGGGTCTACAATTTTGGCATGTGCCATGCAGAGGGTGTCTACATAATCAGCCCCCAGTAAAAGCCCTGGGCACTGAGTCTTGAGCTTCCCTGGTAGACAACACTCCACACATATTGTTAAAACTCGTTGCTGGGGGAATTAAACACATCCTGTGAGGCTCCACTTTCTAAGTCCCCTAGGAAAGTCTGAGCCTGGTTTCCTTCAGACTTTGCCCATGTGTCTTTTCCCTTTGCTAATTTTGGTTTGTATCCTGTCAATGTAATATATTATAGCCGTAAGTATGATTATCCTGAGGACTCCCAACACAGATGGGTAAATCACACAGCTATTGAAGTCACTCTGAAGGACAGAAGGGGAGAGAATGAGGAAGCCAGGTATCAGATTTTTCAAGATGAGGGGTAGTAATCAGGTCACTAAATGATAAGCTGGAGAAGAGAGGATTACATGAGCCTCAGCAGAGCAGGGGTTTTTACTAGAAGGGAAGGAAGCAAGGAGACCACATCCACATCCTGAACATAGGTTTGTAGGGCAAGAAATACTCTACTGGCACTCTTGGGTAAGGAGAATAAGGGGAGCAGTGTCCTTAGGGGAAAAAGGCTAGGCACATAGAGGATGATTAACCCTGGATCTGTTCTAATATATAGACTTATCTATGTCTATATCTACCTTACATCAGGGTTTTATGGTACTTTATGGTTAGTAACAAATTATTTGCAGTAGCACATTAGTGTGGAGCAGCACCACACCTGGGCATTACTATATGGTTCACTGTGCTGAAAGTCCTTGAGAGGTCCCAGTCAGCACTCCTGTCACCCACTCTAGTTTCAGCTTCTCTTATGAAGGAAAAAAATGCCAGCATTATATTAATAGCCAAAAGCTAGAAACTACCCAAATGAGGCATCAACAGTAGAGTGAATAAACTGTGGTCTATTAACACAATGGAATATTATACTGCAACGAAAATGAACAGTCCACAGCCAAATGCAGCAATATAGATGAGTCCCACAAACACGATGCTGAGCAAAGAAGCAAGCACAAGAGTATATATTGCATAATTCCATTTATAGAAAGAAAAAAAAAAACATGCAAAAGCAACCTGTGCTGTTAGAAGTCAGAATAATAGCCTTCAAGGGGTGGAGGCTATGGGAAGGGAGATGTGGGGGGTTTCTGGGGGTACTGTTAATATTCTAATTCCTAATCTGAGTGCTCCTTATGTAGGTAATTATGTGTACTTCTCTATATGCATATTATTCTTGGAAATAAAACAAAACAGTGCTATCTAATAACACTAAATGAAAAAAGCCAGTTTCACAACAGTACATATACTATGAATCCATTTCTGCTGAAGAACACATGCCTGCACAGAACAATGCCAGGCAGAATATATACCCAAATAGTGTTAACATGGTTAGCTTGGGGTGTTGGGAATTACAGATTTGTTTCTTCTCTTTCCTTTTTTTTTTTTTAAAACTATCTTCTATACTGCTGCCTTCTTTTTACATGTATTACTTTTATGATGGAAAAAATCTATACTTAATTCCATTTTATAAAACTATAGCCTACAATGCTTCACATACCCACTTTGAGATAAAGAAATGCTATTAAATAATACTGGGGAATGGAGCAAGGGAAAACCATCACCCAACTAACCTCTAAAGAAAAAATTTACAAAATGCTTTCAGCACAAACAAAATCCTGAATTGCAATGTTGGGATTTGCATTCTCATCAGCAATCCTGTGTGAGGCTGGCACCCGAGGATTATCTGGATTAGGTGAGTATCAGGATTACAGAGGTACACTCCAGACACCTAGTAAACATGTTCCAGTCCTCTGTACTGGAATGACTGTAAGCCATTCACTGGAATTCATTACAACCTTGCCTGGGCCCAGGCTTCTCACATCCCCTCAAGATTGGCATTCTTCCACTCCCAGACTGCTCTTCAAGTCTGGAGGGAAAGGCAAGACCTTCTGGGCCATGCATTCCTTGTTGGCTGCTCTCAGTTGTTTCTGTGCAACTATAACTCTGAGTGACTATGAGTCATTCTTTCTAAGAAAGCCTTATTATTGAACTGAAATATGCTTTGGTCTCACAGAGCTGCTTTGTTTCCTTATAAACCACAACATGGGCATCAGTACATTTTAAGGCATTTCCTTAAAATCAACATTCATTATGAACTGGAATTAAATTCAGGTCCATTTTGCTATGTTTATGAGCTAAACCTGAAAATATTTTTATCAGGCAGCCAAGTTCATTAACTACGAGCCGAGCTGGAATTTAAAGGACACCCATAGCACTGGCTCACAGCTCTGCACCATCGCTGAGAACAGAAACCACATTAGATTCACAGTTCTACCTTGTACTCTTGGAGCCAGATTATAAATGTCTCAAGCCACAAGCCTCCTTTTATTAACACTGGCTCTGATAAACAGGATAAGAACCTTTGTATCCCTCCTCAGAAGGCTGGGATTGATCCCACAGGAGCTGTGCCTGGGCCCTGTACCTCAGCTTCCCAGTGCACACACTAGTGGCTGGCTGGCTGCTGGCCTCCAAGCCTCTGCTGCTCAAAACTTTCTCCCTCACTCCCCTTCCTTGACCAATTTCTACTCAGAGGACACCTCTACCAAGTTGTCTGTGTCTCCATCTTGGGAGAAGCCAAGGCAGCCTCCTGAGCAAGTCCCCATTTAGCATCTTCAGATTCAGAGATTAATGGTATTACTTTATTTCCTTAAATTTGATTCCAATTGTACTAATACTTCTCATCTTCTAAATACACAGTCACAATAGGTAAACTAAGCAAATTGGTGACATCTGGGCTCCTACAGGAAGAGACCATTCACCTTGATTATCTTATACCATGCTATGCTCCCCATCTTCATTTCATAATTTAAACCAACTTAATTTCTCAACTAATAGGACAGGGGGATCCTGTAACACACCAAATCCAGATGTGATTAGATCTGAAAAGTGAATTATAGAACCTAAATAACCCTTCTCAGGAAAAGTAGAGGTTGCTTCTCAGCCTATGCTATGAACACAGGGGCCCTGCAGAAGGAGCAGTTTCTCTGACAGGCAGATAACTTAGAGACAGAGACAATAGCCATGGAAAATTAAGAGACAGAAACAACACATACCCATTTCCTCTAAGCTAGGAATAAAAACTTAAAAAAGCCAAACTCTGGAGAAAATCTGAGTCTCAACCTCCCCATTTCCCCCTGGCTCCTGTCCTGTAAAAATATCCCCCTTCTACTTAGTCCCTTCTATCTCTTCATGCCCTAGTCACAACCCCTGGATATACTAGATTTGGAAAGATGGAGAAAATAGTAAGGTAATCCTACTGCAGAAACTTTACCAAGGCCCTCAAAGCAGGAGGCTGGATGAGATAAGCCAGCTGTGATGTATAACTGTTTTTCCAAACCTAGCTGATCAGAACTACCTGAGGACTAATAAGACAGATATGTAGGCCCTACTCAAGAACTTCAGAATCAGATCCTCTGGGTGGGGCATGGGACCTGTACTTTATTTTACTATTCATTTTTAGAGACAGGGTCTTGCTCTGTTACCCAGGCTGGAGCGCAGTGGCACAATCATAGCTCACTGTAACCTCGAACTCCTGGGCTCAAGTGATCCTCCTGCCTCAGCCTCCTGAGTAGCTGGGACTACAGGGGTGAGTCACCATGCCCGGCTAATTTTTGAAAAAATTTTTTGTAGAGACAGAGTTTTGCTATGTTGCTCTGGCTGCTCTTGAATTCATGGCCTCAAACAATTCTCCTACCTCGGCCTCCCAAAGTGCTGGGATTATAGATGTGAGATACCATGCCTCGCTGAGAAGCTGTACTTTAAAAAAACGCTCCTCAGTAGATTCTGATCAGAGATTTGTGAACCACTGACAAGAGAACGTGATGAAGTGGTAACTCCTATGTGATAACAGGTTTCCAAAATGTTGACAGTGCTACTGGAAGTAAGGTCCCTTGTCTCTTCATACCCCAGGTAAAAACAAATTCTTAAGCAGTAAATATTTTTAAAAGTTGGCAGGAAAAATTAATTCCCCATTCACTGTCTTTCCATGTGGAAGGTCTTTAGCCAGTATTTTTCAATGTGGAAGGGGCATACTGCACTTTGGGATGGATAATTTATGTGGCATTACCCAGCACAGTGTAGGACATTTACCATCTCTGTCCCTTACTCTTAAGTACCAGTGGTGGTCCCTAATTATGACAAGCAAAACACATCTCCTCACATTCCTAAATATAGTCACGTGCCACATAATATTTCAATCAATGATGGACTGCATATTCAGTGGTGGTCCCATATTATCATGCCTTTTTTTTTTTTAAACACAAGGTCTCACTCTGTTACCCAGGCTGGAGTGCAGTGGCATGATCATAGGTCACCACAACTTTGAACTCCTGGCCTCAAGGTATTCTCCTGCCTCAGCCTCCCAAAGTGCTGGGATCATATGTGTGAGCCACTGCAGCCAGCCTATAATACCCTATTTTTACTGTACCTTTTCTATGTTTAGATATATTTAAATACACAAATACCATTGTGTTACAATTGTCTACAATATTCAGTAGAGTAACATGCTCTATAGGTTTCTAGCCTAGGTGTGCAGTAGGCTATCCCATCTAGGTCTGTGTAAGTACTCTCTATGATGTTCATACAACAATGAAATTGCTTAACAATGCGTTTCTTAGAATGTGTCCCCATCATTAAGTGATGCAGGACTGTACTCCCAGGATGTCAGTTCAACCGGATTGAGAGCTTTTGAGTTGGATTAACATTCCTGACCTCTCCCTATCCCCCAACCTTAGGTCCTGCTATTGGAGAGAGAAATGGTCTATCAGACAAGTTTTTACGTCTTCTGCATCTGTCTGCCCACAGGGGGTACATTTTGGCATGAAGTTTCCACCTTGGCCTGTGCCTGGTTTCCTTAGTCCCTACGTCATGGATCTTTATTCAGGAGTGTTCTACACTCAGGAGGGGAAAAAAAGGGCTTTTAGCTTTCCCTAAACATATATAACAATACATAAATCTTAGAAACAGAGTAATTTATTTATATTTATTACAGGGAATACAAACATTACCATAATTCCACTCTTCTACTTTAAAGCTGCCTTTTGTTATGTTTCTTTCTCTCTTTTTTTTAGAGGGGAGGTCTTGCTCTATTGCCAAGGCTGGTCTTGGACTCCTGGCCTCAAGTGATCCTCCCACTTCAGTCTCCAGAGTAGCTGGGACTACAGGCTGGAAGCACTGCCCCTGGCTGGCCTTGTTATGTTTCTTCTGGAAGAAAATGTTACTGTTTAAAGAGAAAGAACTTTGACGAACATTTTTTATTGAACAGTTTTATTCTGTTTTAGAATAAAAACCTTGCTTTAATATTGTAAGGTGCACTGCAGGTATGCCATGCTGCCAGTTATTATTGGGGCACCAAACGCCCCAGCCAGTGACCCATAGGGCTGGGAAAACGCATGAACTCATACTTTCAGAGCGTGTCGAACTAGTATTTACAGTTTTTCTTCTTGAAATCGGCCTGGGACATCTCAAGCAGTCTACACAGGTATTACCATAGCACTTGCTCTGATACTCAGAATGCCTCAGAAATGTGTTCAATATCATGATTTGTGGGTCCTCCAAAAGGTTTTGTTGTTAACATGCAAGCAAACAGTACTAAACAATATTATCTAAACTATGGCTGCCAAGTACTGGATCTTAATAATGAAACCAAATTACAAAACATTTCCTTGTAGAGCTATACAAAAGATATAAAATTAAAATTAAAAATATCAACCATCTTTAAATATTCCAACTCTCCTACAGTGCAGTTTTCCATATCTTTATCACTACTTAATGTTTTAAGGAGAAAGTTAACAAAAATCAAAATAGATAAAAATATTTAAATCTTTGGATCTCTTTATTCCATGGCCTTCATAAAAACAAAAAAGTGGCCAGATTTTTTTTTCCCACTATAGCTTAAAATATCAAAAAGATTTACTAGTAATTTATAATTAGCAATGAATTCTCTACTGAGTAATTTGAGGGTCATAGGCCCAACGACCAGTGTTACGTGTTACAGGTTGCCAAAATAATTTCAAACACTCTGAATCCTCTTGAAATATGATGGAATGAGTCAACGTATCATGACCAAATTCCAGGCATAATAGGAAGAACAGTTAATTGATGCCTAGTGTTAATGTCCTAAAAAAGGGGAGGAGAGTTACTTATTTGAAAATACAACTAATTACACTCTTATCTATGATTATTTACATTCGTATACTGAAAATATCTATTTGGACAAATCCTGTGATAAGCCACTTGCTACAAAATGAAATTCTTACAGTAAGCATGAATAATTTATCCTTTTTAGATAATGGAAGAATGTATCAAATTTTCATTTATGTTCCAAACATTAAAAAAAAAACCAAATATCTTAAGCCTGGAAAGCTAAAAAAAAAAGGACCCACCCATAACTCTGCTCCTCAGCACATCAACTTCTGCAAGGACACAGTATGTTTGCTGACTTTAAAATGTTTATTCTTTAAAAAATTAGTTGCTTTTTATACAGCTATACAAAGTTCTTAATGTTTCTTTGGCAATGGAATATAATGGAATTTTACAACTATATAAAAAATTACCTTTGCCTAAGAAACAGTATTTACTGTGTGTACATAGTTGACTGACAAAATTCTCTACCATCCAGCACCCTAATTAATTGACGAAATAAGCTACCTCATATTACAGGATTTCCAAAAAGAAAGAAAGAAGAAAGACATAGATACACACACCCACACGCACACACACCCACACAACCTTCTGTGGCTCAAAACACAGTATCACGGCCCTATCTGCAGGCAACCTGCAATAATTGCCAAATACAATTTAGTGATAAAAAAAATCCTTTCAGTGATGAAAAAATACTTGTAAGTCCCATTGAAGTACTGCTTTAACTATACATAACAAATTACTTAACCTTTTGCTATTCCAAATATATTTAATGCTCATTTTTTAAGATGAGCCTTCCTCCCCCCAGAAGTAACTGCATTTTATCTTTGAAATTAAGCAGAAAAACAAACAAACAAAAACCCAGTGCTGGTGACAAATATACAGAGAATTCACTTCTTCATTCTTCGCAAAGACGGAAACCAATTTTCAGGACCGTGAAGAGCTAGAAATTCACCTATTTTCAAAGACTTGTTTGTAGACTATGCAGCAACTTTGTTGTCTTTCTAAAAAGAAAAAAAAAATTAGCTTATGTTCCAAATTATTGGTTTATTAATAAGTATTTTTCACTTTGCCTAAGTTTATTTTAAATTACCTTTAAATATACCTTTCTTTTACTTTCACATAAAAATATGTTTCACTGATTTCCAGGAAATACTTTTTATAACTTCTATACCCAGTAGGAGATCATTATTTGTTTACTGCATTTTCCAGTCAGCAGAGGTTAAGGTAGTGGTGTTATGGGGCTGGTGCTGGCAACAAGGCCACTCTAAGATACAGGCGTACCCCATTTTCTTTGGTTGCCCTCCTAATAATTTTTAAAAACAGAGATAGGACTTAATTAACACACTTTGAAACAAGCTTCATAAAATCCCTAAGTCTTTTGATGTCTTTACCTAGCAATAAAATAACAGATAGTAAAATAACATTTCTCTCCAAAATTTCATGCCAAGAGAAAGCAATGATTTAGAAATCCATTTTAAATGGATAATTTTAAAATTAGAAATAAGTTCTGAAAAACAGCAAGCTGACTGGGAAAAATTTAAAAAGTAACCAGTGAGAAAGCAATAAAAAACTCAAGCAGCTTTCTGGTGAGACTAATCCTAAACCAAAGACCCGTACACAGTGTCAGAGGCAGGGGCTTTTATTTTCCTTTGGACTAGGTGCTACTATCATCTGATTTTTACTGCTGATTCTCACCCCAACTGTTAGAAACAGACATTTCCTACGTGAGACTTAACTTCATCTGTGTATATACCACACCAAACCATTTGTATTATGTTATTACATTGAAATACATATGGCATGGTATAAGTTGACACAGAAAGAAATAAGCTAAAAGATGAACCCCCTGCCCCCCACCAAAGCCAACCTTCACGCCTCCCAATTTATTTACTTTTTTTTTTTTTTTTTACCTTTCAGAAAGCTGTACGATCAATCCAGACCTTTTAGGGTCCAAAAGCTGTGGTGTTCTGAAAGGTAAAAAAAAAAAGAGAGAAAAAAAAGGGGGTGGAGGGGGAAGAAAGAGGAGAAAATAGAAGGGGGGAGAGGGAGAGATAGTATCATGCTGAGTATCCTGCAGAGTCATTTCAGATACCTCATTCTCTCTGGACCCTCTGAAGAAACAGAGATTCAAATGCAAGGCAATCTGTATCACCCACCTAAAAGAGTGTAGCCAGCTCCTACACTCTTATTGATGTTCACCATAGTATATAAAATAGGAGCTGGCTACACTCTTATTATCCCAGTCCTGATCTCTCCCTTTAAAAAAGGTGGGGGAAAAGTACCACAGAACCAAACTTACCATAAGTTTATGTTTCTAACATTAACCTTAGGGAAAATTAGGTCAGAAGTCAAGAGAGTGAGTTTTGGCTTTACTAGTTCGTACCTAGATCAAGAGAATTAACCTCTTGGGTTCCTTAGTTTCCTAACTATCTAATGGGTGTAGGGTAAGACAAAGGTTCTAGTTTGGTTGATTCTTTTAAGGATTCTGAAAATCTATGACCCTACCTCCTTTACCCTTGTTTTCATTAAACAATCAAGTTTGCTTATGTGCACCCCAAAACTGTAATGATTCATGCCAACACAGCACAAAGAACAAAGCCCAACTCATTTCATTAAGGCTGCTGATAATGTCATTGACATCTATCTATAGGAAGAAGTATTAGATGTTTTTTCAGACAGGAGTTTAATCCTCGAAGTAAGTTGCCTTCATGTAACAGTGATCACCCATTATTTCTAACCTTTAAAGGTGCCAGAAGATATGATTTAGAAGGTGTAGGCTGCTGAGGTCAGGGCTCTAGTGGCAGATGAAAGTGTCATTCAATCTGAAATGGACAATCAAGGGCTAACCACACTGATGGACCTTTGGCCTCCCTGAAGGCTAAAGTAGTGAATTTCTAGTCAATATGATAGGCAATTACTTCAAGCCCACTATGGCTTCATGTAGAGCTGTGCTTTGGTGAAAGAAAAGGAGAATACATATTCACTAACGCCAAGAGGTTCTCATCTAGCTGGTGATACAGAACACGACAAAATACATGAAACGGGAACATGTAGTTAAAATGTGTGCCAAAGAAAGCAGATACCACAGGAAGTCAGAAAACGAGGAAATCAGTGTAGGAAGGAAGAGAAGATAGAGCAAACCTTGGGCAAAACTGTGAAGGGTAAGTGAAAGGGGGTATCTGAATTTTAGCTATGTCTGTCTCCCCACCGGAATGTGAACACCAAAAAGGCTGGGACTGTTTGTTAACACCAATGTCCAGCATAGTGTCCAGCATACATGGAGAATTCTGTATATTCGGTAAAATGAGGTTAGAGTTGGAATCTAGCACAGTATGTATAAAAGATGACCGTGAGTTAACCTGCTTGAATCAGATAGGTTAAAGAGTAATGAGAAATGGGGCTGAATATATCAAGTAGGGCCTCACACAGTAAGAATAGCAGGCAGCACAATGTAACATTAGAGCCTTCTAATCATCAGAGCAATGCCTGAGGGTCCTTTGAGTCTATGACTCCTTGAAACATCCAAGTAGAGGTTGGCCTATCTGTCAAGGATACATTAGTGTGGATAAAGACTCATGCAGGTAACTGCTACAATGCATTTTGAATTCTGCAATATATGTGATAGGAGTTTTAACAAAAGGCTCAAAATGACTAAACAATGTGACATGGCTTCAAAAAAAGTTTGCATTAGTAAGTGCACATAGCACGCACACAGTGGTTACTCAATGAAGGTTTGTTAATGAGTATTCAGAGAAAGGGAAATAACAGTCCAGTCATACACAGAAAACATGACAACTGTTTTTTCATGTATCTGAAAAACTACCATGAAGTAAAGTATATATATATTCTGTGCCTTATGTTACAGAGGAAATGGCCATTAAAAAAAAAAAAAGACAAAAATGTTTTCTGTCTCTTTAAAACCTCACTCACTCTTTTTGGAAACTAACACCTACATCCCTGCCTCTGGCCAGTGGTTGGGAGGGACAGGCCAATGTCCTTTGTTCTTTGTGCTACAAGAGATGGCTCAACTAAACTGTCCAGGGGAAGTCCTGGGCAGAGGTCACGGGATTGTCTTTCACAGAGATGAGGGAGATAAGACGATCAAAATCATCAACTGTAGTTGAACAACAATTACCTAAAGACAAAACCTCCCTTTAAAAACTGTATTTGTGCTTATTATTAGGACAATGATATCTTAGACAGGAATCTCCATCTTCCTTATTTGTCAACAAATCAATAAACTCCTCTTTCCTTCTCCTCAAACCACTTGTCCTTGTTCTTCTGATGCAGCCTCGGAGACAAGTGCCAAGCTTTCAGTAACACTTACAAGGGTAGAGGTAAACCAATAGGTTGAAGATAAAGGGAAAGATTTTCACTCATTGTGTGTGTCTGTTAGATCCTAACAATCAGAGCATTCCTGGGGTAGAATGGATGCCCTTGGGAGGAGTAAGCTCCCAGCTCCCATGAGGGATGACACTACAGAAGAGGTTTATAGTTTGTCCAGGAGATAAGACCTTTCAGATGTTCTCCAATTCTGAGAGTTTAATGATCTTTAAAAGGTGTATTTGAGCCCAGGCACGGTGGCTCACACCTGTAATCCTAGCACTCTGGGAGGCTGAGGTGGGAGGATCGCTTGAACTCAGGAGTTCAAGACCAGCCTGAGCAAGAGTGAGACCCTCGTCTCTACTAAAAAAAAGAAAAATTAGCGAGGTGTGGTGGTATACTCCTGTAGTCCCAGCTACCCAGGAGGCTAAGGCAAGAGGATCGCTTGAGCCTAGGAGTTTGAGGTTGCAGTGAGCTACGATGATGCTACTGCACTCTAGCCGGGGTGACAGAGCAGGACTCTGTCTCAAAAAAAAAACCAAAAAAGATTTAGTAACTCAATTGCGGTCAATGATTACCATTATTCTCATCTGGATCCAAGTCTAATTTAAACATACTTTTTTCTCAAACCAAGCTGACTCAATGTGGTCTTCAACAAGGAGTTGTCATAGGTTCCTCAACAGGTAGCTGAGCTGATATGCCTGAAAGTAGGCTATAGAGAGATGAAGGTCTGAAGGCTGATGAGCGCGTTATTATGGTAGCCGGCAGGGACACCTCAAAAGAATGAATGTTGCCAATCCATAAGCATTAAAAAAAAAAAAAAAAAAAAAGAATGAATGTGATGAGATGAAAATGGGCCATGATCACGGATACCTCTGCCGCCTGGGTAGTAAGTATACTATTAACCAACATGGAACACTGGGAGGAGGCAGAGCTAAGATGACTAGAAAGCAGGAAGATGAGGGTCAGCATGAGGAAGGTTGACAGCAGGACAGAAGGCAGATGAGATAGAGAAATGCACTGTAGAAACATATGAGGTCCAAGATGAAAAACTGATTAGAAGCTATGGGTGGACAAGCTCATAAAAGGGAGGGTGGAGAGTGAGAGATCACGTGAGCAAGTAAGCACATGTGAGAGCGCATGCGTGAATACAAGCATGAATGATCATAAGAAGGAGCAAACTGAACATTCCAGGCAGAATGAATGGGTAAAAAGGTCCTGAGATATAAGGTTGGCACTAAACAAGAGCCAGAAGGCCCACATATCTGCAGCACAGTGAATGAAGGAGAATGCCATCCCACTGGCAACAAGGGGATTTAGAGTCAGTAGAAGATTTCTGACCTGGAGAAGCAGGCAGATCATGAAGAATTTTATAGGCTGTATTGAGGAATACTTGCTGTTTTTTAAAAAATAAATAAATCAAGAATCAAGAGTATTAAGAAAAACTAAAAAGCAAGACCCCAAGCTGGGTGGGTGGTCATCAGTGTCAAATATGGCAGAGGGGTTAAAGGCAAATATTTGTGAAAAGGCTGCTGAATTCTGCAAGCAAGAGGTCACACTGGCAACCTCAAGAGCAGTTAACAGTGATAAGCAAGAGTTTTTCTGTAGTTCCTAAGACAGACTCTCCCAGCTGGGATGGTGATTTTGCAAGTTAGAAATCCTGCATTAGGCCACCATGGCTGGATAGCATGAGCTAATGAGTCAAGGCAGATTTTTGGCATTCTTAGCTGTGGTTGGCACAGTATCAAAGGCACCAAAATTAATAGACTAGGTCCAAAAGCTACTAATCTGATCTCCTTACAGAGGGATCTCAACAAGGGACAGTCTTAAATACTGGACAATGAAATTCCTGCTAGCAGATCTTTCTGTTTCCAGCTGCCCTTTGCTATTACCAGTGGACCTCTTCACAAGGGAATTTTGATCCTTTCTGTTATTATATACTTTCCTCTCCACTACTTCTAAAATCAATAAACTAGGATAGTTTACTGTAACTAAGATAGTTACTATGCTGACTTAATTTACGGACACCTATCAAGAGAGAAATTACACATATAAACATACTATATACAGCTATAGAATTCTCTAGTAGGAGTTCCTGAATGTCAATATATCAAAACATTTTTAAAATCATGGTGAAATAAGAAATCCAGGGAAAATGTGTGAGTTTTCCACAAAAATAAATTAAAAGCAGTGACTCAGGAAGCAACTTGCTAGGTTCAACACCCAGTGTCATCACTTACTAGCTATGTGACTGTGGATGGTTACTTAATATCTTTATACCTATTTCCTCAAAAAGTGGGGATAATAAAACAACCCACCCCACACAGCAGATGTGAGGTTTAAATAAGTTAATATGTGAAAAATATTTAGAACAATGCCTGGTACTTGCTAAATACTATATAAATGTTAACTGCCATTAAATGTTAAGGCTTGCCTTTCATTCTGGGAGTATGTACTTTCTAGACAGACTCTTTTGGTGTTAAAAGTATATTTTGTAATATGGAATAAACATGATACCATACAGTCCTTTTTTGTATAATGTCTTTAGTGATCCCTCCTGTGCCCCCTACAAAAAAAATTTTGTTTTAAAGAAGAAGAAATAAAAAAAAAGAAATAACCTTAGGTCAGTCCCTAATTCATATTTTTTGGAGAAAATTTTACCCATCCACAAAATCTACAACCATGGTTCTATAATAAAAAGACAAAAAAGAATATCATGTTTCTACCTCTTACTTCGTTCAATTAAAAAGAAAGCAGTTAAAATAATTTTTAGACTCATTAATGAAGAAGTTACTGCTCCTTAAAATTGTTTGAAAAATTTTTTTTAATTTTTAAAATTTTTTGTAGAGACAGGATCTTGTTATGTTACCCAGGCTGGTCTTGAACTCCTGGCCTCAAGTGATCCTCCTACCTCGGACCTCCTTAAAATTATATAAACATCCTAATCGGGTATATCCTCTATTGATAAGTCAAAAAGGAGGTTATTCTAACGCCCTCAAAAAAATTCACCCAAAATAGATAAAAGTAAAAACGTTTTGAGTCTCATAAAACTGCACACCAACCCCAAAGTATATAGTAATACTTACCCTATATTCAAAATCTGCAAACTCCCTGCCCCCACGACCTCCTCTGAATCCACCACGAAATCCTCGAGGGGTGGTGAAGGTACCACCTCTGCCACCACCACGCCCTCTGCCACCACGGAAACCAAGACCTCCTCTGGCTCTGTACCCACCACGGCCACGGTTTGGACGAAGTGGGATTCCAAATGTCTCGGCATTTAATCTTCTTTCTTCAGCCCAGGTTGGTCTTCGTTCTCTATTATAAAAACAAATATCTTCAGCATATCAGGTTTAAAAGAACATTTCTTGGCAAAAGCATGTAGCACTATTCCCAAATAGGTAGGTAATTCCTAAAGATCAATTAAAAATAAGCATCTTATCTAAGTTATCACAAGATGTCCATGGCATACGAGTTCAATATATATCTATAATTTTCTCTTAAACTTCATGCAAAAATATGACTGATATCAGTTTCTTGCAAATACAGCTGATAAAACAAAGAAACATGATAACAGTCCCAATATAATGGAAATTCAGATATAATGAGATTGGTAATTGACTCCACTTTCCACTCAGCCCCAGTGAAAAACAGTGCAAAGCCAGACGGGGAAACCTTGTCTTGGGAAGCTAGGAGATGGAAGGTAGATCCCTGGGTCACCAGTATGCTCCTGGCCCATTCTCTGGATCCAATGCCAATTAACCCAACAGCTATGTGAATTGTTGCTGCTGTCATCCAGCCTAGATAATCACAGGACTCAGATGCATCCCCATCCATGTTTAAACTGAAGCAAACAACGGCCACCAGGTGGCACCAAACTGCAGCCAGGACAAAGACAATTTGGATAGGGCAGCAGAACCTCTAGAACTCAGCTTGTTACATTGGTTTCTTTAATTAACCGCACAATAATTTGCCCATTTTCTGGACCCACATTCACTACAATATGGCAGAGTTATACTGTATCAGCAAACTTCAAAGTAATATTAGCACTTTGGCCCTGGCTTCACTTGAACTACAACGTAGAGGGATAAAGGAAAAGGTCTTACTTAGATATTATTATACGCGAATGCTTCTGTTTTAATTACTAATATTCAAATGTGAATACATCTCTAAACAAAATATGTGGTTATTTCTTCTTTTGAAGGAATAATATAATTTAAAACTTTAGAATATAAAATTTTCTTTTAGCAAAATAAAATATTTAAAAATCAATTGTGGTCATTAGACATTTTTAAGTATTCATTAATCTTGTGAATGTTACATGAAACCATTTTATACTTCAATATCATAAAAGCATAAGAATAGCTTAAAAGACTGTACCTATTATCATCACAAGAAATATTATCAAAGAAGGATTTAGTTTTGTCATAATAGCAATTAGGTCCAAGTGGATCTTCTTCATCGGCATTTCCTTCACTGTTTTGGGTATCAACTCCTGAGTCTCCTTTATCTTCACCATTTACAGGCTTCTCTTGTTTCTCAAGTTTATCTTCTAAGGAAAAACAAGCACATACCATAAAAGTCAAGACTTGTACTAAATGAAATTAGACACCCAATTTGAAAAATATCCATAATCCACAGACCAAATAAGAGATTATTTTCTGAGTAGAAAAAAATCAAAGCTTACCTTTTTTTCCCCCCATGGGTAAATTTTATTCAGGGTGCAGGACATACAAATGCATTTTAACATAAAGGATCATAAGCTCATTGAAAGTTTGAGATATCACATTGCAATTAACCTTTAAAAGAATATCCACAATGATCTGAAAAGGCCATTAAAATACTCTTTCCTTTTCTAACCACATATCTACATGAGGCCAGATTTTCTTCATACACCTCAACCAAAATAACATACTGCAATAGCTTGAATGCAGAAACAGGTAAAAAAATTCAGCTGCCTTCCACTTAACCAGATGCTAAAGAGATTTGCAAAAATGTAAAACAATGCCACTCTCTTCTACATATTTTTTTGGTTTGGGAAAATATGGTTATTTTTCATAAAAAATGTTATTTATGTTAATATTAATTTTTTTATTATTGTAATTTCTAAATGAATATGTAAATGTTTAAAAATTTTCTCAGTCTTAATTTCTAATAAGACAAATAGCCATAGATACAATCCCACATAATGGGGATTATATATCTTTGTGTTTCTCAGTAATTTTAATGAGTCTAACAGGGTCCTGAGACTAAAAAGTTAGAGAACCACTATTTCAGAGTAACAAACTAATTGCAGTATGTTGAAAAGAGTGATCAAGAGGATGTGACATGAATAACAACTGAAGGAACTAAGGGAGTTAGAACAGGGTCAATTCTCCCACCATCTACAACCTACACACAGAGAAGAGCATACTTAGGGGAGATAGACAAGTGTGTTCAAATATTTCAAGGGTTGTCCTAGGGAAGACAGAATAATCTATGTGATTCAGATAAACATGTCAATAGCATGACACTTTTGGGCTTTTTTTTTTTGGAGACTGGATCTTGCTCTGTTGCTCAGGCTAGAGTGTAGTGGCACAAAGCTTACCTTTTAATTTAAGTTTATTATGAAACTCTCTGTCGATCTCCTCCTTGTTAAATTGTGCATTTGCACTTTCAAAGTCAAAGTCTTTCTCAAATTTCATTGGACCATCTCGCCGAATACCAAATCTTCCCCTGCCACCTCGATGACCCCCACGCCCTCTTCTTGGAGCTGAAGGAGCACCTGGAGCTATGTTAGTAAAGAATATAAACAAAGGACACAATATGTAATAGCTAGTTTAGGACAGAAATTGTTATTGTGGTCTTTATATTAAATGGTCAACAACAGAAATGCTTACCAAGTCTCTGTATACATTATTGTATTTATCTTTTTTATATAGAATAAAAAATTAAATTTTACTAATATTTAATACATAGACTGAGAATAGCACACAAATTTTATAAACATTTGTATTTATGCGCCCACACTCATCATATGTATTACTAATAGAGTACACAATCAAACAAGTTTGGAGACTTCTGCACTGAACTGATGTATGCTCCTTGAGGGCAGGGGCTTTGTCCTCCTTACTGCTGTATCATTATTGCTATATCTCCTTATTGCTAATACCTACATAGTGCCAGACACATAGTGGGTTCTCGAAATTTAGAAAGCCTTTTATGTATTTATAGCTAAGAAAAATAAATGAAGATTAATTACAAATTGCAAGACAGGAGGTGTTATTTCCACATCACAGATTAAACAACAGACAAGGAGCCCTCACTGACTCTATAAACACTTCCTAATTCACCTTTACTGTCTCCCTCTAAATTGCACTACATCATTCAAGCCTTCCTGTATCAATGTATTCTCTCTATAACACAATAACAGGATTTTAGTCAATCACACAATATATAATAAAGCAATACAAAGTAGGATAATTTATAGTGAAAACTTGGGAACCCAAATATCCAACACAAGAGGAATGGCTAAGAAGAAAAAAACAATAGAGGAATAGTATTTGATGTGAGTTAACTAAAAAAAAAATGCAGAGGTCAAAGCAGTATGAGTTTAATGATTGTAATTATGTGAAATGTTTAAGACATATTGACAAAGATCAGAAGTCACTACAGGGTAACAGACAGGTTAGTGTTCATCATTTGCTGAGGTTTGGCAAACTACCTGGGTTTGAGAAAACAAACCACAAAACCCCACGGCAGCATATCCAGATACTTAAATCTAGATAAGCAGGATGTTTAAAACTTTCAACTTTACTATTAACACATTGACTGCCACACTAGGGAAAAAAAAAATTTTCCCTGGGGCCGCAGTGTTTTATTACAGAAATAGAATAAAAACTTCGAAAACAAAATGATCCTTTCTAATTTAATGAAAAATTTGTTATTTTTTATTGTTTTCTGTGCATGAGTTATATGCAACTTGAAAAATAGCTCACACGGCTCACGGTAAAGAGATGTGTGAGATACATATGCTTCACGAGGCCCCAGGCTCAAAACTAGCCTGAGTTAAATACAACTCACATGGTAGTTACTGTGTTAAAAATTCCTCAGCCACAAGTGAGAAAGTACAGCATGATTTTTCTGTCTTTAAAAAAAAAATGTTTTGGGTATAGATGTCTATGTCTATAAAATCTAAGAAAAAAATCTGAAAAGAATATTCACTGTTTTGTTAATGAACCTCTTGGGGGGAGGTGTGACTTTTGAAGGGAAATGAAAGATCCCTTTATTACTCTAACTTAAGACAGGAGTATGGCA
The DNA here is from genome assembly GCA_023783475.1 of Daubentonia madagascariensis. Lineage (NCBI taxonomy): Eukaryota > Metazoa > Chordata > Mammalia > Primates > Daubentoniidae > Daubentonia > Daubentonia madagascariensis. The sequence goes on from JAKFHU010001831.1 coordinate 2,312,697, forward strand.
ATTATTTTATTTTGGGAGGGGAGTTCTCTTTTTCAAAATGAAAAAAAGTTAAAGATAAGAAATCAAACTAAAAACTGTATTCCATGGCACACAGCACACACAAAAACATATATAAAAACCCATAAGAGAAATGAAAGTGTTTATACACTTAAGGCTGGGTGCGCTGGCTCATGCCTGTAATCCTAGCACTCTAGGAAGCCGAGGTGGGAGGATCACTTGAGGTCAGGAGTTTGAGACCAGCCTGAGCAAGAGCAAGACCCCATCTCTACAAAAAAATAGAAAAATTAGCTGGGCGTGGTGGCGTGTGCCTGTAGTCCCAGCTACTTGGGAGGCTGAGGTAGGAGGATTGCTTCAGCCCAGGAGTTTGAGCTGTGACGACCCCACTGCACTCTAGCCGAGATGACAGAGCAAGACTCTGTCTCAAAAATATAAATAAATTTAAAAAATTTAAAAATAGAAAAATAAAAACATCTTATCTGGGTTCTAAAATTAAGTGAAAGATGACTTTCCAATCATTATCTAAATAAGGTGATTATGCATTGCCTTTATTTTTTTAATCTGGAAGCTTTAAATTGTAATTTATTCTCCATTAATAAATTTGAAAATATTAATAAAATGGATGATTTGGGGATAAATGTTACAGATTACAAAACAGATAAAGAAAATGTAAAACCTTATTAAATTAATAATCACAAAAGAAAATTAAAGTTCTTAAACAATTGCTTCAAAAAAAGGCTCTGGGTTTAAATAATTTTAATGAAGAAATTTTCAAACTTATAAGGTACAGATAATTCCATTCCCAAAAGCATAGAAAACAATGAAAACAACCAATTTCATAATGTTAACATGAAAATGACAGAAAAACAAAAAACACAAAAGAGGAAGCCACAGATTTAATATAAATATAAATCCAGAAATCCTACTAGCATATAAATTCAAGAATGTATTAAAAGACAATTGCCTACCATCAAGTAGGATTTTTTCTAGAAAAGTAATATTTTTAAAAACCTTTTAAAATAGACATAAGAAATTGAAAAAAATAGTACAGAGTTGTTATTTGTGCTTTCCATACAACTTTCTAAACTCCAATGGTAACATCTTATATAAATAACTACTACACATTATGAAAACCAAGAAATTGACACTGGCACAACATAATTAACTAAACTAACCTTATTCGTATGTCACCAGTTTTTGCACGCACTTTTTTTTTTTAAAGAGACGGGGTCTCACTCTGTCACCCAGACTGGAGTGCAGTGGTGCAATCATAGCTCCCTGCAGCCTTGAATTCCTGGGTTCAAGCGATCCTGCTGCCTCAGCCTGCTGACTAGCTGGGACCACAGGCGCATGCCACCATGCCCAGCTAATCTTTGAAAAAAATTTTTTTATAGATGGTGTCCTCACTATGTTCCACAGTCTGGTCTGAACTTTTGGCCTTAAGTGATCCTCCCACCTTAGCTTCCCTAATTGCTGGGATTACAGGTGTGAGCCACAGTGTCCGGCTCACATGCACTCAGTTTTTCGTATGTTTTTATGTGTGACATCTTTATGTCTTTATCTATGACATCTTACATCTCACCATGACCTCTTATCTACCTTACCACATACACAGATTCACATTATCACCACCATAATCAAGATAAAGAACTATTCTGTCACCACAAGCACACTCCCTTGTGTTCCTCCTTTACAGTCACCAACTCCTGCCTCTCACTTTTTATAGTAATTATGTATCATATATTTAAAATGTTCTCCCTATTGAGAAGCATAGGATATGACTTTCAGATTCAAGAACTTACCTACTTGTCTCTTGCTATCATTTCTGAGTTGCTCATTTTCTGGCCTTGAAACTTTGTGTACTTCAGCTATAGAAGACATGCAAAATGACAAATCAACTCAGGACACATAATCAAAAACTTCTGTAAAGTCAGAAATGGGAAAAAACAACCAAAAACAAAACCTGCACAATGTCCAAAAAACTATTAGTTCCAGCCCACCACTTCGAGTCAAATCTGAAAGACTGAACATTCTATCAAGTTCAGTTTAAACCTTCTAGGATCGTTCACACGAAGTAAATCCTTTTAATGAAAATAAGGTGAGTAGAAAATGTTGATCAGTCAATTAAGAAACAGTAAAAAGCTGAAGTTCTACCTCGCCTATGCTCTTGATTCTCTACTGCTTTTTGGCTGGTAGATGGCAAAGGCCTGGTTGATACAGGGCTCCTTCTCCCAACAGGTGCTGGAGCAGGTAAGTGGGCCGAGGCGGTCTGTACTGCTTGTTCCATGGTTGGGCTTTTTCTCAAAGGGTCTAACTGAGGGCTTGAACGACCTAAAATGTAACCAAAAGGTAAGAAACTACCCCACTGGGGATTTCAAAATTCTAGACCCTTAAAAAAAAAAAAAAAGCCTAGAGTTATTTCTACCAATTCAAATCCTTAGCACAAAGCACAAATTTGACTTAATCTACTTATTGGACCAGAGTTTAAAACTGGCTATCCTTAGTGGGCTAGTCACTAGGTTAGTAAAAAAAATTTAAAAAACAAAACCAAAACGAACACAAAACCCCAAACCAAAAAAAAAAAGCCCACCCTCACAACTTTATCTGTATTTCTACCTAGTGGAATAAAGTTTAAATTTTTCAAAAATTGCTGTTTGGTATGAGATTCCCTAGGAATATTATCAAAGATCATGTAGTAGGCAGGTCACATGTAGGCTTTCCACAATAACCACCACCAGAAGATTATGTTGACTTGTTTTAACTTTTTTATTAATAGTACTTTCTTAGATGACTAAGATGATACCCTTATATCTACAGGTATTATCTTCATTAAATTTATATCATAAGAAAGAAAAGAAGTAGAAAGTAAGGTAGGTGAAGTTCTTTGATACCTTAGGGGTTTGGGTAATTAAACATAAAAACTAAAAGGCCAGCAACAAATAAACCCTTCAGATAAACTACACAGTAGCCAGACCCATTCCTCTACTTTTCAAAGATTTCTTGGCAAGTTTTGGCTTAATATGGGGTTTGTACTTACAAATTCTAGTTTCCTTTTTATGAGGTCAAAGGCTGGTCACAGTATGAACTGAAGAATGTAACAACGGGTGCTCTCATCATGCTTTTTGTCCCTATCAAGTTTTGATGTAAATCTCTGCTCAGGGAGCTCTCATATCCCATGATATTGTACCAAAATATAATGTTTTGCTTAAATATTATGCTCATTTTGTGCAAAAATATCTCCAAATATGTTGCAAGTGTTACCGTCCGTCTGTGCACAGGCTCCAAACAACTGGTGAACTGGTGAGTGCTGAAAACTGATTATTGTGTACCTAGATGCTTCGGGGACAATTTATTTGTAATATTCCCCAAGTTTATGATTATCTAAAGTATGCAATTACAAATATGTAATATCATTTCAGGTACTAATGGCAAAGTTACTTTAGCCAAAATAATAAGTTGCCATTAAACCATTTAAAAGTTAAGTTACTATTAATAGAAACAGCACACTTTTTCCAATGATTATAATGGGAAATCATGGTGGTTTATATAAGTTTTGGCCTATGAAAAATATTTTATAATCGCTTATAGTTATAAAACACATGTTAAGTTTTTTTGAAAAGCCTGTTGCTTTAGTTAATTTTATAGTACTACCTTAAATGATCTTACAAGTTTGTAAAACTACTTTATCAAGGCTTTTCTTTGAGAAAAGATCCTGTGATCACAAGTATTACAGAAGAACAAACAAGTGATAGGACAATCAGAGCAAGTAACAAACTCATTTGTTGTGTAGTTAAAAAACCTTTTTTACTATTAAAGTAAAATTTTACTAATTTGTACTAAAATTTTTACTAATTTTACTAATCACAATGTCAATTTTGTTCTATATAGGGAAATATAGGTGATACTGGACATAGTATTAGGAATAAACCCAGAAGCTATTTCAGCATGATAAAAACACACTACACCTTAAGCTATCTTCACATTCTTATCATAGTTAAAATTCCAAGCATTCTCAATTTTGTGAAATTTAGAAATTTTAGTTGAAGTTTAAATGCAAACTCCCAGGCCTTTTCTGCCATAGTTTTATCTAAATATACCTCTAACTTTCAATACATACTTTAAAATTTTTTTTTAGGGTTCAATATGAGGTAAAGAATCTAGAGTTATTTTTTCTAAATGATCAGGCAGTTGTCTATCCCAACATCATTTATTGGGATAGCCAGCCTCTCTCTACTAATTTAAAAACAAAACCTTTACCATCTACTAAATTCTTATTTATACTTGGATCTGTTTCTGACTTCTACTTTGCTCCATTCATTTCTAAATTTTTTCCTGTACTGCTTTATTTTATGTATATTTTATTATCAAGTGGGTAAGCCCATTACTTTCATTTTTCATATATGCCCAGCTACACTTCCATGTTTATTTTTAAGATAATCTTTCTGTTTTATTAAGGTCTCCTACTATTCCACTTGCACTGACTGAAGGTACAATAAATTTAATTAATATGAGAAATAAAGTCTTCTCAATACTGAGTCTTTTACCTAGGAACAAGGTATGTTTCTCTCCATTATATGTGACTTCCTTTATGTCCCTCTATTACATTAAGCATTTTTCATCACAGAAGTTGGTTGTATCTCTTATTATACACTTTGTACATAATTTCCTTTTGCATTATTGTGAAGATCTTCTTTTACCCCATTACATAATCAATGGATTAGGTTTTAGGATAATTATTGATTCTTATATATTTACTTTATTAATATCAATAACTTTATCAATATATTAACAACTTTATTAATATTAATATTTTGCCTCTGCCTGATTTAAGTCCCTTATAAGTTCTAGGTTTTTCAGTGAATTCTCAATTCCAAGTAGAAAACCACAGCACTGAAAAATAACGCTAATTCCAATATTTATTCCTCTTACTTCTTTTTCAAGTGTTCCTGATTTAGCTAAAAATTCCAGAATAATGCTGAGTGATAACAGGTATCCTCATTTGTGATTTTAATAAGAATTCTTCTCGTGCCTCAATATTAAATTTGATGTTGGCATGTTCTATGCATTAGGCACTATGCTAAAAGTACTGCATATGTAAGTGCATATGTTAATTTACCAGGAAAGTCTCACTTTATAGTTTAGGAAATGGATGCGCAGAAAGATTAAGTATCTTTCCTAAGTAAAGAAAGAATTCTTAAAAAAAAAAAAACCCAAACCAATAAACATATGCACAACCACTTATATTAGCGTAGAAAAGAGTCCGAATAAATACACACCAAAATGTAAATATTTGTTATTTTTAGGCAGCAACATTATGGGTATTTTTATTTTCTTCCTTATGCTTACTGTATTTCTAACTCATCTATAACAAACTTTAGAATGTTTAAAAATTAGGATTTTAAATCAATGTGAGTAACAATAACAACTATTTCAAAATATCTTAAGTGAACTATACAGGATTATGTTTAGCACCAGCTTGATTTTTACCCTCTATAGCTTTTTAAAATATTGCCCTGTGATTATAGCACCTTTGAAATGACTTTATACTTTTTATGGAATCTTGTGACTACTGAAGGTTATGAGACTGGCTGGTGGAAAAACCGAATTTTAAAAAATGAAACAGGATCCTTTAAGAACCTTATTAAAATGCAGATCCCTAGGCTCCAGGGATTCTGATGTAGGTCTCAGGATCTGAATTTTTAAGCACTCCAGATGACACAGTTGTGGGCAGTCCACACCGAGAACCACTGCTCTACATCCTATGAGGATGTTAGGGAAGATACAACAGCATAATGAATAGTTTTTTTCCCCCCAGATGATATTTCCAATTCATCTGGGATAACTCATCTTCAATGGTGAGTCTGGGACTCATTTGATATATTTAAGTGTTGTAAGCAAGTTTAATAACTGCTTTGCAAAAAAAAAGTCAACTTGGAGAATGCCTACCATTTCAGTTTCATGATCTAAGAACTGTAGAAAGTCTAAATAGTGGGAGTCATTCAATAAAATATTTATTGCAATACAGCAACCGGGAGAAAAAAAGTACCAAATAGAAAATTATACATGTGATTTACAAGCTACAAGCGCTCTTACATTCAGAGAAAGACAAAAACCACTATAGGAGTTTAGAACGGAAATACTGGAAGGAAAAAACAGCTTACCTTGAGATAACTGTGTTTTCAGAGATCTTGTATCCTGTGTAAAGGCAGAACCAACTGCACTACTTTGGGGTAAGGTACCGCTGTTTGATGTTTCTGTTCCAAAGGATGTCAAGGAGCTTCCAGCTTGAGGAGATTTTTTTTAAATGATAAAAATTAAAAAAAAAAAATCTTTTTTACATCTTTCAACTATATACAGTAATATAGCATTTTAATGAAGATGATGATTGTCTGCCTACCCCCCCAACACTTGTACAAATTAATAATCTTGGAAATTAATTAAAGTATATTGGACAACAGTTTGGGGAATCTATTAAGAATTTTAAAATCAATGTCAATTTCTATTTAAAAATGTCTGATGGGATTGTGATTGGAATTATACTGAATTTTTAAGTCAATTTGGGGGAAAGTATCATCTGAAAAATATTAAATCTTTTAATCCACAAGCATGGATTAATTCTCCATTTATTTAGATCTTTAGTTTCTCTCAGCAGTGCCTTGTTTTTTTCATTGTACAGCAAGATTTTTTGGGCCAGATAATTCTTTGTTGTGTGTGTGGGTGTTGTCCTAGCATCCCTGCTCTGTGCCTTCTAGAAACCAGTTGTGACAACCAAAAATGTCTCTGTACATTGCCAAATGTCCCCTGGGGAAGAAGGGTAAAATTAGTACCCCATCCACTGAGAACCACTGTTGTAGGGGTTTTAAAATATCTTTTGTTCCTGGGTATTTGGTGTTTATTGACATTATTGTAAATGGTGTTGTGTTTTATATTTTACTTCTCAGTAATCTGTTCTAGGTTGGGTGTCAGCTAACATTTTCTTTAAGTGGCCAGATGACAAATAAAATATTATAAGCTTTGCAGACCACATGATCTCAGTCATAACTACTCAACTCTGTCCTTGCAGTGCAAAAGCAGCCATAGATAACATGTAAACAAATGGGTGTAGCTGTGTTTCAATGAAACTTTATTTACAAAAACAGGAGCCTGATTGGATTTTGCCAATAGGCCAGTTTGCCAATTGCTATCTGTTCTAGAGTACAAAAATACAGTTGATTTTTATATATTTACCATTTATCTATACCTTTACCATGTTTAAACTCACTTATTCATTCTGGCAGTTTGAATATTCTTTTGCATTTTTCATGCACACAATTGTGACCATCAAATAAAAATATTTTTAGTTTTTCTTTTCCAATCTTTAAGACTTTTATTTTTTTTCTTGCCATACTGAACTGTCTAGGACCTCTAGAATAACACTAAATAAAAATGGTAAGAGACAATTTTGTCTTTGTTTTATTCCTGACCTCAGGGGGAAATGTTTATTATCTCACCATTCTATATGTTCGCTTTTTGTTTCTCAGTTATACCACTCATCAAATTTAGGAAATTTCCTTCTATTCCTTAATGTTGATAAATGGGTGTTGAATTTTATCAAATGCCTGTTCAGTATTTCTCAAGATGACTGCAATTTTTCTTCTTCAATTTGGTAAGTCACTGATGATCTTCAAATGTTCAAACAACTTTGCAGTCCTGTGATAAACCTCACTTTGTGATATGTACTATTCTTTTTCAGAATTGCTGGCTTCTACTGTTAAGGACTTTTACATCTACGCTCATGGGAGACAGTGATCTATAATTTTCTTGCAATAATCTTGTCAGATTTGGTATCTCAGTTTTGTTAACTTGGCTATCTGGTTAGTAAGTGTTCCCTCTTCCTCAATTCTCTCAAAGAGTTTGTGTAAGATTACTAAAAATTACTTCTTTCCTAAATGTGTGGTAGAATTTATCAGTAAGCAAATTGTCTAGAATTTTCTTTGTGGAAGATTTTAAATTACAGTTTCAACTTCATTAACAGATACAGAAATATTGAGATTTTATTTAGTCTTGTGTTGGTTTAGGAAAGTTGTATTTTTCAAGGAATCTGTGCATTTCATCTAAGTTGTCAAGTTTGTTGACAGAAAGTTGTTTATATCCCCATATTATTCTTTTAATGTCTATAGTGACATCTACTTTTTCATTTCTGATATTGGTGACTTCGGTCTTCTGTCTTTCCTTCCCTAATCAGTCTTGTTAGTGGCTTATCAATTTCATGAAATTAAAAAAAACCCCAAAACCTCACAACTCTTGGCTTTGTCGATGATCTACATATGATATATAATCTGTTTCTATTTTGTTGACTACTTTTGGAATAATTTTCTTTCCCTTTTTGCTAGCTTCTTAAGCTGGCAGCTTAGAGCAATGATTTTTAAAATTTTTATTTTGAATTATATGTATTTAAACCTATGAAAATTTTCTAAGCAATACTTTAGCTCCACCTACAAATTCCGATATATTACATTTTATGGTCATTAAATTAAAAATGTTTTCTAATTTCCCTTGTGATTTCTTCTTTGATCTATTAGTGATTAACAAGTTTACTAAATTTCAAATTATATGGAGATCTTCCAAGTTATCTTTATTAATTCCAAATTTAATTTAATTTAATTTTTTTTAAAAAAGAGACAGGGTCTTGCTCTGTCACCCAGGCTGGAGTGCAGTGGCACTATCATAGCTCACTGCAGCCTCAAACTCCTAGGCTCAAGCAATCCTCCTGCCTCAGTGTCCCGAGTAGCTGGGCTATAGGTCCAAGCCACCATGCCTGGCTATTTTAAAAAAATTTTTTGTAGAGACAGGATCTCACTATGTTGCTCAAGTTGGTCTCAAACTCCTGGCCTCAAGTGATCCTCCTGCCTTGGCCTCCCAAAGCGTTGGGATTATAGGTGTGAGCCACTGCACCCAGACCCAAATTTATTTTTTTTGTGGTTTGAGATGATACCATGTATGATTTCAATCCTTTTAGAATTTAATGTAACTTGTTTTATGACCGAGGATTTAATCTATATTGTTGAGCAGTCCATGTCTATTTGAAAAGAATCAATATTCTGCAACTGTTGGGTAGACTATTTTATAAAACTTATATTTAGAATTGTTACAGCTTCCTGATGAATTGAATCTTGTATCTTTATGAAAAATCGCCCCAATCTCTGGTAGTACTCCTGATCTTTTAAGCTGCTCTGTCTGCTATTAATATATACAACAGTTTTCTTGTTATTGGTGTTTGTATGGTATATCTTTTTCTATTCTTTTACTGTCTTTCAGTGCATCTCTTATAAACATCATATAGTTGGGTCCTGTTTATTTTTATTTAGTCTGACAATCTCTGCCTTTTAACTGGAATGTTTAATTCCTTTATACTTTACCAAAGCAGATCTTTAACAATCCTTAGTCTGACATCCCTAATGCTTGAAATACTCTCCTGGCTTTATACAAACTGTAAAGTTCACAAGCATCAAACTAAGGCTTCATCAAACTCCGTGATTAAAAATTAATCTGTACAAAACACTGGAGACCTAAAAGAATCATCAGCCAATATGGTTTGACTATTTAACCAACTAAAATGTGCCCATTTTTATCTGTCTATTCAGCCAATATTCCTCCATCTTGTCCATAAGATTATTATGAGACATAGATGGCATGCCATAGCATGCTATTCAACCTGTTTTGATTACTTGTGAACAACCAGCTGATCTTATTAACAAGTAGAAAAAAAGATCTAATTGCCCTCACATTCCTTTGTTTTAATCCTTGCTACAGAATTAATTTAAATATCTGGTACCATTAACTTAAGTATTTGTACCATTCACTGTTTCTATGTATCCTTTTTCTGCTTGCAGGAGTAAGCTCTTATTGTCTACTGTTCAATGATAACATGTGGAAATACTGCCTTTTTTTTTTTTTTTTTTTTGAGACAGGGTCTCCCTCTGTTGCCCAGGCTGGAGTGCAGTGGCACAAATAATAACATATGAAAATTTAAATGTGAAAAAAAAATTTCCCATCAAATAGCAACAGTGTAATTCTGATTCATTTAAACTTTCCTTTAAAATCAGAATACTAGTGACCACAAATGAAAAAAGGTGGCTGACTTTGTGCCAACACAAACTATATTTGAGTTAATTCCTTTTCTAAAAAACATGTGCCACCTTGATCAATGCTACAGTTTTCCTCCTCATCATGTGGCAATTTCTTTTTTTTTTAATTTATTTTTAATTTTTTTTTAGACAAGAGTCTCACTTTGTCGCTCTGATTATAGTGGTGTCATCATAGCTCACTGCAACCTCAAACTCCTGGGCTCAAAAAATCCTCTTGCCTCAGCCTCTGGAGTAGCTGAGGCTACAGGTGCATGCCACCGCACCTGGCTAATTTTTTTCTATTTTTATTAATAGGAGAGACGGGGTCTTGCTCTTGCTCAGGCTGGTCTCTGACTCCTGAGCTCAAGCCATCCTTCCCTTCTGCCTTGGCCTCTGAGAGTGCTAGGATTACAGGTGTGAGCCACAACGCCTGGCCGCAACTTCTAAAATACAGTTTTCTAATTAGCCACTCCACAAATTATCCTAACCAGTATGGAAATCAATCAATCAAAAATAGTCTGACACTGCAAAAATTATTCTACTGACATGGAAAACACCAGTAAAACCCTCTATTGGTGACATCCAAAGAACAATAAACCAGCAACCCACAATAATATTGAAATTAGATAAAAGCATTTACAAAAGCATTTCACTACCACAAAATACTCTGATTAGAGGCGCAGACCTTAAAGAATGGCAGAAGCAGTAGTTACTATCTGGGTAGTATGTGCTAGATCCTGTTCAAATCTTTATACATATTAAGTCATACAAACTTCACGGTAACATAGGAAGTACAATAATTCCAATATTATTTAACTATTTAATTTAGTGAAAGAGTCTTGAAAAAGAATAAAATTTGCAATCATCCCATATTTGAATCCTCAGGAAAGGATTCTAACAGTAATAGCTGACATAGGGTATTATCTTGATTTAACATGTATAAATAACATTGAACTTACTACTTGAATAGGATTAGCTTTATGGACCAAAGTTATACTGTCTATTTCACCTAAAATAAGTAAAGGAACTAAATATGTAAATTTTTTAATTTTGAAAAATGTCAAATCTATGTTAAAACTGAAAGTGTACATGGAATACCAATATGTTCCTCATCTAGACTAATCAACTGTTAACATCTTGCCATGTCTACTCCATTTCTTTTTTTTTTTTTAAGAGATGGGTTCTTGCTATGTTGCCCAGGCTGGCCTCAAGCGATCCTCACACCTCAGCCTCCTGAGTAACTGGGACTATAGGCGTGCCACCACGCCTAGCTCTCCATTTCTTTATACCTTAATACACACACTTCTCTTCTGCTTAGACAGGCAAGCTGGCCCTTTATCTTTAAATACTTCAAACCCATCTCCCCAAAACAGAAACACTCCCCTATATGGTTAACCCCAACACCATCACCACACCTAAGAAAAATCAACACTAATAACACCATCCATACTCAAAGTCCATACTCAAAGGTCCTCAGTAGTCCCTGAAATGTTACTTATATCAACTTTTTTAAAGCCCAGGATCCCATCACATATCACATTTCGATCTTACTTCTCTTCAGTGTTTACCCAGCCTAAAACAGTTCTGCTGCTTCTCTCTGCTTTTCATAGCATTGAATCCTTTGAAGAGTTTGGATAATTGTCTTGCAGAACATCCTGCCCTCTTCATAGTAGCCCATTTCTTCATAATTAGATTCTGCATTTTCAGCCAAGAGCACCACAAAGGTGTGTGTACTCCCCTTGTACCGTGCCAATCATCACACTAGGAGCCACAATTATTTAAATTTAGCAATGCTAAGCTTGGTCACTTGATTAAGATGGTAACCACCAAATGTGTTATATAAGCATTTCTTCCCCTTTGTAATTGATAAGTAAGCTGTGGGATTACACTTCAAAACCATCTTAATATCCTGTTCCAACCCCTTTCACCCAATGACTTCAACATCCAATGATAATGCTTGCTAATTATTACACTGGAGAATACAAAATGGTGATTTTCTGTATCTACCACTCCTTTTATTTATTAGCAGGCATTTTTCCATGAAAAAAGTATTTCTTTTCTTCCTTCTTTCTTCAAGGGGCCCCTGTTCCTTTTAGTGGGGAATGGTATTCAGAAATCAGGAATGGGTCTACATGTATTCTTTGCCACTGGGTTTCCATTGCTCTTAGGCCCTTTCTCTGAACAGAACCAGGAAATAACCAGTTTTTAAAAGAAGAGTTCATACTCATACCTTTAATTCACATTCAGCATCACAGGGTTCTTTCTCACCTTTCCCCATTCCATATTTGTATCTCCCTTCTCCATGGTAAGAACACTATTTCCCAATAATATCAACATTTTACTTATTTACCCTATCCTATAATACATACAAAACAGTTTTAGAATTAAAAACACCAATAACACACACACCTAAGTCAAGTTTTCTTAATAATTCTATTTGTTGTTAGAATATACCCTGCTAAGAGTATAAAAGTTAATTGAATTAATTTTTTTCTGTGTGGTTATCAATTTGATATATAGTTAGCATCTGCTGTTTCTGGTCATAGTCATTCAATTTTAGAGTTTGCCTTTTCCTATTCTTTTATTTTGTGAATAAGTAAAACACTCACATACTTGAGAAGTATAAAAAAGGATATTCACAGAAAAGAATTAAGTAACTTTAGCAAACCTTGTTAGCATATTAATGAGTTTCAAGATACACTTGAAACTGGATTTGTGATGTAACAGAGTAAACCGTTAAATAATTATTTCAATGGAATTTAAAAAGACTAAGAGCTAGAACTTCAGATTTAAAGTTATTCTTTACTGTGGGAACTTATATAAAGGTGTACTTAAGAGCAAAAATGCATAGCTATAAGAACAAAACACTGAGCTGATCTGATTACATCTAGCTTTTGCACTCAACGGCCTTTGTCCTCTAATTAGGACTGCCATTAGCTCTGCACCCCCCACATACATTTTCATTAGTTTTGTTTAGAAAACACTGTTACAATAAACAAAGCACCAAGCCCTGAAACATGCTATGTGTGAGCATCTCTCATAGGTGGGTGTTAAATGATATAATCATCCACACTCCGTATAAAATAATACTCCTTAAAGGCATTATTATTCCCTAATTATAATGACATCACCTCCAATCCCCCTTTTGAAAACTCATCCTCTCTGAAAAATATTTTAAATGGACATTTCTTATGTAAGTTTACAATAAAATTCAATAAAATTTGGTAATTGGATATACCCAGGTTAAAAAAAAAATGACTATTCTGAAAGCAGACCTTTATAAAATTACTAATCACTAAGGACATTAAATAAAGGCTTTAGAAAATAACATGTTCTCAACACCATAAAAAAAGTAAAAAAGGAACATCAAACACCATTTCCAGAAGTTTGTGGTAAGTTTTCTATACCTTTGTAGTAAAGAAAGGGAACTCACCGCCCCCCTCCACACACACACAAAAAAAAGGAGAAAGAAAAAGATAACATACCAACACCAACAGCACCAAACTGCTGCCCGACTAATGAACTTGGACTGAATTGACTGTACGTCGGCATCCTGCCAAAAGGCCCATAAGAACCCACTGACTGGAATGAAGAAGCAGATGAGCCTAATGAAGACTGAAGGAAAACCATGGGTTATTTTTCCAGGCTCTAATCAACACGTATATAGTGGGGGAAAAAATTCAGATTTTTAAATTTTTAGGAAAACTATTAAATTATAACTACTGGACACAAAAGCAATTACAATATGCATTTAATATTAATGCATATTAATAACTAATGATAATAATCACAGTTGAATAACCTAATTTCAACATTTGTCTCTATGTACCAATTATAGACAATGTGATTTACAAATACTTCTTTCTACAATAAATCCCCCAAGTTAAAGAGTTTTATAGCAGATTTAGCAAAGAATTAAAAGTTACACCAGTAAAGGACATTGCTTAAAGAAAAATATGAGAAAAATCACATTTAGTAATACTGGGTTTTGCTGATTTTACTCTTACTGTCAATCATTTGAGGTCTACTATTAAATTCACAGGAAAGAGATGCAGAAACAAACATACCCACACAAAACCATTTACATTTTTATCTACAGTTACATTAAGTTGAGGAACATTTTATAAAAACCCTAACTTCCCAAACCTAAAATATAATTATATATTTTAACATATTTAATACACATATACTTCATATATTAATTTATCTTATTATAAAACATTTCATAATATAAATATGAAGTATATTAAAGGATACCAGGATATAAGTTCATTGATGGGAGGACCTTATCTGTGTGTTCACTGCTAGTGTCAGGCACACACCAGATACTCAAAAAATACTGCTGGATGAATAAATAAAAGATCAAGTAGAAGTTCATGATGGTTGGAAGAAAGTTATTCAACACCATTTTGATTTGTGCTCTCTTGGTTTTCCTCCTTCCATAAAACTGATTACTCAAAAATAACTGGTTCCCTAGAGAATTATTGAAAACCATACATAAGAGACAGTAAGATAACACTAGGCTTTAGTACAGGCCGTTATCTCTATTAAGATGTGTCTCTTCTTCCTCCACTAGGGAGATTCACATTTTTTAGGATTCTTTCAGATTTCTGTCCCCAAAAATAAGACTTAGAAAGAAAGGATAGCTGAGAGTAGAGGATTTCTCCAGTTTCTTTTTATTTTATTTTATTTTATTTTATTTTATTTTATTTTATTTTATTTTATTTTTGACACAGAGTCTCGCTCTGTTGCCTGGGCTAGAGCACTGTGGCGTCAGCCTAGCTCACAGCAACCTCAAACTCCAGGGCTCAAGCGATCCTCCTGCCTCAGCCTCCCAAGTAGCTGGGACTATAGGCACATACCACCATGCTGGGCTAATTTTTTCTATTTTTAGTAGAGACAGGGTCTCGCTTTTGCTCAGGCTGGTCTTGAACTCCTGACCTCAAGCGACCCTCCCACCTCGGCCTCCCAGAGTGCTAGGACTACAGGTGTGAGCCACCACGCCCAGCCTCCAGTTTATGCTGCAAGAGTAAAATTCATAATTTCTTATTCAAAAGCTTATCTTATACTCAGGAAAAAAAATAGTAAATAAACGTTAACAAGGTACACTTCTCTCTTTTTCACTTTAATTTTAAATACCATTTTATATTTTCTTTAGAAGAATTCATTAGTATTTTTCCTTTAATAGCTTAAAGTAAGACAAATCCTATGCAAGATAATATATATTGTAAGAATCTATTCTTAAAAGGGCCACAACCTTTTAATTACCTATGCCTTCAAGTAAAAATACTGCTGCTTCTGTTATAGCTGAAATTCAGAGAGCTTTTACGTTTCCAATGAACATGTAAACGTGTACTGTAATGGACATCCTCTTTAATTCATAATTTATAATTGTTTAGACATCATGTGTTTTTATTTTTAATAAAATATGCAAAAATTTAATTTCTTTTTCTGAGAATACTTAGGGTTTTTTTTAATGCCTTATTTAGGAAATTCAAAAATTTATCTAAATATGTTAAAATTCATTTATGTTTGTGCTATCTTACATAATATCACATATTATATAATAGACAGTATAATGTGATTTAGCTTTTTTCCATCCCTTAAGCCTAATAATCTTAAGAGTAGCCATGATCTTGGATCTGCTGGATCACAGGCCCTCCTTCCCCCCACAAAAGAGTAGCCATTATCACCCTGGTTTGCAATATGAACCATAGCTGAATAGTACAGTGGCACTTCTGGAGCCAGACTGCCTGGGTCTGTTCAAATTGTGGCTCCACCTCAATTTCCTCACTTGTAAAAGTGAGAATAATTATGGTACCAAGTTCAGAGGATATTATGAGGATTGACTTATCATGTGTACAGTGCTTTGAATAGTGCTTCTTATAGAGATAGCCCTCAATATTAGCTATTGTAACTGCTGAAATTAGAAGATATTTTATAATAAAAATAAACTCTTCAGCTATTTCTTACCTAATTTAGTCCTAAATTATGATCCAAAGAGAAAACCCTAGATGAGAACATTACCCAGGTAACTTCTGGTATTCAAGTAACTTAGAGATGATAAGCTCCATGAACATTCAATTGGGAGAGGCAAAAGCAAAGGCTAACTGTGTGTGAAGTTTACTTGCACTCCAAAACATATTTACTATCAGTTACCTGAACGATAGCTGGGTCTTGAGGCAAAGAACATTGTGGTTTGGGTGGCTCACAAACAGTGAGGTCTTTAATATCACTCCCGCGGAATATAATGTATTCAAAGACTTCATCTCGAGGTGGTATTGGACGATCTGTTGGTCTATCTTCTGTACCAAAGGATCGAACTAGTAAGAAAATAGAGGATATGAGATGTATGACTACTCATCATATTCAAGTAGTGCCTCAGATTCTAATTGTTCTATTCCAAGTACTAAGCAACAGTTCTGAAATGTCATCTGTGTGAAAGTATTAATTAACCTACAGCTAAATAAAACTTTTTTTAAAAAAGAAGAAAATAGAGTGGTTGCCTAAAGCTAAATGTATGCAATTTAAAAGACAATCAGTATTATGAGGTTGTGTTCTTTCTACATTTTTATTTATCTATATCTTTGGTGGCTGTGGTGAAGTGTTAAAATATCCTTTCTTTCACTGTTGAGCTATTTTTAATGTCCTCACATTCAGTAAAATAAAAAATTGGCAACCTATGTCATATTTCTTGGTGGTAGGGGGGTGACAAAGATTTTTCCAGTCCACAAAAATCCCAAAGTTTGGGAATTGAGCTTTGTGACAAAGAGAAGACAATGAAGGTAACATTTACCTCGGTGAGCAGTAAGTCCTCTAGAAGCCGAGCTGAGCAGCTGTCAGCTATTCAGCCCCATGGGACAGCCTGAAATGCCCTAGTTACCTAAAATATCTACCGTATAATTAAATCTGATTATTTTAACACTGAAGATAGCATTATTCAAAGTTAAACCGTGGACCACCTGCAACATAGTGAACTGGCTACAAATGAAGATTTCCAATGAATTAGACTGTTTTGGGGACAGGGTCCAGAAATCTGCCTTTTAAATCAATTCCCTGAGTTTCTCATGAATATTAAAGTTTCAGGTTCACTGAAACTTAGGAGACTTCTGAAAATGTCCACATCCATTATAGAAGTTCCAAATAAGAAATTCTGAGACATCATCCACTATTCATTTAGAGAGTGTACTAGAGGAAGTAAACCCCTTAACATTGTGCAAAATTTTGAATGCACGTGTATTTTTTTTCAGAATTGATCCAGAACTATTTTGCGGATAAACGTTATTTCAGTTTAAATAACGTCCTATTTTCTTATTCTAAAAATTCTTTCTTGTACTATGAGACTTCCAGGAAAAGATGGTGGCACAGGTAGGTTTGCAGAAGAGCATCCCTCCCTAAAACTAAAGGAAATAAACAAAAGGAAGTTAAAATATCCTTAAATCAAGAAAAGATCTCAAACTCATACCATGAACTTTTATTAAAAAATATCACTCAGACACAGAGTAAGTTAGTCCAAACTGGAAGACCAAGCCCAGAATCCATATGTGGCATCCCCTGTCTGCTCCTTCCCCCATAGAAATTTTGATGGGCACCCTGCAACTTGGTAGGGAAAAGATGTAGAATGCCCTAGAGCTCCCCTTCTCCTGGTGGCCAAACAGTATTTTAGCAGGCAGGATTTTATACCTTTGACCTTTATACAAAAGGAAGGCTCAAGAAGAGAAAGGACTAAGAAAATTATAAAAAAAAATCAATCTCACCCGCCCCCAACCTTAGCACCACCACAACAAATAAAGTTCCACACCTCCAAAGCAGCAGATCTGCTCATCCTGAAGCAGAGGGAGAAAAAAAGTCAAAGGCCCTCCTTCTACAAAATCACAGACAAGCTCTATTAGGCTTTCCAAGGTCTAACAAAACCATTCAAACTATAGCCAGGTAAATTCACAGTGAATTACAAGAGAATCTGCATTCCATATTTAGGCAAGCAGCAGGTACTGAAAGGTATAAGATAAGGAAAAAAGAGTAGAGAGCATGGAAACAAGAAAAATTTTACAGAAAAAAATAGAAAGAAGGGAAGAAAAGGGAAAGGAGAGACAGAAGCAATGAAGGAAAGAAGGAAAAAAGGCAGGAAAGAAGAGAAGAATGAGAAAGAAAGAGGACCCAGTTTTTAAAAGGTACATGAAAAACATTCAGGATTAGTATTTATCACAAGAAAATAGAAGAAAATTTCTGAAAGAATTGCTTCAACATTCTCAAGAAAAATATACAAAACATAGACTCTCAAGATTAAAATGACACTGAAAAGGTACCATGCAGAAGTAAAGAAAGAAAATTATACAGCAATATAACAGCACAATTGATAAATGCATCAACGACAAACAGAACAGTCAATGTAGTAAAACCAAGCCACTAATACAGAACAATTTTGAGAAAAAGCAAACAAGATATAAAAAAAAAGCAGCACAGCAATATGAAAGTTAGAAGATGAGTTATAAAGATCCAACAGTTATGTAACTGTTGCCCCTGAGGTAGATAACAAAATAAATAAGAGAAAATATAAGTAAAGATACAAAAGAATAGAAATTTCCTGACATGAAGACCTAAATTTTATCAAAACCTTTCACTGTAGTTCCAGAAAAACACTGAGTGTACTATAAGCCAGAGACTTAAGCTTTGCTGTATCAAAATAAAGAACAGAAACAATGGTATCAAAAGATAAAAGATGGACAATAAACTCATTTAAGCATGCAAGCGTACATGACAATTTATTATGGTTCTAGAACAGAATGTAAATTTAATAGTTCTGGAAAGGGCTACAAAGTTACAAAGTGTGACTAAGTTAGAAGAGTACATCACAGCATTCTAACAAAAACTGGGAGATGAAAACGAATAGAGACAAAGAGGAAAACACAAAGGAAGTAGCATATAAACTTACACTTTCACTTCTTATCATTTCAATAGGAAGTCACTTGACAAAATTTTTTTGGTTAGTTGATGAATTATTATAATAAGCAAAGGCTTTAAAAATTCGTTATCTGAGGTCCTAAATGTAACCCACAGTAGAATTTAAAACTAAGGGCACACTTCCCAAAATATGGTGTGAAGAAAACCTCTATCATACAGCAAACAAGGCAAATTGAAAAAGCATGAAAATAGAAACCACAGAATGAGACTGATTTGCACACACCAAAAGTTTAAAAACATGCTTTAATGATGAAAGACTGACTTAATCAGATTTATGGTTTCCAAGCGAATACAATTCTTGTAGTATTGTAAAGAACAAATTAGACAAGAGAGTTCAGAAGGGCACACATAGTTGGAAGATACTGTTACAGAATAAATGAGAGGTCCCGAAGGTTGAAACCTAGGTAGTGGGAGTAGAAAGAATGGAGGCAAGACAAGCACAGAAAAGGTAGAGAACTACTACTAGAACTATTCAGCTGCAACGCATTTCAACACATGAATTAGCTCATATGCAATTGGTAAGTAAGGGAATTATGTCAGTAAACTCAGAAATCACACTGGTTCATTTCCAATTTTTCCTAACATGTTATTTATTTTTTGCATTTGCAGGTGCAAAATAACAGTAGCTAAATACAGCAAGCCATGGTGGAATAGTATATGATGCTCGCTCCAAGTTTCCTCTTGACTCAATTTGGTTACATCATAGATCTTACAAGTGCTTACTGCATAGTTCTCCCTAACCTTGATACATGCTTATCTTCATACTTTCTTGTCATCAGCAGCAGCCTCAATTCTTCCTTGTATCTTCATCAGGCGACCTTCACCTTTATTGTTTCTTAAGGGAAAGTTCTAAACTGACTGTAGTATTTATGTTTCAAGGATTTAACATGTCTCTAAATATGCAAGTATTTTTATTACGTTTTTACTAGTGCTCGAATTACAAAGTAGCACAGGTTTTGAATGGTCTGCCCCCTAATCCTAGTATTCCCATAAACTCTGTTACTCTTAGTGCAAGAAGACATAAATCATGTTATGGCAGAAATCCCTGCGCCTAACTGACAAAATTTGCTGTGAATTCTTCCTATAATCTCATTCTTCATAATTCTTTAGGGTTAAATTTAAATATTTAATTTAACCTAGGATCCTAGAATTTTCCTTTTTTTTCCCATTCATAATATTTAGTACTTTGAAAAAGAAACATTTTTACTCTTTTAGTTTATTCATTTTGGAATACTATAGCAAATATGCATTTCAATTTAAATACCCATAGGTAATGTGATAAGAGTCTTGACCTGAACATAACTGCTGTATTTCATTGCATTTCATTCCATTGCTTTCAAATACTTACTGAGCACCACCTGTGTGCTGGATGCTAGGGAAGCCAGTTCCTATTCTCAAGGAGCTCAGTCTATTTGCTAACTTGGATTTGAGGGTCCACTCGACACTCAGTATCACTTGTAACGAACTATAGAAATGATCCCTGGAAATATAGTCTTTCAATATCACTTATAATGCCTCTAATAAGTACTACTACTGGTTTCCTCAACAAATCCTAATCTTTGAAGCTGACACAGAATTAGGCTTCAAATTAAGCCTTAATGCTACTACTAAGTCAGACTGTGGCTGAACAGATACTGATCTGACTCTGTGATATTTGGGGGATTATCATGAATTAGTGAAAATGTAATAATCCAGTTGGCTTAGAATATTTAAGTAATATTAAGCAGGCACTGTACTAATTTCATCACCCTCAGGGAACTTACAGTCTGGCAAGCGTGCTGGGAACTATGCAGGAAAGAAGGCACACAGCGTTTATTAGTTTGCTAGGGCTGCCAAAAGAAAGTACCACAGACTATACTATAGCCACACAGAAACTTGTACACAAATGTTTATAGCAGCATTATTCATAATAGGCAAAAAGGTGGAAACAACTCAAATGCCCACCAACAAATAAATGGACAAACTGCAACCTAGATATATATATCACATCATACATGCAAAAAAATGTAATGGAATATTTAGCCATAAAAAAGAACAAATGCCAATACATGTCACATCCAGAATGAAGCTCCAAAGCATTATGCTAAGTGAAAGAAGCCAGACACAAAATGCTATATATTGTATAATTCCTTTCATATGATATATTCAGAATAGGAAAAGCCACGGAGACAGAAAGCAGATTAGTCGTTGTCCGGGTAGGGGGGATATGGGCAGGGATTACTTACCGGGTAGGGGTGTTTTTCTAAGATGATGAAAAAGTTTTGAAGCTAGGGAGAGGTGGTGGTTGCACAATAATTGTGATGACACTAAATGCCACTGAACTGTACACTTTATGATGGTAAACTGTATGTTATATAACTTCACCTCAAACACAAACACAAATGGGCACTCACACCTACAAATAGCCTACAAGAAAATATACAAAATGAAAACAGTAGTTGAGGAGAATGATGGACTAGGGGTGGTTGTCCTCTACATTCTAAACTTCATCATGTTGCTACGTTGCTTTAGTAAGTATTCCAGTTTCACTTCTTCCCCAAGTTAGATAAAAAGAGAGTAGAAATTAGGAAAAATGATTTTCTTTATTAAAGAATGTAACCAATTTTCTATTTCTGGCTAGAAACAATAGTAAAGATTTATTAATAGAAATTCATCCCATGATTGTCTTTTTTAAAAACAGACAGGGTCAAATTATCTGACAAAATCACTAATCTAAAAAGTTTCCAGATGAAGGCAAGCTCAAACATCATCCTAATGCCAAACTGGCGCCCAGTGTATTAATACTTGTATATACTGTCATAGTACATGGCCAGAAGGGAGAGAGTGACAAACTTCCCAATACAATACAATACTTCCATTATAAAATACCAAAACTTTCTAAGTTTAAACATGGTAAACATTATATACTTAAAATACATAGTTAAGTAAAGCTAGTACCCCTAAGATGGCAACATTAACATTTTCCCAAAGCCTGAACTCTTGGACATAAGCTAAAAAGCATAAATTAGGCTCTAATACCAAATGAAAAGGAAAAAAGTCTGTTGAATACCAAAATTTGAGAGCAAAAAATAAAAGCAACAAATTATCCAAGAAATGCTGACAAAGTAAGTTAAGAAACTAAAAGGCCAAGTAAGTTCAAATTGCAATTTAGAGTAAGACTTATGATGTAGTCTTAAAGTTAAAACTCTTCAGTCCAGTTATCAGCCGCAAGACCTGGTCCCAATCTACTTATTCAAACTTAAGTTCCAACCAAGCTCATTATTCTTAGTACACTGATCAGGTTTTCTGTCTTCTATTATACTACAGCTTCTCCTCACACCTAAGTTATCCTAAATTTCAACTTAGATAATTCTTGTATTACTCAGGGTTCTCCAGAGAAACAAAACCAACAAGATGCATTTATATACACACACACAGAAATTTATTTTAAGGAACTGGCTCACAGGATTGTGGAGGGCTGGTAAATCCAAAATCCCTGCAGAGTAGGCTGGCAGAATGCCTTCTTGCTCAGAGGTCAGTCTTTGTTCTATGAAGGCCTTCAACTGATTAGACGAGTCCCATTCACATAATGGAGGTTAACCTACTTTATTCAAAAATCTTACCGATTTAAATATAAATCTCACCCAAAAAATACCTTCACAGAAACATCCAGAATGTGTGACCAAATATCTAACCACTGTGGCCCTGTCAAGTTGACACATAAAATTAACCATCACACAACTCCACCCAGGCTGAAGTAATCTGTTCTTCTTCTGAAAACCACACAGCATTCTATCATTCTGCCTATGCCCCAACCCCTTTTAGAATTTAAAGATCTTCAGGAGAAAGATCTGTATCTAGATTATGTTTGCAATTCCCATAGAAACTAACACAGTACTCTACATATAGCTAACATCTAAATATTTTTTGAATAAATCCCATAGTGGAAAATGCTATTAAGTAAGCTATTTCCAAAAGTACCGAACAGTGTTTACTATCAAGGGAATCTAATTAAATTTAAAACAAGAGGATGACTGTTTAAAGAAATAATTGGACATCAACAGGATGGGAAAATGAGGAAAAAACCCGAGCATATTTAAAAAAACAGCCTACATACAAAAGCATCAAACCAGGAAACAAAAAAGTTACAGTTGGTATTTTTCTTCTCTTTCTGACATTTATATACATAAGTACAGCTCTTGTTGCACATTCAGTGCCACACACCAACTCTTGTTGAAACCATCTGAGATACAGCATATTTGGAATAAGCTATTACATATGGATTTAATATAAGGTTTAATTACTTAAATACTAAGAGAGCACCATCTCTTCTACAATGCAGTACCCTTGCACAGGCCCTGAAGGTAGGATGGTAGTGAGCAGACCCTGGATTTTTTACTTAGGAGTGGAGTTTTACAAAGTAAGATTCTATAGGCTTGCTCTTTGAACTACATCACAGTCTGCTTCCACAGACCTCCACTTTCTGCATACCTGTACTCTCTTCTCTGGCCCCGTCTTCACCCTTACCCACACTACTTTCTTCCTGTTAGCAAATATTACCGCACTGAATGAAAACAACCATCCCCCAGCCTCTACCATCTCTTCCTGTACCTGCTATGAACTTAACACTCCTAACAGACATTACTGCTGCCCTTCTCTCTGCAATATTCTCAACCTCCTCAGCACCTGTCATATGCCAAGCACCAGGGACCTGAAGATAAAAAACCAACTCCACCTCCAGAGTTCACAACCCAGATTACTTTTCTCTCACCTTTTGTAAAATATTCTTAAAACCAACTCCTTACTTCTTAACTCTAAAGCATGTCTGACTAAATAAAACCCAAAGCCATCTTGTTAGAGCACATCATGTCCTTTTCACCAATATATTTCATCATCTTCACTCATTTTCTTCCCTCTTTCCTGCAGTACCCCAAAGTCTTCTCCCACAATTACAGGTTTGAGACCTCATTCAGCTAATGAGCTTCTCTTATTTCCACCTTCACTTGCTTCCTCTATGCAAGATTCTTCCCTTTGCATTACTAATATACACAGATTTACTTGGATATATCTCTCCTCAACCGGGAAAATTTCAGACAATTTAAAGGAATACTGACTAGTGAGAATAAGAATTTAGGGAAAATGACATGAAGAGAGAACTGTAAAACCAAAAAAGCAATGTGAAATTTTAGATGGTGATGTAATAACAAAACAATAATAATGGCCCCTTAGAATGTTTATTACAAAGCAAAACACATTTATAAACGATCTCTCTGAAACTGTAGGTAAGAGAGATCCTGAAACATTTCTATGAAGCAAAGGATGACAAAAGAAAACTTGAGCTACACTAATTCAGATTACTAATCTGAAGGAATAAAATATTCTTAATATTTTCTTTAGTTATTACACTGTCTTTCCCCATTAAATATCAAGCCATACATTTTCAACCACACATTTTCTGACCAAGGAAAATTTTCAGAAAAAAATAACCCTTCAAGTGATCAACAAATAGTTAATTTGCTATGTACAAGGAACACAAGGGCGAAAAGAAGCTGATCCCAAGTAGTAAAACATAGTTAAGATAAAGCTTGATAAGCATAAAACTAGTTTAAGCTTACATTTCCTCTTTCCCAAACCCTTAAAATAGCCAACCTGAAGCCAGGCATGGTGTTGCGTGCCTGCAGTCCCAACTACTCAGGAGGGTGAGACAGAAGGATCACTAGAGCCCAGGAGTTCAAGGCTACAGTGTGCTATGATTAAGCCTGTGAATGGCCACTGTACTCCAGCCTGGGCTACATAGTGAGATCCGTCTCTAAAAAGAAAAAGGAAAAAGAAAATAGACCCCATTGCCAGTTTCTCTCCTCACTCCCAATTTTTGCACAATGCTGTAAGCATGAACTTCCTAAAGCTAGACTGACATGTCACTTTATTGGCTAAAAAATTCCAATGGCTCCCTACAATTTACCAAGAAAACTTGTAAACCTGCCATTCCAATGACAAACTGAATAAATTAAGTACATGTAAATTTAGTGGTGGAAGCAAAATAAGAAAAGGTGGGGGCAGAGGACTGAGTTGGTTATTTGACACCTTCTCATTGGCACCTGAGCCTTCCAGAGCTGTCAGTTTTTATCCTTGTGACTTCTTTCTTAATCTGCTGCACTGTTCATTTCTTTAGTAGCAGCCAAGACAGTCAGGGAAGAGCGTTCCAATTTAAGAGAACCTTGTGGAAAGGCCCCAAATCTGAAGGCACTTGATGGATCTGAAGACCTAAATGACAGTTAGTGTGGTCCCACTTCAAATGAGTTGTTGCAAATATTGTGAGCTAGAACAAGGGTTTTAGACTTGGCAGTTGTCTGTGTGTTTGCTTCCCAGTAGACTGTGAACTCCCTGAAGCCATGGACTGTATAAACTCCTTCCTGGATACTCTCTTCATGGGGCTAATTCTGACTTTTTTATCTGTCAGGCCCCAGCTTAAAAGCTCTGTCCTCAAGAATCTTGTCTGTACTGCTCTCTTTTGTTTCCTAGCACGTAGCAAAGTCTCTAGCATATAGTCATGGTAGACACTAAGTAATTCTCTTGAATGAACAGCTTATTAAATAGTAAGCACAGAAAAAGGGGGAAGTGAGGAAGCCTGTATCTACCTGGTACTTGGGGTGAGTATTAGAGAAGGCTCTGAAAAGTGAGGAGGCACTAATAAGTGGTACATGTGGCCCCCCAAAGTTTTCCTGAGCTAAAGAAAGGCTTGATTCTTTGGATCAACATGGACACTCAGTGTAAGACAGGGATGTTGAAAAGAAAAAAGAGCCCTACAAGAGTTCAAGTGGGAAGTGTGTGGGAAGGCCAACCCATAACCACATTCTTTATATAGAAAAGAGAATCATACTAGTATCTAACCTCTCACACGCAGCAATAAATGCAAGCAGACAATAAAACAACGTTTAAAGAGAACAATGGTTAAAGAATAAGGTGGAAAAGATACTTAGTAAGGCAAAATATTACACATGAGGGGTAACAAAAGACATATCAGCAGACACACACCTCAGAATAACAATATTTTTTGTTCTAAAAAAATTTCAGCAAAACTAATTCAGCAGTGATGAATTATGAAATAAGAACTTAGAGTTTTATCCAAACCAATATTGCTAATAAAACTGCTCTTAAGGGATTCTAAAAATACAAACAACGTAATAATAACTTGTAACTTAAACTCCAAATTAGATAAAACCTGGAAAAACGGGACAAAGGAAGAAAAGTAAAAGGATGTTAAAGCTTTTATCTTAGACATACAGAAGGTAGTTTTTATTTATCTGGGTCTTGGAAAACTAATAAAATCTATGAACTCTCTCCCCACATGTTTACACATGTAAACAAATTTGCTTATAACTTCAGGAGATCAAGGACTCCCCAAAATCCACCCATAAACTCCATGTAAAGAACCCATTATATACTAGCTAATTATTTAAGTTGATATAAATGTAGAGAAAATACAGTAGTTTGAAATTTAAGGCTTCTAAAAAAACGAAAGAATGTTTTGATATTAGGAAATCAATCAGTGTAATTTACATATTAAATGCAAAAGAGAGTCGAGAAAAGGCAAATCTGCAGACAAAAAGCAGATCAGAGGCTGTTTAGGACTAGGGGTGGGAGCAAGTACTGACTAACCAGGCACAAAGAAACTTTGTGGGTTCAAGGAATCGTTCTAAAACTGGACTATGGTGATGGCTGCACAACTCCCACTGTACTGCATACTCACAATGGGTAAATTTTATAGTATGTAAATTACACTTAATAAAGCTGTTAATGAGAGCAAACGAGAAAAATTATGTAATCAGATAACTGCTTACATGACATTAAATAAAATTTAATACTAATTCCTGTTAAAGAAACCCACCACTTAGTAAGAGATTAATACTCTCCCTGCATGAATGTCCCAGCATCCAGTATGTCTATGATCATTTAATGCTGTCATTAGTGTGGTACCTCTATTCTCTGCTGTGCCTACATTTCTCAGAACTTCTATTTCATCCTCTCCAGAGAATACCAGAGTATCTAGCTGTGTCAAGTACAAAAGGGGATTTGAAGATCTGACCACTGTTTGAACAAACTTTGAGTTAATCCTCCAGTTTTTAGCTCCACCTCATCCCCTGTTACTTCATAGTCTTCTAGTTCCTGTTGATGTCAATTCCTGAGCCTTTTAGGAGTTTGGGGGTATAAATCAGGTTACTTCTTGGCTTTACCTACCACATGCTTAAGTTGCAGCTCTCTCAATTTTGCTAAGAAGTCATTTAAACTCATCTATTTGCTTTTTGGTCCCCCGAATTTGGTTGATGCTGTCTCCTTTCCAAATCTACTTTGTCCTTTATGGGTTTATGCCCTTTTAAAAAGTCCCTCTCATGTAGTTTTGGTAGGATTTATCAAAAGGAAGGAAAAGTAAAAGCATGTCCAGTCTGCTATCTTTACCCAGCAGTCTAAATTTAATCTTGACTCTTTAAGTTGCTTTCAGTTGGGCATTTTTCCTTATGGTTGGTTTCATATTTTAATCTTCCAAACAATAAAACCAAAAGACAGAGATATGAAAATATAAGAGCAAAAAAAAAAAAAAAAGAATAAATGCATCCACTAGGTGTGAAAAATGAAAAAAGAAAAAAGAATGGGGAGTGGGAGGAACAGAAACAAGACAAACTAATGAGACAGCGAGAGAAAAAGAGTGAGAGAGAGAGAGAATGAATTTTTAAAAGAGATTTCTTCAGACTCACAAGGTCCACAGAGAAACACTCAGGAAAAAACAAAAAAAAGTGTGGTCACATTTGTGAATTCCAGGAGTAGAGAATTCTAAAAGCTTCCAGAGAGAAAAAGTGCTGAGAACAGACTTGAAAAAGCAACAACAGAATGTTACAAGACAACAAAGCAGTAACATCAAAGTTCTACAGAAACAAGATTCTTAATTTGGAATGATACAGCCAACCAGCCAGTCAAGCAATCTCACGTCATTTTCACTAAGAAAATCTGTCACCCACATATTCTATGTATTTTATTTTTTAATTACAAGGATGCACTCAAATAAAACTGGGAGCAAGCGGGGGGAGGGGAACTGAGAGGCAAATATTGGAAAAAAGAAACAGGAACATCTTGAGTGTCTTTGAATAGCCTGGTGAGAGATAATAGACCATAGTAGTAGGTAGGGTAAAAAGTCAAATTCTGGATCTATTTTTGGAAATAGACCTGATAGGGTTCAGATCAGATATGAAGTATGCAAGACAGAGGAATTAAGGGTGACTCCAAAGTTTTTGGCCTTACCAACTAGAAGAATAGAGATGTCACTTGATTAGATGGGGAAGGCTGATAGAGGAAGGTTTGGGATATATTGAATTGAGATTCTAGGTAGGCATCCTTGCAGGTGGAGATGTTAAGGAAGTAACTTGATACACAAGTCAGGAGCAGAGGTCCAGACTAGAGATAAGAGCCAGTGATGTACAGACAGTATTTGAAACCATAATCTGGATGAGATCACCAAAAAAGTGCAGATGATTAAATAAATAAATAATTTTTAAAAGACAGTGAGAGAAAAAGAACTGAGCCCTGGAGCTCACTCTCCAACATTTAAGTTGAAGAATCAACAAAGGAGACTGAGAGGCAACCAGTGAGATATAAGAAAAAAAAGCCAGCATAAGGTCAAGTGAAGAAAATGCTTCACAGAGAACAGACCAATTGTGCCATATCATGTTGATTGGTTGGTCAAGTAGAATGAGACTAAGAACCGACCACTGGGGCTGGGCACGGTGCCTCACCCCCTTAATCCTAGCACTCTGGGAGGCCAAGGTGGGAGGATTGCTTGAGCTCAGGAGTTCCAGACCAGCCTGAGCAAAAGTGAGACCCCGTCTCTACTAAAAACAGAAAAATTAGTTGGGCGCCATGGTATGTGCCTATAGTCCTAGCTACTTGGGAGGCTGAGGCAGGAGGATCGCTAGTTTGAGGCTACAGTGAGCTACGATGACGCCATTGCACTCCACCCAGGGCGATGGAGTGAGACTCTGTCTCAAAAAAACAAAACAAAACAAACAAACAAACAAACAAAAGAACCAACCACTGGATTTAGCAACGTGGAAGTCCCTGGTTAACTTTGATAAGAAAAGTTTCTTATCTGTAGGAATAAAAGCCTAGACGTGGGCTCAAAAAAGAATGGACACAAGTGGTGTAGACAACTTCTTCGAGGGGTTTTGCTACAAAGGGAAGGATAGAAATGGGGCAATATGTAGAAAAGAGGAAATGCAGTTAAAGTATAGCAGGTTTTTTTGTTGTTTTTAAGATGGAAAAAATAATGGCATATCTGTAAGCAGACAGAAAGATTCATTAGGGAAGGAAAAACTGAGGGGAGAGAGTAGAGAACAGCAGCAAGAGCAATGCCTTCGAATCAAGAGGGGACAAATACTGCACAAGTGGAAGGGTGGTCTTACCAGGAAAAAAAAAATAGAGGTTTGGGGTACCAATGCAGGGAACTGGGTACATGTGGGATAAGTTTATCAAAGTTCTCCTCTGTTTGCTATTCTTTTCTCAGTTAAACAGAAAGCAAAGTTAACAAGCTGAAAGTGAAGATACAGGAGGAGGTATTGGAGGTCTGAGGAAAAGAAAAGGAATAGAACCGCCATGTAGAAAAGTGAAATGAATGAACTACGAAAATACAGCATGACTGCTAGGAACTGACCATGACTCCTGAGGCTAGACAACATAAATTCAGAGTGAAACTGGTCAGCATGTCTGTGTTGATACAATCAGCGTTGTGATTTCCCCAAGCTTGGAGAAAGGGCGGGGTGGTGTTTTCGGGGGTATGCACTGATTATTATGACTGCTAGTGGAATTTAAGCAGGATAGAGGGAAGTAAAGTTATGAGGGAATGAGAAGACAGTAAAAAGCAGTAAGATCAAGAAGACCGTAGAGTACAGTAGGTCTGAATGACTGAGTTGGGGTACTAGAGAGACTGAGCACCTAGATGGAGATGGTGGTAGGAAATAACAATGGGATAGCTACTCGATATTAAGCGCCTATATTAAACTAGCTTTTTTGTATCACCTCATTTAATTATCAGAATGACTCAGAAAGATGGGCATTATTATCCCTATAGAAAAGACAAATAAGTTAAAGCCAAGGTTAAATTTGTTCAAGGCCAAGAAGGTGCTAAGTATTCCAACTGGCCTTTTGGGTCACACTTTCTTCCAGAAACAAACAAAAACCCCACAAAACTAGAATAAGACCCTTGCGAACAAATTATTTTACAGACTGATTGATACTTTATCCATTTAAAAACCTAGTTCAATGATATACAGTCTTTAAAATGGTTAATTAATGTATTACTTGATAGCATCATGAGAGAAAAAAAGGGCAAACTGTTTCAGCAGAGAGCATCTTCTAGCATGGTGTAATTAAATTCAAGTTAAACTATCTGCAGTTAGATAGAAACTGTTGTTTTCTCTACTTCTGATTCAGAAAGTCATGGCTTATCTTATCCTACTAGAAAATGAACAATTAGTTTTTGGCACCTGACTTCAGACTCCCAGAATCACCAAGCATTTCTGTAGACTACATAGCAACAATAAACTGTTTCCAAGGCTCCAAGTTCTGGCAACCTCACTAAATAGGGCAACCAAAACAAACTGGCTTGAATTTTCTCTTGATCTTTGTTATTCTAGGTAGTGATTTTGTGAATTGCTAGATTTAGATCCTCAAGTCATGCAAGAAATCAATAAAGTACCTCATAGATATTTATCCATCATTCAAAGCTCTTCTACTCTCTCCCATAAGGTCATAGTTTATGACTATGAGGCTAATGAACAATCAAGAAGTGGATAAATTACACCAATGGGCAAGATTTAGCAGATGATTAAAGAAATAATCTGTTAACAACTTACCTGTTTTTATATCCTTCTACCAATCCCTTGATTTTAATTAAGGACAGATCATTTTAAAGGCAACTGGCTTATATAATCATTCTTCTTCACAAAGTCTCTTTTCCTAATGCAGTAACAACCTGATTTCCATTTGAATGATTATCCAGGTACAGCTAACTAAATATAAGAATTTCTTTATCTTTAGATAAGAATTTCATTCATTTTAGCGCATTTTATTTAGGCATCATATTCACTTACAGACACAGGTGCAAACATAACTGGAACTATTCTACAAACTATTCATACGTGTCACTATTTTATAATTTCCTCCTACATCTTGAACTGATTCTTCCCCTAAACTTTAAATGAAAATTATAATTGAGCTTGAGTCACAAAGTAAAAGTTTATCTCTCCAATAATGTCAATTTTGTTATCAGATTTCATCCTCTTGCATCCCTACTCACTGAAATTCTTCAAAATTTCTCACGGTGGGGGGGGGGAGTATTTTAATTTTAAAGGGAAATACAATTGTGAACATGGAAAACCATTATTTGGAGGTATCCTCAAGAGAGGTCTACAAGATTAACAAGCTAAAATGCTAAATTATTTCCATTTATTCACTCACTGAATAAACATTTCTTTTTTTTTTTTTTCTGAGACAGAGTCTTGCTCTGTTGCCCTGGGTAGAGTGCAGTGGCATCGTTGTAGCTCATCGCAACCTCAAACTCCTGGGCTCAATTGATCCTCTTTCCTCAGCCTCCCGAGTAGCTGGGACTACTGGAGTATGCCTCAATGCCGGGCTAATTTTTCTATTTTTAGTAAAGATGGGGTCTCGCTCTTGCTTAGGCTGGTCTGGAACCCCAGAGCTCAAGCAATCCTCTCGCCTGGGCCTCCCAGAATGCTAGGATTACAGGTGTGAGCTTGGCCATGCATGAATAAACATTCTTTCACTCCAGGAGTTCAGACTCTGGAAGTGAGAGGGAAGGTGAAGACAAATAATAAACACATATGCAAATATACAGGTCATGATCAGTGCTAGGAAGGAAATAAGGTCAGAGCTGTGACACAGACTACAAATTGCAACAAACTGCAACCCAGATTATCTATAAACATACTTAACAGATTAACATCAAAGCCTTTCTAGGTTGCTTTTAAAACTTCTTGACATTTACTTAGGTTCTGAGGATCAAAGTCCATCAAACTTACCTCAGTTTCACTTTATGAAGCTAGAGCTAGTCTGTGAAATCTCTAGCAGAAAATAAAGGGCATCACTCACTTAGCAGTAACTCTGCGTTTACTTTTGATTATACAGCGTGACCATACAATATATTATTCAAACTGGGAACATTTTCAAGATAGAAAAGGGATGTTTTTAATAATTATGCCAGAACAGGCACAAACAAGGATTTTCCACCGGGCAAACCAGGCCATATGGACATCATAATTATATGCCACATTGAATGTAACTAGCCAAAAATTTCAAGTGTAGTTTATAGTTCCAGGATATATTTAACTTATAAGTAATATCCAAGTAAAGAACCTAAATTTTAACATGGACCATATAAACCAAGTGAATTCCTTACTATATTTAAAGATCTAAATACCTTACACTGCATACAAAATCAATTTCAGGTGCATTATAGACACCAAGGTGAAAAAGTAAAACAAAAAAGGTTTAAAAAGATAATCAAAGTATCTCCATAACATAAAAACAAAAAAGAAAGGAAGAAAAGGCCCACTAGCCATAAGAGAAAAGACTGATAAACATGTTTACATTAAAATGAGTAACTTCTGTTCATCAAAAGTAATCATTAAATGGGAAAAGATATTAACAATACATACATCCAACAAAGGATCCATCCTTAGAATACAGAACTCTAGAAAAAGACATGCATTTCAATAGAAAAATGGGCAAAATATTTCTAAGGCACTTTATTAAAAATGAAATCCAAATGGCCAAGATATGAAAAGGTGCTCAACCTCATTAGCAATCAGGTAAATGAAGATTAAAATCACATACAACTACATGTGCACCAGACTGGCTAGAATTAAAATATATTATATCATACCAAGTATGGGTGCTGGAGAGGGACATGGAACAATTAGAACTCATATATAAATAACTGAAGCAAAAACTAATAGACAACTACTTTGGAAAATTGTTTGGCATCTGTGATAAAGACACATTCCCCATGTTCCTGCAATTCAAATTCTAAGAATACACCCTCAAGACAACCACATAAACATGCATCAGTGCACTTAAAAAACAAATATTCATAAAATCATTGTTCATAATAGACAAACCCTGCAAACGATCTAAATGTCAACCGTAAATACCCAAAACAACTGCAGAAAAACTTGTGTTATATTCATAATGGAATACTATGCAACAATAAAATCCAAAAATAAAATATATGCAAGATAATTCCATTTACATAAAGTCCAAAAGTGGGTAAAACGAAATTCTAATATTTAGGGATAGAAACTTACATGGTAAAACTACATATGTCAGAATAACACTTATATCTAGTTTAAGACGGTAGGTAGTCACGGTGGGAAGATGCAGGTGGTGGGAGGCTTCTGGGATGCTGGCAATGTCTTGCCTTGGGTGGTAGTTAGAAGGATCTTTGTTTAAAAATATTTCATTTTTATCTTATGTTTCTTCTCAGCATGTGTAGTTATATTTCACAATAAAAAAGGAAAAAACTCTCCCCAAAGGGGGTAAAAATACTCTAAAGAAAATTCTAAGAACGTTACTCAAAGAGATTTGATTAACTGTTAAACCTGTTTTCTTTTTTTAGAGGTAGGTTCTCGCTATGTTGCCCTGGCTGGATTTGAACTCCTAGGCTCAAGTGATCCTCCTGCCTCAGCCTCTTGAATAGCTGGGATTACAGGCATGTACCACAAAGCCAGCTTCAAAGAGATTAACTCTTAATCCACAGTTTTAAAAGAGTAACAGGGATCACTACATCCAAATACACACTGCATTCTAAATTCTATGAATAAACTTTTGGCTTTAATCTGTTAGACTACCATTCTTCATTCAAATTTTGAAGTAGAAAGTGCAATTTTCAGATATCAAATTACTCAACAAGTCATGTAAATTCTAAACTTTTAGACTGAACTCCCTACTTCTAATCTTGACATTTGAAACAGCTGTCCACCATTGACTGAACAGTTATAAAGTAGTTCTAGATTAGACAATACCATGTATAATAATAATATACCAAGATTTGATTACTCCAGTTTTTGCAAATATAATTAAATTCCTAAAACCTGTTACACATTAACACTCCTATTGCCTAAGAAAAAGCATATATTTTTGTGGGATGAAATATCAAAACCATAAGTACAAACATAAATTCAATGATTAAAATTTTTTCACTGCTCTGTTCATACATTTATCAAGTCATGATACAAAGAACAAATTATATTTTATGTCATATGAATTTAACTATTACAGACCAATAAGATATTAACTCCAAAAGCTGCTGAAAAGACAAATTTTTAAAAATGTAGGTTATTAAAATATAAATGTTTTTAGGTTCTTGAATAAAAAGATATGTACATAGTTTTTTAAAAAAGACTAAAATTAATACTTTAGAAATTTTAAAAAGGTATGGATTTTTTCTTTATGAGGAGTAAAGGTAGCACAGGTAACTCACAGATGTGTCATCAGGCTGGCAAGACACCTTTAAATGTGGATTAGGTCAAACAACCCTTTTAAAAAACTTACTAAACCACTTTAAGGAGAAATACTGTTTTCAACCTGTATGTGGCTCTCACCAAGCACTTCAGAAAGACTTTTTCATAATTTCATAAAACCATAAAAACTAAAACACTGCACAGCTAAGTATCGATCTGTTAAAAAAAAAAAACAACTTAATATAAAAATAATTCTAAAATAAGTCCAAGCAAAAACTTACTTAAGAAGCATCCCTGGGCAAATCTTTTAATAACCACTAAATACCATCACGCATCCTGAAATACAGTGGATTTCTAAAAAGATGATGAAGCGCTAACCTACAGGTGCTTTAATGAGGTAATGTGTCATAAGACAATGTTTCACAAGGCAAAGAGGGAAGTTTGGGGGCACTCTCTGGTTTTTCATACTACTTTTAAATATAGATGGTAATTTTTAAAAGTGTATAATTCAGCGATTTTTAATAAATCGCTTACAGAGTTGTAAGGCCATCACCACAATCCAATCCACCACATCTCATACTTCTCTTTTATGGTGTACAGTCTGTAACATAAAAAGACTCTCTGTATTTATCCCAACACTAGAGCTATTAAAAAGATCTACCAGAGCATCCAAAAAATGTCATTAATTACTTGTTTGATACTGTGAAACGACTTTACCAGTTAATGATTTAAACTATTTTACAGATTTAGAAAATTTTCTTCCTATCCCTAAATCTCTCTCCCTACCATGCTATGCAGTTCCCACCTGTACCAGATGTCCTGGGAAATTATCTGGGTTATCTTGCCTCCCCCTAAGTATTCCAAACTGTTATGAGATTTCCTTTAAGATAGGGAGTTCAAGTTTTATTTTCTTTCTGGTTTCCTGGCGGAGGAAAGGCCCCGCACGTGCGAACGGAAACAAAACCCACACAGACTATAGCGACGCCAAATACTATGGGTAGGGACACTTTCCTCATCAACATCCTGAACAGAACTCCCTTTCCCAGCGAGCATCCAGAGGGATCAATCGGCGCTCACCTACCACTCCTCAGATTTGCCTTTTGAACAAGGGTCCGGGATCAAGTTTGAACCCTCTTCTCCACTAGGTTTCCAGAAACAGGGTCTTGGGGACAGTAGCAAGCATTTTTAAAGTGCACTCTAAAGAGATGGTTGCACAATAGACTCTGAGAAGGATTCCGGTTTAACAGGTAAATACCATAGAGGAGCCAAGTGAGAGGCGATCTGCTCGATGGTACCAACGGCATTTCGAGAATGTTTGCGTTGCAGAGCAATCCCAAAGTTTTAGCACATTACTTAGAGCTCACCTGAGGAATATCGCAATGAGCTGAAATTAGGAATGTGAGAAAATGGGTGCTATGGAATCAACAAATCAGCACTAAATTCAAGCTAGGCAGAAAAATTCTTTGAATACTCCGGCTTTGTTTTGTGGTAAGACGACAGAACCACCGAATTTCGGAGTTGGAAGACACGTATCTCCGTGTTCTCCGGCTCGTTCTCGGACTCCAGGGCCGCCCCGCCCGCTGCTCACTCCGTCCTGTAGTTCCCCAGATTTAAGGCGCAGACCTTCGGGATGGAAGCCAGGGAGCCCCGGGGAGGCCGCGGCCCGGGCCGCGACGCCGGGGCCCGGAGGGAGGGGAGCGGCCTCCCATAGGATGACGGAAGGCGGGGAGGGAGCCAGGAGGCCGCGGGCCGAGAGCGGGAGCAGCTCCGAGCAGGCGCCCGGCCCGGCCCGCAACCCCTAGGCCGCCCTGGCGTACCTTTGGCGAGGGCTACGGTGGAGTTCTCGGTGTCGATGGTGTAGAGGATGCCCTCGTAGCGGATCTCCGCCTTGGAGATGAGGCTGATCTTGCTGCCGATGTAAGGGGTGCCCCCGCTCATGGCGCCGCCGCCGCCGCTCCGGGCCGCTCGCAGAGAGGCAGATCCCACGCCGCTGTCGCCGCTCCACACGCCCGCTCGCTCGCTCTGTCGGCGCCTACAGCAGCCGCCTCAGACTCAACATGGCGGCAGCGCCGGCTCCGCTACCCTCCCCCAGCCTCCCGCCCTCAAGCCGCGGCGCGGCGGCGGCGGCGGCGGCAGCAGCGCCGGCGGCGCGGGGCATGCTGGGAGGGCGAGGCCGCAGTCTCGCGAGACTTGGACGGCAGCCGCTCCGCGGTCTCTGTAGCCCTGGCAGCGTCTTCTGGCCTGGTCCACCGCGGTGCTGCTGGGGACCCCTGAGAGGAGTTTCGGGCGCGGGGGGAGGAGAAGTGCCTTGTGGTATCCGCACACGGAGGGCAGGCGTGGAAACGCGCGTAGCCTTCCATTTGACTCTGGCTGCAGCCTCCATTTCCGGGCGCGTCGTACCTTGTCAGGAGCCTTGAGTCTTTTGCAAACGTGGGTCCCTCCACCTGAAAAGTTGCCCACCCGCCTCCAGGCTTCTGGCGAGCTGCTGGTCATCCTTTTAAGACACTGTCCTTTCCCTTTTGAGGCAACTGCGCATCTCCTGGAGCTCTCATGGCCCTGTTACAGCATCCATCGCCCAAGGAGTTTCCCCCAGTCTGCTCCTAGAGCTGGGCCTCTGTCACAAGGACTCAATTTTTAGCCCTGCACTGGCCAACTCTTTCAGACGGCGTTATGCAGGCTCATGGCTTTCAATGCCATTGTGCGCTGACCAATCCCAGGTGTTTGTAGCTTTGATCAGTTCTGTGAACTCCAGTTTCATACCTCTCCCAGTTGGATGTTGAATTGATATCTCAAACACTGTGTGTCCAAAGCCATGCTCCCTGTTCCTCCTCTAATCCTGCTCCTTTCCCATTAGGTTAACTGGTACCATTTATTCAGCTGCTCAGACCAAAAGCCTTGGGGTTGTCCTTGACTTCTCTCTTACCTCCACGTCTGTTTCGACTGCAAATCCTGTCCATTTCACCTACAGAATACAGCCTGAATGTGACCACTTCACATCTTACCATCTCTATCCCTACAGCTCTACAACAAGCCACAATTATTCTGGGCAGGATTATTGCAGTAGCCTTATAAAATTTCCCTCTATGGCTACCTTTGCCCCCAGTAGTTTATTCTCAACATAGCAGCCAGAGAGATCTTGTTAAAATCTAACTCAGATCCTGTCCTTCCTCTACCCACTCCTCCTCTCCCTACTTATCCCATGGGTCACACAGAGTGAAAACCAGACTCCTTCCTTTGGCTTATAAGAACATACATGATTTAGCTTTTTTATCTCCCTTTTCCATTCTGTTGCAGTCACCCCTTCTTCACCCAGAACTTTAGCACTTCACTCCAGTCTCTGCTCAAATGTCACCTCCGGGGATGACTTCCTTGACTGCCCTGTTTAAGATAATACCACCCACATCACTCTACATCCCCTTACTCAGCTTCCTCTTTCTTCATAGCATTTATCTCTCCCAAATATGTCTATTTAATTATTTGTCTGTCTCCTTTGCTAGAATGTAAATATTTTGAGGCAGGGATGTTGTTTTGGTCACTGCTGTATCATCAGGGCCTAGTGTAGCACCTTCTAAAAGGAAACTGTTCAGTAAATATTTGCTGCATGAATGAACAGCTGGATGAAGGCCCAGCACAGGCAGGGCATGTGGTGCACTGAGTGAACAAATGGTGAGAAGCCTGGCATCACAGAGAAGGGAAAGCAGGAGAGAAAACTAAGAGCTGTGATGGGGTTGGTGCACAGTGGCTTCAAGGAAAGGCTGTGCAATCCCTGGCTCAGTAGAAGGTCCATGCCAGGGGTTGAATTCTTATTCCAGTTTTCCCTCTTCATTCCAGGCCTGGGACCTAGCTTACCTTCTCATGATTCCTGAGTGAGCTCATCCTTTTCCATCTATAAACTGGCAGTTCCAAAATTTACATATCCATTCCAGATCTCCTGACTTCCAGGGCCATGCTAACTACCTAGTAGATGCAATTATTTGGGTGTCCCACAGGCACTTCCAACTCAATATGCAAAATTACCTGTATCTACTTCTCTCCTCTCCCCAAATAAACTGCCCTTTATCCACATTCTCTATACCTATCACTGGCCTTAGGGCTCAGTTAGGTGTCCAATCTTAAAACTGGGAGTTCTTATCTAGCTATACCCAATCAATCACCAATCTTGTTGATTCTACTTTATGTTTTGCAAATCATGATTTTCTGCACCCTAGAACATCAGGAACTATGCATAATGCAGCTGATTGGTGTGGTAGCCCATAGTGTATTATGCATATGAATATCCAATTTATGTGCTAGAAACAAGATTGAGAACTGTGACACATGTTGTCACCACAGCATGCTTCCTAAAATCCAAAACCCATGTTGCTTCCCTGCCCAAGAGCTTCCAGTAGCCTACAGAAAAAATAATTCCTCGCCTTTGAAACTTTTCAGCAATAGAAGCTCTAGAATTTCTACATTGGAAGGCTCAGGGGTGATAATATGTTGTGACGGGAGAATGGGAGGATTGGAGACATGCCCAAAGCTGTTCTAGATAGTACACTGTTTTTTACTTATATTTGTTTTTAATGTGTGAGGTTGATGGAGAATATGAGAGAAACAAGGCCCCTACCCCTCACCACCCTTTGGTGTGGCCACTGCCATTTGTTGCAACTCCCAACATACTCTCTGCCCACCTTAGGCTCTGGCCACACTGAATTGCTTACTTCCCAGAACATACATCTCACTCTTGCTCCTGTAATTATCCCTTCATCTTCTGTTTGATCTGAAAGGCTGTCTACCCCATCTCCATTTGCAGATAAGATTTCAAGTCACCCTCATACTATAGACAAAAATTAGCTGAAAATAGATCAAAGACCTAAATGTAAGAGCTAACACTATAAACCTCTTAGAAGAAAACCTTGGGGTAAATCTTTGTGAACTGGATTAGGCAATGGTTTATTAGATATAACACCAAAAGTTCAAACAACCCCCCCCAAAATAGATGAACTGGACTTCATAAAAATTAAAAACTTTTGTGCTTCAAAGGTCAATATCAAGAAAGTAAAAGGTAACCCACAGAATGGGAGAAAGTATTTTCAAATCATAGATCTAACAAAGGACTTGTACCCAGAATACATAAAAGAACTCTTCCTACTCAACAATAAAAAGACAAATCACCCAATTTAAAAATGCGTAAAAGCACCAGGAATGGTTGTGCATGCCTGTAATCCCAGCTACTCAGGAGGCTTAGGTGGGAACATCACTTGAGCTCAGGAGTTTAAGGGTCCAGTGAGCTATGATTGTGCCACTGTACTCCAGCTTGGGTGACAGAGCAAGACCCTGCCTCTTAAAAAAAAAATGGGTAAAAGACCAGAAGAGACATTTCTCCAAAGAAGATATATAAATGGCTAATGTTTGTGTCCCTCCAAATTCATATATTGAAATCCTAACTCCCAAGGTGATGGTATTAGGAAGTGGGGCCTTTGGGAGGTGATTAGTGGGATGGAATTAGTGCCCTTATAAAAGTGGCCCAAGAGAGACCCTTGCCATGTTAGAACACTGTGAAAAGATGGCAATCTATGAACCTGAAAGAGAGCCCTCACCAGACACTGAATTTGCTAGTGCTTTAATTTGGAACTTCCTAGCTTTCAGAACTGTGAGAAATACATTGTTGTTTATAAGCTACCCAGTTTATGGTTTTTTTAATAGTAGCCTGAATGGACTAAGACAACACATGAAAAAATGTTCAACATCATTTTGTTAGTTTGCTTTTAGAGACAGGGTCTCACTGTGTCACCCAAGCTGGAGTATACAGCGCAGTAGTGCAATCATAGCTAACTGCGGCCTCAGACTCCTGGGCTTAAGCAATCCTCCTGCCTTAGCCTCCTTAGTAGCTAAGACTGCAGGCACACACAACCACGCCCAGATAATTTTAAAATTTTTTGTAGAGACGGGGTCTCACTACAATGCCCAGGCTGGCCTCAAACTTC
Organism: Daubentonia madagascariensis; assembly: GCA_023783475.1. Classification (NCBI taxonomy): domain Eukaryota; kingdom Metazoa; phylum Chordata; class Mammalia; order Primates; family Daubentoniidae; genus Daubentonia; species Daubentonia madagascariensis. Next base: position 2,353,230 of record JAKFHU010001831.1, read on the forward strand.
TGTCCTCAAGTGATCCTCACGCCTCTGCCTCCCAAAGTCCTGGGATTACAGGCATGAGCCGCTGCGCCAGGCCTCAACATCGTTAATCGTTAGGGAAATGCAAATCAAGACCTCAATGTTTCATACCTACTAGGTTGGCTGTAATGAAAAAGATGGACAATAACAAGTGTTGATGAGGATGTGGAGAAATTGGAACCATCATACAATTGCTGGTGGAAATGTAAAATAGTGTAGCTGCCTTGGGAAACAGTTTAACAGTTCCTCAAAAAGTTAAACTTCAAGTTTCTGTATGGTTCAACTATTCCATTCCTAGGTGAATTGAAAGCATATGTTCCCACAAAAACTTGTATGTAGATATTCACACGCCTGGGAAAGGTAAAAGGGAGAAGAAGCAAGATTGAATAGGGAGAGCCCCAGACTGTATTGCAGATCTTGGCCAACCCAACAGGGAGCCCTGCAGCAAAAATTGCTCTTTAGTGTGGTCTCACACGGGGCAGAAGTGGTTAGGCCTTAGTACTCCTGCTGTGTTCCATCACTGGCTGGGGCTGCCCAGGAAGAGCATGGACTTGGATTTAAAGCTCAAGTGGATCCTGAAGGCATTAACAGCTGGAAGCTGTTGGCTAACTGCACTCCTTGTAACAGCATGGCGAGTTCTTTCTGAGAGCAAGTAAAAATTAGGCATAGTCAATAGTACGTTAATCCTGAGATTGCATCTCAGTTTAGCAAGTGTTAGTACACTTGATCCCTAGAGTAAGGGATTTCTCTTGTACACAACTTTACATTCTTCAAGTAGAACTTTTGAGATTTTCTATTTCTACTTATATCAATTTCATTAAGTTGCATTTTCCAAGGAATTTGTCCGTCCAAGCCAAGTCGTGAAATGTATAGGCATAAATTTGTACATAATATCCTGTTAATATCCTTTTAATGTCTGTAGAATCTGTGGTAATGCTACCCTTGTAATTTGAGTCTTCTTTCTTTTTTCCTTGATTAGTCTTGCTGGGGGCTTATCAGTTTTATTAATCTTTTCCAAGAACGAGATTTTGGTTTTAATTTTTTCTATTGCTTGTTTTCAATTTCATTGACTTCTGTTATCTTCATTATTTTCTTTCTTCTACTTATTTTGGGTTTAATTTACTGTTTTTTCCCAGCTTCTTAAAATAGAAGCTGAAATTATACATTTTAAACCATTCTTCTTTTCTAGTGTAAGCATTTAAACCTATAAATTTCCTTCTAAGCATTACTGTAGCTGTATCCCACAAGTTTAATATGTGTTGTTTTCATTATTATTCAGTGAGAAAAATTTTTAAGTTTCCTGTTGTGATTTCTTCTTTTGACCCATAAATGATTAAAAAGTGTGTGGCATAATTTCCAAACTTTGGGGAATTTTCTAGTTGTCGCTTTGTTAATACTTCCTCATTTATTTCCATTGTGGTTAGAGAGTTTGCTCTACGTGCAAGCCTTTGAGTTTATTGAGGTTTGTTTTACAGCTTGGGCTCTAGATAAATATTCTATATACATTTGAAAGGAATGTGTATTCTGCAGTTGGGTATAGTGTTCTATAAATGTTGGTTAAATCAAGTTGGTTGATAGTGTTTTTCAAATCTTTTGATTTTTTTTTGTCTATTTGTTCTATCAGTTACTGAGAGAGGTATATTAAAAATCTCTAACTATGAGTATAGATTTATTTATTCCTGTTTTTATATCTATCAGTTTTTGCTTCATGTATGTTATTAGGTGCATGGATTTTGGATTGTTAGTGTCTCCCGATGAATCAACCCTTTTATCATTATGAAATGTCTTTCTTTATATCTGGTCCTTATCTTAAAATCTACTTTGCCTGATACAAATAAAGATACAGCGGCTTTCTTCTGGCTAGTGTATTCTTGGTATATCTGCTCAATCTTTCTACTTTCACTATCCGTATCTTTTTATTTATGATGTGTGCCTTGTAATAGCATATAATTAAATTTTGTGGTTTTGACAAGTTCTGACTTTTACTTGGAGTCCATTTACATTAAATACAATTACTGATGTGGTTAGGTTTAAGTTTAACATCTTGCTATTTGTTTTCTATTGTTCTGTCTTCTTTTGTTTCTTTGTTCCTTCTTTTCTGCTTTCTTTGGTCTTGATCAAATATTTTTTATTCTTCCATTTTTTTCTCCTCTGTTGGATTTTTAGCTATACCTTTCTGTAATTATATTAGTGGTTACTCTAGAGATTAAAAAATGCATCCATAACTTACTATAGTGTAGCTTGAATTAGCTTTTTTACTACTTATAAATAATATAGGAACCTTAAAACAATGTAATTCTATTTACATCTTCACTTTGTGTTATTGTTGTCATATTTTACTTTTACATATATTATGAACCCCACAAGACATTACTGCTTTTGTTTAAGCATCCAATGTATTTTAATACAATTTTTAAAATGGTTTTTAATATTTACCCACATGGTTATCTTTTCCGTTGCTCCTCATTCCCTCATGTAGATCTTTGCTTTCTTCTTGGGTAATTTCCTCTCAGTCTGAGGAGATTCTTTAATATATTTTGTAGTACAAGCCTGCGAGCAATAGATTCTCTCAGCTCTTAATTTTCTGAATATCTCTATTTTACTTTTGTGTTTGAAGGATATTTTTGCTAAGTATGGAATTCTAGAAGGAGGTTTTTTCCCTCCAGCATTTAAAGAGGTTATTCTTTTGCCTTCTGACTACTGCTGCTTCTCTTCTTTCTTCTCTTGCTGCTGCTTCTTCAATGACTGGTCAGTCTCATTGTTACTCCCCTGAGTGCGATGACTCTTTTCTTTGGCTGAATCAAGATTTTCTCTTTGTCTCTGGTGTTCAGAAGTTTGCCTGTAATATATCTAGGTGTGGTCTTCTTTGTATTTTTCCTTGGCTAGCTTTGGATTTGCTGTACTTATTGGATGTATGGGTTGATGGTCTTCATTAATTTTGGAAAATTTCAATAATTAGCTCTCCTTGTTGTATTTCTTCTGCCCACTCTCTCTTTTTCCTTGTGGGACTCTGATCACCCATATGTTATACCTTTTGATATTGTTCTATGTGTCTCTCATGCTTTATTTTGTTTTTCTTTTTTTATTCTCTATTTCATTTTGAGTAATATTGATCTGTTTTTTAGTTCACTGGTCCTTTCTTTTGCTGTTCCCACCAGCCATTCATCCCATCCAGTATTATCTTTTTTCAGTTCTAGAATGTCCACTTGAATCTTTTTTTAAGAAAACCGATTTTTCTGTTGAGAATCTACATCTTCTTATCTACTTTGTCCATCTTATACTCTAATTTCTTTGACATGTTTATAATGGTTATTTTCAAGTTCTCATCCGCTAATTCCAGCATCTCAATCATATGAGGAACTGAATGTATGCATTATTTTTTCTCTTGATTATGGGTCACATTTTCCAGCTTCTTTGCATCTCATAATTTTTAAATTTTATGCTAGATACTTTTTCTTTTTTTGAGACAGATTCTTGCTCTGTCACCTGGGCTACAGTGCAGTGGCGTCATCACAGCTCATTGCAACCTCAAACTCCTGGGCTCAAGCAATTCTTCTGCCTCAGCCTCCCAGAGTAGCTGGGACTACAGGTGCGCACCACCAAGCCTGGCTAATTTTTCTATTTTTGTGTAGAGACGGGGTCTCATTCTTGCTAAGGCTGGTCTTGAACTCCTGGCCTCAAGCAATCCTCCTGCCTCAGCCTCCCAGAGTGCTAGGATTATAGGCATGAGCCACCATGCCCTGTGTTATGCTAGATATTGTATTTAAAAGAACCAAAGTAATTGAAGTCAATGTTTTTCCCCAGAAAGAGCAAATCTTTTCTTTTGCCAGTCAGCCAGGATGAAGTGCTGATCACTCAGACCCAATCAAGAGCTGAGCTAATTTGGAGCTGGGCGGATTGCAGCTTTAGTTTTAGTTCACCAAGATTTCAAATGTCTAAAGGGCAAGGTGTGATGTGTGTGTCTTACAGGCCCCTCCTTCCAGTGGAACTCTGGACCCAAGTATGAGAAGTCTGTGGAGTTCTCTCTCTGTCTTTCAGTCAGGAAGACAGAAGCCCCAGCCTCCTGCACTGCCACCCCCTTAGCAAAAATGGGAGACTAGCTATGTGTTGTTTTTTTTTTTTTAGCCTTGGAAGACAGTATCACTTATCTGTGTTTTTTCTTACACATCCTCATCTGTTGCTCCAGCCCACAGAGATGTTTAAAGTAACAGTGGTTTCTTCCCAGCCAAGGAGAGCCCTCTGACTATGGCAGGCCCCATCCTCTGCCTGTCCAGGCCCAAACTTGGCAAGTCACCCCGGTGGCCCCTAATGTCTTCTCACCTGTGAAGTCATGTTCCTTTTCTCTAAAATTTAGTTCCTTTAGACTATTTTGTGATGTCTGAAAAATAAATATGATACTTTATTTTACCCATTTCCCCCCTATCTTTATAGTGGAACTAGTGGGCTGTTGTGATCTTTTCCAGCCTAATCAAAAGTGGAATTTGAAAGACTTTTTTGGCCATATTTACATCCATTGGGGATCTATCCATTATATATTTAAGGAGGCCCTCATAGCCAGTTTTTTCTCTAGAGTCAGGAAAGACTGCTCGTCCTTCATTTAAGCAACATATGATGCCGTTGGCTTGCATTTAGGGGCCACGTTTTTTGGAAAATATGTCCCTTCAAACAACAGAACTGCTTTCATGAGTGAGATTCTCATTCTATGAGAGACACACTGAAACTGAGACTAATAAATGGTGCTATGGAAGATGTCTCCTAGCTCATGTTTGCTGTAGGGTGCGTGCACATTGAGTGGGATTGTCACTGATTTCCATCTCTCTCTTACTCTCTCCCTCTCTCTTTTCAGAGTATGATCATTGAATTTATATAGTTGAAGGCACAGATGATACAATTTCATAGTTTGCTGCTTTTTAATTTAGTTAAAGTTAGTCCTCTGTGTTACATGTTTTTATTCCTAATTTTAAAATGAGAAAACTGAGGCTTAAGGAAGTCAAGTAGCTTAGATCCAAGATTAAGGTAGAAATCATAGATTTCCATCAAGTCTGTATAATTCCACAATGTATGTGCTTTACACCATTCTAGGATGGCAAATAGAATTTTTTATCAAGTTACAACTCAAGTAGATGGCACTGCTTGCCTGGAGATTTGTGTTGAGAAGGATTCTGAGATTGTGTCTGAGACATCAGGATCTTGTGCCCATGATTAATTATTAAGTCTTCCGTGGACACAGGGTGGAAGAGCAGTGAAACCAGGTCCAAATCTCTGTCTATACCATCTGCCTCCTAAGTATATGCAGTAAAAGTACATATGATTAATTACTTTGTAAATTTAATAGCACTCTATGTTTAATTATTCTTACCATTACTCAAATATTTGTCCAGTTACCTTAACAACAAACAAGAGAAATGTGTAAGACGTGTGTGTGATTGAAAAGTAAGCAAAATAATGGAAACTAATCCATAATGAATTTTTCTGAGTAAAAATCTTTGTAAAATGCAAATCTGATGATGCCAAACTTGTTCCTCAAGGCCCCACCCCCATCTTAGTCCATTTGGGCCGCCATAACAAAATACCATAAACTTGGTGGTTTATAAACAACAGGAATTTATTTCTCGAGAGTTCTGGAGGCTGGAAGTCCAAGATCAAGGCTCTGGCAGATTCAGTGTCTGGTGAGGACCTGCTTCCTGGTTCATAGACGGCTGTCTTTTTGCTAAAACCTCACATAGAGAAAGGAGGAAGGAATCTCTCTGGGGTCTCTTTTATAAAGGTACTAATCTCATCCATGAGGGCTCCCCCTTCATGGCCTACTTACCTTCCAAAGACCCCATCTCCTAATACCATCCCCTTGGGGGTTAAGATTTTAACATGTGAATTCTGGAGGAACATAAACATTCAGTTCATTGCACCTCTCCCTACCCCCCAAAGCTTTCAATGGCTTTTCATTGCTCTATGCTCTTAGAATAACCTGGGTTGTGTTTTTACAAAATTTTGTGTGAGTTGGCCCCTGCTTAACTCTCTGATCTCACCTCTTGTCTCTCCCCTTTACAATCCCCCATTCTCTCCACACCTCCCCCGCCCTCAGCCTTTGTCCTCCACTCCACAAGCCCTATTAAACTTCTCTCAGATTCTCCTCATGGAGACTTCCCCTTACTGCTCGCAGCCTAGGTATCACTTCAGTTCAGGAAACTTCCCACTGCTGCTCTGAGATCTGCTGTCTGACATAGTTGCTACCCAACCTGTACTAACTCTGTTGTTGCACTAGTGTACTCATGTACTAACTCTGTTACTGCACATTGTGGTGGCATTGCCTATTTGCTTGTCGTATTCTATACGAGGCTTTAAATTGTGCTGAGAGCAGAGACTGTATGTGTCTTTCCACCACTGCATTCTTAGCGCCAACTCGGCCTTTTGCAGAGTAGAGATGCAATAAATCTTTGTCAGGTGAATTAATAGATTAAATGATTTTTTTGTATTACGCTCACAGTAGGAGGTGAACTTTTTAAAAAATGGAAGACATAGAAGGAACTACTTCCAGCTTTAAAGATTCTATTTTAACACATGAGGGCTTAAAATGAGTTGTATAGGACATTAATTACTGCACCTATGTTCTATGTTTGGCTTTTAAAGTGAAATGTTTTGCCCCAAATCTGAGCATTTTTATTCATTTCTTGTGTATTAAGTTAACATGCAAATTTCAATTGCCAGTTGAGTAGTTTTGTGTGATGTTTTCTTGTTACTATGTGGCAGACACCCATGGCTTTCTCATTCACCCCATCTGGGCTTCCAGTGTGGTCTAATTACCCTGAAAAGCCAAGATGTGTTAGAGCTGAGCTTGATTACTCTAATGGCACAATGTTTTTTACAAACCTTCCAATTCCTGAATAATTGTCATTATCATATTTATGTGTTTAGCCAAAAACTTAATTGGAAGATTCCAGAATGAAACAATGCTACACGAAAAAACCCTTCCAGTCATTTTCTTTGAAAAAAAAATTTTTTTAAATCAAAGTATCGCTAATACATGCCTAAGGTTAAACAATCAAATCATGCAGAAGGGCTTATGATGCATATGATGCATAGCAGTCATTCCCAGCCTACCTCTCCCCAGCCATGGTCCTATGGAGGCAACCCTGTTTAACTCTTTCAGCTGTTTCTTCTGGTGGTCTCTAAGCAATATGCTTACATTACCATTTCTTGATTCATCTATTTTAGACATTTTCTATTAATTTCCAGCTATGATTTATCACAGATCAAGTACTTAGAGATATTTCAAAGTTCTTTTCTATTGCTGAGTTATCTTTATTTGCTCCACGCAGGCCTGAGGTCCAGGCCATACGCATGTTAAGGTGGCCCCGTTATGCACGGGTGGTACCTGTTTTGACTATATATGAGCTTGGCTGTGCTGACAGTTACATAGCATGAAGATGCCTTTGCCTCCAGTCATGTTTTTTGTTTGCATCTTACTTAGAGTGAGTCTTTCGTGTTGGAGACTTTCATCAAAGTCTGGTGACCATATTGGAACACATATGAGAACGAGATCATAACTTATTTGTTCAGGGCCTCTGTGTTTGTAGTAGACTCATTCAGTGGAGGAACTTCTTAGGGTGATCAGGTGGGAGGCCATTCTCTAGACATTTAACCTGTGAACCTCTAAATGACAGATCGTGGATGTTTGAGGGCACTCAATTCTTTGTTTTAGAGAAGAACCCCTGTAATTTTTTGGGGGGGATGCACATCAAACCACCACATGGCTGCTTTGTGAGAGTGACGGGGGCATGTTGGAAGATTCAGCTCTGCGTCTTACTCTCACCCTTTGCCCTACTGGGAATTTACAAGGCATAGGCCACCTGGGGGCTCAGAGGATGGTTTGCTCCCTGCTTGGCTGCTGTTCTCCTCTGCACCTCCCCTCCATGTGACTTCCTCCACTTGGCTTCATCAGTTACTGCTACCCTCTCCTTTTGTGTGTGTATGGTAAAATATACATAATTTAAAACTTACCATTTTAACCATTTTTCAGCGTACAGTTCAGCAGCATTAAGGACATTAGCACCGTTGTGCAACCACCACCACCATCTGTCTCAGAACTTTTTCATTTCAAACTAAAACTCTGTGCCCATTAAACAATAACTCCCCATTCCCCCCTCTCCCCAGTCCCTGGCAACCACCATTCTACCTTCTGTGTCTATGAATTTGACTGCTCTAGGAACCTCATATAAGTGGAATCATGCAATATTTGTCCTTTTGTGTCTGTCCTATACTTTACGTCTTCAATAATTCTGTTGAGATCACTGATCTCCTGGTGGCTTGCCATCTTGTGTTGTAGATGTTCACCTTTTACCTCCTTTACTGTTATTTTAGTGGGGTATTGGGAGGGAGTGGTGGTTAAAGTGTAGGGTTAAACTGCCACATTTTACCAGTTCATTCATTCATTTTGAGAAAAGAATATTTTAACAAAAGGAGAAATATTATATGATTTCACCTATATGAGGTATCTAGAGTAGTCAAACTTACAGAGACAGAGAGTAGAATGGTGGTTTCCAGGGGCTGAGGGCAGGGGTAGTGGAGAGTTATTGCTTAATGGGTACAGAGTTTCAGTTTGGGATGATAAAAAAGTTCCAGAGATGGATGGTGGTGATGGGATATGAGGTTAAAATCTAGTGACTTCCAGACCCTCTGTCAGCCCATTGCAGAGGAATGTAGAAGGCCAACCCCTCCATGAAGGAACTTCAGTAACCAGAGCACTTTGGGCCAGGAAACATTATAATGGCTTATTCCTGCACCTGCAGGCTTTGTATGCATCCTTCTCCCAGGTACTAGGGCTGGGACTAGGCAAGGCAGGCGCCTAGGGCACAAAATTTAAGGAGGCACTCACTTTCAAGGTGCAATTCCAATAAAGAGAGAGAGAGAGACAACTGTTCCAGCACATTGCAGCCTGGGCAAGGAAGTCCAGATAACATCTGCATATTAGTTAGGATTTCTTTCTCTCTCTCTTCATATACATATATATATAAAAAATATATACACACATGTATGTCTGTCTATATGTCTACGTATAGACATACATACATAAGAAGATATTTATTATAGGAATTGGCTCACGTGATTGTACAGGCTGAGGAGTCCTACCATCTGCCATCTGGAAGCTGGATATCCAGTAAAGCCAGTGGTGTAATTCAGTCTGAGATCCAAGGCCGGAGAATGGGGCAGCACAGGGGTGGGGGTGGGGTGCATGCCTGAGAACCAGGAGCTCTGGTGTCTGAGGGCTGGAGAAGATGGCTGTACTAGTTCAACTAGTTCAAGGGGGGAGAGAGGGAGACAGGGAGACAAGGAAAGAGGGAGAGAGGGAGAGTGGGAGAGGGAGAGGGAGAGGGGCCCCAGTACGTTATCAGATGATGCCTGCTCACATTGGTGAGGGTGATCTTCCTTACTCAGTCTAAGTTTCAAAAGCTAATCTCTTCCAGAAACACCCTCACAGATATACCCCGAAATAATGTTTTACCAGCTATTGGAGTATCCTTTTGCCTAGTCTAGTTGACACATAAAATTAACCATCACAATCTGTCAAAGGAAAGCAATATCATAACAACATTAGGAATTGTGATCTAATGAAAAGAATTTGCATGTTGTGAGCTAACAATTAGCATATTGTCACTGTTAATAAAGTTCTCTTACAAACATTTTATTACTTGATCTTCATACTGCCTATGTTGTATGAGAACCAGTATCGCCACGTTCCTGTCTTTATAATGGGGACACTAAGGGCCAGGGAAGGTGAAAGTCTTGACCTCAAGTGGTCAGTGGCTGAGCCAAGACTTGTACCCAAGTCTTTAAGCCCAAACCTCAGCTCTTTCTATTATAGCACCCAGTCAAAAGAGAAAGTAATGTACACAATAACTGATTTGGCTCTACTCTGTGTTTGCAAAATTCCTATTTTGCCCCCCTTCATATCTCGACTCATTTTATGTGTTCTGATGATGAACTGAGACATTGAAGATATAAATAAGTAAATTATGCAAAGTAATAGGCATAACTATTGGCAAATAAAATGATAGAGTAACTAATATTATTGCAAAAATACTTCCACAAAAATTGCCTTTTTCTAGAGATTCAAAGTATTAAAAAAAGAAACAAATTATAAAGGAACTTTTGGGATTTATATTTATAGAAAACAATTTTAGGGCAAAAGTAAACAATTGAGCAAAATAACTAAAGAACAGTCAATTATGTAACAGTTACTATAGTAATTACGTAAATTACGTAGCAATGATTCTTAAAATTATGGGATGCCTTATCACAAGTATATTATTGGAAGTGACACTCAGAGCAATACCTATCACCTACCTTTAAAAACTATGAGGTACTTCATAGTTTTTGGGATAACATTTTAAAGAATTGTTCATCTTTCTGGATAAACTTGACTGCTTACAAGATCTGGGTACCATATTGGTGTTATTTAGTTAGCTGGAATTTCAAAGTGTCTTCGACATGAGCATGCACTAGTGTTGGTAAGATGGCAACCATGTACAACATCCTCTGGCTTTGAAGTGTTCTAGGTGAGGGGAATGTGCCTTAAGGCCCTATGCTGATGAGATGGTGGAGGTGGTGGTAGTTATGGTGGTGGGGTGGTGGTGGTGGTGGTGGCAGTGGTGTTGGGTGTATTAACGGAATGACAGACGGAGACCAAAAAACCTCCAAAGGTCTTAATTCTGCCACTAGGGAATTTGTTATTCATGTATCAAGAGGTTCAAGGAAATTAGGTGAACTATAAAGAAAAGACATTCCAGAGGGAGAGGGTGGGAAGACTGAGCAACTGGCCAGTTTGGGGTCTTCTCTGCTCTGTTGTTGAGAAGCTGAACACTAAGTATGGGGCCTGGTGCCGGGCTGAGTGACTGCAGGCAAGGGGAGGCTGGGAGGCATTGCCACGAATTGCTCCTGATTCTCCCAAGGGCCATTGTGGAGATCGGAGGCAGCTTGCAGATTCCCTTTCCAGGTGAACATCTGTGGGAACAACTGATGCCTGGCTGAGGCTGTTCAGAAAAGTGTGTGTTTGCCCTTTTACCCAGGATGGCCTTTGCATGGTGGGGTGGGGCAAAGTACAAGTGGAGACTACACACCATATGTCTAAATGTTTAAAAATTATAACTCAAGCAATAAACTGTTAAATAAAATATGTTATATTCTTCATCTTAGGGTAAACTACACCTTCAAACTGATCTGGAAGGCCAGGTTCAAATGTTGAATTCTCCGACTCCTTGGAGTGCCACAGAGGAACACAATGAGGTGGGGCCAGCCAGCCCCACCCTATGGCCTGATCTCCCTTTTCTTCCCACCCTTAACGCTTTCCCATCTGCCAGGGATTCGCCTGCACGCTCACAGACACCTCAGCTCGTGTGTCCAAATCTGTCCCCAAAATAGCCACCTTTTGGTCACACTCGAGCCTAAGGAAACACACACCCCAGTGGCTATATGATGCATCTCAGGTTAAGGGGTGCAGGAAAGAGAGGCTACACAGACCCACTCTGGAAATGGGCTAGCAGCTGTTTGGGCATGGAATCCTGGGGGTTTTGTTGGTGGGGGCATGGATTAGAATAGGGGTTAGGAAACCATGGCTCATGGGCCAAATGTGGGCCCTCTACCTGTTTTAGTAAATAGATTTTATTGGAAAATAGCCATGCTCGTTCACTTATGTATTATCTATGGCTGCTTTCATGCTACAATGGCAGAGTTGAGTAGTTGTGACAGAGACCATATGGCCTGCACAACCTAAAATATTTAGTATCTTGCCCTTTAAAGAAAAAGTTTGCTGACCTCTGGTTTATAAGGTGGGAGTGGGCAGGCTTCAATGGGTTTGCCTCTTTGGCTGTAGGCTTGAGAGCAAGTTTGGAGGAAGGCCAGAGTGGAGTTCCCTAAGTGTGGAGCTCCAAGTCTGAATCTCACCATGAAGAAACATCAGACAAAGCCAAATTGAAGGACATTCTACTAAAACAATAGGCCTGTACTCTTCAAAATGTCCATGTCATAAAAGACAACAACAACAAAAAAGATTAAAGAACTATTCCAGATTAAAGAAGACTAGAGATATATGACAGCTAAAAGCAATGAGATGACTAAAAGATTGGATTTGGGATCAGGAAAACAAATGCTGTTAAGAACAATATTGGGGCCAGGCGTGGTCGTTCATGCCTGTAATCTTAGCACTCTGGCAGGCCAAGGCGGGAGGATTGTGTGAGGTCAGGAGCTTGAGACTGAGCAAGAGCAAAACTCTCTCTCTACAATAAATAGAAAAAAAAATTAGCCAGGCATCGGGGCACATGCCAGTAGTAGTCCCAGCTACTTGGGAGGCTGAGGCAGGAGGAGCCCTTGAGCCCAGGAGTTGGAGGCTGCAGAGAGCTGTGATGATGCATGATGCCGCTATACTGTTTCTAGCCAGGGTAACAGAGCAAGACCTTGTCTCAAAAAAAAAAAAAAAAAAAAAAAAAAGAACAATATTGGGACAATTGGTGAAATTTTAATAGGTCTGTTAATTAGGTAATAAAATTGTATTAGTGTTAATTCCCAAGTTGATAATTATACTGTGAATATGTAAAAGGGTGTCTTTTCTTGTTTTTAGGAAATACACGATGAAGTATTTAAGGGTAAAATGATATGACGGCTGCAACTTACTCTTAAATAATAGTAATAATAAAAAGTATATGTATATAGAAAAAGTAAAAATAAAACAAAGCAAATGTGGCAAAATATTAACAATTGGCAAATCATTGTGGAGTCTTTTTGTTTGTTTGTTTTGAGACCAGGTCTTGCTCTGTTGCCTGGGGCTAGAGTGCAGTGGCGTCATCATAGCTCACTGCAAGCTCAAACTCCTGGGCTCAGGGGATCCTCCTGCAGTCTGCCATACAGAGTTTTCTGTTTTTTTGTAGAGATGGGGTCTCCCTTTGTTGCTCAGGCTGGTCTCGAACTCCTGGCCTCAAGCAATTCTCCCAAAGTGCTGAGATCACAGGCATGAGCCACCGTGCCCAGACTCATTGTAGAGTCTTTATTGGTGTTCTTTATATTCTTTTTGCAACTTTTCTATAAGTTTTGAGGTTATTTCATAATAAAAAGTGAAAAAATACAATGTGGGGAATAAGACAATTCCCTCTCCCGTCTTCACCCCGTTCCCATCATTATGTCTACTATAATTCAACATCGTTCTGGAGTTTCCAGAGTTTCCAGGGTATGGTCATGGAAAGGAAGAGAAAAGTTATTTTTGGCAGCTGATGTAACCTATGCAATGCTTGCTAGTGGTCTTCTTAGGCTTATTCAAACTCACAAGATGACCGGAGGTCACACTCAGAATGTTTGGAAGGATAAAGGGCAGGAACGCAGCTGTCAGCAGGGCAGCTTCCTTCATGTGTTCCTTAAAGTGAGTGTCCTTGCTGCAGTTCACTCAGTAGGCGTAAGGAGGCAGGCGAGATCCACACTAGGCCTTTAGGAGCACTGCCCTGCCATGCCTCAAAGGAGACAACCCCACAATTCCACAGGCATAGCTTCCAGAGTCTCTGCAAGGGGTGCGCCCAGTTACAAGAGTTCCACACTCAGGAAGCAAAAACTGGTATAAATACCGCATATAACTACCCAGTGAGTCCAGATGCAATTTACCAATGACCAATGATCATTTTTACTCTAAGCAATGTTGTTTAGCAGCATAGTTGACAACATACTTTCAGGGAAATAACCCTAAAGTTAGATTCTCATGTAGAAGTGTTTTGTTAAACTTACACCCATAATCCACCCCATGACTTTGGTTAACACTTTTAACAGAAAAGGACAAGTTAGTACATTTTGTGATCACCTGGATTTGTATTAATATTAGCCAATGAGATGTCCCTTCCATACCCTATGCAACTTAAATAGTCTTTGTCATCAGTCTTTATAATGTCTACAATACCCCTTTTATTCTGGGAATTCTAGACATTTTACATCAAACAATTATTACACGATAGTTTTTATCAAACCGACTTACTACAGAGAAAGTGTTTAACCATTTTAGAAAACGTGTATTTTTTTTTGTATGTGCCATATGTAAATGAAGGGTCTTATCCAATCTTAAGGTACGGCTTTGACCTTTAAAATAACCAATTATTACTGCTTTAAAAATCTCATCTGCCCTCGTAAGTATAGTAGTAAGTAAAAAAAAAAAGAAAAAAAAATCTGTCACTCTAGAAAATGTTTGCATATCCGTTAATTTTCACTAGATGGCAGCAGAGGACACCGGTCAGACTCCAGTGCGGGGTTAAATTGAGCGCTCGCGTTTGTCAGACCTGGGGATGCTGTTTAGGTTACCCCTTCCCACTCATGGAGAGCTTTCTTTAGCCTTTTTTCGGTGATCACAAATCCTATTAAACTGTTGCCACTGTAGCCCTGCCTGCCTGCTTTTGCCTTCTACTCTCTTGGGTGCTCTCAAACATTGCTCAGTGTAGAGTTTGAATGGAGTTGGAGTCAATTTGGCAGCTCCACCTGTTGTATCAGGTGGCAGTCCCGTCGTAAGCATGGGGTCTGGGGTTCATTCTCTTGTCTTCGTCAGACCTCTCCAACACCCACCCCAGCCAGAAATTAATCCGTCCCTGAAGCCCCACTGCAGTTGGGTTTCTGGCCACGTTCCTTTCATGGACAGTGAGCAGTTTCTCCTCTCAGCATGGAGGTTTCACTCCAGCCTGCATCTGTCCCCCCTACTCCACAGGGGCTGATTCATCCCATCATGTACTGCAGAGTTTTCCACATCAGAGGATGGGTAAATGGACTCTCCCATCTAGGCATTCAATGGCTTGTCAGCATTTTCTTCTCCATCCGTTTTATCTATGTCCGTTGGCCAAATTGAATCAAAGGTCTGAAAGTCTAGTTTTCTATTGCCACCACTCTGCAGTGCCCATGGAGACCCTTCTTACATTCACATAAGCATTGATTCAACCCACCTATTCAGAACACAGAACAGAAACCACACATACCAGCAAGGCAGCGTCAGACAGTCCTAGCAGTGGAAAGCTTTGTAGCAGTTCATTCAGCAGACGGCTCGGGTACAAGAAGACAAGATCTACATTGAGCAGGTGCACAAGTTACCCTATTTAAAAGCTTCATGTCCCCTAGCAACCAATATCTCTGGTAACAACTCCATAGGCATGGCCCCAGGGTCCCCACAGGGGATCTGAAGATTGGAGGAGGAACCCAAAGCTATGGTGATTGTCAGCCCAGATAAATTTACCAAACAGGGGCCATTTTTATCATAAGCAAAGTTGATTAGTAACATAGTTGACACATACCATTTTTATCTGTTTCTAGGAAAACGGAAAAATAACTAAAAGTCAGATTCTTATGCAAAGGGGAAAATGTTTTAACACTTTACTCCTAACCTAAAAATTTAGTGATTCAAATGAAAAACAACTGAAATGAATGAAGGAGTTCAGCAAGGTGGCCAGATATTTAAAAAAAACCAAACTTTTTATATACCAGCAATGATTAGAGAATGTAACTGGATAAATATTTCTTTTATAATAGCAACAGAAACCATATTATACTTAATATACATAATTTAGCAAAAATTGTTCAAGCCCTACACAAAGAATACCTTAAAACTTGACTGAACCATGTTAATTGAATGGGAAGAGTCAATACCATTGAGATAAAAGTGTTCTTCAAATAGACTAAAAATATAGCATAATCCCAATAAAAACACCAATGTAATTTTTCTAAGGAATTTGAAAAATTGATCCTAAAGTTCTCCTGGAAGCAAACATGTGCAAGAAAATTTTGAAAGAAAAGAGGGTGGACTTATTTTGTAGACATCAAATCTACTATAAAGTTATAGCACTCAAAAGAATATAGCTTTGGCTCAGAAATAAGCATATATATCAGTAAAATTGAATAATTATGTTCAGAAACAGATATTTAGTTTTCTTCTGTATTATGTAACTTACACACATAAAATACATAAATTGTATATGTAGAGTGCAGTGAATTTTTGCTGTGCATTTATCTGCTTAGCCACAACACAGATCAAAATACAGATCATTTCTGGTCCCCACAAGGATCCTCTGTGCTCCTTCCTGGTCAACATCTCCCCTTCCACCAACAGTAACCATCACTGTGATTTTTATTACCATGGGCTATTTTTGCCTGTTTAACCTGAACTTCATATAAATAGAATCGTACGGATGTAACTTTTTGTGGCTGGCATATTTTGGTCAATATTGTATTTGTGATTTTCATCCATGTGCTTGCATGTAGCAGTAATTTGTTCTTTTTCATTATTGTGTGGTATTCCATTCCATAAAATAGTACAGTCACGCACCCAATAACTACATTTTGGTCAATGATGGATACCACATAGATGATGGTCCCATAAGGTTATAACAGAGTTGAACATTTCCTATCCCCTAGTGACATCACAGTTGTCATAACGTCATAGTGTGATGCATTACTCATGTGTTTGTGGTGATGCTGGTGTCAACAAACCTACTGCGTTGCCAGTCACATAAAAGTCTAGCACATATAATTATGTACAGTACATAATACTTGATAATGATAATAAATGACTATGTTACTAGTTTATATGTTTTATACTATAATTTTTATCATTATTTTAGAGTATACTCCTTTTACTAATTAAAAAAAGCTAACTGTAAAATAGCCTCAGGTAGGTCCTTCAAGAGGTATCCCAGAAGGCATTATTATCATAGGAGATGGCACCTCCTTGTGTGTTATTGCCCCTGAAGACCTTCCAGTGGGACAAGATGTGGAGGTGGAAAACAATGATATTGATGATCCTGACCCTGGGTTGGACTAAGCTAATGAGTATTTATGTGTCTCAGTTTTTAACAAAAAAGTTTAAAAGGTAAAAAAAAATTGTTTTAATAGAAAAAAGCTTATAGACTAAGACTATAAAGAAATAAAATATTTTTGTATAGCTGTATGAAGTGTTTGCATTTTAAGCTGTTATTACAAGAGTCAGAAAGTTAAAAAAAATTAGAAAATTTATAAAGTAAAAAGTTATAGTAAGCTACAATTAATTATTGAAGAAATAAAAATATTAAAAAATTAATTTAGTGTAGCCTAAGTGTACAGTGTTTATAAAGTCTACAGTAGTGTAATGTCCTAGGCCTTCACATTCATTCACCACTCACTCACTGAGTCACCCAGAGCAACTTCCAATCCTGCAACCTTTACTCACAGTAAATGCCATATACAGGTGTACCATTTTTTATCTTTTATATTGTATTTTTACTGTACCTTTTCTATGTTTGGGTATGTTCAGATATATAATACAAATACTTACCATTGTGTTACAATTGCCTACAGTATTCAGTACAGTAACATTCTGTACAGGTTTGTAGCCTAGGAGCAATAGGCTATACCATACCCTAGGTGTGTAGTAGACTATGCCATTTAGGTTTGTGTAAGTATACTCTATGATGCTCCTACAATGACAAAATCGCCTAATGCTGTATTCCTCAGAATGTATTCCTGTTGTTACATGCAATGCATGGCTGCATTCCATTCCATGGATATAACATATTTATTCATTCTATTATTGATAGACATTTGGGTTGTTTCCAGCTTTTGGCTATTATGAATAGAACTGCTATGAACATTATTGCACAGGCTTTTTGGTGGACAGAGTACTTATTTATGTCGGGTATATACTCAGAAACGGAACTGCTAGGTCAAAGAGTGAATGGATACAGCTTTAGTAGATACTGCCAGTTTTCCGAAATGGTTGCACTGTGGGGGGGGGTTGGGAGTGTTGGTTTGTAGTGGTATCTCCATTGTGGTTTTAATGTGCATTTCCTCAATGACTAATGATGTTAAACACCTTTTCTTCTACTTATTGGCCATTTGGCTATACTCTTTTGTGAAGATCAGCACAAGTCTTCTGCCCCTCCCCTCCTCTAAAAAATTGGTTGTCAAACTTCTTCTTATCAATATATAGGGGTCCTTTGACACATGTTTTGCAATATGTTCTCCTGGCCTGTCACTTACCTTGTCACTATCTTAATGGTGTTTTTGACGAATACACATTTTATTAATTTAATTAACTTGTAAGTTAAACTTAATTTGTAAATTAAGTTATTATTCTTTCATGATTACTGCTATTTTTATCCCATTTAAGGACTCTTTGCTTATCCTTACCCTTTAACATAGTCTTATATTTTCTTTATAGGTGTTATTGCCTTACCTTTCACAATTAGGTCTATGATACTTCTCAAATTAATTTTTGTGTGTGGTGTTAGGTAGGGGTCAAGGTTCATGTTTTCTTATGAATATCCAATTGACCCCGACTCACTGATTGAAAAGACCATCCTTTCCCCTCCTGAATTGTACTGGAGGTTCTAGCCAATACAATAGGCGAGAAAAAGAAATAAAAAGCATCCAGACTGGAAATGAAGAAGAAAATGGTCTTTATTCACAGATGACTTGATTGTCTATGTAGAAAATCTCATAAAATGTATAAAAAGCTACTCAAACTAGTAAGTGAGTTTAGCAAATTTTTAAAATACCAGATCAATATACAAAAGTCATTTGTATTTCTATATATTAGAAAAAAACTATTAAAAATAAAAAATAATACTATTTATAATAGCATAAAAAGTATGATACACTTAGGGATAAATCTGACCAAGGCTTCTCCATGAAAACTACAAAACATTTATGAGAGAAATGACAGAATATCTAAGTATATGGAGACATATATCATATGGAGTATATGGAGATATATATCTAAGTATATGGAGATATATATCACAGATTTGGAAGACTAAATATTTTTAAGGTGTTAATGTGCCCCTGGATTGACCTATAGACTCAGGGCAGTTCCAGTGGAAATCCCAGTAGGCTTTTTTTTTTTTTTTTTTGGTAGAAATGGACAAGCTGATTCTAAAATTCGTTTAGAAATGCAAAAGACATAGAATAGCCAAAACAACTTAAGAAAAAAAAAAGTTGTTGAACCAGTAAAAGTGATATTGTAAAAAAAAAAAAAAAAAAAAAGAAAGGAAGAAAAAGAAAAAAGTTGGAAGATTAAAACTACCTGATTTGAAAACTTCTTATAAAGCTGTGATAGTCTGGGCATGGTGCCTCACACCTGTAATCCTAGCACTTTGGGAAGCTGAGGTGGGAGGATCGCTTGAGACCAGGGGTTCAAGACCAGCCTGAGCAAGAGCAAGACCTGTCTCTACAAAAACTAGAAAAATTAGCCGGGTGTGGTGGCACGCTCCTGCAGTCCCAGCTACTTGGGAGCCTGAGGCAGGAGGATCGCTTGAACCCAGGAGCTTGAGGTTGCAGTGAGCTATGATGATGCCCCCGCACTCTAGCCTGGGCAACAGAGTGAGACTGTGTCTAAAAAATAAATAAATAAATAAAAAATAAATAAAATAAAGCTATGGTAATTAAGACCATGTAGTATCTGTGTCAAGATAGATAAACAGAGCAATGAACAGAACAGAATTCCATAAATAAACCCACATTTATTGATCAATTGATTTTCAACAAAGTGGCAAAGGCAATTCAGAGACAGAAGAAATATTTTAAATAAATGGTTAAAACAATTGGGCATCTATATGCAAAAAAATTAATTTCAGGCCAGACACTCAGACACTCAGGCTCATGCTTGTAACCCTAGCACTTTTGGAGGCCGACATGGGAGGACTGTTTGAGGCCGGGAGTTTGACACCAGCCTGGGCAACACAGTGAGACCCTGTCTGTACAAAAAATTTAAAAATTAGCTGGGTGTTGTGGTGTGCACCTGTAGTCCTAGCTACTCAGGAGGTTGAGCTGGGAGAATCACAGGAGCCCGGGAGTTTAAGGTTGCAGCGAGCCATGACTGTACCATCGCACTCTAGCAAGGTGACAGAGCAAGACCTTGTCTCATTAAAAAAAAAAAAAAAAATTTAACTTCAACTCATATCTTACACTATATAAAAAAAGAATGTAGCATAGATCATGGACATAAATTTAAAACTTACAACTATAAAACTTCTAGAGAAACACTTCTGTGCACATACGGAAGTAACATTCATCGGGGATCGGGCAGGTGAGGGGGGGAGGAGGGGATGGGTAAATTCACACCTAATGGGTGCGGTGTGTGCTGTCTGGGGAATGGGCATGCTTGTGGCTTTGACTCGGGCGGTGCAAAGGCAATTTATGTGACCAAAGCATTTGTACCCCGGTCATATTCTGAAATTTAAAACAAAAACAAAAACAAAAAAAACTTCTAGAGAGAAATATAATACAGGAGAAAATCTTTGGGGCTTTAGGCTAGGCAAAGATTTCTTAGATATGACACCAAAGGCACAATGTATAAATTAAAAAATTGATAAATTAAACTTCATCAAAATCAAGAATGTCTGCTTTTGAAACATGCTTTTAAGAGAATGAACGGACAAGCCACAGACTGGAAGAAAATATTCATAAATCATATATCTGAAAAGACATATCCATAATATGTAAAGAACTTTAAAGATGGAATAGTAATAAAGAATCTAATTTTAAAAATGGGCAAAAGTTTTTAATTGACACTTCATCAAAAAAGATATATGGATGGCAAATAAGCTCATGAAGGGATGCTCAATGTCATTAGATAAATGTAATGTAATCCTACAACAAGATACCACTACACACCTTGTAGAATGTCTAACAAGAGTTGGTGAGAATATGGAGGATCTAGACCTCTCATTCACTGCTGGTGGGAATGAAAAATGGAACCACTTTGAAAAATGGTTTGGCAGTTTCTAAGAAGTTCAATGTACTCCTACTGTATGACACAACAATTTCACTTCTAGATATTAATCCAAATAAAGGCACATGGTCATACAAAGACTAGTATACACATGCTGACAGAAGCTTTGTTTTTAATAGCCAGAAACTGAACCTAAAAGTCCAAGAATGGATGAATGGACAAACCGTGGTATCTCAATGAAATACTACCCAGTAATAAAAAGGAATGAACTATTGATACACTAAGCAAATGGATGAATCTCAAAATATAAGCCTGACTGCCCTCTACCTTGAAAAAAAAAGCACATAGTGTATATGATTCTGTCTATATACAATTCTATAAAATGCAAACTAATCCGTAGTGACAAAAAGCAGATCCATAGTTATGTGACAAACAGATCTAGTAGGTTGTGACTGGAAAGAGGGATTACAAATGGGCAGAAGGCAATTTATAGGGGTGATAGATATGTTCATTCTCTTGATTGTGGTGATAGCTCCAGGGGTGTATACACATATATGCAAAAAATAAAACTGTACACTTTCAATACGTGCAGGCTGTACGTCAATACTTCAATAAGCTGTTTAAAAGTTAAAAAGGTGTGGAAGAACACAGAAGGCACACGTGGTGGAAACGGTCCACGTTTTGCCATCAAAGCTGGGCTGGTGTCCTTGGGCAAGTCACTTAGAATACTCAGCTGTAGAGATAATACTGGTAGGGCTTGTTTAAGAAATAGTGAACATTTAGGTAAAGCACATGGCACTTGGCTAGGTGCGACATGCAAGGTGCAATGGTGGCAGAAGTCTGCTGCAATCAACTTCAATCTCTAGCACATTTTGAACATGACCTTAAACACGTTACTTAACTTCTCTGTTTCACTGTCTCAACTGCAGTGGGATTAAATGACACAATACAAGCGTAGTCTCCAGCACACGGTAGGAGAGGAGGCTTCAGCAGAACAAGCAGGGGGATGGCGACCTCCGGCTGGTAGCCGAGATCCGACACAGGCAAGCGGAGGGGCGCGCGGCAGTGTCCAGGGCGGGGGCCGGGAATGTTGAGCGGATCACAGGGCCGGAACAGGTGAAGTGGCCAAGGTGGCATCCAGAAGCCCCCGCGAACGTCCGAACAGCTCAACCAGCGACCCACACACCTACCAACCACCACCTCAACACCACTTCCCAGCCTGCCCCGCGCCTTCGGGCGCAAGCGCAGTGAGGTGGGGCACCGCCGCGAGCTTCGGCGGGCGTGGCCCGGTCCCTAGCCCCGCCCGGGCCCCGGCCACACCCCGCGCCCCGCCTCCTGCTCCTGGCCGCCGGGAGGCCCGGCTGCGGGGTCTGGAGCCGCGGTCTGCAAGCTAGTGAGACCGTCGAGTGGTCCCCAGCGCCTGGGGTCATTTGCACCGACTCGTTTGCAGGAAGGGAAGACATTGCTGGTGCTGAGTGAGTTGATACTTCCTGGGTCCCTCCTCAAACTTGGGACCGAGCCGCCAAGTCCCTTCTGGAGTGGGACGATTATCCTGGAGGCGCTCTCTGCATCGTCGTAGGGGCTTCAGGGGCACTAGTGCAAAACAGATGCACAATACAGGTATATTTTCGTATTTTTCCTTGATGAAAAACAAGTAAGATATATTTTTATGAAAGTATTGTTCTACTACTCAGTTCCCTTGTGTAAACCCCCATAAAATGTAATATGTGAGTGCATGAGGTAAATGAGTCACAGCAAAGCAAAGTCACCTTCCAGAGATTTCACACTCTTGTGTGGCAGAGTCAATATCCAAATTTCAACAGGCTGGCATCAGAGCTTGTGCTCTTTATAGCTATTCAATACTGCTTCCAGGCCAGTTTCTTGTCAACCAGTTGTTAGACATTTACTTCAATTTTTTTTTTTTAAAAGAATAAAATGGCTGGGTCCTGGATACTAATTAACTGTAGGTCAGGCAACGTTATCCAGGGTGATCTGGTATGTTCTGTTCATACCTGAATTTAAAAGACATTGTTAGGAAATTCTAATTTTTCTTGAGATCAAGTTATGAACAACTTATTTGTGATTCAAAACACTCATTTCATTTTTTTCTTAAAGTTGTCTGTCTGTATGTGAGAATGCCTGAAATTTTGTGGTGACTTTTGTCCTGCTCCTTCAAATTACAGTGGCTCCCCTTAAAGACGGCACTCCTCCCCAGGGCTATGCATTGCCGCTGGCCAACTAGAGTAGACTCAAAAGCAGCAATGGCCATCAGACTTCTCTTGATGCTTCTTGGAAGGTTGCTGAGTTTCGTTTCCCCACTATAGCAATACAATTGTTGAACACTTTAGGGACAAGGATAAAAAGTCTCAATAGATGACAAACCAAGCACAAACTTCCCTTACAAAATAGCACTACAGCCTTTCTCCTATGTAGGCAAAGCATTATAGCTGGACTTTAGAGGTTCTGATTATGTTTAATTTCAGTGGTCTAAATTTTGCTTGCTGTTAGGGACAGTTTTATGGATGAGTTTTCTCTTTCCCTCCTGTCTGGTGGTTTTATAGTTTTATAGTTTCCATCACATGTTTTTCATTCCCTGCAAACCCAGAACTAGATTTTCTTATGGCATTTTGCTGTTCTTCCTCTGTGATCATATCAGGGAATTAGATTCAACTGTGCTTGGATTCTCTGTTCTTCATTCACCTCCCCTGGCCTACAGCTTCCTGTGAAGTCAGGGCCCCTCACTTCAGTTGGCACCTGCCTTTTTCAGCTTCTTTTTAAAGGCAAGGGTCTCAAGCCTCAAGTTTGGCTTGAGTCTATAGTCTTGCAGAGAGCAAGACTCCTTAACCAATAGGAATTGGGTTCCTGGCTGCCAGTGCTGGGCTCCATCCCTAAGGCGAGATAGGCCTGGGGCTGCCCTCCCACCACAACTGTGTATACGTCTCTGTAGCTTGTCCACTAAGATAATTTTCTTATTCCTAAGCCCAACTGTAGCTTATTGGTTTTCTCTTTTTGTGTTTTATCACTTGTTGCAAGCTCTCAGAGGAAGGAACTGTGAGCAATGGTGTCTCCAGAATTCAGGATGAAATCCAATACATAGTAACTATCAAATACAAAATATTCACTGGATTAATAAGTCAAGGAAATGCTTTGCTTTGAAGGAGTATGTCAAACTATGAACTTAGGAATCATCTAAAAGCTGAATTTGGCATGTTTGCCCTTGTCTCAGTCAGTTTAAGCTGCTATAACAGAACTAGGACTAGGCAGCTTAAACAACAAACATTTGTCACAGTTCTGGAGGCTGAGAAGTACAAGATCAAGATGCCAGCAAATCCAGTGTCTGGTGAGGGCTCCTTTGGGGATATAGTCCCCTCCCTTCCTTATTAAGCCAAATGTGTCAGCTGCTAGATTATGTTGTGACCTAACCCTACTTTTAAGATTAAATCAGTTTTAGGATTAAAATCCCTGAAGCCAGGAAGGGCAGATCCTGAGGACCCATATCCCCACTGAGATGAAGGGTGGGTAAACATCGTCTTGTGGGGGAGCAGCCTCTGCATCATCTCTAAGTGGGGGAGGAGGGAAGGTTTGCTGTTGATGGGGAGGAGTGGGCTATGCCTATAGGCTCAGAGGGTTCAGGGGAATCTGGGGATTCAAGATTTTCGGGGACATAACTCCAGGTAACTCCATCCCATTCTTTTCCAACTGGGTCCTGACCTTGGCATAGCAGACCTGTGTTCATTGGGAATTTATCTTTCTTTGGAGCTTGGCTGTCCTGACCATTAAGTCTTAGGCCTAGTTCCCAGTTTCTCTGCCTTCCCAAGGGGAGATGAGAGTCTTTTTGTATACTACCAGCGAGGCTGTGGTGGTTTGAAGGAATGTCCACAAATGCTTTGATACTTCTCCTTTCAAGAGGTGGAGCCCAATTCTTTCTCTTGAGTGTGGGCAGAACTTGGCTACTTGCATGTAACAAATAGAATAAAGTGGAAGTAATGCTGTAAATTTCCAGAAGCTAGGTCATAAAAGTCACTGAGGTTTCTTCCTTGCACTCACTCAGATTCATTGCTCTGGAGGAAGTCAGCTGACATGTTACAAGGAAACTCAAGCAGCCT
Source organism: Daubentonia madagascariensis (assembly GCA_023783475.1). Classification (NCBI taxonomy): domain Eukaryota; kingdom Metazoa; phylum Chordata; class Mammalia; order Primates; family Daubentoniidae; genus Daubentonia; species Daubentonia madagascariensis. The sequence continues at coordinate 2,378,055 of JAKFHU010001831.1, forward strand.
ATGGAGAAATCTTTGAGATGAGGAACTGAGGTCTCACAACAACAGCCACATGAGTGGACTTGGAAGCAGATCCTTCAGCCCCAGTCAAGCCTTCAGATGACGGTAGCCCCAGCTGACATCTTATTGTTATTGTTAGTGTGTGCGCGCGCGTGTGTGTATGTGTTGGTTATGGGATATTGATTGGAATTAAGCTCATTTTACTCATAGATGCAATTTAAACCTTAAAGATAATGGTTTTGATGCACAGATAAGAGGAGGGCCTGTTGGGAGAATAAAATATAGTAGGCTGAAGGTAGACTTTGAAATACTGGGCACTGAAGATATTCAAGAACAAGAAACTCAAAGACAGTGGTACATTATTAGTGTAAAACAGGGGTCAGCAAGCCATGGTTTGTGGGTTGGCAACCTGTTTTTTTACACTAAACTCCAAATGTTATGAGATAGTATTATAATAGTAGAATTTTTATTTTGCAGCTTTTTTGAGATATATTTTATACACCATTCAAATCACTCATTTAAATTATACAGTGCAGTGGTTTTTAGTATATTTACAGAGGGGTACAACCATCACCACAATCTAATTTTAGAACATTTTAAGCAGCCCCAAATGAAACCCCATACACACAGCAGTCACCCGCCACCTCTGCTGGCCACCTGCCCTGGCCCCAAGCAACCACTAATCTTTGAGTCTTTGTGGGTTTGCCTGTTCTAGACCCCTGCTCATTGAGTTCTGCAGATCTTCCAAATGATGATACATTTCCTTATACAAAAACAAAACAAAACAAAGCACAATGATTAATACAACCACTGAACCATCAGAAAAGTCTTAGGTGTTGGGAAGCTATCGAGCTCATTTTGTTAGGTGTAAGTTTTCCAAAATAATTTTTGCTGAAAGCTTGGATAGTATCATCACCAAAAAATACTGTGAGTTGTTTTCCTTGAAGTGGTAGGCTTACTTAGTTCATTTTTGAGACAATGTGTGCCAAATACCCCAAACTAAATAACTGCAGTCAATTGTTTCTTTTTAAGTAAAAGTGGCATTCTATCAAAAGAGTGGCTAGGTCAGCTTACAGCTCAAATGATCACAGTGCTTTTCCTTGAGACAACCATTGTACTTCAATATGTAACAGAAGTGCTTTGTGCATACTTCCCACTTCCCATTTCATCACATACTACGTATTATATTAAAACATTAAAATAAATGTATACTTAAAGGCAAGATTGAACAAAGTTAATATTTTTTACTGCTTTATCAAGAAATTCTTAGTGAAACTGACTTTTTTTCTTAGTTTTTTTTTTTTTTCCTCCCAATGTGAGGGCATGTGTGGTGGTGAAGAATATAATGATTAGTACAGTTTAGTGCCCCTGCCTTTTTTGTGCTACGGCATCAGCTCTCTGCCAGTTGTATCTGCTCCTTGCCATCCCCAGCCAGATAACCTCTATTTTAACTTCTAGTAGGACTTACTAAGTTTTTCCTGTTTTTGGGCTTCACATAAATGGAATCATAGGGTATGTGTTTTTTTGATTCCCAGTTTCTTTCACTGAACATTTTGTTTGTGAGAGTAATACATGTTGTGTGTAGTTGGAGTTTATTCAATCTCATTGCTATTTATATTTTCTTTGTATAAATATTTATCCCTTCTATTATAGATGGAAATTTGGGTTATGCTCATTTTTGGTTTTGGCTGGTATAAGTAGTGCTGCTGTGGGCATTGTACCTGTTTTTTGATGAACATACATACATATTCCTATTGGGTATTTACCTAGGAATAGAATTGCTAGGATGTAAGGTATGTATGTGTATGTTCAGCTTTAGTAGCTACTGCTAGTTGGTTTTCTACAGTGTTACTTTTTTGAAATAGTGGTATTAGATTGGAGAAACAACTTTGACTTACATGTAACAAAGTGAAAAATATGAAAATGTATGCTAAATGGGAGAGGTAGTTTGAAGCTAGACTTTTCAGAGTCTGAATGCCTTGTGAAGGCAAACTGGGCCAGGTAATACAATGAGGATGGGGCTGGGCTGGAATCCTGAGTTAATTACTTACATTTTATGTTACCTTGGCCAAGTTACTTAACATTCTTCAACCTTAGTTTCCTCATCTATAAAATGGGGATAATACTCAACCAGAAGAGTTGTTTTGAAGATTCAATGAATAATGTATGAGAATTGCTTAGAAGAAGGCCTAGTATATAAGATACTGCCCACCCCCCCCAAATATTAGTTTCTTCCTCCCAAAAGATTTTACTTGGAGATATTGATAATATTTGAGCAGCTGCTTGAACTACTGGAGTTACAGTCTCTTGGTTTTCTGCTAGTGGGTATATTTTGTGCCAAGCACAAAATGGGAGCAGGTGTGTTTTAAAGTTCTTTCCCAAGATGCTGTTTTGTAGAATGCTTTAGTGGAGGAGCAGAAGAGCCTGCACAGACTCCCACATGTTTATAGTGCTTTGAAGAGTAGAAACAATTTATTGTTGTCACATAGCAACAGCATTTTAGCAGTCTTCTTTCTGTGGCATCTGCCCCAGGGGATGACGCCCTGAAAGGAAAAGAGTACAGGCCAAGATACAAATATTGTTGGTCTTTGTCTCAGCTGTAAAGAGCCACCTTATTTTGCTGTCATAGCCAAAAAAAGGGGGAAAAAAAAAAAAGATTGGAAGCCCGAAAGTTTTAGGACCAAAAAGCATGAACGCCAATGGCAGGTACAAGGAGAGGAATAGCATCAGGATCTTTACATTTTGCTCACAGATCTCAGAATTTTTTTTTTTTTTTTTTTGAGACAGAGTCTCACTCTGTCACCCTGGGCTGGAGTGCAGTGGCATCATCACAGATCACTTTAACCTCCAACTCCTGGGCTCAAGTGATCCTCCTGCCTCAGCCTCCTGAGTAGCCGGGACTACAGGCGCACGCTACTGTGCCTGGCTAAGTTTTCAATTTTTGGTCGAGATGGGGTCTTCCTCTTGCTCAGTCTGGTCTTGAACACCCGAGCTCAAGCAATCCTCCTGCCTTGGCCTCCCAAAGTGCTGGAATTACAGGCATGAGCAACCGTGCCCAGCCTCAGAAAAAATTTGACAAATGGACATGACTGGAACAAAATGAGGGAGCCTAGAGATGCTGGTACTTTGTCTGGATGTAGGGAAGGAGGGAGCAGAGGGGAGGGTGCCTCATGTTTGCCCAGTGGATACTGGCTGAGTAAAGCCTTGTCTTGTTTAGTCTCATCATGAGGCAGGGCTTCAATGTATCAGCCTGTGATTTGGTTATCTGTGGTTTCTTCCAATTAAACAAGGCATGTGCACCAGTGAGCATCATGGAGATGTTCATCCAGAAACTATTGTTGGAAGCTTGTGTACCAAAAAAAAAAAAAAAAAAAAAAAAGAAAGAAAGAAAAGTAAGCAAGCCCCTTAGAGGGAGACACTGTGGGGATTAGTGACAGTTTCCTCCCAACTGGGCTCACACTATGCCAGAATAATCTTCCTAAAATACCACATTGATCATGTGAAAGACCTGCATTACACCTTTAAGTGGCTCCCACTGCCTATAAAATAAATCTCAGGCTTCTCATCCTGGCATTAATGGTCCTCACTGAGTTGAGCTCAGTCTATGTTGAGCCTTCTTTCTGATTACTCACTAAACCATAGTCTATTTAGCAAAACTTGTTTGCTAGAACTTTCATGACCTTTTTCATTCTTTGTGCTTTTATAAATCCTACTCAATTTTCAAGGGCTAATTCAAATTCATCTTCCATCTTCCCTGAAGTCTTTGCTTTCAAGTCCAACTTCAAGTGTTTTCCTTCCTGTGATTTTTAAAAAAATATCAAATAATTTGTTCATATTTAATTTGGCAACTTATCTTGTGCCACCTTGTGATGATATTTTATGTTGGACTGTTATTTTGATCTTTTTCTCTTTGCTTACCTCTTTATTGTTTTTTTTCTCTAACCCATTTGTAATCTCCTTGAGCAAGAGTCCCTGCTATCAAGTTATTTTTTTTAAAATCAAGTTACTTTTTATGTCTCACTATATAAAACTAGTGATTTGCAAGTAATAGGCTCTTAATAAGGGCTTGTGTGTATGTGTGAATGTGTATGTGTGTATTTAAATTTAACAGTAAGAGTGAAAATAAAGCTATGTGTGAGAAAACATCAAGGATACCTTGAAACCAAAGATTTTTGTAAGAAAAATAGAACTAACTTTTTCTGGAGCCACACATGATGTGATGATGCATAGAAAGGAAGATGTCATGTCTTCTAGAAGACCCATCTCATTGGAGGATGTTAACATTGGATTGATTTTGAATCCAACCACGAGTCTCAAAAGTGCATTGCTTTCTAATGCCCCATATGGCTGTCCTAGGCATGCTATAGGTTTTGAGACCTTTGAATGTGTCTTGTGTCCCGGAAATCATTTGTTCATTCATTCCATTTTTATTGCCTGCCTGCTATGTTACAGATACTGCTGTAGGTGCTAGGGATTCAGTGGAGAATGAGACAGATGATGTCTCTACCCTGGGGGAATATATGTTTTAGAAGATGTATTCAAAATGAACATGAGTTCATTTTGTTAGGCATTGAGGAAGGAAGAAGGAGACAGACAATATATAAAGTCATTTTGGAAGGAAATTATAGGGTCTAGGGATAGTAACCGGGTGGGGTGGGGGTAGGGGTTGTGGCCAGAGTTTACTTTAGGGATAGAGTGGTCAACTACTTTGTCAACTAAATATTGTGAGGTGAACAACCCCCTGCATTTAGAGCCAAGAAGACCTGGACTCTATCCAGCTCAGCCATTATGACCTCTTGTAGGACACTCAGTATCTCTGAATCTTAGTAGTCATTTGTAAAATGAGGATATTGATAATTGTTTTATAGCATTATGAAAATTAGATGAGGTGATGCATATGAAAATAAATGTTAACTAAAAAGACCTATAGAAAGATGATGTTACTCTCTCTCTCAAATAACTGCTTGAATTTCATGCAGCAGTGATGAATATAAGCCAGACTCTTTTGGTGGGACTTCGAGCAGAGACCTGGGCAGTAGAGCTTCTGGACCACTGGCTTTCTCTGGAGATCTCTGAGTGTCTGTTCCTGAGGAGGCGACTGCTTGCCTGGCTGCAGGGAAACAGTGTGGGAGCAACCCTGGCTTGATTCGCTAACTGGCTTAGTGGGACTTCCAGGGTGGGAGCAGGGTAGCCCTGATTCTCTATTTAGTGTCTGCATTCTGCCCTGGGTCTTTATAGGATTCATAATGGTCTTAATTAAAATCTTTTTGACCTAGTGGATCTTTTCCCTCTCACACATCTAAACACATACTGCTGTTAAGAGCTCATGAACTTACACTTAATTTGGTCAAACTGAATAGTTAAAAAAAAAGTAGTAATGTTTACACTATTTGGAATTCATAAACAAAATTAGGCTGTTTGTATCAATGCATAGGATTTTCTCTTTTGATCCCTGATTATTTTTGCATTTTAAAAGACTATAACAGCGTCACTTTTCGTTGTGACCTGAAAGGCAGGCAAGTGCTGCCATCTAGTTTTACATGTTTGACTATCGTCTTTGCTGACATTTGGAATGAAGTTTCTGGAGAAACTTCTGAAACACTGAACAGAGGTTGAAATACAGGATGGATCTAATTTTTCATTTTCAGCTTGTTGGACTTGATTTCACATTATTTTAATTACATGACATGCTTAATATCTTTGGTATAACCTTTTTTATTCAAACTATCCTAGAACACAGGAAAGGCTGTTGTTTTAGGACAGAAGGTCCTACAACAGACTGAACTATAGAGTTGTCTTTGAGTACACTGCTTTGGCCATGGAGGTGTGCAGACAATTCTAAACATGGTCATCTTTAAGTATTTAAAGAATACTTTTAGTTGTGGGTTGAGGGTGGAAAGTGAAGCTTTGAGAGTGGATTAAATTAGAGCCAGGGAAAGCTTTTGTATGACATTCCAGGTATCTATCCTGACCTAAGGTTCTGGTGATGGTTTTTCCCTCCCCTCATGTGTGACTTTTTTTTTTTTCATCCTGTCCTTCTTTTAGCTCCTGGGTAGTATCAATCTCCTTCTTTCCCTAGCTTCTGCACACATGCTCTTTCTTCTGCCAGGAATATTCTTCCCTCTGCTTTTATTTATTCATTTGTTAATTTATTGAAATTAAAAGTGCACAGCAAGGTCAAAGAAGAAAACAATATCCACATTCCTACCACTTAGGACCAATCACTGATAACATCTTTGCATATTTGCTTTAAAATTTTTTTTTTTAAAGAGAAATGACTGTTGGTTTGATAACAATGATATTAAATTTTTCGTTTTGTTCATTTTAAAGAGCTCAAACAACACAGAAAACTACAATGATAAAATTTAGAAAATACATAACGCTCCCTAATTCCCACCACCTAGAAATAACCTCCATTAACACGAAACGAGTATGATGTTAGATACACACGCACACGTGCACATTCTTTCGGTCCGCACTTGGAGGACATTTCTGTATTGTCTTCTGGCTTTGAATGCTGCTGTGGGGAAGTCTGAGGCCATCCTCATTTTTCCTACCTGGTACCTGAAGAAGTCTTTATGTTTGAAGTTCAGTGACTTCAGTAGAACATTAAGCCTTTTATATCAAATTTCGTGATATGCCCTTTCAACTTGCAGACCTTCCCCCCCTAATTCAGGGAAATTATCTCGTGTTTTATCTTTGAAAACTTCAGTTCTTTTTGTTGGGTTTTTCACTTCAGGGACTCCAATCATCCTTACACAAGATCATCTTCACTTCACCTTCCTATCTGTGAACTTCCCCCTTTTGAATCTTTGTTCTTGGTAATTCCTGTAAACTTTTCCTTACCCTCCCTTTGTAATAGTTTTTTTTTTTTAATAGAGATAGGATCTCACTCTGTTATCCAGGCTAGAGTGCAGTGGCATGATCATAGCTTATTGTAACCTCCAACTCCTGGGCTCAAGCGATCCCCTGTCTCAGCCTCCTGCGTAGCTGGGACTACAGGTATGCCCCACCACACCTGGCTAATTTTTTATAAATTTTTTTGTAGAGATGAGGTCTTGCTATGTTGCCCAGGCTGGTCTCAAACTCCTTGCCTCAAGTGATCCTCCTGCCTCAGCCTCCTAAAATGCTGGGATTACAGGCGTGAGCCACTGTGCCCGGCCTCTGTCATAAATTTGATCATCAGCTGTGGTCTATTCTGTTTCTTGTCATTTCTAATGTATTGATGAGTTCTGTAATGTTGTTTTGGTCCTCAGTTTCCTTAAGTCTGCAGTTTTCCTTTTCATATCATTCTGTTGTTTTTCATCCTGTTCTTGAGCTTTATTGAATTCATGTTCTTTTTGACTTGCTGTAGTAAGAAGCAGTTGTGGGGAAGTATTCCTCTGTTCCTTCAGAGTTAGTTTTGTTTGCTAAGTTCGTGGAAATGTGTTTGCCCATTGCATGCTGTTTCCTTTTGAGTTGCTCAGGTGTGGGCAGCTGTGTGTGTGGAGGCCACTCTATTTGCTCTGGCTCAGTAAAGTGACTTCCTGACAGTCTTTCTGTGATATCTGGGTGATTTATTTTCCTTCCAGAACCACAGAGTGAAGGCTGGATATCTTTCGTACTATCCGTTTTTCTGTGCCTTGAAGGAGTGGCAGATGAGGATAGCATGGAGGTCAGTTGAGGGCTTGACCTATAAGCAAAGCCAACTATATAATTTTTGGGGCCCAGTACAAAATGAAAATGTGGGGCCTTAGTTCAAAAAGTGGGAAAAATGTGCCACTAAAGGTACCAAAGTATAAAGTTTTTTCCTTTAAAAATATTTTATTATTTATCAAATATAATAGAGATAGTAGTGGTACATGTAGCAACATAAACTTACAAATTGCAAAAACTATTTTTGGTGTCATAATTTTATATAATATGATAAAAGTAATACTTTCTTAATGTGCTGTCTTGATTGGTTATGAGATTTTTTTCTGCTTTGTTTTTCTGCAAATGTATTTATTAGATCATCAAAATGTATACTTTAAGCAACTTCATTTTCAATTGTTACAATTGAAAGTGATGTCAGTTCTTGGCAAATGTAAGATTGCAAATTATTTTTCGTAATTTTTAGTTTTGAGACAGATCTTTCTGCTGATGCAGAAACTGAAGCTGTCAAAAGTAGTATTTTATACCCTGCAACAATCAGGACTGCCTACATAAATTGCAGGGCCCAGTGCAAAATGAAAATATGGGAACATTTGTTTAAAAAAAAGCAGGATAAAAGTATCATTAAAGGTACTAAAATATAACATGTTTTCCTTTCTTACATGGCCTGTCTCTTAACTTGGCATGGGGTTTTTGTTTGATATTAAATATTATACTAAGTAAAGAGAAATTAAAAATTTTAAATTATTAGCATGAATTTTACTGTGCTTCATTTTTGTACTGTGTGATGCTAACTTTAAATGTAAACATAAGAGCATTTGATGTGGAGTCACCAAAATTATACAATTCATATTTCATAGATTGCATGTACATATGCATTTTGTTCTTGTCAGAATGGTGCAAAAGCTGCACAAAACTAATGCAACTGTTTTTATTTCACTTATTTACTTGTGCACATCCTACCAACACTCTCAACTTTCGGGTTACTGATGGATAAAAAAAGATTGAAAGGAAAAGGAACTTTGGGTTGCCTGATCTTTCCCTTCCTTCTGTGTCATCATTTTCAGCAGAAGTGGTTGGCTAATGCAGAGCAATTACACAAATAAGAGTTTTGGTAAGGTTCCTTGGTTGTTTGTGTTGCCTTCTTTTTGTGTTTGAAGCAAATTCTGGTTTGAATGGAAAATATGTCCTCTAGAGGTTATCAATGCTCCTGTGTGCTCAGTTATAGAAGTAACACGCTTACTAATACTTGCTTTGATTCTTGCTGAACTCCCAAACATCGTGGGGCATCACGAACATTTTGTGTAAATGGGGAGCAAGAAGTGCTGGGCAAGCCTATTGCATGTATCTCATATGTTCATGCGTATGCCCAATTGTCCCATCTGACTTCACTGTTCACAGATTAATTAAATTATTAAGAATTTCAAGACGGTGACAGCAGAACATTAAACCCAATGTGGGGCCCTTCTGAGCGTGGGCCCTATGTGACTATACAGGTTGCATGCCCTGACTGATGGTACTCTCCTTTCTGTGTTCACGGCCCAACAGCTTTTGAAGTTATTGTTGCATATTAGGTGCCTGTGATATGTGATATTAGGAGCCTATGCCTGTTAGTTTCCTGATGAAGAATATGATTACTGGTTTTTAGGAGTTTTCATTTATTTTGTTACGTATTGAGAGAGGAAGAGTGGGTAATGTCGTTTCCATCCACCAACCCTTTTCTTTTACTCCCCACTTCTCTTGGCTAACTCATCATCTGAGTCTCATCTTAAATTTTGTATCATCATCTCAAAGGAAATAAAAAAATACATAAAACTGAATAAAAATAAAAATGTAACATATGAAAATATGTGCAATATAGCTAAAGCAGTGCTAAGAGGGAAATTTATAGCATGAAATACTTACATTGGAAAAAAGGAAAGGTTTCAAATCAACAATCTGAGTTCCTACTTCAAGAAACTAGAAAAAGAGCAAAATAATCCCAAAGTAAGCAGAATGAAGGAAATAATAAAGAGCAGAAATCTGTGAAATTGAAAGCAGGAAAACAATAGGGAAAATCAATGAAACAAAAAGCTGGATCTTAAAAAAAATCAATAAAATTGATAAATCTCTGACAAGACAGAGAAGTAAAGAAAGATACAAATTACTAATATCAAGAATGAAATAGGAGACATTGCTACAGATTATGCAGATAATAAAGAAATACTACAAGCAACTTTATACTAAAAAATTCAACAACTTAGAAGAAATGGACCAATTCCTCATAAAACAAAAGTTAATAAAACTCAACCAAGATGAAATAGACACCCTGAATAGTCCTATACCCATTAAATAAATTGAATTTGTAATTAAAAAGCTCCCAAAAAAGAAATCTCCAGGCCCACATGATTTCACCAGAGAATTCTACCAAACATTTAAAGAATAAATGTTTTATATAATATCTTCCAGAAAATTGAAGAAGAGGAAACACTTTCTAGCTCATGTTATGAGGCTAGTATTACCCTGATATTGAAACCAAAGATACTACAAAAACAAAATAAAACAAAACAAAAAACTACAGACTATTATTTCTTATTAACTTAGATAAAAAAATCCTCAACAAAATACTAGCAAATTAAATTCAGCAATGTATAAAAAGAATTACACAGCATGACCAAGTAGGAATTATTCCAGATATGGAAAGCTGGTTCAATATTTAAAATTAATTAGTGTAATCTACCATATCAGTAAGCTACAAAAATCATATGCTTATATCAGTTGACATAAAAATAAAATCATCTGACAAAATCAAATCCATTCATCATGAAAACTCTCAGAAAACTAGAAACAGAGGAGAACTTCCTCAACTCAATAAAGAATACCTACAAAAACCTACAGCTGACATTATACTTAATGGTAAAAGATTGAATGCTTTCTCTCTAAGATCAAGAAGAAGGCAAGCACATCCAGTCTCACCACTCTTATTCAATACAGAACTGGAAGTTCTAGCCACTGCAATAGGCTAGAAAAATAAATAAAAGATATTGGAAAGGAAGAAATAAAACTATCCTGATTTGCAGATGACATCATTGTGTCTGCATAGAAAATCCCAAAAAATCTACAAAAAAACCTTTTAGAACTGATAGGCAAATTCAGCAAGATTGCAGGATACAAGATGAATACACAAACATCAATTGCATTTCTGTATACTAACAATGTGGGAACAAAAATTAAAAATAATACCTTTACAGTCACTCCAAAGAAAATGAAATGCTTAGATATAAACTTAACAAAACAGGTATAGGATTGTATACTGAAAATTACAAAATGTTGATGAAAGAAATCAAAGAAGACCCAAATAAATGGAGAGATACACTGTGTTCATGGATTGGAACCTGGTAGAGATGTCAGTTCTCTCCAAACTGATCTATAGGTTTAACGTAACTCCTGTAAAAATCCAAGCAAGGTTTTGTAGACGTAGACAAGCTTATTCTAAATTTATATGGAAAGGCACAGGCTCTAGAATAGCTAAAAACAATTTTTAAAAAGAATAAGGGAGGAATCACTCTAACTCGATATTAAAGCCTACAGTTACCAATACAGTGTGGTATTAGAGGAGGGATGGGCACATATATCCATGGAACAGGATAGATAACTTAGAAATAGACCCATACAGATATGCCATTCGCCAGGTGAATGACTAAACAAACTGTGGTATATTTATACCATGGAATTCTACTCAGCAACACGAAGGAACAAATTATCAATATACACTACTTGGATGCATGTTCAGGGAATTATGCTAAGTGAAGAAAGCCAATCCCCAAAGGTCCCATAGTAATGTATATGATTCCTGTCATTTCCATTCTTAAAATGACAAAATCATAGAAATGAAGGATAGATTAGTGCTTGCCAGGGGTTCAGGGATGCGGTGAGGAGAGGAGGGTAGAGGAGATGTGACTATATAAAGCAACATGAGGTATCTTGTGGTGCTGGAACGGTGCTATATATTGACTGTATTAATATCAATATCCTGATTGTGACATTGCAGTACAGTTTTCCAAGATGTTACTGTTGGGGGAAACAGGGTAAAGAGTACACAGGACCTCTATTGTATTTTTACAACTCCATGTAAATCTATAATATCTCAAAATAAAACTTTCGGTTAAAAAACCCCACATCTTCAGAGTATCTTTTTTGTGATACTCTAGACTTTCATTCTTGTTGAACCCTGAACTTTTCCTTTGGAGCATTTGTCATGGTTTTGTAATGACTTGAGTGATTATTGGTTGACTGTCTGTCTCTTCCACTGGGCTGCACACTCTATACCACTGTATCTTCAGTGCTGAAATGGTGCTCAATAAGTATTTGTTGAATGAAAACTTTGCGGAATTATTGAAGGATTTGAAATAGATTTGTATTTGGCAAATACTTTAGATCCAATGCCTCCCCTGCTTTCTTTTTTGAAAAAATGAGTACACCTTATCCTCTTCCCCGGACACCCCCTCAGCCCTGCATCGTCATCAGCCTCTCTTAACAACATCTGCTGCTTTCCCAGACTCTCCAAGTTGGACAGCTGCTGAGAACATCTGCCCTCCTGGCCTCCTCAGGGCTGAGCTTACCCGGTAATCGGTCTCATTATCCTGTGTTGGAATTAAAAAAAAAAATAGTGTGATGCTGTTATCACTCAATGAATAGCAACATCTAAATTGATCCAATGCTCAATGAAAATGACATTTCTAGGCCTGTTTATAACAACCTGTTCAAACATTTTGATTTGTTTCTGAAAACAATTCAAGAGCCTTCAACTAACTTCTCAAATTACAAGTTATCTTCAGAAAATATATTGGGAGGAATCTCTGTGACAGGTAACACCTTGTAACAAAGTGGCTTGTTTTTTTTTTTCCCTTTGCCCACCCTCCTAAAGTGACTTATTTTGACAGGAAAAGTTAGTTTGAGAATTCTGTTTGATTTCCAGGCAGTGTTTGCTTGAGATAACAGGGACAGTTTGGGAAGTTAAAGGCCAGCAGCATTTCTGTTTGGTGTTCTTGAACCAGTCTAGTTGTGAAGATGTCAGCAAGATTTTCTTATGCAGTCTTTGTATGGCATTATTCAAGTGTGTGTATATATATATATATATTTTCTTAAGACAACAGATAAATCACATTTTATGACTGCAGAAATAATGTGTACTCAATGCAGAATACTTAGAAAAGAGTAGTCTAATACCCAAATATCAACAAAAATATCAACTCTTTGTAACTTTTAATTTTGAACTAATTTTAAACTTTGAGAAAAGTTGCAAGTATAGTTGTGGTAGGAAAATGGTCCCCTAAAGATATCCATGCCTGAATATCAGACATGTTTGATACATCACGTCAGATGGCAAAAGAGACTTTGCAGATGTATTTAAGGTTACAAATCTTAAAATAGAAAGATTAACCTGGGTTACTTAGGTGGGTCCAGTCTAATCACATGAACCCTTAAAAACAGAGAACATCGTCTGGCTGAAGTCAGAGAGATTCAGAGCATGAGAAGGACTCAATACCTTTTGCTGGCTGTGTGATGGAGGGGGGCATGTGCAAGGACTGGAGAGAGGCCTCTAGGAAATAAGGGTGGCCCTGGCTGACAGCCAGCAAGGAAATGGGACATCCTTCCTGTAACTGCGGGACTGAATTCTGCCAATAACCTCAATGAGCTGCGAAGAGGACTCTGAGCCCGAGATGAGAACTGCAGCGCTGGTGGGCACCTTGATTTTAGCCTGACGAGACCCTGAGCAGGGAATCTAGCGATGCTGTGCCACACTTCTGATCTATGGAACTGTGAGATAATAGGTGGGTGTTGTTCCGAGCTGCTAAATTTGTGGTAATTTGTTATGCAGTAACAGAACGCTAATACAACAGTACAGAGAGTTTCTGTATCTCTCACTCTCTTGCTCTAATGTTAACATGTTATACACCGTAGTATGATCATCAAACCCAGGAAATTAACATTGGTGCCATACTGCTAATTAACTAAACTACAGACTTTATTTGAATTTCACCAGTGTTTCTACTAATGTGCTTTTTCTCTTCTAGGATCTGATTTAGGATACCATGGCACATTTAATCATTGTGTTTCCTCAGTCTTCCATGACCTTGACACTTTTGAAGAGTACTGATCACTTATTTTGTAGAATATAACTGGATTTTGGTTTGTTAGGTATTCTTATATGATTGCAATGAAGTTATGTACTGTTAGGAAGAATACTACAGAAGTGATGTTGTGTTTTTCTCAGTACATCATATAAAGGGGTTCATGATCTCAGTATGTCTTACTACTGACTTTATTAACCTTGATCACTTGGTTAAAGTGGTGTCTCTTGGGTTTCTCTACTGTAAAGTTACTGTCTTTTTCTTTGTAGTTATAAATATATTTGATAATATGCAAACCTTATTTCTCTTTAAACTTTTGCCCACTAGTGTTAGCATCCATTGGTGGATCTTGTCTGCCATAAGAGAAAGGATGGAAGGACTCTTAATAGTTTAGTCAATGGCCTTCCATCCCCCTCCTATGTTTGTGTGGTGAATGTATTTGTATAATATATATGTGTGTATATATAAATATGTATACCTTTATACAACTTCTAAAAGTAGTTATAGTAGGAGTTAGCATTTCATTTTATAGTTCCATTATTTTTCTAGCCAGTTTGCAATTTTTTGGATAATTGATTTAAGTTATTTTCTATTATATACAGGGGTTCAGTGAATATCTTTGTACACACATCTTTGCACACATCTCTGTATTTCCTGAGGATAGGTTTTGTGAAGTCAAATTGCTGGCTCAAAAGGGTCTCACATTTTTAAGACATTTGATACACATTGCAAAATTTCTCCTCTCTGGCCAAAAAAGTAGGTGTGTGGCAGATAACTCCCCTTCATCCTATTTCTAGTGGTGTTTTATATCCAGATCTTCAGCATTCTTGCTCATGGTGTAATCATTTCATAATAGTAGTTTTCTTCCAACAAAGCCAGTTCTCTATTTTCAGAGCCAATGACTGCGAGTGAGACACAGGCCACTGCAGACAGCAGCCTGTGGAGGCTGGGGGCTGGGGGCAGGAGGCGCAGCTTGGTCTGAAGCTGGTATCAGTGCATGTTCTCTGAGTGAGCATGAGCTATGTTCCGTGGGCCGCCCGTTGAGATGGGCTGCTCTGGGGGCCCTCAGTATTTGGCAGTATCAGAATCACCTGGGAGGCTTATAAAAATGTAGATTTCTGGGTTTAAATCCAGATCTAAAGATCAGAATCATTAGGAGAGGGTCCTAGATATCTGCAGTTTAAACAGTCTGCTCAGAAGTGTCAAAAGAAGGTGGTCCATGGGCCCATACTTGGAGAAAGACCACTTTGGGCTGTAAGCAACCTTAAGACATTATTCTTCCAGGCCTCTAGGAAGAATAAACTGGGCATACAAATTTATGCCTTAATTTCTACCGTGTACTAAGGCAGGCTTTCTCTAGTCTGTCTTCACAATTATCTACTTTTTAATCTTCTTCTCCTTTTTTTTTTGTCCAGGCTCTTTTGGAGACAGTATACTTCTCCAAAATAGAAACACTTTCTTTGTATCAAATAAATGTTTATATCCTCCCACTGTTTCATCTTTCCTCTAGCCTCAGTGTTAGTCTCTTGCTTTGGCTGACCATCCTGTCTAGTATGCCCAGTATATCACAGTATATACATATTATTACATCATCTATGCGATTTTACCAGATCTCAGAGCAGCCCTTCAGGATAAGGCAAGCTGGTATTAGGAGGCATTGCATTTGTAAAGATTAGGAAATAGGCTTAGAGAGGCGAAGTAATAATATAACTACATTTATTGAGACTCTATTGTGTCCCAGCACCCCAGCACAGTGGAAATTAATATCCTTAGGCCAAAAGAGTGGAAGAGACTGACCTAGGTGAGCTGGTAGGAAATGGGTTGAGGTTCACATCACAGCCTGCTCCAGACCAGATTCTTCTTGTAGCTTACTAAGTCCACCACTTTTTAATGGTGGAGCTGGGATGCGAACACTGAAGTGCTGGCTCCGGGTCCAGGATAGTTGCCCCTGAACCACAACATCTTCAGGTATATTTAACACAATTGTAGTTTGTACGCTTGTGCATGTGTGTCGTGGGGGTGGGGGATAGGATACATGGAGTGCTAGGGTCTTACTTCTTGGTCCAGTGCAGTTTCTGCTGAACCACACTGTCTCCAGGTATATTTACTAACAATCTTAGTATGTGTATCTGATGGGAAGGGGAGCAGAACACATGTAGTTCCTTGGCTCTTTGAGTGTAGTGGTCCCCCAACCCGAACCCTAACACCAACCAGAGTGGAGAAAAGCCACTCAGAAACATCATATGTATGGTAATTGTAGAGACAGGGCTAGTGTGGAGGAAGTAAACCTTCATGACTGATGCTGAAAGCTGCATTGTCAGCTCCTGAATTTCCAGCCCATCATATAGTTATGTGAAAATGATGCATTTCAAGGTGTAATATTTAAAATTTACTTGGCCTTAAATCGTAGTTCTATGCTTAACATACTTTATAGAGAAGTTGGGACATGACTTTATTCATCCAGATTATTAGGTTCATCTCCTTAAAAGAGACTAGCTCCTTCAAGTAATGGGTTTGATGTGCACAAGGATAATTTTAATGCAAGCAGCTACTAAACTATGCATTTGAGAGCAGAGGCAGTGGGGAGTACAGTGTAATTACTTTATGTAAGGAATGTTTATCACTTCTGTTTTCTCATGGTGAAGATTAAGTATATACATTAAATGCAACGTATAAACCCATAAGGACCCTTTTCATCAGAGAGTGTACTGAGAGCAGCAGGTCCTTAAAATGGCTAAGTTTCTTGGGATTCAGAGTTAAGGGAAGAAAGCAAGGGATTCTTTTAGATGACTCCTTAACAACTTCTTTTTCCTGAAACTTCAAATACCTTCTCTTTCATTCTTACTTTCAAACAATCAAAGAGAACTTGCATGCTTTACATTACCTCATCCGCACGATGATCTACATGTCCTTCTGTGTATATTTTGCCTTCCCTTCTGTTACTTTGGATGCACTTCTGTTCTATTTAAGGCAAACCCGTCATTCTGTGCATTACATCCCATTTTCTTTTGCCTTCATAAGGACATTGCTCCAGCAGGTTTTCCCTTTTCTGTATAATCAAGTTTTCCCCATCCCCTGGATCATTCCATCAACATGTACATTTGCTATGATGTCACCCATCTTAAGATTTAATAATAAAAAAAAGCTTTGTTATCCTGTATCATTCTTGAGTGGTGACTTCATTTCTCTCCTCCACTTTATAGCAAAACTCCTTGAGAAAGTTGTCATATTAGTTCTTGGATGCACACAGTCAGGTTTTCAGCCCCACCCCCACTACTGAAGTAGCTCTTGTCAAGGTCACCAGTGACCTCATGTTGCTAAATCCAGTCGTCATTTCTCAGACCTTATCTTTCTTGACCAGCCGGCAGCATCTGACATGATCACTCTTTTCTTTAAACTCTTTGCAAACCCTTAGCTTTGGGATAGCACACTGTCTTGGCTTACTTCCTTCCTCACTGTTCACTCCTTCTCAGTGTCCTTTGTTGGTTCTTCTTCATGTTCCTGGCCTTTAAATGTTGGACATCCCAGGACCCTGTTTTTGAGCCTCTTCTCTATATTCTCCTTCCTTACATTAGTGCTTCCCAAACTTTTTCAAATTATGGCCCACACAGAAAATGACCACTTATTTGGCACACTGGGTTCAGTAAGGCTGCCCATGGTTTGAGGTGACAAGTCTAGAGGCTCTTGCAGCCTTGGGCTGTCACACCTTGGCTTACCTGTAACCCGTTTATATGTAGAGAAATGCTAGGTAGAAAGCTCTTTACCTCATGATCACATCTGTGCTGTCTTCCGGACTTTAAATAGTATCTATACTTTGATCTCCAAATTTGTATATCCAACCTCACACTCCAAATGCCCCGTCTACATCCCCATTTGGATGTCCAATAGGCATTCAAAAATAACATGTCCCAAACGGATCTCTTGATTTTACTCCCAGAATGGCTGATCCCACCGTCTTCTCCTTGTCTCTACGTGGCAATTCCATTCTTCCAGTTGCTTAGGCCAGACTTCTTGTAGTCAGGCTTGACTTTCTTCTTTCACTTTCCTATCTCAGAGTAAAAGCCAAAGTCTTTACAATGGTCTGCAAGAACCTACATGATCTGATTGCCTCCTGTCTCTCCGACCTTCATCTCTTACTCTCTCTTTCTTACATCAGAACTGATACTGTGTTCAACAAAATGGAAAAGGTCCTACTGTACACTGCCATAGGGGCCTGAAAGATCTCTAACCAAGAGGGTAACAGGGTTGCTTCATCACTGTTCATCACAGTGAGCACCAGCATTGCATGGTGTGCAAAGTTTAAAAAAATTTGTTTTTTGCAATAATAAATTCTTATGGAATCCACAGGCAATGTCTTGCGGAACCCTAGTCCCACAAATACCCAGTTGAGAAACCTGATTTAGTCTTTTGCCCTCTTTAGATTAATCAATTTATTAATTCTATTTTATACACTGTTATCTTTATAGTTTTTTTAGTAATCTTTTGATGATTACCGTAGAAATTACTGTATGTGTGCTTATTGTAGTTATTATAGGTGTCTTTAAACTAGTGCTTCTACCACTTTCTAAACAATACAAGGACATTATCTCAATTTAATCCCTTCTTGCCCTTTTTTGGCTATTGATGTCACATGTTTTACTTCTGTATATATTGCAAATTTTATAAAACATTATCATTATTGTTTTAAAAATAATCAATATTCTTTTATATTTATCACATATTTATTCTTTCTGATGCTCTTTATTCCTTCCTGCAGTTGTGTGCTGCCATCTGAGATCATTTTCCTTTAGCCTGAGGATCTCCTTTTATTTCAGTTGTGTTTTTGAAGATATTTTATTGGATGTGTAATTATAGGTTGGTTTTTTGTTTTTTTCTTTGTTTGTTTGTTTCAGCACATTGAAGATATTACTCCACTGTTTCTGGCTCCCTAAGATTCTGTTGAAAAACCAGCAGTCATCTCAGGGACTATGCCTATGACTCATTGACCTGACCTGTGTCAAATGGCCACCCCTGGCTTCAAGGCTGGGAATTCTAGTATTTTTATATTTCCAGCCACTACTGTAGATCAAAGTATGGGAGAAGGACTCAGTGTCGTGTGAAGTAAATGACAGTATCTGGGTGTAGTACTTAGGTGGTATCAGAAGGAAAGTATTCAAGAGGCATGTCTGGGAATAATCGATAAAATTTGGTGGCTGTTTGGATGTGGAAGGAAGGAAAATTAAAGAATAATTCTAAAGTGTGTGGCCTTTTTATCATTACTGAGAGAGTAATGATAAAAATTCATAGCAATATGAATGTCCATAATACTGCCTTATACTGGGGAAAAGATGAGTTTGGTCAAAACCTAGTGAGTTAGAAAGGTGGCAGGTGTAAAATAGCAACTGATTTTTGTATGTTGATGTGGTATCCAAGCCATCTTACTAGTTCTGATGGTTGTTTTTTCAGTTGATTTTTATGGATTCTCTAGGTAAGATAATCATTGAAATGGGCCCTCTGATGGGTCATTTCAATTTAGAGATTTGTGTTTCCTGAATTATTCAATAATTTTCGTCCTCAATTTTCTCTGATTTCACTTTCTGGAACTCCTCTTATTTGGGTGTTAAACCTCAAGAACTGATACTCAGTCTTTCTCTGATTTCTCAATATTTCCTTTTCTCTCTCTCTCTCTTTCTCTCTCTCCCCACACACACCCCCCTCCCCGTAGCTCTCCCTTTCCCTCTCTTTCTCCCCCCAAGGAAATTTCTTTGCCTTATCTTTTATCTCTTCTGTTGAATCTTCTAGTTATTGATTTCCAGAAGCTAGCTTTTCTTCTTCTTCTTCTTCTTATTTTTTTCAGAAATGGTGTCTCCCTCTGTCACCCACGCTGGAGTGCAGTGGCATGATCATAGCTCACGGCAGCCTCCAACTCCTAGGTTCAAGCAAATCTCCCACCTCATCCTCCCGAGTAGCTGGGACTACAGGCGTGTGCCTCCATGCTGGGCTAATTAAAAAAATTTCTTTTAAAGATGGGCTCTTGCTATGTTGCCCAGACTGGTCTTGAACTCCTGGCCTCAGGTAGTCCTCTGGCCTCCCAAATCTTATTTTTTTTTTTTTGAGTGCTCCTTTTCTATAATTTCTGCTCTTGTTTCTTTTTTTCTTTTCCCTTCCTCCCTCCGTTTCTTCCTTTCTTTGTCTTTTTCTTTCCCTCCCTCCCTCCCTTTCTCCTTCCCTTCCTTCCTTCCTTCCTTTTTGTTTATTAGAGACAGGGTCTCGCTCTCTTGCCTGGAGAGCAGTGGTTCGAGCACAGTTCATTGTAACATTGAGCTCCTGGGCTCAAGTGATCCTCCGCCTCAGCCTCCCTGGTAGCTGGGATCACAGGTGTGAGCCGCCATGCCCAGCCTTGCCCTTGTTGCATGGATGAAATATCCTTTCTCTCTGAAGATATTAATTATAATTAAAAAAATTTTTTGCTCATGAGTTATCTCTTTTTTTCTGGGTTCCTTTTCTTTCCTGGGTTTTATTTTTTACATTTTCATTCATAATGTCAGGTTCATTATGGAAAACGACATCCTCTGCCACCTCTTCCTTTGTCTCCTTTCTCTTCTTCCCTTACCCCAGGCAAACACTTCAATTCTTTTAGCTGGTTATTATTTTTTAACATCTCTGTCTCTAAATACCATACTTGCATTGCTGCTTCTTGGTTTTTCAGTTTCAAGCACTATCTTTTTCACTGGGGCATGAGAATTTACCCTTCCTTCCTGTCTCTGCTACTGCTATATACATGCTCTCTTGTCATCCCTCCATGCTTCCAGTGTTATTAGATCATTATTGAGTGTGAACTATTATTCTTTGCCCATTTGCAAATTGGGTTCTTTATCTTTTTGTATTGATTTGTAGGAGTTCTTTTTTTTTTTTTTTTTTGAGACAGAGTCTTGCTCGGTTGCTCCAGCTAGAGTGCAGTGGCATCATCACAGCTCATTGCAACTTCAAACTCCTGGGCTCAAGAGATCCTCCTGCCTCAGCCTCCTGAGTGGTTGGGACTACAGGTGCACACCAGTGTGCCCAGCTAATTTTTCTATTTTTAGTAGAGACAGGGTCTCGCTCTTGCTCAGGCTGGCCTGGAACTCCTGAGCTCAAGCGATCCTCCCACTTCGGCCTCTCAGAGTGCTAGGATGACAGGCGTGAGCTACCGTGCCCAGCCAGAACTTTAAATTTTAATGTAATCACATTTAGCACTCTTCATGGTTTGTGTTGCCCACCCCCCATTTGTTAAAGGAATTTACCTTGAGGTCATGAAATTATTTTCCTATGTTTTCTTTTAAAAGTTTGAAGTCTTACTTTTCACATTTAGAATTTTGATTTACCTGTAAAATTGATTTTCTGTGTGGTGTGAAGTAGGGATAAATTTTATTTTCCATGTGGATTATCAGTTGTCCCAGCACCATTTATTAGTGTTCTTTTCTGCATTGATTTTTAATGCCCCCTGTCATGTGTTAAGTTCCCAGATATGTTTAAGTCTTGTGCTCTTTTTATTGTATTTCATTGGTCTACTGAATTATCTCTGCTTTGGTAGCACAATGTCTTAATTGTTATAGTTTAAACATATGTCTTGATGTCGGGATGTTCTTGTTCTTCTTCAATAATTGCTTGGCTATTCTTGGCTTTTGCTGTTTCGTATGAGTTTTAGGATCAGCTTGTCAAGTTCCATGAAAATCTCTTTTGGGATTTTGATTTAGAATTGCATTGCATTTGTATATAGATTGGAGAATATTTTGGTTATGATATTCTCATCCATACATGTGGCATATATTTTCCACTTATTTAGGTTTTCTTTAATGTCTTCCAATGACATCTAATACTTTTCTCCTTAGAGGGTGTACACATATTTTGTTACATTTATCTATATTTTTATTGATATTGAAAAATGGCATTTTTTTTTTTTGAGACAGGGTCTCACTCTATTGCTTGGGCTAGAGAGCAGTAGCATCATCATAGCTCATTGCAACCTCAAACTCCTGGGCTCAAGTGATCCTCCTGTTTCAGCTTCCCGAGGAGCTGGGACTACAGGAGTGCACCACCATGCCCAGTTCATTTTTCTATTTTTTGGTAGAGATGGGCTCTCACTATGTTGCTCAGGCTAGTCTTGAACTCCTGGCCTCTAGTGATCCTCCCATCTCAGCCTCCCAAAATACTGGCATTACAGGTGTGAGCCACCATGCCCAGCCGCAAAATGGTTTTTTTAAGTGAAAATTTCTGATTATTGTAGGCACATAGGGATGATATTGGTTTTTGTATATTGAGTTTATAGCTAACATAACTTTCCTAAATTCTTATTCTAATAATTTATCAGTATATTTTCTTGGATTTACTGTCTAGACAATTTTATCATTTATAATTAATGAAAATTTTGATTCTTCTTTTCCAATCTTTATTCGTCTTATTTATTTCCCATGTTTTACTCTTATGGCTAATATCCCCAGTACAGGGCTGCACAGAAATGAGGATGCATATATCTTTGTTGCTGATGATTAAGGAAATTCTAATGTTTCATGATAAGGTATTTCATTTGCAGTAGGATTTTGATAGATTACATTTCTATTCCCAACTTGATGGGCTTTTGTTATAAACAGGTCTTGAATTTTACCAAATGCTGTTTTTGGTGGGATGGGAGTGGGGGTAGGGATCTTTCAGAGAATCATGCTTTTTATCCTTCAGTCTGTTATGTGATGAATTACATGATTCTACTTAGGTTTTTTTTTAAAGATGGGGGGTCTTGCTATGTTGCCCAAGTGGTCTTGAACTTGTGGGCTCAAGCAATCCTCCTGACTTCAGAGTAGTTGGGACTACAGGCATGCACCACCGTGCCTGGCTTCTAGTAAGTTTTTATTTTAAAAAATATATTCCTGGATTTGGTTTGCTAGTGTTTTATGAGATTGTCCTATAATTTTCCTATTTCTTTCTGCTTTCTCTTGTGTTGGTATTAAAGTTACGCTAGCCTCATAAAATGGATTAAGTAGTGTTTCTTCTTTTCTTTTTTTAAAACAGAAATGGTTTATAAAATTAGAATAATCTACTCCTTGCCTATTAGAATTTACCTGTAAAACTGTTTTGGACATTTCCCTGCCCCCCTTTCCTTTTTCCTTTGTGGGTTTAATTTTAATGATTGATTAGATTTTTCAAATAGTTAGGAATATATAAATTTTCTTTTTTTGTGGCTAAGTTATGGTTCCCTCTAAAATTATCTATTTTATCTAATTTCCAGAAATAGTGGCATTAAATTGTAGATGATGGTCTAAATTTTTTTCGAATCTCTACTTTTTTCCTAATATTTTTGTGCCTATTTGCTTTTTTTTTGTTAGTTGTCAGAAGTTTATCCATTTTATCAGCTTTTGGTTTTGTTGATCCTCTATTGTAGGTTTTTAAAATTATATTATTACATGTAATATATATTATTATTATTTTTTATGTGTGATAATAGTATTAAGATTTTATATTTTAAAAAGATCTTTTAGAGAGTATTTTTGAATGAAATGATACAAGTTCTAGAACTGCTTTAAAATAATGTGTGTGTGGGATCAGAGGAATGGTGGGAAGGTTTCGAAGAAGCAAGTTTGGCTGCTTGATAATTGCATATGCTTGAAAATTTTCATAAAAAGTTAAAATATACATTTATTTCTTTTTATTTTATTTTTATTCTTTTTCTAACTGAGGTTAGAAACTTAGTTTATGAAATTTCATTCTTTTTTCTTTCCTACTATAAACATTTAAGGCTAAAAATTTTCTCTAAGTATAACTTGTCTGCATCCTGCAAGTTTTTAAAATGAAGTTATCTTTTATATACAGTGAAATGCACAGATCCTAAGTATGCAGTTTGATCGGTTTTAATAAATGCATACATTCTTGTAACCTACATGCTTATCAAGTTATAGAATATTTTCATCAACCCAGGAAGTTCCTTCATGTTCCTTCCTGGTCAGTCTGTCCTCCTCAGCACCAGTCATGTTGTGGCTTTTGTCGCTGTAGATGACTTACTTGGTCGAAAGCTTGCAAATTGACACATAGACTGCATATTCTGTTGTCTCTGGCTTCTTTAAGTCAGCATGATGTTTTTGATATTCATCCATGTTTTGTCTATCAGTAGTTCATTTCTTTTTGTTGCTGAGTAGTATTTCATTGGATGAATATACCAGAATTTATTTATTCATTCTTCTATTGATGAACGTC
The DNA here is from genome assembly GCA_023783475.1 of Daubentonia madagascariensis. Lineage (NCBI taxonomy): Eukaryota > Metazoa > Chordata > Mammalia > Primates > Daubentoniidae > Daubentonia > Daubentonia madagascariensis. The sequence goes on from JAKFHU010001831.1 coordinate 2,402,000, forward strand.
TGGGTTGTCTCCACATTTTGGCTATTATAAATAAATCTGTTAACACTTTAATACCACTTTTCATAGGGACATATGTTTCTATTTCTCAGTTCTCCTGGATAAATACCTAAGAGTGGAACTATTGAGTCATTGAGCAGGCATGTGTTTACTTTTTAAGAAACTGCCAAATGGTTTTCCAAAGTGGTGGTTGCATTTTTCGCTCTTTCCAGCAATGTATAAGAGTTCTGGTTGTTCCTTATCTTCTCCAACATTTTGTGCTGTCAGTACTTTTTCATTTTAGCCATTTTAACGGGAGAATAGTGATATCTCATGGTGGTTTTGAGTCTCATTTCCTTAATGAATGCTAATGTTGAGCTCCTTTTCATGTGCTTGTTGGCTATTCATACAACTTCTTTCTTAGTGTCTAAGTCTTTTGCCCATTTTTTTCAGTTGGGCTGTTTTTTATTATATTATTAATTTGTAGGAGTTCTTTCATTTTTCACTTCTGGATACAAGTTCTTTGTCAGATACATGGGTTGGATATTCCAGTCTGTGGCTTGCCTTTTCTTTCTTTTAATGGTGTCTTTTGAAGAGCAGAAGTTATTAATTTTAGTGATATCCAGTTTATCAATTACTTTACTTTTTATTTAATGTTTTCAGTGTCCTTTTAAAAAATCTTTGCCTACCCCAAGTTTTTCAAGATATTTAAATTTTTTCTAGGAGCTTTATAGTTATAGTTTTTTCATTTTGTTCTATAATCAACCTATTTTATCTGAAAATATCTTTATTTTGACTCCATTCTTTAAGGATATTTTCTCTGGATATTGAATTCTGGGTTGGCAGTTTCTCTTTTCTTTTAGCACTTTAAAGATGTTATCTCCCTGTCCATAGTTTCTGAAGAGAAGTTACTGGTAATTTGCATTATTGTTCCACGTTTTTTTGGGCTGCTTTCAAGATTTTCTCATTATTATGGATTTCACTAGGACCATAATATGTGTAGGCGTGTTTTTTCTGTATTTATTCTATTTGTGCTTTGCTGAGTTTCTTGAATCTGTGAATTTATGTCTTCTACCAAATTTGGGAAAGTTTTGGCTGTTGTTTCTTCAAATCCTTATTTCAATTCTTTCTCTTCTTTTTCCCTCTGGTAACCCAATTACACATATGTTCATCTTTTTTCTTTTCTTTATCGTTCCACAGGCCCAGAGGCGCCACATATGTGCCTCAGATAGGATCTCTCACAATTCTCCTGCCCTGTCTCCAATTTTTCTCACACGCACTTGGTAAAGGCCCATGGAGCAGACTTGGCTATGGGTGCAGACTCTTTGTGTATGGGGATGTTAGGGATTCTAAGCTGTCGTGTTAACCTTCATTTCATCTCTAGAAATTCATTAAAAGTTCAGTCTTTTCTTCTTACCCATCTGCGGTGGGCTCCTCTGCCTTCCACCGCTCCATCAAGGATGGAGGCAACCATGCTTGTCAGTTTTTAGATTTCATTTCATTAGGTTTCATTGCACCCTCAGCTCTCTGATGTACTTGAAAAGACTATGATTTTGCGGTTAACCACCTTTTTCTTATTGTTAGGGTGGGAGCAACATTCTCTGGCAACTTTCTATATCCTATGTGGAAGTAGAAGTGTCCAACTGGTTTTGATATGTTATATCTTAATTTTTTTCATTCTAAACATTTTCTAATTTCCTTAATGATTTTCCCTCTGGCCTCTGTATATTTCTGATGTTTAAAAAAATTTCCAAATGTACAGATTTTTAAAAAATAATGATTTTTCATTATTGATTCCTAACTTAATTATATGTTGAATTAAGGCCTGTGTATTTTGGAGTGTTTAGTATTTGTTATTATTTACCTTATATCTTTCAGTGGCCAGTTTTTGTGAATGCTGCATGTGAACGAGAAGAGTATACAGTATCTTCTTTAGTTGTTGGCTCATTAGATCAAGCTTGTTCAAATGTTCTTTCTAAATCTTAATTTTTGTCCCCTTGATTGTAAATTGCTGAGGGAAGCATGTTAAAATCTCCCACTATGATTGTGCATTTGCCACTTCCTCCTTGTAATTCTTTAACTTAATTTTTGCTTTATATGTTGTAAGCCACGTCATTAGGTATGTACAAGTTTAAAATTGCACCTTCTATTATTATGTGGTGAGCGGCTTTATCTTACATGGCGTTTCTTGCCTTCAAGTTTATTCAACTTTATGCTCCTCACTCTGTTCCTGGCTTTGAGTTACCTCATTGTCTCTGGTAGGTTGGAGTTTCTCCTTCTTCCTGGTGAACTCTATTATATATTAAGGCTCCCCCTTCTTATTTTGTCTAGTATGTCAGTGTGTTTGCAGCGTGTGTGTGTGTATTTGCTGAGGGGCTTGTTACATCAGGTCTGTGTATTCTCTGGCCCCACAATCCATCAAGGTCTCTCTACCTCCTGTTTTCATCATGATCTTTAACCTTCCTCTTCCATCACTAACTGCTTTGTTTTCATGTCCCCATTCAAATTCCCCAGGAAGAGACCCTGATTGGCCGAACTTACTGTTTTGCTCCAGATTCTACCATAGGAGACCTGGCCTACCTATGAGTTAGTTGCCCTCGGGATAGGTGCCTGTCCCCAATCCAACTGGGTCTGTGTGCTGGGCAGTGTCACGTGCAGCGTCACTGTTGGGTGGTAAACCAGCCCATTTGGCCCTATTGTCATGTGGTCTGTTGTTAGTGAAGCTGTTCTTCTTGTTTGGTTGTCATTCTCAGCCTCTGTGGCAAGGAGTGCTCCATACAGGATCCGCTGCTGCATTGCAGTGCAGCATGGTGCTTCACTGCATTTGCAGAGCCTCCTTGTTTTTACTGGGTATAGAATCCAGATTCACATCTGGGGAGCACTGTGCTCCATCAGTGCCCTTCCCTCTCAAGCCAGCTCAGTGTTTATTGTCAGGCCTCCCCCCAACCCCCTTACTCAAGTCACTTGCCCCAAAATTCCTTTTGTCATAGATGGAGCCTATTAGGTCATGTTGGGAAATGGTTCTGAAATTGGCTGCTGGGCAAAGTCTAATAAAGCAGAGCATGGAAAACAGGCTCTTATGATTAAAATTTTTAAAAAATTGATACATAATAGATGTACATACTTTCCAGGTACATGTGATAATTTAATACATTCATATAATTTGTAAAGATCAATTAAGTGTGATTGGGATATCCATCGCCTTAAATATTTATCTTTTTTTAAAATGCTGGAAACATTCAAATTATTCTCTTCTAGTTATTTTGAAATAGCTAGAAACTATAGTCATCCTACTCATCTATCAAACACCATCTTATGATTTTTTTTTTTAATGTAAGAAAAGTCTTGCCTATCTGAGACCAGTCTTAGTCTTCAGTCTTCAATCTTAATTCATAGCTGTTCTGATGTAGGGGGCTTGTTTTTTAATTTGGTTGTCACCAGCCAAGTATGGGAAAAATTTCCGATTTGAAGTAGTAGGATCTATATTTGACTTCAACTCTAAGAACTCCTGGGAGCAAGTCCTGGATATTCACCTCATTTACCTGTTCATCAGTATCCTTGGTGAGTGTGATGGGAGATTCACTAACCTTAAATCATAGCGTTGACGGTTTATCAGAGCTGGAAGGAATCTCAGGAATCTCCTCCAACCCTCTTACTTTATGATGACATAACTGAGCTCCAGAGAGGGGAAGGGACCTGCTCAAAGTCTCCCGTAAGCTGATGGCAGAGCTGGGACAAAGACCCTGGTCTTCTGAACCTCCCAGGCCAGAGCCGCCTTCTTCTCATCAGACTTCAAAGGCAGAGCACTAAATCATGCTTGAAGTTTTAATATTGTTTTGTCAGAGTTGATTTAGAATCTACAGAGACAGGAACGTCTGGAAATTAAAGTGTAGGAAGCGCTGTGGTCCCGTGATGTGTAATTGTAGACAGGAGTAAATGACTTGAACAGGGGGCAGGGATTCATGCACGGGGCCTTTGGGCTGTGCCGGAAATTGTTATAAATGCTGCCATAAGCCTTGTGTTGTCTCATCCTGTTCAGAGTATGGAAAATGTTACTCCGCATTTTGTTTTTAATGTTATGAGTTTCCCTTTTTCCTTCTTTCTTGAGTCCATTTCCTGCCTTCTTCCCTTCTTCCACCACTTTCTTATATACCATTAACCCCTCGTTTCTGTAATCTTTGTTTCTTTCCCTACTAACCTCTGACATAAAGTATTAATTTTTGGCGTTTTTTTTCTTTCTTTGAAGTGCTCCTTCTGGCTACAAAAACTTCCAATTAAGTTTTTTAAATAAAAGATAGAAGTTAAAAGCAACTGCTGCCTGGGGTTAGCAGGATGGAAACTTGTAGTTGCTTGAAGCTGTACTTCAAAAAGAGAAAACTCAATTTTAAGAGTGTAGAGGTTTATTCATAAAATACATTGTGTTCAGAAAAATGACTCTGTGGATACTCTAGGCTGTGGAAGAGTGAAACCGTAGGTCACTTGTTCTATTGTATTTATTTATGATTATTCTTTTTCTATCTAATATTTTTATTCTAAATAAAAGGACAGGGAAAATTTTGAGCATCTGGATCCTTGTTTATTCTGTTCTCAGTAACTTTAATTAGTGTAATGTTGAGATTCTCATCTTTATTCACTAAAGAACTTTTACGAAGTTTGTATGTATGTTTCCTTTTATGTGCTGTTTTATACAAACAAAGAATATGGGAAAGTATTTCAAATTTCTCTTTTTTAGCAATTTCTCTTATTCCTAAATTCCACTTACAATAGACCCCCTGGAGAGTGTGCATATATTCTGCAAGGAATCATAGAGAGGGTGATAAGTAAGTGGCTGGGGGTTTGGTTTTACATGGGCAGCTTCCTTTATGAGCAGGTTTCCAGAGTGCTCTGAGCACTTTCAATTGCCAGGAGAAAACACCTTCTGCAAGGCTTGCTCTCTCCCCTTTGACTCAGGCCTATGCTGGCCAGAAGTTTTAGCCACCCCTTTAATTCAGCATTTGGAGACCTAGCAAATCAAAGTGTGAGCTCCCTAGAAAAACTGGAGCTAACCAGCAACATGGAGAAAAAAGGGGCAATTTTGAAAAAAATTACTTTTTTTTTCATTTTCATCATAAATCCAAGGAAAAATTCAAGGAGGAGGAAAACAAACAATCATCATGAAATGTAGTGCTTTTCAAACTGCAGGCTGTCACCTGTTAGTGGATTGTGAAGTCAATTTAAAGGTTCATGACAAGCATTAAAGAAAAAAAAAAAAGGATGGTGGCACATGTAGTCTCAGCTACTCCAGAGGTTCATGCAGGAGGATTGCTTGAGCCCAGGAGTTTGAGGCTACAGTGTGCTGTGATTGCACCTGTGAATAGCCACTGCACCCTAGCCTGGGCAACATAGTGAGACTCTGTCTCCCCCCAAAAAAAGAGCAAAAGAACATGCAAATAAAAATACATGGCAAAGTGAAGGTAAGTATTGTTTCGAGAATCTTTAGATGTCTTTACATGTGTGACACACACACACACACATTGGGACATGATACAAAATGTATGTCTTCTCAGAGGTTGTCATGAAAGAGGTCTGAGAAGCAGCTGTGTGCCAGGCCTTCCCCTCTGGGAAGCCCCACTTCTTGCCTGTGCAAGAGCAGCGAGCTCCCAGGAGACAGAGGGATTGGAGTGAGGGGGTGCAGGTGATGCATCTACGTGGTGTCCCCCAGCAGTGCTGTGTGGAGTCTGTAGGTCCCAGAGCAGCTTGAAGTCTTACAACCACAGGACTCCCTCTCATCAATGCCAGCAGATGCTGGGTGTAGTTTTGTGGAGTATGCAAGGCAGGCAGGTCCTAAATGGCTAATAACCTGCTTGTGTGTGTAAACTAAAAATAAAATTCCAAGACCTCCCCCCCACTGCCACTGAATAACCCTCTTTTGGCCAAGGGACCTCAGAAGAACCTTAAAACTGAGTTCCGGGCCATGATAGGAAGGGAGGTAGGACACGCCTGGTTATACTCCCTCCCTTTTGGAGTTTAGACACACCAGCATTAATGTTGAAATAGAGATCACAAGACTGACAAAACAGATTCTTTGCGGCAATAAGATACTATATAACAAACAGGATTTAAGACCATGCAGGGCAAAGGTTAATTCAGGACTTACAAACCCTAAAATCTTATTAAACAGATTTTTTTTTCAAGTTAACCCAATATAATGTGGCTTTCTTTCCAACCTCCATGTCTTTAAACAAAGCTTTATTTCTTTAGCCAGTTACAAATCAAAGAATCTCTGAACCTACCTATGACTTACAAGCCCCTGCTTTAAGATGTCCTGCCTTTTCTGGCTGAACCAATGTATACCTTCTGTGTACTGATTTATGATTTTATCTGCAATTCCTGTCTTCCCAAAATGTATAAAACCAAACTGTAACCCGACCACCTTGGGATCATTTACTCAAGGCTTCTTGAGTTTATGGATCCCCAGGCCATGGTCACTCATGTTCGGCTCAGAATAAACCTCTTTAAATTATTTAGCAGATTTTTTTTTCTTGTTTAAAATTCATGGCATATGCAAGACAGGCCCTAAATGGCTAAAAAATCTGCTTGTGTGGGCTATTTTTAAAATGATTAAATGTGTACAAATTTGAGCTTGGTGCTGGTGGGCTTCTGAACTCACAGGTCTCAGTCTATAGGGAAGGAATAAACAGCCTACGGGCCAATCTACAGGTCTGTCTTTGGCTCTTTTATATAATACCCCCTCAAGTCCAGGTGCGGTGGCTCACACCTGTAATCCCAGCACTTTGGGAGGCCAATGTGGGAGGATCACTTGAGGCCAGGAATTAAAGACCAGCCTGGGCAACATAGGGAGACCCTGTCTCTAAAAAAAAAAAAAAAAAAATTAGCTGGGCTTGGTGGTGTGTGCTTATAGTCCCAGCTACTTGGGAGGCTGAGGTGGGAGGATGGCTTGAGACCAGGAGTTCAAAATTGCAGTGAGCTATGATCGTGCCACTGCCCTCTAGCCTGGGACGGGGTGAGACCTCACCTCTAAAAAAAAAAAACCCACCTCCTCAATCCGTTCTCCACACAGAAACCTGAATGCTCTTTTTAAAGTGCAAATTGGGTCTTGTCACTCCACTACTTTCTCATTGTTTCCATTTGCCTATTAAATGCCTTTGTCCATCTCTTTATTTTTTATTTGTTTTTAGCCTTTCTCAATCACTTTAGTCATGTGTGTCTCATGGATATAGCACATAGTTGAGTTTTGCTTTGTGAGCCAAACTGGAAATCTTTGTCTTTTAATAAATTAGCTAATCCTCTCAATGGACTTAAGCCTATTCTTATTTATTAGTGGTCTCAATTCTGTCATATTATTTTATGTTGTAATTGCTATGTGTATTGTATTTGCTGTATTTGTCAACTTGATATTTTCTTTGTTCTTTTATTTTCTACATTTATTTGGATATTTAGAAAGGTAGATATTTTTGTTCTAGTAATTACCTTTGTACTTAAACTTTAAAAAAACATGTGGTTAAGGTATTGTTTTCTTATTTTATCTTTTAGTATCGTTTGTTAGTTTTTTTAAAAACAGCTTTACTGAGATATAGTTCATACATCATATGATTCAGTCATTTAAAGTATACAATTCAATTCAAGTCAGTATACATATTGACAGATATGTGCAACCATCCCCACAGTCAATTTTAGAATATTTTCATCACTTCAGAAAGAAATCCTGTACCCTTTAGCTATCACTCCCTATCCATCTCCTATCCCCCTAGGCAAGCACAAATCTACTTTCTGTCTATAGCTTTTCCTGTTCTGGATGTTGTATATGAATGGAATTATATAATATGTGGTCCTTGTGACTGGTGTTTTTACTGAGCATAATGTTTTCAAGGTTCATTCATGCTGTAGCATATATCAGTACTTCATTCCCTTTTATGGTCAAATACTATTCCATTGTATGGATATACTATATTTTGTTTATCCATTTGTCAGTTAATAGACATTTGGGTTGTTTCTACTTCTTGGCTATTATGAATAAGGCCACTGTAAACATTCATGAACAAGTTTTTGTGTGATACATATTTTCATTTCTCTTGGATATATGCCTGGGAATGGCTAGGTCACATTTTGAGTAACTACCAAACTGTTTTCCAAAGCGGCTGTACCATTTTACATTCCCACCAGCAGTGTATGAGGGTTCTGATTTCTTCATATCTTCACAAACATTTTTTATTACCTGTCTTTTCTAGCCATTCTAGTGGGTATCAAATGGTATCTTGTTGTTTTGGTTTCCATTTTCCTGAGTACTAATGATTTTGAGCATCTTTTTGTGTGCTCATTGGCCATTTATATATTGTTCTTGGATAAATATCTACTCAAGTTCTTTGCCTATTTTTAAATTGGGTTGCCTTCTTACTATTGAGTTGAATACAAAAGAGTTCTTTATAGTTTCTGGATACAAGTCCCTTGAGATCTTTTTTTTCCTCCTTGGTTGCTTGTACTTTTGGTATTGTATCTAAGAAGGCTTTGCCTAACCCCAAATCATGAAGGTTTATGTTTATGCTTTCTTTTGAGAATTTTATAGTTTTAGCTTTTACATTTAGGCCTATGATCCATTTTGAGTTAATTTTTGTGTATGGTGTAAGGAAAGGGTCCATCTTTATTCTTTGGTATGTGTATATTTAGTTGTGTATATTTTGTTGTTCCAGAGCCATTTGTTGAAAATACTGTTCTTTCCTTTTTGAATTGTCTTGACACTGTTGTTTAATATCAATTGACTATAAGTATGAGGGTTTATTTCTGTACTCTACATTGTGTTCTATCAATTTATATGTCTATCTTTATGCCAGTACCACACTGTCCTGATTACTTCAGCTTTGTTGTAAGTTTTGAAATTAGAAAATGTGAGTCATCCAATTTTGTTCTTATTTTTCAAGATTGTTTTGGGTATTCTGGGTCTTTTCCATTTCCATATGTATTTTATGATCAGTTGGTCAATTTCTGTGAAAAAGAAAGCAGCTGGAATTTCTATAAAAAGTATATTGAATCTGTAGGTCAATTTGGAGAATATTGCCATCTCTTTTTATTTATTTATTTTTTTGAGATGCAGTCTCACTATGTTGCCCAGGCTCGTCTTGAACTCCTGGGCTCAAGGGATCCTCTCACCTTAGCTTCCTGAGTAGCTGGGATTATAAATGTGCACCACCATGCCTGGCTATGAGTATTGCCATTTTAATGATATTAAGTCTTCTGATCCTTGAACATGACATATCTTTCCATTTATTTAGGTATTCTTTAATTTCTTTCAACATGTTTTATACTTATATTTTTGTGTTTATATTTTCAGAAAAAGAATATTGCACTTCTTTTGTTAAATTTGTTCTTCAGTATTTTATTCTTTTTGATGGTATAAATGTAATTGTTTTCTTAATCTCAGTTTTGGATTATTCACTGATAGTGTAGAGAAATACAATTGATTTTCTTTATTGATGTTCTATCCTGCAACCTTGCTAAATTCATTTATTAGTTCTAATAGTTTTTAGTGGATTTCTTAGGATTTTCTATATACAATATCATGTCATTTGCAAATAGAGATAGTTTTACTGTTTTCCTTTCCAATCTGGTTACATTTTGTTTCTTTTTCTTCTCTAATTTCCCCGGCTAGACCCTCCAGTGCTATGTTTAATAGCAGTGTCCTGGACAGCAGACATCCTTGTCTTGGTTATAAATCTTAGGGGGGAAAGCATTACATTTTCACCGTTAAGTACAATGTTAGTTGTAGGTTTTTTGTAGATACCTTTTATCAGGTTGAGGAAATTACTTTCCATTTCTAGTTTTTTAAAAAATGGCTTTAATCGTGAAACGGAGTTGGATTTTGTCAAATGACAAAATTTGTATGCATTTATTAAGATGATCATGTATGTGTCCTTTATTCTATTGTTATGATGTGATTTACTTTTGAATGTTAACCTAACCTTGTGTTCTGGGATATACCCCACTTGCTCATGGTGTATAATCTGTCATATATGTTGTTGAATTTCATTTGCTAGTATTTTATGGACGATTTTTGTGTTTATATTTAGAAGAGATTTAATTTTTCCCCTCCTTTCTTATAATGTCTTTGGTTTTAGTATTAGGATAATAATGGCTTCATACGATGAATTGGGAAATGTTTTTCTCTCTGCTGTTTTTTGGAAGGTTTGTCAAGATTTGGAATTAAATCTTTAGACCTTGGGTAGAATTTATCAGTGAAGCCATCTGGTTTTGGGATTTTCTTTGTGGGAAGCTTAAAAGTTACTAATTCAATCTCTTGTATATCTATTCAGATTTTCTCTTTCTTTTTGAGTCAGCTTTAGTCATTTATGTCTTTGTAGGACTTTTTTCCATTTCATCTAAGTTATCTCATTTGTTGGCCTACAGTTGTTCAACATACCCCTTGTAATTATTTTTATTTCTGTTATGTCACTAGTGAACTACTCTCTTTTATTCCTGACTGTAGTAATTTGAGTCTTCTCTATTTTTTTTCTTGGTCAGTCTGGCTAAAGGTTTGTCAATTTTGTTATCTTTTCAAAGAACTAACTTTTGATTTCATTGATTTTTCTCTGTTGTTTTCCTATTCTCTGTTTCTTTATTTCTGCTCTCTTCTTGATTATTTTCTTCTTTAGTGTTTGCTTTAGATTTAGTTTGCTTTTCTTTTTTCACTGCCTTAAGGTGGAAACTTAGGTTATCGATTAGAGACCTTTTTCTTTTTTAATATAGGCTTTTATGCTATAAATTTCTGTCTAAGTACTTCTTCTGATGCATCTCATAAATTTTGATATGCTGTGTTTCCATTTTCATTTATATCAAAGTATTTTCTAATTTCTCTTGTGATTTTTCTTTGATCAATTGGTTATTAGGAGTATGTTGTTTGATTTCCACATATCTGTGAATCTTTCAAATTTCTTTCTGTTATTGATTTCTAGTTACATTCCACTGTGGTCAGAGAACATACTTTATATAATTTTAATCCTTAATAATTTATTGAGGTTTGTTTTTTGACCTTGAATATGGCCTATCCTGGAAAATGTTCCATGTACACTTGAGAGGAATGTGTAATCTGCAGTTTTTGGGTGGAATGTTCTATAGATGTTTGTTAGGTCAACCTGGTCTGTTTCATTTTGATCTTATGCCTAGCTGTTCTATCAATTATTGAAAGTGGGATGTTGAAATGTTCAACTATTATTGTTGAACTGTCTTTTGTCCCTACAGGATTTTCTTTTTGAAAAGTTTTTGCTTCATATACTTTGGACTCTGTTGTTAGATGTATATATGTTTGTAATTGTTATTTCCTCCTGTTGGATTTATCCTTTTTTCTTCTAAAATGTCCCTCATTACCTCTAGTAACATTTTTTATTTTAAAGTCTGTTTTGTCTGATATCAGTATAGCCACTTCAGTTTTCTTATGGGTGCTGCTTGCATGCTATAACTTTTCTCATCTTTTAACTTTAATTCTGTTTAACTTTGATCTAAAGTATCTTCTGCAGATAGCTTATAGTTGGATCTTGTTTTTTGTTTTTGTTTTTTGTCCAGGCTGACAATATCTGCCTTTTGATTGGATTGTTTAACCCATTCACATTTAATGTTATTATTCATAGATTTGATGTTATTATTCATATAGATTTATGTCTGCCATTTTAGTTTTTGCTTTCTGTATGTCTCATATCATTTTGGTGCCTCTATTTCTCTTTTACTACTTTCTTTTGCATTAAGTGAATATATTCTAGTATAATGTTTTAATTCCTTTAATGAGTTTTTCACTATTTTTTTTGAGTTATTTTCCTAGTGGTTGCCCTAGGGATTACAGTATACATATGAACTCATCAGAATCGACTTCATATTTATGAAAACTTAATTCCAGTGAGATACATAAAATATTACTCCTTATACCCCTGTTCCCTTTTCTTCTGTCTTGTCTTTGTGCTTTCTCGTATTATTGTTATACGTATCATATCTGTATTTAACAAACCCAACAATACATAATTTATAATTACTACTTTATATAATTTTATATTTTTAAAGTAGCTGAAAAAAGAAAGAAGAGCAAGTTTATATAATAACCTTCTTATTTATCATTTCTGGTTCTCTTTATTGTTCCTGTGGATTTGAGTTACCATCTGGTGTCATTTTCTTACTCCAGTACAGCTTTGCTCCCACACACCTCTTTTGTATTGTTATTGTCAGATGTATTATTAATACATTTTTATATCTTACAGGCTCAATAATACAATGCTATACATATTATTTTATATAATTGCTTTAAGTAATTTAAGAAAGGAAAGTAGATGAAATATACATTCATACTGTGAACTAAAATAAAATCTTAAGTACCCCCCCAGCTGAAAATGGACCCCCTCTTGGCCAAGGGGACCCCAGAAATACCCTAAAACTGAGTTGGTGGCCATGAGAAGGGAGGTCAGACTCACCTCATTATGCCCCCCTCACTTTTTGGGGATAGCCTTTGTAACTCATTAACAGGCCTAAGGCTATTCAAGACAAGCCTGCAGGTCCTCAATTTACGTAATGAATTACTTGAGTCTGGGTATATAGCCAGTGGCTTGTCTCTGATTAACAGACTTCCTTATCTTAACTTAAAACATTCCAAGCCTTTAGACAAAGCTTCATTTCTTTAACCAGTTACAAATCAAAGAATGTTTAAATCCACCTATAACCTGTAAGTCCCTGCTTGGAGATGTCCCACCTTTTTGGGCCAAACCAATGTATGCCTTCCATGTATTGATTTATGACTTTATGTGTAATTCCTGTCTCCCTGAAATGTATAAAACCAAACTGTAACCTAATCACAGCAAGTCCACTTGCTCAAGGCTTCTTGGATGTGGCTCTGGGCCATCGTCCTCAAATTTGGCTCAGAATAAACCTCTTTAAATTATTTTACAGAGTTTAGATTCTTTTTTTGTTGACAATACTGTCTTTGATAATTCCCTATATAGTTACCTTTACTGGTGCTTTTTGTTTTTTATGTAGATGCAAATTACTATTCTAAGGTTACATGATTTCAGCCTGAAGAACTTTATTTAGTATTTCTTGTAGGAGTTGTCGTCTATCAATAATTCTCTCAGTTTTTGTTTATCTGAGAATGTCTTTATTTCACCTTCATTGTGAAAGATAGTTTTACTGGATATAAGATTCTTGGTTCACATTTTTTTTTTCTTGTAGAACTTTATATATGTCATCCCACTGCCTTCTGTACTTGACTGTTTCTGATGAGAATTAAGCTGTTAATTTTATTAGGTTCCCTTGTAGATGGTGAGTGCGTTTTTGTTTTGTTTTGTCTTGTTATTCTTGTTGCTTTTAAGATTTTTTCTTTGCATTTAGCTTTCAACATTTTTTAATACTCTGATGGGTCTGGGTATATATCACTTTCTGTTTATCCTACATGGAGTTCATTGAACTTCTGAATGTATATTAATGTTTTTCATTAAATTTGGAAAGTTTTCAGTCTTTATTTCTTCAAATTTTTTCCTTTCTCTCTCATTTCCTTAAGATACTCCCATTATGTATGTTTTGGTTAAATGTGTCCCACATTTCTCTGAGGCTTTATTCATTTTCTTCATTCTTTTTTTTTTTTCCTGTTCTTATGATTAGATTATCTTTATGATCTATCTTCAAGTTTGCAGTTACTTTCTTCAGCTAAAATCTATTGTTGAGCCCCTCTAGTCAAATTTCCATTTTGGTTATTATAATTTTTAACTCCAAAATTTCAACTTAGTTCTTTATAATAATTTATCTCTTTATTGATATCATCTTTTTTTTTTTTTTAAGCAGAGTCTCACTCTGTTACCCCGGCTAGAGTGCAGTGGCATCGTCATAGCTCATTGCAACCTCAAACTCCTAGGTCCAAGCAATCCTCCTGCCTCAGCCTCCCAAGTAGCTGGGACTACAGGTGCGCAACACCATGCCTGGATGATTTTTTCTATTTTTAGTAGAAATGGGGGTCTCACTCTTGCTCAGGCTGGTCTCCAACTCTTGACCTCAAGCAATCCTCCTGCCTTGGCCTCCCAAAGTGTTAGGATTACAGGCGTGAGCCACTGTGCCCAGCCTATTGATATCTTGTTTGATGATACATTGCCATCATACCTTCCTTTACTTCTTTAAGCATGGTGTCCTTTAGTCCTTTGAATATATTTATAATAACTGCTTATAATAACTGTGATGACAGTGGGTTTAGCAGGGCTTCTTTTGACTCTCTCCTTCCCTGATGTTTCTGTTAAGCTGTCTGCCTGTGTTGGTATCAGAGCTAGTTGTTAGTCTCTAGTAATTGCTATCTGATTGCTCTATTGTTTTCAACAGTGCCCTGGGGCATACATTGCTCCACACTCTGATCCAATTAAGCTCAGGCCTCTTTACAAAGTTAGTCTTTGAGGCCAGTCTTTGAGATTTTGTCAGACCCCAGGAGGGTTGTTAGCTGCCTCTTTGGCTGGTTCTCTCTGCTAAAATTCTAACTAGTCTACAATTTTGCTTATTGCTCTCATGGTGCTACCAACCTCCTTTATTGCTTAACACCAAAATCTCCATTGTTTTCAATAGCACCCTTAGGTTTGAACTTCCCCACACTGTATTCACTTCTGTTCTGAATAAAGTCAGTTCCTCTGGGGAGAGCTTTGGAGGTCTCTTTTTATGGCCTGCCTCTCCCACTGGGCATAACCTCTTGCCATTGCTCTGAGGCTGGGGGTGGGGACAGTAACCCACTTCTTTTGAGTGATACCCTGGCTTTATGAGTAGGGTATTAGGTGGGGGTGGTAGCCTCTGATATTCTCAGCTTGCCCCTTTTGGCATGAAACATCTGTTCTATGAGCAAGCTGGGGCAGGGGTGATTTGGGCCCAGGATTATTGGCTTGCCATGCCTGAAATAGAGCTTCTGTTCCATGAATGGGGACTGGGTGAAGGGAGTCCAAGATGTGTCAATAACTCTTATCTAAAATAGAACTTCTACAACATGGAGATGGGAGGCGGGAGAAGAGGCCTGCCCCTCCTGGGAAGAGACCATAGCCCTAGATTGGGAACTGGAAGGAAATAGAACACTGTGTTCTTGGCTGCACCTGCCTGGAATAGACTTTCATCATGCCAAGTTGGGGTGTGGGGGAGGGAGTGAGTTGTGGCTCCGTTTTACCTGTATCCTAGTCAATTCATCACAGATGAATACGCTGGTGACTATAAGTTAATTATACAGCTTGTCATGCATTGTCATTAATCCACTTATCAGCAATGGGGTCTGTATTGCCATTTGGCTGCAGAATGATCTAACTCTAGAATCCTGCCTTAGAACCTGTTTCCTCGAACCCCATTCCTGGTCCCAAATGGGTTCCCTGGAAGCAGATCCGGAGACAAGGATTTATGTGCAAATGAGTTGTTATTAAGGAACTGCTCCAGGGGAGACTATTAAGGGATTCTGGGAAGCAGATCTTAGAAGGGGAGGAAGCCAAGCAAGAGTGCACTATCAGGCCAGAGTCCCACAGTGGACAGGCTTCAGTCTGATCTGACAGGGGCATCTGTGCATGTAAATTGTGCCTTGAGGTTGTGTTAACCTTAGGCAAGGGAGTAGGGGGCATTCCTACTCCTGCATCAGTCATTATTAAGGGCCCCACAGAGGAGGTAACCTCTCAGCACTTCTGGCTCCTGTGCCAGTGGGCATTGTGATTCTGGCAACCCTAAGGCAGTTCGCTAAAGAAGAAGCACAGATGCTGCCATTAGGATCAAAAACGCATTACAGCTGAAGGTGTGTAAAGCAGTAGTGTAAAGCAATCTGAGGGGATCTGGGCAGAGTGCTTGTGTTGTTCTTTATAAGAGAATGTGGACAGAGAAGGAAAAGGCCTGCATTTGGGATGGGCATCAGAAGTTTGCAGAGTGTATCAAGAGGAGAGGCCAGTGTGGGCAGGGGGAAAGCCCAGAGGGCACTCCAGGAGAGGTCTGTTGCTCTGTGCAATGTCTTGTGCGGCATTCTGCAGTGACTCCAGGGCTTTTGACTTGGGGACTAAGTGGATGGTGTGCCACGCGCTTCACCAAGATGGGAAGATGGGGAATTCAGGCGGGGCTGTGGTCTGGCTTGGGATATTGAGACTTTGATTTCATTTTTATCTATTGAACGAGAAAGACATTTTATACCTCATTCCTAAAATTTCTTGAATTGCAATGAAATAACCTCAAAGGAAAATTTCGGTCAAGATTCAGAGATGATACTGCTGTTAAAAAACTGGATGATTGTTTCACTGTTCTCTGTGGGCTTTGTTTAAAATCACAGCAACAGACTCATATGTTTTGATTTCTTACAGTTTAATTTTACTTTAGGTCTCAGTAGGACTTCCTAAATGATTGATTTTTTTCTATTTTTAGTAGAGACGGGGTCTCACTTTTGCTCAGGTTGGTCTCGAAAAATTAGCTGGGTGTGGTGGCACACGCCTGTGGTCCCAGCTACTTGGGAGGCTGAGCTGGGAGTTTGAGGTTGCAGTGAGCTGTGATGACCCCACTGCACTCTAGCCTGGGTGACAGAGTGAGACCCTGTCTCAGGAAAAAAAAAGAGATCGAAACTGGGACTACAAGGTCAGAGCTTAACATTCACGTAAACTTCTGCAGACCTAACTAGGAATTTCATTGTCACGTGCAATTGGTAGCACAGGGCAGATCTTGAAGTGCTGACATTGGCAGGCTGCATGTTTTTTACACTCCTTTCCCTGGGGAGGTGAGTATTTGGCTCTGTGTCTTTAGCAGCTTTTCCTATCTTTGTTACCATTTCATACTTCCTAATTAACCAGACTTACTCTCCTTTTATAAATGCATGTAAGTGTAATGTGGCATATTCCTGATAAACTCTGCAAATATGTTTGCTTACTTGTTAATTGACTCACTGGAGTCCTCTTTTCTGTCTGCATTCTTTTAAAAAATCTCTTTTTTGTATTTCTTCGTTCCTTACCTTCATTCTATGCTTGACCTCTCCAGATGCTGACATGTGGATGTGCTCCTGGGGGTGGATCCCTGCTGGACTTGAAGTCACCAGGAGGTTTTTTGAGAGCCCCCAAGCACTGTGTGGTGTGCAGCACCTGATAAAATAGAAGTCTAATTCAGTCTTTGAGTCTGGAGAGGGAGGAAATTGTAAGCAAGTGAACCATTGAGTTAGGAGTTTTTACTTTAGGCTAATGCTAAATTACAAACTCAAGAGTTCAGGTCTAAACATAGAATATCCTTGATAATTCTCCATGTGAATTGCCTTTAAGATATTTTTCTTTTGCCCGGAGGAGTGGCTACAATTTTATAATTGTACTTAATGTTATGTAAAGTAAAACTTGGAATATTTTCCAGAATGTCATGGTACAGTTTAGGACAGGGAACAGGTAAGTAATGGAAAAAATGAGGACATTATGGACTTTATTTGGGAGCCTACGTCAGAATTAAAGCTTTTGTTAAAAAGAGAGTTTCCAAGTCATGTATTTTGAAGTTCTGTTGATAGATGCTCATAAGATGATATTTTTCTGGTGAATTGCTTAGTAATAACTGTCTTTATCTTTTTGCTTGAAGTCTCATTTTATCTTATACTAGCTTTATGTGGGTGAGTATTTGCCCGGTATTTCTTTTCCTGTCCCTTTACTTTCATTCTTTTTTTATGTCCTTAGATGTCTCTTTCTCTCTTTTAAAAATAAACTTTATTTTTTAGGTATAGCTTTAGATTTATGGAAAAATTGTAAATAGCATAGTTTCCGTATACTCTGCACACAGTTTCTCCTATTAATAACATCTTATGGTAGTATGGTACACATTATAATTAATGAGCCAATATTGATACATTATTATTAGCCAAAGTCCATACTTTATTCAGCTGTCCTTAGATCTCACCTAATGTTCTTTTCCTGTTCCACCATTCCTCCCAGGATACCTCATTACATTGAGTCATCATGTCTTCTCAGTTTCCTCTTGGCAGTGACAAGTTTCTCAGACTCCCCTTGTTTTTGATGACCTTGACATTTGAGGAGTCCTGGTCTGGTATGCAGGACTTGGCAGAATGTCCCTCCATTGGAATTTGTCTGATGCATTTCTTATGATTGGACTGGGATTGTGGGTTTTTGGGAGGAAGACCACAGAGGTAAAGTGCCATTTTCATCACATTATATCAAGGGTATATAGTCATGTGTCCCTTAATGTAGAGGATATGTTCTGAGAAACGTGTCATTAGGTGATTTCGTCATTGTGGGACCATCATAGAGTGTACTTATGAACCTAGATGGTATAGCCTACTACACATGTAGGCTATATGGTGTAGCCTATGGCTCCTAGGCTGCAAAGCTGTGTAGCATGTTATTGTACTGAATACTGTAGGCAATTGTAACACCACGGTAAATATTTGTATACCTAAACGTATCTAAATATAGAAAAGGTACCATAAAACTATGGTATAAGAGATTTAAAAATTGGTACATCTGTATAGGGCACTTACCAAGAATGGAGCTTGTCAGACTGGAAGTTGTTGTGAGTGAGTCAGTGAGTGAGTGGTGAGTGAATGTGAAGGAAGTTACTGTACAGTGTCGCAGACTTTGTAAACACTGTGCACTTAGGCTGCACTAAATTTATACATTTTTTTTCTTTCTTCAACAATAAATTAACCTTAGCTTACTGTAACTTTTTACTTTATAAACTTTTTAAAAAACTTTTTGACTCTTTTGTAATAACACTTAGCTTAAAACACAAACACATTGTGCACATGTACAAAAATATCTTCTTTCTTTATATCCTTATTCTGTAAGCATTTATTCTATTTTTTAAATTTAATTATTTTTACTCTTTAAACTTTTTTGTTAAAAACTAAGACACAAACACACATTAGTCTAGGTCTACGCAGTATCAGGATCATCAATATCGCTGTCTTCCATCTCCACACTTGTCCCACTGGAAGGTCTTCAGTGGCAATAACACGAGTGTCGTCTCCTGTGATAACAATGCCTTTAATGGAGCAACTGCCTGAGCACTTCTTGAGGAGGTGTCACTCTTTTCAGAAATATGTCCATGGTGGTTTGCTTGGTTTGTTTCTCTTTTTCATCACAGAGTTGCTTGTAAGCAGGTAACACACCATGAACATTTCTCTCTATTAATGAAAACTTTTCAGTGTTGGGTCCATGTTTTCAAAATTTTTAAAGAGCTTGTTGAGGTCTGCAAAAGCTTCTGCTAAACCCTTCATTGTGAATTTTCTTGGAGGTTCTTCTGCAATTTCCTTTTCTCTTGTCTCTTCTTCAGTTCTGTATTCCTGATCCAGTTCCAACAACTCCTCATTAGTTAATTCCTCAGGAACCACCTCTAGGAGCTCCTCAATGCAGTCCCCATCCACACCCAGGTTAAAGTCATTTGCCATCTCAACCACAGCCTTATCGATTTTTGCAACCTCCTCATCCTTGGCAAATGCTTTGAAGTCATGGATGAATCCCTTGAGTGTCTTCTTCCAGATGCCATCCATACACTCCTTCGTGACATT
The DNA here is from genome assembly GCA_023783475.1 of Daubentonia madagascariensis. Lineage (NCBI taxonomy): Eukaryota > Metazoa > Chordata > Mammalia > Primates > Daubentoniidae > Daubentonia > Daubentonia madagascariensis. The sequence continues at coordinate 2,421,465 of JAKFHU010001831.1, forward strand.
ACCCCAAGCCTAAACAAAGTTCTTGATGCAGTCACAGATGTTGTAATCTTTCCAGAATTACAGCCATGTCTTCTCAGTGTCTTCCTCAGTTGCAGCAATAGCCTGGGCAAAGGTCGTTGGCCTTAAAAGCTACTATAATTCCTTGATCCATTGGTTGGATAAAAGAGGTGGTGTTTGGAGAGAGAAACACCACTTTGATATTGGGATTTTATTTATCATTAATAAAAGGAGGATGTGTGGGAGCATTATCAACAAAAAGCCAAAATCTTAAAAGGCATGTTATTCTCCAAACAGTACTTCTCCATTTTGCTAGCATAGCAATTCAGGAGGACATCTTGGAAAAGGAGCTGGGTCATCCATGACTTCTTATTGCTCCTGTAGTACACAGGCAGTGTGTGCTTATTGTTATGCTTAAGGCCCTGGGGCTCTCACTGTGCCATATCAAAAAAAGGTTTCAATTTGTAGCCTGCAACATTGCCCCCAAATAAGACTGTTATCCTATCCTTAAAAGCCTTGAAATCTGGCATTGACTTGGCCTCCTTATGAATGAAAGTGTTTTCAGGCATCTGTTTCCAGAATAGGGAGGTTTCATCCATATTGAAGATTTGCTGTGGCAAGTAATTTTCCTCCACAATCATCTCATCCAGAGTTTCCAAAAATTCTTCAGCTGCTTTCACAACAGCACCTGCAGACTCACCACTCACTTTCACATTATGTAATGAACAATTCTTGAATTGTTTAAACCACCTAGAGTTGGCAGTAAATTCAACATTGTAGTTGGGACCAGCCTTTTCTTTCAACATCACAAACAAACTTTTTGCTTTGGCAGGGATTGTCATGGTGCTGGGAGGGGTACAATTCTGTGTCTGGTCTTCAATCCATTAGAAATTTCTCTATATTTGATATAGGCCCTTCCTGAATTTTTGTTAGTCTCATTGCCTTCAATGAAGCAGATCCTTTAACAGCTTCTGTCACTTTGTTCTTGTATTTCAAGAAGAAAGATAGTAAGGTATGGTGGAACGGGACATGCCTGACTGGTGAGCAATCACCATCACTGATTTTCCACCTTTGTAGTCCTTTATCACTTAACTTTGTTTCCAGGTCAATCACTCTCATTGGCAACATTAGCCATGGATTAGTTTAGGGGCTATGCTGAACAAAACAACACGAGATTACGTCAGGCACAAGAGAAAATGATGCAATCAAGGGACACTGTAAATACAAGATGTATGAGGCTGCTGCTGGCATAATTTTTTTTAAAAGTGGAAGGAGTATATTCTAAAATAATGATAAAAAGCATAGTATAGGAAATACACAAACCAGTAACATAGTTGTTTGTTATCATTATCAAGTATTATATACTAAACATAGTTGTATGTGCTAGACTTTTATAGGACTGGCAGCACAGTAGGTTTGTTTACACCAGCATCACCACAAACACATGAGTAATGCGTTGCACATTGACAGCTATGACATCACTAGGTGATAGGAGTTTTTCAGGTCCATTATAATCTTATGGGACCACTGTCATATGTGTAGTCTGTCATTGACCAAAATGTCATTATGCAGCACATGACTGTACTATTAATATGGCTTATCACTGGTGATGTTGACCATGATCACCTGCCTGAGATAGTGTTTGTCAGGGTTCTCCACTGTAAAATTACTCTTCCCCTCTTTTCCCATACAATAGTCTTTGGAAGGAAGTCACTATGTGCAGCCCACCCTTAAGGAGTCAGTAGTTATGCTCTACTTCTTTGAGGGCAGAGTATCTATATGAATCATTTGGGCTTCTTTTGCACGGGAGATGTCTCTTCTCCCCCATTTACAGTCAGCCCATTGTATTCTCTGGTTCTACATCCATGGATTCAACCAACTTCAGATCAAAAATATTTGAAAAAAAAACCCCAATACAAATAATACAAATAAAAAAACCAATACAGTATAACAACTATTTATAAAGCATTTACATTGTAGTAGATATTACATGCAATCTAGAAATGATTTAGAGTATACAGGAAGATGTGTGTAGGTTATATGCAAATACTATGCCATTTTATATAAGGGACTTGAGCATCCATGAATTTTGGTATCCACAGGGGTCCTGGAACTGATCTCCAGTGGATACTGAGGGATGACTATGTTTATTTATTCAATCATTTATATCAGTGTAGACTCATGGATATTTATTTCATACTTTGGGTTATAACCCATTCTACTTTATTTTTTTGCTCAAATTGTTCCAGCTTTGGCTATTAGGGTCTCTTTCAATTGTCTCCTGTGATCCTTTGACATGCCCCCACTGATGTGGGCTTTTTTTTTTTTTGAGCACTTCCTTACTTTTTGGCACTACAGGGTGCTCTAGGCTTGTCATTTATATTTCCTGCTCTAGTCTTACAATCAGCCATTTATCCAAGGAACCTTGGTTTATTTTATTGGAGAATTAATGGCGTTAGAAGCCAATATCTGGGTGCGATGTGTGCTTATTGCTACTGGGATGTCATTGCTTCTAGGCCCTCTCAGTTGGCATAGCAAGGAAATATATGTATGTATAGGTGTATCTTTTTAAAACAGCATATAGATGGAATTTTCTTCTTTAAAAAATCCAACCTGAGGACTTTGTCTTTTATAGGCAATTTAAATTCATTTACATTTATTATGAATGCTGATTGTAGCAGAAGCTCTGAGATGCCCTGCTTCACCATAGTAATACATGGCAGCATCTATATCTTTCCATGAAGTTTGCTCTAACTGCTGGAGTCTGCTCAGCTACAAACTGTTGAGGGTGAATGTGCCTGAGAATTTATAAGTGGTAGCATCTCCCCACCAGTGATGGATAAATATGTACCTCAGCTTCTTTATTCCTTTCTTTCTATGGGCTCTAGTTCTACACTAGCTCTCAGAAATCCCTAGCAGGACTAAGCTAACTCTGTTTTCTGAAAGAGTTTGTGTAAGATTTCATCCTTAAAAAACATCTAGGCTTTCAGTTTTCTTTGAGGAATAGTTTTTAAAAACATATTCAATTTCTTTAATAGATAATGTCTATTCAGATATTTGTTTCTTTTTGTGATACTTTGGATACTTTGTATCTTTTGAAGAAATTGTCCTTTTCTTCTAAGTTGTCAAATTTATTGGTTTAAACTTGTTTATAATATTCTCTTATTATCCTTTTAATAACTTTAGGATCTATAGTAATATATCCTCTTTTATTCTTGATATTGGTAGTTTGTGTTTTCTCGATTTCTTGATGAGACTAGCTTATCATTTTTATTAATTTATCATTTTTATTAATTTTTTCAAAGAACCAGTTTTTTGTTTTACTGATTTTTTTCTATTGTCTGTTTGCTGTTTCATTGATTTCTGCTCTTATTTTTCTTATTTCCCTTCTTTTGCCTATACTGGGTTTAATTTGTTCTCCTATTTCTAGCTTCTTAAGATGAAAGCTTAGATAATTTATTTTAAGTACCCTTTCTAACATAGGTATTGAAACCTATAAATTTCCTTCTAATTACTGCTTTAGCTTTATCCCATAAATTTTGATATACTATGTTTTCATTATCATTTGGTTTAAAATATTTTCTAATTTCTCTTGTGATTTCTTGTTTGACTTATGGATCATTTAGAAATATGTTGGTTAATTCCTGAATATCTTGGAATTTTTCAGATATCTTTGTTTTTGATTTCTAACAATTCATTTTTAATCAGAGAATATATTCTGTATGTTTTCAATCTTATATTTATTAAGACTTTTGTTTGTTTTCCTTTGCTTATAGCTAGCATATGTTCTATCATAATTAGTTCATATTGGTGGATAGTATTCAGATTGTCCATATCCTTGTTACTTTTGTCTACTCTATCAATTATTGACAGAGGAATGTTTAAGTTTCCAACTATAATTGTGAATTTCTCTATTTCTCTTTTCAGCTCTGTCAGTTTTTGTTCTATGTGTTTGGAAGCTCTGTTATTAGACACATACACATTGAAGATTTCTTTTTTCTTCTTGATGATGTCATTATGAAATGTTAACCTTTATCTCTGATAACATTCCTTATTTTGATTTCTCCTTTGACTTTAATATTGCTATTTCAGTTTTCTTATGCTTACTATTTATATGGTATATCTTTTTCATTATTTTACTTTTAACCTATTTGTGTCTTTATATCTAAAGAGAATTTCTTGTAGATGTAGATAGTGGTTGCTTTTTATCCTTTATGACATTCTCTAACTTTTAAGTGGTGTGTTTCCTCCATTTCATCTGGCATAATTGTTGAAATGATTTATCTAAATCTGCTATCTAGTTATTTGTTTTCTGTTTGTCTCATTTTAAATCCTTTTTCTTTTTTCCTGTTTTCTTTTGGGTTAAGTATATTTTAATATTCCGTTTTAACTCCTCTGTTGATTTATAAGCTCTGCTTCTTTGTTTTAAGTGTTTGCTTTAGAGTTTATAATATACATCTTTGACTCATCATAGTCTACTTTAAAATATTATACCATCTGACATATAATGTAAGAATCTAATAACTTATTTTCTATTTCCATGCCCCTCATTTTTTGGCTATTTTAGTTATGATATTGAAAAATACAAATATGATTTTATTTCTACATATTTTATAAACTTCACAATGTATTATTACATTTGCTGTTAAAGGTCAACTAGTTTTTAAAGAAATTAAAAAACAAGAAAAAATCTTTTATGTTTATTCAAATATTTACCATTTTTGATTATCTCCATTTCATTTGTTGATTTGATTTTCTATTTGGAATCATTTTCTTACAGCCTGAAGAACCTCCTTTACTATTTTCTGTATTGCAGGTGTCTAGCAACCTATTCTCTCAGCTTTTGTTTGACGGAAAAAATATATATAGATTTTTTTTCTTTTTGAGTGATTTTATTTTTTGGAATTTTGAATGACATTTTCTAGGTTGAATTTTTTTCAGCACTTTAAAAAATGTTATTTCATCATTTCCTGGCTTAGCATTGTTTGTGAAGATAAATAGGTGATAATTTAATACCTTTGTTTTCCATATATAATGAATTTTTTCCTCTGGGGGCATTTAAGGTTTTCTTTTACTTGTTTTCAGCAATTCAATTATGATAATTCTTTGAATTTTTTTGGTGTGTTTTTCATACTTAGGGTTTGTTGAACTTCTTGTATCTATAGGTTTTTATAGTTTCAGAAAATTTGGAAAAATTTCAGCTATTATTTCTATATTTTTCTGCCTATAGTCCACCTTTCAATTATACATATGCCAGAACATGTGATAATGTCTGACAAGGTCACAGAGGCTCTGTTTTTTTTTTTTTGGCTTGCTTTATTTCTTTGTGCTTCAGTTTGCATACTTTCTACTACCTTGTCTTTAAGCTTTTCTCTTGCAGTATCTATTAATAGTTTGCTCTTGAGCCTACCCACTGAATTTTTCCTTTTAAATATTGTATTTTTCATTTGCTTCCTTTAGCTTTTATTTTCATTATGTTGAGATTTTTCTTTAAATTCTTGAACACATTTATAATATCTTTTTTAAAGTCTTTATTTGCTTACTTCATCCTCTGTAGTTTGTAGGTCTGTTTTTATTGACTGATTTTTCTACTGCCTGTAGGTTATATTTTTCTGCTTCTTTGTATATTCAGTAATTTTTTGTTTCATGTGGGATGATATAAATAGTATCTTGTTTAGTGTTTGGATTTTGTTTGTTTTCCTTTACTTCTGTGTTGAATTTTGTTGTGGAAACCAAATAATTTATCTATGGATTAACTTGATCCTATTGAGTCTTTTTTTTAAATTGGAGGGTGAGTCTAGGGCTAGGTTAGCCCACTTGCTGTAGTTGACCCTTGAACAACATGGGGGTCAGGGGTGCCAACCCTCTGTGCAGTTGAAAATCTGCATATAACTTTTGACTCCCTGAAAACTTAACTACTAGTAGCCTACTGTTGACCGGAAGCCTTACAGATAACATAAACAGTTGATTAACACGTATTTTGTATGTTATATGTATTATATACTACATTCTTACAATAAAGTAAGCCAGAGAAAAGAAAATGTTATTAAGAAAATCATAAGGAAGAGAAAATATATTTACTATTAATTAGGTGGGAGTGGATCATCCTTGTCATCTTCATGTTGAGTAGGCTGAGGAGGAGGAAGAGGAAGGGTTGGTCTTGCTGTCTCAGGGGTGGCAGAGGTGGAAGAAAATCCCCATATAAGTGGACCTGTGCAGTTCAAACCCATGTTGTTCAAGGATCAACTGTACTAAGCTGTGGCCTTTCTGGCATTTCTGCTTCATGCCTGAGTATTCAACAAGATCACTTCCTTCTTGTTGATTGGTATTCAAACATCAAGCATTCCAAACCTGTGAATTCCAGTGGATTTTTCAGCTTATATCTCCCTGGCAGCTGTTCTTTCCCAAGACTTTTTTTTTTTTTTTGCCCTGCCTTGTGGTATCTCACCCTATGTCTGCATGGCTTGAAATTCAACCAAAACTTCAAGGGGACTACTATGCAAATATCTGGAGCTCTTTGTCCGTATTACTCCCTCCTCTCTGGGACTATGACCCATAAATTTCAGCTACCTGATCCTTTCAAACTTTGATAATTTTCTTTTCAGCCCAGTGAGGTTGCTATAATCTTGTAGTGATCCCCCTACCTATGCCAGGGTCTTGGTAAATACTTGCAGGCAGAAAATTAGGGTAATTGTCAGGCTCACATTGTTCTGTTTTCTTTCTCTTTAGGGTCACAGTCTTGTGTTGCCTATTGTTGAATGTCTGAAAATGGTTGGTTATATATTTTGTCCAATTTTTAGTATAGTTGTTTACTGTGGAAGGGCAAATCTAATTCTAGCTACTCCATCATGTCTGGATGTGCAACTCCATTTTTTTTTTATTGTAAAATTAAAATCATTTGGCCAAAGAATTTGGTACTTTTAATGATCTTATGGGAAATTTTTATTGTTTAATTAGTTTTCTTAGAAAGGTTCCCTTTTATGCATGGGTAGAAGCAATATTAAACCTAGTAAGATATTTCAGTGTAATGTAGAGATTATCCTTTATAAAAATAAAAATTGTCCTCTTTTTATATGTATCTGTTTGCTTATATGTGTATGTTTTTGTAGATGTATGCCTATGTGTTATATGTGTGCAAATGTGTATAAATCTGTATGTTTGAAATATATACACACATGAGTCCATTGGTGGGAGTTAAAAACTCTAGAACCTGAAATGCCACTGTACTGAGTTGAATTTTGTCCCCCCAAAGGATATGTTTAAGTTTTAACCCCTGGTACCTGTGAATGTGGCCTTATTTGAAAACAGGGTCTTTGCAGATTTGATCAAATTAAGAGGAAGTCACACTGGATTAGGGTGGGTCCTAATTTGATGATTGGTATCTTTTTTTTTTTTTTTGACATGGGGTCTCACTATGTTGGCCTTGAACTCCTGGGCTCAAGCAATCCTACTGCCTTAGCTTCCTGAGTAGCTGGGATTATAGGCACGCACCACTGAGCTCAACATGGTATCCTTGTAAGAGGGAAATTTGGACACAGAGAGACAGAAACAGAGGGAAGAGGGCCATGTGAAGATGGAAATAGAGACTGGAGTTATGATTCCACAAGCCAAGGAGCACCAAGATGTGCCAGCAACCATAAGAAGCTAGAAGAGGCAAGGAAAGACTCTTCTCTAGAGTCTTTGGTGGAACATGGCTCTGCTGACACCTTGAATTTGAACTATAGCCTCCAGAACTATGAGAGAATAAACTACTGTTATTTTATACCACCCAGTTTGTGGCACTTAGTTATGGCAGCCCTAGGAAATTAATATAGCCACCTTACTTAAGTTCTTGGTAGCTATGACTAAAGACATTCAAGTGGAGATAATAAGTAGACAAGGGGATACAGACCATTGGAGTATAGGGTCAGTTCAGGACAGGTGATATAAATTTAGTAACTACATATTTTCTCCCAATTTTTCTGTTGGATTGTTTTTCTTCTTTATTTGTAGGAGCTCTTTATAAATTCTGGATATTAATCTTTTGTTATATGTAAGTGTAGATAATTAGCTCATTTTACATTATATCCAAATTTACCCAAATTTGGATTGCTCTTCTCTAGTGATCAGTGTAGTAGGAAGTTAAGAACATGTCTTCTGAAGCCAGGATCCCTGGGTTTGAATGCCACTTCTAATTTCCTGGTTGTGGGATCTTGGGAAAATTATAAACCTCTGTATGTGTAATTTTTATCATCTATAAATAGAGATATACCTACCTTCAAAAAAATTTTTTATTTGTATCTATTCATGAGGTACAAGTGCAATTATGCTACATTGATATATCATGTGTGGTGAAGTCAGGGCCTTCAGTGCCTCCATCAGTGGAGCAATGCATATTGCAACCTCCCATTATTCATCCCTCCTCCATGCCCCCAGTCCTCCAAGTCTCCATTGTCCATCATTCCGTACTCTGCTTCCATGTGTACACATAATTTAACTCCTACTTATAAGTGAGAACATGTGGTATTTGTCTTTCCATGTCAGAGTTAACTTAAGATAATGGCCTCCAGTTCCATCCATGTTGCTGCAAAAGACATGATTCATTCTTTTTTATGGCTAAATGGCATTCCATTATGTATATATGCCACATTTTCTTTATGCAATCCTCTGTTGATGGACACTTAGGTTGATTCCATATCTTTGCTATTGTGAATAGTGCTGTGATAAATATACATGTGCTGGTGTCTTTTTGATGTAGTGATTTCTTTTCCTTTGGGTAGACACCCAGTAGTGGGATTGCTGGATTGTGTGGTAGTTTTAGTTCTTTGAGAATCTCCATACTGTTTTCCATAGACGTTGAACTGATTTACATTCCCACCAACAGTATAAAAGAGTTCTCCTTTGTCCACATCCTTGCCTACATATGTTATTTTTTTGTCTTTTTAATCATAGCCATTCTAACTGGTGTAGGATGATATCTCATTGTGGTTTCAATTTGCATTTCTCTGATGATTAGTGATACTGACACATTTTTCATATGCTTTTGGCCATTTTTCTTCTTTTGAAAAATGTCTATTCATGTCCTTTGCTGACTTTTTAATGAAGTTATTTTGTTGTTGTTGTTGTTGAGTTATTTGAGCTGCTTGTAAATTCTGGATATTAGTCCCCTGTCAGATGTATAGTTCACAGATATTTTCTCCCATTCTGCAGGTTGTCTGTTTACTCTGTCAATTATTTATTTATTTTGCTGTGAAGAAGCTTTTTAGTTTAATTAAGTCCCATTTGTCTATTTTTGTTTTGTTGCCTGTGCTTTTGAGGGCTTAGTCATGAATTCTTTGCCTAGACTGATGTCCAGAAGACTTTCCCTAGGTTTTCTTCTAGTATTATTATACTTTCATGTCTGACATTCAAGTCTTTAATCCATCTTGACTTGATTTTTGTATAATATATGGTGAGAGGTAGGGGTTCAGTTTCATTCTTCTGCATATGGCAATCCAATTTTCCCAACACCATTTACTGAAAAGTGTATCCTTTCCCCAGTGTATGTTCTTGTTGACTTTGTCAAAGATCAGTGAGCTATAAGTATGTGTCTTAAATTTTTGGGTTCTCTATTCTATTCCCTTGGTCTATGTGTCTGTTTTTATGCTAGCACCATGATGTTTTGGTTACTATACCCTTATAGTATAATTTGAACTAGGCAATGTGATGCCTCCAGCTTTGTTCTTTTTGCTTAGGATTGCTTTGGCTATTCAGGCTCTTTTTTTTTTTTGGTTCCATAAGAATTTATAATTGTTTTTTCTAATTCCATGAAAAATGATGTTGGTATTTTGATAGGGATTGCATTGAACCTGTAGATTGCTTTGGGCACTATGGTCTTTTTAATGATATTAATTCTTCTAATCCATGAGCATGGGATGTCTTTTCATTTGTTTGTGTCATCTACAATTTCATCAGTGTTTTGTAGTTTTCTTTGTAGAGGTCTTTCACCTCCTTGGTTAAATGTATTCCTAGGTATTTTGTTTCTTTTGTAGCTATTGTAAATGGGGAATTGCCTTCTTGATTTAGGTCATTATTGGCGTATAGAAACACTACTGATTTCTGTATGTTGATATTGTATCCTGAAACTTTACTGAATTCATTTATCAGATCTAAGAATTTTTTTGGTGGAGTCTTTAGGGTTTTCTAGATGTAAGTCATATCATCAGCAGGTAAGAATAATTTGACTTCCTCTTTTCTAATTTGGATGCCTTTTATTTTTTTCTTTTGCCTGATTGCTCTGGAAAGGATTTCCAGTACTATGTTGAATAAGAGTGGTGAAAGTGAGCATCCTTGTCTTGTTCCGGCTCTTACAGGAAATGCTTTCAGCTTTTCCCTGTTATGTATGATGTTGCCAGTGGGTTTGTCACATATAGCCTTTAATATTTTGAGGTATGTTCCTTCTTCGTCTAGTTTGTTGAGGATTCTTTTCATGAAGGGATGCTGAATTTTATCAAATGCTTTTTCTGCATCTGCTGATATGATCATATGTTTTTTGCCCTTCATTCTGTTGATGTGATGTGTCACATTTATTGATTTGTGTATGCTGAACCATCCTTGCATCCCTGATATGAAACCCACTTGATTATAGCATATTATCTTTTTGATGTGCTGTTGGATTTGGTTTGATAGTATTTTGTTGAGGATTTTTGTGTCTGTGTTTATCAGGAATATTAGTCTGTAGTTTTCTTTTTCTTTTTTCTTTTTGTTGTGTCCTTTTCTGATTGTGGTATACTGGCCTTGTAGAATGATTTAGGGAGAATTCCCTCTGCCTCAATTTTTTGGAACATTTTCAGGAGGTTTGGTATTAGTTTTTCTTTGTATGCTTGGTAGAATTTAGCTGTGAATTCATCTGGTCTGGAGCTTTTCTCTGATGGAAGACATTTTATTGATGCTTCTATCTGATTACTTGTTATTGGTTCATTCAGGTTTGGGATATCTTCCTGGTTCAATCTTGGGAGGTTGTATGTTTTAGGGAATTTATTCCTTTCCTCTAGGTTTTCTAGTTTATGAGCATATAGTGGTTCATAATAGTCTCTGATATTTTTTGTATTTCTATGATATCAGTTGTAATGTCTCCTTTTTCACTTCTGATTTTGTTTATTTGGATGTTCTATTTTCATTTTTTGGTTAGTTTAGCTACTGGTTTACGAATTTTGTTTATCTTTTTGAAGAACCAACTTTTTGTTTCGTTGATCCTTTCTGGTGTTGTTTTGGTCTCTATTTCATGTAGTTCTGCTCTGATCTCTGTTATTTCTATTCTGCTACTAATTTTGGGTTTAGTTTGCTCTTATTTTTCTAGTTCTTTGAGCTGCATTATTAAGTTATTTATTTGAAGCTTTTCAATTTTTTTGATGTAGGCACTTATTGCTATAAACTTTCCTCTTAGTACTACTTTTCCATATCTCATAGGTTTTGATGTGTTGTGTTTTCATTTTCATTTGTTTTGAGAAATTTCAAAATTTCCTTCTTAATCTATTCCTTGGCTCACTGGTCATTCAGGAGCATATTGTTTAATTTCCATGTGTTTGTATAGTTTCCAATGTTCCTCTTGTTATCAGTCTCTAGTTTTATTCCATTGTGGTCAGAGAAGATACTTGATATGATTTCAATTTTTTTTTGAATTTAGTCTGTAGTTTTCTTTTCTTTTTTTGTGGTCTAACATATGATGTATCCTTGAGAGAGATCCATGAGCTGAGGACAAGAATGTGTATTCTGTGGCTGTTGGATGAAACTTTCTGTAAATATCTATTAGGTCCATTCGGTCTATAGTGCAGATTAAGTCCGATGTTTCTTTGTTGAATTTCTATCTGGATGATCTGTCCAATGCTGAAAGTGGGATGTTGAGGTCTCCAGTGATTAATGTGTTGGACTCTATCTCTCTCTTTAGCTCTGATATCATTTGCTTTGTATATCTGTGTGCTCCAGTGTTGGGTGCATATGTATTTAGAATTGTTATATCCTCTTGCTGAATTGACTTCTTTATCATTATATAATGACCTTCTTTGTCTCTTTTTATAGTTTTGTCTTGAAATCTAGTTTATGTGATGGAAGTATAGCTACTCCTGCTCTTTCTTGGTTTCCAGTTGCATGGAATATCTTTTTCTATCCCCTTATTTTCACTCTATGTGTGTCTTTACAGGTGAAGTGAGGTTCTTATAGATAGCACATAGTTTGGTCTTATTCTTTTTATCCATTCACCCACTCTATGTCCTTTGATTGGAAAGTATAGTCCCTTTACGTTCAATGTTATTATTGCTAGGTAAGGACTTACTACTGCCATGTTGTTATTTGATTTCTGGTTGTTTTGCGTCCTCTCTTTCTTCTTTCCTTCCTGTCTTCCTTTCTGTAAAAGTGATTTTCTCTGGTATTGTGTTTTAATTTCTTGCTGTTTATTTTTATTTTGGTATCTGTTGTAGGTTTTCTGATTCGAAGTTACCATGAGGCTTGCAAAAAACATTTTTAACCAATTATTAATGTTTTAAACATATGACAACTTAACTCTGCTTATGAACAAATGAACAAACAAGCAAAAAGAAATCTGAAAGAAATTCTATATTTTAACTAGCCTGTAAGGTTTCTGCTGAGAAGTCCTCTATTAGTTTGATGGAGTTTCTTTTATAGGTGACTAGATGCCTTTCTCTTGCTAATTTTACAATTTGTTTTTCACTCTGACTTTAGACAATCTGAATATGATATGCCATGGTGAAGTCCTTTCTGCCATGTATTTGCCTGGGGATCATTGGTCCCCCTGTTTCTGAATGTCTTTCTTGCTAGACATGGGAAGTTTTCCTTGGTTATTTCCTTAAATATGTTTTCTAAACTTTTTGATCTCTCTTCCCCCTTGGGGATGCCAATAATTCATTAAGTTTGTTGCTTTATGTAGTACCAGATGTCTCAAAGGCTTTGTTCATTCTTTCTTATTATTTTTCCTTATTTTTGTCTGATTGGGTTATTTCAAAAGTCCTGTTTTCCAGTTCTGAGATTCTTCCTTCTGCTTGGTCTAGTCTATTATTGAAGCTTTTGAATGTATTTTGTATTTCTTTTAATGAATTTTTTAGTTCTGGAATTTCTTTATCTTTTTTAAGATATCTATCTTCTTGGGAAGCTTTTCATTAATATCCTGAATTGATTTTCTAATTTTTTGGTATTAGTTTTCTGATTTCTCCTGCATCTCATTGAGCTTCTTTAGAATCAATATTTTGAATTCTTTATATGGCATTTCAAGGAATTTTTCTTAATTGGCATCTGTTGCTGGACAATTGTTGTGGTCCTTTGGTGATTTCATATTTCCTTGTTTTTTCATGTTTCCTGTGTCCTTCCACTGATATCTGTGTATATGGTATAGCAGTTGTTTCTTCCAGTGTTTTGCAATTGCTTTCATAGGGGATATTTTTTTCCTGAAGATGTATGTATGTTGTTGCTTGAGTAGAACATTTTGGCTTTGATTTTGGGTGCCTGCAGGAGTGTCATCTTTGTATGATTTTTTTTGGCATCATGCAGGGTCTGTGGGATCTGTGAGTTCCTTGGTGGCTGGGGGTATAGTTATGAGTTGAGTCTGTGGTGAAGTTTTGCTGGGGACCTGCATACCATCTGAACCAGTCTTTGGGCCCTAGTGGTGGCAGCAGTAGGCTGGTTGTGCCTTTTTTTAGACCCCAGAGCAGTTTACACTGGCACTGGTGTTAGTGGGTCCTGGAGGGCTGCCTCTTGGGCTCCAGGTGGCTTGCTCAGAAGCTAGTAAAGAAAAAGGTGGGCCAGGTGTGTGGGCAGGTTCTCTGGCCCCTGGGTAGCTGGTTTGTTGTTGGTGATGGCTGTAGCAGTGGTGGAGCAACCCACTGGGCCCCAACTGGTCCATGTTGGTGTTGCTGGTAGCTGCTGTAGGTTGGGCAAGCTAGTACCCAGTCCCACAGCCTCCCATAGCAGTGTGATGGGTATTGTCCTAAGTGTGCTTAGGAGAGCTTGGTCTCCCCTGTCCCTCTCCAGCCACGTGGTGGTTGCAGCCTTGTCACCTGGCACTCAGCCTGAGGGCAAGGTGCAGCCCAGTGTTAAACTCTCAATGTGGCACCTTGGACCTGTGACCAGAGAGGGCAGGGCTCCTTCTAGGTAAGCAGTGCGGGGAAGAAGCTGTTCATGTCCCGGTCTCACAGCAGCCTGTTGCACGGCAGTGGGTATCATCCTAGGTATGTGTAGGACAGCCTGGGGATACACCTACTTTATGGAGTTTGGAGATGATTAAATGGGATGATTCTGGCAAAGTATTTGTCAGTGTCTGATATGTATTAAGTACTCAATAAATATTAGCCATAATTAATATTATTATTCTTTCATGCACTTATATAAAAATTCTTTTAGTTAATTATTGTTTTTATTAATTTCAATAAGCATTTTGTTAAATATTTATTAAGTCCTAAATATGAAATGAGTTGAATACAGGAACATTTTGCTTACAAAGTAGCTCCTTCAAAAATTGTGAAATTGTAGGTAAATATTTTTTTCTAATGATATTTACAATACCTACAAATTCCAGGTCTCATATCTGACACATTTAACAATCATAGCTATTTGAGCTTATTATGTATATCTAGATGAGAATTAGACACTGTAAACTCTATTTATGGGGGAAAACCTAAACATTATTTTCCTGTCTTGTAAATTACCTCTCTGAGTTTGTTTTTAGCTCAGTGGTGACTTAGTGTTACTTTCTTCTAATTATTCTTTTAAATTTTTCTGAACCAGGCTGCTTAATTTGTACATGTAGTTCCTGTGTGTGTAGCTACTCAAACTCCCTTCCAAAATTATTTTCTTGAAGTGCCTTTAAGCAGGGATAAGATGATAAATATATAGTTACTGCCAGCTTCTTTGTTAATGCTGCTGTTTTGTTTTTCATAGAAATTGTCTCATATTTTTAAAGACTTCTATAATATATAGAATATGTTATATCTCTCCTATTTTTATTCTTCCTACCAGAATTAGTAGACATTTTTCTGTGAAGAAAAATCTTTAGTTTGTTTTCCAGAAACTTCTCTCCCACAGAAATTCTTAAAAATATATATTTTTTTTCTTTAAGAGACAGCTGAATGTGGCTCCTGGAGAGAAGATCCTCTGACATGAATTGGCTGATTCAGCTTGTGATAACATTACTTGGTATTTCAGGCACAGTGGAGAAGGTGTCCACAGTATATACCAGTAAAATCCCGTGGGGTTTTGTGTTCAGATTTTTTGCAAATTAAAAGCATAAGTCCCTGAAGGTAGTGGTTTTTATATTTAGGAAAGCCTTTTCTTTTTTCTTTTTTGTTATTTTAATAAGTATAGAATGACCTTAACACCAGAGGGCAGTATTTTATAGTAGTTGCCAAAATGTCCTTATAGTTGGTATTATTATCTGATAGATTCAAAAAGACATCTTATGTTTTCCCCTGTGTTGCCATATAATGCACATGTCCTGGGACTCATACCTGAGAGTCATAATGAATCTAGAAATTTATAAGCCTCAGGCTTTTTCTTTCCTTAACCATTGTGTTTGGTGGAGTTAAAGCTCCCTGAATTAATTTTACAATAAGCCGTACTGTTTATAGGTGTTGTGTGGTTGGCAGGAACGGGAAGCTTTCACACGGCACCAGTTGATCCCAGCGCAAACCCAAAGGAGGCCCTGTCTGGTAGGGAGTAAGAAGTCAGATTCGTGTGCAGCCAGCAGACTTGAATTTGGCTTCAGGGGTGGTCAGAATTTATGAATTACATTCCAGAAGAATATCTCAGTCTTACTGAGAAAAGAATAGACTTTTTATCCAGAAACTTTTATACAGTTTATTTAATGCACATTTATACTTTCTGCAGTTTTAAAACAGCAGGCACTAGGGGGGGCATTTTAATATACTACATTTGATTCTCCGTCTCTCTTTGCTTGCTGGTTTTCATTTAATATAACTATCTAGTGAATCTTTTAAAATACTTTCTCACTCTTCTGATATCCTTGTTAAAACAGGAAAGCATATTTATACTAGGTATACTATTTTCTTCTTTTAAAAAAGATTTTCCCCACTTGCTACACATCTAATACATACTCATTATAGAAAATAAATATGACAAAAGAAAGCAAAAAACACTTGTAATCTCACCTCATAGATAAGATTTTGTTATATGTACTCTTTGCTTTAAAATTTTTTTTCTTTTTAAAAAACACAGTGGAAACATACTGTACATGCTATTTTATACTTTGTATTTTCCAAATAATAACGTAATGAGCACCTTGCCACATTGCACATCACTTTTAATGGTTGTTTAATATGAATGTTTATAGTTCATTTAATCATTTACTCTCCTATCAGCAGTACATGAGAGTGTCTGGTTATTCACACTCTTGCCTACTGTGGTTGTTATTTATTTATTTTTTTTAAAAACAACTTTGTCCATCTGTTGCATTCATTCAGCAGATAAATATTGATTGCTGACCATGTATCAGGTATTATTCTTGGTGCTTTGGATAGATTAGCCAAAAAAAAAAAATAATCCCTGACCTGGTGAAACTTATATCCTAGTGGAGGACATGTACATAAGTAATAAATGTAATAAATAAGTAAATCATTTAGTATTTTAGAAAGCAAAAAGTGCTATAGAAAAAACCCCAGAGCAAGTTAAATGAATGGGAGTGAAGACAGTTGCAGTTTTAATTAGATAAGTCAAGGTAAGCCTGATTGAGAAGGGAGCATTGCAAGACTTGAATCAAGTGGCAGATATTTTAATTTGCAATTTTATTATTACTATAACTAAATATTCTTTCATATATTTATCCTTTTTTTTTTTTTTTTGAGACAGAGTTTTGCTCTGTCGCCCTGGGTAGAGTACAGTGGCGTCATCGTAGCTCACTGCAACCTCAGACTCCTGGGCTCAAGCGATCCTCTTGCCTCAGCCTCCTGAGTATCTGGTACTACAGGCATGCCACGATGCCCAGTTAATTTTTCTATTTTTAGTAGAGATGGGGTCTTGCTCTTGCTCAGGCTGGTCTCGAACTCCTGAGCTCAAACAATCCTCCCACCTTGGCCTCCCAGAGTACTAAGAGCCACCGTGCCCAGCCTCATGTGTTTTTTCCTTATGTTCATTGTCTGTTCATGTCCTGTGCCCTTTTTCCTGATTGGATGTCACTTTTTTGTTTTGAATTAAAAACTTTTTTTAAATTTGGAAATAATTTCACACTTGCAGAAAAGTTGCAATGCAGATTTAGTACAAGGAATGCCTGTATATGCTTTATCCAGATTCACACAATTCAGGCATATTTCGGAGATATTGAAGATTGGGTTCCAGATCACTGTGATAAAGCGAATATCTCAATAAAGCGAGTCACAAAAATTTTTTGGTTTCCCAGTGCGTATAAAGTTTACGTTTACATTATAATATAGTCTATTAAGTGTGCAATAGTATTCTGTCTAAAAAATAATGTACATATCTTAATTTAAATATACTTTATTGCTAAAAAATGATAATGACTATCTTTAGCCAGCCATAATCTTTTTGCTGGTGGATGGTCTTGCCTTGATTTTAATGGCTGCTGACTGATGAGGGTGGTGGTTGCTGAAGGTTGGGGTGGCTATGGCAATTTCTTAAAATATGACGACAATGAAGTTTGCTACATTTACTGACTCTTTCACAAAAGATTTCTTTGTAGTATGTGACACTGTTTGACAGTATTTTACCCATAACAGAACTTCTTTCAGAATTGGAGTCAATCCTCTCAAACCCTGCTGCTCTTCTATCAACTAAGTTTATGTAATATTCTGAATCCTTTGCTGTCATTTCAACAATGTTCACAGCATCTTCACCAGGAGTAGATTCCGTCTCAAGAAACCACTTTCTTTGCTCATCCATAGGAAGCAATTCCTTATCCACTCAAGTTTTATCATGAGATTGCAGCGATTCAGTGACCTCCTCAGGCTCCACTTCTAGTTCTAGTTCTCTTGCTATTTCCACCACATCTGCTGTTACTTGCTCCACTGATGTTTTGAACCCCTCAAAGCCATCCATGAGGGTTGGAATCAATTTCTTTCAAATTCCTGTTAATGCTACTATTTTGACCTCCTCCCATGAATCACAAATGTTCACGATGGCATTTAGAATGGTGGATCCTTTCCAGAGGTTTTCAGTTTACTTTGCCCAGATCCATCAGAGGAATCACTATCTATGGCAGCTATAGTCTTATGAAATATATTTCTTAAATAATAGGACTTGAAAGTAGGAATTACTCCTTAATCAATGAGCTACATAATGGATGTTGTGTTAGCAGGCATGAAAACAACATTAATCTTATTGTACATTTCCATCAGAGCTCTTGGGTGATCAGGTGCATTGTCAATAAGCAGTAATATTTGGAAAGGAATCTTTTTTTTTTTCCTGAACAGTAGGTCTGAACAGTGGGCTTAAAATATTCAGTAAACCATGCTGTAAACAGACATGCTATCATCCAGGCTTTGTTTTTACATTTATAGGTCACAGGCAGAGTAGATTTAGTATAATTTTTAAGAGCCCTAGGCCTTTCAAAATATTAAATTAGCATTGGCTTCACCTTAAAGTCACCAGCTGCATTAGCCCCTAATGAGAGTGGTAGCCTGTCCCTTGAAGCTTTGAAGCCAGGTATTGATGTCTCCTGTCTACCCACGGAAGTCCTAGATGACGTCTTGTTCCAATATAAGGCTGCTTTAGGTCTTAGAGATGCATGCAGGCAAATTACAACCCTGCCTGATTATCAGTGTAACAGGGAGGGGCAGAGTGCTGTGGGATGCATCTACCCACCTTCCTGCCTTTGTGCCCATGCACTCTGCCTTCCCTCCTATTACTGTGGACGGACATTCTGGCTCCTATCTGAGGGTGACCCTCCACCATACTGGTAATTCTTTCCTCTCTGGCCTTCTCAGGGACTCACTGTGGCAATTCTCTTCTTTCTTTCCTACCTCATCAGTGTTTTCTTCTCTACTGGATTATTCTCATGAGCTTACGTATATGATGAGTAATATCCCTTCATAGCCCCATATCCTCCAGCTACCACCCATTTGTCTGCTTACCTTGATAGCCCAAATCCTTGAGTTATATACATCTAATTGGAGTTGTCTCCAATTCTCCTCCCATTCCAGTTGGCATCATCTCCACCAGTCCTCCAGTCCCTCTCATGTCATGGTCACCAGAGACCTCCGTGTTGCTGAACCCATTGGTCAATTCACATCCTTGTGTTACCTGAGCTCCTGACAGTGTCTGACACAGCTGATCACTCCCTCCTGTGAGTGTGAGGAAAACCTCTCTTGGTTTTCCTTCGACTTTATTGTCACCTCTTTTCAGAGTCCTTTGCTGCTTTCTCTTTATTTCTCCCAACTCTAAATGCTGGAGTTCCCCAGGCTTAGCCCGTAGGCCTGTTCTTTCCTCTGTCTATACTTTGATGATCATGTCCAGTCTCAAGACCTTAAATATCATCTCCAATGATGGAAATATCTTCTCAAATAATGGAAACGTCAAATGTATATCCCCTGTTCAGACTTCTCCCCTGAGCTCTAGACTTTTGTATCTGTCTGCTTCCGTAAATCTCACTTGGATGTCAGATGGGCATCTCAGACTTAGTATGTCCCAAACTGTACTCCTGATGTTACCAAGTGGCTTTTCCCACATCTCTTCCATCTCTAAATGGCAACTCCATTCTTTAAGTTGCTCAGATCAGAAACTTCAAAGCTATCCCTGACTTCTCTCTCCCTCACAGCTCATATAGCCTCCCTTAGCAAACTCTGTTGACTTCCCCACTCATATCCAGAGTCTGACCACCGTATACCACTTCCACGTAATCATCCTTTTCAAGCCTCCCCATAATTTCACACTTGGATTTTTATAATGGCTTCCCTGCTTCTGTCCTTGCTTCCCTCCACCTTAGTAGTCTATTTTAAATACCTTAGAGAGAGAGTAATCCTTTTAGATTGTAAGTCAGATTATGTCACATTTCTGCTCAAAACACAATGACTCCTCTTTGTTGTAAGGACCCAGTGAGAGTCCTTACAACAGCCTAAAAGTCTTTACTTGATTTTGCAATCCCCCTAACTTTCTCTCCTGCCATTCCTACCCTAGCCCACTGGACTCCAGCCACACAGGCCTTCTTGCTGCTCTCTGAAAGCCAAGCACATGGCCCTTTCAGGACATATTCCTTTGGCTCACTCTGTCACCTCCTTTGAGATTTTGTGTAAATGATGCCTTTTCACTGAGGCTTTTTCTGACCATCTATTTATAATTTTAACACCTTCCCATCTGCTTCCCATCATAATTTATTTTTTTGTTTAACTCATAATCAGCTAACATACTTGGCTCTCTATTTTTTTAACCTATTTATGTATTTGTTTATTTCCCACTAGCCTGCAAGTTTTTATAAGGGCAGAGACTTTTGTCTATTGAATTCAAGGTTGTTTATGCAGCTCCTAGAAAAATGCCTAGTGTACAACACACATTCAATGAATATTTGTTGAATGAATGAATGTCCTTCAATGTTCCAATTGGTATTTCTGAAGTTTCTACAATTTCTTAAATGAGTTATTTCAAAGGGGATGACCCCCTTTATCTTAAGCCATTGAATTTTTTTGCTCTCTGATAGAGGAGTTATTATAGAGGAGTTATAATATGGGTGTCTGTTTCAAATATTTCAGGTCGAGGTGAGAGGAAAAGAGAATTTCCCTTATAAAGTAGAAAGAGAGCTCACCCAGAAGCAGTCAAGGGCAGGGAACTTCCTGGAGGTGCTAAATGTTTTTTCCCCCTTTTGTTATTGTTATGGAAGTAGTAGCAGCAGGAATAACAATGAAGTTGATAAAAATTGCTAGCATTTACTGAATGCTTCACTTGAGTGCCAAACACTGTGATAGGGCTTTACATGAACCAGTAGTGCCTGGTTCATTCAAACCTTATGAAGCAGGCACTACTGTTGCTGCCCAACTGGGTTGTACTGCCCATTGCACAGAGAAGAGCCAATACACTAAGGCAGTCAGGGTTGCAACAGAGAAAAGGTTTAATTCTGCAGAGCGCTAAGTGGGGAGACAGGAGAAATTTCTCAAATCCACCTCCCCGAGAATTTGGGAGATGGGGTTTTTAAAGATAGTTTGGCCGGCAAAGTATTAGGCAGTTGGGTTTTCTAATTGGTTAGGTTTGGGGCAAAATTATAGGGGTGTAGAAATCATTTTCTTGTGTTGACTCAGTTCCTGGGTTGGGATCACAATTCTAGTTGAGTCAGTTTCTTGGTATGGGCTGATGGTCTGGGTGGGTCAACCAATCCACTGGAATGCAGGGCCTGGAAGATATCTCAGAAACTACCTTTAGGCCTTGAAAAGGTGATGTTATCTCTGGAGAAAGTTAAGAATCTTTATGACCACCAGCTATGTGACTCCAGAGTAGCAATTATAGTGCAGCAAATGGGGGGACAGTGGCTGATTATTATCAAGCAAACGAGGGGATGGTGGCTGATTATTATCATTGCTTTTAGCTAGGCCTGTGTCTTTGCAGAGTTTTAGGCCCTTACCACAGTCCTTGCCTTGCACCCCTTTGTTGATTTGTAAAGGGTGGTTTCAATCGCCCCTGAGCTTTTACCCAACCTCATTCCTGAGGTGTGGGGAAATGAGAAAGGGCAGACAACTGATCTGGCTTCTTCCTGCTGACAAGGGGCGTAGTTGGGGTTGAGCCCAGGCTAAGAGGAATGAAACCATTTTGCAGTCATCTGCAAATATTCACAGGTGCTGGGTTTCAGACCTAAGGTTTGCGTCACAAGAACATTAGTACTCTTATTTACAGCCTGAGCACAGTACTTAAGTGAACAGTGGACTATAAGATAGATAATGAGCCCTAGAATGAGGAGTAAGAGTCCTAACTTCAAGAGTCCCTGTAGAACTGATCTGAAGTTCTGGGGAATCCAAGTGAATATTCCTGAAAACCAATGAGGTGTGGGGTCACTGGTAGGGCCCTGTTGTAGCCACACAGCTTGTTGGGAAGTTTTTTCTATTTGGGTTTCAACTTCTCCTGAGGTATTTATATAGACACAGCAGGTAGTGTTTAATACTGTACAGACTCCCCCTTGTTTAGCCAACAGGAAATCTAGCGCTGCCTGATTATCTGAGACTACCTGGGCTAGCGAGTTGAGGGACCTTTGTTGAGCCCTAAGGCTTTTTGCAGTTTCTTCTGTGATCGGTCCTAGAGTCGCAGACAGATTTCTAATCATGCCTCTGTTGGCATGTAGCCCATAACTAGGGACTAATGCTCCCAGCAGGCTTTGCCACCAGGTGTCCCAGCAACCTTCTTTTAAGTCTGTGGGGCAGCGGGTGGAGACTCTCATTGTTAGGGAGGATTGTAAAAGGAGTTATGAAATGATCTAGCAGGCAAGAGCCTTCTACGTGCAAGCTGTCTATACAACGGTATGGAGGGTCAGACCCCATGCCACAGACTAACGTATATCCCAAGGGTGCGCATGTAACGCCTCCGAGTGTGTGTTTATTTATGGATTCATTCGTAGGGAGTTTAACTAGCACAGAATCAAACCAAGGGTCATAATATTCACAAGCTTTCCAAAGTCCATCTACATGGTATTTTAGGTGCCTTACCTGTTGGCATAAAGCTGATACCTCTTTAACCTGACTCCCTGTCCCATCCCCACTACATCTGTTAGTCCAGTAAGCTAGGGATCAAGGTGGTCCAGTGGGCCACTGTTTTCTACTGATC
The DNA here is from genome assembly GCA_023783475.1 of Daubentonia madagascariensis. Lineage (NCBI taxonomy): Eukaryota > Metazoa > Chordata > Mammalia > Primates > Daubentoniidae > Daubentonia > Daubentonia madagascariensis. The sequence continues at coordinate 2,444,190 of JAKFHU010001831.1, forward strand.
TCGAGGAGTTGGGACAAGTCAAAACATGGGGTAGGGGTATCTTGATGGGAGACCAATTGAATACAAATAATTGCAAAGACAAACTAACTGCTTGTAGGTCAATGGGGAAAATCTAATGTACTCCCAATTCTTGAGAAGGCATCCCAGCAGGCTACCTTGTGGTATTGCGGACACCTGGTTCCCCATTTTCATTACAAGTTTGTCTATAGTTTGCAAAAGGCTGTCTCCAATAATTTGTAGGGGCACCCAATCTGCTGAATCAGACTTAAATCAAACCTTCAATTTCCTCAGCCTGATGGAAATCCCAAAATGTCAAAGAGAAAATAGTACAATAGGCACAAAGCAGCCCCACAAGGTGAATCGAGGTGCTCCCCTCCTACTGAGTAATGCCACGAGATAAACTTCCCAAAGTGAATCTCAGCAGGATTTTGGAATGCGTGCTCCCACCATTGTTATACAAAGTCCTGGGACCCCGGTATAGAAACCCCTTCACTGTCCAGAAGTTGTATACCTGAGATACAGTGAAGGGGACACAAAAAGGGAGCCGTGATCAAAGTAACGTGGATAACACATACACACACACAGACAAAACGAGTTGGACAAAATGCCTTCCAAAGTGAGTCAAATCAAAATTCCAAGAATACTCTTCCAGATGGACCCCCTGTCCCTGTTCTCCATCCTAATAGGGAGAAATTTCCCCAAAACAAGACTCTTCCTATAATATAGGGAGAGCTAACCAGGACCCACAAAGGAGCTACAATGTCTCCAAAGAGACCAATGAGTCAGAAGGAAGGGAATGCTGGGTCTCTCGAACACTCACCAAAGATGTCTTCTAGTTCCAGAAACCATTTCTCCACCACAAACAGATCCAAGCACTGTGGGTTGACAATGTCCCACCAGTAGGGATGGTGCCAGAGACGGGCCTCAGTTCAAGAGAACTGAACAGCCACTAGGGCGCACCTCTAAATCCGTGCCACTGGTGAGAGGTCACCAAACTGTGGGCAAGCACCCACAAGGGCAATCCTGGATAAGCCCCCAATTTGTTGCTGCCCAACTTGGTTGTATTGCTCGCTGCACAGAGAAGAGTCAATACAGTGAGGCAGTCAGAGTTGCAATGGAGAAAGGGTTTAATTCCGCAGAGTACTAAGCAGAGAGATGGGAGGAATTGATCAAATCCCCCTCATGAGAATTTGGGAGATGGGGTTTTTAAAGATAGTTTGGCAGGCAAAGGATTAGGCAATTGGGTTTGCTAATTGGTTAGGTTTGGGGCATAATTATAAGGGTGTAGAAATTGTCTTCTTGTGTTGACTCAGTTCCTGGGTGGGGGTTTCAATACCAATTGAGTCAGTTTCTTGGTATGGTCTGGGTCGGTCAGCCAATCCACTGGAATGCAGGACCTGGAAGATATCTCAGGAAGTACTTTTAGGTTTCAAAAAGGTGATGTTATATCTGGAGAAAGTTAAGAATCTTTATGACCATCAGCTATGTGACTCCAGAGTAGCAATTATAGAGAAGCAAACAAGGGAACAGCGGCTGATTATTATCATTATTTTTAGCCAGGTTTATGCCTTTGCAGAGTTTTAGGCCCTTACCACAGTTCTCACCTTGCACCCCTTTGTTGATTTGTAAAGGGTGGTTTCAGTACTATTATTCCAATTTTACAGATGGTAGACCTATGCATAGCCAGCCTCCACGATGGTCCCCAATGATCCACACCTTCTCCTTGTGTAGTCCCTTCCCACATTGTCCCAGGGTTGGTCTGTGGAACCAATAACATACTGCAGAAGTGAGGGTATACTTCTTCTGAGATTAGGTTATAAAAGACTGTGGCTTCCTTCTTGAGCACTGTCTTGCTCTTTGTCTCCCGGATCACTTGTTCTCTGGAAAGTCAGCTGCCGTGTTGTGAGGATACCCAGGCCACCTATAGAGTGGCCTGTGGGGTAAGGAACAAAGACCTCTACCCAACAGCCAGCGAGGAACTGAGTCCTGCCAAGCACCCATGAATGAGCTTGGAAGTGGATTTTCCAGGCCTATGTGAACCATCAGGTAGCTGTAGCCCTGGCTGGCTGCCTGAATGCAACCTTGTAAGAGACCCTGAGCCCAAACCACCCAGCTAAGCTGCTCTTGATTCCTGATCCTTAGAAACTGCATGAGATGATAAATGATAATTGTTTTATGCTGCTAAGTTTTGGCACAGTATGTTATGCAGCGGTAGATAACCACTACAGGTAACTTGCCCAAGATCATGCTGTTGATAAATGGTCGAGCTGAAGTTTGAACTTGGGTTTGTCAGATGTCAGATCACTGGGCTCCATTGCCATGGTGACCCCCGCAGTATCTACTCCGCCCATCCTAGGCCTGTCGTGAACTGCAGTCTCGGGGTTCGCTGTGGCCTGTAGGACTGAGAGTAGGGCTGAGAACTGACCCCACGACTTCTAGGGCATCTTTCTCTCATTCCCAGTATAGGGAAATTTTACCTATTTAATTTTCTGAGTTATCTCTGTAAGCATTTGCGAGGAGCTCATTTAAGGTATGAGTGGTGACCTACAACTTGAACTAGATGTCTAGACTTCCTTTTTAGGCCATAGGTCAGCAAACTTTTCTGTAAAAGGCCAGATAGTAAATAGTTTAGGCTTTGCGGGTATAATATGGTTTTTTAAAAACGCTGTCTTGACACAGTTTTGAGGCCCTGGCCCTTTCTGAAGCTGTTGGTTAAATCTGCACTATATACTCGTGCTAATTGCCCTAGAACCAGATATCTGACAATCAGGGATAGCCTCTATGATTCAGCCCAGAGCCTGCTGAAATCATTCAAATTGGCCAATCCTAAGCCTGCTTGTCCTTGCCTAACCCTTTCCCCCACCACAGGAACCACATAAAGGCATTTGCCCACAGTTCATCTTCTGTCTCTCCCTCTCCTTCCTGACTGGCTGTGGCCCTGTAGGGTATTCTCCCCAGGGAACTGTGAGTACGGAGACTGAAACTGTAAGACTCAACTCTTCCCAGTTTCTCCCTTGATCTGCATATGGCCTCACCGTCCCTCCCCTTCCCTCGCCACTCCTGTGGCTAAACAGCAGGCCGTATGGTTCTGGTCACAGCTACTCAACTCTGTCCTTGTAATGCCCAAACCGCCATAAACAATATTTGACTGTGTTCTGAAGGACACCAGAAAATATACTTCCTTAGCATATTTTGAGATGGTTATTCAGAGAAACTGCAGACAAGAATAGCCCTGAAAAGCTATCTTTTGTGGCAGAGATTTGCATCTGTAGAAAAATCTACATTAGTGGAGTAAACATCCAGGCTTTCTCTGAGCCCCTCCCCACCCCCAATCCAGATCTAGGAAAGATGAACTCACAGGAAAAAGAGACTGAAATGCTAACACCTTTAAAGGTCTGACAGAGAAACTTTAACCACATAGGCTACCGTCTGTTCTTTCTCAGAGCTAATACCTATGCGGCTTCCTGTGCGTGACAAGCCTGCCTTTGCTTGACATACTTTCCTCTCTTCACTTTTCCACAAGCTGTGAAGCCACCTCCTCCCAACCCCCAGAAACCCCAAACCCCATATTCTTTCTGTAGCCTCAGGATGGTATTAATGACTCCACTCATGTGGCTCTTCTTTGTGACTCCTGTGCACACGTGTGCATGTAATAAATTTGTTATGCCTTTCTTGTGTTAACCTGTCTTGTTACAGGGGTGTCAACCATGACCCTTTATGATGGGGAGGAAAGGGATCACTTCCTTTCTGCCTCTACAATTCTAACAAAATTTTATTCATAAAAATAGGCCCTCAGCCAGATTTGGCCCATGGGCTATAGTTTACTGACCCCTGCTATAGAATCTTCTCATAGATTTGGATTTTCCTGATCAATGGGTAATATTAAAGAAAGTTTTACACATATATTAGTTAATTAGTAAATCTTTTCAAGCTGTCACTTAGTTGACACTGAAGGACCCTTACAAAAGCTTTAAAGACACTTTGTCACACTCTGTGAACTGTTTCAGCCCTGGAGCCTGTGTTGCCTTCCATAGTCGTAGTATTTTACTTCATATGATTTTAGAATGACAGTATGAAAATGGAACAACTACATGGAGGGCTGACTGTATGCCACCTACAATGCCAAATGCATTATGTTTGTCATCGCTATTAATTTTCCTAAGGGCAACTGTAGCTCTTCATTTTACAGATGACAAAACTGAGGCTTAAAGAAGACCAAGATAGCACATCTAGTAAGTGGTGGAGGCAGTAGTCAATCTGGGTAGCCTGAATTAGTGGATCATGTTTCTAACCCAGTTATGCAATCACAGTTCTGTAATGCCCTTATCTCCTGTAAAGCTTGTTAAAACCATCCTTTAAAAATGTCTACTGGCTTCAATTACAATTACTTAATACATTATTTCTTTTGTTAAATAACTTAATTTTAGGTATTCCTCACAAAGATAGACATACTTTTTTTGGTAATTGGATATTGTACACAGTGACAGGATTGATTGTTGCACTCATTTTAGTTCATAATAGAATATATTAGTTTAGTCGGAATTGTTAATTTTCCCTTGGGGAGAATCAAGTGTCCAAGGTACTGATTGATCAATAAATCTTTAGTGAGTCTAGTAAATCAACTGTCACACATATGTCAACCTTTTCTCCAGAGTCTAGATTTTACCCGGGACAAGTGTGTTCCTTTCCATCATTTTCTCCCTCAAAATTGTAATATAGTAAGGTATTGAAACAAATCCCTAAGATTGCAAGCTTTTAGTCCTCCTTTTTTCTGTTTTTAAAAAATAGCAAGAGGGATCAAGCCTTTTCCAGCTATTTTAGGGAAAGAACTCAGTTGTTTGCATATTTGCATTACAACCCTTAACCTCTCCTGAGGACAAATGGCTGTCTGACTATTAGGCCCACAGGCACAGCACTGGCACTGTGGATTAAGCCTCAGAATGCTGACTAGTTTTCTGCTGCATCCCAGCGTGTGTGAAGAATGTGTTTGTAGCTGGGAGGCAAACAGAACATCCAAAACCAAGCAAGAATTTTGAAAAATAGTTGTCTTATGTATAAATTTATTTTGCTCTTAGTGTTTTATTCCTGCCTATTTCATTACTCCTTATTTCTATTTGAAAAAAATAGCTTAGGTTGGTTTGATATTCTTAGGATATTCTCTCAAGTTTTGGTCACTTGTTGTTGAATGCTGCAGTCCATTTTTAAATGCTCTTTGTTTCTTTATTGTTTAAATACCAAGCCATTGACGAGTAGCTCACATATTTTCCCCCCCTGGTAGGGAAGGCCTGGTGATTTCCACACAGGGTATCTGTGTGGACTTTCCTGTTTACAAATGAGGGCCTGGTTGGAAGCTCTTGCAGGTACTGGGAGGAGACAGCTTAGGTTTGTAGTGCTTATAATAGGAACAGCAAGGCTTTGGGCTGTGAATTTATTTCCCTAACAATTTATTATTGTGCCTACTTTTAGGGCAAAACAAATGCATTCTCTTAACTGGCTCTTTATTCTTTTAGTGAAGAAACATATCGTAGAAGTGTGAATTATATTTGGGTAGAAAAACCAAACTAATTTGATGAATTGGCACTGTCGATGGAAAAAAAGCCAAACTCTGTAAAATAATTTTAAAGAGGTTTATTCTGAGCCAAATTTGAGGACCATGACCCGGAGCCACAACCAAGAAGCCTTGAGCAAGTGGACTCGCTGTGGTTGGGTTACAGTTTGGTTTTATACATTTTAGGGAGATAGGGGTTACAGGTAAAGTCATAAATCAATACATGGAAGGCATATATTGGTTTGGCCTGAAAAGGTGGGCCATCTCGAAGAGGGGGGTGCTTACAGGTTATAGGTGGGTTTAAAGACTCCTTGACTTGTAATTGGTTAAAAAATGAAGCTTTGTCTACAGGCTTGGAATGTTTTAGATAAGGAAGAGACAAGTCACCCAGACATATATTTGTTGTGTAAATTCGGGACCTGCAGTTTTGTCTTGCATAGCCTTAGGCCTGTTGATGCAAAGGATATCTCCAAGAAGGGAGGGGGGCATGGTGGGGCTTGTCTGACTTCCTCCTGGTGGCAGACAATTTAGTTTTAGGATATCCTCTTGTCCAGGAGGGGGTCCATTCAGTCAGTTGGGGGGAAGACTTTTATTTAATTTTTGTTCACAGCACAATCGACTTAAAAGGGTCACCAATAGTAATTGATTGAGAGTTTTTTTTTTTTGCAAAGCACTGTTGTGGGGAAGAAAAGGCATGACCCAAAGTTAAGCAATATCTGGTCCCTGCTCTCATGAGCTCAAGATACAAGATGGAATAAAGAGAATGCCAGAGAATTTACCTACCAGTGAAAGAATCCAGTTAGAGAATTGTGGACAAGGGAGCATTGGAGATTGAACCTTAAAGGATTGATGACATTTCAACAATGTAGCCTTATTTGTCATGGCTGTAAAAGCATGGGGTGGGGAGGTAAGAGTGTGTGCGTTTATGTGTATCTGTCCGTCTGTCTATCTGTGTCTGTCTCTTTGGGGAATAATCAGCTATTCACTTCATCTGGCCCAAGTGTATGGGAGCAATGGGAGATGATTTCCTAAAAATGATTTAAATTTAAGACGCATAATTCATCTGGTCTTTAGGAGAATAGCGATGTATATTTTCCTTTCACATGCAGTAAAATTAGATCCTTGTCTGTAAGGGTGATGATTAAATTTATTATAAAGTTAATGTCAAATCCATTGTTAGCTATTTTGTAAATTGAAATGTAACTGACACATAATGAGCTCTATGTTGTAATTCTTAAAAATAGTTACAATAGTGCTGCCCTCAAGGTCAGTGTCTTGGTATAGTTAAATTCCATTACACAGCCTGTGCTTTCTAAATTTCTTTATTAATTATTTACCTGTACTATTAAATTGGGAGTTGACCACCTAGTCTACCCCAAACATCAGGATTAGCAGCAAGTGGTTTAACTGTTTTGTGGTTTTTCAAGGGGTACTTCAGTTTACTGTTTGAGCTAAAATATTTCACTTGTAGGGAAAGAAATGGATAACATTAAATTGCCATTCAATTAAAAATTCTGCTGATTGAAATTTTTTTTGGTTATGTTGGTTTTTTTGGTTAAGACACAATAAATCACACTGCATACTATTTTTATCTTTTGTATGTTTTTGGGTGAGAAACTTAAGTATTATTTTGAATATATGCTTTGTGGACATTTTGCTGCTGTGTTTACATCAGAGGGGTCAGGGAAATTAATGGAATAAGAAAGAGATTTCAAAAAAAGGATAAAATATGTTGTCTTCAGATAGGATGGATTAGGATTTGAAGGGAGGACCTTCTTCTATTGGCTTCAAATTGACTGATACTATTTAGTAACATTTCTGAGAAATTAGTAGTAGTGACAGAATTGTGGCATACCTCTTAAATTCATCATGATGGTTTAGTATACCAAGGAATTACCTGGTAATTTTAAAGAGTGAAGATTCCTATGTATTTTTCCCTCTTCTATTGACTTCTTTTGACTTGATTTTTAAAAAATAATTTCATCTTCTCCCCCATAGTGTTTACCCCAGAATTCAAAATTATTTGAAAATTTATCAAAGTATGATGTTAATCAAATCCTTTACCATCCACCTGAACAATATAACTATCTTCCAGCACACTAACTCCATTTATTTGCCATTCTGACATATATGCTATTATCATTGTCTATTTTATTTTATACAGTTTTTAAATCCTCCCCCCCAAGGCATTTTTATAATTACAGTAAGTCCTCACTTAACTTTGTTGATAGGTTCTTGGAAACTGGACTTTAAGCAAAATTACATATAAGGAAAGCAATTTTACTGTAGGTTAATTAATATAAACAAGAGTTAAGTTCCTATGGCATATTTTTGGTCACAAAAACATCACCAAGCTTCTAAATAAAGACTAAAACAATTCTAATATCAAACATCGAAATAAATGTTAGCTATATATACATTTAAGAAAGATTAAGGCCGGGTGCTTGGGTCATGCCTGTAATCCCAGGACTTTGGGAGGCTGAGGTGGGAGGATCACTTGAGGCCAGGAGTTTGAGACCAGCCTGGGCAACATAGCAAGACCCCCTCTCTACAAAATAGAAAATAAGGGTGTGGTGGCATGTGCCTGTAGTCCCAGCTACTCTGAAGACTGAAGTGGGAGGATTGCTTGAGCCCAGGAGGTCAGGTTACAGGGAGCTGTGATCACGCCACTGTACTCCAGCCTGGGTGACAGAACAAGACCCTGTCTCTACTAAAAAAAAAAAAAAAAAAAAAGAATAATATAAACAAGTAAGATAATTATTTACCCAATTATTCCCATTTGGGGTCGCCAGTGGCTGGGGCCTATCCTGGCAGCTCAGGATGCAAGGGGGGAACCAACCCTGGACAGGACGCTATTCCATCACAGGGCACGCTCAACATACCTACCCACACTCACTCGGACTGGCGGCAATTTAGACATGCCAATTCGCCCCATGTGCACAGCTTTGGGATATGAGAGGAAGCTGGAGTATCTGAAGAAAACCCATGCAGACATTGGGAGAATGTGCAAGCTCCATACTGATGGTGGCACAGGCTGGACATGATTTTTTTTTCTCATTGATGTCATAAGGAAAGGATGTTGAATAAAATGACATTGTTCAAGGACCTACCGTACTTTATGAAGTCAGTGTTCACTTACACTTACCACATATTTACCACTGTATTTGCTCTCCACCCCTCCTTGCCTCTCTGACATTCCATGTGGGATCATTTTCTTTCTGCCTAAAATATATATACTTTAAAATTTTCATTGGTTCAAGTCTGCTGGTCATGAAATCTCACTGTTTTTGTCTAAAATGTCTTTATTTCAACTGTATTTTTTATTTTGATTTTTCACTTTGGCATAATTTCAGACTTATAGAAAAGTTGTAAGAATAATACAAAGAATTCCTAAACCCTTTACCCAGATTCCCCAAGTGTAACATTAGTACATTTGTGTTATCATCTCTCTGTCTGGATGGATGGATATACAGTCACATGTTGCTTAACGACACCTTCTGAGAAATGTATTGTTAGTTAATTTCATCATCATGTGAACATCACAGAGTGTACTTACACAAACCTAGATGGTATAGCCTACTATAAGCCTAGGCCATATGCCACAGCTAAACGTATATGGTATAGTCTGTTGCTTCTGTACTACAAACCTATACAGCATGTTACTGTGCTGAAAATAGCTAAATACAGAAAAGGTACAGTAAAAATATGTCATTATAATCATGTGGGACCACAGTTGTATTTGTGGTCTGTCATTGATTGAAATGTTACTATGTGGCACATGAGCATATATACACACACACACACACACATATATACACACACATCCATGTATGTGTATATACCACACTCTCCACTCTAATTTCACTCTTTTTAATTAATAAGTATCTTATGGGGAATACATGGAGCAATGTGAATATTATGTTACTCTAATTTAACTTACTAGTTTTAGCCTGTTGATCATTCTTGCCTGAATCAGTTATTATTATTATGGCTACCACATGGTGATTTTCTAATTCCATCATCCTTTATATATTAGGAGCATTTCTGCTATTTATTTTATTTATATCAGTGTAGATTTGTGGAATCTTACTTTATTCAGTAAGTTATAATTCTTTATTATAAATATCATTTATTTTGATGCTCAAATTCTCCCAGATCTGGCCAGTGAGAAATCTGCCAGTCTTGACTCCTGTTTCCTTTTGACATGTCCATAACGTCTTTGAGGACTTCCTTTCTTATCTCTTTCCTTTTTTTGTAGTACTATGTATATAACATAAAATGTATTATTTTAACTATTTTTAAGTGTACACTTCAGTAGCATTAATTCCATTCACAATGTGTGCAACCATCAACACTATTTCCAAAACTTTTTCATCATCCCAAACAGAAACTCTGTACCCGTTAAGTAAACTCCCCATTCTCTCCTCACCACAGCCTCATTGTCCTTCTGTCTCTCTGAGTTTGCCTATCTAGATATTTCATATAAGTGGAATCATAAAATATTTGTCTTTTTATATCTGCGCTATTTCATTCAACATATTTTCAAGGTTCATCTATGTTGGAGCATGTATCAGTACTTTATTCCTTTTGATGCCTGAGTAATATTCCATCGTTATGTATATACCATTTTGTTCAATTGTTGATGGACACTTGGGTTGTTTTACCTTTTGGTTCCTGTTTTCTTCTAACAGTTTTATAGTTGCAGCTCTTACATTTAAGTCTTTGATCCATTTTGAATTAACTTTTGTAGACAGTGTAAGGTAAGGATCTGACTTTATCCTTTACATGTGAATATCCAGTTTTCTCAGCACCGTTTCTTCAAAAAGACATCTTTTCCCCACTGAATGGTTTTGGCACCCTTGTTGAAAGTCAGTTGACCATATATGGTTTATTTCTGGGCTCTCTATTCTATTGCGTTGGTCTATATGTCTGACCTGACGCCAGTCTTTTGGTTCGTGTAGTTTTGAGGTAAGTTTCAAAATCAGGAAGTGTGAGATCTCCAACTTTGTTTTTCTTTTTCAAGACTATTTTGGAGGTTCCAAATGAATTGTAGAATGGATTTTTCTATTTCTACAAAAAATGTCATTTGGATTTTGATAGGAATTGCATTGAATCTGTAGATCTCATTGGGTAGTATTGACATCTTAACAATATTAAGTCTTCCAATCCATGAACACAGAATGTCTTTCACTTATTTTTGTCTTCTTTAGTTTATTTCCGCAATGTGTTATGGTTTTCAGTGTACAAGTCTTTCATTTCTTTGGTTCAATTTATTCTTAAGTATTTTATTCTTACTGATGCTATTGTAAATAGAATTGATTTCTTAATTTCCTTTTCAGATTGTTCATTGCTAGTGTATAGAAATGCAACTGATTTTTGCATGTTGATTTTGTATGCTGCAATTTTGCTAATTGTGATTATTAGCACTAACAAGTTTTTTGGGGGGCATATGGTTTTCTACATATAAGATCATGTCATCTGTGAACACAGAAAATTTCACGTCTGCCTTTCTAATTTAGATGCCTTTTATTTCTTTTTCTTAATTGCTCTAGCTAGAACTTCTGGTGCTATGTTGACTAGAAGTGGCAAAAAGTGGGCATCCTTATTCTTGATCTTGGAGGAAAAGTTTTCAGTCTTTTACTATTGACTATGATATTAGCTGAGAAATTTTCATATATTAGCTTTGTCATATTGAGGAAGTTTCCTTCTATTCCTACTGAGTGTTTTTGTCATGCATTTTGTCAAATGCTTTTCTGCATCAATTAAGATGATTATGTGGATTTATTTTCCCTTCAGTCTACTTATGTGGTATATTATACTGATTGATTTTTGTATATTGAATCGTTCTTGCATTCTGGGAATAAATCCCACTTGTTTATGGCATATAATCCATTTAATATTCTGCTGAATTCCGTTTGCTGGTATTTTGTTAAGGATTTTTATATCAATATTCATGAGGAGTATTGGTCTGTCATTTTATTTTCTTGTTGTTTCTTTGGCTTTGGTAACAGGGTAATGCTAGCCTCATAGAATGAGTTAGGAACTCTTCAATAATTTGGAAGAGTGTAGCAGAGTTAGTGTTAATTCTTTTTAACTTTTAAGAGTTCTTTATATATTAAAGATAATTCCTACCGGGCACAGTGGTTCACGCCTGTAATCCTAGCACTTTGGGAGGCTGATGCGGGAGGATTGCTTGAGGTCAGGAGTTTGAGACCAGCCTGAGCTGAACAGCGAGACCCCGTCTCTACTAAAAATAGAAAAATTAGCCAGGTGTGGTGGTGCGTGCCTGTAGTCACAGTTACTTGGAAGGCTAAGGCAGGAGGATCTCTTGAGCTAAGGAGTTTGAGGTTGTAATAAGCTATGCTGATGCCACTGCACTCAGGCCTGGGTGACAGAGCGAGACCTTGTGTCAAATAAAAAAAGGATGATTTCTTTTATCTATGATCTATTGCAAATATTTTCCCCCAGTTTGTTCAGTTGTCTTTGTTTATGGTAAAATTACACAGAAGTTTTTGTTAGTTTTTATATAGCCAAATTTATTAATTTTTTCTTTTATAGAATCTGAAGTTTTAGCTATCATTAGAAAGCCTTTTACCACACTCAGGTTAAAGAGAAATTTATCCAGGTTTTCTTCTAGTACTTGTATGCATTCATTTTTATATTAGATCTCTGACTTTGTTAGAGTTTATTCTTGTGTATGGTGTAAGGCATGGATTTCATTTATCTTGTTTCAAATGGCTAAAGTTTTCTTAGTACCATTTATTAAAAACTCCATATTTGTCTCTGTGATTTGAGATGCTACCTGGCCTGGATTTTTTTTTTTAATTGTGGTAAAATACACATAAAATCTATCATCTTAACTGTTTTTAAGTATACGTTTCAATGATATTAAGTACATTCACATTATTATGTAACTAATCTCCAGAACTCTTTCAGTCTTGCAAAACTGAAACTTTATACCTATTAAACAACAAGTCCCCATACCCCTTCTCTGCAGCACCTGGCAATGACAATTCTACTTTCTGTTCTTATGAATTCTACTAATCTAGGTACCTCCCATAAGTGGAGTCATAGAGTATTTGTCTTTTGTGACTGGCTTATTTCACTTAGCATAATGTCTTCAAGGTTCATCCATATTGTAGCATATGTCAGAATTTCCTTCCTTTTTAAGGCTGAATATATTCCATTGTATGTGTATACCACATTTTTGTCCATTCATGCATTGATGGACACTTAAATTGCTTCCACCTTTTGGCTATTGTGAATAATACTGCTATGAACATGGGTGTACAAATATCTCTTCAAGACTCTGCTTTCAATTCTTTTGGGTATATACCCGGAAGTGGAATTGCTGGATTATAGGGTAATTCTATTTTTAATTTCTTGAGGAGCCACCATACTGTTTTCTGCAGCAGCTACACCATTTTACTTTCCCACCAATGGTGCACAAAGGTTCCACTTTCTCCACATCCTTGTCAACACTTGTTCACTTTGGTTATTTGATGGTAACCATTCTAATGGGTGTGAGGTGGTATCTCAGATTAGTAGTATTGAGCATCTTTTCATGTGCTTGTTGGCCATTTGTATATCTTCTTTGGATAAATGTCTATTCAAGTCCTTTGCCCATTTTAAAATCAGATGTTATTTTTTCATTGTTGAAAAGTGAAGATTTCTTAAAAATTATTTATCCTGCTTGGAATTTGCTAAGCCATTTGAATGTATGCGTTGGTGAATTTCGTAAGTTCTAGAAAATTCTCAGACAATATATCTTCATATGTTGGCTCTGTTTATTCTCTCTGTCCTCCTTTCTGGAATTCCAGTTAGATATGTTTTAGGTTTTCTCTCTGTATTCTCTATGTCTTGTTACTTTTTATCTATAGTTTCCATACTTTTTTCTTTTGGTACTTCATTCTGGATTATTTCTTTCAACTTCTGGTTCATCAATGATCTCTTCAGCTGTGTATAATCTGCTATAAAATCTGCCCATTAAACTTTCAATTTTGTTTATTGATCTTGTCTATTTTAGAGTTGTTGTTTGATTCTTTTTCAATTCTGTGATGCCACTTCTTAAAGAATGCAGTTTCTGGATGAAATTTTCAAGTGTTTCTTTAATTTTTTTTGATCATAGTAAAAATAGTGGTTTTATTGTCTGGGTCTGAAATTCCTAATATCTAAGGTTCTTATTTTGGAGTATTTCTATTTTCTCTCTTTTTCTTCTGGTTTTTGCTTATAGAGTCTTATTTCCTTGTATACTTAGTTCTCTTTGAATGTGTTCTGGTCATTGTATTTAAAAACTTGTTTGTAGGAAAAATTTGAGACATAGGATAATTGACACTTCTTCCGGATAGAATTTTTGTTTGCTTATACCAGTAGGCTGGGAGCCCTACTAGTCTTGAAACACATGATAGCAGGCTCAAGGCTTAAGGTTTCCAGAAACACCCAGATGAAGCAAAGTGTTGTAGTCTTATCCCAGCTTCAAGTGGAGAAGTGTTTATCAGGCTTTCTACTTTGTTTGGATCCTGGGATTTCAGTTGTCTCTCTCTCTCACTTTGGGAGGCTGCCAAAATGATAATTTAGCTTTTGTACTTCTATCTTATGAATTGTTAAATGCTATCCAGGTAAAAGATATACTGAAAGCTGGGGTTATTTCTCAGAGTTTTAATTTTCTTTTGGATCTTTGTTCAGCATTCTTTATTATATTATTAGCTCTCCTCTGCTTTTAAGAAGGTTAAAATGATAATAACACCACATTAACATTTTTTTATTTTAATAAATTTAGGGAGTACAAGTTGAATTCTATTATGTGTATATAATGTATAATGGTGGAGTCTAGGCTTTTGGTGTACTCATAACCTGAGTAGTGTACATTATACCCATAGGTAATTTTTCATCCCTAACTCCCAACCCAACCTCCCCCCTTATTAGTTTCCAATTTCCATTATACCACTCTGTGTGCCCTTGTATAGCCATAGTTTAGCTTCCACTTATAAGTGAGAACATGCACACTTATTTTTCTGTTACTGTGTTACTTTACTTAGGGTGATGGCCTCCAGTTCCATCCAAGTTGCTTCAAAAACCATTATTTCATGCTTCCTTATTGCTGAGTAGTACTCCATGGTACTTTCTTAGTCCACTCATCAGTTGATGGGCACTTAGGTTGATTCCACATCTTTACAATTATGAGTTGTGCTATGCTAAACATATGAGTACAGGTATCTTTTTGATATAATGATTTCTTTTCCTCTGGGTAGACAATCAGTACTGGGATTGCAGAATCAAATAGTAGATCTACTTTTAGTTCTTTGAAAAATCTCCATCCTGATCTCCATAGAGGCTGTACTAATTTATACTACCACCAGCAATATTTAAGTGTCTTCCCCACATCTGTGCCAATATCTACTGCTTTTTGACGTTTTACTAATGGCCATTCTGACTGAAGTAAGATGGTACTTCATTGTGGTTTTAATTTGCATTTCCCTGATGGTTAGTGATGTTGAGCATTTTTTCATATTTTTTTGGCCATTTGTATATCTTTTTTTGAGAAATGCCTGTTCATGTCATTTGCCCATTTTTTAAGGGGGTTGTTTGTTTTTATTTTGCTGAGTTGTTTGAGTTCCTTATAGATTCTGAATATTAGTCCTTTGTCAGACACATACTTTGTGAATATTTCTCCCATTCTGTAGGTTATCTGTTTACTCTCTTGATTATTTATTTTGCTGTGCAGAAGTTTTTTAGTTTAATTAAGTCCCACTTGTCTATTTTTGTCTTTATTACATTTGCTTTTGGGGTCTTAGTGATAAATTCTTTGCCTAGGCCAATGTCCAGAGAGTTTTTCCTAGGTTTTCTTTTAGGATTCTTATTGTTTCAGATCTTACATTTAAGTGTTTAATCCACCTTGAGTTAATTTTTGTATACAGTGAGAAACAGGGATCCAGTTTCATTCTTCTGCAAATGGCTATCCAATTTTCCCAGCACCATTTATTGAAAAGAGTGTCCTTTCCCCATTGTTTGTTCTTGTCACCTTTCTCAAAGGTCAGTGGGATGTAACTATGTGGATTTATTTTTGCGTTCTCTATTCTGTTCCATTGAACTATATGTCTATTTTTATACCAGTGCCATGCTGTTTTGGTTACTATAAGCTTGTAATACAATTTGAAGTCAGGAAATGTGATGCCTCCAACTTTGTTCTTTTTGCTTAGGATTACTTTGGCTATTTGGGCTCATTTTGGAGTCCATATGAATTTTAGAATTGTTTTTTATAATTCCATGCAATATCATGTTGGTATTTTGATAGGAATTGAATTGACTCTGTAGATTGCTTTGAGCAGTATGGTCATTTTAACAATATTGATTCTTGTGATCCATGAACATGGGATTTTTTTCCATTTGTTTGTATCATCTACAATTTTTTTCATCAGTGATTTGTAGTTCTCATTGTAGAGATCTTTCACCTCCTTGGTTAAATTTATTCCTAAGTATTTTATTTTATTTTTTTGCAGCTGTTGTAAATGGGATCAAGTTCTTGATTTGGTTCTTAGCTTGGTCATTGTTGGTGTGTACAAAAGCCACTGATTTTTGTATGTTGATTTTATAACCTGAGCATTTGCTGAATTCATTTATCAAATCTAGGAGTCTTTTGGAGGAGTCCTTAGGGTTTTCTAGGTATAAGATCATATCATCAGCAAACAGATAATTTGACTTCTTCTTTTCTAATTTGGATGCCCTTTATTTCTTTCTCTTGCTTGATTGCTGTGTCTAGGACTTGCAGTACTATGTTGAAAAGAAGTGATGAAAGTGGACATCCTTGTCATGTTCCAATTCTTAGGGAGAATGCTTTCAACTTTTTCCCATTCAGTACAATGTTGGCTGTGGGTTTGTCATATATGGCTTCTATTATTTTTAGGTATGTTCCTTCTATGCCGAGTTTTTCAGGGTTTTTATCATGAAGGGATACTGGATTTTATTGAATGCCTTTTCTGCATCTATTGAGATGATCATATGGTTTTTATTTTTAAATTCTGTTTATGTGGTGAATCACACTTATTGACTTGTGTATGTGAAATCATCTGTGCATCCCTGGGATAAATCCCACTTAGTTGTGCTGAATTATCCTTTTGATGTGCTGTTGGATTCAGTTTGCTAGTATTTTGTTGAAGATTTTTGCATCTATGTTCATCAGAAATATTTGTCTGTAGTTTTCTTTTTTTGTTGCATGCTTTTGTGGCTTTGGTATCAGGGTGATATTAGCTTTGCAAAATGAGTTAGGGAGGAATCCCTCCTTCTCGATCTTTTGGAACAGTTTCAATAGGATTGGCACCAGTTCTTTGTATGTCTGGTAGAATTCGGCTGTGAATCTATCTGGTCCTGGGCTTTTTTTTTATTTGGAGATTTTTTACTATTGATTCAATCTTGCGACTTGTTATCGGTCTATTCAGGAATTCTATTTCTTCCTGCTTCAATCTTGGGGTGGTGTATGTTTTCAGGAATTTCAGGAAATTCATTGAATTACCTCTAGGTTTTCTAATTTGTGAGTGTATAGTTGTTCATAATAGTCTCTGATGATCTTTTGTATTTCTGTGGTATCACTTGTAAAGTCTCCACTTCCATTTCTGATTGTGTTTATTTGGATCTTCTCTCTTCTTTTCTTGCTTAGTCTAGTTGCTATTAATAGTTTAGCCATTTTGTTTATATTTTTGAGATCCAACTTCTTGTTCCACTGATCCTTTGTATTGTTTTTTAGGTCTCGATTTCATTTAGTTCTGCTCTGATTTTTGTGATTTCTTTTATTCTGCTAACTTTGGGTTTGGTTTGTTCTTGTTTTTCTAGTTCCTTGAGGTGTGACATTAGGTTGTTAATTTGTGATCTTTCTACTTTTTTGATGTAGGCATTTAATGCTATAAACTTCCCTTATAGCACTGCTTTTTCTGTATCCCACAGGTTTTGGTATGTTGTGTTTTTATTTTATTCACTTCAAAAAAATGTAAATTTCCATCTTTATTTTTGTTCACCTAGTGATGGTTCAGGAGCATGTTGTTTAATTTCCATGTATTTGTATAGTGTCCAAAGTTCATATTGGTATTGATTTTTAGTTTTGTTCCACTGTGGTCTGAGAAGATACTTGCTATTATTTTGATTTTTAAAAATGTGTTAAGACTTGTTTTGTGGCCTAATGTGGTCTACCTTGAAAAATATTCCATGTGCTGATGAAAAGAATGTATATTCTGTAGTTGTTGGGTGGAATATTCTGTAAATGTCTGTTAAGTCCATTTGGTCTAAAGTCCAATTTAAGTCCGATGTTTCTTTGTTGGTTTTCTGTCTTGATGATCTGTCTAGTGCTGTGAGTGGGGTATTAGTCCCCTGCTATTATTTTGTTGCTGCCTATCTCTTTCTTTAGGTCTAGTAATATTTGTTTTGTGAATCTGGGTGCTCTGATGTTGGGTGCATATATATTTAGGATTGTTATATCCTCTTGCTGGATTGATCCTTTTATCATTATATAATGACCTTCTTTGCTTTTTTTTTACTGTTTTTGATTTAAAGTCTGTTTTATCTTATAAATATAGCTACTCCTGCTCACCTTTGGTTTCTGTTTGTGTGGAATATCTTTCCACCCCTTTACTTTCAGTCTATATATGTCTTTATGGGTAAGGTGAGTTTCTTGTAAACAGCATATAGTTAGATCATGTTTTTTAATCCATTCTGCCAATCTGTATCTTTTAAGTGGAGAATTTACTCCATCTATGTTCAAGGTTATTGATATGTGAGGCTTTGTTTATACTGCTAGTTGATTTCTAGTTGTTTTATAATTTCTTTTTCTCTGTCTTTTTTTCTTTGTGGTTTGCTGAACTTCTCTCATGTTGCCATTTAATTCCTTTCTCTTCCTCCTTCATGTGATTGTTTTATAAGACCTGTGAGTTTTAAATTTTTGTGTGTTTTCATGATGGTGAATATTGACATTTCATTTCCATGTCTAAGACTCCTTTGAGGGTTTCCTGTATGGCTAGTCTAGTGGTGACAAATTCTCTCAGTGTTGATTTGTCTGGGAAATACTTTATTTTTCCTTCATTTATGAATTTTAGTCTGATAGGATATAAAGTTCTTGTCTGACAGGTTTTTTCTTTCAGTGTTTTGAAAATGCCATCCCACTGTCTTCTGTCCTATAAGCTTTCTGCTGTGAGGTGTGCTGTTAGTCTGATGGGGCTTCCTTTATAGGTGATGAGATATTTTTCTCTTGCTAATTTTAAAATTCTCCCTTTCCCTTTGACTTTAGTCATTTTGATTATAATATGCAGTGAAGTCCTTTTTGCAATGTATTTGCCTGGGGATCATTTGTCCCCCTGTGTCTGAATGTCTAACTCTTTTGGTAGTCCTGGGAAGTTTTCATCAATTATTTCCTAAAATAGGTTTTCTAAACTTTTTGAGCTCTTTCCCCCTTGGGAATACCAATAATTCATAAGTTTGATGGCTTTATGTAATTTCAGATATCTCTAAGGCTTTGCTCATTCTTTTTTATTCTTTTTTTCCTTATTTTTGTCTGACTGGATTATTTGAAAAGACCTGTCTTCAAGTTCTGAGATTCTTTCTTCTGCTATTCTTGAAGATTTCAAATGTGTTTGGTATTTCCCTCAATGAATTTTTCCACTCCAAATTTGTTTGATTTTTTTTTTTTGATGATGTCTGTCTCCTTGGTAAATTTCTCATTCATATCCTGAATTGATTTTCTGACTTCTTTGTATTAGTTTTCAGATTCCTTATCCATCTTATTGAGCTTCTTTAGAATCAATATTTGGAATTCCTTATCTGGCATTACAAGGAATTCTTTTTGATTGTGATCTGTTGCTGGACAATTGCTATGGTTCTTTGATGGTGTCATGTTTTCTTGCTTTTTCATGTTTCCTCTGTCCTTCTGTTGATATCTGTACATCTGATGTAGCAGCTGCTTGTCCTGATTTTTTGAAATTACTTTTGAAGGGAAGAATTTTTGCCTGAAGGTATATGTATATATATGTTGCTGGTTGAGTAAGATGCCTTGGTTTTGATTTTGGGTGCCTGCAGTAGTGTGATTTTTGTATGATTTCTTAGGCAGTACACAGGGTCAGTGGTATCTGTGATTTCCTTGGTGGCTTAGGGTACGGTTATTAGTTGAGTCTGTGGTGAAGTTTTGCTGGGGACTTGAATGGCAGCAAAGCCAATCTTTGAGCCCCAGTTGTGAAAGCAGTCGGCTAAGTATGCCTGATTTTAGGCCCCAGAGCAGCTTATGCTGGCAGTGATGTTAGTGTGTCCTGGGGACCCAATTCTTGGGCCTTCAGGTGGCTTACTCAGAAGCTAGTAGTTGGAGCAGAGGGCCAGGTATATGGGTGGGTTCTCAGGCCCCTGAGAAGCTGGTGTGATGTGGGAGGTGGCAGTAGCAGTGGTGGTGTCACCCACTAGGACCCAGGTGGTCCGTGTTGGTGTTACTGGTAGCTGCAATAGATTGGCAGGCTAGTTCCCAGTCATAGTTGCCTGTAATAGGGTGATGGGTAGTATCCTAAGTGTGCTTAGGAAAGCTCAGTCTCCCCTGACCCTTCCTGGCCAGGTGGAGGCTGCAGTTGCATCAGCTTGGACTCAGCCTGAGGGCGTGGCATAGCCCAGTGTTAAACTCTGAAAATGGTGCTGGGTGTGGGCTTGTAATCAAAGAGGGTATGGCCACTTTCAGGCAAGCAGTATGGGCAAGAGATGGGGGGAGTGCTGTCTGCTTGTGTCTCAGTCTCACAGGAGCTGGTAGCAGGGCTGTGGGAATCGTTCTAGGTGTGTGTAGGAGAGCTTGGGCTTCCCTGTTCCTCCTCAGTTTTGGGGGAGGCTGCCGCTGTGTCAGCCTGAACTTAGCCTGAGGGCAGGGCACAGCCCAGCTTTAAACTTCCAAAATGGGCCCTGGGCCTGTGACCATAGAGGGTAGGGCCCCTTCCAGGCAAACAGCATGGGCAAGATGCTGGGGGGAGTACCATTTACTCACAACTCGGTCCCACAGCAGCCCATAGCAAGGCAGTGGGAATTGTCCTAGTTGTTTGTAGGAGGCCTTGGTTTCCCCTGTCCCTCCTTGGCTGGGTAGGGCTGTGGCTGCCTCTGCCCAAATTCAGCCTGAAGTGGGGGAACAACACATTTTTAAGCTAGCTTTATTAGTTGTCTTAGGAGAATTGTTTTGAATTACCTAACCCACTGTTGCTTCATGATTTTTTTCTTTGACCCATGAGTTATTTAAATGTTTGGTTTTTAATTTATAAATATATTAATTTGGGTGTAGTGTCTTTTGTTATTAGCATCCAATTTTATTGTGTTTTAGTTTCAGAATGTACTTTATATTAAGTCAATTCTTTGGTTTCTTTTCAGACTTGCTTTGTGTTATAGTCTATATTTATTCTGATTTATATTTCATGTTCGCTAGAAAATAATGTATATTCTGTAATTGTTAGGTGCAGGGTTATATATCTGTCAATTATTTTAACCTTGTTAATTATCATGTTTAAATCTATGCCATTACTAATTTTATATATTTTTTATCTATCATTTACTGAAAGTAGTGATTTAAATTTCCCATTATATTATAATATTCATTTTATACAGTTTGATTTAAACAAGTTGAGGATTGTTATTCCTTCCTGGTAATTTTTAACTTTTATTATTATTTCATGACCATTATTTTTCTCTTAATATCTGTTTTGTCTAGTAATAATCCTGTTGTGCTAGCTTTTTTTTGGATTAATATTAACAAGGCTTTCTCCCCACCTTTATTTTCCATCTTTTTGTGTTATTTTGTTTTAGGTATGTCTCCGGGTAACAGTACATAGCTGGGTTTTATTTTTAAAAATATCAAGTCTGAGAGTTTTTATATTTGAACTGATTATGATTACCAATATATTGCATTTAAGTTTTTGTTTTATTTATTATGATCTCTTTTTTTTTTCTTTCTCTTCCACAGTCTACTACATTGATCAAATTTCCTTTTATTCCACTTTTCCTCTACTGGTTTAGAATTTATACATTCTACTGAATTCACAGAATCTAAAGTTGATCAGACATCTTAGGGACCTTGGAATGTTTCCACTTCAATTGGCTTTCGTCTTACTCATTATTGCTGTGTAGAGTTTCACTTTGACTTTGTTTTTGAATCTTTCAATAATTTCCAATAGTAATAGTAATTATTATTACATTGTATTTTTAAATAGTCAATAATTGGGTTTACTAGCACATTTACTAATTCGTTTAATTGCTATTATTTCTTGTGTATTACTTCTTCCATTTGATTTTAATATTCTTTTCCTTGAAGTACAGCATTTAGTAATTCTTTCACCAAAGGTGTGTGAATGGTAGAATATTTTGGTTTTTGTCTAAAGATGGCTTTATGTTGCCCTCATGATCCTGAATAATAATTATTTGAGTAAGGAATTTAAGGTCAATAGTTATTTCTTCTCAATTCTTTGAAAACATGATGAAATGGTATTGTAGTCTCTTACGGTGTTAAGAAGTCTGTGATTTCATTTACTGTAGCTATTCTCTTTTGTTTAATTGTTCTTCATATTGTTGTCTCTGTCTTTTGTGTTCTGTACAGTTTCACTATGATGTGTTAATAGATCCACAGATTTATTTGCCTTTGTTTTGCTTTGGCCAAATGAAAATAAATCTGAGAATTCTTGTATCTTGTCAGTTCTAGAAAATCCCCAGCTATTATTTCTTCAATCTGTATCTTCCCCACATTTTCTCTGTCCTCTCCTGATATGCCTGATAGACGGTTGGTGGGTCATCTCTTTGTATCCTCCATGTGTCTTAACCATTTTTACATGTTTTAATTCTGGGCAGTTTCCTCAGATCCAAATTTTTGTTTATCATTCACTCTTCACTTGATTCTAATTTTCTGATTAACTTTTTTACTGTGTTTAAGATCATTATCTACACCAGCTTAAACTGGTGCTGTTTCCTTGAAAGGATATGTTTCCAGCTTTGACAGCATATGAATTCTCTTTCCTCAGACTTCATCACTTGCTCAAAATTCACACTTTCATGATTGGATCATTACGTTCTTGCATACATTTTTGTTTTTCTTAGAGTTTGTTACCGTGGTTGTATTGTTTTATTCAGAAGACACATATGCCTTTTTCATATTATTAATATTTTCGGATTCTTAATCATAGAGTGGTGTACTGGAATTCACTTTTTTATTAAAACATTATTCATGGAGTCATCTGACTTCCTGGCCTAATTTGAACTAATAACTCTTAAAGCCTACCATGCAGCTTGTAAACTGGGATTTCTGCTAATTACACTGTATCTTATTTTCACTGTTTTGTTTAGCTTTGTTTTCCTCATCTTCTTCAGATTTCCTTTTGGTTTTTGCTACAGTATTTTTTTCCCAGAAAAGTTTACAAGAATAGTACATTTGTGTCTGAAAATTATTTTATTCTTTCCTTCATAATTGATTGATTGGGTATAGAAATTTACCTTTAAAATTGTATTCCCTCAGAAATTTGAAGGCTTGTTTCCCTCAGAAATTTGGGTGCTTGTTTCTTAGCACCCAGTGTTTCTGGTGAGAAATGTGATGCCAATATGTTTCCTATTCCTTTGTAGGTAACCCATATTTTCTCTCTAGCTGTTTTTTTTTTTTTTTTTTTTTTTTTTGAGACAAGGTCTTGCTCTGTCGCCTGGGCTAGAGTGCTGTGGCGTCGTCATAGCTCACTGCAACTTCAAACTCCTGGGCTCAAGTGATCCTCCTGCCTCAGCCTCTCCAGCAGCTGGGACTACAGGTGCACGCCACCATGCCTGGCTAATATTTCTATTTTTTTTTGTAGCGATGGGGTCTTGCTCTCGCTCAGGCTAGTCTCAAACTTCTGGCCTCAAGTGCTAGGATTACAAGTGTGAACCACTGTGCCCAGCCCTCTCTAGCTGTTTTTAAGATTAAAAAAATAAATTTGTGGTGCAGTATGTGTTTAAGTATGTGTTTGTGTATATTTTCCTGTGTGTTATTTGGTGGGCGCTATCTGAAGACCTGAATCTTTCTTCAGCTTAGAGAAATTTGCTTCTATCATTTCCTCCTCTTTATTCATTCTTTTCTTCTAGAACTCATATTAGATGGATAGTGGACTTTCTGAAACTATCCTCTATGATTCAGCTTTTCTCTCTCGTTTCTACTTAATTCATTTAAAAATTAATAAATTTTATTTTTGAGATCAGTTTTAGGTTTAGAGCAAAATCTGGCAGGAAAGTACAGAGGGTTCCCATAAACCCCCTTCCCACATACGCACAACCTCCTCCACTAGCTCATTTCTTTTAGTGCTGAATACTATCCCATTGTCTGGATGTACCACTGTTTGTCCATTCACCTGCTGAAGGACATCTTGGTTTCTTCCAAGTTTTGGCACTTGTTCATAAAGCTGCCGTACACGTCTGTGTAACAGGTTTTCGTGTGGATGTAACTTTTCATTTCATTTGGGTGGATAACAAGAAGAAGAAGGACAGCTGGATCATATGGGAAAAGTACATTAAGTTTTGTAAAAAATTGCCAAACCATCATCTAAAGAGGTGGTACCATTTTGCATTCTTGCCAATGAATGAAAGTTCTATTGCTCCACATCTTTGCCAGCATTTGGCATTGTCAATATTTTGCATTTTGGCCATTCTAATAGGTGTGTAGTGGGATCTCATTGTTGTTTTAATTTGCCATTCCCTAATGACATATAATGTTGAACATATTTTGATAAGCTTACTTGCCATCTCTTTTGTTGAGGATCTGTTCAGATCTTTTGTCCATTATTAAATTAGGTGGTTTATTTTCTTATTGCTGAGTTTAAGAGCTCTTTGTATATTTTGGATAACAGTCCTTTATCAGATGTGTCTTTTGCAAATATTTTCTCGCAGTCTGTGGTTTGTTTTCTCATTCTCATGATCATTATTATTATTATTATTTTTGCTTATAGTTTATTTATTTTTTTGATATTCTAAAAATTGATACATCATAGTTGTACATATTTTTAGGGTATATGTGATTTTTTTAAACATGTATTCATTGTGTAATGTTGATCATTATGTTTTTGATTGCACTTTAATTTGGAAGATTTTCTTGGGTTAATCTTCCAGATTTATGTTAATTTCTGCAAGATCTCTCTTCTTTGATTTTCCTTTCTCATAATGGACTGAATTTTGTTTTATGGTTATGAATCCATAGGTAACTTATCAGAGTTTTTGAAGTTCATTACTTTCCTTGCATCATTATCTCTTCTTCCTTCAAATCTGTTTTTCCATCTTTTTAGCTTTCTCTTTTCTCTTTCATTTGGTGGGTCGTCGTCGTCTTCTTTTTTTTTTTTTAGAGACAGAGTCTTGCTCTGTTACCCAGGCTGGAGGGCAGTGGCCCAGTCATAGCTAACTGTAACTTCGACCCCCTGGGCTCTAGTGATCCTCTTGCCTCAGCCTACAGAGTTGCTGGGAGTACAAGCACATGCCACTATGCCTGGCTAATTTTTTAAAAAGACTTTCTGTAGTGACAGGGTCTTGCTATGTTTCCCAGGCTGGTATCAAACTCCTGGCCTCTAGTGATCCTCCTGGCTGGCTTCCCAAATTGCTGGGACTACAGCCCCTGCCTGGCCTGGTGAGTCTTCCTGATATGTCCATGCATGTCTATGAACACAGGACTGTCAGACTAGAGACAGAGACCTTGCGAGAGTTTACTCTTTAGCTGATAGGTCTGTTTAACCAGGGGCCTCTGTCTTGAATAGGGGGTGGTAAGCTTGGGTCAGACTCTGGGTAAAGGAATTGGTTCTACTCATATCCAGGAATCCCTTTAAGGTTTGTATGTGAAGGGGCAGTTAGGCCAGCTGGGAAGACCTATTGGTTCTAAAGCATTCTGGGTGTGGAGAACTCTGCTGTGTTACATTTCTTATTGGAGGACCCTCCGTTCCCTGTCTTCCGTATAAGTGATAGCAGTCTAGTCATCACAAGCTCAGATCTGGCTCTTTCTGCAGTCCCATAGCCACCCATGGTTCCTGACATAGGAAATCTTACAATCTTTTAAGAAAACCACTAGCTGGAACTCAGCAAAGGGCAAATGCTGAGCCAAAGGTCCCACTTTTGTGGAGGAGAGGAATAAGCTAATTGGCCCTCCATCCTGGAGACAGTCTCCTAATTAGTCATCATGACTGGGGCCTCCACTCATAAAACCTGCCCTGTCTGACCTGGAAACCACACAGAAACTCTCACATCTACCACATCATCCTCCCACGGCATGCTGGGCCCTACAGTGCTCTACACTGGGTTCCTTTTTAAATAATATTTATTTGTTTTTTAACCCCCCACTTCGTATACTCCCAAATTTTTTCAAATTTTCAAAAATTTCAAATGGCATCCTCTTTGTTTTAATGTTGCATTTAATTCATTCTTTTGTGTACTTTTCTTCTGTTATTTCAATGGGATAGTCACATGGAATAAAATTCATTATCATGAGCCAGAAGTTGGGGCATTTACATTAATTTCATTTCTCTTAAAGATTAATTTGAACTCAGACATTCATTCACTTGCTGTGACTATGTTTTTAAATGTATTTTTGCTACTTAAGTAATATATCCTTGGATAAGGAGGCCTATTAGTATTATGAACATTATAGAAGCACTATTCATAGAAAATACCAGCATTTCTGTAGTTCTTCATGAGTTTTTGAAGTACACTTTGAATGCTTTCTTATATGTAACTACGATTTTATATACAGCCAAACTTATCCTTATAACAGTGGCATTCAATTTTTTAATTCAAACCAAAGATAGAAATACAATCTATGCAACAACCCTGGACATATACAACATAAAAATGTAAGTACAGTCATGAACCGCATAATGTGTTGGTCAATGATGGGCCCCATATGCAGTGATGCATTTCAGAACTTATCCCTGTCATTAAGCGACACATACCTATGCCTACATTAAGAACTGAAACAAAAGTAACAATACTTATCCTTACTACATATAATAAAATCTGATATATTCTTTTTTAATCTGTTCTGTTTAGCTAAAAAAAAAGCTATTTGAGGCCCTTTATGTTGATTTTATGATCTATTCATAAGGTTACTACCTGCAGTTTAAAAATCACTGCATTAGATGATAAAGTTTAAATGGGAAACTAGCGGTGTATGTATGTATGGATTTATAATAGTGGTGTTAGTGGGGTGCTTAAAAAACAAGCCCTGAGTTGCAGTGTTTAGCTGATTTCCATGGGGGAAATACTCCTACCATGGCCAATTTTAAGCTACCAATGGTTGAACTCACAAAATTCTTGATATTTAACAATGTGCTGTTGCAAGTTGGGACAAGCTAGCTCCAGCTCACCAATGGGCTAATAGCTTGTGCTCTGACGTCAGACAGTTTTCTCTGAAAATCTGAGGAATGTCCATAGGACATATAATGATAACTGTACAATAAGTAATACAGCTTAAAGGCCTAAAAAGAGAGTGGACGTGAAATAAATTAGCATAAGTAAAACTCAATTGTTAGGTTGACCTGAATCCTTCAGAATTCAATATTCACTGTGTTCACACACAGCTGTCTGTTAATATGACAGTTTCCCAAGAGAATCTTTTCTTGTTTTATCTTAGAAATTGAGGCATACTAATTTGTTAGCAATGACAAAGTAATCTTTGAGCACAGATAATTTGCTTTTGTTTTAATTAAGAAAAAAGTACATTAAGTCAAGCTTTTGTCATGGGATATTTTTGTTTTATTAAAATTAGTTTTGCCTGATTCAAAATTAATTTGAAGTATGTATTTTAAGTACCCACACTTGATATATTGGAATCTGGATATGCATGTCTGTTTTTAAAAAGTAAAATAAATATACCATAGACAATGTCAAAAAATTAATTTTACCTGTTCCTTTTAAATTTTATTAATTTGGCTATCAGAAAATTTAAAATTACATGTGATAGTTCATAGTGTATTTCTACTGGATAGCAGTGGTCTAAAGCAGCGTTCCCCAACCTTTTTGGCACCAGGGGCCGGTTTCATGGAAGACAATTTTTCCACAGACTTGGGGCGGGGGTGGGGGGCGGCCAGTGGATGGCAAGCGATGGGGAGCGGCTGTAAATACAGATGAAGCTTCGCTCACTCACCTGCCGCTCACCTCTTGTTGTGTGGCCCAGGTCCTAACAGGCCACAAACCAGTACCGGTCCGTGGCTCGAGGTTTGGGGACTGCAGGTCTAAAGGATGTACTTTAGATAAGAGTAAAGTGATTCCAGGTAAGTCTGAGCTACAAAAAGGAATGAAAAGAAAAGAAAATAATAAATATGTGGGTAAACCCAGGCAAATGTGACTTCATAAAACAATAATAAGGGCTTTGGGGTTAAAAAAAAAGAAAATAAAAATATATGACAACAATAGACTATGAGTCTGGGGTAGGGGTAATTAAGGTTAAAGAGATATGAAGTCCTGTATTGTTCTGGAGGGCAACAATTCATTTGCTAGCATTGTTATGTATTTGTTAACAATTGAGTAAATTAATTATGCATGTTAAAATTTCTAGGGTTACTTCTAAGAGTATTGAGTATGTATTTGCCTAACTGTTCTAGTAGAGGAAAACAATGGAATG
Source organism: Daubentonia madagascariensis (assembly GCA_023783475.1). Classification (NCBI taxonomy): domain Eukaryota; kingdom Metazoa; phylum Chordata; class Mammalia; order Primates; family Daubentoniidae; genus Daubentonia; species Daubentonia madagascariensis. The sequence goes on from JAKFHU010001831.1 coordinate 2,472,332, forward strand.
AGAACTAGAAACAGATCCAAAAGAAAGGCAAGAAAGGAGAGAAAAAGCATTGATGGGACAGAGAGTGGGAATAAATTTATCTGTATACAAAATTACAATAAGTGTAAATAGAGTAAATGTTCCAAATGAAAGACAAAAATTGTCCAACTGGCTATTAAAAATACTTGAAAAAATTAGCCATATACAAAGGGCATGTCTAAAGCCTAAGTATATAGAAAGGTTGAAAATAAAATGTTGACAAAAGATATATAAGGCAAATACTCACTAAAACAAAGATTAATGGCATACAAAATAGATTTTTAAAACCAAAAGAATCCCTGGAAATATGACAGATCATCATATAAATGATATTATATGGTATCCTGTCACAACTTTTTTTCCAGTCAACATTGTTTTTTGGAGATTTATCTAATTGACATCTAATTGAGTTTTATTTGGGCATTTAGCATTCCTATTCCCTGCTGGGTGCTGGCCAACTGCCCCCTACCCCCCAAGTTTATGGATGTCAAGATGCCTGCATTGACATGCAGGTACCAATGGATATGAAGTGCAGTTTGTTGCTCACATAGTTAACATCAAAAACATTTCCTGAATTACTCAGTTTTGGTCTGGAGTGAAAGAGTAAGGTGCCTCTCATTTTTTATTGTGGTTAGGAAGTGCGGTGGGGAGGGTTCTATGCAGAGGTGTGCGTGGTTTGAACAACTCTCCCCACGTTAAGTGAGTGAGTGCCTGGGCTTTCTTACAGGCTTGCCCAGATGTGGGAAGAAGGGAAAGGGAGAGTGGTGGGGCTCAGAAGCTGTCAGTGGTCAAACATCAAAAATCATCAGACTCTAGCACCCTACACATAGATCTAATTTATTTATTTTGATGAGTGTATAGCATTCTGTCATGTGAAAAAAACCGTAACTTATTTATCAATTTCTCTACTGAGGAACATTCAGTGTTTTATTCTTTCTCACTGTTAGAAACAGTTCTATAGAGAACATCTCTGTACAGAATCTTTGGAAGAGTTTTTCTTGGAGAGACACTAGAATGAAGAATTGCTGGTTCAGAAGATGTCCTAATCTTCAGGTTTACTAGGCATTGTCAGATCATTCTCCAGCATAATCTTAACAACTGATGCTCCCGTGTCTCGAAGTGGTGGGGTTTGCTCTTTGTTCCGAGGGTGGTGGGAGGCTGTTGGAGGGCTTAACTGAGAGAATGAAGTGTTATGGTTATAAAAAGGTAACTCTGGCTGCTGTGTGGGGATTTGGGCATAGTAAGTAGGAGTGGAAGGAGGGTACTGTCACTCGGCTATAGTAGTCTAGGTGAGAGACGGTGGTGTCAGGTGGAGGGTGACATTGGTGCAGATGGTGATAAATGGTGGGGTTCAAGATGTACTTTGAAGATGGAGGTCACAGAATTCATTGATGAATTGAGATGGGCTGGGACAGAAGACTCCTAGTTTTAAGTCTCACCAGTGAAATGAGGAAGACTGGACAACAAGTGGATTGGGGGGATCAAGAGTTGTTTTGGCCATATTGAGTTTGAAATATCTATTAGACGTGCAAGTGGAAAGTGGCATCAGCGGCTTGCTGTGCGTGTGTGGAGCTCAGGGGAGGGGTAGGGGGTGGAGATATACACTTAGGGTCCTCAGAGTAGAGATGGTATTTAAGACCACAGGCCTGGATAAGATTACCTAGGTATGCTAGAGATGAGAAGAGGTCTTCAGAGTGAGCCCTGGGGATCACCAGCAGTTAGAAGGGGAACAAGGTCTAGCAAGGGATATGGAGAAGTAGAGGCCAGTGACAATGGAAATAAAACCAGTAGACTGTGGTGAGCCAGCAGCCACACGAAGACAGTGTTTTAAGAAGAGAACAACACTGTGTCAAATAGCTGATAGATGGAGATGAGCTAGAATACACCAAAATCATCTGAACCCTTTGGTTACATTTTATCTTTGGTTTTCCTTATTTTGACACCTTAACTGCAGTCTTCTGCATTTGTTAATATTTTTGGGTGGGGGGGATGGAATCAAAACCCATCCTGCAACTCCCATCCCATTCTAAGTGTATCATTAGACCTAGAATGAAAAAGATTAAAGAATTAAAAAGTGCTGGAGGCCTTGTATCTGTTGGTAGCCATTTAACCTACCCCATAGTGGCATCCTGGTGTCAAGCATCTGTGTATACTTAAAAAAAGCCCATCTGAATGCTCCAGAGGGCTTTTTATATCATGAGTTAGAACTGCCTGGAAGATCTGATTGGCTCAATTCTACACAGAGGGTTCCAATAGGTTTTAAAGCCTTCTGTCTCATTTCTTTGTGCATTTGTTATTAGCTCAATAAATAATAAATAGAGGAATTACCCAGTCACTAATTTGCTTTTTTTAAAGTAGAATTCATGTTATAATAAATTGCTGTTTTGTATTATTGAACATGTGCTATAATCTATAATATGCCTGTAATTCAAACATAAAACTATTTTTATTATAGTATTTGTTTCTTTACCCATACATATGTTCTTCAGCTATAGTTTTTGCCAGGATGTTTGTTCATTTATTGCTTCTCTTGTCCCATTCTTATGATGTCTTCTAGTAAAGTGTTTGCTTTCTTCCTGAATTATTATATTTAAAAAATTAATATTTATTTATTTTCTCTGATCACAAGAATACTAAATGATGCCCTTTTAAGATGCCTAAATTTGCTTGCTTTTTTTTCTTTAGGAGTAATGTTCTTTTTCCTACTTTCATGTTTTTGTTTAATGTTGCCTTTTTAATAGCTACCTATATTTTCAGGAAATGTTGAGTTGAGCCATATGAAATGGCTGATATTTGACAACTTTTTGATTACAGAAGTGGTGATTTCAAATGGTTCAGTCTCTTACTTTTGTTTGCTTTAGTAATAATTCTAACACTTGTTTAGCCCTTTAATTAAATTTCTGGTTTTTAGTTGTCACGGATTAATGTTAACAAGAGCTTGGATAGTTTACTGAAACCTGATCTCATGTGCTCTCTTTTCTCAAAGAATTGCTTTCTTGGCTTACTCACCCTCTCTTTTAACTTTTCAGAACTAGAGGCCCCATTTATACATTAGCCTTTCTTGTACTATGTTCTAAAATTGCTAAAACCCATGAAGAAAAGCAATGAGGCTTTACTTTAGGGAAAGATTTGTATTGGATATGAATATCAAAGGGGCATCAGTTTATAGCCTTGTGGATATTTGCAGGTTGTTTTCCATTGTAGTAAAGCTGTCACCTGTCTTGGCCTGGATGAAAGCACCTTGCCCGCTGGCTTCTTTCTCATGCACCTACAATGCCCTGCTACACCATCGTAATCTCCTGGTTGGTCTCTCTTTCTCTGAAAGATGTCTTGTCCATTTTGTTTCCTGCTTCCCTTCTTTCTCTACTGCTGTCACCTTGCTTCAGGTCCCTCCTCTTCTTCTTGGGAGTGTAGTAATAATAATGGTAACAAAAATGCCTTCCATTTTTGAAGGATTTTGTGCCAGATACTGTGCTTTCTACATGCATTTCCTCATTTAAACTTCCCAGTAATCCTATAGTTATAATAGATGCTATCATTACCCTCCCTGTACAGAAGAGGTAGACCAGCTACATAATTTTTAGGACCAAGTGCAAAATGAAAACGTGGGGCTCTTTGTTTAAAAATTATTAAGAATTTCAAGAAAGTGACAATAGAGCCCTTCTAAGTGCAAGGCCATGTGTGGCTGTGCAGGTCACATGTCCATGAAGTTGGCCCCAAGATGAGGAATCGGAGGCAGAGTGAAGATGGGTGAAGGTCCCACATTTAGGACATGGTGAACTTGCATTCAGTCCAGGGCAGGCTCCTAAGCTGACTTGTTTAGCTGCCCTGCTGCACCATTGTAATCTCCTGGTTGGTCTCTCTTTCTCTGGTCTTGCCCTACTCCATCCAACTAACAGAGTGATCTTTTTAAAACTTAAATTTGACCACATCACTCTCCTGTGGAAACCTCTTCTATGCTGCTGCCTTGGAACAAGTCTAAACTCCTTAGCAAGAACCCAAGTCTCCCAGCCAGTGCCCACTCTCTCAAATCCTCCTCTCAAAATGCACTGTATATCTGCTTTGGTCATCCTGACCTGCTTGACAATCTTGAATGTGCCATGCTCTTTCCTGCCTTCTTAGTTTAACATTTGCTAGTCTCTTCCCCGGCATCCCTGTACCCCAACTGCCTAGCAAATTCATATTCATTCTTGAATATCCAGTGTAATAATATTTATTCCTGTCCAAACCTCCTTTGAATCACTCTAGCAGAGTTGGCACCTTCCTCCTCTGTGCCATCAATATCTTTAAATCATGTCTGTTTATGTGGTTACTGCAGTATGGGGCAGTCATTTGTTTTTCATGTCTCTCTCTCCTACTAAACTGAGCTCTTAATAGGCAGGAACAGTGTCGTATTTAGTTTTGTATCCCCTGTGCTTACTCCAGGGCTTGACCTAGGGTATGTGTTAGATCAATGCTAATTGTGTTGATTTAAATTCACGACTGGTTTACAGAGGATATGATGAGAGTTTAACAGGAATAGGGAAGAGTTAAGGGCATTGGCTATTGGTGATAGACCCAAAGTCCCATGGGATTGATTACCTGCTTGAAAAGATAAGGTTAGAAGAGTACCTCTAATAGTTCCCTGCTTGCATTCACCTGGGATTAGAGACAGGTGTGAACAGGACAGTCCAAGACTTTTGCTTCTGTGAGGTCCCACCAGATCGTGGCACATGAGCCTGTCGGTGCCAAGAATGGCCCCTTGGAGAGATTGTTGGAAGCTCCTGTCCCTTGAGGTCACCATGGGGGAAGAGAACATATTGGACATATTGCTCAAATGTGGAAGGGAATTATTTTCCTTTTTTCTCTTCTTAGGTATTAGTTCTTCAAAGAGAATTTCAAATTTATGCAATGGTTTATATTAGCACCTAAATATTTAATAGAAAATATAAAAAGCAGCAGGTTTGCTAAATAAACCTAAGTTATCAGTAGTCTAATCAGCTTTTTTTAAAGAATATTATTGTTTGGTTTAATAGGTATATGATTTTCAACTTCCTTGTCTGCTGTGACTACTGTATATGTGCACCCTGGTGACCTGAATATCATCACAAGCCTTAGAGCATGGACCCTGCTGGTGGAGAAAAGGTAACATCATTTCTCTTTAAAAACTTTTATATAAGTCCTTTTGCGATCCTTATCCCAAGAGTATTTTTGCCCTTTCTATCAGCTTCTTTCACTGGAAAGCATTCTCTTGAAAAGGTGTTTATTCCTAAAATAGATCACAGATATGTGAAAAGCCCTTACCAAACTTTTTTGAAGTTTTGATTCTGAAGATTTGTCTTTCTTTAGTTCCTGAAAAGAGATGTAGGCTTTTGTCTTTCTCCCTTTGCCATGTGGTCACACAGACTGTTCCCCAGGGTGCCTGGCCGTGCTGTGTGAATGGCACATTTGGAGTCATGCTCTGGAAGAACGTGAGCAGTGATCCTTAGTAGTTGTTTCATCCCACTAGAGAAAGGTACTAGACTGAATGCAGTGGCCCTTCTCTTTGTTTGTTTTCATATTCAGATGGTCCTCCACTTACAGTGGTTCAACTTAAGGTTTTTTGACTTTGTGATGGTGTGAAAATGATATACATTTAGTAGAAATCGTACTTCAAGTGCCCATATAACCATTCTGTTTTTCATTTTCAGTACAGTATTCAATAAACCACATGAGATATTCAACACTTTATTATAAAATAGGCTTTGTGTTAGATGATTTTGCCCAACTGTAGGCTAATGTAAGTGTCCCAATAGATGAATTTATTGGGATGTAACCCCATCATAAGTCAAGGAACATCAGTATGTATTAATAGTTTCTCTGTTGTCTTTCTTTGTTTTCTCTCTTTTGCTGTCTCTTCCTTTCTCTCTTTCTCTCTATCTTGATACTTTCTTTGGTATTTAGAAAGGCTTGGATTTTTGTCTTAATGGTTATATTTATAGTAATACCTCTATATAATACCCCAAATTCCACACTCTCTGCCTTTTTTGGTACTGTGTATTGGATTCCCTATCATGAACAATATTTTAAATAGTTTCTTCTTCCTTTCTTCCCTCTTCTCCAGCATCTAATTTAGAATAAAATTAGTGTACTCTCAGTTAATATCAATAAAGTAATCAATGAGTTTTTTCTTCTGTATTCTTCCCTCCTCCCCCCACCCCAATTTTGATTGTTGTATTTTATCTCCATTTTCAAGCTTATCACCATTATAAACTGTCCCGGCACCCTTATCCCACCATTTTCTCCTAGTTCTGTACTTAAATATACTCAGTGTCCACCGTCAGTCCTTTGCTAGAACTTTTGTAATCATTTCTCAGTTGTCTGAAGTTTGTTTTCTAGTAGATATCATCAGGAAGGGCTCATGGGAACAACAGTCTCTGAATCTTTTTTGTTTTCTTTAATATATATCTTTTTATTTTTGAACAATTTTTTGAACAAATTTATTTAAAAGTTGGAGGACTGCTCAAAGAAATTTTTTGCCTCCAAATCATTTGAGAATAAGTTGTTGGCCTGAGGCTTTGTCAACCCTGAATAATTTGGTGTGTATACTCTGCAAAGATAATCACTTATATAGCCTCAATATTTTTAGGAAAAATTAGGAAAATTACATGTAATTATGTTACTATTAATAACAACTGTCTTGGCTTGGGCTGGTGTAATAAAATACCATAGACTGGATGGCTTAAACAGCAGACATTTATTTCTTATGGTTCTGGAGGCTGAAAGTACAAGATCAAGGTGCCAACAGATTCAGTTCCTGGTAAGAGCTGTCTTCCTGGCTTGCAGATAGTCATCTTGCTGTGTCCTCATGTGGCAGGGGTGGGAAGGGCCAGGGCTGGAGAGAACACACAAGCTCTCTGGTCTCTTCTATTAATATAAGGGTATTGGTCCCATCATGAGGACCTCATCCTCGTGATCTCCTCTAAACCTAATTACCTCCCAAGACCCCACCTCCTAATATCACATTGGGGATTAGGGCTTCAGTATATGAATTTGGGGAGCACATAAACATTCAGTCCATAATAACATTTGATCCTCAGCCACAACTCAAGTTTCACCATTTGTTCTAATAACGTCTGTTATAGCAAAAAGATCCAGCCAGGATCATGCATTGCCAAAGGAACGTCAGTGGTCATGTTCCTTTAGCTCCTCCAGCCCGGGACATTCCTCAGTCTTTCCTTGACTTTGACAACCTTGACACTTTTGGAGATTATGGACCAGTTAATTTGTAGAATGTCCCTCAAGTTGGGTTTGTCTGATGCCGTCTCATGATTTGATTCAGGTTATGTGTTTTGGGGAGGAATATTACAAAAGTCAGGCTCTATTCTTCTCTGTGTATTCCATCAGGTGTCTCATGATTTTGATTTGTCCCATTCACTGTGATCACTTGATTAAGGTGGTATCTGCCAGACTTTTCTTTGGTAAAGTTGCTCTTTGCCTCTGAGTTAGTATTTTGTGGGGAGGTACTTTGAAACTGTATAAACACCCTGGTCCTCATCAGACTTTCAATTTAATTATTCTTTCATCTATATCAGACTTAAGGTTTCCTATTTTGATAGATTATACTCCATTATTATCATTATTTATTTTGGTGTTCATACTGTCTCCAGTTTGGCCAGTGGGAGCCTCTTCAAGCTCACTCCTGTGTCCTTTGACATGTACCCATCATTCATTGAGAATTTCCTTACTTTCTGGTACAATGAGATATTCCAGGCACGTCTTATCCCAGATCTGGACTCAGTCATTTTTCCAGGGAGCCCTGGTTTCTTCTAACATGGAATGATACTTAAAAGCTAAGATCTGGGTGCTAGGTGCATTCATCAATACTGTCATATAGTTGTTCCCAGGCACACTCAGTGAACAGGCTAAGGGATATATGTATGTAATATTACTACACATAAACACACTTGTATCTACATCTTTCTATCATCCATCCACCCATCCATCCATCCACCCATCTATCCCCTATCCGTCTACCCACCCCTTTTTTCTAATTTAGTCTAATTTAATTTAATCTAATCTAATCTATCATCTAGCTAGCTAGCTAGTTATGAGTCACACTGATACCTCCAATTCCAATTCACTGCCACAGAGTTCACTTTAGTTTGCTCCTCTTCCATGTGTATATCCCTTTTCTCTGACAGTGAGAAACCCAGTTCCCATTATCTTTAGTATGTTTACTTATTTGCTCAACCCCCCTGGATGTGACAAATCTCCCATCTTTAATGTCACCTTTGGTCCTTGCACAGATGCCCTCCTCACTCTGCCTTGAACTCACTCGCCATGCCAGGTTGCCCCCACCCCCCGTGTGGATGCCCTTCTTACCCCATGAGGCATCTACTCCCGTGCCAGGTTGTCCCTCACACGCCCTACCCTGCTTGGCCTCTGACTCCCTACCGTGGGATGCTCCTCACCCTCCCTCCTTCCCTTGCTTGGGTTTTAACACCCCAAGCCAGGCAGTCTTTCTCATCCCACTCAGGCTCTGACTTCTTAGGTCAGGCTGCCCCAGGTGTGGACACTCTTTTCACACCCTTGAGCTCCAATACCAGATGCCAGGTTGCTGCTCCCTTTGTGTAAGTGCCTTTCTCTCCCCCGCAGGCTCTGCTAGGCTGTCCTCCTCTGTGAATGCCTTCCTCAGCCCACGTGGGCTGTTGCAGCCTGTTTCAGCTATCACGGCTGCTCCTGCCCTCATCCCCCACCCCCGTCCTGTGCAGTGCAGGTGACTACCTTGCTCTCTTCTACCTGATGGCTGAGTTAGGACCGAACTATTCAGGAAGGGAAAGGGGGAGAGGAATAAGGACGAGCTTATCTGATATCTTGCATGCTCGTGTTAGTCCATGAATTTGTACTTGAACATTATTCAGGATATAATCTTTGGTGGACATTTTCTTTCCTAGAGGATCTTAAATATGCTACACCTGTATCTTTCGGCTTTGAGGGTTGCTGTTGAAAACTTTGATGCCAAGCTGATTTTCTTCTCTCCTTAAAAAGTTACTTTGTCTTTTTGCCTGAATGCCCAAAGGATTTTTCTTTAAAGTTCCGTCATTTTACTAAAATAGTCTCAATGTTGACCAGTCTGAGTTGATTTTCTATGGTACATGGTGTGCTCTGTGAATATGGAGGTTCAAGTCTTCTTTTATTTCAGGGGAGATTTTTGAGTTACAGTTTTTTTTAAAGAAGTATTTTTTAGTTTCTTTTCTTTTTTTCTATGTATATGTTGGCTCTTTTTTGCTTACTTTTTAATATTTATCATTATTCTCCGAATGCTTTTTATCCCTTTCTTCACTTCTGTTCTATCCCCCCTGCCTTTTTTTCTCCTCATTTCCTTCAAGTGTTTCTGAGCTCTGTAAACTCTTTTCATATCCTCCTGATGTCTGGCCATCTCATTTCTGAGCCTTTCTAGTTCTGGTTTATGCTATTCTTTCCTAGCTTCCACTATTTTCTTAATTTTCTGTAACTCATTTTGAAATATTAGTTTACTATTTTCATATGCTCTGTAGTCGTATTTTTCTGGTGAATATTTATCTTCTGAATATATGTTATTTGGATCATTTTCCCCTCTTTTTTATATTTTTGGATGGGGATTGACCATAATCTTTTTCTGTTGCTGAAGCTGTATGTTTAGAAGGAAGTTCCTATGTAGGAGGTGGAAGTGGGCCAGTATGTCTTTCTCTCTTTTCTGATTTTATCACAGAGTTTTAGAAAATATGGTCATTGTGCAGCCATCCTCAGTGCTTTCTGACATTTGCTTCCTCTGGTTGCCTCACCCACTAGCATATGAACATTTTGCTCTTTTTTGCCCAGGTGCCCTGCCCTGATCAACCTGGGCTCTACTCCTGCTGTTTCTCCTCAATGTGGGCTGCACCCTTCCGGAAAGGAGCCTCACTGGGTGTTCCTGGGCGTCCTAATGGTCAACTGCCTTCTTACAGTGCCGTGGCCTCGCTCTCACCAGGCAAGCTCCCTTCCAATTTTGCCTGCTGTGCAGAGATCACGCCTGGGTGGGAGCCCCTCCTTTTGGAGCTGACATTCTCTCAGTTCCCCAGCGCTTAGGGCCCCTCTTTCCCCTGCTTCTGGCCTGCTGTCCTTCCCTTGCGGTCTTTCCACTGTCTGTGGTTTGGTCCTACCCTTGTATTGTAAGGTTGTTGGAGATTCTTTGTGACCTACTTTGGTTGATGGCTTCATCCGTGGGTTTTGGCTTTTGCCACCTTACTTAATCTCCCTGTTTTATGAGGGGATTTGGGGAAATTACAAAACCGTGCCATCGTCACTTCCATCTTACTTTCTTGTTTTTGCCCATTTTCATAGCCTAGACCTTCTCCATCTCTGTGTACTTTTTGATTAGGGCTTTAAAAACCCTCTAGAGACCTGTACTATATAGAAATGATTCATCTCATTTTCTAGGGATGATTCTCAGCTCTTAGTCATGCTTTAGGTGTGGGCAGAACAGAAAGTCACATAAGGGAACAGTGAACTCTCAGCTTTCTTATGAGGAAGAGGGAAAGAAAATAGGATTTTCAGAATGTGTTAGAAATCGCACGTTAATTTTTGTTGTGTGTTTTGTTTTGTTTGGGGGTGATCAGGTTGCAATGTTTTACTACTAAAAAGCCTGATTCAGTGCCACATACCCATATTTAAAACAACAAGCATCCTACTCCTTTTGCTATGTTTTTGCCCTTTTTCTTCCTTACACATTTATGACTTTATTTTATTTCAGCTTTTAAAAAAATTAATTAATGGTGGTACTTTCAGTAGTATCATGATCTAGAATTTTCTGATACACATATTTTGTTCTGGGGTTGAGTTCAGAAGTAGCTTCAGGATTAATATTGGCCATAGTTTTATATTTTGTAGGGGGCTGTTGTCACAGTCTATTTCAAACACCCCATTTTGCTTGTCAACTGCCACTTTCTTGGCTGTAGCAGGAATGGGTGTTGTTCTCAGATATCTTTAAAAAATTATCAATATTTTGTAAAGTATAATAACATGTAATCCTTATATTATTTACTATAAATTATGATTTCTTTTTGTAAAGTATGAGTTTAATCTCCAAAATAATTTATCATGTTTGCTGTACTTTGCATAACTTGCTAAATTTTGATGTTTCTCAATTATGTGGGTAGAAAAAGTATATCAGAAGTAGAAGAAATGAGGCTACATGGAGTAGAAGAAGCCAGAAGAAAAAAGAGCATTTAGGCAAATGCATCTGACCAAGTAGAATTTATACCAGGAACACAAGGTTGGTTTACCATTTGAAAACAAATCAGTGTACTTCATCATATTGACAGAGTAAAGGAAAAAAACCATTTTATCATCTCAACAGACACCAAAGGCATTTGATAACTTTTAAAACCAATTCAAGATAAAAATTCTCAGCAAACTACGACTAGAAAGTAACTTTTAAAAATCTTATAAAGAGCAGCTAACATCATACTTAATGGTGAAATACTGAAAGGTTTTCTAAGATTGGGAAAAAAGTGAAGTTATCTGTTCTTAGTATTCATCAAGGAGCTGGAAGTTCTGGATAGAGTTAAAGACAAAAAAGACATAAAAAAGAAATGAATGTTATAAAGATGAAAATGGAGTAAAATTGTCTTTATTCACACACATGATTATTCACATAGAAAATCCTAAGGAATCCACTGAAAAATTACTAGAATCAGCAAATAAATTTAGCAAGGTTATAGAATCAAGGTCAATGTAAAAAATGAATTATATGCCTGTGATTTGTACTTTCAGCAAAGCCTTGGAGGCAAAGCCTAACTACAGGAGATGTAAGAGACAATGGGAGGCTCTGGTTTGGGGAGGATGGAGCAAGCGTATTCCACCTTGTCTCTCCCACCGAATACAATTAAAAAACCCCAGGAACAATGTGTGAAGCAGCTATCTGAGAACTCTAAAAATTAAATGGTAACAGGCACACTGAGGAAAGAAACCAGAACACGAAGTACAACTAATCCATGGCTGAGTTTCTTGTTCTTTTTTTCTTCCTAGATCTCCTGACCTGGCCGCAAAGACAACCTGATTCCTGCAACTGCACAGTAGGCACAGACAGAAAGATCTGAAAAAAAAGTCTCTCTTTTTGGCTTATAGAGCAGAAACTTCCCAAATTTAGTGAAAGGTACAAACTTCCAGATTCAAGAAACTTAGCAACCCCCAAACAGGATAAACTCAAATCTATACCCAGACACATCATAATCAAACTGCTGAAAACAAAACAGAAAGAAAAAATTTCACAAGCAGCCAGAGGAAAACAATTATATATAGGTTAATTTTATGTGTCAACTTGACTGGGCCACAGTGCCCAGATATCTGGTCAAACATTATTCTGGATGTTTCTACGAAGGTGTTTTTGGATGAGAGCAACATTTAAATCAGTGAACTTTGAGTAAAGCAGATTGCCCTCCATACTGTGGATGGGACTCATCTAGTCTGTTGAAAGCCTAAATAAAACAAAAAGACTCACCTCCCTCCAGCAAGAAGGAATTCTGTAGCAAATGGCCTTTGGACTTGAACTGCAGCATTGGCTCCATCATGGGTCCCCAGCCTGATGAAGCTTCAGCTTAAACTGCAACGTTGGCTCTTTCCTTGTTTATTGGCCTGTTGACCTTTGGATCTGAACTATAGCACTGATTCTTCTCTGGGTCTCTAGCCTGCTGGCCCACCCTGCAGGCCATGGACTTACCAGCCTCCATAATCACACGAGCCAATTCCTTAAAAAAAAAAAAAATGTGTGTGTGTATGTATATATATATATATATATACATACACATATATATATACACATACACACACACATATATATGAAAGGGATGGCCTTACTGAAATAACAGGAAAAGCACACCTACTGGGCTTTCCACCCTAACAATATATACACACACACATACATAACACACACACATGTACACACACACATCCTATTCATTCTGTTTCTCTGGAGAACCCTGACTAATACAATAGGGGAACAATGATTTGAATAACTGTGAATCTCCCTTCAGCTACCATAGAGGCCAGAAGGCAGTAGAAAAATATTTTTAAAGTGCTTAAAGAAAAGAATTCTCAATCCAGAATTCCATATCCAGGGAAAATGCCCTTCACAAATGATGGTAAAATAAAAACATTCTTAGATGAAGGAAAACTAAGAGAATTTGTCACCAGCAAAACTGCTCTAAAAAAATGCTAAAAGAAGTTCTTCTGGTAGAGGGGAAATGAAGCCAGAGGGCAACTTAGAACTTCAGGAATAAAGAAGGGCAACATAAATGGAAAACATCTGGATAAATATAGAAGACTATTTTTCTCCCTTTAAGTTCTTTAAAATATGTATGGTGGCTGAAAGCAAAAATTATATCATATGGTGGGGATTTTTATTATATGGAGATACAATGCATATGATAACTATTACACAATATAAATCAGGGTGAGGGGTTTTATCTGGGGATGAGGTTTCTCTGTCTTCCATATTGAATTGGTGGAAGGTAATGTCAGTGAAAATGGCAGAGTAAGAACATCCAAAGAACCTCTCCTCCATCAAAGCAATGAGAACATGGGCAAAAGTTGTCAGAATCAACTTTTTCAGAACTATGGAGACTTGCAGAATATTTATTCAGGAAAAATGACTGAATCTCAGTAAAAACGGTGAGTTGTTTTTTTTTTTTTTGAGACAGAGTCTCACTCTGTTACCTCGGCTAGAGTGCAGTGGCCTCATCATAGCTCACTGCAACCTCTAACTCCTGGGCTTAAGTGATCCTCTTGCCTCAGCCTCCTGAGTAGCTGGGACTACAGGCGCATGCCACCATGCCTGGCTAATTTTTTCTATTTTTAGTAGAAATGGGGTCTCGCTCTCACTCAGGCTGGAAAAACAGTGAGTTTTGTGGTGGTTTACCTTGCCCTATTCCCAATCCCTGCCCCCACCCCTACCCCATGGTAACCTTGAAAACCAACAGCTTGTTAATCATGGTGAAAACCAGCACTCTGGCAGCCACTGGAGGGAGAACATGGAGTTGGAGCTCCTTTAAAACCCCCTTCTCAGAGAATTTTTATTATTTGACCTATCTGGTGGTTCCCTGAAAGACCCCACTCACAAGGCTGTCTTTACTTGACTTTACTAGGATTCCCAGAACAAACAGCCTTTTCCCTGGGGATGTTTGTGGGATATAGTCAGTGAAATTGCTGCCTGAAGTGGTGGGTAACAGTTGTGGCAAACAATGTCCTAACCAAAAGGCATGAAAGAAAAAACAAGGGAAAGATATATTCATAGGGGACTTTGAAAAGCTCCAAAATATTCCTGGGAATCTAGTAGGCTATACACATGCATAGGACTATATACATGCCAAGGACTGTGCACATGCACATGAAGGACCTGAGAAGGCCCTATGCTCTCATCTCTGGCTAACTTTGAGCTCTTTGCATGAAGGAAGTAAAAGCTAAGGCAGAGTTGTAAATCTTCTCATTGTGTGCCCTAACATACACACAGAGCCCCTTAGCAAAGACTAGGAAACTTACTGGTTTCAGGCATTTAAGAAAATCTCAGTCCAATTATTAGCTGACTACAAAATTAATTGACCAGAGGCTTCAGTGTCCACACACAACAATGAGTAAAGACCGTGTAGTTCAGAAAAGTTGCTAAACAAACAACAACAAAAAGCAACAGCAACAAGAACAAACTCTGCGAAGGGGGAGAGTCTGATGTCCTGAATTGTCCCATTATATTATTTAAAATGTCCAGTTTTTGACAAAAAATTGCAAACATTCAAAGAAACAAGAAAGGATGGCTTATACACAGGAAAAAAAAAGAAGTCAATAGGAATTGTCCTGGAGGAAACCCAGGCATTAGACTTACTATACAAAGACTTAAAATCAATTATTTTTAAAATGTTCAAAGAATGAAAGGAAACCACGTGTGAAGAGCTAAAGGAAGGTATCAAAATGATGTTCCATCAAATAGAGAATATCAATAAAGAGACAGAAATTATTTAAAAAGAGCCAAATAGAAATTCTGGAGCAGACAAGTACAATGCCTGAAATAAAAAATTCACTAGAGGGGCTCAATGGCACAATCCATGAATCAGTCAACTCAAAGATAAGTCAATTGAGATTAGTCTGGAGAACAGAAAGAAAAAAGAATGAATACATATGAACAGACCTTCAGAGACCTGTGGGGCACCATCAAGCATATGCATTATAGAATTCCAGAAGGAGAAGAGAAAGAGAAAAGGACAAGAGAATAGCTGCAGGAATAATGGCAGAAAAGTTCTCAAATTTGATGAAAAACATAAATCAACACAGCCAGGGAGCTCAACAAACTTCAGATAAGATAAACTCAAAGACATCTACTCCTAGACACATTATAATTAAACTGTTGAAGTCCAAAGATTTCAAAAAGAACAGAGAGAATCTTGAAAGCAGCAAGAGAGAAATGACAAACATACAAGGGATCGTTAGTAAAATTAACAGCTGATTTCTCATCAGAAACCATGGAGGCCAGAAGGCAGTGAAATTACATATTCAAAGGGCTGAAAGAAAAAGACTCTCATTCAAGGATTCTATATACATCAAAATTATCTTTCAAAAATAAAGGAGAAATTAAGACATTGACAGATAAACAAAAACTGAACATTTCAGACGTCATGCTAGTGACATGCCCTGTAAGAAATACTAAAGGGAGTCTTTCAGGCTGACATGAAGGGACTCTAGACAGTAATTCAGAGCCACATGATAAAACAAAGAGCACTAGTAAAGGTAACTACACAGGTAAATATAGAAGACACTGTAAATTTAGTTTTACTTGTAATTCTTTTTTTTCTTTTATCTGATTTCAAAGACAACTGCATAAAACAATATTTATAAGTCTGTGTTGATGGGCATATAATATCTAAAGATGTAATTGTTATAATAATAACAACACAAAGGGGGAGAAATTAAGCTACACAGGAGCAAAGTTTTGAATACTATTGAAATTAAGTTGATATTAATCTGAACTAGAGAGTTCTAAATTAAGATATTAATTATAATCTCTAGCAGCAACCATTAAGAAAATAACTAAAAATAAACATAGATAGTAAAAGAAATAATAAGGGAAGTACCATAGACAATATTTATTTAACATAAAAGAAGGCAGTAATGGAAGAAGAGAGTAACAAAAGGGACATAAAACATAGAAGGCAAATGGTAAAGTGACAAATGTAAATCTTGCCTTATCAGTCATTATATTAAGTATTAATGGATTAAATACTCAAAATGGTACAATATTAATTCTAAGTAGAATATGAAAATTTAAGTAAGAATCATAACCACTGTAAAACAAAAAACTCAGAAAACTATATAAAGAGATTGAGTAAAAAAAAACCCTAGTAGATAAATTAGAATGGAATAGTAAAACTATTCACATAAACCAAAGAAAGTAGGAAAGGAGAAGAAGAGGAATAAAAAAATGGGAAAAATAGAAAGCAAATTTAAAAAATAGTATACCTAAATCAAAACATATCAATAATTATATTAAATGTAACTGATCTATACACACTAAAAGTCAGAGATTGTCAAATTGGACTAAAAATCAGGAGACAACTATGTGCTGTCTATAAGAACTTACCTTAAATACCATGATGTATGTAGGCTAAGAGTAAAATACTAAAAAACAATATACTATGCAAATACTAATCAAAAGAAAGCTGGAGTGGCTACATTAATATCAGTCAAAGTAGCCTTCAGAGGGAGGAAAATTACTAGGGATAAAGTGAATTTAACTTGAAGACATAACCATTTAAATGTGTATGCACCTACCAACAGAGCTTTGACATACATGAAGCAAAAACTGATAGAACTTAAAGGAGAATCCCACAATTACAGTTGGAGACTTCACTTTTCTCTTAGCAATTTATATAATAAGTAGACAGAAACTCAACAAGTATATAGAATTGATCAACACTGTAAGCCAACTGAATCTAACTGATATGTATAGAACATTCCACCTATCAACAGGAAAATACATATATTTCACGTATATGTGGGACATTCACCAACATATACCATATCTTGTATTATAAAACAAATCTTAACAAAATTTTAAAAAATTAAAATCATGTAAAGTGGTTCTCTGACCAGAATGGGATTTTAAGAGAAAATGGGAAGAGAGAAAACTATAGGCTGTGATTACAGATAAATTTTATTAGTTTTCTAATGCTGCATAACAATGTTACCACAAACTTAATGGCTTAAAACAACACACATTATCTCAAGTTTCTATGGGTCAGGAATTCAGGAATTCAGGCTTAGTTGAGCCCTCTGCTTAGGGTCTCATGAGGCTGCAATTAAGGTGTCAGCCAGGACGGGGTTCTCATGTGAAAGTTCAATTGGAAAAGGATCTGCTTCCCACCTATGTGTTTGTTGGCAATATTCAGTTTCTTTTTTTTTTTTTTTTTTAATTTCAGAATATCATGGGGGTACAACAGTTTGGCCATACACATTGCCCCTGTTCTGCCCGTGTCAGAGCCACAATCGTGGTCATCCCCCAAACTGTGCTCCCTGCATCTATTCAGTGAGAGTTTTTCCCATCCCTTCCACCCCCCTCCGGCCCGCCTGCCCTCAGATGAATATTATTGCCCTGTGTGATGTAAGTGTTCATCAGTTAGTACCAGTTTGATGGTGAGTACGAGTGATGCTTGTTTTTCCAATCCTGTGACACTTCGCTTCGAAGAATGGGTTCTAGCTCCAACCAGGATAGTACCAGATGTGTTAATTCACTATTGTTCCTTATTGCTGAGTAATACTCCATGGTATACATATACCACATTTTATTGATCCACTCGTGTATTGATGGGCACCTGGGTTGTTTCCACATCTTTGCAATTGTGAATTGTGCTGCTATGAACATTCGTGAGCAGATGACTTTATTATAAAATGTCTTTTTTTCCTTTGGATAAATACCCAGTAGTGGGATTGCTGGGTCAAATGGTAATTCTACTTTTAATTCTTTGAGGTATCTCCATATTCTTCTCCATAGAGGTTGTACTAATTTGCAGTCCCACCAGCAGTGTATGAGTGTTCCTATCTGTCCACATCCCCGCCAACATTTGTTGTTTGGGGATTTTTTGATATGAGCCAATATCACTGGAGTTAAGTGATATCTCATTGTGGTTTTGATTTGCATTTCCCTGATGATTAGAGACGTTGAGCACTTTTTTATATGTTTGCTGGCCATTATTCTGTCTTCTTTGGAAAAGTTTCTGTTCATGTCCTTTGCCCATTTTTTAATAGGGTTGTTTGATTTTTTCTTGTTGATTTTCCTAAGTTCTGTATAGATTCTGGTTATCAGTCCTTTATCAGAGGTGTAGCATGCAAATATTTTCTCCCATTCTGTAGGTTGTCTGTTCACTCTAGTGATAGTTTCCTTGGCTGTGCAGAAGCTTTTCAATTTGATCAGGTCCCATGTATTTATTTTTGTTGCTGCTGTGATTGCTTTGGGGGTCTTCTTCATAAATTCTTTGCCTAGGCCAATGTCCGTAAGAGTTTTTCCAACGTTTTCTTCGAGAATTCTTATGGTTTCATGTCTTAGGTTTAGATCTGTTATCCATTGTGAATTGATTTTTGTGAGAGGTGAGAGGTGTGGGTCCACTTTCAGTCTTCTACATATGGCCATCCAATTTTCCCAGCACCATTTGTTGAATAGGGAATCTTTTCCCCAGTGTACGTTTTTCTGGAATTTGTCAAAGATCAGGTGACTGTATGAGGTTGGTTTTATATTTGGGTTCTCAGTCCTGTTCCATTGGTCTACGTGTCTGTTCTTGTGCCAATACCATGCAGTTTTGGTTACTATAGCCTTGTAGTATAGTTCGAAGTCTGGTAGACAGATGCCTCCCAATTTGTTCTTTTTGCTTAAGATTGCTTTGGCTAGACGGTGTCTTCTCTGGTTCCACACGAAGCGTAGAATTATTTTTTCTAGATCGGCAAAAATGATGTTGGTATTTTGATAGGGATTGCATTGATTCTGTAAATTAATTTAGGTAGCAAAGCCATTTTTACTATGTTGACTCTGCCTATCCAAGAGCATGGTAAGGCTTTCCATCTATTTACATCCTCTGCAATTTCCTTTCTCAGTGTTTCATAATTCTCTCTATATAGGTCTTTGATCTCCTTAGTTAGATATATTCCTAAATATTTAATTTTCTTTGTTGCTATTGCAAAAGGTATAACATCTTTAATTTGTTTCTCGGCTTGATTGTTATTAGCATATATGAAGGCTATGGATTTGTGTGTATTAATTTTGTATCCTGAGACTTTGCTGAATTCATTTATCAATTCCAGTAATCTCTTGGTTGAATCCTTGGGGTTTTCTATGTATAATATCATATCGTCTGCGAATAGTGAAAGTTTGACCTCTTTTGCCCCTATCTGGACGCCCCTGATTCCTCTGTCTTGTCTAATTGCTGTGGCCAGGACTTCCAGCACTATGTTGAAAAGAAGTGGAGATAGTGGGCACCCTTGTCTGGTGCCAGTTTTAAGGGGGAATGCCTTCAATTTTTCCCCATTCAGTATGATATTGGCTGTGGGTTTATCGTATATGGCTTTAATAGTTTCTAGGAATGAGCCATCTATGCCTATATTGTTAAGAGTTCTTATCATAAAAGGGTGTTGGATTTTGTCAAAAGCCTTTTCTGCATCTATTGAAAGGATCATATAATCTTTGTTCTTGCTTTTATTTATATGGTGAATTACATTTATAGATTTGCGTATGTTGAACCATCCCTGCATCTCGGGAATGAAGCCCACCTGATCATGATGGATTATTTTTTTGATGTACATTTGAATTCGGTTTGCAAGGATTTTATTGAGAATTTTTGCATCTATATTCATAAGGGATATTGGTCTGTAGTTTTCTTTTTTTGTTGTGTCCTTTCCTGGCTTTGGTATCAAGGTGATATTGGCTTCGTAGAATGAGTTTGGGAGGATTCCATCCTTCTGGATATTTTCAAATAATTTCTGCAGTATAGGCACCAGTTCTTCTTTGTAGGCTTGGTAGAATTCAGGTGTGAACCCATCTGGTCCGGGACTTTTTTTTGTGGGTAGATTTTTAATTACTGCTTCAATTTCGGTGCTTGATATTGGTCTGTTTAGAAATTCTGTTTCTTCCTGGTTGAGCCTAGGGAGGTAGTATGTTTCTAAGAATTTGTCCATTTCCTCCATGTTTTCGTGTTTGTGGGCATAGAGATTTTTGTAGTATTTGAAGATGATGTTTTGTATTTCCATGGTATCAGTTGTGACTTCTCCTTTTTCATTTCTAATTGAGCTTATTAGAGTCCTTTCCTTTCTGCTTCTGGTCAACCTGGCAAGTGGCCTATTTTGTTTATCTTTTCAAAGAACCAACTTTTCGTTTCATTAATCTTCTGTATTGTTCTTTTGTTCTCGATTTCATTTAATTCGGCTCTGATATTGGTTATTTCTTTTCTTCTGTTGGCTTTAGGATTGCTTTGCTCTTCCTTTTCCATTTCCTTAAGATGATTCATTAGTTTACTGATTTGTGACCTTTCTGTCTTTTGGATGTGGGAATTTAAGGCAATAAGTTTTCCTCTCAGGACTGCTTTTGCTGTATCCCACAGATTTTGATAACTTGTGTCCCCATTATCGTTTAGTTCGAAGAATCTTTTGATTTCCATTTGAATCTCCTCCTTGACCCAATAGTCTTTCAGCAACAGATTGTTTAGTTTCCAAGTTTTTGGAGGAAGATGTGAGTTTCTGTTGGAATTGATTTCTAATTTTATTCCACTGTGGTCTGAAAAGATACATGGTATGATTTCTGTTTTTTTGAATTTGTTTAGATCTGTTTTGTGGCCTAGGATGTGGTCAATTTTAGAGAAAGTTCCATGAGCTGATGAGAAGAATGTATATTCAGTGTTATTTGGGTGGAGTGTTCTGTAGATATCTGTTAGGCCCAAATGTTCTAGAGTCCTGTTTAGGTCTTTAATTTCTCTATTTGTTTTTTGTTTGGAGGATCTGTCCAGTTCCGTCAGTGGGGTGTTGAAGTCCCCGGCTATTATGGCATTGCTGCTTATTATGTTGTCTAGATCTAGCAGTATTTGCTTTAGGTACCTGGGCGCTCCTGTGTTGGGTGCATAAATGTTTAGGATTGTTAAATCCTCTTGTGAGATTTTTCCCTTCACCACTATATAGTGTCCATTTTTGTCCTTCTTTACTTTTGTTGCTTTAAAGTTTATGTCATCTGAAATGAGGATGGCTACTCCGGATTTCTTTTGGTTTCCATTAGCCTGGAAAATTGTATTCCATCCTTTCACCTTGAGTCAGAATGCATCTTTGTGCATAAGGTGTGTTTCCTGAAGACAACAGATACTTGGCTTGTATTTTTTAATCCATTCAGCCAGCCTATGTCTCTTCAATGGGCAGTTCAAGCCATTTACATTTATTGAGATAATTGATATTTGGGGTAAATTTCTGATTATTCTATTGGGTGGTGTCTTTTGTTTTACCTCTTGCGTCATTGTGGAATCTGGTTTCTGGGGTTTTAGCTTTTGCGTAGTTTTACATAGGTGGGTGTCTGTTGCTCTGTTTAGTGTATAATGCAGGTCTAAGCACTTCTTGCAAGGCCGGTCTGGATTTTGCAAATTCTATCAGTGATTGCTTATCTGGAAATGTCTTTATTTCTCCCTCGTATAAGAAGCTTAGTTTGGCAGGATACAGAATTCTGGGTTGGCCTTTGTTTTGTTTTAGGAGACTGATGATGTCTCCCCATTCCCTTCTGGCTTGTAAGGTTTCAGCTGAGAAATCTGCAGTTAATCTGATCAGTTTCCCTTTATAGGTTACTTGCTCTTTTCGTCTTACAGCTCTGAGGAGTGCCTCTTTTGTGTTTACTTTGGTCAGTCTAATAATTATGTGGCGTGGTGTATGCCTTTTCACGTTGACTCTCTCAGGAGTCCTGTGTGCTTCTTGTACTTGGATATCGAGATTTCTGGCTAAGCCATGGAAATTTTCCTCTATTATTCCTTCAAATAAATTTTCCAGCCCACGTGAATTTTCTTCCTCTCCCTCAGGGATACCTATGATCCTTATGCTTGGCCTCTTTACATAATCCCACATTTCTTGTATGCATTTTTCCTGCCTCTTGTTTTTGTGTTCTTTCTCTTCGGCTGATTTATTTAGCACATAGGAGTTGTCTTCTAGCTCTGAAATTCTTTCCTCTGCATGGTCCAGCCTATTCTTAAGGCTTTCCACTGTGTTTTGTAGATCCTTGAATGCTTCTTTCATTTCTAGGATTTCTATTTGATTTTTCCGTAATATTTCTATTTCTTTGGAGAATTTTTCATTCATTTCTTGCATTTTTCTTGTGGTTTCTTTGTGCTGGGATTCAATTTTCTCTTGAATTTCATTGAGCTTTCTTATAATCCATAAACAAAATTCCTCTTCTGTCATTCTGCCCATTTCATTTGGGTTGGTATCCGTTGCTGAGGAACTGATGGTTTCTTTTGGGGGTGACTTTTCACTCTGATTTTTCATGTTCCCTGAGTTCTTTTGCTGTTTTTTTCTCATCTGGCCTCTTGGTCGAGAGCTGGGGGTGTTAGAGGTAGTTTATGGCCCTGTCACCAGGCCCACAATTTTTGTTCCTTGGCAAAGCCAGGGAGAGAAGTAGTGGCCTGTATTGCCTTAGGTGTATTTTAGCAAGTTTGGTGGATCTTGAGTTAACTCTGACCTGTGGTCTTCTCCTCTTCCCAGTGGAGTGTGGTGAGAATGACCTCCCAGCTTGGGCTTTAAGCTAATGAATTGTACTTGAGGATATGAGTCCACCGCTCCCTATTAGCTAGGTATTCTGTTGTGTCCGTGGCAGACTCTGATCCCCCAGTTGGGGTATGCGATAGCCCTGTGCTTTGGGAGGGGCCTTGTAGCTCTGAGGGGTTACTTTGACCCTGCTCCTCCTGAGGTGCAGGTAGAAACACAATTTCTTTTGGCTGCAGTGTGAGAGCTGAGTTGGGAAAATTCTACACAGCTCAGAGGTTGCTCATCTAGCCACGTGTGTCTGCCCTTCTGCTGTGCGTCTCCGCGTGATACTGGTTGATAGGGGGATCTCCAATTGTGCACCCCTTTTCCACCACTAGACCCCAAGGTGAGGTGGGTGGCCGTCTCTATCCCCAGCAGTCTCCACTGGGGGGATGTTCCCACGGGGAGGGGGGAGTAGTGGCCACTGGAAGCGCTCTTGGATGGCGCGAAATTCCCTATTGAAGTGGGCAGGATTATGTGGAGCTGCTCTGGTTCAGCCTGTGGCTCTTGAGGTATTTGGTTGTCATGACAACCAGCAATTATACCAAATGAGTCACTATAGCCAGCAACCTTCAAAATGACCGATCTCTGGGATACAGGAGGGCTGGGAACTGAAGGGCGGGCACTAGGACCGGCACTAGGACCAGCACGGAGCGGACTTGTCGGAGGCCAGAGCCGGGGTAGCAGAACCAGATGGACGAGCTGCAAACTGTTTCCAATACACAAAGGTCCCGCCGCTACAGTTCCGGGATCTCGTCCCACCTGGAACCCACGGATGCCGCTGTCCCTAGCCACCACAGGCAAAGCCTGTCTCACCCCAGCAGAAGAGCCCCGGTTCGGGGCGGGGCGGAGCTAGAGATGCGGCTCACAGCTCCGGGTGGGCGGCTGTAAAGATGGCGGCCGCCACCAGCCTGGCGCACAGCCGGGCTCCGATCGCGCCAGGAGCGGTTTTTCTCCGCCGGCCGCAGCGGCAGTTGCTAGCAGCCTCTAAGGGTGTGTCCCGCTCTCCATTAAACTCCTGGGCCCAGTCCCGCTGACTTCCAGTGGCGCAGTGCCGGCCTGCGGGTTCCCGCGCACTGTCCCGGGAAGCTGTATCTCCGCCCAGCGTGATCCCCAGCCCTGCGCGGTCTCTGTACACTGCAGCTGAGGGTTGTGTTTGGCTTTCGTGATTACTCCAACTCCACAGCGTCTGTTGTCTTGTGCAACCGCCCTGCCCCAACTCTGGGCTTGTCCCTGACTGAGTGGATGGGGAGGTGCGTAACCGCTTGGGGGTCAGGTCGCGCCGCGCCGACCTGGCGAGCGCGTCCTTCCCGCGCTCTGGGCTCTATTGTGCTCCGTGCGCCCTCCGATCTTTGTGAAAATTTTGTACCTGTTTTCTTGGGCTGGGCGTTCGGCGTTGTTTCTCTGTAGTTCACAATGCTGTTTTCGGAGTGAGCGGTCCGTGCTCGCAGGCAGCCGCTGGCGTTCTTCACCTCCTTTCCTGGGAGCGGTGCGGTGGGAGGACTCTATTGGACCGCCATTTTTGAAAAGACCAATATTCAGTTTCTTGAGGTCTTAGGACTGAGAGCTTTAATTTTTTCTGACTCTTTGCTGGAGGCATCCTCAGCTCATGGAAGCCACCTGGTTTCTTGACACTTCAGGTTCTCCAACATGGTTATTTGTTTCCTCACAGCCACCAAGGGAGAGAGTTCCCAGAGTGAGTCTGCCAGCAAGATGGAATCATATAATGTAACATGGTAGTGGGAATGATATCCCATAACCTTTGTCCTATTCTATTGGTTAAAGCAAGTCACAGATCCTGCCCATACTCAAGGGGAGGGGATCATGCACGGGTGTTAATACTAGAACGTGGGGATTATTGAGGGTCACCTTGCAGGTGTGGGGAACCTGTGGCCTTGTGGATCCTTGAGTGTGGCCTTTTGACTGAATCCAAATTTTGACTGAATCGACCAAAGTTTGGATTTGGTCGAGGGGCCACACTTGGGGAATCCCCAATGATTCACATCCTTCCTACATGCAAAACACATTCACTCCTTTCCAAGGTCTTCAAGAGTGTCATCCCAATGTCTACTTCAAGTCCAGAATCTTGTCTATTAATAAATCAGGTCTCTGTGGGAATGAGGCTCCTGGGTTTTCTCTCAATCTGTTAACTGGTAAAAATAATGAGACAAATTATCGGCTCTGCCCCCTCCTCCTTGCCATCCAGTATGCATTGGAAGAACAGGCGTAGGTTAATAGCAATAGATATTCTCATTCAAAAACGGGGAGAGTGAGAAGTGAGAAAAGCTATGTTCCATTGACGTTCTGAAATACAGGCAAACGCTGGCCGTTCCTTGTTAGCCTTCAAGTTCTGGGAATAATTCTCTGTGGTCCTTGGCTCTGCTTTCTGGGATCTTGGTTCTGTCTTTTGGGTCATTCTTTCCTCTTCATGGAAGGGAGCATGTGTTTGCAGCTGAGGAGTTTTATCAGCCTTCTTACTGCCCATAGAATTTGGGGGATCCTATAGCTGCCTTTCATTTTTGTACTCTTTTTTCCTTTCAGTCCATGCGTTTAGTATTTCTGCTGAAGTAATTTCTCAAGAACTTTGCGGGCCTTCTGTGGATTTCACTGAGGTTCACTCCATTATAGCAAAGCCACACCCACAGGTCTTTTTGAGATAATCCTTCCTTTACCTGGGGCTCTTGCCAAGAGGGTTGAGGGACAATTTCCTTAAGCTCCTGTAGTCTCTGTGGTTTGATTGAGAGGATCTGTCAGGCCCACCCTTAATCTCTTGAAAGGGCACTCTGT
This sequence comes from Daubentonia madagascariensis, assembly GCA_023783475.1. Taxonomy (NCBI): domain Eukaryota; kingdom Metazoa; phylum Chordata; class Mammalia; order Primates; family Daubentoniidae; genus Daubentonia; species Daubentonia madagascariensis. The sequence goes on from JAKFHU010001831.1 coordinate 2,497,910, forward strand.
GTGACTGAATATTCTGACTTTTGAGCTTTCTAAGGCTTTAGAAGAAGGTTGTATAGTCACACCCTCAGTTTTTTCTGTACAGCATGCTTTCCTGACATAGTGTTTGGAAGTCATGTAGTATTATTTGCTATCTGGAAAGGTTGAGAATTTTCAAAGTCACAAAGTTCTGGTTCCTTTTTAACAGTTCTTCCTTAATTTATCTTTCTCCTCCCACATTTTGCTATAAGCAACAAGAAGAAACCAGGTAGCACCTGTAATACTTTGCTTAGAAATTTCCTTAGCTAGATAACCAAGTTCATCACTTACAAGTTCAGCTTTCCACATAACTGCAGGAGACAATTTAAATTTTTGCCACTACATAACAAGGGTCCTCCTTTCTTCATTTTCTAATGCCATGTTCCTCATTTCCTTCTGAGCTGTCACTGGCAGCATCCTCCAAGTCCAGATTTCTATTAACAGCTTGTTTAAGGCAATTCAGACTTTCTCAATGATGTGCATCAGAATTCTCCCAGCTTCCACCGACTACCTTATTCCAAAGCCACTTCCATATTTTTTAGGTATTTGTTATGGCAGCATCCTACTTCCAGATACCAAAATCTTTATTAGTTGTCTATTGCTGCTGTGGTACAAAGGATTAACTCAGCAGGCCTGGGTTGTCCAAACCTTGCACATTCCAATGAAAGGTTTGGTCCTTGCCTGGCTACTGGCAGATAACTTCCAAGCCCTTGGAATATCCTATCTGTTAAGAGTGTCTTTGTTTACTTGAGACCTTGGGCCATCTTGGATAGTTTACACTAAAAATGTTATTCATGGCAGGGGCTATGGGCCACACAGTATGATCTTGACCCTTGGAGGGCAAGGCAGCCATGCCTATGTAACCAACCTCCAATGAAAACCCTGGACACCAAGGCTTGAGTGAGTTTCCCTGACTGGCAATACTCTATGAGAGTTGTCACGCATCATTGCTGGGAGAATTAAGTGCTTTTCCATGACTCCATGGTGAGAGAACAACTGGAAGCTTATGCCTGATCTTTCCTGACTCTGCCCTATGCATCTTTTTCCATCACTGATTTTAGTCTGTATCTGTTCACGTAATAAACTATAACCATGAGTATAATGGCTTTGCTGAATCCTAGTGAATCACTGAACCTGAAGGTGGTGTTGGGGAACCCTGAACACAGCTGCATAACAAATTACTGCGAACTTAGTGACTTAAAAGAAAACACATTTATTATCTCACAATGGTCTCAGTGTAGATTACCTGGGTCTTCTGCTTGGGGTCTCACAGGCTGCAGTTAGGGTATTGGCTAGACTGTGTTCTTATCTGGAGGCTTGACTGGGAAAGAATCTGCTTCCAGGTTCACTCAGGTTGTTGACAGAACTCGTTTCCTCATGATTGTAGGGCTGAGGGCCCTGGCTTCTTGGTGGGAACCTTCATCTCTTAGAGGCTGCCTTCAGCTTCTTGCTAGATGGACCCTTCCTAGCTGCTTATTTCTTCAGAGATAGTGAGGGAGAGGCTTGGAGTGAGTGTGATAGGAAAATGGAGTCTTATAGTATATAACATAATCTTGGAAGTGAAGTCTCATCACCTTTGCTGTATACTTTTAGTGAGAAGCAAATCACAGGTCTGCCTACACTCAATGGGAGGAGATTATTCAAGGGTGTGAATACCAGGTGGTGGGATCATTGGGAGTCACCTTAGAGCGTGTCCACACAGCTCTTAGGAATTTCACTATAAAGGGAAAGAGAGAAATGGGGCAGTAACTACAGAGGGACATAAGGTCAAAACCTTTTTTTTTGTTTGTTTGTTTGAAATAGGAAAAACATGTGCTGATGGGAATGATCCAGTAGAGAGGAAATAATTGATAAAATCCTGTTTTATGGGCTAGCCATTATAGTCTTTTTAATATTAAATGCAACTAAAATTCTTGTTTTGTGTCCCATATATCACAAAATATGTCATTTATGGGCTCTACTTTCCCCAAATATAAAATGTAGATGTTGGTCTAACTCAGTGGTCTTTAGAGTAGGGAATGTTCAAGAAAAGATGATTATTTGGGGTATAGGAGAAAAACCTCAAAGCTTAAATTTTTATTTGTTTTATGCTACTTTTTAAATATATATCTTATAATGTACATAATATATCAGTACAAAATCATAAATAATTTATAAATAAAAATACATACATTTGGAAAGTGTGGTAACAAGTTTTTAACTGATAAGTTACCAAATCAAAAAAAGTTTGCAAAGTGCCTTTCTAATATTGTAAGTCTGTGTTTGGGGAAAATGTTTTATTCTATTTGGTTTTTTCAGAGAATGATTCTTGGATGTAATCATTTAAAACTAGCTCTCTGCTCAGGGGCTCATTTATGAAAAGATATCACTGAATCATGACAGGCCACCTGTGACTTCAGGATTTTTAAACTTTTCCTTTTGTAACTTTTAAAGTTTAAAAGTTATCCTTGCAAAACACTTTTGCTAATGCAAAATATACAGTAATGTTTTTATTTCAAAGCTTACTAGTTTTCCTTAGACGTAATAGTCCTATTTAGTAATAATAAATGTGACATATAACTCAGGTTAATTTGCTTCAGTATATGTTAAATACTGATAGAACCACTTTTTCTTGCATATTCAGTCACTTTCCTGACTTATAGCTTAGCATAGTTAAAAAATAATTCAGGCCTAATAAACTGAATTGGAACAGTCTTCATGAGGAGAGTTTGGTACACTCTTTTTTTTAAAAAAAATAATGTTCATACTTAACTGGAAGGATTCCAGATACACTTGGTATTTATGGCCTAACCATGATGCCACTTTATTTGCAATTCTAAGATACACAGGTCTCAGAACATCCTGCAGTGGATATTGTCACTGAGGCACACATGGAGATGCCCTATCGATCGTGTGGCAGTGTATTAGTCTGAGATGCGTGACACATATTTTTGCCTCCTGAAAATAAACAATGTTTCTCAATCTTCAGCTTTTGAGTGGGTTTGTCTACAGAAAGACCCGGCACAGTGCCCCCTGCTGGTGAATGGCGGATGGGCATTTGCATCATTGACAGACAGAGCGGGTCCCTTTGCTGACTTGGAGCTGGGGGTGATGCTGGGCCTGCCGGGTTATTTCAGATCAGGTCATTAAAGGAACAGAAGGTCAACTCGAAATAAGACTAGCAGCTCCCAGTTTTCTCTATATTTTTTAGACATGTGATGATTTGCTATAGCTCACTTTGGCTGATAAAATATGAACACTTCACAAAATGTTTGTATTTCAGCCTCTGTCTTAGTTCATTTAACAAGCCATTTTTGTCCTAATTCCCGGGACCTGTATTCTTGTTCCATTGAAAAACCTAACTTGAGCCTTGGCAGAGAAGATTTTAAAACATGAAATATTTTAGGAGTGTTAATTTTTTTTAAAAACAATTAGAAAAGCATTTTAAGCAAAAAAGCCCTTTTTTAATTTCAGTGATATGAGTTGACACTCATTTGTGCAGGTTTCTAAATGATGATGAACACATTAAAGAAAATTAATTAAAACTGAGAACCAAATTAGTGTTTAGATTATTATTTTAACTTTGACCTCTGGTGAAGGTGCTTGCTTTATAATGAATAATTATCCATTTAATTTTGCTGCCGTAGTAGGTGGGTCTAACTGCTTTGTATACTTCTGTGGTGGGTATGTCATGATAGTGGTAGCCTTTAATTCAGGAATGTAGTATACACTTCAGGATTTTAGTGTCTTAGGTTCATGAGCGGGCGGCTTGTCTACCTAGGCATTTCCATGAGATAGGAAGAAAACCAGGAGAACGTGTGTCCTCAAACCCAAGTGAAGGAGGCATATCCAGAAGGAGGGAGTGAGTACTGGGAATTAACCAGTGTGGAGGTCGTTCTTACCTTGATGGGGGTAGTTTCGGTGGAGCGGTGGGACAAAAGGCTGATTACAGTGGGCTGATATGATGGGCTTTTCCTCTTCCTTATCCCTTTTTCTCCCCCCACCTCTTCCTTTCCTTTCCCTTCCTGAACAAATCCGTTTAAAAGCCATTAGGTAGGACCAAGCAAGATAAACATCCACACAGAGCAGTAGGGAAGCCCCAGCACCCTGAAGCAGGTGAGGAGGGTGTCCACGTGGTGATGGTGGGGGGTCTGATTGCCTAGCATGCGGTGTCAGAGCTGGCCTGGGTGGGGTGTGGTGGTCTGCTGCAAGGCATTGGAGCCAAAGTGGGCTAAAGAAGGTCTTCCTATGGATGGTTGGCCCAGCTGGAGGTGTCAGCATTGTAGTGTGGAAAGCATTCGTGTAGGACGACAGCCCAGTGTGGGGTGTCTGAGTCCCAGTGGGGTAAAGAAATTGTCCATATAAGAGGGCAGCACAGCATGTGGTGTTGGAGCCTCCCCCGGTGAGAGAGCCGTCCATGCAGGGTATCAGAATTCGAGCAAGGTGAGAGAGATATCTGCATAGGAGAGCAGCCTGGCATGGGGTGTTGGAGCCCCAGCAGGGTGAAGAGGGCATTCACACATGCTGGCAGCCTGGTGTGGGGTGTCAGATCCCAGGCAGACTGAAGGAGGGGGTGGAGCATCAGAGCGCGAGTGGCAGGAGGATGGCTGAGGCAGGAAAGCAGAAGATGAACCTGATGAACATCATGTTCCAGAAAGTAAGCATGTGCTCCAAGAAGGATGGAGGCAAATCAGAAAGACACAGAAGCCATCTTGAAGTAGTTTCCATTGGCCAAAACTGGGATAACTGAAGCATCAGATTAATAAGAATAATGGATTGATTGAGGAAAATAGAAATCCATGCATCATACTGGTATAAATGAATAAATGAATGAGTGAATGAGTGAATGAATTGAAAATGTGATGATGACCAGCATGTTTACATAGTCTCAAAGTACCATCCTACAAAATACTCAGTATTATAAGGGGAAAAAGTAACTTTACAATAGAGAAATCTGGAAGACTCCCCCCAACTCCTTAATCAAGTGACAAAGTGAACATCAGTAGAGGGACAAACTGAAATCGTGTACTGCTTGATAAGATGCAATGAGAAGATCACAGTATCACTTATGCCAAAGATGTATAACCTGAATCTAAACAGCCAAACCCAAAATGTTGGACATCCTGCAGTTCAGCTTGCCTGTAATCTTCAAAAGGGTCCAGGTTATGGAAGTCAAGAAAAGATTAAGGAACTGATCCAAGCTGCAGGAGACTAAAGAGACATGACAACTAAATACAACATGTGTTCCTGAAGTGAACTCTTTTTTACAAAGTATATTATTGGACGAAACTTGAATGAGGTCTAAGGATTTAATGGGAGTAAATATATCAGTGTTACTTTTCTGGTTTTGGTGTTTGCTCAGTGAGTTTCATTCACACGAGAATGTTCTTGTTTGTAGGATCTATGCAGTAAAGTATTCAGGTGTGATGAAATGTCATATTGGCAACTTCTTACTGATGGTTTAAGAAAAACAAGTTCTTTCTACTTCAAGCTGAGCTTGTGTACAAATAAAACAAAGAGAGAGTGGGAGGAGAAATACAGAGAAAACAAGGACAGACGAGTCTTTCTAGGAGTTTGATTACAAAAAGCAAATAAATGGGACAGTAGCTGATGGAGGAATGTGAAGCAGAAAGGATTTTCGAAGATGAGGGTACAAGACAAGCGTGGAAGTTTGGCTTGGTCATCCAGGGAAGGTGGTAGTTTATTCTTTAGTGATTGCCAAGAAGACAATGTCACACACCTTTCCATGGACCTGTACTTTCCAGAGTCAGTCCTACTTTCAGGAAGAACTTCTTGGTACCTGTGCTGTATTTTAAGCTTATTTTCTCTTCTCTATGAAGATAGAGAACAACTGTTGCCTTATTTATTGTATGTATTTAACGTCAGTTATCAACACCCTTTAAACTTTCCCTGTTTTAGATGCTTAGATCATTTAGGTCATTCAACCAACAAAATTTACTGAATTTGACTCTATGAAGCAAGGGGCTAATTAGTTTGGGTATAAAACAGGCATGTTCCTAGACTTTCCAGATCTTAAGAGTCTAGTGGGAGCACCTTATATTAAAACAACAATCAAGAAATTGTGGTGAGCCCTGTGAAAATGTAGAGATTTAGATAGAATCTAAAAGGAAACTTGAATTTAAATTGGGGACTCAAGGAATGCCTGATTAAGGAAGTGCCAGTTGAATTGTGATGTAAAGGACGAGAAGGTCATAGCTGGGCAAAAAGCTGAGAGATGAGCCCTTATAGCACAGAGTGAGCAACCAAGGCCTGGGCTGGGAAGGAGTCTGAGAAAAGAGTTGAAGGACAGCTGGTGAGGCAGGGCCCCTGCACTGGCAGCAAGGGTGTGGGGGGTTGGAAGGAGTTAGCTAGACAAACAGATCAGGTCTCGCCAGGCCAACAGTTTGGGGTTTCACCCTACAACAACGTGAAGCTGTTGAAGGGTTTTAGTAAAGGGAATACCATAATCAGATTTATATGAGTGTGTGTGTGTGTGTGTGTGTGTGTTCAACATCACTTTGCCCTGCCTTGTGGAGACTGGATTGTTGGAAGCAAGCATGGAAGCAGAGAGACCCGGTGAAGAGGCTGTTTCACGAATCCAGGTGAGAGAGAATGGCAGTTCATGCCAGGGTGTCAGCAGTGGCACTGAAGAGAAGTCAATAGATACGACGTATAATTGTTGACAACAGAATTGATAGAACTTGTTGATGGATTATATGTTTGGGGGGGTAAAATCAAGGAGATGAGAGAAAAATCAAGGATGATTCGTGGGTGTGGTCAAAGCAGTGGGAGGAGGTATCTTGGAATTTGAGTGTAGCTGAGAAATCAGCCCAGATGGAGAGGAGGGCTGCTGTTGGGTTTAGCAACATGGAGCCCACTGGTGACCTTAGCAGAACAATTTGGATGGGTTGTGGGAACGGAATCCTTTTAACCACAAGTTGAATAGTTAGTGAAGACTGGGAGGTGATGAGAACCTTTGGAGAAGCTTAGAGAAGGAGCAGAGAGAGCGCTATGGCTAGAGAGGGCCAGGAGGTCAAGAAAGGATGTGACAGGAGAGGATTCACTAAGGCAAGTTGGTATTCTGATGGGTAAAACCCTAGACCCGTGGCAAGGGCCTAGCTGAGGACATGGTTCCAGGACAAAGGTGGACCCTGCCTCTGAGTTGAAGGGGATTATTTCTGACACCTAGGGGAATGAGGGATCCTAATAGACATTAAGGTCTCAAAGAAAAGAGGAAATGGCATATCCTGCCACCTGAGTGTATGCAGTGAAATTGGAATCCATGACACTTCTGTGGTGTTCCCAGTGGTGTTCCCAGTGGTGTTCTTCTGTTGTTTCTGCTACCTGGACTCCTCCCCTCAGCCTTACGTCACACCCTCCCACTTTCTGTCACTCAAGACCCCGCTCACTGGCCACAATGTCTGGGATGAGAACACCCCCCTATGCTCTGATGGCATCTGGGGGCCCCCCTCCACCCCACTTACTGTGTTGGGTTGGAATACCACCCACCTGTCTCCCACCCTGTGCTCTTCTCTCTACGCCTCATCATAAGCATGATGCCTAGAAAGAGAGCACCTACCTGAGAGGCGGTAGATATTAGCAGTTAGGAAGGAGCCCGGGTTTTGGAGTTGTATTTGAGTGCCAGCACTTATTGGCTGTGTGGCCTTGAGCACATTACTTAACCTCTCTGTGCTTTCTTCTTAATCTGCAAAATGGAGATATTAAAAGTACTTACCTCATAACACTGTTGTGAGGATTAAATGAAATAACGCCTGTGGAGTGATAACAGTGCCAGGCAGATGGCAAGTGCTCAATAAATGTCGCTATCATTATTAGGACACAATAGATATTGACACATGGTTATTGAAGGAATAAGTGAGTAAATGAAAGAATAAATTATGATGTAAAAAGAGCCAGAACATGTCCTTAGCCTGCTGTTCAGCGCCTCTTTTGCCAGGCCTACCTGGCGAATCGCGTAAGTTCTTTGAGCCAATTTTCAGCCCATGCACAAGGAGGGGCATGAGGACAGACAAGTGGTGGTTTCCTGGGGCAGTTTGATAAATGTGTCCTTGGTGAGTCAGCCCTGGAGGCCTGGGCGTGTTCCCAAGACGCACATTTCTATAAGGCCCCGGGGAGGGGGGGGGTGTGCTTTCCTGACTGGCATTGGCTGGGAGCTAAGGTTCCTTCCACCTCTGAAGTCCTTCGATTCTGTGGTTCTCTCTATTACACTTCTGGTTACTGAATGTAGTGGTGAGACGTCCGAAACTACTCTTTGCAATCAGAGCTTTAGGAAGGATTAACTAGATGGCATTTTACTTAATCATGAAGGAATTACATTTTCTTATGAAACCATTTTCTTAAATCATTTATTCAGGTTTCATAAGTGTACATTACAATGAAGGGGTTTTTAAAAATTTTGGTTTACATAGATGAGGATTCCACCTGCCATGATGCTTATAGGACAGTTTGGTGATTTCTTCCGTGTGGGGTGGTAACTTTCGTTGACAGACACAGTCCCGGGGTGGGGGGTGTGGCCAGGAGGCAGGCACATCCCTGTATGACTGGACACCCCTCAGCCAACTCCGTCCTCCTGCCCTGAGGCAGGAGGCTGGGGTACCTTGTTCACACATCAAGGAGAGCACGTGTTTTTATGTGTGGAAATAATATAGTATTGTTTTTTACAGTTGTAAAAGTAAGTCGGGGTAAAGATGGTGGATTCAACCCACGGTTGCTTTTGGTCTCTCCTCGAATGCTACCAAAACAAGAGTAAAAGGATTTTTTAAAAGAAAAATCCACTAGGATAAAAAGAACAAGGCAGAAGAAAATAGCAGCAACATTTGGAAGCTAGAAAGCACATGGATGAGAGGTAACCAACTTGGCAGACAGAAGAAAGCTATATGCTGCGCTGCCAGGGGAAAAGCCAAGAAGCGTCCCAATTTATTTGAAAAAAATCCCCAAAAGGCTTAGGAATAGGCAGACTGAAGTTGAAGGTGGGCCTAAAAATAGGAAAATTGCATGAAAAGCTGCCTGAGGGCCAGTTAGAGCCTCAGCCCTTCACCCTGCTTCTGTACTCCTGGGGGACTGCCCTCTTCTGCACCAGCAGAGGGCAGCAATTTTGTGATCCAGGGAGATGAAGACTCAGAGCCTCGTTCATCCAAGACTGGCGCATCTGGTGCATGAACTCTCTGCACACTGAGTCTTGCAGTCACCCTGGAGGACTTCAGTGTGCATGCGTACAACCTGTCCTGCACGATGGCCCTGCGGTTCCATTGCATTCTGCGTGAGCCCTCACATCCTTCCGGTTAAGCTGCCTCCGCCACAGTTGTTCCTTGACTGGGTCCTCCAGGACATTGACCGCTCCGCTTTTTCCTGGTCCTTCAGTCCCCTTCTTTCCTTGCCATATACTCACCCTAAAATTTCTTGGAAATAGAAGGGGCTGGTGTTTGACTTTCCGCCTCTTCTATATTATATCTTCCTCACTTCTGGCCTTGTGGCCAAGACTTAATGATGGAGGGGACAGATGAGGGAGGGAGGGAGTGGGAGGAAGAGAGAGAGTAGGGACTCAATTAGGAGGAATCCCAAGTATCTGATTTATTGTTTATAAGAATACCCCATTCTGGCCAGTGCAGTGACACATGCCTGTAGTCTCACCTATGAGGAAGGATCACTTGAGCCCAAGAATTTGAGACCAGCGTGGGCAAGATAGCAAGCCTTGTCTCTAAAAAAAAAAAACCTTCCAAAACCAAAAGGATACCCTGCCCTATCCTGTGTTTTTGTAGCTCTCTCTAAGATAATCCTCCACCTGTACCCTGGTTGCCACCCAGCCCTGCCTCCTCCCTCCTCTTCAGCCTTACCCTTTGTGCCTGTGACTTCTCCAGCTTTTGATTGAGCTCTGCATTTTACATGACATTCCAGTGTGTACACACGCATGCGCGCGCACACACACACACACACACACATCTTACATGTTTCCGGAAGCAAAGCAATACTTCTTTTTTTTTCCCTTTTTTTAAAAAATACATCACGACATTCAAAAAGCAATACTTATTTGGATGTTCTCCGGTATCTTCTATTATGCTCTGTTGCATTCTATTCACTCCATTCAGTTTTTTAAAACGCTGGCCAATAAATTGATATTCCAAACCACTAGTGGATCCTGACTCACAATTTGAAAAATACTGTTGCAGATAATCCCTTCTTTTTCCTGTATGTTCCACTTTTTTCTTTAAGCTGGATCCTTCTCTTCTTGAGTTTAACCTGCTCAGGTCTATCTGGATTTTCAAAGAGACCCCCTCCAGCCAAACCCCGGCCCCCTTCACAGCACATTCCAGAAAGAACTGTTTACACACATTGTTGCTGGTCTTCTGCGCTCCCTCTGCTTTCCATTCACCTAATCCTGTCTGGCTTCTAGGCCAGCGCTGCACTAGAACAGCTCTTGCTCTGGTCACAGATGACACCCTTGTCATCAACCCTGGTGGTTGGTGTTCAGGCCTCTCCTTCCTGGTTCTTTCTGCAGCATTCGGCTCAGTTCTGTGCTTTCTCCCTCGGTGCCACTGTCACTCCCCTGCCTGGCATTTGTCTTCCCTCTGACCCTGGACAGACTCCTCCTCCCTCAAGGCCTGGCCCTGACTTTCCCCTTCTCTCCAGTGGTCTCCCTCACCCACTTGTAGGCACCCCCTATTCAGGTCTCCGAGCTCCTGCCTATTCTCTCTGACAATCCCTGGGTCTGATTTCTGGCCCTGCCTTGTAGCCACTTGCAAAGGTGCTCCCCGTTCTGTTGTGCTGAACACCCACGGCTCCACTGCCTTCCTCACACTGCACCACTGGCCCCTCTGATAACCCTTATATTACTCTTTGGGATCTGTGCATCCTCAATGTTTTCCTTTGTTAGGAGAAAGAGTCAGGAAACAAATAGTCTTCTTTCTTCACCTCCCCACCCCCTTTTTATCTTTGCTCTTTTGGTAACATTGAGCTTCTCTCTAAGATGTTTCCTATTCTTTTATTATGTGCTTGGTGCCATTTCCCAAATCTCATTCTAATTTTCCCTGGAGGGCAGCCTTCATTACTGCTGTGGATGAGCACTGAGAAGGGAATGTTGACGTGTGGCCTCCTTGTTTCTGTGCCATACTCTTAAAGTGAGCACCGTTAGTGGGTGATCATACAGCTGCTTAAGGCCACAGGCTGTTTCTTAACTGCATTACTCTTCTCAGGGGACTTCTGTGTTTATTCCTTGCTCTTTCTCTACAGTTTTCTTTCTGGTCTAGGTGGTCCAACACATTAAGGTTATTGGAAGTCTAGATAATATTAGGTCTTACATGAAGTAATTTTATTATTTCAAGTATAGAAAGTCTATTTAAATACTGTAAATGAAAGATATCAGAAAGCTGTAAAAGGATTTTGTTTATGTTCATTAAATTAATCAATTTCCCTTGCTCTGAAATATATTCTAGTGTTCGGTTAATTTTCGTGAATCTCAAAATGGAAAAGCCCTGAGAGATAATCTAACAGGATTCCTTCACTGGAGAAGTTGAGTCCTAGGGTGGTTAAGCGCCTTGCGCTTGGACACATGGCTTGTTCCTGGCAGAGTTATGACTAAGGCCTGTGTCTTCTAATGTGGGGCTTTTTCTACCATGTCTCTGGTCTGTGTGTCCATCTTGTCTTTCCCCCAATCCTATAAATATGTAAGCATACACAGATACCCACATTCTCCTTTAATCGCCATTTTGGGAGATGGGGAATTGTCTTGCTTAGTGACATTTTTGGTAAAATGGCTTTGGCTTTAATGCATTTAAATTTGGTTATTTTTATCCCTGTAAAACCTATTTTTTAACTGAGTTTTTATTTAAAGTTATTTCACATTTATGGATCATGTATGTTTTATTTAATGTGTGCTTAACAATAGCACACAGATGACCTCCGAATGTTTTTATGTTTATTGCTATGAATGGATGAGAGAATTTGGTTATTGAAGTCCCAAATTCCTTGGGAGTCTCAGTCCCATAACCATAGAATTTGTGTAGATTAGAGTGTGCTCTGGGATCTTTTGGAACACGGGAAGTAGTTACATTTGAATCTGTAATATCAGTTTTTTCAGGTTATCTTCCTTGTAACCTTTTTTGAGAATGCAATTAACTTGGGTATCTTGAATTTCTTTTAAATTTTAGATAAATTTTTTTTAGTACTTTACACCCATAGTGCCAGTCAGTTGGCTTTGTTAGCTTTTCTTTTGGAGGGTTGATATTCTAGACCAGTGGTCTAGAAATTTTTTCTGTAAAGGGCCAAATAATAAATATTTTATACTTTGTGGCCATATGGTCCCTCACCTTGCTCTGCTGTTGTCGTGGGAAAGCAGTGTCAAAAAGCCAAAATTTCATTAAATTGATTTTAATGATCAAATTGGCTTTTATTAGCAATTCATGAATTGGGCAGCATCCTATCTAAAAATAGAAAGGTGCTACATTAGACGTGGCAGAACAGTTGGTTTTTGTAAGGTAGCATGAACGGAAACAAGGAAGCAGCATGATACAAAAGAGAGGATTGGCTAACACCAGACTGCTTCAGGTTACTTTCCTCGTAAGGGTTAAAGCAGAGGAGACTTCCTTATCATGCCTGCTCAGGTCGACTGGGCCCTTTCTGATTGGTTGCTGCAAATCTCCTGTTTTTAGGAAAAACTGGTCTGTTTGGAGATTTTTGTGCTTCCTTAAAGTTTCAGTTTGATTAGTGGCACTTAGTATGAGTGACTCATTTTTGGTGTGGTCTATTGGGGCCCAGCGCAGGAGCTCAGTCTACAACAATGGCCTACTGTCCAGTTTATTTAACACAGTCACAGAAGACTGTAAATGAATGGGCGTGGCCATAAAAGAAAAGCTACATTCACAAAAAAAAGCAACCTGAGGACCATACTTTGCTGATCCCTGATCTAAACTGTTGTTAAGTATTTTTTTCAAGAGCTAGTGGCAGTCTCTGCATTTCTCCCCCAAAAAGGCATCCGCCAAGCCCAGAATCGGAATAGCAATAGCAGTTGTGTTCCCACTTCTGTGCCTCTTCTGAATTGGTCTCCCTGCTGGAGATGCTGTCTCCTCTGTTTTCCATCTGTGTAAATGTTATCTAGAAAGCCCTCCCACTCAGCTCAGTCCTTTCGCACTTCCTAAACTCTGCTGGTATGCTCATTTGTGGGCTTGTATTATTTGTGTGTTCATGTGTTCAGGGCTTCTCCCCAAGCTCTGAGAACACGAGAGTGCTCAGGAGCCGCTGTTAGCACCCAATAACAGCTCAACCCCTCCATTCACCTGGGAGGAACCATCCTTTGTAGGGGGCTGTAGGACAGGCACTTGATCAAATTAGCAAGAACCATAGTTATTTTTTTATGGCTCTAACTTCTCAGAAAGGAGTCCGGGTCTGTTGCGGAAATGAGAGTTTTAGAAACCACAGGAAGTTTAAGCAGGAACCAAGACAGCAACAAAGAGAAGCACAGAGTGTTATGGTAGTTGTGTCATTCAGCTCTATGAGCACAAATGGCCAAAAACCATTTTCAATGCTGGAAATAAAGCTGCCACTTCCTAGCTGTGGGACCTAAGTAAGTTTTTTTTAAATGTTGTTTAACTTACGTATTTTTCTCACCTGGACAGTGGAGATAGTAATAGTAACTACCTCATATGGTTGATAGGGACATTAAATGAATTAAAATGCATCAAGGATATAGAGTGGTATCTAGCACGCAGTAAGCACCCGGTCGATGTTGGCTCTTATTGTCATTCGACATGCACAGCCTGGCATGAGCCTCCTGACCCCAAGGCTAGTGATGACTTAGAGCAATGATAAGCCAAACAGAGGACCCCAGACTGCAAAAGAAAGCCTGTCATCTGGGAGTGAAATTAACACCTTATGTGTGCATTTACTAAAAGATAACCACACTTCAGATATTTCTAAGACTAGAAGGGTAAAATTGAATTAAATTTCAGTTTAACTAAAATTTATTGAGTGATTTTATGTACTACATTTTGGGGGTGCAGAGATGACTAAGGTGTGGTCAAGACCTTAGGTACTTAGAGTCAGGGAGATACAGTCGTACGTCACTTAATGATAGGCATGTTCTGAGAAATGTGGTGTTAGGTGATTTCATCACTAACATCATACAATGTACTTACACAAACCTACTACACACCTAGGCTACATGGCATAGCCTATTGTGCCTAGGTCAGCAGCCTGTACAGCATGTTACTGCTGAATACTGCAGGCAGTTGTAACACACTGTAAGTAGTGTCTAAACATATCCAAATGTATAAAAGGTACAGCAAAAATACAGTATTTTATTTTAGTCCACTTAGTGTTGCTATAAAGGAATACCTGAGGCTGAGTAATTTACAAAGAAAAAAGGTTTATTTGGCTCACAATTCTGATGTCTGGAAAAGTTCAAGATAGGGAATCTACATTTGGTGAGAGCCACAGGCTGCTTCTACTCCTGGTGGAAGGTGAAGGGGAGCCAGCATGTGCAGAGATCACATGGCGAGAGAGGAAGCAAGAGAGAGAGGGGAGGTGCCAGACTCTTTTTAACAACTGATTCTTGAGGGAACTAATAGAGTGAGAACTCACTCACCCTGTCTGCCCCCACGACCCAAACACCTCTCTTTAGGTCCCCACCTCCGACACTGGGAATTAAATTTCAAGATGAGATTTGGAAAGGACAAACAAACCAAACTATAGCAGTATTATAAACTTACAGAACCACCATCATGTATATGGTCTGTCATTGACTGAAACATTGTTATGCGGCACATGACTGTACATACTTTCATTATATGAGGGTAAGTGGTAAGGTGGATAAAGACTATTTTAGAACATTATCCTGTCTAAAGAGGATATTAAGGGATGAACAAATATTAACAACTTACATTTAGCTATAAAGATTCAGTTATGACATTGTTGATTCATTGAAAAAAGAATATGAAAAACAGTAGCTCCTGAATTAATCGTGGGAGAAGCAGCCTGTATGTCAAAGAACAGTCTCCTGGGCCTCCCCGGTTCTTGGTGAGGCCAATGGCATCTAACAGGAAGAATCACTCTTCATCTGCTTGGTGAGGTTGGGGAGTGGCTGAGCCTGGTCTGTGTCAGTCTGCAGCAGAGCTCACTAAGTGCTCTGAAGGTAAAGAAAAACTGGAGCCAATGTGCAGATCACATGTAATCTGGGAGAAGTGAATCTCCCATCAGAACAGGGGCAGGTTTGTTCTCTGTAAAGGTGACTAATAAAGTTTTCTTTTACATCTATATAACACTTTACATGTCCTTTATTGCATGCAAAATGAATAAAAATCTGGTGTCAACAGACTCTGTATATATCTTTACTTCTTTAGAATGTGATTAATCACACTGTAGTGAAAGGTAGAACATCCTTTTAAAATTGTCACTTTCCCTATGGTAAGAACTTCACTGGGTCCTATATTGGACACTGCCTGTGTACTCATCTCCTTTTCTAGACATTGCTATTGCAGTGACCAGTTCTGCACAGGTGAGACCTGTCAGCATCTCCCTGCAGCCTCTTGATTTCTGCCCTAGGAACTGTGATGCTGAGACATGGGATGCCCATGGGTACAAGTTTAGCATTTACACATGGGCAACCTGGAAGTGTAGGGGGAGTTAATGCCCCCAGGGAGACCCTTAAATCATGGGGGTTAGGGGTTGATGGGTAAACACCACCCCATTCTTCCCTATGGTGACAGTGATATGGTGGTTCCAAGACACATTTCATCAAGCTCCTCAGGTGGTCCCATAGGATTGAGCCACCTGAGTGGTGGCTCAACTTACTGGCACAACTGCTGCCTGTGATCACCAATGAACCCATGCTGATTTTGCATGAACCCAGACCAAGATAGATCTCTTCTGAACAGCACTTACACCCTTGGTGCCAGAGGCCTTTCCTTTATTGTCCGTTGGAAATTTTCCTTGTGTCACAAGTTAAGTCCTCTCTGCCACAGGAAATAGTCTTCCCTAGGGTAAGTTCTCTCAGCTTGGATTATGAATATTTATTGAGAAACTGTGGGATTGAAGACTAGAGGAGTCTTTCTTTCTCAAGAAACCTCAGCCTTCAAGGTGTTGGTTTTCCTGTGGCCTCCAAAAAGCCAGTTTTGAGATGGAAATCTGAATAGGGACCCATCTATTCTTGGCCAGGCTACTGATTCCTTGCCTGGTACTCCAGATCTCAGCTTTACCTATTTGGTGGAATATGACCACAAGGGAATAAAAATTATGTCTTTTTAATATTTAAAAAATATTATCCTGTTACATAGGCAATGGAATTAAGACATAAAGGAAAAATAAATGTGAACCTCTTACAGAGATACTGAAGCAAATGTAGAAATTAAGTATATGGAAAAACACACATTGGGTTTTTGATAAAATTGATAGGACAATTTTTGGATACTATCATAATACCTGGGGATTTTAGGTTCACCCTAACTTCTTGTGTTGATGCCATAAGTGCATCAGATAGACCAATCCTGTTAATTGGTGTTCTTATTAGCTGTTTGAACGATCATGTTAAGTTAAAAATAATGATAAGGGATTCTGGGAAGATGATGGCAACAATGGTGGCAGAGTTTTCTAGTCTCTCCAAATTTACAGATAAAATAGAGTGCTAGATACCAAACCAAAAATCCATGGGTGACATTTACAACAAAACTAGTTACAAAGTATCTTCAGAAACCCCAAAGCAGCAGTGGGTGAAGACAAACCAACAACAGCCACAGACCTTTGGAGTGTCGGTGTCTATGTAGAAGAATGCAGAGAGAGCTAATGGAGCTTTTGACAGACTTAAGAACAAGAGCACCCCAAAATAGCAAACAGGTGTTGACTGGAAAGTGCAGTGGACCAATTTGGGAACAGTAGCTGAAATCGGGAGGGGTTTGCCCTCCTATCATGGGTGAGCACAAACTACCTGTCATAAGGTCTGAAAGGACTGGAGGAGGTACCTATGGAATCTCTTAAACTGTCTCCTCCAGGATAGAGTCCCACACTCAGAAACAAATGCTGGGAATGCAAAATAACTTGAGCAGAGTGGAGACAATAGAGAGGAAGGAAAGAAAAGGTCCACATGAAAATGCTGGAGGGGAATAGAGCCAGGAAATCTCAAAAAGCAAAGCTCCATATTTTGGAGGAGAGAGCATAAGTGAAGTGTGGGCTCTGTGAAATTAGAAAAGCTACCTTGAGGCACCCTTTCTTCTAATATTTCAGAAAAATTAATTTTACATATAAATGAGCACACAAATCCCATACCAAGTTATTATTTAAAAAAAGAGATTAAAGAGCAGACTAACATTCCTTCAGACAATGAAAACATGTTCATTGTAGAGACATGTTCAAAAAACAAATCAAAACTGTGATCTTCTATTTCAAAATAATGTAAAAGACATTAAGAAAATTATGTAAGGCTTGAAAGAACAACATAAGTCAGAATTAGAAAAGCAGAAATGTTGACAGAACTGAGAAAAAAACCCTAAAAATAAAAGAAAAAATTCAGAAATAATGACTAAACTAAAAGGAATACAACACAAATAAAAGAACAGATAGTGTCTTAAAAATAGTTAAAAGGAGGAAAATGTTAAAAATAAATGAGGAAAGTTAATAAAATTCTAGAGGAAGTAACAAATATTAATACATTGAAGATAGGAAAAGAAGATCCAACATATGAATAATAAGAGTCCCTGAAGAAGAAAACAAAGGCAAGGGCAGAGAACAAACACTAAAAGCTATAATTTCAGGAAAGTTTCCTGAAATTAAAAAATATTTGAAATTGCATATTAAAAGAGTTTATCACATACCTTAGAATATTGATTCAGATGGATAACTTAGAATGACCAGCACTGAGACATAGTCTAGCAAAATTACTGGCCTTGAAAGAAAAAATGTCTTTGGTTATCTAAGTGGGAAGAGCAAGTGACTTATAAGAGAAAGTCAATTAAATTATTATCAGATTTTTTTTACAGCAATACTTTATGCCAGAAGAAAATGGAGTAATATGTTTAAGATACTCAAGGAAAGAAAATTTAGGCCAAAGATTTTATATCTAGGTAAACTGACTTTCAAGTATAAAGATTACTGTTATCAATTTGCAAGAACTCAGAAAATAGTGTTTCCATGAACTTTTCTTGAGGAATCTACTAAAGAAAGAGCTTCAACAACCCAAAAGATTAGAAAGACACCAAAATAAGGGCTGGCGGTAAACATTAAACATACAGTTACTTACAGAACTTGGACTAAATGAGGGTAAAAGGGAGAGAGTATGGCACATAAAGGCTATATGTTTTGACAATGTAAATTTGCCACAACTATAAAAAATAGGGGGAGAAAAGGAGAGACCATATGCAAAAAAATAATTTTAACTGTTTTCAGTAATTAGGCTGGTGGTGGTTGTGTTAGTGTCATTAAAGTGAGACTGTTGTGTCTAAGATAATTATGACATATTCTAATTATATTATTTCTTGTGCTTTAGAAAACCAGTGCTCGCAGTTTGGAAGAAAGGAGACATAGATATAAGATGTTAAAAATAGTCTTTTTAACTATTTAATGAGAAGTTATCAGTACAAACTCATGAGCCATTTTATTTTTAAAAAATGTTATGTGGTGTGTGTATATTTCTAGTTCTAACTAATGAAAAGACATAGCAATGAGTATCCTTAGTGCCCAGATTTTAGCCTTAAGATACAATTTCCCACTTAAATAAACCAGGGCTTTTAGAGAAATGGCTGATTCCGGGTCTGGGGCAGAAAATGTACAAAATGAACTGGAACATCTTATCATACCAAATCCTGAGGAAGCTAGCAGAGACTTTTAAGTTTGTGTCAAAAGGACTTAGGAGCTAATTTGAAAAAGATCTCTATTGCCCAAATTTGGGACCATTTGAGCTAAAATAAGAGAAATATTTGTAATGGGTCAAAACATCAAAATATGTTTAAATCCACAAGATTATATATGACTTTAAAATAAAACTAAATTAGCCACCTTCACAGGATAAGAGGAATGAAATTCATTATCTTGAAATTGGTAAATAAAGGAAGAGATTCAAGCATTTATCCTGCCTTTCCTAGGTGACCTGAGGGAATAGTAACCAGAGGTAGAAGAGGGGATGTATTTCTTTATAAAAAAATTCCACTAATAAATGAAAAGGAAATGACAGAATTAGAATATAACCATTTCAATGGATTTAGGCATTGTGCATTGACAGCTGCTCACATCACAAAAAGAACAATCATCCAACATTGTCTGTCTCCGAATGAAAGAACTCAACACCACCTATGGTATTGCCAAAGGGATTGAACCGGAGTCTGATCCAGCCTCTGGATCCAGCTCCCAATTTGCAAGAAATGTAGAGGAACATGTTGAGCTACACCAAAAGTATCAATCAGCAAAACCAGACTGTGAGGAACTGCAGGTCAAATGCCCCAGGGTTTTCAACAGATAAATAATAATAAAAGAAAAGGGATGGAGGCACTGTGTAAAATTAAGAGAGACCGAAAAGACATATCACATTTTTTAAAAAGGGCAAGACTATAGTGTTTAGGGGTGCATACTTGGTGATAAAATCTCCAAAAAACAAAAGAAAGGCAAAGAAGTTATTACTATAAAAAGCCAGGGTAGTGTTTCCTTTAGGGGAGTAGGAAGGGGTTGACATTGGGACAAGGCACATGGAGGGATTTCTGGGGTGGCTGGTAAATTTATTTCTTGGTGGTAGTTACAAGATTTTTGTTTTAAAATAATGTTTATTTTATAATAAAAAGTTTTAACAAAAGGAAACAGTAATGGTAAAGTGACTAACATATACCCATACTTTAAATTTATATAGTGATTTTGTTCTATTAAGCTTCCATCTCGTGGAGCTTTCTTAGGTCTAGCCAAAACCATGGGTCCAAATCAATCATACTCAGCACCATTTACTCACTCCAGTGGGCTGTTCTCTGTGCCTTCCTCCCTGATCCAGTGACACCCTGGTAACACAGTTGACATTCCACCTTTATCAGGTTTCCAGGAGGACAGAGCTAAAATGTTAACCCAAGGTCAGATTTGTCCATAAGGAAGGTGAAAGATTTTTTAATTTCCTTATTTGTTTTTTGAACCCATTACTCACACCTTCTAAGAATTAGAGAACTGTCATCCTTGCATTTATTTGCACCACATCCCTTTCAAGATACCTCATGTATAGAATAAGGCAGGTAAATAAGGTATCAAGTCCTCCTTTGGCACTGATATTTAGTATTTGAGGTAGAAGTATATTAATTTCCTTATTCTTCGTATGGAGATGATATGAAACAGAGAGGTTTAATGGCATTCTTGAGGTCACAGAGGGAGCTGGAGGCTCTGTTAGGCCACCTAAGGAAATTTATTGCCAGCTTAATTCCTCTGTTTGTCTTCAATCTTAAGAAATGGGTTTTATTTAAAATTTTTCCTTCTGCTGCCCTTTCTCCCTTGCCTTTCCAGCAAGAACCTGAGAAAGAGTACATTGTCTCTGAATTATAGTAATTAACCATACATTCAGAATGGTTTGTTTTCCAGTTTCAGTCCCCAAAAAACTAGAAGAGGTTTTGACAGAACTAGGACATGGGAAGCAAAAAGTCAATTAAAGCTGATTTTTTTTTCAAAAGCCACATAAATGTTATAAAAGTGCCACATACTTGAGCCATTTTAGCAGTTTTCCATCTGTTTTTGTTGTCTCAAAAAGAAGGAAGTTTTTCTGACATGGCTCTGAATTGTTTTAAGTGACTTTTAGATCATCACAATGAGCGGGGTCTTCCTAATTCTCAATGCTTCACTCTGATGCTGAAGTTTAGAGCAGGATAAACTAATTCATTTGGTTAGTTTTGGCCCCCTTTTGGCTTGAAAAAGAAAAGAATGTGGACTCTTACTTGGCAGAGCGGAATAGCATTGTGGGTTGTCCTTGAAATACATTTTCCACAGACACTGATCTCTTCTTGGGCATAAACAGGCTGTTGCTGAACATACAGACATTCAGGAGATTCTATAAATTGAATCTTCCATCTTCTGCTAATATGGCTTTTGGCAATAAAGCCATTATCATGAAGTGCCATAAAAGGCATCTTTTTTTTTTCATCTGTTGCCTACACAGCATGGGGTTTATTGCTATTTAGAAGTCTAATTGCTAAATGCTAAACTAGGCAGGTCACCCTGCAGTAAATGGATAGATGGGTCTCTGATTATGCCACCTGCTGTCATTCAGGACAACTGGCAAATTTTTTTGGTGGGAAGGCCTAAAATGGCAGTAGAGCTATGTTCCCTTTACTTTTGATTGCTAACTGGACATTAGCTAATTGGGATTAATGAAGATCAGTAGGTGTGTAGTCTGTGAACTGTTCCAAATTATAACAGATACTTATTGATTACCTATTTGGAGTCTGGTGTGCTGTGAAAAATTTTAGAACTGGATAAAATGGAAATTCTTAAGAAATTTACACTCAAATTGGGGAAATAATATTGAACAATAAGAAAGAATGTGAGAACCCCCAAATGCTAAAGTTTATCTATTTTATAAAGTCTTGACATTACGTGGGGAAACTTTGTAAATATTCCATAGGTAGTGGTTTATCATTATTATTTGGGTCACAGAGATAGGATTTTAGAGTGAATTGAGGGCTGGAATATTACTGATGTGCAAAAGGAGGAGGCTTTTGGAGAACAAATGGGGTTTGCACAAATAGAAGGATCTTGAAGGCAGCGTGGTGTAGATTAGGTCAGTTCTTAGTTTAGTATTTGGCATTCTTGTGTCTGTTAAATTATTCTTCCACCTGCTTTCCACATTCCAAAAGTTTGTTGTTATTTTTTCTATTCTTGTAGGTTTATATCTGTTATTTATCTATTTTTTTGAGAAAATAACTACTGTAATTTTAGTGAGGTTTAGGAAGAAAGTGAAAGTAGATACATATGTTCAAACTATTATTTTAAGAGGAGATGTTATTTTTTAAAAGAAATAACTTGATTTGTTTTTTTTCCAGCTTTTTTGAGGTACAATTGACAATAAAAATTGTATATATTTATAGTATACAACCTGGTGTGTTTATATGTGTGTGTGTCTGTATACAGGTTATATACACACACACTGTGAAATAATTACCACATCAGCAAATTAACACATTCATTCTTCACATAGTTATCGTGGTTTTTTATGTGGTGAAAACGTGTAAGATCTATCCTCTTAGTAATTTTCAAGTATACAATACATTATTATTAACTATAGCCATCATGCTGAACATTAGCTCTCCAACACTTGTTCATCCAGTCTAACTGAAACTGTACTCTTTGACCAACATGTCCTCAACCCCCTGTCCTACCCAACCCCTGGTAACCACCATTCTACCCTCTGTCTCTGTGAATTCTACAGTTTTAGATTCCATGTATAAGTGAGGTCATGTAGTGTTTGTCTTTCTGTGCCTAGCTTGTTTCACTTAGCATAACAATGTCCACCAGGCTCATCCATGGTGTTGCAGACGACGTGATTTCTTTCTTTTTAAAGGCTGAATAGTATTCCATTGTATACACACACACACCACATTTACTTTATCCATTCATCTGTTAGGTCGATTACTTATCTTGGCTCTTGTGAATAATGCTGCAATGAATGTAGGAGTGCAGGTATCTTTTTGACATACTGATTTCATTTCTTTTGGATGTATACCCAGTAGTAGGATTGCTGGATCATGTGGTAATTCTGTTTTAATATTTTGAGAAACCTCCATACTGTTTTGTATAATGTCTGTATTAATTTATGTTATAACCAACCAGGTTGCAAGTGTTCCCTTTTCTCCATGTTCTTGTCAATGTTTGTTGTCTTTTGTCTTTTCGATAAAAGCCATTCTAGCAGGTGTAAGGTGATATCTCATTGTGGCTTTAAGCTGCACTTCCCTGATTATTATTATAGTTACATTGAGCATTTTTTCATATACCTATTGGCCATTTGTATGTCTTCTTTTGAGAAATATCTGTTTAGGTCCTTTGCCCATTTATAAATCAGGTTATTTGTTTTCTTGCTATTGAGTTGTTTGAGTTCCTTATATAGTTTGAATATTAACACTTTATCCGATTTGTGGTTTGCAAATATTTTCTTCAATTCCATAGGTTGTCTCTTCACTCTGTTGATTGTTTCCTTTTCTGTGTAGAAGCTTTTTAGTTTGATGTAATCCCATTTGTCTATTTTTGCTTTTGTTTCCTTTGCTTTTGGGATCACATCCAAAAAATCTTTGCCCAGACCAATGTAAAAAATGTTTTCCTCTAAGTTTCTTCTAGTAGTGTTATAGTTTCAGGTCTTATATTTAAATATTTAATTCATTTTGAGTTGATTTTTGTATATAGTATGAGGTAAGGGTCCAATTTCATTCTTCTGCATGTAGATATTCAGTTTTCCCAGCACTATTTATTGAAGAGACTGTCCTTTCCCCATTGTGTGTTCTTGGTACCTTTGTCAAAAATCAATCAACCAAAAATGTGTGGGTTTATTTCTGGGCTCTCTATTCTGTTCTATTGGTCTGTGTCTGTTTTCATGCCAGTACCATGCTGTTTTGGTTACTATAGCTTTGTAGTATATTTTGAAGTCAGATAATGTGATGTCTGCAGCTCTGTTCTTTTTGCTCAAGATTGCTTTGGCCATTTGGGGTCTTTTGTGGTTCTAAGTAAATTTTAGGATTTACTTTTTTTTACTGTCTTTGAAAGTTTCCAGTGGAATTCTGATAAGGATTGCATTGAATCTGCATATTGCTTTGGGTAGTATGGACATTTTAACAATATTAATTCTTGCCATCCTGAACATAGGATATCTGTTCATTTATTTGTTTCTTCTTCAATTTCTTTCATCAACATTTATAGTTTTCAGTGTACAGATCTTCATCTCCTTTGGTTAAACTCCTAAGTATTTTGTTGTTGTTGTTGTTGCTATTGTAAATAGGATTGTTTTCTTGATTTCTTTTTTGGATAGTTTGGTGTTAGTGTATAGAAACACCACTGATTTTTGTATGTTGATTTTGTATCCTGCAGCTTCACTGAATTCATTTTTTAGTCCTAACAGTTTTTTGGTGGAGTCTTGAGGATTTTCTATATGCAACCCTCTGCAAACAGAGATAATTTTACTTCTTCTCTTCTGTTTTGAATGCCTTTATGTCTTTTTCTTGCCTAATTGTTCTGGCTAGGACTTGCAGCACTATATTGAATAGTTGGCAAGAATGGGCATCCTTGTCTTGTTCCTGATCTTAGAAGAAGAACTTTTAGCAGTTTTTTTTTTTTTTTTTTTGGAGATGGGATCTTGCTATGTCACCCAGGCTGGAGTGCAGTGGCAATTTACAGGTGCAATCATAGCTCACTGCAGCCTCAAATGCCTGGGCTCAAGGAATCCTCCCACCTCGGCCTATCAAATAGCTGGGACTACAGGAGTGCATTACCATGCCCAGCTAATTTTTAAATTATATATATATATGGTAGAGATGGGGGTTTCACTGTGTTGCCCAAGCTGTTCTCCAACTCCTGGTCTCAAGCAATCCTCCCACCTTGGCCTCCCAAAGTGCCGGGATTACAGGTGTGAGCCACCACACCCAGCCAATTTTTAGCTTTTTATCATTGAGTATGTTAGCCATGGACTTGTGACATATGGCCTTTATTGTGTTGAGGTACATTCCTTCTATACCTAACTTGTTGAGAGTTTTAATGAGGAAATGATATTGAATTTTGTCAAATGCTTTTTCTGCATCTCTTGAGATAATCGTATGATTTCTATCCTTTATTCTATTAATGTGTGTATTATGTTTATTAATTTGTGTATGTTCTTTACTTGATTGAGTCTGCTGTTGAAATTCTCTGTGAAATTTTTCAGTTCAGTCATTGTGTTATTTAGCTCCAGAATTTCTTTTTGATTCTTTTTAAATGGTTTCTATTTGTTGAACTTCTAATTTTGTTCATATATTGTTTTTCTGATTTTGTTTAGTTGTCTATCTGTGTTCTCTTTTAGCTCACTGAACTTCTTTAAGATGATTATTTTCAAGTATTTATCAGATAGTTCATAGATCTTCATTTTTTAGGGTTAGTTACTGGTGCTTTATTTTGTTCCTTTGGTAGGATAATGTTTCCCTGATTATTCATGATCCTCATAGCCTTGTGTTGGTGTTTGTGCATTTGAAGAAGTAGATGCCTTTTCCAGTCTTTACAGACTGGTCTTTCCAGGGAAAGCCCTTCACCAGCCAACCTATTCTGAGATGCTGGGTGGGCTTTCTGGCAGGGTCCTTGGGAGGGCTTGCAGCTGAAGTCCCTGGGCAAACTGGACTGATGCCTGGGTCAGTAGGTGGGTGAGCCTGGTGTATAAGTCCATGGAGGCCAGATTTGTGCCTGGGTCAGTGGGGTCAGACCTGGGGCCTGGGGCCACTGGAGTACTCCTAGAGCCTGGATCCATGGAGACTGGCCCAACACTGGGGTCTTACTGGGGTGGGCCTGGATCCTGGGTCCATTGGAGCCTAGAGTTGCAGGGATCAGGCTAGAGCCTAAGGCCAACCTGGTGTTGGGTATGCCTGGAGGCAGGGTCCATGGGGTGTGGCTGGGGTTGTGCGTCTATGGAGCCTTGCTTGGAGCCTGGATCCATGGGGGCTGGCCTGGTGCTGGGGTCTACTGGAACAGGCCTGGACTGTGGGTCTGCTGGATCTTGGGGCCATGAGGGCTGGTGCAGGATTTGGGACTGCAGGCATCAGCCTGGTGCAGGGGTGGGCCTGGAGCCTGGAACTTCAAGGGAAGGACTGGATCCTGGGTCTGTGTGTGTGGTGTATGGTGCTTGGAGTCTGGGGCCATGGGGGTTGACCAGGTGCTGGGGTGGGCCTGGAGCCTGGTTTGCAAGGGCCAGGCTGGCACTGTGGTGGGCCTGGAGCCTGGGTCCATGGGAGCTGGTCTAGAGCCTGGGGTTGCTGGGACCAGTCTGGCACTGGGGCTGGCCTGAAGCCCAATCTGGTCTGGGACCTCAGGGGCTCGCCTGGTGTCAGGGCAGACCTGGAGGCTGGGTCCAGGGGTGCCAGTCTGGAGCCTGTGGCCATGGGAGCCATCCAGGTGTCAGGTTTCACTGGGATGGGCCTGGTTCTGGGGTCTGCAGCAACACTGGGTGCTCACTTCACTCTCTTTCCCTCCATGGAGGATCTCTCTGAACTCTGCTGCCAGGGCTTAGGGGAGGAGTGATGTGGGTAATATGAAACTCTCCTTTCTACTGTCTGCAATGTGTCTATATCCAGGTGCTATAATCTCTCACCTGGATTTCTTAGGTCTTGCGAAGGTATTTTTGTGCATGGATAGTTGTTCAAGTTGATGTTTCTGCAAAGGGACAAGCACTGGCATGTCCTATTCTTGTCCTATTCTGCCATATTTCTGACATCACTTCAACTTCATTTGTTTTAAAACAAAGACACATTATTTTAAAAATCAAGCAATACAGAAAAGTACAAAGAAAAAATAAGAAGTCAATTAATATCTTACCACCCAGAAATTACTTGTAATAGTAATATCCAGTGAACATCATGCCATTCCACCCTGTATATGTATGTATAAATATAAGAGTAGAAGGATAGGGATATGTTTACGAAATTGGATCATGTTGTACATGCTATTTAAATATATATATTTTTGAGACAGGGTCTTACTCTGTTGCCTGTTGCTTGGGTGCAGTGGTGTCATCATAGCTCACTGCCACCTCAAACTCCTTGGCTCAAGCAATCCTCCTGTCTCAGCCTCCTGAGTAGTTGGGACTACAGGTGCATACCACCATGCCCAGCTAGTTTTAAATTTTTTTGTAGAGATGGGGTTTTGCTATGTTGCCCAGGCTGATCTCAAACTCCTGGCCTCAAGTGATCCTCCTGCCTCAGCCTCCCAAAGTGCTGGGATTACAGGTGTGAGGCACTGCACTTGGTCACTATTTAAATATTAAAGACCACAGCCAAGATGTCCTTCAGTAGGTGAATGGATAAATAAATTGTAGTGCATCCAGACAATGTAATATTATTCAGTATTAAAAAGAAATGAAATTTCAAGCCATGAAAAGACATGGAGGAAACATAAATGCATATCACTAAGTAAAAGAAGCCAATCTGTAAGGGCTACATACTGTATGATTGCAACTATATGATATTCTGAAAAAGGCAAAACTACGAAGAGTAAAAAGATTAGTGGTTGCCAGGGGTTAGTAGGGAGGGAGGGATGAATAGGTGAAGCACAGAGGATTTTTAAGGCCATGAAATTATTCTGTATAATACTACATTGGTGGATACATGTCATTATACATTTCCCCAAACCTATAGAATGTACAACAGCAAGAGTGAACCCTAATGTAAACTATGGACTCCAGGCAATAATAATGTGTCAATGTAGGTTCATCAATTATAACAAAGGTACCACTCTGGTAGATGATGTTGATAATGGGTAAGGCTATGCATGTGTGCAGGGGATATGCAGGAAATTCCTGTACCTGCCTGTCAATTTTGCTATGAACCTAAAACTGCTGTAAAAAATAAAGTCTATTTTAAAAAATTATAGGTCATACATTTAATTTTGCTTGAATGTAGTGTTAAAAATACAACAAAATGAAATGGTAAGACTTGTTGAACTTTAGATAAATGTTTCTTGATTACAAGAGACAGTAGTTTTCATTAGATCCCTCTAACTTAAGAAAAAGATTTTGGCTCAAATTCTCTTTCCCAAATGCCAAATTGTACTTTCTGATGTGAAAAGATGATTACGTCTCACTTAGAGTCACTCAGCAGTTCTGCACTTGAAAGCTAGAGAAAGTGAGGAGAAGGACTGGTTACTTCCATTTCCAATAATATGATAGACTTAGTTATCCTGAAATCCTTCTGTTACAAAGTGGCCATCTAATATTGTTTGATAATTTCCAGCCACCTGGAGTCTTGAGTTTTACCTGCTACATGAAAGGGCCTTGGCCTGTGAAAGTTGAGGGGCTTAAATAGACACCATACACAAAACTGGAAACCTCACAGGGATATACTTCTAAATGGGTTGGTGGTGATGACCTAGAAACACATCCATCTGCACAGTTGTGTATGATCCAGTAAGGAAACGTGGTGTTCATAGCTTGGGCTCTGGGTGGAGTCAGAAAAAGAAACTTCCCTTGATAATTTATCATCTCAAGTCAGCCTTCATAAGGTTTGGAATTCTAATTTATGGCACTTGCATAGTCTAGAACCCCAAGTCAAGAAATTAATGTAAAGTGGTCCTGGATTGGGAGTGTCTTCAGATTCCTGGAAAGAGCAAATGCAGATCTTCCCTGGAGAGGTGTACTCCCATCCCAGGCCTCATGGAATTCCCACAGAAAAGTCCTGATAAACATGAGCTGATATTGAAAAATCAAGAAAAATACAAGCAAACATGCCACAACAAACAAGAATTAGCAGAAATAACAAAAGGTAGAAATTAGGTCCCCCAAAACTTTAATGCTATGAATTTTAAGACATAGAATATAAAATAAATATGCTTTCATGTTTAAAGAAATAAAAGAAGGAAATAAAATTGCAAGCTTGGAGAAAAGATCAGGAAGATTTGAATAAAATTCAAATAGAGCTAAAAATGAAAAAAATATAAATGTTGAAATAAAAATCTCATGGGTTAAATAGCAGATTAGGCATATTTTAAGAGAGAACTAGCAAACAGGAAGGTGGAACTCAGTTACCCAGAATCTAGTATAGAGAAAAGAGGAGATAGAAAATATAAAGGACAAGCTAAAAGACATAAAGGGTAGTGTAAAAACACCTAATGTACATTTCATTGGAATTTCAGAGAAAGAGAACAAATAGAATGGAGGAGGAGCAGTATCCAAAAGAAAAACAACAGAGCTGTTTTCTAGAATTTTCTAGAACTTATTAAAAAAAGAAACCTCACTTTCAGGAATCATAATGAATCCCAAGTAGGATAAATAAAAGGATACCCCTATGTGAGATCTTTCATGGTGAAACAATAGATAATCCAATATGAAGATATATTTAAGATCATCTTAAAAGCAGCCAGGGATTAAAGACATATTACATAAAACAACAGCATTTAGACTGACAGCTGACTTCTCAACAGCGATGATGGGAGCCAATGGTGCTATTAAGAAGTCCAATGCCATTCAGCTTCTCTTTTCTGTGTATGTCACCTATTTTTCTTAGAATTTTCTTTTAATTCTTGGAGTTCTGCAATTTCATAGTGACGAGTCTTGGAGTAAGTATTGTGTCATTTATTGTGCTGTCCTCTGAGAGAGCTGTTTTAACTTGGCAACTCATTGTCTTTAGTTTTGGAATTTTTTTCTTGCATTGTTTTTGGATAGTTTCCAACCCTAGATTGAGCTAATTCTTTTAAAATTTCTCTCTTATTTTCTTTTTCTCCTATTTTCTTTCTTTTCATTTTCTTCCTTCCTTCCTTTCTTTTCCTGTGTTCTGGGGAACTTCTTTGATTTAAAATTCCAGCATGTAAATTGAATTTTTTACTTTAATCATTATATTTTAAATCTCCAAGAGCTCAGTTTTTGCTTCATGTATTTTGAAGCATTAGTTGCATGCACATTTTGGATTGTTATATTTTCTTGGTAAATTTATCCTTTAATCATTAAATAATGCCCCTATCTCTGTTTTTGGGCCCATTTTTTGGTCTAAAATCTACTTTATCTAATAATAATATAGCTACTCCAGCCTTCTTTTGATTAGTGTTATCATGGCATATCTTTTTCCATCTTTTTGCTTTTAACCTATCTATACTATTATATTCAAAGTGAATTTCTTATAAACAGCATATAGTTTGATCATTTTATACATTCTACAATATTTTTCTTTTAATTGCTGTCTCTAAACTGCTTACATTTAATGTAATTATTGATATATTTTAATAAGCCAACCATTTTATTTTTTTCTGTTTGTTCACTCTGTTTTTATTCCCTCTGTTTACCCTTTCCTGCCTTCTTTTGGGTTTTTAAACATTTTAAAAATTTTCATTCAGAAATGTTATTAGAGTAATCATAGTTTTACATGCAGTTGTAACAAATAATACAAAGAGATTCTTTATACAGTCTGTTCAGTTTTCCCCAATGATAACAAAAGTAAAACTATAGTATAATATCACAGCCAGGATATTGACATTGATACAATCCACTAATCTTACTCAGATTTCCCCAGTTTTACTTGTGCTCATTTGTGCGTATGTGTGTGTGTGTGTGTGTGTGTGTTTTCAGTTCTATACTATTTAATCACCTGTGTATGTTTGTGTATCCACAACCCAGTCAAGATGCCAAACAGTTCCAATACCACAAGGAGCCCAAGGAGCCCTTGTGTTTCCCTTTTATAACACACTCATCTTCTTCTAGCTCCCCATCCTAATCCCCAGCAACCACTAATATTTCCTCCATTTCTAAAATTTTGTTATTTCAAAAATGCTATATAAGTGGAATCATATAGTTTGTACCCTTTTGGGATAGGCTTTTTTCAGTCAACATAATTTTCCAGAGATCCATCCAAGTTGTGTGTATCAATAGTTTGTTCCTTTTTGTTGCTGAGTAATTCCATGGTATGTATGTATCACAGATTGTTTACCCATCGCAATGGCTTGAATGTGTCCCCCGAAGTTCACATGTTGGAAACTTGATCCCCAATGCAGTGGTGTTGGGAAGTGGGGTTTAATGGGAGATGTTTGGGTCGTGGGAACACCAGCCTCATGAATGGATTAATGCCATTATTGTGGGAATGGGTTCCTTATAAAAGGATGAGTTCTGTCCTCTCTCATGAGCTTGCTCGCTCTCTCTCTCTTTCTCCCTCTCACCCTCTCTTTGCCATTCTGCCAAGGGATGATGCAGCAAGAAGGCCCTCACCAGATGCCAGCACCTTGACCTCAGACTTCCCAGCCTCCAGAATGTGAGAAATAAATTTCTGTTCATTATAAATTACCCAGTCTCAAGTATTCTGTTACAGCAGCACAAAACACGCTAAGACACCCATTTACCTGTTTAAGAACATCTAGGCTGATTCCAATTTTTGGCTATGACAAATAAAGTAGCTACAAATATTGGTATAATATTAAAATATTTTTGAATATTCCATTTTCATGTATCTGTTTTGTTTTTGAGAATATCTCTTTGTATGGTTGCATTGCTCTAGGGATTACAATAAACACACATAACTTTCGCTCTATTTAGAATCAATATTTTACTTCAGATGGAATGTAGAAACCTAACCACCATATAGGTACTATTTCCCTCCCCACTTTATGTTATAGTTATCTTGTATATTAAGCCTTTATCTTCTCAGTTGGATTCAGGCTGCAAGTTCCAACCAGATGTGAGGGTTGTAGTTCCAACGTGAATTCAATTTTCGAAGCCTTAGCAATGGTCTTGGATGTGACCCAGATGTGCTTTACCAGTGGTCAGTCTGGGATTTGGGCTGTGGCCTTCTGATTTCAAGATCGTTCTTTTTTAAGCGCCAAAGGAGGCAAGAAAAGCTTCATCTTTGTCTGCTGCACCCCTTTTAATAAAAGGATTTGTTCTGTAAAATTTGGATTCAGTCAAAAGGCTGCACTCAAGGATCCAGAAGGCCACATGTGGATCTCTGGATGTGCAGCTCAGGAGTTTGCCCAGGAGTTTATAAACAACTTTATGGGTGGCCTTCCTCAATTCCTGTCTCTGCACAATCTTTCCTGTTCTCTGGGTGTCCCGTTTTCAGTCCTCAGGTCAGCAAGCTGAGGCTGTGTGTATCCAGTTCTGCCATGTACTTCTCAGGGCCAAGACGTGGGGGGTGGGGAGGGAAAGAGAGAGACATCTGTTTCTTTGATTAGCGAGGAAAGTTCCTCTCCCTCAGAATTTTAGGCACCCATGTGTAGCTCTGGGCTGAGGTGTGAGGGAATGGGGGGGGAGGGCAGTATTTCTCCCACTTGCTCTGAGCAGTAGCAGACGCCTCTCCTGCTCCTCAAGCCTGAACAAGGGGGTATGTCCTGATGCTCTTTCTGTCTGTGCCCCATGTCCTTTCCAGGCTCAAGCTGTGTCACATCCTACTGGAGGAAGAAAAAAAGGGTTGATGGTACTTTGAATTATGTTCTTTTCCTCCAACGTATCATTTTCTTTTCAGAGTCCTGGAATGGCTGATCCATGCATTCTGTCTATGCTTTATAGCCGCATTCAGTGGGAGAGAGAGGCTGGAGTGTACTGTTTCCCTCTTTCCGGACAACCAGAACCCCTTCATCCGTTTTGTCTCTAAACATTCATTGACACTCGGCATGTCCATCTGCAGGTATTTCCTTTCAGTTGTCTTCATCTTCATGCACGTACACATTTGTTTAAAGTTCCTTACAATTTTAGTGTGACCTTAAAGGACCACTTTCTTTCATGAAGTCTAATAAAATTCTGTCTTATGAAAATTTTGATTATTTTTTCTTGCTTTTCTGGATTATTATGACTGTTGTGTTTTTAGTTCTTAGGGTTTTCTTTTTTTAAATAACAGGTGTCTATTAAAAAAGTGAAAGAAGTTTAGAGGATTGATTGAAATCTGGTGTTTTGTTTTTTCAGATTGTTGGTTTGAAATAGAGCATTTTTCAAATTTTGAATATATACATATACAAATATTAAAAAAACTGGTAAATAAGACATCCAGATTTTTTCCTCCCTTTACATTAGCCAAAAGTATTTTAATTTGTTCGTACTAAGATAATAGAAACCCTTTACCTTTGTATATTGCTGTATATTGCTTCAAAATTAGTTCTTTAGTTAGATTTGATAATTGTAGGTTTTTCTTCTTATGCATCAACATCTACCATGTTTCCTTTTGAGAAGAATTATTTTCATTTCACTTTCTTCGGGATTTTTGCTGCCCCTCATTACTAGTTATCTAAGTATCATTTTGCAAAGTGTCTTTAGAATTAGGAAATTCTGAAAATATCTGGTCTAATTTAGACTAGTAGTCAGCCCAAAATTGTTGGTTTTAAAATATTTTCATCTTTCCTTGTTTTTTTTATTTTATTTTAGATTGTCATAATCATAGACCTTTATGAGATAAAGGTGAAACTGGAATTTGGAACTCGATTTTATCCACAGGTACACTGCTTTTAACTTTCACTTTTTATTAACAAAGCTAATGTGAAAGCAAAGTGTTTTCTGTTGCCAATTTAACTTCTTTAATTAAAAATGAAAGTTATAAGGTAGTAGCGCCATGGGTAAAGTTCTAATATCATCAGAATGGGGAAAATGGGTTTAAAATTAAAACTGTTGTCATGGTGGTGACTCTATAGTACAACATCAGTAGTTTTGACACTTTACTTAATGGAAAATGGATACCGATGCCTTAAACTCTTCTAGTATTGCCTTTTAAAAAATTACAAAACTATAAGAGGCATGACTATGAGAAAAGCACTGATGAAAGCCAAGGGTGCCCTGAGAAGATGGGAGTTTGAAAGATTAAAGCATGAATACTCAGGGTTTCAAACTCTAAAAGAACGTGTATTCTTGTTCTTAAATGAGGTCAGGCAAAGCAGAATTCCTCTTCACTTTTACCAACCTTATAAAGTTGGCAAGTGTCTGAAATAAACAATCATGCTGGAATGTGCTGAACCCTATTATAACAGAATCCCAGAGAGAACCCCTGATTCTCTTTGTGCAACCTGGATGGCTTTAGGAGTTAATTTTTTTCTGCCTAAAAAGCAAAGTACTCAGAAAAGTGGTTTTCTTTTTGAGAGTCTTAAGAATCCCCCCTTCAATTCCAATTATATCAGAAATTATCTTTTCAAACACAGTTGCCTATTCACAAAGGGCTCTACCTATACCTACTGCATCTGTCATGCTTGTGCAATCTAGCCAGTAGATTCCTAGCGTATTGCAGAATTATGTTCTTTTCCCCCAGAAAAAACCAAATACCATACCAGACATATCATTTTACAAAATATTAATAGATTTTTCCAATATCGGTATTATACGCAGAGGTATTTCAGGCATATAAAACGTTACATCTACAAAGACTTTAACATAAAAATGTCCTTGACTCAGGACTCGCAGTAAAAGTGTAATAGTAAAACTAAATTAATTTCACGGTAATTTATCATCCTTAAAATTTAAAGTGGAAGGAGGTGAAGGGTCTTTCCATCAAGTACCTTCTCCATGTCTTTCAACAAAAACTTAAGGGAAGATTTAGTAAAAACAAACTAAAGTGTGGTATATCTGTGTAAACTCATCAAGCGTTTTTTTCCTAAGTCCACAGGTTGATCCTTCTTGACCAAACTTGTAGACATTGAGTCCCAACAACACTGACACTTTTAGGAAATATGGTTTTTAGATGAAGCAACTGTAGCTGACAGAGGAGACCTTTCAAGAGCACCAGCCATGCAGCACTATTCACAATAGCCAAGATATGGAATAACCCAAAGTATCCATCAATGGATGAATAGATAAAGAAATTGTGGTACATGGAATATTATATAGCAAAAAAAATAATGAAATTCTGCCATTTGCAACAACATGGATGGAACTGGAGAACATTATGTTAGGTGAAACAAGCCAAGCACAGAAAGACATACCTTGCATTTCTCACTCATATGTGGGAGCTAAATATTAAAAACAACTGATCTCATGAAGACAGAGAGTAGAATGACAGTTACCAGAGGCTGGGAAGGGTAGTGGGTGGGTGGGGGGATAAAGTGAGGATGGTTAATGGGTGCAAATGTAGTGCAAATATAGGGAAAAAAAAAGTACCAGCCACCACCTGGAGTGGCTGCCCAGGGAAAGCAGGACTCCCATACTCTGCTGGCCCACAGGGCCCAGAAAGCTGGAGGCTACCATCCCCTCCCAGACCAGACCCCTTTGCTCAGTCTGCCATGTGACAAGGAAGAGGCTGTGGGCCCATCCATCCCAGCCATCAGAGAGCGGAGCAGGCCTGCAGACAAACAGGAAACAGACTGCAACCCTTGCCTGGGTTTCTGAATAAACATCATAAGCCTTTCTAAGGCTTTCCTCATCTTTTGCTATATTATTTCATAGAATGATCCAGTAGGGAATGTTTCCTCTTTATACCACCTTCCAGGGACGGCTGGAAAATTATCTTCAATCATTTCACCTGGAAGTCTCCCAAGAGGACATACATGCCCTGTTAAGACATCCTTTTATGTTTTAAGTAGCTTTGCAGATTTGTCTTTGGTGTGTTTTCCAGTATTGTGCTTTTCTTCATTTTTCCCATGTGATTCATTAGTATTTCTCCTGTTGTAAAGAGTTATCATTAATATCCAAATTAATAGTCAAGAAAGCATCCACATTTAGGATGACAGTTTTTCTGCAGGAAATTGGGTTAGTTGTTTTCTTTTCCAACAAAACCTCATTTTGCTGGATTTTTAATTCCCCCCCCCTTTTTGAAATAGGCTTATTATTTTTATGTGTTTATATACTGAAGTACATAGTCTTTGCAAAATCTTATGAAAATCCTAAAAAATGTAAAGAGGTTAGCAAAGACCACCCATAATTCTACTTCCTGGAAACAATCTCTCTTCCCATTTGAATTAAATCTTCCTGGTCCTTTTTAGGTAACTAGAAATATTACTACCTAGATGTGTGTAGTCTAGAACTATACCCTCTTCTTAGAATACTCCCAGCTCCCTCAACCAATACCACATTACTTTGGCCCAACTTTAATTTTATGACCACAAACCACAAATGGGCCCTTAGCATAGCTCAGAAACACAAATCCATTTCCCCAGCTGGTTCACTGTGCCACTCTCCAACACTGCTGTTTCATGCCTTCCCCTGTAATCTGCAACACCCTCTCCCTTCCTCATGTTCACATGATGACCTTGTTTCTTATTTCACTGAGAAACTAGAAGCAATAAAATGAGAACCGTCAAATCAAGTCCACCAGCCTCCCTGCCTCTGTTCCCGCCCTGGCTCTCCGCGTGCTGGAGGCAACCCCCACTCGAGCACTGCACCCCACTCCTCCTCCTCTCGGCAGCTCATCCCTTCATCCTCCCACCCGTCAACTCCTTCTCTCAACTCCTTCTATTCCAGCAGTATAAAAGCATGAAACTCTCATCTTAAAAGCACCTCTTGTCCCGTGTCTTCTCCGTCTGTAATCACATTTCTCTGCTCCCCTTTACAGCAAAATTTCTCAACAGTTGGGTAGACTTACCATTTCCACTCTGTATTGACTATATTTTCTTATTTTCTGTATTCCTGATGCTCTGGCATTTAGGGCCTGGATCCTGGAGAGACTGCCCCTTCCACGGCTAGCTAACTCCTAGAGATAGCAAACGACTCTCCTGCAAACATGCCTTTGATGCCCAAACCAGCCAATCCAGAGCCCAACACCCCAAACATCTCCTTTATCAAATTTTCACACACCAAGCCAATATTTCCCCCATCCTAAATCACCCCAGGGCCAGGTACTGGACAAGTAGGGACTGTTCCTATAGCCAAGAGCCGGCTGGAATTATTCAAACTACCCAATCCTAGGCTTACCTAGTGTATCTACCTGGCCTTGCCCATTCCTTCCCACAAAAACCCCAATAAAGGCTCTGGGCCATGTTCTTCCCTCTCTCCCTCTGGCTCCTGACCCACCCTGGTGCTTCCCCGGGGGCCCCCGTGCTTGGTGTGCCGTGCCTCCTGTTTTTAGGGATCTGTGAGAATAAATTTCTTCCTTCATGACATCATTTCTGCATCTGCCTGCCTTATAATACCTGACTAAAACAAAGCCTGGGTACAAATTTTAGAACACACTTCCTTCCCAGATTTTCTGTTTAAACTACTGTAATCAGAATTTTGTCCCCACCATTCCTCTGAAACACCTGCATCTTGCCAAATTCAGTGGTTAATTCTTGGTCCTCATGTTACTCGAGCTCCCAGCAGATTTGGTAGATTCTCGTGATCTTCTTGCCACACAGTCTTCTCTTGAACTCTGGGACGCTACACTCTCCTGGTGTCTCTCTTTCCTCACTGGCTGCTCCTTCTCTTCCTCCTCTGCCCACCTCCCTCCTCTGCCTGACCTCACGTGTTCTAGCTCCCTGCCCATCCTCAGGCACCTTCTCATCTCTGTCTCCTCTCAGACTGTGGGTGATCTCATTCAGCCCCATGACTTTTGATGTTATTTTTGATTGATGAATCATAATTGCATATATTTATGGGGTACAATGTGGTGTTTTGATATATGTATACAACATGGAATGATTAAATCAAGCTAATTAACATATCTACCACCTCTATTACCTATCATTTTTTAATGGTGATACATTTGAAATTTACTCTTAGGTATTTTGAAATATACAAGACATTATTATTGACTATAATCACCCTGCTGTGCAATAGATCTCAAAACCTATTCCTCCTATCTGAAATTTTAAACTTTTTTTTTATTGAGGTACAAGTCGCATAATATAAAATTAATCATTAATCACTTTAAAATGTACAATTCAGTGGCATTTAATATATTCACAATATTGTGCCACTATTACCTCTAGCGAGTTCCAAGACAGTTTCATCACCCCAAAAGGAAACCCTGTGCCCAATAAACATCCGTGACCCATTCTCTTCTCTCCAAAGCCCCTGGCAACCACTAGTCTGCCTTCTCTCTCTGTGGATTTACCTGTTCTGTAAGTGTCGTATAAGTGGCGATTCACAGTTGTCCTATCTGTAGTCAGGACCTTGCTCCCGTCTTTCCGACACCTGTACACCACCACGTACTTGCCATCTTCTCCTGGCTCTCTAATTGATATAGCAACTTTAACGTGTCCCCAAACAAGCTCTGGAGTTACTCCCTATACTCCCTTGATTTTTCCCATCTCAGGAAATGACACCAGCATTCACCTAGTTCCTCACACCAACAAACTAGGAATTATTAACATAATGACTCTTATTTTTGTACATTTTTCTGCCTTCATTTGTTTCTCTTCATTACTACTTTCTTTTCATTTTATTCGTCTTCCCTTCTTGCTTCATACAGAAAGCAAGAAGACTTTGGTGATGGCAAGAAGGAGGGAGTGATAAGAGAAGCAGCTGGGCTGGTAGATCTTGTTGTAACTGGGAGAATCTGCTGCAGATTGCCTGAGGAAGGCCAAGCTAGTGTGTGCAGACGGTTTCTATGTCCGGAGCTGCTGTGGGACGGTCATGTGCCTGATGGATGGCAGGGGCCTGCACCGCAGTCAGGGCTGGGGACAGGCACTTGTCCCAGTCATGGGAGACGTGCCCAGCCCAGCAGCAGGACGCTCATTCTTCTGCAAAGGGTGAAGATGTCTCCTCTCCCATCACAACACCCCGCTGGTGTCAGCATCCCAAGCGAGGTCCTTCTAATGGTGGTCTCTGCCACTGTTCTCTCTTTATGTAGATGCATTTTGGCTTTAGATGAATTTTTGGTCACTCTTCATTCTGTCTCTTTAAAATGTGTGGCTAATCAATCTAGATTAGAAACAGGCAAAATTTTTCTTTTGGAATTTCAAGTCAAATATCATTAATTTTTTATTTTCTCTTTCACATATTTCTTTAGGTCCTTTCTATGTCAACATGTGCTAAACAGCACGGAAGGAAGGAGTCCTGCCTCATGTTGCTGGTATATTTCTGAGATAGATGTGGTGCAAAGAACTATTAGCAATTAAGGATTGGTTTCATTGTCCAGGAGATTTAGGGACTGAAAGTTTGGCACCACAGGATATTTTGGGATCCAGGAAGTGGGAAATATGCATTATGCACATTTTTATGTCTGCCTTGTCATGACTGCTTCTCCATCGGATTAGTTGGGCTTCCTGGAAATTAAAGATGTGGGAGCATACAGTTATATAGATGGCCTAATGAGGGTGGAAGGACAGAGTACAGCATTTTAAATACTTAAAAAAGAATAGAAACTTATTTTTTAACTTAGGAGTTAGCAATATTATAAGTAAATTAGTTTTTTTTAAACCTACAGTGGATTTGATTTAAAACCGAATATTTAACAGTTTATTGGGTGAGCCTAAAGGCTTGAAATTACACATCTATGAATTTAGGACTTGCATTTTTGACACCTCGGATCCCATTCTTCTTCCTTTGCTATTTTTTAACTTACTGCAACAGATGAGGGGCTCTTAAACCATCTGTTAACCTTTCTTTCTCCTTTTTTTAACCATGTAGAGTCGCTCAAGGCAAGAAGACCCAGAGCCGGCAAGACTGAAACAAAAAGCAAAGGAGGTGAGCACGGGTAGAGATCATTGGGTTTGACATTTCAAGGCTTGCACCTATTAATTTTTTATGCCCTGCTACTTGTATATCGTTAATAAAAATCTGACGAAAAACTTTTTAGGATGTATTTGTTGCTTTGGCTTTGATCTTAATGTTTGCAAACTAATACATTAATACATGTGAAGCCTTAAGGAGTTTTTCTAAGAGAATATTTCCATACATTATATTTTCATTTCCATTTTAGGTAGCTGAGCCTCTGTGGGGTTGTTGATGGCAGTGGCATTAGATTTTGGTGGGAAATGTCTCTCTTTGCCTGCCGTTAAATGTTATTTCCCAGACATATGAAACCTTGTCATCAATATTTTACCGAAATTCACTTCTGTAAGAGCACACCCTTCTAAGATGTGTTGTCATTTCAAATTCTTAATTTTGAAAAGATATGTGAAACTCCGTTCAGTTATTTGCAATAGTAAAACCAGTCCCGAATCATCTAATAACAGGGCTTGCTGTCTAGTTATTAAAATTTCACTTGAATTAGGCTATAGAGATCAGCTCAACTGAGTATCATTATCTTTGATCCATTTTAGGTGCCTGTTCCCTAGTAGTGGCATCTGTGACTAACTAACTGAGTTGTGATAAACTCAAAAGTCAAGCCAACTAAAACATGTTACTTTGTTATTTATATGTTATATATATGCCCCCAAATATAAGATGTAGTCACAGCATGACAAATGTTCACAAAAAAACTTCTAAGCAACATTTGAGATTTGAGGGTCTAATGAATAATCCCATTATATTTGAAAATTTACTTTATAAAATAAGTAGATATGAAACTTGAATTATTACTTATTAAAAATGATCACTAACCCAATTTTGAACACTTGGTGGGCAAATAGGCTGTTAAAATGGCTCTCTCAGTTGCACATTACTCAAAAGTGACTGAAATTCTTGGACTATTTATGATTTATATTGAGTATAATACTACCTTCAATAGTTTTCAAATATTTATCCCTGTAAGTAACGTGTGAAATATCTATCATTTTCTGATTTATGAGTGCTTAATTATTCAGATAAATGTTAAGTATCTTTTTCTTAGAGGAGAGGATATGGAAAAAAGCATCCTATACAGAAAAGCAAAATTAATTCACTGTAGTGACCACTAAAATAGCCACTGGTCAGAGTTATTATTATGAAAATTTCTTTTACTATTGTTCCCCAAAAAGATGAAATTCTTATCAATATGGTTATTTTTAGATCCACTAGAGGGAGTAAAGCTGTACAGATGTGTATTTTTTAATGAAAAAGATTTGTTTGTCATTGAGTTAGTAAATAAATTTGTGGTAATAGCATTATCAAAATTCAACAGCCACAGTATTCTGGATCTTGCTCTTTATTTATGAATGTTGCTGGGTGACAGAGGAGAGCTCTATACTTCCCTGCATTTGTCCTACTTCTTTCTCTCCCTTCTAATGTAGTTCCTCAATTTTCTAATTCTGCTTACTGTCCTGAGGCAATATTGATATGCAAATAAGCTTTAGCATTCAAAAACTGAAGCTTTCGAGATTCTGACTTTCATTTTTTAGAGATTCTGCGTTTGGTACCATAGCCCCATGGTAGGGAATAAATGATTGCAACTTCACTTCTATTGCAGCTTTCAAGAGAAGGTCTTTTTCTGACTCAGAACCTGCCCCTGGATCTCCTGGTGGTCTCCCTGGACCAGTGCTCTGATCTGGGGGACACCAGGGAAGGAAGAGGGGGAACCTTGTTATTGATGCTAAATGATACCCTCTCAAATAGGAGATTTCTTCTCGTCTTGTGTCTTCTATGAAGCAAGGATAATAAGCAGCTTCAAATTGGAAATGTGCTTTATTTTTCAAAACTTAAAGAGCTTAAAGTGATTTTATACACATGCTTTTCAAAATTTCAAGAAGTACCAAAAGGGTTGTCGTGAAAAGTGTAGCACTGGGCTCACTTTCCCCTCTCATGCCACTCCTCAGAGCGCTCACTTTATAAAATAAAATCTTTATTGAAGTAAAATTTACATACAGTGAAATACATACACAGACTTGAAGGCTTCAAACCAATTGGTTTTTGATAAATTGGTACAGTTTTGTAACGACCACCACCGTCAAGATACAGGTCATTTCTATCAGCCCTGAAAATGCCTTTGTGCCCCTTGTCATGCTACACAGGGGAGCAAAATTAATTCAA
The DNA here is from genome assembly GCA_023783475.1 of Daubentonia madagascariensis. NCBI lineage: Eukaryota > Metazoa > Chordata > Mammalia > Primates > Daubentoniidae > Daubentonia > Daubentonia madagascariensis. Next base: position 2,539,266 of record JAKFHU010001831.1, read on the forward strand.
TTCACCATAATGAACACTAAAAGACCACTGATTAGAGTGATTGTTACGGAAATATCTTTTACTGTTGGTTCAGAAAAGGTGAAATAATTATAAAAATGGTTATATTTTAGATCCACTAGAGGGAGTAATGAAGTCCAATTGATCAGTGTTTTCTTTTATCTCTTGTGCTTTTGAGATATCATTATCTAAGAAACCCACTAAGATTTACTCGTATGTTTTCTTCTTAGAGTTTTGTAGTTTTAGCTCTTACATTAGGGCCTGTGATCCATTTTGCGTTAAATTTTGTGCATGGTGTGAGGGAAGGGTCCAAATTTAGTCTTTTGCATGTGGCTATCCAGTTGTCCCAGCACCATTTGTTGAAAAGACTGTCCTTTCCCCAGTTGGATTGTCTTGATACCCTGGTCAAAAATCAGATGACCATGAATGTACAGGCTTATTTCTTAACCTTCAATTCTCTTCCATTGATCTAAATGTCTGTCCTTATGCCAGGACCACACTGTCTTGATTACGGGAGCTTTATAGTAAGCTTTGAAATCAGGATGTATAAGTCCTTCAACTTTGTTCTTCATTTTCCAGATTGTTTTAGCTATTCTGTGTCCTTTGCATTTCTATATGAATTTTAGATCAGCTTGTCAATTTCTGCAAAAGAAGCCAACTGGGATTTTATAGGGATTGCATTGAGTCTTAGATCAATTTGTGGAGAATTGCCATCATGATAATATTGAGTCTTCCAATCCATTGTGTGTAATGTCTCTCCATTTATTTAGATCTTCTTGATTTCTTTCAATAAAGTTTTGTGGTTTTCAGAGTGCGTTTTGCACTTCTTTTGTTAAATTTATTCCTAAATATTTTATTCTTTTAAATTCCATATTGTGAATGGAACTGCTTTCTTAATTTCATTTCAGACTGTTCATTGCTAATGTATAAAAATAAATTCATTTTTGTATGTTGATCCTCTGTTCTGCCACCTGCATGAACTCACTTATTAGCTGTAGTCATTTTTTTTTTTAAAGCGGATTCCTTAGGATTTTCTGTATTCAAGATTGTGTTGTCTGAGAATAAAGATAGTTTTATTTCTGACTTTCCAATCTGGGTGCCTTTTATTCCCTTTTCTTAACTAACTTCTCTGGCTAAAACCTCCAGTACAATGTTGAAGAGAAGTCCTAAGAGTAGATGTCTTCATCTTGTTCTCTGTCTTTGGGATAGCAGAGATTTAAAATTTTGATGAATACAACTTATCAATTTTTTTTCCCTTACAGTTAATGCTTTTTATGTTCTAAGATATCTTTGCCTACTTCAAGGTTGTGAAAAAAATTTCTTCTTTTTTTTTTAATAGAAGTTTTGTAGTTTGTCTTATAAGTTTAAATCTATGATCCATTTCAAATTAGTTTTTGTGTGTGAGGTAGGAGGTAAGATTCTTTTAAAAAATCCATACCTATATCTATAGATAAAGAAACATATATAGATATAGATATCCAGTTGTGTCTGTATTGTTTGTTCAAAAGACTAGTCTTTACTTCACTGAATAACATTTGCATCTTTATTGAAAATCAAATGAACTTACATTTACCAGGATTACATTTAATTTAGAGTTATGCTGGCCTCATAAAATGAGTTTGAAAGCATTCTCTCCTTCTCTATTTTCTGAAAAGTTTTTTATAAAATTGGTATTATTTCTTCCTTTTAAATAACTGATAAAACTTACCAGTGAAATTATATGGGCTTGGAGTTTTCTTTGTTAGAAGGCTTTTGATTATGAGTTCAATTTCCTTAATAGATAAAGAACTATTCTATTTCTTCTTGACTCTCTCTTGGTAAGTTGTATTTTTGAAGGAATTTATCCATGTCATCTAAGTTGTCAAATTTATTGTCATAAAGTTGTGTATATTACCACTTAATTGTCCTTTTAATTTTTTAAAAATTGTAATAATATGTCCTCTTTCATTTCTGATATTGGTAATTTGTTTCTTCTGTCTTTTTTTTTCTTGATTAGTCTTACTTATTCTTATCAATTTATTAATCTTTTCAAGGAACTAACTTTTGGATTTGTTAATTTTTTTCTTTTTGTCTGTTTTGTAAGTGTTCTTCTTTTTCTGGCTTCTTAAATATTAACTTTAAATATTGATTTTAACTCATTCTTTCCTAACATAGACAATTACATTGTAAATATTTCTGTAAGCACAGTTTTTAATACTTTTTCTAATTTTGTATGTTGTTTGAATTCTCATTCAGTTTTAAATGTTTTATAATTTCCATTGTGATTACTTCTTTGATCTGTGGATTATTTGGAAGTATACTGTTTAATTCTCAAACATTTGGAGACTTTCTAGATGCCTTGTAATTATTGATTTATGATTTCATTCTGTTGTGGCAAGAGAACATCCTCTTTGAGATTTTACTCTTTTGACATTCACTGAGACTTATTTTAAGGCCCAGCCTTCGGTCCTGTCTTGGTGAATGTTGCGCATGCGCTTGAAAACAATGTGCATTCTGTATTTGTCAAAGATAGCGATCTGTAAATGTTAATTACATGAAGTTGTTTGATAGTGTTCTTCAGATTTGCGGTTTGCTTGTTCTTTCAATTACTGAGAGAGGGGTGTTAAAATATCCAACTGTGATCGTAGGGTTGTTAACTTCCCCCTTTACTTCTAGTCTTTTTTGCGTCATTTATTTTACAGCTCTGTTATTAGGTACACACACATTTAGTATAATCATATCTTACTAATGAATTACTCTTTTATCATTATGAAATATTCCACTTTATCTCTAGTAATACTCATTGTCTTGACGTCTACTTTTCTGAGATTAAAACAGCCACGGTAGCCTTCTTATGCTTACTGTGCGCATAATATATACTCTTCTACACTTTTACTTTCAACCACACTTTACTTTCATATTTAAAGTATATTTTGTATAGGTAGCATATAGTGGGATGTTGCTTTTGTATACAGTCTGACATTCTTTGTCTTTTAATTGAAATATATACATCAATTACAGTTGGTGCAATTAACTGTGCTTGAGGGTAAAGTCTACCATCTTGTTTGTTTTGTTTTCTTCCTCTGCCCCGCTTGATCCTTCTCTTCTGCCTTCTTTTGGATTAACTGAATATTTTTTGGATTTTATTTTATTTCCTCTATTGGTTTTTTAGCTACACCTATTTTTATTTTTTAGTGGTTGCTCTAAAACTGGCAATATGCATTCTGAACTTACCCAAGCTTATTTGGAATTATATGGTATCATTTCTCTCTGAAAATTTCACTGCCATCTCTTCTCATTTCACACCTTACACTTTCTGTTTCACAGTTCGTACCTCACACTGCACAAAGGTAGCGAGCGTGCAGTAGAGCCATTCCACTTACCTACTCCCTGTGCCCCGTCCTTTACGCTGTTGTTGTCATCATACCTTTTATTTCTACGTACTTTATAAGCCCCACCTTACAGTGATGTTATTTTGCTTTAGACAGTCATTTTCAAAAGCAAATTATTAGAAGAAAAAAGCCTAGTTATGTTTACCCAGTTATTTACCATTTTTAGTGTTCTTTATTCTTGTGGATTCCAGCTCCCATCTGGTATCAGTTTCCTTTAGCCTGAAGAACTTCTTTTAGCATTTCTTGTAGTACAAGTCTAGTGGTGACAAATTCTTTTAGCTTTTATTTATCTGAAAATATCTTTATTCTATCTCATTTTGGGAAGGTATTTTCACTGAATATAGAATTCACTGTTGACAATATTTTTCTTCAACCCTTTAGAGATGTCATTCCTTTGTCAACTGGCCTCCATTATTTCTTATGAGACATCAGTGATTTTTTTTTTTTTTTAATCTTTGTACCCTGTGTGTAATGTGTCTCTTTTCCCCCCTCTGGCTGCTTTCAACATTTTTTTTTTAAATATTTAGTTACAGCAGTTTGATTGTGATATGACTAAATGTGATTTTCTTTGTATTCTTTCTTCTTGGTGTATTTGAAGTTTCTTGAATTTGTAAATTTTGTTTATATTCTTGTTTGTCTTGCCAAATTTGGGAGATTTTTGACCATTACTTTTTCAAATATTTTTCAGTTCTTTGCCCTCTCCTTATAGGACTTCAGTTGCACATGTTGGTAGACCACTTGATATTCTTTCACAGTTCATTGAGACTTTGGGGTTTTTTTCCAATTTTTTATCTCTGTGCTTCATACTGGATAATTGCTGTTGATTCATCTTAAAGTATGCGTACCCTCCCTTCTGCCATATCCAATCTATTGTTAAAATTGTTCAGTAAATTTTTCATTTCAGACATTGTACTTTTCAGTTCTAAAATTTCTGTAGTTTGTATTTCTTGCTGAAATTTTTAAAAATTCTGTGAGTATTTTAATAGCTGCCTTAAAATCCTTGTCTATTAATCTCAACATCTGTATCATCTTGGGTTTTATTTTTATTGAGTGGATTTTTTCCCCCATGACTTTTGGTCATATCTTCCTGTTTCTTTGTATGTCTAAAGTTTTTTGTTTTTTGTTTTGTATACTGGACATTTTGCATGATACATTGTAGAAACTCTGGATTCTGTTATAGTTTTCGGAAGAGTGTTTCTTTTTGTTCTATCAAGCAGTCTAATTAGAGGCAAATCACCTTGAACTTGAGGATTCTTCATTTTAGACTTTGTTAGGGTGAGTGTGTTTCAGTTTTCCTCTTAGTCTTAGGGTAAACCCTTAGTCCTGGGACATAGTCTTACTTCTAAAGCACAGCCCTTCTGTGGTTTTAATGGAAAGCTTGAGTGCTGACAAAATCCCTCTAACTTGGCAGGATTCCAGATCTAAACTGTCTCTCCTGCATTGGGTGACAGCTGAAATCTCTGCTCAAGTTTTTAAGTCTTCCAGCTGTTGCTTCCCAGTAGGTTTCTTAGAATTTCCCTACATATGCCCAGTTCAGGGTCAGCTAAGGAGCTGAGGGGTGTTTATGTGCAAATCTGGTGACTGCTTATTCCCTGGCTCCTTTTCCCCCCTGAGTTTTCCCCCCTCAATTTTGAGCTTCTCTGGCTGCTTCAAACTCCCACACTTCAAGCCAGCTCAGGCTTTCTGTTTCAGTTTTAGCTGCTCCACCTCTTGCAGACTAGGAAGTGCCTTCAGGGAAAATTAGTAAGAACATAGATCTCACCCAGTGAAGTTCCCTTCTTTTGAGGGTTGAATCTTCTCTTCTTTGTGCCTGCTTTGGGTCAGTTTCTAGACCCTTCAAATAGTTGTTTATATTTTGTCCAGAGTTTATAATTACTATCTATAGAAGTATTCGTTTGATGTAATGTAGTCTTTCATTATTGAAACCACAATTTCACAGCAATTGTGTTTATTTCTAGTATGAGGTCTTTGAGTTTATTGCCATCCTATAAATACTATGCTTCTGTTATATTTCTAAATGTCTCAACTTTCACATTATCTAGTAGCCTTTTGCTATGTTGAAATTGGGATAAAAATTAACTCAATTTATATGCCTTTCACCTTCTCTGGTTCACTCATACTGGTATAGTTACATCATGATTTTTGTTTTTTTTAAATTGTTATCTATGTAACTTTACATAACCTTATTAAACCTCTGCTTCTTATTTCATTAACTCTGGACAGTATCTTGATTATCCACATAGTAAACTGAGAATATTAGCACTGCTAACTTTCCTTCTTCCTTTTTTATTTTTCGCCTTCCCATCTCCCAACTTCTATGAGCTGTGCCTTTATTTTTATATTGATAAGTGTAATGACATTTATTTTCTGTCACATAAACACATAAATTATGGCTTATGTGACTTTATCCAACATTTATTAATTCAACAAATATTTACCGAGGACCTACTAATGAGTGAGTCCCTGTCCTTGGTGCTGGGGAAACCATGGTGAATACAGCAGTGGAAAATCCCTTCCCTCATAGAACACACTTTCTAGTGGGAGGAGACAGAAAACAACAAGATGAAGAAGAAAAATATATAGTAGGCTGACTGTGCTTAAGGGAAGAAATTAAGCTAGGAAGAGGTGTTTGTGTTTGCATGTGTGTGTGTTGCAGAAGAGCTCTCTCTAAAAGGTGATATTTGAGTAAAGCCCTGAAGGAGGTGAGGGAATAAGCCATGTGGATTTCTAGGGAGAGTTACAGGCAGCAAGTGCGTGTATGTTATAGAGTATTGTTTGCTCCAGAGCCAAGAAGAGATGATGACTACATTCCCTTCCAACAATTTCTATGTCCCCACTCCTGTGCTACTCACAGAAGATTGTCCAAAATAATTTGTTCTTACACTTGATGAATTGCTCACAATCATGTCATTATTATCTCATTATTTTCTACATTATATTTAGATTATACCTTTCTTGTGTAACATCTCCCATCCCCTTTGCTGATTACCCTTCTTTGTTCTTGGTGAGAGAAGAAACGTATTTTCTTCATTGTATCACTAACACCCTCCAGGTTATTTTCCCTATTACTTAGAATTTATCCCATTCTTTTTTCAAGTCCACTGACTTCTGCTTAAATCTGCCCTGATTTCACAATATTTTGTATGACTTTATTGCACAGCTATTAGTTTTTCCTAGAGTTTCTAGATGTCTTTCCTTTTGTGCCTTGCATTCTAGGGATTTGTCATATCCTCAGTTGTTACAAAGCTCAGTCTTACTCTCCTATGGAGCTCCCCATTTTGTCCTCTGGAGACCTCCCTTCTGAAGCCTGCTGTCTTCCTGCTCCAGGCAGGGCTAGTGGCTTCCCTGGCTGCTGTACAACTGATATTCTGGTTCCTTCCTGCTCTCTAAGTTCCATGTCTTCTTGCATATCAGCTAGACTCCTATAATGCAGGACTCAATCCTTAAGTAACTTCTACAGAAGGGGTATGTGAGAGGGAAAATTTCTGAGTATTTGCATATCTGAAAACTGCCTTTCTTTTGCCCTCAAACTTGATTAATAATTTGGCTGGGTATAGAATTCTAGGTATAAAATAAATTCCCCTCAGAAATCTGAAGGTCATGTTCCGCTGTCCTCTAGCATCTGGTATTGCTCACGAGAAATCTAATCTGAGTCTGATTCTTTGGTTTTTTATAGCTGACTGTTTTTCTTTTGGGGGTCTTTTCTTGGTATTCTGAAATGTCACAATGGCGTATTTAGGGTGGGCCCTTTACATTCAGCTTGCTCAGTCTTTGAAAGACCGTTTTACCTTGAAGACTGATATTATGCTCATATGCCAAGGGCAGAATTAATACCTGGCTGCCAGCTTTTTTGCACATGAAATTGAGGAGGAATATGGCAGGGTTGACTATTCCAAATACACACCCTTGAACTACTTCCACTATTTCCAGCCCCGCTGCTCACTCTGTGGTTGTCAAGCTTGACAACTCTGAGTCTAGAACCTCTCACAGCTAGTGTCCTACTCTTAGCACCCGTGCTCAAGCTGTGACTTTCTCTGCCCTACTTCTTCAGCTAGCTCACATCTGTCCGTTCCTTTCAACCAAACTTGGTGGAACTCTGTGGCCTCCCAGCGATCCCTCTCCTGTTCTCTTCATAGTGTGGGAGCAAATCTTTTCTATTCTTTTACCATCCTTTCCCTGGAGTCTCAGGAGGAAGAGTATGCCAGAGGTCTTCCATTTGCCACCCCTCCAATCTCCTCTTCATCCTTTTCCACCCTTATCCTTGTTCAGGAGGCTGACTGGCATAGATACGTTAACCAGCTTCCTTGACATCTGGATGGTTGCATCCAGCCAGTGGGGGCCCCCGCAGATCTGAGAGAGAAAGGAGTGAGGCCAGGGTATTTATTCCTCCAGCGACCTCCCCGTGAGGTTGTCTTTGGCTGTCTGTGTCCCATACTAAGGGACCACAGCTTTTGCCAACTAGCCTCTTTACACAGGCCTCTCGCTTGAGATAGCAGGAGCCTTACCTTTTTAGGCCAGTTGGGGCAAAGGACCCCTGCTCTTTCTGGCCCTGGGGTAGTGCCCATTTTGGGGGGTTTCCCTAGACTCGGCCTACATCATTGTAATACCTTTATTAAACTCTCTTCAAGTGATCCAGTTTGAGTGTGGTTTTATTGCCTGATGGGACTCTAGCTAGTGCAAAGAGAACATTAATCATGACTGCCTGGTTCACTATACTGGGCCCAGGAATCTCAGATAGTTCTTAAAGCACACAACTTTTCCATGTAGACTGTTTTTATTTGTCTTTTACAACCCGTGTAAGACTTTTAGGTCCTAATCCTCTATTGTCATTCTGGTTCACTGTTTGTTAGAGGATCCTGGAGTTTTCCCTATAATTTCACAGTATTTGTAGATTAGAGAGGCCTTTAGGGAGCAGGGTTCCCAGTGTGAAGTGCTGTAACTAGCACTGAATTGGACTGAATTATCCAGGCATACCCCTGAGTCTGTTTATGTCCTTGAAATTTTAGCTTACAATTTTGCATCTCTTTCTGGGTGGTGGTGCTTTGTTACTGACCACCGACCAAGCAGGAAGGGTCTCCTCAAATGAATAGTGTGAACTCAATTCTTGACTTGTTTCTCCTTTGGCCACAAGGAGTTCAGAAATCATTTATGGGTACATCTGCCTCTTTCTCCAGACTGATGTCCCTAATGGCCGGGCCTGTATCCTCGTTAAGTTTACGTTGCCAGCAGCCAGTCCAGAGGCTGCTTATAGCAGGAGTGAAAAGATTATTTGTATAATGAAGGCAACTGCCTTTGGAGAGCTATAAAATCACAGCCCCAATTGAACAACTTCTCTTCTACTCCCCCTGTCCAGTTTTGCTCCATAAATAAATGACTAGGGGGCTCTGAAACCTCTGCGAAGGCTATTCATCTTCGCCCACAGACCCCCGTGTGAAAGAAATGAAGCTTCTCTTTATTCCCTTTAAATCAAAATAAATTGGATTCCGAATTCCCACATGACTGGGTTGGAGGAAATTTGATCCCAGCCATCGCGGGGAGTGGGAGTGGAGGGTCTCCCAGGAATCTGGAGGCTTCCCCGGTGCCTGGACAGCAGGGACATCTTCCGTCCATCACAACCACCCCGGGGCCTCCTGGCCAAGCCAACTGTTTCCCTGAAGGCAGGTAGCTCTCCTGTTTCGTCATGAGCTTGGCCCTGGGATCTTAGCCAATGCTGGCAGCCTGGGGCCCAGGCTCTGGCCTCTTGGGAACACCAAGCTGGTGCCTCCCTCTGAGACCTGGCTGTCCCTGCTGCTGTGGCCCCAGCTGTCTCGGTCCTTCCCCACATGGGCAAGTAGTGCTCTCTCTGTCTGTGCCCCGCCCACCCCACCGATTCTAGTCTTTGTCCCCCTTGTCTCTCCGCTCTGTCGTTACCTCCTCCAGAGCTGGGGTTTCTGTCAAACAAAAGCAGGAAGGCCATTTGCCTGTAAGACACTTTAGTTATCCTTTGGGACAAAGTGTAAACTCATTTCTCAGTAGATTTCCCCTTCACCTGCCTGGGCAGGACTGGGGAATGGCCAGGACGTTCTGACCAGTTGGTGGCTGTGCTGTTCTGGTTGTTAAATGTTTTGAACTTGCCCCTGCAACTAGGCATTCGTGTTGGAGCGTTTGCCACTTCCCCTCTGCAAGCCTACTTGTGACAAAATAAATGGCAGCTGAGTGATTCCTGATAAATGTTCATTCCTTTTCCATTCTTGCTTAGGATTGTAATTTTTCTCCCTACTCCACTACAAATCCCTTGTTATATTCCTATAGTATCTCCTATACCTGGCAAGTAGCGAGTACTCAAGAAATGTTTATGGAATTCGACCCATTCCTTTACCTAGATGTTCTGTCTAGCCAGGTCTCTCCCACGTTTAAGCTGCCATTTTGTCTTCCTAGGCAAAGTGAGGGTTTTGTGCTTAAAGAAGGAAAAAGGCAAACTTAGGAGGCTGGAGTCCTTCCTCAGTGGTGGCTTGAGCCTGCGGCTGTGCTGGGTGGTGTGAATGCTGGGCCCGCCTTCCTCCTGCAGAAGATCTCTCCAGGCTTCCGAACTCCGCCTCCTCACAGACTCTCACATGCATTGCTCAATCTCTTTTGAACTGTTCAGGGGCAAATCTGCTAACTCTAGAAATGAAGATGATCCTGCAGTTCTGAACTGAATGAAATATAGCCAATGGCTTTTAAAGTAACTTTTTTCAGACAGTAAAATCATACAAAGATAGTATAATTCATTATGAGAAACTTGAAAACGATAGATGTGTATGTTCACATACATGCTCTGTATTTTCTGCCTACTTGGCATCTTCATTTGGATGTCTCACAGGTGTTGGCCTGAACCACCCTAAAACCTGCACCTCCTGCAGACTTACCTATTTCAGGGCTGGGCGCCTCTCTTCTTCCAGTTGCCTGGTCATCCTGGAATCCATTGTTTCTCTCTCACCCCCATATCTAATCCTTCAGCAAATTCTGGCTTTTCTGTCTTCAAAACCTGCTTAGAATCTAAGCACTTTTTGCAGAGACCTGTCACTGTCCTGTTCTAAACCATCATCAGTTCTCATCTGGGTCCCTGCAGAGCCTCATAGTTGGTCTCCCCTTTATGGCCTGGACCCTTTGCAGTCTATTCTCTGAAAGCAGCCAGAGATGTCTGTTTCTGGCATAAGGGAAGTACAGGGGCCCGACTTACTCTCCTGCCGTGAACAACTATTAATAGAAAGCCAGTCAAAATATATGAAACAATTGTTTTATGTACATAAATTTATACTAACTTTGTACATATGCACGGATCTGATTCTGAACTTTCTAATCTGTTCCATAGGTCTGTCTGTCTAATCTACCATCAGTAAAATACTTTAATTATTGAAATTTTATAATACATGTCCATATCTCATATGGTAAATCTCACCCCATTACCCTTCTTTTGCATAATGGTAATGGCTAAATCAGGTGTTTCTTTTCCCAGCTGAATTCCATAAGGATTTTATTAAATCCTATGGAATCTACAGATTGTTTTATATTTGTAGATTCATCTGAGGATTAACGAATTTCTTCTAATATTACATCTGCTTACCCAAGAATATAGAAAATTCTTGTGATTACTGGGCTATATAATAAGTCTTGAAATTGGGTAGACTGATTCCTTCCACTTTATTCTTTTTCAGAATTGGTTTACCTATTTTAGTTCCTTTGACTCTCCATATAAATTTTAAAGTAAATTTGCCTGTAACTACAAGATTTCTATTTATCAAGTTTTTTATGGTCCTTAGTGAAGTTTTATGTCTTTTTCCATATAACTCCAGCACATTTTCTGTTAAGTATATTCCTAGATATTTTATTGTTTATTGTTACTGTGACTAGGATTATTTTACCTTTATATTTTATAATTGAATATTGCTATTGATTTTCATGAATTTATTTTGTAACTGACTACTTTGGAAAATTTTATCAGTTGTAACAGTTATTTTTTAATTTATTCTGATTTCTCTTAAGACTTCTTCTTTGACCCATGGATTATTTAGAAGTTTGTTGTTTAGTTTCCAAGCATTTGGAGATTTTCCTATTATCTTTTTTGATGTTGATTTCTAGTTTGATCCCATTGTGGTCAGAAAACATACCCTGTAAAGTTTTAATTCTTTTAAATGTGTTAAAGTTTGTTTTATGTCCAATATATAGTCCATCTTGGTATATGTTCCATGGACACTGGAAGAGAACATGTATTCTGCTATGGTTGGGTGGAGTATTCTATAAATGTTGGTTAGAGTCTGTTGGTTGATTGTATTATTTAATTCTCCTATATCCTTGCTGATTCTCTCTCTAGTTTTTCTATACATTTTTGAGAGGGAGAAGTTGAAGTCTCCAACTATAATTGTGAATTTTTGTATTTTTCCTTTCAGTTCTATCAGTTTTTGCCAGCCATATTTTACAGCTCTCTTGTGTGGTACATACACAATTATGATTGCTATGTCTTCTTGGTGGATTGACTCTTTTATCAATATGTAATATACCTCTCTGTCTCTAGTAATTTTCTTTGCTGTGCAGTCTACTTTATCTGATATGAATATAGCCCCCTTTTTTCTTTTGAGTAATGTTTGTATGGTATATATCTTTTTCTGCCCTTTTACTTTCACCTTACCTACATCATTATACTTGCAGTGAGTTTCTAGTAGACAGTCGGCTCATGTTTTTCAATCCATTCTGCTAATCTCTGTCTTTTAATCAGCATATTTAGGCCACTTACATTAATTGTAGCTATCAATATATTAGGGCTTAAGTCTGCTATGTTAATTTCTGTTTTCTCTTTGTTCCTTCTGCTTTTTATTTCTCTATTTTCTTTTTCCTGCCCTCCTGTGGATTTTTTAGAATGTCATTTTGATTCATGTATAGTGTTTTTCACTGTATCTGTTTGTGTGGTTTTCTCAGTGGTTGCTCTAGGTATTACATTATATAGACAGAATTTATCACAGTCTACTGGTGTGGACATTTTGCCAATTCAAGTGAAGAAACCTTACCTCCTTTTATGTCTCTTTACCCTCCCCTACTTGTAAATGTCTTAAATATTTCCTGTATATACATTTAAAACTATATTACAGAGTGTTATCATTTTTTATTTGACTGCCAAACAGAATTTGGAAAACTCAAGAAGCAAAGGAAAATATATTGTATTTGGCCAAATTTTTATTCTTTCCTTTGTTCTTTCTTCCATCCTGATATTCCAAGATTCATTCTTTTATCATTTCATATTTGCTTAGAAAATTTTCTTTAGCCATTCTTTTAGAGTAGACTCCTGGCAAAAAAATTCCCTTACTTTTTCCTCATCTGAAAATTTCCTGATTTCCCCTTTGTTCCTAGAAGATGTTTTCACTGGATATAGAATTCTGAGTTGGCAGTCCCTTTCTTTCAGCACTTGAAAATTGTAGTACCATTTCCTTCTCACCTCCATGGTTTCTGATGAGAAATCTTCAGTCATTCAAATTGTTCTTCCCCTATGGGTAAGTTGTCATTTCTCTCTCACTGCTTTGGAGATACAGTCTTTGCCTTTAGCATTCAGAAGTTTGACTATTATATATCTTGGTGTGGATTTCTTTGGAATTTGCTCAGCTTCTTAGATCTATAAGCTTATGCTGTTTTTCAAATTTGGAATTTTCATCCATTATTTCCTTGAATACTTTTTAGCCTCACCCTCTTTCTCCTCTCCTTTTAGGAATCTGATGACATTAATGTTAGATCTTTGTTATAGTCCCACAGGTCCCTGAGGCTCTGTTCTTTTTTTTTTTCTTTTGTCTATTTTCTCTGTGTTGTTCAGATTGGGTAATTTCTGTTGTCCTAACTTCAAGTTTACTAATTCTTTCCTCTATTCATCAACTTCTATCCCCTCCATGTTGAGCCCATCCATTGAGTTTTCTAAAAAATTTCAGTTATTACATTTTTCAGTTCTGAAATTTCCATTTGCTTTTTCTTTATATCATCTATTTATTTTCTGAGAGTTTCTACTTTTTTCTTTTTTTTTCTTGAGACAAGGTCTTGGTCTGTCACCCCAGATAGAGTGCAGTGGCATCATCATTGCTCACTACAACCTCAAACTCTTGGGCTCAAGCCGTCCTCCTGCCTCAGCCTCCCGAGTAGCTGGGACTACAGGCACGCGCCACCACGCCCAGCTAATTTTTTCTATCTCTAATAGAGACAGGGTCTCCCTCTTGCTCAGGCTGGTCTCAAACTCCTGACCTCAAGCAATCCTCCTGCCTCAGCCTCCCAGAGTGCTGGGATTACAGGTGTAAGCCACCACACTGGCCTGATTTTCTATTTTTTTAAATTTGCTTCAAACTTGTTTGTAATTATATGTTGGAACATTTTATGATGGCTGCTTTAGAATATTTATCAAATAATTCTAACATCTGTCCTCTTGGCATTGGCATCTATTGATTGTCTTTTATCATTCAAGTTGAGATTTTCCTGGTTTTTGGTAAGAGTGATTTTTGATTGACATCTGTACATTTTGGGTATTATGTTTTGAGAAGCTGGATCTTATTTAAACTTTCTATTTTACCTTTTGACACTCCAGCAAGAGGGGTGTGCTCTTACCCAGGCTGGTATCCAGTTCACTTGGCATGACACCTAGGGGAGCCCTTACTGCCTGGGTGAGAGTTCCAGTTCTCTAGTAGTTCTCTGCTGATACCACCCTGGCTGGGAGGGATAAGAGTATCTCATTACTGCTCTCCATGTGACCTCCACTGATACCACGGGGGGAGGGTTGAGGTGGCCTCATTACTGTAGGGCAGTGGTGAAAGTCTTGACTCCTCTTTAATTCTCATCTGACACCACTCCAGTTGGGAGAGTAAGGAGTGCCTCATTACTGCCAGATGGGGATGGAATACCAGCTCCTTACTCAGCCTTCTCTGACACCACCGTGGCAGGGGGTTTGGGGGACTTCATTATAGCCTGGTGAAGGTGGAGGTCTGGGCTCCTTCTCACCCTTTGCTGGTCAAGTTTTTTCTGTGGTGTTTGGCTAGAGTAGAGACATTATTGTCTAAAAGTGTTCTATTTTGCTACCCTGCCTCTTTCCTGGTCCTTTGGCCAGAAAGAGCAGATTTTATTGGGGCTTTTTTTTTTTTTGTCTATGCATTTTTAGTGTTTCCAGATTGCAGCTTCTTTAGCTACAAGTCTGATATATTTAAAGTAAAAAGAAAATCCAGAGAACTCACTATTACGTCATTCCTTGGGTCCCAAGGTCCCTAAACAGTCTTCCTTTTTCTCTCCACCTTTCTGAGTTTTCTTATGCTCATTTTATATATAACATCAAAGGTTTCTAGTTGTACTTAGCTGGAGAAATAAGGAAAAGTTTATCTACTCTATATTCCTGGAAGTTTATATAGCATTTTATTTCATATCTTTTTCTTGCTTAGTGTACTGAATAGTATTTCTGAGAAAACATTAAATAATAACAGGAATAATATCTATTCTTTTCTTATCTCTCATTCAGGAATTCCTCTAATTATCCCATGACGTATGATGCTCAGTGTTAGACATTAGTTTGAGACCTTAAATTCAGTCACTCTAATTAAATTCAGTTCAAGAAATACTTAGTAGTACCTTCCATGTGTAAGTCACTGCTCTAAAACTGAAATATAGCTAGTAGGAAATGAGGTCATAATAGTTTTCTCTTATATTGAATTTTTTAAATTATAAGACCCACTTCTATATTAACACTATATCTCTCATTCTTTTATCCCATTGGGCCCACTCTGGATGGGGGACAGGAGGGTAGAACAATGTGGTTGAAAGTTAGGCAAGAGAAATTATGAGGTATATTAAGTTGTAGTAAGTCTTGGAGCCTGTCTTGGTTAAGATTCTTTTTCTTTTCCTTTTATTTCAGAATATTATGGGGGTACAACACTTTGTTTATACATGTTAGTCAGAGCTACAATTGTGGACATCCCTCAAACTGTGCACCCCGCATCCATTCAGTGAGAGTTTTTCCATCCCCTCCACCTGCCTCCCACCTGCCTGCCCCCTGATGAATATTATTGCCATGTGTGACATAAATATTCATCAGTTACTACCAATTTGATGGTGAGTACCAGTGGTGCTTGTTTTTCCATTCTTGTGATACTTCACTTCGAAGAATGAGCTCTAGCTCCATCCAGGATAATACCAGATGTGTTAATTCACTGTTGTTTTTTATTGCTGAGTAATACTCCATGGTATACATATACCACATTTTATTAATCCACTCGTGTATTGATGGGCATCTGGGTTGTTTCCACATCTTTGCAACTGTGAATTGTGCTGCTATAAACATTCACGTGCAGGTGTCTTTACTATAGAATGTCTTGCTTTGGGTAAATACCCAGTAGCGGGATTGCTGGATCAAATGGTAGTTCTACTTTGAGTTCTTTGAGGTATCTCCATATTACTTTCCATAGAGTTGTACTATTTGCAGTCCCACCAGCAGTGTATGAGTGTTCCTATCGTCCTCATCCCCGCCAACATTTGTGTTTTGGGACTTTTGATATGAGCCAATCTCACTGGAGTTAAGTGATATCTCATTGTGGTTTTGATTGGCATTTCCCTGATGATTAGGAAGTTGAGCATTTTTTTATATGTTTGCTGGCCATTATTCGTCTTCTTTTGAAAGTTTCTGTCATGTCCTTTGCCCATTTTTTAAGGGTTTTTTTGATTTTTTCTTGTTGTGATTTTCCTAAGTTCTATATAGATTCGGTTATCAGCCCTTTATCAATGTGTAGCATGCAAATTTTCTCCCATTCTGTAGGTTGTCTGTTACTCTAGTGACAGTCTCCTTGGGCTGTGCAAGCTTTTTTAATTTGTCAGGTCCCACTTATTTATTTTTGTTGCTGCTGTGATTGCTTGGGGGGGCTTCTTCATAAATTCTTTGCCCAGGCCAATGTCCATAAGAGTTTTTCCAATGTTTCCTTCTAGATTCTTATGGTTTCACGTCTTAGGTTTAAATTGGTTATCCATCATGAGTTGATTTTGTGAGAGGTCAGAGGTGCGGGTCTAGTTCAGTCTTCTACATATGGCCACCAGTTTTTCCCACACCATTTATTAAATAGGGAATCTTTCCCCAGTGTATGTTTTTGTGGATTTGTCAAAAACAGATGACAGATAAGGATGTTTTGTATTGTGTTTCTCAGTCCTGTTCCATTAGTCTAGGTCCTTGTTCTTGTGCCAGTACCATGCTGTTTGGTTACTATAGCCTTGTAGTATAGTTTGAAGTCTGGTAGATTGATGCCTCCCAATTTGTTCTTTTTGCTTAAGATTGCTTTGGCTAGATGGGGTCATCTCTGGTTCCACATGAAGCATAGGATTATTTTTTCTAGATCAGCAAAAAATGATGTTGGTATTTTGATAGGGACTGCATTGATTCTGTTAAATCACTTTAGGTACCAAAGACATTTTTTATAATGTTAATTCTACCTATCCAAGAGCATGGTAGGGTTTTCCATCTGTTTACATCCTCTGCAATTTCTTTTCTCACTGTTTTTGTAATTCTCTCTATATAGGTCTTTCACCTCTTAGTTAAATGTGTTCCTAAATATTTAATATCCTTTGTGCTATTGTGAAAGGTATTGCGTCTTTAATTTGTTTCTCAGCTCAACTGTTATTGGCATATATGAAGGTATTGATGTGTGTGTATTGATTTGTATTGTGAGACTTTGCTGAATTCATTTATCAATTCCAGTAATCTCTTGGTTAAATCTTTGGGGTTTTCCAGATATAATATCATATCGTCCATGAATAGTGAAAGTTTGACTTCTTCTGCCCCCATTTGGACACCTCTGATTCCTCTCTCTTGTCTGATTGCTCTGGCAAGGACTTCCAGCACTATGTTGAATACAAGTGGAGATAGTGGGCAACCTTGTCTGGTGCCAGTTTTAAGGGGAAAGCTTTCAATTTTTCTCCATTTAGTATGATATTGGCTGTGGGTTTATCATATATGGCTTTAATAATTTTGAGATATGAGCCATCTATGCCTATATTGTTAAGAGTTCTTATCATAAAAGGGTGCTGGGTTTTGTCAAAAGCCTTTTCTGAATCTATTGAAAGGATCATATAATCTTTGTTCTTGCTTTTATTTATGTGGTGAATTACACTTATAGATTTGCATATGTTGAACCATCCCTGCATCTTGGGGATGAAGCCCACCTGATCAAGATGGATTAATTTTTTGATGTACACTTGAATTCAGTTTGCTAGGATTTTATTGAGAATTTTTTGCATCTATATTCATAAGGGATATTGGTCTGTAGTTTTCTCTTTCTTGTTGTATCCTTTCCTGGCTTTGGTATCAAGGTGATATTGGCTTCGTAGAATGAGTTTGGGAGGATTCCATCCTTCTGAGTTTTCGAATAATTTCTGCAGTGTAGGCACCAGTTCTTCTTTGTAGGTTTAGTAGAATTCAGGTGTGAACCCATCTGGTCCAGGACTTCTTTTGTTGGAAGATTTTTTTACTACTGCTTCAATTTCAGTGCTTGATATTGGTCTGTTTAGGAATTCTATCTCTTCCTAGTTGAGCCTAGGGAGGTAGTATGTTTCTAAGAATTTGTCCATGTCCTCCACGTTTTCATGTCTTTGGGCATAGAGATTTTTATATTGGAAGATGATGTTTGTATTTCCATGATATCAGTTGTGACCTCTCCTTTTTCATTTCTAATTGAGCTTATTAGAGTCCTTTCCTTTCTGCTTCTGGTCAACCTGCAAGTAGCCTGTCTATTTTGTTTATCTTTTCAAAGAACCAACTTTTCATTTATTAATCTTCTGTATTGTTCTTTTGTTCTCAATTTCATTTAATTAGGCTCTGATCTTGGTTATTTCTTTTCTTATGCTGGCTTTAGGATTGGTTTGCTCTTCCTTTTCCATTTCCTTAAGATGATTCATTAGTTTACTGATTTGTGACCTTTCTGTCTTTTGGATGTGAGCATTTCAGGTGGTAAGTTTTCCTCTCAGGACTGCTTTTGCTGTATGCCACAGATTTTAACTTGTGTCCCCCTTATCATTTAGTTCAAAGAATCTTTTGATTTCCATTTGAATCTCCTCCTTGACCCAGTAGTCATTCAGCAACAGATTGTTTAATTTCCATGTTTTTGGATGAAGATGTGAGTTTCTGTTGGAATTGATTTCTAATTTTATTCTGCTGTGGTCTGAAAAGATACATGGTATGATTTCTGTTTTTTTGAATTTGTTGAGATCTATTTTGTGGCCTAGGATGTGATCAATTTTAGAGAAAGTTCCATGAGCTGATGAGAAGAATGTATATTCAGTGTTATTTGGGTGGAGTGTTCTATAGATGTCTGTTAGGCCCTAATGTTCTAGAGTCCTGTTTAGGTCCATTGTTTCTTTGCTTATTTTCCTGTTTGGAGGATCTGTCCAGTTCCATCAGTGGGGTTTAAAGTCCCCTGCTATTATGGCATTGCTATTTATTATGTTGTCTAGATCAAGTAGTATTTGCTTTACGTATGTGGGCACTCCTGTGTTGGGTGCATAAATATTTAGGATTGTTAAATCTTCTGTAATATTTTTCCCTTCACCACTTATAGTGTCCATCTTTGTCCTTCTTTACTTTTGTTGCTTTAAAGTTTATGTTGTCTGAAATAAGGATGGCTACTCCAGATTTCTTTTGGTTTCCATTAGCCTGGAAAATTGTATTCTATCCTTTCACCTTGAGTCTGAATGAGTCCTTGTGTGTAAGATGTGTTTCTTGGAGACAGCAGATACTTGGCTTATATTTTTTAATCCATTCAGCCAGCCTGTGTCTCTTCAATGGGCAATTCAAGCCATTCACATTTATTGAGAGAATTGATATTTGGGGTACATTTCTGTTTATTCTGTTGGGTAGTTTCTTGTTTTGTTTTACCTCTGGAGTCATTGTGAAATCTGGGTTCTGGAGTTTTAGCTTTGGGTAGTTTTACATGTTGGGTGTCTGTTGTGCTGGTAGTGTACAGTGCAGGTCTAAGCACTTCTTGCAAGGCCGGTCTGGACTTTGCAAATTCTATCAGTGATTGCTTGCCTGGAAAAGTCTTCATTTCTCCCTCATATAAGAAGCTTAGTTTGGCAGGATACAGAATTCTGGGTTGGCCTTTATTTTGTTTTAGAAGACTGATGATGTCTCCCCAGTCCCTTCTGGCTTGTAAGGTTTCAGCTGAGAAATCTGCAGTTAATCTGATAGGTTTCCCTTTGTAGTTTACCTGCTCTTTTTGCCTTACAGCTCTGAGGAGTGCCTCTTTTGTGTTTACTTTTGTCATTCTAATAATTATGTGGTATGGTGAAGGCCTTTTCACGTTGAGTCTCCCAGGAGTCCTGTGTGCTTCTTGTACTTGGATATCAACATTTCTGGCTAGGCCATGGAAATTTTCCTCTATTATTCCTTCAGATAGATTTTCCAGCCCATGCAAATTTTCTTCCTTTCCCTCAGGGATGCCTCATATCATCCTTATGTTTGGCCTCTTTATATAATCCCACATTTCCTGTATGCTTTGTTCATGCCTCTTGTTTTGGTGTTCTTTCTCTTCGACTGATTTATT
Organism: Daubentonia madagascariensis; assembly: GCA_023783475.1. NCBI lineage: Eukaryota > Metazoa > Chordata > Mammalia > Primates > Daubentoniidae > Daubentonia > Daubentonia madagascariensis. The sequence goes on from JAKFHU010001831.1 coordinate 2,559,184, forward strand.
TAGCACATAGGAGTTGTCTTCCAGCTCTGAGATTCTTTCCTCTGCATGATCCAGCCTGTTCTTCAGGCTTTCCACTGTGTTTTGTAGATCCTTGAATGCCTCTTTCATTTCTAGAATTTCTATTTGATTTTTCCGTAATACTTCTATTTCTTTAGAAAATTTTTCATTCATTTCTTGCATTTTTCTTGTGGTTTCTTTGTGCTGGGATTCAATTTTTTCTTGAATTTCATTGAGCTTTCTTATAATCCATAAATGAAATTCCTCTTCTGTCATTCTACCCATTTCATTTGAGTTGGTATCCATTGCTGATGAACTAATGATTTCTTTTGGGGTGACTTTTCACTCTGATTTTTCATGTTTCCTGAGTTCTTTCACTGATTTTTTCTTATCTGGCCTCTTGGGCAAGAGCTGGGGGTGTTAGGGCTAGTTTATGGCTGTGTCTCCAAGACCTCAAGGTTCGTCCCTTGGCAGAGTCAAGGAGAGAAGTAGTGGCCTGTATTGCCTTAGGTGTATTTTAGCAAGTTTGGTCGATCTTGGGTTACCTCTGACCTGTTGTCTTCTCCTGTTCCCGGTGGAGTGTAGTGAGATTGTCCTCCCAGCTTGAGCTCCAAGCTGGTGGATTGTATTTGAGGGTATGGATCCACAGCTCCCTAATACCTAGGTATTATGTTGTGTCCGTGGCAGACTCTGATCCCCCAGGTGGGGTATGCAAAAGCCCCAAGCTTTGGGAGGTGCCTTGTAGCTCCTTGGGGTTACTTTGACCCTACTCTTCCTGAGGTGCAGGTGGAAACACAATTGCTTTTGGCTGCAGTGTGAGAGCTGAATTGGAAAAATTGTACTCAGCTTAGAGGTTGCTTATTCATCCATGTGTGTCTGGCCCTCTGCTGTGCATCTCCACGTGACACTGGCTGATGGGGGATCTCCAGTTGTGCACCCCATTTCCACCACTAGACACCAAGACGAGGCGGGTGGGTGTCTCTATCCCCAGAAGTCTCCACCAGGGGGATGTTCGGGGCGGGGGGGATTAATGGCCACTGGAGGCGCTCTTGGATGGAGTGAAATTCCCTAATGAAGTGGGCAGGGTTACGGGGAGCTGCTGTGGTTCAGCCTGTGGCTCTTGAGGCATTTGGTTGCCCTGAGAACCGGTACTTATACAAAATGAGTGGCTATAACCAGCAACCTTCAAAATGACTGATCTCTGGGGTATAGGAGGGCTGGGACCTGAAGAGTGGGCAGTCTGCCCAGGACGTAGCAGACTCTTAGGAAGCCAGAGCTGGAGTAGCAGGACCGGATGGATGGGCTGCACACTGTTTCCAGTACACAAAGGTTCTGCCACTACAGTTCCGGCATCTCATCCCACCTGGAACCCACAGATACAGCTGTCCCTGGCCACCAAGGGCGAAGCCTGTGGCGCCCCGGTGGAAGAGCCCCGGGGCCGGGGGTGGGGCGGAGCTAGAGACCCGGCTCACAGCTGCGGGCGGGAGGCTTTGAAGATGGCTGCCACCGCCAGCCTGGCGCACAGCAGGGCTCAGATCGCGCCCCCAGCCTGTGTCCCGCAGAGGCAATTGCTGGCAGCCCCTAAGGGCGTGTCCCACTCTCCGTTCAACTCCTGTGCCCAGGTCCCGCTGACTTCCGGTGGCAGGTGCTGGTCTGCGGATTCCCGCACACTGTCCCGGAAAGCTATGTCTCCGCCCAGTCCCTCCCCGGCCCTGAGCGGTCCCTGTATATTGCAGCTGAGAGTTCCCTATGGCTCTCACAATCGCTTCCTCTCCACAGAGCCTGCTGTGTGGAGCAACAGCTTAGCCCCGGCTCTGGGCTTGTCTCTGACTGAGTGGATGGGAAGTCTGTGGGGAGGTGCTTAACCGCTTGGGGGTCAGGTCGCGCTGCGCTGACCTGGTGAGCGCGTCCTTCCCACGCTCTGGGCTCTGTTGCACTCCCTGCGCGCTCGGGTCTTCGTGAAAGATTCTCCCTGTCACCTGTTTTCTTGGGCTGAGAGTCCCACCTGTTTCTCTGTTAATTCACAATGCTGTTTTCGGAGTGAGCGATCTGTGCACGTGGGCAGCCGCTGGCGTTTTTCACCTCCTTCCCTGGGAGCGGTGAGGTGGGAGGACTCTATCAAACTGCCATTTTTTTCCCCGGTTAAAATTCTTAATGGCAAGTAAGATAGACAAGTTCAAGCTAAGCATAAGTAAACAGGGGGAACTACATCCATTGCACAGATACGAGGTCATCTAACAGAGTCCAGAGGTAGGCCATGCAGCTGGGTCTCAGCCTTCAGAAGCGACTGGAACGAGGACCTTCATACCTATGTTCTTTCCCTCTCTCCAGGTCCTTGCCTCCGCTTCTCCTGGGGAGTCTGCTTCATTCCTCTCTTCCTGCCTCTGAGGCTGTGGTAGACACACTCAGGTTCAGGTTCATGTCCTGTCATTCAAGGAGACAATCCAGGTGGAAGTAGTTTCTCTGTGAAATTGTGATTTATAATAATATGTGTGTGTGTGTGTGTATATATATATATCTTCTTCTTCTTTCCTGACATACAGCTCCTAAAACCCATGGAATCTCCCAAGTGATAAGAGTGGTTTTTGTATGCTTATGAGATGCTGTGGTCCCCTACCTTCAGGGTGGGGGCTGGTCACTGAAAAAACTAAGGTATGATTAGATGGTTGGTACTTTTAACCCCATCCTTAACCTCTGGGGATGGGAAAGGGGCTGAAAGTTGGGTTGACCACCAGTGGCCAACAATGTAATCAATCATGCCTATGTAATAATGAAGCCTTCATAAAAACCCAAAGGGACAGGGTTTGGATGAGTTTCCAGATAGCTGAACACATGGAGGTTCCTGGAGGGTGCTGCATCTGGAGAGGGCATGGAGCATCCATACCTTGCCCTATGAAAGGGCATTGTTCATCTGGATGTTCATCTGTATCCTTTATTATATCCTTTATTAATAAACTGGTAAACATAAGTGAAGTGTTTTTCGGAGTTCTGTAAGCTGCTCTAGACAATTAATCAAATCCAAGGAGAGGGTCGTGGGAACCCTGATTTATAGCCAGTTGGTCAGAAGCAGAAGTCACAACCTGTGCTTGCAACTAATATCAGAAGTGGAAGGGGGGCAGTCTTGTGGGACTGAGCCCTCAACCTGTGGGATCTGATGTTATCTCCAAGTAGATAGTGACAGAATTGCATTGAATTAGAGCCCACCAAGCTGGTGTCCTCTGGAGAATCTGCAGAATTGCTTGCTTGGTGTGTGGGGAAATACCCCCACACATCTGGTCACAAAAGTATCCTGTGTTGATTGTTGAGTATGAAAATAGGAAAAAATACTTTGGTTGTTTATTTCTATCCACAGATCGTTATTCTCAATATGAGCTTGTCTGCCCCTGGTCCAGCCAGCTATGACCCTGGTCGTGTGGTATAAACATGGCTGGTAGGGGTTCACCTTTATATTGGGGGTGGCAACACCTCAAAAGTTGGAGTGGTTATTTTCCTTACACTATATGATTATGTGGGAATAACATAACACTACAGAGACCACATAAGGGATTGGTTCACACATGCAACAATGTAACTGCATAGAATAACTGCCCTTATGTTGTACCTCCAAATTAGGGCTTCTGCAAATTGCCATGAGAATGTTTGGCCTGGGGTTGTGCCCTTTCCTGGGCTGGATAGTGCTATTTTATTGCTAGTGAATCCTCTGCCTTGCCTTGAGTCATGTTATGGCTTATAGCAGACTCTTTGTCTGTAATTTATATTCACCTTCACCTCTGCCTGGGCTTATAGATAAATCCAATACAGAAATTCTTTTGAATATAAATACTTTCAAACGAGGGGAGCATATTTCCTAGCCAGCAACATTAAGCCATGCATTCTGCTCTGCGACGGTGAATCTAATCTTCCCCTCAACTCTTTCTTTACTGACTCTTTTTCTTTCTTTCCTTTTTTTTGTATCGGTATAGTGGAAAAATGTTTGGTGTAGCTGGGAATGTTAGATACTTGCTTCTACCTCATCCCTACAATAACATACTGTACTCAATTCCTGCAGCTGCAACTTGTTGTCACTTCCCATCCTCTTTCAAGGGTAGCGTCACTCACTACTGCTTCCCCTTTTGCTCAGACCAGTATTACAGTATATTCTACCATTCCAGGCTGTGCTTTTGGCAGTTAGATGTCCTAACCGACCTCCTTCTGCTGCCTCCTCTCAGGGGGTCCTGGTTCTGCCTCACCCAGCGGGGATTACAGTAAGGTGAACTTTGAGGGCTCAGAGACACAAACTGAAAGGCTCACTCTTTAGATGGCGTCTGCAGGAATTCAGGACAGCCTAGGAACAAAGGCTTTCACATGTTCTTTAATGAATTTCCTGCCCATGTCAGTGAAAATGGCCTACTCAGCTGTACTAGTCCCTGATTTAATATTCCTCCAATCTCCCAAGAAACCCCCAACCTCCCAAGAAATAAAAGCCAATCAAGATTTCCAAGAAATACAGCCAAGTTGCATATCAAAAACCATCAGGTAAACCATACCAAATGTTATTGTTGAACAACTCTCACCTAGACAGTTCAAGCTGGAAGACTGCCATCAGCCCAGGTGCCATGCATTGACATTTCTTTGATTCCAAAGCATCATTAGTTTATATAGCATCATACTTTCAATGGTGAAAGAAAGCACTGGTGAGTTTCTTTGGACATCTTGATTCCAGAAACATCAAGAGGTGGAGGAAAGGTATCTTAAAATTGAGGATTTCATTAATATCTCACAGGAACCCATGAATCAGGTTCAGCTAAAGTCCAGTTGTATGCAAAAAGGAAGCAGAAGTGACTGAGCATTATAAAGTAACAATCCTTTAGAATCTCTTGGTTATTCCATTGCAATTTGAGTGCAAGTAACTAAAATTCTGCATGCATTACAATGCCATGGCTAAATTTCCAATTTTGCATTCTATAGGAAGTAAACACCCCTACAAAAATAAGGAAGAATTTTAATGATTTAAAACTCTAGGAAAAAGGTAACCTAATTAACATATTAAAATTTCCCTCCATCTCAGTGAGGATAATCAATGAGTAAAATTCCTAAACCGATGATTGAGTCTAGTCAATTGTAATTATATAAAATATCCCAGTGCCATTAGATGAAGTTTTCTCACTCTGTTAAGGCATTCCTTCTTATTGGGGTCTGAGTTGCTGATAAAGGATGCCCTTGTTCCCTGCCTGAGTTCAGAACCAGCTGAGGAGAGCAGTGAGAATCAAATGGATGGAGATTGAATGTCACCTCCATTACAATGACAGTATATTGAATAGCGTAGCCAGACATCCTGGCTGAGTGGCTTCTCTGACCCTCTGCAGCCATTTAGACCTTGGAACTGTCCATCTGAAAGGCAAGTCTAGGTCTGCAAAGTGGACTCACTTAACCAATATTTCTGCTGTGAACTAGCCCAGAGAGAAGAAGGCATTTTTACTCATAAATTTTAATAGATTACCTCCATCCAGGCAAGAAATATGGACCAGTTACTATGACGCACCATCCAGGTTCCCTACTCACAGCTGACACAAGTAGTAAAAGGTGGGATAAGGGGCCAGAAGTATTCGGGGGAAAAACTTCCTCGTGGAAGCTGGACAAATGGGCCACACAATTGTCCTCAAGGATGCATCTACTCACTTACTGTGGTAACCAGTCTCCTAGATGGCCCCCAGTGACCCCACCTCCCACTATTCACTTGTGTCATCTCCCCCCACATTGGACGAGGGTTGGTCTGTGCGACCAATAACATATGGCAGAGTGATGGTGTGTTATTTCCAAGATTAGGTCACAGAAGTCATTGTGGGTTCCACCTTGGGGCTCTCTCTTGCCCTCTTCCTTGCTGACTCCGAGAGAAGCCAGTTGCCTTGCTGTGGGCAGTCTTCACAAGGAGAACACTATGTAGAGAGGAAGCCTCCAGCCAATAGCTGGTGAGAAACCAAGGCCTAACAACAGGCATGTGAGTGAGCCTGGAAGTGGATTCTCCAGCCCCAGTCAAGCCTGGAGGTGACTGAAGCCCCAGGTAACAGCTTGACTGCAACCTCATGAGAAATCGTGAACTGGAGCCACCCAGCTAAGGTACTCCCAGATTCCTGACCCTCAGAACCTATGTTGTTTGAATCTCCCAAGTTTTGGGGTAATTTGTTATCCAGCTAAATAACTAGAACACTTAACTAACATTTACTTTATATATATATCAGTTTTCACTGTGTGTCAAGGACTATGGGAGTCCCTGTCCCCAAGATCTGCCATGTAGGAGGAGAACTGCAATGTGCATAAGCTCCTTATCAACCTTCCCTATAACAACTCCGTGAGGCCAATGAGTGGATTTTGATTTTATAGTAGGCAGAACTATGACTCAGAGAGATTAAACATAGTGGTCAAGACTACAAGTAGGTCATTGATGCTAAAATAGCTAATAAAAGTTAAGTTTTAGTTGCCTGCAACATGTTGAGAGTCTCCTTAGTTTGTAGATATGCAAGAGAGAAAACAAGGCTTATCCTGATATTCCAGTGGGAACACAGATGGAGTAGTTTTATTGCTGCAGGCTCCAGAGTGACAGCCTGCTGTGTGGGCTTTGCTGGGAGCAGGGATCCCAGCCTCTCTGTACATCTTAGGATGCCCTCTGGGGAGCAGTTGTTTATCCTTGCCTTTGTGGATCATGTGTCCCCTGAAAAGCCTAGGGTAGCATGTTGGCTGGGGTAGGCAGACATTGTGAAGCAGAAATCCATTTTAAAGCAGCCCCCACTTAAAGACAGGCAGGGATTGAACTGCCAGTGTCTCAAGGAGGTTGGACATACAGAATGGATAGCTATGATTCAGCACCATTTAGCTTTAATCACATCCTTATATCATGTTCATCTCTTAAATATTGAAGTTGCTTTATTTGCTATTGGTTTTTAATAAGTAGCAGTATAGAAACCATAAATTTTACTATAAAAAATTTTAAATGCCATCAAATGTATGGAGCTTTATTTTTGGCATCATAGTGGCCACCAGACATAGGAATGTGCATAATAATTGAATGATACTTTGTATCCTTAGTTAATTTTGACCCTTCAGCTTGGTATAACGAAAACATACTAATCTACTCCAAATTACCAAATTAAGAAATCTTATCTTCACCAAACTGCAGAAAGTATTGTAAGTTAAGATTCTTTCCCAGCCACTGAATAATAATTGCATTTAAGAATTTTCTAAGGTTGAAGAAAGTTAAATCTCTAGGCAGACCATTACATCAGGTTTGATTATCCATATTTTTGCTATGAATATATTTATTTATGAATAAATAGATTGTCTCAATTAACAGTATAACAGCTGGAACAATAAAAGTGAAAATTAATGTCTTTGCATATAATTTCTTGTCCCAGTTGGACTTTTCATGTTTCTTGGGTTTGTATTTCAAATTGGACTTGTCTGGTTATGGTGGAGGGTAAAAATGCAGGTGGTACACAGTTCTCTAAGGAGGGGAAAGAGAGCAAGGATAGTTCTCTGTAGCCAATATGAATAAAGATTCATGCTACTAACAAGAGTACATTCAGGTCAACTCCAGTACAAATCAACCACCTTGTTTATAAAAAAAAGGTCAAACTTCTACCCTATCCCCCAACAGCAATTCTTGCTTCATTTTGCTCTGCTTGGTAAGATTCAACTTGCCTGTGTTGTTTTTTTAAGCAAGTCAGAAATGGGCATTCCTGTGCTGCTCAGAATTTTGTTAGGAAGATGCAGGCCTATGAAGACAATGCTTCTTCAATTTAACTGCCTGAGGTTTTCTGCAGGAAAGGTTCAAAACATGATTGTGAGAAATTTTGAAAATTAGTATTGGATTAAGGTTATCTAAATTTTTTTAAGTTTAAATATTAAGAGGTTTTCTGTCTCAAATCCCCTATTATAAACTCTTCTTAGACCACACTAACACTCATAACCTCTGAACCATAGCAATAATGGTTTGTTAATTTATTCATTTGTTCATTCATTTAAGACATATTTGTCAAATACTGATTATGGGCTATAGCTTATGCTAGAAAAATATATTCTGTGGTTTCTGTAGGGACTAATCTAGCAAACAGTCAGTTTACAGTGCAGTGAAGGTAAGCAATGTAACATAAACCCAGACTGAGTTGTGGGTGACTGCCTGGAGGAAAGGTGCCTAAGGTGAGCCATAAAGTTGGGGTAGAGAAGAGAATATACACACAAAGACAGGGAGGTGTGAGAATGCTGAGCAAGTTGCCCTGTGTCTCATAATGGGCATTTCAGTGAGGCTAGAGAGGTGAGCAGAGGCCAGATCAGAAAGTGGGTATCAAGCTAAGGAGTTTCCATGTGACTGTGAAAGCAGTGGGGAACCACTGAAGATGTTTAAGGAGTAAAGTAAAATGATCTAGTTGGCGTTTTAGAAACATTGCTCTGAAGGACTTTCATTATTGGCAGTGCAATGGATGAGGGACCCTGGCCAACCTTTCCCACTGAAAACAACCAGAAATGCCAGATGAAAAAAAAATTTTTTAATAAATTATTAAATGAATCAATGAACTGGCAAGAAAATAAGAAGAACTCAACCCAAAAATTAAGTGAAGATCAGAACTCAGAAAGAGAAGCATAGATACTGCTCCTTTACCTTGAGGGCATTTGCTAAATAAGATGAACTGGAAGTTTGGGTTTTATTTCCTTTGGGGTTGGGGAGTGTAGGATACAAAGCTTGGAGGCCCATCCAAAATAGGGAGTCTAATGGGAGACATCCATCATAAAACTGAGACCCCAGAGATTACATCCTTAAAGCAAACAAACTTGAAATAAACCCACCCTGCTATCCTCAGGGAATTTCATGAAAAATTACTAATGGTGCTAAGATAAGATGGGGAAGTCAGTCTCCCTTGAAAATTGATAACCACAAACAAATCCAAGTTTGCATCCCAAGTTCACACTGTTTAGATTGTCTAAAAAAAAGTCTCAATCTGAGATTTTAGTATAAAATGTTCCTATACTGGTAATACCCCATGGAGATAGACAGAAACAGATGAAAATTCTCTATCTGGAGGAATCCACCATCATTACAATTTCAAAGAATTTACATAGGTAAAGCTCTAAAAAAAATGAGCACACAGTAAAAATGAACAAACAAAAACATAAACAAAATATGTACACACAAAAAAGGCACCATGAGAAAGAGCCAGCAGAAACAATACATAGCAAAATCAGATAAGCAAAGATTACAGAGTAATGTAAATTTACGTAAAATGTATGACAGCAACATCACAAAGGCCTTAATGGGAGAAATGGGAACGTAAGATTCTTGTACTACATGTGAAGTGGTGCAATATAATTTGAAGGTAGATTGTGATATATTAAAGATGTATTATAAACTCTAAAGCAATCATAAAAATAACAAAACAAAGAAGTCGTGTCTCATAAGCCAACAGAAGAGATAAAATGGAATCATAAAAATTCAATTAATTTAAAAGAAGACAGACAAAGAGGAAAAGGAAAACAAAGAACAGAAGAAACAAGTAGAAAACAAATAGCAAAATGACAGACATAAATCTGTGTCAATAATCACATTAAATGTACATGGTTTATACACCTCAATTAAAAGGCAGAGATTCTTAGATCAGCTAAAAAAGCAAGACCCTACTATAAGCTGTTTTCTAGAAATGCTTTGAATATAAAAACACAAATGGGTTAAAAGTAAATGAATGAAAAAAGATATACCATGCTAACTCAGTCAAAAAGAAGTTGGGTTATTTATATTAATTTCAGGAAAAACAAAATTTAGATTAAAAAAATAACAGGGATTATCATTTCATAGTGATAAAGATGTCATTTAAACAAGAGGAAATAACTACCCTAAATGTGTATGCACCCAATAACAAAGCTTAAAAATATATGAAGCAAAAACTGATAGAACTGCAAGAAGAAACAGACAAATCTGCAATTTTAGCTGGAGATTTCAATACTCCTTCATCAAGGATCCAGTAGGACTTGTTGGGGCTAAGATTCTGCATTTCAAACAAGTTCCCTGATGATGCCAATGTTGCTAGTCCATAGACTACCCTGAATAGCAAGATTCTAGAAGGTAAGTCAGGAGAAAATATCCAGAATGAACTACACAAACAAGAGAATGAGAAATACAAAATAAAGGGTAAGAGATATATGGGTCCAGTAAGGAAGCTCAATATATGTGTAATTATATTCCAAGGAAAAAAGAGAAATAATAGGACAGAAGCAATATTTGAAGGTATAATAGCTAAGAATTGGTCAAAAAGGCATCAAGCCACAGACTCATGAAGTCTGACAACTCCAAATAGGGTAAATACAAATAAAGCCATACCTTCTTATATATATATTTAAAACATATGTATTTAAATATATACATAAATATATTTAAAACTGTTGAAAACTGAAGACAAAGAGAAAATCCTAAAAGCAGCTATAGAAAAAATTTAAGATTACCTTCAAAGAAGTTACAATTAGACTGATGATTGACTTGTCAATAATGGAATGGGAAAAATGGAATTAGGCTAGAATACAATAAAATGATACCCTCAAAATGCTGGGGAAAAAACTGCCAGCCTAGAACTTTATACCAAGTTACAATATCCTTCAAGAATAAAGGTTAAAAGAAGATGTTTTCAAAATTAAATACTAACAGCTTTTCACTAAAGGAAGTGCTAAAGAAAAAATTGTCCCAGATGGAAGCTTGGTGATTCAGGATGAAATGAACAACAACAAAAAAGGATATGAGAGTAAATATAAATGAACTTCACTTGTATTAAACAACCATAAAAATGTCTCCTGAGGTTTAAAATATAAAGAGAAATAAAATACATGAGAAGAATAGCATATACATCTATAGAAGGGTAAAGCGAGTTAAAGTGTTCTGATATCCTTGCATTATATGGAAAGAAGTAAAAGTACTAATTTATAATAGACTTTGATAAATCAAAAATTTTTGTTTTAATGTCTAGCATAATAACTAAAAGAGTCCTAAGACTGTATAATTTTTAGGTTAACAGAGGAGAGAATGTGTGTGTGTGTGTATCATCCAAATGAAGTCAAGAAAGAAAGGAATATAGAACATGTGGGCTAAATATTCCTATTTTAGATTTAAGCCCAAATGTATCAATAAATACACTAAATGTTAATGAAATATGTGTTCCAACTAAAATACAGATGCTAAAAGAAAGGATTTTTAAATCCATCTATATGCTGTTTACAAGAGACATGTTTAAAATGTAAAGGAACACAAAAGTTAAAAATAAAAGGATGACAGGGAAATGCAAATTAAAACCACAATGAACTGCTGAGTATATATACAAAAGAAAGGAAATCAATATATCAAAGAGGTATCTGCACCCCCATGTTTATTGTAGCATTATTCACAATAGCCAAGATAAGGAATCAACTCAAGTGTCCATCAATGGATGAATGTATGAATGGATAAAGAAAATGTGCTATAAATAGAGGGTGGAATATTATTAATCCATAAAAACAATGAAATTCTGTCATTTGCAGCAACACGGATTGAATTGGAGGACATGATGTTAAGTGAAATAAGCCAGGCACAGAAAGACAAATGTAGCATATTCTCATTCACCTGTGAGAGCTAAAAACATTGATCTCATGGAGGTATGGAGATAGAGTAGAATGGTGGTTACCAGAGGCTGGGAAGGGTGGGGGGATGAAGAGAGGTTGGTTAGTGAATAAAAAAATACATCATATAGAAGGAATAAGTTCTAGTGTTTGATAGCACAGTAGGAGGACTATAGTTAACAACAATTTATTGTATATTTCAAAATAGCTAGATGAAAGATTTAGAATGTTTCCAACACAAAGAAATGATAAATGTTTGAGGTGATGGATATCCCAATTACCCCCATTTGATCACTGCACATTGTATGCATGTATCAAAATATCACATGTACCCCAGAAATATGTACAATCATTATGTATCAAGAAAAAATTAACAAAAAAATAAAAAACAAAAGGATGGATAAAAATATGCTATGCAAACACTAAAATAAAGTTGCACAGTTATATAATAATATCAGGCAAAGCAGACATTAAGAAAAAAGAGATAAAGAGCACCACTTCCTACTTACAAAAGTTTTAATTCATCAGGAAGACATAACAATTTTAAATATGCACGTGCCTAATAATATAGACTCAAAATCTATAAGGCAAAAATTGACAAAACTACAAGTAGAAATATATAACTCCTCATTCACAGTGGAAGATTTTAAGGTATCTCTCTTAGTATCTAATAGAACGGCAGACAAAAAAATCAACAAGGATATAACAATAGGATTGATACACTTGATCTATTAGGCTTATATAAAACCCTGCCCCCAAAAAGCTGCAGAATAAACATTCTTTTCAAGCACACTTGGAATACTTCAAAAATTCTTGATATCCTGGGCCATAAATTTCAGAAGATTGACTTCATGTAGAGTCTGTTCTCTACACATAGTACAATTAAGCTAGAAATCAATTTTTAAAAAGATAACTAGAAAAATACCCACAGTTTTAGAAATTTAATTATTCACATTGTGTTAGTTATAATTAATTATAATCCTTATTATTATATCATGTATGCAATATCTGTTAGATCTATATTGACATTCCTTTGTTCATCCACCTTTCCCCTCTTTTATCTTGTTAGGAGTTTTCCACTTGTTAGTCTTTTCAAACAATAACTTTTGCCTTTGTTGATTTTCTTTATTGTATGCTGGCTCTATATTTCTTTTCTTTTTTACTCTTTTCTTTATTATTTATTTCTTTTGGCTTTCTTTTGGTTTAGTTTTTTCCTAACTTCTTGAAGTGGATGCTTAGTTCATTGATTTTTAGACATTATTTTTTTAATATATGCATTTAAATAAAAAATTTCCCTGTAAACATTGTTTTAGGTATACCCCACTATATTGGTATGTAATATTTTTGTTAATCAAAATATTTTCTAATTTCCGCTGTAATTTATATGACTCATGAGTTATTTTCTAGTTGTCTTATTAATTGTTAGCCTGATTACATTATGATCAGAAAACACCCTCTATGATTTTAGTCATTTGATGTCTGTTGAAATTTGCTTAAAATGTATTCTTTAGTGGTTGAATGCAATATTCTTTATACAGTTGACCATTAAACAGCATGGACTTAAACTGTGTGGGTCCATTTATATGCGTATTTCCTTCTGCCTCTGCCACCCCTGAGACAGCAAGACCAACCCCTCCTCTTCCTTCTCCTCCTAAGCCTACTCAACATGAAGACAAGGAGGATGAATATCTTTATGATGATCCACCTCCACTTAGTAAATATATTTCCTCTTCCTTATGATTTTCTTAATAACATTTTCTCTTTTCTAACTTACTTTATTGTAAGAATATATTATATAATACATATAACATACAAAATATATGTTAGTTGGAATTTTTTTGTTATTGGTAAGTCAACAGTAGACTATTAGTGGTTAAGTTTTGGGGGAATCAAAAGTTGTACATGAATCTTCAACTGCACAGGGGTCAGCACCCCTAAGCCTTATGTTGTTCTAGGATCAACTGTATTTTCATTAAGCCAAGTTTGTTATTATGTTGTTCAAATCTGTACACTTACTGATTTTTTTTTTTTGGTCTACCTATTCTGATACTGATAAGTGTGTTAAAATTCATCATGATTGTTGGTTTGTTTACTTCCCCTTAGAGTTCCTTCAAATTTTGTTTATATATTCTGAGTCTATATTATTACTTTCATGCAAATTTAGAAGTTTCTTCTTCCCCATTAATTGAACTATGTGTTGTCATGAATTTCTCCTATTTTTCCATGGTACTTCTTTTTGGCTTAATGTATCCTTTGCTGATCTACTAATATTAACATTTGAGATGTAACTGTTGTAAATAATTTATATATATATTTTAAAAATTCAGTCCCTCTTTATCTTTTAATTGGTGCATTTAATCTATGTATATTATTTCAAGTATTGATATATTGGGGGTTAAGTCTGTCATCTTAATACTATTTGTCCTGCATGTTCTATGTTCCTCTTTCTCTGTTTTATAGCCTTCTTTTGGGTTAATCAAATATTTTCCATAACTCCATTTCCTTCTCTACATGTTATATGCCCTTTTAAACATTTTTTTGTGCTTACTCTTTACTGTTTATAACATGTATAGTTGACTTATACAATTCTAATATTATTTAGTACCTTTATCTCCTTCCAGAAAAATGCAAGAATCATGGAGTTCTTTAACTCTCTTTACACCCTTACTGACTTAAATGACATTTTTGTATAGTATTTTAATTGTACATGTAATATAATCCCACAAGACATTATTATTATGTTTAATATAGTCAATATTCATTTTAATTTACCCACATGTATATTGCTCTTTCCTTTCTATGTATTTCTTTCTTCATCTCCAGACTTCCATCTGGGACTATTTTCCTTTTGTCTGAAAAACACTCTTTGACATTTCCTTTGGTGCAATTTAACTGGTGTTAAATCTTTCATTTTTTGGTGCAAAAATGTTCTATTTCATGTTTATTTTTGGAGGCTAATTTGCTGGATGTATACTTCTAGTCTGGCAATTATTTTCTTGGCATTTTGAAAATATTATTTCACTGTCTTTTGGCTTCATTATTTCTCCTCAGAAGTCCAACTGTTGCTTCTTTAAAAGTAATCTGTCTTTTTTCTCTGTCTAGTTTAAAATTTTTCTCTTTGTCTTCGGTTTAGTAGTTTTATTTGATGGGTTTAGGTGTGGATTTCTTTGTACTTATCCTCATTGGTGTTCTTAAGACTTCTTGAGTTGATAGATTGATGTTTTTCAACAATTTTGATAAATTCTCAGTCACTATTATTATTCTATCTCTCTTCTTCTAGGACTTCAATTACTGGTATGGTAGACCTCCTTTCTGTGTCTTCCATATCTCTTACCCTCTCTTCAAATTTTTTCAACCTGTTATCTCTCCATGCTTAAGTCTAAGTATTTTCTTCTGCTTTATATTCCAGCTTATTAATTCCCTCTTCATCTACGGAAAAAAACCCCCACTGACTTCTTAATTTGTGTGATTGGGTTTTTTTTTCCCTCAATTCTTGAATTTCCATTTTGTTGTTGTTGTATTTTCGTTTCCAGATCACTGCTGAAATTCTCAAATCTTATCTTTCATCTCCTTGAACATAGTAAGTATAGTTATTTTAAAGTCTGTGTCTGGTAGCTTAACTGTCTGGTGCTTCTGTGTATATGTTTGTATTGACTGTTATTTCTGTTCATTTTCACTTATAATGTCTTGTTTTCTTGTGGGTTGGTTATTTTAGACTGTGTTTTGGATATTGTGTGTGCAGTATTGTTCCTAGAAAGCTCTGAGACACTTTCATGTTAGCTTCCTGCAGAGTAGATTTGTTTTTGCTTCTGCCAGGCAGCTGGGGACGCTAGCCATCTAGGACTACTTTAGTCCAATTTTGGGGCTTGTGATAATTGGTAGCTGAGTTGCAGTCTTGGCAAGAACCTCCCTCTGGTTCATGCTTACTCCCAGAATACAGACTTTAGTGCTTCTATCCAAATTGATTGGGGCTTACTAGTTGCCTTAGTCCATTTGTGTGTTGCTGTAAAGGAATACTTGAGGCTGGGTAATTTATAAAGAGAAAAGGTTTATTTGGCTCATTATTCTGGTGGCTGGAAGACTGGGCCTCTAATGAAAGTCTCAGGCTGCTTCCGCTCATGGCAGAAGGTAAGAGGGAACTGGTATGTGCAGAAATCACATGGCAAGAGAGGAAGCAAGGACTGGGGAGGTGCCAGACTGTTTTTAACAACCAGCTGTCATGGGAACTAATAGAGTGAGAATTCATTCATTACTGTGAGATTAGCACCATGCCATTTGTGAGGGATCACTCCCCCCATGGCCCAAACACCCTTTACGTGCCACCTTCAATACTGGGGATCAAGTTTCAACATGAGGCTTGGGGGAACAAACATCCAAACTATAGCACTAGTCCTTTCCCTACTTGGCAGGCCTGAACACCAATCCCTCTAACCCTCAAGGATATCAAAACTGTATCTTAGCCTTTTGGCTTCTTAGGATTGCCACCTCAGAATTGGCAAATGCCTCCTGGGCAAAGTGTCCCCAAATGTTGTTCTTTACTCCTGGGGTCTCTATCCTTTCCTAGATCCTAGCAAGGTAACTCTCCACTGCTATGGTAGACCTCTCTGGTGCTTTCAATCAGATTTTAATTTTTTTAAATTTCAGAATATTACGGGGGTACAACTGTTTTGGTTACATGAGTCAAAGATATAAGTGTGCCCATTACCCCAATAGTGTGCATTGTCCCTGTTAGGTGTGAATTTACCCATCCCCTCTTCCCTCCTCCCACCTGCTTGATTTCCATTGAGTTTTACTACCATATGTGCATATGATTGTTGATTGCTTAGTGCCAATTTAGTAGTGAGTACATGTGGTGTTTGTTTTTCCATTCTTGCGATACTTCACTTAGAAGAATGGTTTCCGGTTCTATCCATGTTGATAAAAAAAGTATTAGTTCACCATTTTTTTATGGCTGAGTGGTACTCCATGGTATACATACACCACATTTTATTAATCCACTTATGTATTGATGGGCACTTGGGTTGATTCCACATCTTTGCAATTGTGAATTGTGCTGCAATAAACATTGGAGTACACATGTCTTTTTGATAAAATGACTTTTTGTCCTTTGGGTAAATGCCCAGTTGTGGGATTTCTGGATCACATGGTAGGTCTACTTTTAGTTCTTTGAGGTATCTCCATATTACTTTCCATAGGGGTTGTACTAGTTTGCAGTCCCACCAACAGAGTATAAGTGTTCCTTTCTCTCCACATCCACACCAGCATCTGTTGTTTGGGATTTTAGATTTTAATTTTTTCCCCCAGATTCTCTAATTGTCTTTAGTTGTAGGGTTAGTGGAAACTAGTCCACCATTACTTAAAATAGAAGTGCTTTGTTTTGTTCTTTTTTTTCTTTTTTTCCCCAGTTCAGTCCCTTACATGTATATGGTGATATTTATTCTTTTTTTTTTTCAAAATTGACTTGTCTTGAAAAAAGAAAACTGAACTGCTACCTACTTCATATACAATATTACATTCCACATGAATTAAAGGCCAATATAAGAAAAATTTTAGAAGAAAATAGAGGATCCCATTTTGAAATTCTTAAAATAGAAGTACTCAGAAATCATGACTAAGGGAAATAATTGATAAATTAGGCCAGAATAGAATGTAAAAGCTCTTAACAATAATAGTCATTAAAACTAAGGTTAAAATGGAGGCCCATTTGGGAGAAAAGACTTTTAAAATATCCATAATTGACCAAAGATTTGTAACCAGAATACATAAGGAAAAAGAAAGAAAATACACAAACAACTCAATAAACAAAATGGCTAAAGATACAAACAATGATCTGAAGAGGATGCTTTAGTGACCAAAAGGCATATGAAAGACTCTCAACCCTTCAGTAATCAGGGAACTCAAATTAAAACAATGAAGTATTTCCTGCCCATCATATTGTCAAAATTTTTAAAACTCTGACAAGTTTTGAAATAGATTGTAGAAACAGGCAGTCACCCTTTAAACCAGAGTATAAATTAGAACAACCAATTGTGCTTCAGATGGCAGTATCTACCGAAAGTTGACTAGGGAAAGGGCAGAGCAAGATGCCTGAATAGAAACCTCCAGTGATTGTCCCTCTGCAAGAACACCAAATTCAACAACTATCCATGAAGGAAGCACATTCAGAAGAACCAAAAAACAGGAGAGCAATCACAGTACCTGGTTTTTTTTTTTTTTTAACATATCAAGGAAAAGTCACTGAAGAGGGCAGAAAAGATAGTCTTGCATTGCCTATACCACCCTTCCCCCATGCCCCAGCAGTGCCCCACCTGCCTGCCCAGTGGAGAGAGAATCTGTGTGCCTGGGGAAGGAAGAGTAAGTGATTGTGGGACTTTGCATTGGAACTCAGGCCCACCCTGTCACGGGGGAACACAGCACAGGGCGGAAATATGCCAGCACCTAAAGAGAGAGCATTTAGATCAGCCCAGCCAGAGGGAAATCCTCTGCCACAAAACCTGAGTTCCAGCTAGCCCCACCACCAGCTGACAAAAAGTGGCCTGGGGCCTGGAATAAATTCATAAGGCATTCAGGCCACAAAGGCTGCAGTCCTTGGGCAATTCTTGTGGCTGTGCTGGCTCAGAGCCAGTGAACTTGAGGTGCACATGACCCAGTGAGACGCCAGTGGTGGCAGCCAAGCCAGTGCCTGTGTCACCTGTCCCCCAACTACTGGCAGTGCACCTCAGGGAGAGTCTTCTCCCACTTGGGGAATGGAAAGGGAAGCGCTCAGAGGACTTTGTTTTGCAACTTGGTTACCAGCTTAGCCACAGTAAAATAAAGTACCAAGCAGACTCCTGAAGCCCCCAATTCCACACCTTAGTTCCTGGATGGCATTTCTAGACCCACCCTTGGCCAGAAGGAAACATGCCTCCTTGAAGGGAAGGACCCAGTCCTGGCATGATTCACCACCTGCTGACTAAAGAGCCCTTGGGCTTTGAATAAACATCAGAGGTAGCCAGGCAACAGTCACCACAGGCTTTGGGTGAGACTGGGCTGGCTTTAGGTGTGACCTGGCTCAGTCTGAGCTGCAGTGGCCATGAAGGAGTGCTCACGTCACTCTTCCCCCTACTCCAGGAGCCCAGCACAGACAGTGAGGGAGCAGAGTGAGAGACTTTGCCTGGTAATCCAGGGAATTCTCCCATATCTTATCCAAGTCCACCAAGGATGTACCAGCAGGAGTCTACAAGAGTCACAGCATTACTGGGCTTGGGGCACCCCCACTGCTGACATAGCTGTAGTGACCAAAGACTTAACTCACGATACTCAATTCCCTTTGAATATCTGGAAAGCCTTCTCAAGGAGGATGGGTTCAAACAAGCTCAGAATGCAAAGATTAAAATTAATACCTAACTCTTCAATGCCCAGACATCAGCAAACATCCACAAATGTCAAGAACATCTAGGAAAACATGACCTCACTGAACAAATTAAATAAGATACCAGTGACCAATCCCAGAGTGATAGAGATATGTGAATTCAAAATAGCTGTCCTGAAGATGCTCAGTGAACTTCAAGACAGCACAGACAAAATTCAGAAACCTATCAGAGAAATTTAACAAAGAGATTGAAATAACAAAATATTCTTCAAACATGAAGGAAAAATAAAGACTTTCCCAGACCAAAAAAAAAAAAAAAAGAAAAACAAAAAGCTGAGGGATTTCATCAACACCAGACCTGTCCTACAAGAAATGCTAAAAGGAGTTCTTCAATTTGAAAGAAAAGGACATTAATGAACAATAAGAAATCATCTGAAGGTATACAACTCACTGGTAACAGTAAGTACACAAATGCACAATACTCTATTGCCGTAATTACAGTGTATAAACTACTATATGTTGTCTTTGAGAAACCCACTTCACCTATAAAGACACACATAGACTGAAAATAAGGGGATGGAAAAAGATATTCCATGCAAATGGAAACCAAAAAAGAGCAGGAGTAGCTATACTTCTATCAGATAAAATAGATTTCAAGACAAAAACTGTAAAAAGAGATGATGAAGGTCATTATATAATGATAAAGGGGTCAATTCACCAAGAGAATATAAAAATTCAAAATATATACACACCCAACATTGGAGCACCCAAATATATAAAGCAAATATTATCAGAGCTGAAGAGAGAGATAGACCCCAACATGATAATCACTGGAGACCTCAACACTCCATTTTCACCATTGGACAGATCATCCAGACAGAAAAGCAACAAAGAAACATTGCACTTTATCTGCCCTATAAACTAAATGGACCTAATAGATATTTACAGAACGTTTTATCCAGCAGCTGCAGAATACACATTCTTCTTCTCAGCTCATGGATCATTCTCAAGGATACACCATATGTTAGGCCACAAAACAAGGTTTAAAAATTTCAAAACTATTGAAATTATATCAAGTATCTTCTCCGACCACCATGGAATAAAATTAGAGATCAGTAACAAGAGGAACACTGGAGACTATACAAACACATGGAAATTAAACAAAAAGCTCCTAAATGACCACTGGGTCAATGAAAAGATTAAGAAGGAAATTTAAAAATTTCTTGATACAAATGAAAATGAAAACAAAACGTATCAAAACCTGTGGGATACAACAAAAGCAATACTAAGAAGAAAGTTTAAAGGGATAAGTGCCTACATCAAAAAAGTCAAAAAGCTTCAAATAAACAACCTATTGATTCATCTCAAAGCACTAGAAAAACAAGAACAAACTAAGCCCAAAATTAGTACAAGAAAAGAAATAGTAAAGATCAGAGCAGAAATAAATGAAATTGAAACAAACAAATGCAAAAGATCAATGAAATGAAAAGTTGTTTTTTTAAAAGATAAACAAAATTGACAAACCTTTAGCCATACTAAGAGAAAAAGGGAAAAAATCCAAATAAATAAAATCAGAGATGAAAAAGGAGACATTACAACTGATACTGCAGAAATTCCAAGGATCATTAGAGACTACTATGAGCAACCATATGCCGATAAATTGGAAAACCTGGAAGAAATAGATAAATTCTGAGACACATATAACCTACCAAAACTGAACCAGGAAGAAATCAAAAACCTGAATAAACCAATAACAAGCAAAGAGACAGAAGCAGTAATAACAAGTCTCCCATCAAAGAAAAGCCCAGGACTCAATGGCTTCACTGCTGAATTCTATCAACCATTCAAAGAAGAACTAACACCAATCCTACTTACACTATTTTTAAAAATTGAGGAGGAGGGAATACTTCCAAACTCATTCTATGAGGCCTGTATCACCCTGGTATCAAAACCAGACAAAGACACAACAAAAAAAGAAAATTATAGGCCTATATCTCTGATTAAAGTAGATGCAAAAATCCTCAACAAAATACTAGCAAACCAAATTCAACAATACATTAAAAAGATTAGTCATCATGATCAAGTGGAATTAATCCCAGGGATGCAAAGATAGTTAAACATACACAAATCAGTCAATGTGATGCATCATATCAACAGAACAAAGGACAAAAAGCATGATACTTTCAACTGATGCTGAAAAAGCATTTGATAAAATTCAACATCCCTTCATGACAAAAACTCTCAAAAAACTGGTTATAGAAGGAACTTACCTCAACATGGTAAAAGCCATATATGACAGACCTACAGCTAGTATCATATTGAATGGGAAAAAACCAAAAGCCTCTCCTCTAAGATCTGGAACAATATAAGGATGCCCACTTTCACCACTGTTATTCAACGTAGTACTGGAAGTTCCAGCTAGAGCAATCAGTCAAGAGAACAAGATAAAATGCATCCAAATGGGCAAGGGAGGAATCAAATTATCCTTGTTTGCAGACTATATGATCTTATATCTAGAGAAACCTAAAGACTCCACAAAAAACTATTATAACTGATAAACAAATTCAGTAAAGTTGAAGGATACAAAATCAACATACATAAATCAGTAGTGTTTCTATATGCCAACATTAAATAATCTGAAAAAGAAACCAAAAAAGTAATCCCATTTATAATAGCCACAAATAAAATAAAATACCTAGGCATAAACTTAACAAAAGAAGTGAAGTATCTCTATAATGAAAACTATAAAACATTGTTGAAAGAAATTGAAGGGGACACCAAAAAATGGAAAGATATTCCATGCTAATGGATTGGAAGGATCAATATTGTTAAAATGTCCATACAGCCCAAAGCAATCTGCAGATTCAATGCAATCCCCATCAAAATATCAATGACTTTCTTCACAAAAATAGAAAAAGTAACCCTAAAATTTATATGGAACCACAAAAGACCCAGAATAGCTAAAGCCATCCTGAGCAAAAAGGACAAAACTGGAGAAATCACATTACCTAACTTCAAATTATATTACAGAGCTGTGATAACCAAAACAGCATGCTATTGGCATAAAAACGGACATACAGACCAATGGAACAAAATAGAGAACCCAGAAATAAATCCACAAATTTATAGTGAAATTATCTTTGAAAAGGGTGCCAAGAACATACAGTGGGGAAAAGACAGACCCAAAACTATGAAACTACTAAAAGAAAACATAGGGTAAATGCTTCAGGACATTGGTCTGGGAAAAGATTTCTTGAGTAGTATCCCCAAAGCACAGGCAATCAAAGTAAAATTGGACAAATGGGATCACATCAAGCTAGAAAGTTTCTGTACAGCAAAGGAAACAGTCAACAAAGTGAAGAGACAACCCACAGAACAGGAGAAAACATTTGCAAACTACCCATCTGACAAGGGATTAATAACTAGAATATGTAAGGAGCTCCAACAACTCAATAGGAAAAAATCAAATAATCTGATTACAAAATGGGCAAAGGATCTGAACAGACATTTCTCAAAAGAAGACATACAAATGGCCAGCCAACAGGTATATGAAAAAATGCTCAATATCATTAGTCATCAGAAAAATGTAAATCAAAACTACAGTGAAATATCATCTCACCCTGGTTAAAATGGCTTTTATCAAAAAGGCAGGCAATAATGAATGCTGGTGAGGATGTGGAGAAAGGGGAACCCTTAAACACTCTTGATGGGAATGTAAATTAGTGCAACCACTGTGGAAAATGGTATGGAAGTTCCTCAAAAAACTAAAAGTAGAACTACCATATGACCCAGCAATCCCACTGCTGGGTATATATCCAAAAGAGGGCAATTCAGTATATCAAAAAATATCTGCACTCCCATGTTTATTGCAGCACTATTCACTATAGCCAAGATTTGGAATCAACCTAAGTGTCCACCAACAGATGAATGGGTAAAAAAATCGTGGTACATATACACGGTGGAATATTATATAGCTACAAAAAAGAATGAAAGCCTGCCATTTGCAACAACATGGATGGACCTGGAGAACATTTTGTTAAGTGAAATAAGCCAAGCACAGAAAGACCAATTTCACATGTTCTCACTCATATGTGGGAGCTAAATATTTAAAATGATTGATCTCATGGAGACAGAGAGTAGAATGATGGTTACCAGAGGTTTGAAAGGGTAGCAGGGAGTGGGAGATAAAGTGGGGATGGTTAATGGGTGCACAAATATAGTTAAATAGATAGAATGAACAATATTTGCTAGCACAACAAAGTGGCTGTAATCAACAAGGAGTTAGGATATACTCTAAAATAACTAAAACAATGGAATTGGAATGTTCCTAACACAAAGAAATGATAAATGCCTGAGCTGATGGATAACCCAATTATCCTGATTCGATTAATTCATGTTATATGCCTATATCAAAACATCACATGTATCCTATAAATATATGTAACTATTAAGTACCCATAATAATTAAAAATAAAAAACTTAAAAAATAAAGTTGATTATATGTGTTCTTTTTGATCCAAGTATTCCAAACCTAGTTATACATCCTTGAGATACTCTTGAATGTGTACATAAGGAGGCTTGTATCAGAGTCTTTATCGTAGCACTGTAGTGGTGATAAAAAATGGGAAATAACCTCTTTGTCCATCAATAGGAAAATGGATTTTAAAAAATTGAGGTATATTTATATAATGGAATATAAAGCAATAAAAATTATTGAACTAGATCTATGTGCATCAACATGGATAAATCTTGAGAACATATTGATGGGGAAGAACATGTTGAATGGTGATGTACACAATATGACATAATGAATAGTTTAAAAGTAAGAAAAACAATACTATGAATTCTTTAAAGATGGATACAGAGATTGTAAAGATATGACAACATTTTTACAGAAAGGCTACACACCAACTTCCAGTTATCTCTAGGGGATAGGGTAAGTAGGGATTGGGACCGGGAAAGAAATGGGGGCTTCACCTGTAGTGGGAAGGTTTTATTTCTCACACAACAAAAACAAAAGATGAATCTGAAACAAATAGGGCATAATGTTAAGATTTTTGTTAAGTTAAAAAAATTCATTAAATAGAGTATATAACAGTTCCCAACACATAAAAAACATTGAAGATAGCAAGGAAGAGGGAATTGAGAGCAGGAAGGAAGGAATCAGACTCAGTGGGTGTCACTGAGGTCAGAAGCAGCTGTAAGGGCTCAGGGTGCTGACATTGACAACATTCCGTACGGAGAATGTTTTTTAGAAATTAGTTCCAATGTGAGTGGGGGATGCTGTCTTGGCATGTGTGGAAGGTGGGCTGAAAGAAACATGAGGGTAGAGATGAATGGCCGGGAGCCTTATTGGTGTTAGGTTCTTTGGAACTATCGGAGAGTCACCCTTGTTGAACATCTTTACTCGTAATCTGGAGGTCACAGAGCACAGGAGACTCTGGGGTTGGAAGGGACACCAAGCCCTTCGTGGGTGTGAGATTTCAGGCTAGTTTCACCAGGTTGTGGAGTAGGCCAAGAGTGGTTGTGCAAGAGGGAGTTATCTGAACTCTCCCAAGTGGGCTCTGAGTGATGCTGACCTGCAGAAGGGATGCAGGTCCGGCTGTCACCAGGTGTCCTGGGCCAGTGTGCCATCAAGGACCAAGCTGAGAGCACCAACTGAGTGGGAAGTAGGGAGCAACTTGCATTTGGCAGATACTGAGGAAGGAAAGCTTGCATGGCAGGCCTGGAACAGACAAGACAAGGCTGGAAGGGCATCTGATCAGGATTCCTGAAGTTGTAGTGCAGATGTTCATATTCACTGAACCCTAGAATGTAGAGTGTGAATATTTAAGAGAGGAAAATCTAGGGAAAGGAAAAGAATTCTACTTTTTACAAGGTCTTGCCAACTTCTGTCCCTATGTTGGTGGGGCCTGCTGAAAGGCAAAAATTGGTCAAAAAGATTTTGTTTAAATTGAGAAGACTTTTGGATCCAGTCTTGATCTCGGAGCTTGGTTGGATGAACTATGTCTGTGTAAGTCCACACCTCACTGGGACCCCAGCCTGGGCCCCGCTTTGGGTGTGAATCTGACTTTGGTTGCTTCCTTTCTCTCAGGGAGGGCACAAAGCAAGCTCACATCTGTTGCCTGTTTTCCATCTGTGTAGCCAATTGTCCAAAGAGATGTAAAAATGCCCATTTTTCAAAGTATCAGAAAACCTAATGCTAAGTAAGGTGCAGCCATACTTTCCAAACTCAGCTTTTGTGTATATTAAGCAGTGTACCACTAATTGGTGTCGAGATAACTAAAGAAGCTTTGTTTGAATATCTATTTTTAATGCCCTATTTGTGTGGGAAATACCTTATCTTTCAGCTTGTTAAAGAGCTTTCTGATTTACAAAGGATATCAGCATAATTGAATAATGAGATGCTGCTTAGCATGTTGTTGTTCAAAAATGTTTTCCCCCTCTAGTTACATTTTTAAAATAAATAAGTGCCATTATTTCCATTCTTAATGTAAACAGCATGGTCAATATTGTCCTAAATCTGTCTCTCTTATACTGAGTGAGTTTGTAATTTATGAGAGTTTGAAGGGAATTTTTACATATTTGGAAGGGTCTACTACAATAAATCAGGATTTTTATATGAGACTTATAAAAGTGGTTGAAATATGATAAACCTCTCTATTGATCAGATACTGGAGGTATTCAAAATAAATGGATAAATTTGACTATCTTTGTTGAATATCCTTCTAAAAGTCATTGATAGTTATAGATTGTTTACCTTGACTCTGGCTAAAGGAAGATAATTACGTTGATTAACAAATATTCATTAGTTATATTTTCCTGATTCTGTATAAATGTAAAGAATAAGTCAGTTGATAGTGTAATAAAGATTTATTTGAACACACAAAGTGGAGTTGGCGTCAAAAAGAGGAAATGGCCCTTGCCCATTCCTGCTCTCCCCTCTGACTCTCCCCTCTTTGGCGCCTTTTTGGTTTAATGGAAGCAAAGGGTTCATAAGCTCATCACAGCTTAGAGGTGATAGCAGCAGACAAAAAATGTTCACTGTCTAAGAAGGAAGCCCATGAAAATCTTAACTGAATATTCATAAAATCTCTGGAGAAGAGAGGACTTTTTAAGCTAAGAAGTGGTAGAAGTCATTATAACGAAAAATTTTGTTAGATTCCACTGCATCATCTGTCTTGTCTATACACCCCTCTCCATCCCCACCACTACAGCTTGGTCCAACCCACCTCTCACAAAACCACAGCAGGGAACTAACAACAACAACAACATAACAGAAACAAATACCTTGGACATGAACATATTTTACTCTGGGTAGGATGGGGAGCCACAGAGGGTCTGAGCCATGGAGCGTCTGAGCAATCGCTAATAGGCCCATTCTGGCTGCTGAGTTGAGAAGACCATAAGAGATCAGGGTGGAAGCAGGAAGGCCTGTTAGGGACCTTCACACTTCAACAGGTGGCGGGAGATGGCAGCCTGCACCAGGTATAAGCGCAGAGGTGAAGAGAGAAGTGGTTGGATTCTGGATATATTGTGAAGGCTGCGTGGACAGCATTTGTTGATGGACCGGACATGGAGTGTGAGGTAGAGAAGAGTTAAGAGTGACTCTGAGCTTTTCCACTCGCGCACCTAGAAGAGTTGAGCTGCCTTTAATTGCGATGGGGACGCTGTGGGCAGGGCAGGTGAGGGGGAGAATCTCAGGGGCGTGGCCTCAGACGTGCATTTTGACTTGAGTGTTGGATATGCAAGTGGAGACGTGGAGTAGGCATGTAGCACTTACATCACAGAAGGAAGGGACATGCGAAAAGTCAGAGAAGCAGGAAAGACAGTGAAGGTTTAAAAAGTTCACACAGAGACAAGGCCCCACTGGCCTGAGTCTTGGGCCCCACAGGCAGATCACGAGGCCCAGGCCAGTGTCCCTGGAGTTCAGCCACTATAGCTGACTTCAACCATCACAGACAAATGGAACATGTCTTTTAGGATGCAGTTGATGATGGCCAAAGGATTTTGAACATTTACTATGTGCCAGGCCCTGCGGATGCATTGCCTCATTTAATTCAACAACACTATAATTAGCCCCATTTTGCAGATGAGAAAACTGAAGTTGAAAATGATTAGGGAGCACTAACTGGGGAGGAGGAAGCTGGAGTCACACCCGGGGCTGCATCCTCTTACCCTCCGTCCGTGCCTTTTGGTTTGTAGTTACAGAGTGCTTTGTCGGTCTCTTCACAAGTAGAATCACACAGCTCTGGATCCTTTGTCTTGGTCACAGAATTTGCCATTTGGGGCAGGATGAAGGGATCCTTCTCTGCTGAGCAGTTTCTGCTGTTACACACAAACATCACGGACACACCCTTTTTAAAAAATTTAAATGCACCAATATCTGGGGGACCTTCTTTAAGATATTCCTATTTTAAACTAGTGATAATTCTATTTCAATGACTCTCTCACCCCTTTTTTGCCAAAGATTCTATCCCCATGTCAAGCCTCATGAAAACCTATTAATGTCCCCAAAAGGTAAGGATAAGAAATCCCTCTTCTGCAGAGTCCTCCTAATATCTGGTGAATGTGTCAGACAAGTCAAGTAGGCAGGAGGGAGGATAGAAATGGGAAATCAGTCTGAACTTAAAAGCAGGAATCAGGTGCTAATTGTATTCAGCAAGACAGTAAAGATCAAAATGTTCACTCTTACAAAGATATGGTTGAAATGCAGGAAGGATTGAAGGGATCATTTCATATTTAGTAAGAAATTCTTCAGTTATTTATTTCCATGATCTCAACTCCTCATTTTGAATGCTGATTTTAAAGTAATGTTCTAAGTCAGAGCATGATCAATGCCATTAATAATTTCTTATCCCCAAATAATTATATTTTAATAAAGATATGTAATACTGACCTTGGAATAAAACTATTTTTATTGTGTGTCTAGTTGTCTAGTCATCTGGAAAAATCAGTGGGGAAGGGGTGAGTGGGTCAGGTCACCCTGAATAGGGCACTCCCTGCCCAGCCAGAGCCTTGGAGAGTTTACTTCTAAATCAATGACTCTCCAAAGAGTTTTCCCTGTATTATGGATTGAATTGTGTCCCCAAAAGGATATTGAAGCCCTAACCCTCAGTACCTGTGAATGTGACTTTATTTGGGAATAGAGGCTTTGCAGATGATCAAGTTAAAATGAAGTCATCTTAATCCAATTTGATTGGTGTCCTTATAAAAAGGGGGAAATTTGGATATGGTGCAAAGGGAAAATGATGTAAAGACACAGGGAGAAAGCCACCTACAAGCCAAGGACCACCTGAGGCTACCAGAAGCTAGGGTACAGGCATGGAAGATTCTTCCTCACAGCTCTCAGAAAGAATAAACCCTGCCAACACCTTGATCCTGGACTTCTAGCCTCCCATATGTGAGACAATATATATCTGTTGTTTAAGCTACCCAGCCTGTGGTACTTTGCTATGGCAGCCCTAGGAAATGAACACACCCTGTGCCAGACTTTTTGCCAGGGAACTCTGAATTAAAGCTGTTAATTACAATTGACCTGGTCCCTGACATTGCTGGACAAGCAGAATCCTAAGAATATGATCCGTCTCTTGGCAAAGCTGATGTGGCCTTAGGTAACTTTCGGGCTGTGGGGAATTTCTACCAGCAAGGACAGATAATGTGCAGACTGAATCAGTATCATCCAGTACTTCTTTTTTAAAAGTTCTTTTCAGATAAAATAAGCATTTCAGGATATATGTATTGAAGGCATTAGCACCAGAAGATATTCCTAAAGACAAATTATAACTTACTTAAATGGGTATTTACCATTCTGCCCCAAACGTCAGTAAACTTAGTCTGTTTATTTCAATGCTTTTCAAATCCCTAAAAATTCGTTACTTTGGAATTTTTAACCACATATTAACTTTCCAGTAAGAAAGTTCAGGCATTTTTTAGCTATTTGCAGAAAAATTTGTTGTAAGTTTTTTAAATGAAATTTAAAATTTTCCACATGTTTAATATAAAACGAGTTGTAGTAAATTACCTCAGATGACTCACTCTCCCCCCCAGGTTAAAGGCAGAAATGTTTGGTATCAAGCAAAAAAGTGACCACCATATTTTGGCCAAGTGAAAACATGAAGTTCCAATACGTGTAATATATACTTTTATGGATAATATTCACTTCAGATGAAATAATTAACTAAATTCTGAAATAGTCCTTCTTCCATAATTTGACATACTTTTTTCTAGACTTACCTTTTAAAGTATTAATTCTGGAAGCAGTTCAGTGAGGTTGACAGATTTTCTCTCGTTTTGTAGACTGAAAACGCCAAGACTCTGGAAGGGCAAATGGCTTAAAAATAAAAATTGCAAAAGAAACGTGAAGCTATGGCACCTTTCGCTTCTCATTCCTTCACGAATATTCGTTTCCTGAGAGCAGCTCCCTTGTTCAAACTCTTTGTCAGGTTCAGGCACACGCAGATGCAGGAGTCGAAATCCTTGCTTCTGAGTGACATTTCCCAGAAGGCCCCCTGTGCTTCGTGCGCTGGCAGCCACCACTGCGGGAAACCACGCCTGGAAGTCGGGTATGGTTAGCCCTATTTTACGGGTGAGGAAACTGAAGCTCAAAGGGGTTTAGTGTCCTGCACGAGGTCACACAAGCTAGTTCATGACTGACCTGAGTTTGGTACCAGACATAATTGAAGTTCACACATATCATCTTCTTGTTATACCATGCAGTTCCAAAAATGAAAATAATTTTTGTTAAATTCTTCCTTAGCACCCACTATATGCCAGATACCACATCAAGGCAATTTATAGCTTTATCTCATTTAATCCCCTTCACAACTTGTCAATGTAGGAGGGTTATTTCTGCTTTTTCCAGATAAGAAAATATAAATTCAAGGCTGTAAATAAGGTATCGTGGCTAGAAATTGGCAGAGGCAGAATTTGAGCCCAGGTCCGACTATCTGAAAGTCCATTTTTTTTCTACATGAATGACAGTATATAGCTGAATGTGATAAATGTCTCAAGAAAGCACCATCAGATACCTACAGGATTCAGAGGAGGAAGTTACTCTGATGCGGAGTTGGCCATGAGGGTGATCAGGGAAGTCTCCATGGAAGAGCAGGCACTGGAGGTGGCCGTGAAGGCTTCCGCAGGCAGAGAGGGGCTGGCGAGCCAAGCGTGTGAGGACAGGGCAGAGGCCTGAGGGACACGCTTGCTCTCACTCTCCCCTAGGTGACAGCTGTTCCTGAGGGTCAGTGTGTGCTGGAAACACTTAAATGTTGAGTTGATGAGAGGACGAGACACAGTATGATCTGGATGAAGAGTTCAAGAGGGAAGAGACGTGGGGAGGGATGCTTGCTCAGATGCAGAGAAAAACCCTTAGAAAATTTAAACCTGGGAGCCACCAGAAGGGCGGAGCCCCAGGTGGTGGCAGAGTGGAGCAAGTGTGGCCTCCCATGTGGCCACAGCTTCCCTTTGGCTTCTTCTTTTGACCGGTCCCCTCCTCGGTGAATGCTTTTCAGATCTCTTTCACATATATTTGCCTTGACATGACATTTTACATGTTTCAGTCTTTCAGGGAGAGCAATAGTGCGGGGGTAAGGCTGTCCTTAGACAGGTTCCCGCGTGTCTAAACCTGTCGTTCTTACCTCTCTCCAGAGAGAGGCAGGAGATGCTGAGATGCTCACCAGCATTAGGGTTTGCTGTCATGGCTGGCCTTTGCAGAGAAGACTGGTAAGTGTTATGGAGTGACATTCTTTGGTCTGCAAGTCTAGAGCGGGGGAATGTGGGTCTTAGAAAGAAGAGGGAGGGGCAGGTTCAGGTTGGGCTATAAACCCAGAGTTTGTGTTTGGCTTCCAGGGGCATTTGCTAGCTGAGGGACTCTGGGCACACTTTTTAACCCTCTTGACACCCAATTTCCCTGACTATAAAACAGTAACAACATCATGCCTGCTCCAGAGGACATGCCCAGCACGGTGTTTGGCATAGAGCTGGTGTTCAAAAGAAGTTTTTGTATCTCAATCTGAGTCAGAATGTTCTCCCTTCACAAAACTGTTTTTAGCATCTATCTAACAACTGATGTTAAAAGAAAATACCTCCCAAGCTCCACTGAAAGCTGCTGGAATGTAAAGGATGCAGAAGTCATTTACAGTTCCCAGTGAACTGTAAATGACTTCCCACTGGGCTGCAAGGGGACAACTGCAGCCACAGCCTCTGGAACCATTGGTCAGGAGGTGAATGTGAACCGTGATGTCCCCACCAACGTGGGCTGCAGTGAGCTCCTAGCATACAGTTGTGCTGTAGGTGACCACAGGCTATACCCACGAAGCTTGGCTGATGCAGGGATAGAGCTGCCCTTTGGATACTTCCCCCGCTGCTGGGCATGCTCAGAAAGACTAGCTAGCAAGAGTGGAAGGAAAGCCTGTGGTTGGCAGATAAGCAAAGACAGGGAAAATCAGGGCAAATGGGCAGTGGGCCAGGCCCATTTCCAGTTAAAGCCAAGGCTCACCTTG
Organism: Daubentonia madagascariensis; assembly: GCA_023783475.1. Classification (NCBI taxonomy): domain Eukaryota; kingdom Metazoa; phylum Chordata; class Mammalia; order Primates; family Daubentoniidae; genus Daubentonia; species Daubentonia madagascariensis. Next base: position 2,590,636 of record JAKFHU010001831.1, read on the forward strand.
AGTCAGGCTGGTGACTTAGGTGTGGTCCTGGAGCCATGGGCACCACCCCTCTTTGGAGAGCAGGGAGTTTCTACCGGTTCCTGCCTTTTGGGGGCTCCTTTCAGGGTGTCCTGTGAGATGAAGGGGGCTTGACATCAGACACCTCTGGTTTTAGGAAGAATTGGGAATAAATGGCAAGTCCTGCTGATTGCACTAAAATACACACACAGGTCATAAATTTCCAACTGAGATACTGATTGTTATTTTAAACAAAAATGTCTGTGTTTACAGAAAGACAAATACATGATTCCACTTATATGAGATATCTAAAATGGTCAAATTCATAGAATCAAAATGTGGAATAGTGGTTGCCAGGTCTTGGGCGAGAGGGAAATAGGCAGTTTCTAATCAACAGGCACAAAGATTTAGTTAAGCAAGATGAATAAGTTCTAGAGATCTGCTGTACAACAATGTGCCTATAGTTAATAATACTGTATTGTACACTTAAAAATGTGTTAAAAGGGTAGATCTCATAGTAAGTGTTCTTACCACAATAAAATTAAAAAGTAATTTTTTAAAATGCTTATGTTTTAAGAGAGGTTTGCCTGGAAAGGTTGTAGAAAGAGTTGAGGTAAACCCTGTCTTACCAAGGAGTCTGTTATCCCTGAGAACGAGTGAGAAACACACATGAAACATGAGAATTAAAAATAGGCGTTTTTTTCCCCCAACCATCTTACTTTTTATAGTTATTTTGAAGAAATCTGCATTTTTCACTCGGAATGTGCTGTGCCTTTGTTGGCCAGCTGTGTGTACCAGTCTGCCTGCCTGTTTCCACTGGCTTGTCATGCTCACTAATTAGAGAGCTGCCGCCTGATTCACCTTGTTAATTAGAGGGACTTGCGCACGGAGCGCTTCGGGCGTGTGCGAGAGAACGATGCGGTCTGTGAAGCCATTCTTCACATCTACCTTCTATTTTTCATCTGAAATGAATAAATCATTGAGACTTTCCTCATGGAGCGGGAATGCAGGAATTCACATCTTTGTAAATGTCAATTACATGTGATCAATAGGAAGCGATGACTCGTGCATTGTACTTACATGATTTCCTAATTTACGTCTCGTCAGTGTATAAAAAAATGGCCTGAAATATTTGTCTCCTTTCCGTGAGTCAGTGCCCTTCATCTGGTAGAAGAGGGTGTTAAGAAACACAGCTGTTTCGTTTCAGCTGTTGGAATCTGGTCTGGTGGTTTGTTGTTCACTTGCACGGAGGGTGGGGGAATCCTCTGGAAGCCTGACCTCAGAGGAGCTCTGTTGGACCAGCCCCTTCTCCTCAGCCTCCCCCAGGGACCTGTCTGCTCAGGAAAAAACAGGGCACAGCAGGTAATTTTGATTGAGATCTTCTTTTGTAATAGAGATCCTTACTTATTGGAATTGAGGTTTTAGATGTATCATGTATCTTTTTAAAAAATCTAATTTTTAAAAATCGTGTTTTGTTTTTATTAGACTATGAGACCAACCACAGAAGCAGTAGTGCCTTTAAACAGCATGTTGCCTCCTTTCCTACCTACATAGGACACTTTGGAAATTAGTTTCAGTGGCTTTCTCTCCAACTATTTGATTAAAATTAAGTATTACAGTTAAACAAGACTAGGAAAAGGCAGTGATTTCTCATTGGTGGAAAGGAAGTGGTCGTTGAAGGTACGGCTTTCCCATTAAAAAGGCACGGGGCTCAGGCCCACGACGTCTGGGGGTCTCTGCTGAGGAGTCTGATTAAATAACCCTGTTATCAGACTCTGTGGTGAATTGATGTCTTAAGCATGGTTAACATTTTTTGCTCATCCATAGCATTTACAGTCATTGTACATGCTCACTTGCAGAGATTTTGTAAAAAAGATTTGCAAATATTTCTTTATAGACAGGAAAGAATTTTATACCTGTTCTTCCCAGGAAGGGCATAGACCAGGGTAATTGTTTTCTAGGATGTTCTTTACACCATTCTGAACATCTGATTTTGGGCCCACAAGTATGCATTGAGCACTTGCTGCATGCAAAACACTGCCCCAGCCTGGAGGGAAACCCAGGACACAGAGACCATTCCTGTCCTCAGGACCCCGTGAGCCCCATGCTGATGGAGAAGCAGCAAATCATTAGCATATAGTGTGGCGAGTGCTCCAGGAGCCTTGATGCCTGCACAGGGGAGGGGAGTTGGAACAGGAGTCACAGAGAGAGGGATGTTTGGGAGGGCTCCTTGGGCATGAGCAGAGCTTTCCAGGTGGACAAGGCCTTCCAGCCAGGGTGTGAGTGGCTTGGGGAGGCCAGAGAAGGGGCGAGTGAGAGGAGAGATGGTTGCAAAGGCAGGGAGGCCCCAGTCAGGTCCCAAAGAGCTGCCTTTCCAGCCTCCAGATGTTACCTGGGTGTGCTCCTCGGTGCAGAATTACTTAGTGTGTGCACTGTTGAGCCCTGGCTGGAAGGGCAGGGGAGTCAATGTGTGGATACCCCAGGCAGGCGTTCTGCCTCAGCAGAAATCCAGGCAGGTCTATGGGATGACACAGGAAGGTGCAGAAGTGGGCTGGGCTTCTGTGGCACATTTTCTCCAGCCCTGGGTGCAGAAATTAGTGGATGTAGGGATTAAAGAGGGGAGGTGGATACTGACCTGCCAGGAATCTCGCAGGCAAAACAAACCACCTCTGTGAGAGCCTCAACCTGTTCGACCTCAAGAATTTTGCTGAAGAGCCAGGTTGCAGCCATAGGCCCTCATGCATCACTTCCAAACACTTAGGTCAGCTCATCAGACATGATTTGAGCACCTGCCCTTTGCTAGGGTCAGTCAGTGCAAATATCCAGGATGAAAAAAAAGCCATCTCCTGTTTATAGGAAGTTTGCAAGAGCCAGGCAGAAGGGATGCATGTTTGCAGAGAGGTAGAGAATACACTGTTAAGAATGAAAACAGTAGCCAGGAGAGGGGGGTATTACAGGGAAGGTGACACCAGCACTGAGTTTTCCAGGATGAATGGGGACTTATTAGACTGGAATGGTGGGGAAGGGTGCTCTAGACAAGGAGCAGCAAGGGCAAGGGCAAGGGCATGCGAATATGCATGGGATGTTTGGGGGCCACAAGGATTCACTGAGGTTCTGACTCAGGGAATGAGCCTGGAGGGTATGCAGTAGGGTCCAGGGTGAAGAGGATTGGAGGATTTGGGGCGAGTGTAAACAGGTTCAGATTTGAACTTGTAAAGGAGGCTCCTGCTCGCTACTCCAGTTGTACAACGCCAGGGTGCTTTTCACATCGTTTTCTAAGGTATTGTGCAATGCAGTGATAGAGGCTATTTTACCATCCAGGCAAGAGCTAACCAGGGCCCAAACCAGCACAGACTGAGGAGATTCTGAGGTCTCTGAGTGGTGAAAGTTGAGGGCTATCCAGGAAGAAGCTTCCAGCTCAGGAGGCTGAGTATCATAGTGAATTAATAGCCTTCTATTCGCAGAGTCTAGCAGTTGCATCTTGTAGCTATGTGAGACTTCCTGCTTCACAGCTTACTGGTTTACAGCCATAGAAATGGAAAATCCAGCCACATTCCCTCCCACCGTCCAAGTGCTGTTGGATACGATGATGAATTCATTACCACCAGAACACACTGCTGCTTCTAAATTGGTTGTGCAATGGCAGTTGCAAGCTATAACATCCCTGTCAGCTTTATATGGTGTGCCCCCACTTCTTTAAAAAGAAAGTTCCTCTTTGCTGTGAGAGTGGGCCCTTTTGCAGCAGGAGACACAGAGCTGGGCCCCTTTCTAACTCAGGAATCCCTGGGTCACCTCTGTGGGGATGAAAACACCTTCTTCTCAGACAAGTCCTGTCTGTGGAGGGACATTTCCAGATCATGTGGGAGGCTTACCATGATGTCTAAATGTTGACTTAGTGGACACCAGCAGCCCCCCAATCTGCTTGGCCCCCTCTCTCTGGGAAAAGTCAAGGGAGGTACTTGTACATCTGCTCTGTCTCCATGGTGGTCACGACTGCCTCTGGGCTTTGCCATTTCCAGGGTTGGAGAAGAAGCTTGGATTTAATCTGTGATCTGTAATCCTTCAAGACTCAATCAGCTGTCACTTACGAAATCCAGGCACTGTGCTGGGCACTGAAATGCTCGCTCGAAGCCCCAGTGCATCTGAGAGGAGCTTCTCAGGAAGGGGCCTGTGGTCAGGGCCTCTCATAGGGCATCGGTGCTCGGGCTAAAACCTGTGTCTGCGTGTAAAGAAGGCGTCTGTGCCAGACTTTGTTTCTTTAGCAGGTAATTTGCTTCAGTAACATGAGTTATAAGAAAATGAAGAGGTGGAAGAAAAAAACCACAGTGAAATGAAAACATTATTAAAATAGCAACTGAAGACCCAACAAGGTTTTCTCACAGGCGTGAGGCCCCCTCAGACCCCTCCCCCAGTCCCCTCTGGACCTGGAGCTATGCTGGGTCCCCACCCTAGACGACCCTCACATTACCGACTGCCTCCCAAGGGGGTCTGAGCACCACATGTGGGTGCTTTAGTCTCCCAAGTGCAAGGCACACCCCAGAGGGCAAAGGCTTGCCCCGCCCCCTGTCACCCCCAGAGTCCAGCAGCACCGTGGGCTCTTAGGAAGCCTTTGCTAATTGATTAACAGTTTCTCCAGACACTTAAAAATGCCATCATTTGCTTGAGTATAAAGGTAGTGTATGTTAATGGCAGACAATTTGGAAAGTGCAAAGCTGCCGAACTCCATTTCCAGAGCAACTGTTCCATCTTGTTTAGGTCAAATGTGTGCCCCTCAAACCCACCTATACGATGCTCTGCTTATAAACTGATTTTATACCTTAATTTCTGGACTTTAGCTTCATTCCTTTGTAATGATTTTTGTAAAATTAACTCTTTCAATGGACTTTTTATGGGGGAGGGGGAGGAAGCATTCTAAACTTGGTGGTATTTCTTTGTAGTCATAATGAATACAAGAGTTACAAACTTCCAGCAACTTGATTTACGTAAGGTGGTCATGCCCACCTCTGCCCCAATAGGAGGCTTGAGATGCTACAATGCCAAGTAGGATCAAGTTGTTATCTGCCTGTTACAAGGCAGGTAAGTGAGTGCTATTTATACTCCTAAATGTTGGCCACTATGGTGTTGATAGACTTGGATAAAGGGGTGTGCAGGGGTGTGCACATGGATGCAGATATCTAAACTACAGAAGGCTGGATGGGTCTGCCCAGTGCTGGCAGCAAGCCCTGACAAATGGGTGTATGGTGAATCTGCCCATGACACGCAGGCAGCCTCTTATTTTTCCTGTTGGTCCTTTGCTGGAATAGCAACCAGTCCTGAAGTCTAAGTTTAAGGACTCATTTGGAAACAATGTTAACCCACATTTATATTTCCAAATTTGGTGGTTTTGTGGCTATGCCCTGAAAATTAAATGGTTGATGTTTTCTTAAGGGTAAGAACCATGTTCATAGTTCTACAAACATGGGTTGAGCACTCCCTACATGCTAGGTTCCCTGACAGACACAGGGACATTCATCCTTGCCCTGCAGGTGCTCATAGTCTTGTGGGAGACAGAGACCCCTGGGCAGACACATCCCTGCAGGGAGATGTGAGTTGGGACAGGAGCCAGCCCATGGGAACCACCTCGGGTCAGTCTTTAGAAAGGTGGCATCGGAGCAGGGAGCACAGAGGAACAGGGGTAGAGAAGGAGCACACTGGGGTGGGGAAGGCTCAGGGCGTGCTTCCAGCAAAGGGGTGAGAGCAGGCAAAGGCCTGGGAACAGAAAGGAGCCACATGCTCCAGCTGCTGGGCAGCGGTTGCAAAGGGGCAGCTCAAAGACTGCTTTGTGTGGCCTGTACTATGTTACATTTTCTTTTTTAATTAGCTGTCAACATTTAAATACTGAGAGGTTTCACACTAAATGTAAAATCAAACCAAACCTGGATTCTGGTTCTCTAAAAAATCTGGCATCTGCATTCCTGCCTGACAGCAGTCAGCTGGAGCCGTGCCTGCTGCGCAGGCCCAGGGCTGACAGCCAGCCTGGCCCCCCAAGGCATCGGAGCCTGGAGCTGCAGCATGAGGGGCCAGTGCGGAGAGTGAGCAGGGCCTGGCTAGGCGGTGGGCTCTGTGTCCTGCAGACAGCAGAAAACCCTAGGGCCTGAGCAGGTTTGCTTTCAGAAAGATGTCTCTGATCATAGCCGGGAGGATGGATTTGATGGGTCCAGACAGGAATCTGCTCACAGTAGTTCAGGGGAGGGGTGCTCGTGGGAGGGGTGATGTAGTGGCTGAATAATGGACCCCCCAAAGATATCAGGTCCTTGTCCCTGGAACCTGTGCATATTACCTTATGTGGCAAAAAAGGACTTTGCAGGTGTGATTAAGTTAGGGATCTTGAGATGGGGAATCTCCTGGATTATCCAAGTGGCCCTAAATGCAATCACACGTATCCTGAGAAGAGGGAGATTTGACACAGACAGCAGAGGAGAAGGCAATGTGACCATGGAAGCAAAGACAGGAGTGATATGGCCACAAGCCAAGGAACGCTGGCAGCCACCAGAACTGGAAAAGGCACAGGACAGATTCTCCTCCAGAGCCGGCAGAGGGAGTGTGGCCCTGCTGACACATTGATTTCGGCCCACTGGTACAGGACTTTGGCCCCCAGAACTGTGAGAGAGTAAATTTCTGTTGTCTTAAGCCACTGACTTTGTGGTCATTTGTTACAGAGACATAGGAAATTAATACGGACAGTGCCAGAGGGAACTAGGAGTGGAGTCCACCAGACTGGGGACTGATTGGATGTGTTTGTTGAAGGAACAGCAGCATGCTGGGGATGTGGAATTGGATCCTGCTAAAAGTAAGCCTGAGACTCACCTGCGGGTGCAGGAGGGGAGCCCAGGACACAGAGAGAGGGCACAGACACAGCAAAGTGGGCAAAGCAGGGAAGGAGGAGACCCCCGTGAAAGTGGATAAATGAGCTGGAAACTGCAGTCCTGCTGGGGATACTCCAGGAGACGATGTGGAATACACCAACCTCCAAATTGTCCCTTGAAAGGACAGGGAGCTGGGGACGCAGAAAGCATCTGCTTCAGGCTCCCAGTTCTCTGGCTTGGGCAAGTATTTGGGTGAGGGACACGGTCGGGGACAGTGCTGAATCTAGTCCGAAGTGGGTTGGGTTTGCACCCTATGGAGAGTCTAAGCAGGTTGACCCTGGGCACAGCAGAAGCTTTGGAAGCCACCAGAGAGAGTAAGACAATAAGCGAGGACAACTCCTTTGAGGAGAAGGATAGGGCAGAGGCTGAAGGGAGGCTTGGATAAAAGGCAGATTTTTAAAAACTATTATTCCACCAGTCAGTCAACAAACATTATTTGAGCACCTACTCTTTAACAGTCTCTGAGGATACAGCAGCTATCAAAACAGAAAAAGCTGTCCTTGAAGAGTAAACGTGTAACCAAAAAATACATAATTTCAGATACTGATGAGAAACATGAAGAAATAAATTAGGAGGATGAGATAGAATGCCATAGGGCTACTTCAGCTGGCCTGGTTAGGGAAGGCCTCTCTGAGGAGGTGACAATTGTGCTGACTCATAGGCGATGAAAAGGACCTGGCTGGGCAGAGAACTGGGGGAGGGTGTGCCAGTGCAAAGGCCCTGGGGCAGGCGTTCAAGGCGGAGGGAGGAAACTGTGTGTCTGGAGCAGCGAGACAGCAGGCAAGTGGGGAGATGTGGCCAGGAGGCCATGAGCCACTGTGTGAAGCCATTGGAGTTTTTGAAGCAGGGATGACATGGTCTGATTTACACTTTTAAAAGATCACCTTGGCTTTTGTGAGGAGAATGGACTCAAAAGGGACAAGAGGAAAGGCAGGGAGGCCTGTGAAGAGGCTCCCACTGTCCTCCAAGCTGAGGATGGCAGGAGACATGTGAGCGAAGGTGAGCATCGTTGCAACGGGCCTGTCTGGATTCATGGTTGTAATCACTATGGGATTAAAATGACACACAGAAGGACGAAATTACCATTTCTGAGGTTATTGTGCCCCAATAGTGGTGTAATGTGTTGTATTAAATAGAGCGGAAACTTGATAATTGCCCGGCATCACTTCCCAGGTAATATATTCTATCAGGTGTGTGTTGTTAACAGGTATTATACTTGTTTAAGAGGACTCCGTCAATTAATTAACTGTTTTGATTGGGTCGTGGGAAAGGTACCTTTAATAGGGATAGACTTTTCACAGATCAACCTGTGGCTATAGCAGAGCTTTCGGAGTGCAACTGCTTCCCGGGGTAGGTGGAAAGGGCCAGGGTGGGAGAGGGCCTGTTCTTGGGGACAGTTAGTTCCCACAGCCCACCCCCTGCAAGTCCCTCTGGAGGACTGGTTTGAAGGGAGACTGTAAGGTGGCTCTTCTGCTTGCCTTGGTGGCTGGCTGGGACCCCAGGTGAGCAGGCACAGCATCATGGTGACCTTGCATGAGGGTGGCTGTCTTGGGCCTCCGGGGCTACAGCCCAGCCATTCCTGCCCCAACACTCCGAGGGGCCCTCAAGATGCTGCTGGGAGAGGGTGGGGTGTGGGAAGGGCAGTGGGCCAATGTGTAGGCGAGGGTGTCTCCTCACCTTCTGCCCACGGATGGGGAAAAAGGTTGGAAGGCCAAGGTGGCAGAGCTGTGCTCTGGGAAGGGGCTGGCTGAGTCTTCCCCGAGACCCTAGAGACCTCAGGAAAGCTTTCTGGGGGAATAGGCTGTTTATCCTCTGGACCCGGGGTGGGGGAGAGGTTTGCGTTCACCAAGTTCAGCACAGGGAATATGATGTAAGAGGCTGGACCACTGCTCCTTCCTCACCTGACTCTGGACCATTCACAGCAAGTCTCCTGCGACTTCAGCAGGTGATGGACTCAGGGTCAGACTGAGATAAAGGGATCTACCTTTATGAGCCTCAGTTTCTTCCACTGTCAAATGGGAACAACCCTGCCCATCCTGAGTTCAATGAAGATTACGTGGTGGTAAGGGCAGGGTGGGCCTGCCGACAGGGATAAACCTTGCAAACATGATGCTCAGTGGAAGGAGCCAGACACAGAAGGACAAACACTGTAGGATCCCACTTATAGGAGGTGCTGAACTAGGCAAATCCACGGAGATGGAAAGTAGGATAGAGGTGGCCCGGGCAGGGGGAATGGGGAATTATTGTTGAATGGGTACAGAGTTTCTGTTGGGGATAATGAAGTCCTGGAGATGGATAGTGGTGATGGTTGCACAACATTGTGAATATACTTAATGCCACTGAATTGTACACTCAAAAATGGTTGAAATGGTAAATTTTATGTTATGTATATTTTATCACAATTTTAAAAAAAAGGACTAGCACCTTCTGATAAACCTAAATTGGAGTTCCGGAGGCTGCTGTCAGCATGGCTGACCCATGGCCCAGGCCAGGACCCCAGCCACCACTCCAAGGCCACAAGAAGTCAGAAGCAGAGGATGGTAGCTAATTGTAGACAGTTTTGAAAAGAACTAAAGGAGATTGAAAGCACAACCCCATCACCAGTAATCCTCACAGTTATAATATTTATGCACTTATTCTTTATAAGATTTTACAAAATTTTATACCTGTTTTTTTTTTGTTGTGGTGATTGTTTAGCAGTATTTCACACACATTGCTCCATGTCATTGGAAGCTATATAAAACATCGCAATGGCTGTATAACGTTCCCTGCAATTCATATGCCGTAATTCACTTGGCCAGCCCCAAACAAAGGTCACACTATAAACAACATTGCCATCAACATCATTGTGCATACACCTCTAGCTTCACCTTATCTCTCAGGGATAGATTTTTAGAGGTAGAATTACTTGGGTATAACATTGCGCCTTTAGGTGTTTGCTCCATGGTGGCAGATACTCAGACAAGCTGTGCCCTTTGACACCCTTGTCAAAGGCCGGTGGGGTGGTGCCCTTTCCTCAGCACCCAGCCCACGTCCTGTGGCCTGGCACTGCTGGGTGGTGTTGGCTGATTCCATATGGAGAAAAGGGGATCTTGATTTAATTGACATCATTCCTGAGAGTGCACTACCGATTCCACTGGTGCCCGTCCGAGAACTTCTGGGACGCCAAGGTGCTGTAAGTACCAGCTCAGAAGGTGGGGCTGACCCGCTGGAGCGAATGTTAGAGATCAACCCCACACAGAACCAGGGCCAGCCCTTCGCACTGTGGCAGGCTGGGGAGGTAGACTCAGGAGGCCCTGCAGCCCCCGTGGGGAATGTTTGCCATCCAGCAAGTGTCATTTTTGCCTAGAGCCTTGTAGGTTCTTAAGGATGCAAAGGGGGAGAGATTCTTCAGGGGTATGGAAGGGGCAGAGGCAGAGCTGGAGGGCAGACACGCCTGCCCTTGGCTCTTCCAGAGGCACTGCCTGGAGCAGGGCGGGGCACCCAGATCCCCTGGTCTCTACCTCCTGCTGGCTCTGGGCCTAGCTCTGCCACATAACTCCAGGTGACCTTGGACATGTTTCTGTATCTTGCAGTGCCTCAGTTTCTCCATCAGGAATAGGGAGCTGATAATACTTATTTCTGGAGTTGTGGTGAGGGTTAAGGTTATGGATGTCAAAGCACCAGGGCCAGCCCTGTGTGACTAAGCAGCACGGATGTGCCAGCCACTGCTCTCTTGCCACTTGCAAGACAAGCAGACCCCCCTTCTCCCAGACCACTCTCCCCAGCAGGTGAGCACCAGGATGGCGTTTCAGTGCCCATGGGGGACTGATGCTCCTGAGAGCCCTGGGAACCTGTCCCTCAGCAAGAGGCCCTCAGAGAGAGCCACCCTGAGGCTCTTCCATTGTGCTCGTGCCCCCTGTAACCCACCCAGCTCCAAATGTCAGCTCTCCAGAGTCCCCACTGAGTTTGAGGCCTTTGCTTTCTTGGTGATCATTTTCAGCAAGTAGACCCTCATCTTAATATATTCAGCAGACATCTGATAATTGTGATAACCCTGATGGGTGGTGAGCAAGGCAAATTAGCTAAAAGATGATTGATTTTTTTTATGCGCAATTTTATCTTCAACCTTTCCTAGCAACGCGCTATGCCAGAGTAATAATTTCTTCTCCCAGGTATTTGCCAGTATTGAGATTGCACATCTATTTATGGTTGCCTGGAAGCCTCATAATTACAATACAGTCCAAGTGCCCATTTTCTTTCCCTGACTACAAATAGGGATCAATCGAATTTCAAATGACTGCTCCAGGGCTCGCTCCTTATCGTGACCTTTGTAAATGATTAGAGCTCACCACTGTTGCTGTCTGCCCAGAAAAGGCAAGCGGGCAGAGCTTTCTAACTGGCATTTAATCTGGATGTGGGCCAAAGATATTCCATGTGAAAACCGACAATGAGCTGCCAGTAGAGAAAGGGCTTGTGGACTTTCTGTCGGCCCCATAGATTCTTCCTGTGTGTCTCACATGCCGCCTTTCCTTTGTCTACTTCCTGGGTTCTGTTGATGTCTGTTTGCTCTGCAGCCTGTTGATAGAGCTGCACTCGGCCCTGCTGGGCTGGTGCCCAGGAAAGGGGTGGCTGGATTCAGGAGATCCCAGGAAGTTTTAAACCTACATGTAAACATTATTTGCTAGTAAGTTGTTTCTTTGTTTTTGTTTTGTTTTGTTTTGAATCCTTGGATTCAGTCTCAAATGCTAAGCTTTAGATTCTGAGGCTGGAGAAACCTGCAGGGTAATCGATTCTTACGGAAGAAGTTGGGACCAGGACTTGGTGTGAGCTCCCATTGACCGCCCTGGTCATCCTCAGAGCCAGGTTTTCTGATTCAGGGTAGAGCCGGCTGCAGCGAGTTTAACTTTTCAGGCCCCTAGTGCCACTTGAGGGCTGTCGCTGGACCCTGCCGCAGAGCTCCTCTGGAACATGAGCCCCCTTATTTCAGGGGTGAGGGATGGGCAAGGCTGTTTCCCACCAGCCCCTCTCAGAAGCACCCCCCCCCACTTGACGGCAGTGAAGGGCCCAGTGGTGGGCAAGAGCTGCGGTGCGTGATAGAGCATCCTGTGTTTTGATGCTGCCTCAGTTTCTCTAACTGCTGCCCTTAGGAATGAGTTTGCTATCTTCATCTGTGGTCAGGGTGTTGATTGTGCCAATTAAATACACTCCTGTTGGCCTTGTTTTTCCAGAGCCTTATTCCATGCAATAGCAAAATGTTTCCTTCTGGGCAGTGGTCTTTGGGCTGTCTGCTATTAAGACTGTCTTAGGTTTCTTTGAGAATCCCTAAGTCCAGGCTTGGCACCCACTGTTGCCCTCTACACCCTCTCTCACCTTTCCAGCCTGTCCAGCCTCACTGTGGCCATCTTCCGTGGCATCCGGGTGTAAGCTGCAGCCCACGCAATGCCCCAGAACACCCTGTCATCACCCCCGCACCTCCCCTGGGCTTCGTTCATCCAGCCCCAGCTCTGTGCCGGCTTCAACAGTGAAGGCACCCACTAAGCAAGTAGACCCTCATCTTAATATTTCCAAATATTAATTAAGTGTCCAAAGACCACTACCCAAAAGGAAACATTTTACTAGCATGGAGTAAGTGTTGGCTCCCTCTGAGGGCCTTTTGCGGAGGGATAGGATCCCAGGACCCAGACAGCATTAGCCTTGTCCCTGCCCCAGAACCCCTGCGTGCATCTTTACAGACACTGTGGTTCCTCGTGCTGCTCCCCAGGGAAATCTTGTCTCCCTACCAACCCCGAACACCTGAGGTCCCAGCATTGGCAGCTCTTGAAAAGCCACGAGCTGAACTCACCTGAGCTCTTTTCTCCAGGGGGAGATACGAGTGCCTGCCTGCATGCATCCCATGCCTAAACATTTTCTCCCATTTGGCCTTAGAAATGCAGCAAAAACCAAGTGCCACGTGTTTCCTTTGTCCTCTCCCTTTATCTATAGAACAAGAGGTTATATATCTCACAGGTCGGGGCTAAAGTAGATAGGCCTTTCCAGTTGTCATAATTGGGTTTTAATGTATAAATTCTAATAGGCCCCAGTAATTCAAGCACAGCATATTTCAAGATATTTCAGTTATGGTACATCCAAAGATTACAGTTTGAAGCAATTGATTTAATTCCCAAATACCATGTCAATCTGGAAACGTGAGATGCTTTTTGTTTGCTGTCAGGATGGGCTCTAGAATGTGTCCCTGGGCTCAGCAGCAGATCTGAGCCTGCAGCCAGAATCCATGCAAGTGCCACGGTGGAGCCCCGTGACATCATTCAGCATTAGTCCCGGGTACAGTTTGGGATGGTAAATCATCTTGACTGTTGACGATGCCTGTGCTTCTTTATTTGCAGAGTTACCTTTTGTTCACTGCCTGAAGAGCAGCGACTTTGCTGATTTCAGTTTAGTTTATTTTCCCACTATTTACATGTGTACATGTAAGTGTTTTCTAAGATGCTTACATTAGTGTCATGTTTTGCAGATGATGCATAACAGTAGGATTCAGGTGAGAATCTTTAGTGCAAAATCTATTGCTCCCGGTAATGAAGGAAGTGCACTGCAGTGTAGTGAGGTCTGATAATTGATCCTACCACCAGCAAATCGTATCTCCTGAATTTCACTTTTGTCTTGGCACATACGGTATTGTAATTATTCTGATCAGATTAATGTCCTGTATTTTTAAAGTGTATAATTTGCACTTACAGTCATCATGTATCCTCTGTGTCATGTCACTTTTGCAGAGTTCTGCTGATCCCTATGGTAACTGCCCCCTCAAAAGCCCCAAGTGAAGAAGCAGGGGTCTCCTCACAGGCAGAAAGCGGTCTCTCCACTTCTGACATCCTCGGGGACACGGAGTCAGGAATCTGTGTCTGTAAGTGGTGAATGGTTGATTGGTGGGTTGGTTCGTTTTCTAAATTCTTTTCTGAGTACTTATGTTAAGAAAGGAAAAAGCAGTGCCTATGCATCCCAAGATTCTGGAATATTCAACTTCTGTAATCAAAGTCATCTAAGCAAACATAGCATATAATCTCCTGCCCAGACCAACAGGCAGGGGCAACACCAGCAAAGATGATGGCTTTAATGAAGAAGAATTTAGCTAAAGTGGGTAGAGCAAAACTCCCTATTTCCCAAAGTATGTTCCATGGAACACTCATGCTGCAGGAACAGCTGAAAGGGAGGGAGCTCCAGGGTGAAAGGGCTCTATCATCCAGTGAATTTGGGAAGTACTCCAAGAGAGGGATGTGATCTGTCCCTGCCATTCTAGCTCAGCCTCCATCCCTTCTCATCTGGACAAATGCAACAGCATTCCACCTGGTACCTGTACCTGGTGCCCTGCCATTCTCTGGTTCTGTCTAACCAACTCTCCACACACAGCCAGAGGGAACTTCTTAAAAGGTTATTTGATCATTTCACTCCCTAATTTAAAACTAGCTAATGGTTTCCCATTGCACTCAGAGGAGACTTGGGCTGTGACTGCACCCCAGGCCTGCCTGCCCTGGCCCCGCCTTACCTCGGGCCTGTCCAGAACCTCCCTCCTTTCCCACAGCTGCAGCCACCCTGCCCTCTGCGAGTCCTTGGAACTCCGCAAGCCCTTTCTTGCCTCAGGGCCTTTGCACTGGCTGTTTCTCTGCCTGGAATCTTCTCTCTGATCTTCATGGCTGGCTTCTCCTTGTCATTCAGATCACAGCTCAAAGCTACCTTGCCAGAGGCGATTTTCCTGTGCCCTCTCCCCCCCCCCAGTCACTTTGTATGCCACCATTTATTATTTTCTTTATAGCATTCAGAATGACCTCTGAAATGATCTTGTTTATTTGTTGTTTTACTGTCTCTCCCTGCCTGAACGTAAACTTCCTGAGGACGGGTCGGTGGCCTGGTCTGTCTCACTCACACTGACCCTTTACGTTTAGAACCACGCCTGCCACTTGGAAGACACTCTACAAATACTGGTTGAGTAACAGAATGAACAGCAGGCACATGTTGTGCATTTATCCCGCGCAGCCCCTGGCCCGGGTGAGGAAGTCACAATTGGAGCATGTTCAGCATTGGGATAACTGATTAGAATCGGAGGGCTCAGAGCCGGCAGGTATTAGGAAAGTCCCACCTCACATCCTCAAATCTGGGTATCTCGGGGTGGGTCTGCATACCAGGTGCCCCTCCAGTCACTTGGTTGTGATTTACGGGTGCCCCGCAAGGAGCCACTCACTCACCGTCCTGCTGTTTTGCAGCAGGCAGAGTCCTTTTTGGGTAATGGGGCCTCATGTGGTGCTGTCACCCCACCACTGTTCTTGTCTCTGGGATTTTGCTCATCCTCCCTTTTCTAGCCCAACCCCCTCGGCATGAGCTCTCATTTCATCTAAATGACCCAAGAGATTAGGAACTTAAGCATCCTCGAGAGGGAGCACCCACTGAGCAGAGCAGACATAGGGACCCTAGCGGGTGTGGGCCTGGCTGCTGCTTCTCAACTATGAGCCTCCAGGTTTCCTGGCCTGCTGTATCACCAAGCCGGGAAATGTATTCCAGATCCAGGCCTTCCCTTCACCCAGTGTGGTCTATCAGCAGGGCTGCTGGGGACGCCACAGTGGTGCCAGAGCCCTAGGATTCTCCACCATGTAGGGAGCTACAATGACAGCATCCTCCTGGCCAATGCTGGGACCCAGGGCCGCAGAGGGGTCAGCCCCTCACCTCATGCTGAGCATGGCAGCCTGCCTCCCAGGCTCCCCCTGCACACCTGCCCACAACCTGTGCCCATCCCCTCTCTCCCGTGCTCGGGCCTCCGTGGTGCCTTCCTCCTCAGGACCTCTGAAGTCGTCACTCTCTAATTAGGGCTGACTTGTCTTGTTCCTTCTCCTTGACTCCTGCCTCCGGTGCCAAATTCCAAGGGTACTGATGGCCCTTCCCTTGCTCATCTCTGTGTCACCCATCTCTTTAGCTTTGCTTAGCTGAGTCCCACACATAGCAGCCAAGAAAGTGTGCTATGTTATGGCTAAAGTCAGGCTAGCTCTCGAGTTTACAGAGGGAAGGATAAATTAGCACAGCAGAGAGTTTCCCTTCTGTTTACACTATGGTTTTCTAAATGTTTATGCCAGGCTGTAAGATGGGAACACCGACAACACCAGTAAATCCATGAAGGGGACCCTATTTGTCCCTATGGTGTGAGAGCCATTTCTTTACATTGTGAGGAGTATTGACAGATGAGAGTGTTGCTTGGCCAAAAGCCCTGGCAAGAGAAAGCATAATATGTGAAAAGTAAATGTCCTCATTCATGGAAAGGAGTTTCTGGACAGGCACCAGCACCCAGGGATGGGGAAATGACTTCAGAAACACACAGGGTCACCTGTGGTATTTGTTTCTGTCTGGTCCTGGGCCTCTCTGAGAGACTGAGCTCTGACATACACATCGGTAAATGGTGTCTTTGTCTTCGTCATGAGGGTGGCCCTGGTCAGAGATGAGACCTGGGCTCCAGGGTCTTGGGTGGGAATGTCACACCACCAGCAGGAGCTCCAGTTATGTTGCTTTTGTAACTCAAGCATATGAAACTCTTAGAGAAAGAAATTCACAATAATAAATTACAAACCACCATGAGGGAAAGTCTGCTGTAACAAGCAAACAATTGGCATTCTAAGAACTGGAAATAATAGAACCACCTGAAAGAGATTCTAAAAGAAGTGTGTTTAACGTATTTAGAGAAATTGAGTATGGATCACTTTACTTTTTCTATATGTTTGAAATCGATTATAAATTTTAAAGAGAATGAAAGACAGAGAGCAGTCAACAGTTTAAGTGAAAACACAACAGCAATTTTTACTAGAAATTAGAACCTATACCTACTAACACCCACCCCTGCATTCTGTCCTTTCTTCTTGGTAATCCATCCTCCAGAAAGCTAGTTTGCAATCCCAGAATCATAGTCATATGTTATAATCTTCATTTAAAACTCCCGAAACAATATGGCATATGTCTTGTCAAACAGAAATACCAGAATTTATTTCTCATGAACATATAGAACAGGTATGGAGTTTCTGTTTGCTCAATCAGAGGAAAGTAAATAGATACATATGACTTCACCGTCACTTCTACTCTGTAGCAGCCAGACACTTAATTTCCCCGGGATGTGATCCATAAACACGAGTTGCTTGTTGCCATAGATTTCTGCTCTCAAGTTTTCTTTTTCTTCCTTGCCTTTCCCAAGACTTAAGCAAAGCCAGTCTAGCTGAGAAATAAGTGAGTTATTTTTAGTTCTTTGAATGGTTTTTCATGAACTCTTTCCTTCCTTTGGCCTAAAGCCCACTGGCCCATCAAAGGATTTTAATACTTAGGTTGGTCGAGAAGGGCCTTTGCCAGGCCTCCCGTCTCCATGATTGCCCCTTCCCAGCTAGAACCCTGGGCACCCCCAGGAAACAGGAAGCCCTTGCTCTCATTTATTGGGTTCTCTACAAGATACCCATTGCTTTTCAGATGTCCCAAAGGTCCTTCAGACTTAGCACATTTAAACGGTGATCTCTGGATTCCCCCCTTCGTTGGTGAGGGCCACCCATGCCAGAAGCCCTGGAGTCCTCCCCGACCTCTCCTCCCCTCATTCCTCCCCCAGTCACTCGCCCAGCCCTTTAGATTCTACTTCTCAGTGTATTCCAAAAGGACGGTGTGCTTTTTCCCAAATGGGTTTGGGGCTGACTTGGAGAAGAGAAGACCCAACCCTAACCCCAGCAGGTCTTTGCTCAAGGCTCACATACACACAAACAACTTTCCTTGTGAAGCTCAAGCCTCTATCGCTAGCCTCAGCAGCATCCCTTTCTCAGCTTCCAGCTGTGAGCTAAGCAGTCGTGCAGAAATGTAACCTGTACAGAGACCACCCCCTGCCTTGGGCTCTGTTCTTTTCTTGGAATCAGGTGCAAAGACACAATAATGCAGCAGAAAAACAACCTGAAAACAAGTAATAATTCCAAATTCTTGTTCATCCCTTTTTTTCCCCTCAGCTCCTCATACATGACCTGAGCAGCAGAAGAGACTTCCCTTCTATTCTCTGGGGCCAGATCTGTTCTCCTGCTCTTCCTGTGGAGTGGGAAGGACTCTGAGGATGGACACAGACATGGCCTTCAGCTCCCAAGCAGGAATATTTCTGTCTCTGCCTCTCCCCTTGATAAGATCAGTTCCTACATGGCTGGAAAGGAATCAGGAAAGATGATGGGAAGCAATGTATCCTTAGGGGAAAAATCCCATGTGTCTCCTTGTGAAAGAGAAACTTGCCATCTTTCCAGCAGGATCAGATCTAGTCTGCCACGCTTGTGTGTGTTTTCAACCGCAGCTTTCATTATTATTTATTATTTTCACTTGAGGTGGTCCAAATATTGATGGTCTAGTTCCACCCCTTGAGATTTGCAATTAAAAAGAGGTCTTCACAGACCTAAATATAAAGGCGAAACAATAAAATTCCCAGAAGAACACATAGAAGAAAACCTAGATGCCCTTGGGTTTGGCAATTTTAGATACAATACCAAAAACCTGATCCATGAAAGAAAGAATTGATAAGTTGGACTTCACTAAAATTAAGAACTTATGCTCTATGAAGAACTCTGTTAAAAGAATGGAAAGGCAAGCCAAGGAAAGGGAGAAAATGCAGGCATACCTTGAAGATATTGTGGGTTCAGTTCCAGACAACTACAATAAAGTAAGTATCGTGAAAAAGTGAGTTACACAAATTTTTTGGTTTTCCAGTGCATATAAAAGTTATACTTACTCTATACTGTTGTCTATTAAGTATGCAATAGCATTTTCTCAAAAAATGTATATAACTTAATTTTAAAATACTATATTGCTAAAAAATGCTAACAATCCTCTGAGTCTTCAGCCAGCCATAATCTTTTAGCTGGTGGAGGGTCTTGCCTCAATGTTGAGGTGCACCTGACCGATCAGGGTGGTGGTTGCTGAAAGTTGGGGTGGCTGTGCAATTTCTTAAAATAAGACAACAATGAAGTTTACCGCGTCAATTAACTCTTACTTTCATGGAAGATTTCTCTGTGGCATGTGATGTTGTTTGATAGCATTTTGCCCACAGTAGAACTTCTTTCAAAATTGGAGTCAATCCTCTCTAAACCTGCTGCTCCTTTGTCAACTAAGTGTATGTAATATTCTATATCCTTTGTTGTCGTTTCTACAGTGTTGACAGCATCTTCATCAGGCGTAGATTCCATCTTAAGAAACCACTTCCTTTGCTCATCCATAAGAAGCATCTCCTCGTCTGTTCAAGTTTTATTATAAGATTGCAGCAATTCAGTCACATCTTTAGGCTCTACTTCTAGTTCTCTTGCTATTTCCACCACAACTGCGGTTACTGAAGTCTTGAGTCCCTCAAAGTCATCCATGAGAGTTGGAATAAACTTCTTCCAAACTCTTGTTAATGTTGATATTTTAACCTCCTCCCATGAATCACAAATGTTTATAATGGCATCTAGATGGTGAATCCTTTCCAGAATGTTTTCAATTGACTTTGCCCAGATCCATTAAAGGAATCACCATCTATGGCAGCTATAGCCTTACAAAATGTATTTCTTAAATAATAAGACTTGAAATTTGGAACTACTCCTTGATCCATGGGCTTCAGAATGGATGTTGTGTTAGCAGGCATAAAAACAACATTAATCTCCTTGTATATCTCCATCAGGGCTCCTGGGTGATCAGGTGCATTGTCAATGAACAGTAACATTTTGAAAGGAATTTTTTTTCCTGAGCAGCAGGTCTCAACAATGAGCTTAAAATATTCAGTAAACCATGTTGTAATCACATGTGATGTTATCCAGGCTTCATTGTTCCATTTATAGAGCACAGGCAGAGTAAATTTAGAATAATTCTTAAGAGAATGGTTTTTCAGAATGGTAAGTGAGCATTGGCTTCAACTTAAAGTCACCAGCTGCATCAGCCCCTAACAAGAGAGTCAGCTTGTCCTCTGAAGCTTTGAAGCCAGGCATTAACATCTCCTCTCTAGCTACAAAAGCCCTAGATGACATCTTTTTCCAATACAAGGCTGTTTCATCTACATTGAAAATCTGTTGTTTAGCGTGGCCACCTTCATCAGTGGTCTTATCTAGATCTTCTGGATAACTTGCTGCAGCTTCTCCATCACACTTGCTGCTTCATCTTTCACTTTTATGTTATGGTGACAGCTTCTTAAACTTCATGAACCAACCTCTGCTAGCTTCAAGCTTTTCTTCTGTAGCTTCCTCACCTCTTTCAGCCTTCACAGAATTGAAGAGAGTTAGGGCCTTGCTCTGGATTAGGCTTTGGCTTAAGGGAACATGGCAGCTGATTTGATATGCTATCCAGACCACTCAAACTTTCTCCATATCAGCAATAAGGCTGTTTCACTTTCTTATCATTCATGTATTCACTGGAGTAGCACTTTAAATTTCCTTCAAGAGTTTTTCCTTTGTATTCACAACTTGGCTAACTGTTTGGCACAAGAGGCCTAGATTTTGGCATATCTTAGTTTTCAATATGCCCTCCTCACTAAGCTTAATCATTTCTAGCTTTTGATTTAAAGTGAGAGATGTGAAACTCTTACTTTCACTTGAACACTTAGAGGCAATTGTAGTGTTATTAATTGGCCTAATTTCAATATTGTTATGTCTCAGGGAATAGGGAGGCCTGAGGAGAGGGAGAGAGATGGGGGAATGGTCTGTCAGTGGAGTAGTCAGAACACACACAACATGTATTGAGTAAGTTCATCATCTTATATGAACATGGTTCGTGGCACTCCAAAACAATTACATTAGTAACATCAAAGATCACTGATCACAGATCACCATAACATTCATTCATAATAATAATGAAAAAGTTTGAAATATTGCTAGCATTACCCAAATGTGACATAGAGACCTGAAGTGAGCACATGCAGTTGGAAAAATGGCACCAACAGACTTGCTCAATGCAGGGTTGCCACAAACCTTCAATTTGTTAAAAAAAAAAGCAATATATGCAAAGTACAATAAAACACATATCTGATAAAAGACTTGTATCCAAAATATACAAAGAACTCTTAAAAATAACAATAAGAAAACAACCCAATTTAAAAATGGACAAAAGATCTTGACAGACACTTCACTAAAATATAGCAAATGAAGATATGAAGAGACATTCAACATCATGTCATCAGGGAATTGCACATTTAAACAGCAATGGGATACACTGCACACATATTCAAATGGCTAAAATACAAAACACAGACAATGCCAAATGCTGACAAAGATGTGGAGCAACAGGAGCTCACATTCATTGCTGGTGGGAATGCAAAATGGTGTAGCCACTTTGGAAGACAATTTGACAGTTTCTTACAAAACTAAAAATATTCTTACCAGATGATTCAGCAATTTGCTCCCTGGTATTATATTTATCCAAATGAGTTGAAAACTTATGTCCATACAAAACCTGCACATGAATGTGTATAGCAACTTTATTCATAATTGCCAAAATTTGCATGCAATCAAGGCATCCTTCAATAAGTGAATGGTTAAACAAACTGAGGTATATCCACACAATGGAATATCATACAGCAATAAAAAGAAATTATCAAGCCATGAAAAGACATGGAGGAACCTTAAATGCATATTTCTTTCTTTTTTTTTTTTTGTTCCTTCTGAGACAGTGTGTTTTTCTGTTGCCCCCATGCTGGAGCGCAATGGGCACAATCATAGCTAACTGTAGCCTCAAACTCCAGGGCTCAAGCGATCCTCCTGCCTCAGCCTCCCGAGTAGGGGGAACTACTTGCATCTGCCACCACGCCTGGCTAATTTTTCTATTTTTTATAGAAACAGGGTCTTGCTATGTTGCTCAACCTGGTCTTGAACTCCTGGTCTCAAGTGATCCTCCTGCCTTGGCCTCCCAGAGTGCTGGGATTACAGGCATGAGCTGCTGTACCCAGCCTTAAATGCATATTTCTAAGTGAAAGAAGCCAACTTTTAAAAGTTACATATTGTGTGATTCCAACTATATGACATCTTGGAAAAAGCAAAACTTTATAGTGGTTTTCAGCAATTCACAGGGAGGGAAATGGGGGAGGAATGCATGGGGGAAGCCCAGGGGTTTTAAGACAGTGAACTATTCTGTATGACACAATAGTGGTAGATACATGGGAAAACCCCAAACTATGGATTTCAGTTAATAATAATGTATCAATATTGTCTCATCAATTATAATAAATGTAGCACACTAATTAATAGTAGGGGAAACAGTTTGTTGGGGGTGAGGGAATATATGAGAACGCTCTGTACTTTCCATTTAATTGTTCTGTAAACCAAAAACTGCTCTAAAAAATAGTCTGTTAATTAAAAAAAAAAAAGTTGTAAGGGCCCAGGGCCTCCCAGAGTTCTCCTTGTTGTAGCTGAGGTCCAAGGCAATTTTTGGATATTTCAAATGCACCCCTGGAGTCAACCAAAACCGAAAATTGATTAGGTGTTCTGGCATGCTTGCCAAAACTACTTTAAACTCTAGTCATAAAGAATATAAATTTTCTAACAATCCATCCATCTGGTGGTACATTTGACTAGTCTGAAAACCTGGATAGAAGACGAGGCCAGGTTCCTGAATGCTGTCTGTAGTGTGTAGTAGCAGTAGCAGTAGCAGTACATAGCCTGTGCCTATCACAGAGATGTCAAATACAGAGCTCCTCTGACAGTGGGCAGGTTGCCTGCCCTCCTGAGCTCGGCCTGCTCCTCTGTAAAGAGAAGGTTACACCAGCCATGGCTGACTCCTAGGAGCACTGCTGTGACAGTAAAGAGACTTTATTGTGTGAACTTGAAACCACTGCAAGCTTCCTACTCTACTTCTCTAATTGGGCACTCGTGGAGGTTTTTGGCTTGCCTAGTTTCTCTCCCTCAGCTTATCTGCCTTTTGAAGAAGGCCGGAGGCCAGGAGCCTATTCTTTATTCTTTTGTTGTTTTTATCCAGAGCTTTCTCCAGGGACAGTCCCTAGTACCCACGCCACGCTGGGAGCAGGCAGGAGCTCAGGTCTGAACCAGGGATGAACGTTGTGGTCTGCCCTACTCTGGATTTTCTCAAGGAAAACATAGGTTGGTCACTTACTCCATTTTATTTTTTTAAAATGCAGAGATTATTTTATTATGTGGAAAGCCAATGACATTGAATCACTGCCACATTACTATATCTAAAATTTAAAGGACAAAATTTTCAGAGATGATGTGTAAAGTAGCAAATATATGCAAAAATATTAGGAAAAACATGTGAGGAGAGCAATCTTAAAGTCTACTTCTGAAGCGCTCCGAAAGCATGTTTATAGGCATTGCACAAGGCTTGACGGATTTCTTGAGAGAAGCTGCATCTTAGCAATGACAGGAATCTCCACACCCAGGGACCAAGGAGCAGATTAGACCTGTGCCTTAGACAAGTACCAGGAGGGAGGAAGGACGGCTCAGAGACCCGGGAGCAGCAGCATCGCTCTGACCAGCAGAGCTGGCCACGTGCGTCTCCCTGTCCACACAGCCTGTCTAGCAAGAGCCTGTACTAGTGTCACACATGTGCAGCACAGTGGCCAGAGGAACTGACAGGCCTCAATAATGACTGTTTCTCTATTACAATATCAAACTTTTTTCCATTCTAAAGATAATTTTTAATGAGCGTTTTGTCTTAGAATAGTTTTAGACCTACAGAAAAGTTGTGAAGATAGTACAGAGAATTTCCAAATACACTACACTCAGTCTCCCCATTATCTTGCATCAGTATGGTACATTTCTCACAACTAACAAACTAATATTGATATATTACTGTTAAGTAAAGTTCACACTTTATTCAGATTTGCTTAGTTTTTACCTGTCCTTTTTCTCTGTTCCAGGATCCAATCCAGGACACCACATGACATTTAGTTGTCATGTCTCCTTAGGATCCTCTTGGCTCTGACAGTTTCTCAGAATTTCCTTGTTTTTATAACCTTAACAGATCTGAGATCAGTTATTTTGCAGAGTGTCCCTCTATTGGGATTTGTCTGATTAGACCTGGGTTAGGGGTTTGAGGGAGGAAGACCACATTGATGAAGTGCCATTCTCATCACATGGTATCAAGGATACGTGCTATCAACATGACCTCGATCACCTGGCTCGGGGAGTGCTCGTCAGGTTTCTCCACTGTAAAGTTACTCTTTCACTCCCCCTTTCATATTGTACTCTTGGGAAAGAAGTTATGATGCAGAGTGGGCAGCTATGTTCAGCCTCCTTGAGGGCAGAATACATACATAAATTATCTGGAATCGTGCATGGAAGATTTATCTATTTCCCCCCATTTAGGTATTTATTCAATAATTTATTTATATTATTATGTACTCATGGATATCTATAACATAGTTTGAGTTATAATATAATATTATGCATTTATTTTGTTGATCAAATTGTTCCATCTTTGCCATTGCAAGTTCTTTGTTGGTCCCCGTGTCTCTTTGACATAATTCCGTTAAGTGTGCTTTTTTTGGAGCACTTCCTTGCCTTCTGGCACTTTGAGATGCTCTTGTCTCATTTTGTATATACCAGTCCTAGAATTAGCCATTTCTCCAAGGAGCGCTGTATTAGTCAGGATTCTCTAGAGAAACAGAATCAATAGGAGAGATAGATAGATAGACAGATGTTTTATAAGGAATTGGCTTAAGTGATTATGGAGGCTGAGAAGTCCCAAGACCTGCGGTTGGCAAGCTGGAGGACCCACAGAGCCAGTGACATAGTTCCAGTCAGAGTTTGAGGATCTGAGAACTGGGAGAGCCAATAGTGTAAGTTCTAGTCCAAGCCCAAGCCCAAAGTCATGAGAAGACCAATGTCCCAGCTCAAAGGCACAGAAAGCCAATTCTCTCCTACTCAGCATTATTGTGTACACTGTTTTCACCCAGCCCCTTCAGTGAAGTTGTTTCATACATTTGTAATACAGTTAGATTCTTTGGTTATCATCTACATTCCTCCTGGGATCTTTCAACTTCTTAAATGATTTTTAAAATTTGCATAAATTAAGGTTTACTCTTTTGTGCTGTAAAGTTCTACACATTTGATAAATGCAGTGTTATGTATCCGCCATGACAGTATCACGTGGAATAGTTTCACCATCCTAAAAAATCATCTGTGGTTCATCTATTCAAGTCTCCTCCTTCCCCAAACCCCTGGCAACTACCGATCTGCTTACTGTCTGTATGGTTTTGCCTTTTCCAAAATGTCAAATAAATGAAATCATATAGTATGTAGCCCTTCAGATTGGCTTCTTTCACCTAGCAATATGCATTTAATATTCATCCATGTTTTTGCATGGTTCATTCCTTTTTTATCACTAAATAGTATTCCATTGAATAGCTCTACCATTGTTTCTTTATCCTTTCACTTATTGAAGGACATCTTAGTTGCTTCCAGTTTTGGTGATTATGAATAAATCTACTATAAATATTCACATGCAGACTTTTATGTGGACATAAGTTTTCAAATCAATTGGGTAAACCTAGGAGTGACCGCTAGATTGTATGGTAAGACTGTGTTTAGCTTTGTAAGAAACTGCCAACTGTTTTCCAAAGTGGCTGCACCATTTTGGATTCCCACCAGCAATGTATGAGTTCCTTTTGCTGGGCAGCTTCTTACCAGCAATTGATACTGCCAGTTTTTTGGATTTTAGCCATTCTAATATGTATGCAGTGGTATGGCATTGTTGTTTTAATTTGCATTTCCCTATCAACAAATGATGTTAAACATGTTTTCATATGCTTATTTGCCATCTGTATATCTTCTAAAGATAATTTTTAGATAATTCTAAAGATCATTTTCATTTTTAAATAATTATAAACCTACAGAAAAGTTGCAAGTACAGTACAAAGAACTTCTTTATTCTTGGACAGTATAAGAGTAAGTTGCTGGCTTGATGCCCTGTCACTCACTAATACTTGAATGTGCATTTCCTACAAACAAGGACGTTCTCCTAAACAACCACAATGCACAGCTAAAATTAGAAAATTGATATTGATATACTACTAACATCTACTCCTTACATCTCATTCAAACTTACTCAGCTCTTTCAATAACATCTTTTATAGCAGAATGATTGAGTCCAGAATCATGTGATGCATTTAATTGTCATGTCTTTTAGTTTCCTTCAATATGAACTGTTCTTCAGTCTTTCCTTGACTTTCATGACCTTGATACTTTTGAAGATTACAGGCCAGTTATTTTGTAGACTGTCCCTCAGTTTGGTTTGACTGATGTCACCTCATGTTTAGATGCAGGTTATATATTTTTTGGCAGGAATATCCCAGACCTCTTCTTGTTGCATCTTATCAGGTGGCACCTGTTCCAATTTGTCCCATTACTGACGATGTTAATTTGATAAAGATGTATCTGTATTTGCTTCTACACTACAAAATTACTCTTTTTACCTTTGTAATTAATAAGTATTTTGTGGGGAGGTGCCTCTGAGACTAAGTCAATATCTTGTTCCTCATCAAACCTCCACCCACGAGGTTTTGTGTCCTGATGATTCTTGGATGAATTAGTTTTTTCCCAGGAAGATTGTGAGATGAGGATTTTCTCACCCCATCATTCTTTATACACTTGGCATTCTACTGCAGGAAAGCATTCCACTGTTCCACCCAATTATTTATTTGAGTATGGACTTAAGGATTTCTATTTTTCTCAGTGGCTTATTATCACCATAGACTTGGCCAGCGGGACCTCCTTCTGTGTCCTTTTGACATGTCTCCACCATCCTTTGAGCACTTCCTTGATCTCTCCACAGGAAGATGTTCTAGGCTCATCCTGTATTTTCCCTGCTCAGCCCTTTTAGTGGAGAATGATATTTAGAAAGCAAGATCTGGACACTAGGTGAGCTCGTGGCTTTTGGGGTGCAACTCTCAGTGAAGAGAGGTAGGAAATATATGAATGTGTATATATATATATACACACACACACATGCCAATACACATACATACATTTATATATACACACACTTACATCTACATTTATTTTTACATCTATTTTTATATATATTGAAAACCATGAACCTACACTGATAACTCCAATTTTCATTTGACCCTAAAGGGTTCTATGTTAGTGTGCCAGGGCTGCCATAACAAACTAGTACAGACTGGGTGGCTTAAACAAAAGAAATTTATCTTCTCACAGTTCTAGAGGCTGGAAGTCCAAGATCAAGCTGCCAGCAGGGATGGTTTCTCCTGTGGCCTCTCTCCTTGGCTGACAGAGGGCCACCCCCTTGCTGCCTCTTCATTTGGTCGTCCCTTTGTGCACACATGCCCCGATCTCTCTCTGTCCTAATCTCCTTTTCTTACAAGGACACCATTCAGATTGGGTTAGGGCCCACACTAATGGCCTCAGTTTAACTCAATTACCTCTTTAGAGGCCGTATCTCCAAATACAGTCACATTCTGCAGTGCTAGGGCTTCAACATATGAATTTTGGGGGGACACAATTCAGCACACAATGGCTTCATTCTAGTTTTTCCCTCCCTTTCCATATTTGAAACTCCCATTTCTAACAGGGAGAAACCTGGCTCCTATTATATCCATATATTTACATATTATGTTTACTGTGTATACCAATTGCTGCCTCTGCCCCCATACAGATGCCCTCCTTATCCCCCTTGGGGTCAAACGACCCACACAGTGCCACCTCCCACGCCCACTCCTTGCAGGCACTGCCCCCTCCCACTAAGACTAATTCCTCACACTGGGGCCCTCCTCATCCTCCCTTTGTTCCAACACCCTGTGCTGGGTGCTGCTACTGCTCCCCCTCCCTGCCCAGTGCACCCTCCTCATCTCAAGGGGCTCCATTATCCCACACACAGCTTCACAAACACCCCTTCACCCTGCTGGGCTCTCATCTTCCACGCCAGGCTGTGGTACTGCCCACCCCCACCCTACAGCAGGTGCCTATTTTGCTTGGCCCCACCTAATGGCTTTAAGATAGGAGGGAAGACCTGATTCCCAGTGGGCTGTGGGTCCTCTCAGATCCTAGGCCAGGGGCATGACTGGATCAACTGGGGCTCTTTGTTGCAAGTACCAGAAACCAATACTGGCTAACATAAGCAAATAATAATAATGATAATTTTTATTGAAAGGACATGGGACAATGCAAAGACCCAAATGAAAGCTAGACGGTCAGCCACAGACAGGTCAGGCACTCTCACACACCAAGGGGGGTGTGAGCAGGATTTGGGTGTGCTGCTGTCAGAATGGCTCAGCACATGCCATTGTACTTCCTGGGCCCCTCCACTGAAAATGCACATTCCTGCAGGGGGTGGGTGTTGGGCTGAACCCTTAGCCAGGGAATGTGTACTGGAACTGACTTCCCACCAGAGCCACATGAAAAGGAAAGAGGTAGCTTCCCAAAGGAAAAGTGGCACCTTGCTGCCCACTGAAGGGCATGAGCAGCTGAGAGCTGAAGGTTTGGTTCTTGTATTCATTTCCTAGGGCTGCTCTAATATAAACTGAGTGGCTTCAAAGACAGAAATGTATTGTTTGGAGGCTAGAAGTCAGAAATCAAGGTGTCAGCAGGGTTGGTTGACTCCTTTCGAGGGTTGCAAGGAAGAATCTTTATGCCTCTCTCCTAGCTTACTTGTGGTCTGAGGCATTCCTTGGCTTGAAGATGGTGTTCTCTTTATGTCTTCATGTAATATTCCCTCTATGTGTGTCTGTGTCCCAATTTCCCTTTTTTATAAGGATACAGTCATATCAGATTAGGGCCCACCCTACTTGAGTCTGACCTCATCTTAACTAATTACATCTGCAACAACCTTATTTCCAAATGAGGTCACACTCTGAGGTACTAGGGATTAGGACTAAAACATATGAATTTTGGGAGACATAACCCATAACAGTCCTCTTGAGACATCCAATCCAGTATCTTTCAGGAAAGACTAAGTCCCAGATATGCCTTTTCCTACCCTTGTGTGCTCAGTTCTGGAAGAAACCTCAATCTGAACAAAATGGAAAACTCAACAGATTATCTTCCTGGTGAAAAGAAATCCACTCCTATGGAAATCTCACCTAAATTCATGGCTACAGGTAATCCCCGTAGCAGAAAAACACACCAGGAGCTGACACCTCCTTCTGCAGAGGGATGCATGCTATCTCAGGGCCACCACACATCCCCATGTGATGTCCACCTGTGCACAGGTGACTGATTTTCAGATATCTGTAGTTGTCATTGTGATTAATAAAATACAAGGTAATTTTAAGGTATTCACAAATTCTTTTACTATTGTTATTTGCTAAATCAACACACACTAGAAATATAATCAGCTATATGCAGAAGTCAGCAATATTTTGTATATTAAGAAAGAATCGTCTTACTCAAAAAGGAATGGGAACCTCAAGATTTACTGTAAAATTACAATAATCAAGACAGTGTGGGACTGGCAAAAGGATCGACAAATAGAATAGAGAACCTAGAAACAGATACTCATGAATACAACCATTTGATTTTTGACAAAGGTGCAAAAGCAATCCCATGGGGAAAGGATAGTCATGAACAAGTGATGCCAAGACAACTGGATTTCCATATAGGAAAAAAAACTGAACCTCAACCCTTGTGTCAGTTAGCGTTTGATCAGAGAAGCAGAGCCACTGTGAGTAAGTAATATGGAATAAGAGTTTGCTGGGCGTGGTGGCAAGCACCTGTAATCCCAGCTATTCAGGAGGCTGAGGCCAGGAGTTCAAGGCTGCAGTGAGCAATGATCACACCACTGCACTCCAGCCTGGGTGGAGTTGGACCTCACCAATAGTGAGAGCTCATTAAAAAGCCTATGCAAGGCTGTTGCTTTTGCTTCAGTGTTGGGCTTGAGGTCAGCAGGGCCGGAAAGACAGGAAGGAAAGATGGATGTGAAGAGAGGGGAGAAGGACAAACTGGAACTCAAAGGACAAATGTGATGCTGATCTCTCTCTCATCATTGCCAGTCTCAATGCTGTGGGCGCCCTACAGAATAAGCTGGTGCCCTTAGGCATGGCACTGCACACACCGGCACAGGACTCTGGAAGCGGACGGAGGTGACCCAGAGGACCTGCAGGAGCTCTGAGCTGGCTGCTGCCAAAGTCCACAAGGTGAGTCAGCAGGTAAGTGACAATATGCCTCACCCTAGATGGACTGCTGGAGCTTAAAGATGGCAGTTCTTTCACTTCTACCTTCTAAGTATGGCATAAATTTTTCTTGTGCTTGTCCCTAACGTAGAGCCATACAGGGAAGGGAAATGTGTAGTTCCAGCTTAGCTAAGTTGCCACAGCAAAAAGCCTCCACAACTCTTACCTCATTGCACACTAAAAACTAATTCAACATGGCTCACAGACCTAAATATGAATGCTAAAACTATAGAGCTTCTAAAGGACAACACAGAAGAATATCTTCCCAACTTTGAGTAGGCAGATAACTAATACAGGACATAGCAATAACCATAAAACAAAAAAGCTGATAAAGTACACTTCACCAAAAGTTAAAAAAAAAAAAAAATGGTATCAAAAGATACCATTAAAAAATGAAAAGACAAGGCACATATTGGGAGAAAATATTCACAAAACATATATCTGACAAAGGACTAGTATCTGGGATATATCAGCATCCATGCTAACGCAATAAGAAGTCGTCCAAAAAATGGGCAAAAGATTTGAAAAGACACTTCTTCATAAAGGAAGATATAAGAGGTTAATAAGCACATGAAAAAGTACTCAACATCATTAGTTATCCGGGAAATGCAAATTAAAACCACAGTGAGATACCACTACACACCAACCAGAATGATTAAAATGTAAAAGACTGTCAACTCCATATGCTGGTGAGAATGTGGGCAGTCGGAACTCACACATTTTTGGTGGGGAAGTAATGATGTCTGTGACTTACTTTGAAATGCATCAAAATACGGATGGCGAAGCAGATTGTATTTTCCAAAAATGACCACAACAACATTTCCCTTTCCACATGCTCTGGTAAATGCAGCCAGGCCACTCCCCTTTCTAGACTTTGAGTCTCATTCCCTGCTCCTTGAATCTGGATGGGCTTGTGACTGCCTGAGCCAATGCAGTTCAGTGGAAATGATACTTGTATGACTCATAAGCCTGGGTCAGAAGAGTTCATGATGCTTCCATTTCATTCACTGGGACACTTGTACTTGAAACCCTGAGCCATCAGGTAGGGGGTCTGACTGTCTGGAGGCCACCATGCTGTTATGAAGCCAATTCAATTGAGAGGCCACAAGGAATCATTCCATTCCATTGTCTTAATTTTCAAGTTATCCTAGCCTAGGTGCCAGAAACAAGAATAAAAGAGCCTCCAGCTATTTCCAGCTCTTAGCTGTCAAATCACCCCCAGCCTAAGATTTCCAAGCAGAATGCTGAAAGTATCACTGGGCTTCTTTTAGCTGTGTATCCTAAGACTTGGATAAAGACAGATGAACTAAAGAAGGAAATACTCAGATTCAAGCAGAATTTAGAAGTCAGATCTAGCTGGGTCCAAAAACTATTTCTCATTTCAGGTTTCTCCCAGGGGAAGATTCTCAAAGTAAAAGTGAGCATCAAGGCAAAGATCAAACCCAGGGCACTGTCAGGAAAGTATCTCAGGGTAAAGGTGAAGCCAAGCGCCCAACTGTAAAATTCTTTATTAAGACATAGGGAAATTTTAAGGTGGTGCCTTGTAGACCCTTTCAACCAGACAAAAAGCCTTTTGAGGATATTAACAGCATGCCTCATACATAGATCCTCTGTTAAACAATAGGACTTCTAAGAATCTTAAGGGCATTGTCCCACAGCAACTGCACTGGGAACCCAAATTAGAGAAAGCCTTATTTTGAAGAGATTTATGAGTATGGCTTTTGTTTAACTGAGTGGATTACAAATTGATACAGAAAAAAAAATCCACAAAGTTTTAAAGGAATTGAATTAGCTTGGCCTGATAGGGACAGAGATAGCTCAAAATGAAAAGAGGCCTTTGAACTTCTATACTTTTATAGGCAGGAAGCAGGCTCAGAGGCTACTTAGTTGCAAACACAGGCCATTTCTTACAGGATTAAGAGGACTCAGAGGGCAGAGCCAAAAGCCATGGAAAACAACTCCCAAGGAATAAGACAGAGCCCTCCGGAACTGGCAACATGTGCCCAGCTAGATTTCAGGATTGCAGAATTGCTACGGTCCAATATCTCCTATGTGCCTCCTATTTTCTCCCTGTTTAATAGGAGCATTATAGTGGTTATCCTAATCCTGCCCTGCTGTTGTATGTCGGGGGTGGTGGGGAGGCAGGTAATGTGCCTGTTTAGTTCAAAAGTATTCAAATAGAGAATACCAACGAGCATTATGCACACCTGGATTTGATTTATATGAAGAAATCTTGAACTCTGAGCTTGATGATTTAATGAAATGAGATTTGGGGCATTTTGCACAAGAATTGTTGTGACCAAAGGGACAAATGTAGCAGCTCCAAAGATGGTCACAAGAGCTCCCATCCCACAGATCTTCTACAAAGCCATCAAGAGGTGGAGTCTAATTCTTGTCTATATGAATCTATACCTGCTTTGACCGATAGGAAGTGATGATGTATAACTTCCAAGGCTGGGTGATAAAGGCAATGCAACTTCTACCTTGTTCGCCACAACTCACACTTGGAATCCTGAGCTGCCATGTAAGAAGTTTGACTACTTTGAGGCCACTATGCCAGGAGGAACTCTGTGCTATATGGAGAGATCACATGCAGGCACTCTGTTGGCAACTTACAGACATATGAGTCAAGGTACCTCCAGATGATTCCAGCCTCCAAGCATCAGGTCTTCCCAGCTGAGGCCCCAGACATTCTAGAGCAATGATAAGCCAACCTCACTATGTCCTGTCTGAATTCCTAACTCATAGAATCCAATAGCATAACAAAACGGCTGTTAAGTCACTAAGTTCTGGGACATTCATTATGTAACAACTATAAGCAGAACAGATGGATTGATATATGGACAGAGGGATACATAGATGAATAGACATGTGATAAAGCAAATATAGTAAAATGTTCATTGTAGAATCTAAATGAAATACGTGTGGTTGTTCACTACACAATTCTTTCAACTTTTCTGCATATTTAAACAACTTTACCATAAAAGTTGGCAGGAGGGAAGGATGGAAAGCAGAACTAGCTGGCATTTATTGTGCCTCACATCGTGCTGGGCCCTACAGAGCACTTCTACGTTCACTACCTCATGTAATCTCCTCAGCAGCCCCGCTCACTGGTGCCATTATTTTCTCCATTTTACAGATGAGGAAACTGAGGCACAGAGAGGTCCTAACATAACACCGGTAGTAAACAGCAGAGGCAAGACTCCGATTCAGGCATGAGTGATTCTATAACCCACTCTCAACTCCCTCAGGCCTAAGCACTCAGCATTCCCACCCTCCATCCATTTCTCTGATAAAGTTCAAACAACAAATGGCTTATAATGACTCCTTCATTTTTACACTTTTCCAGTGTTGGATGGTATTTTTGTAAGAGGAAAAATAAAGTCCTTATTTAAGTTCTCCTCCTTCCCAGCATTCTTGGCAACTGCACATTCTTTTCCAGGTGCTAAGAAAATCTCCCTCATGTGTGGGGCTCCAAAAGTAGCAAAAAGTTGTCATGTTTGTTGTCACCTTTTGTTCTCGCTGGACTCTGGAGGCAGGGCAGGCTCTTTTTAGGAACGAAAACACTGTGAGGCTGAGAGACTTTAAATTGACCAAGGTCACTCAGGATTAACGGATGGGGCAGATCTCGCACTCACGTCTCCTGATGGTGTGTTCGGTTTGTGTTTCCCTTAATTGGTCTCTGGACTGTTTTGCAATTAAACCAAACCTGGTGATTAAGCTGCACTTGCTCTCAGATGCCCATGGCTTCTGCGGGTATTTTCCGGACCATCGTACTTCCAGATCAGCATTCCTTGTGTGGCCCAATCTTGAAGAACTTTGCAGCCAGTCGTGGACACTCAGCCTTGGCCACCTGCGCACCTCCGCAGAAAGGGATGCTTTGCTTCCAGGTTTCCGTTTTCACCAAGGGCCTGTAAAATGCCTGAATGTCTCACCCATGATTAATGGTGGCTCTAGGGAGGCCGTGCGCAGAGACCTGGGGACACCCATCTTCCCCAGCACGAGCGGGTTCCTATTCTGCGTAGAGGAGGCCGGGAGAGGGCTCGATGCCCGGTCTGTGCGGTCAGCAGGGCTGCAGCCTGGGCAGGGCCCAGCCGGCCTTGCTTGTGCCCTGGCTCCCGCCAGGGTGCGGCTGGAGGCCGTGTGCGCGCCGGCTGCCAGCACGGCCCACTAGCCTCCAACCCCCAGCCCTGGTCGGGCTCCTGCAGCTCCCGCACCCGGCGTGGGCAGCCGGGAGGAGGGCTGGCCGGCCCCGACCCCTCCTCTTAGACTTGGAGCCGGCGCCCGCGGCCACCCAACGCCCCGCGCCGCGTCTCGGCACGAGCGCCTCATCTGGAGGCTGAGACTGCGGCCCACCGAGGTGGAGGGCCTGGCCCCGGCGGGCGGGCAGGAGCCGGGCGCCGCCGTCTGGCTTCCCCGCGGGCTTTTCCCAGAGAGCCTCGGCCCGAGGTTTTTGTCTCCGCCTGGGGTCGCCTGAGCTCTGCGGCTCCAGAAAGCTTTGCTGGACCACCTGGGGGAAGCGGGGAGGCAGCCGTGCGGCGGCTGCTGACGGCCAGAGCCCGAGACGAGGGTCAGGTTTCTCGCCAGCCGGTCCCTAGCTCAGGTCGCGGGGGCCCCCTCCCCAATTCTCTCTTCCCTCTCCCCGCCCCCACTGAGGCTCCACCGAGTCAGAGCGCGGGGACCGGAGGACCGAGCGCAGGGGTGGCCAGGGGGAGCGTCCTGTGCGCGGGGCAGGCACAGGAGGGGGTGACCCGGGGCTGCCCCAGCCGCCCGCCCGCGTTACCTCGACCCCAGCTGGGCTGCGCGGGGACACGGACACTGCCCGAGGTGGGGCGAGAAGTCTGCTTCCGCCCCGCCTCCGCCTGCTCGGGCTGGAACGAGTCTTTCCAGTGGGGCTGCCCAGCGCGCTCCGCCCCGCCCAGCCTCCCGGATCCGGCCCGGACACTTGCAAGACCCCGCCCAGGCCGAAGGGTGGAGTCGCTGGAGAGGAAGGCGAGCCGGAGTCCCGAGTTGCGGCCCGCGCTGCGATCCTCCGCGGCCTTTCTCACCCCCGCGCCCCGTTCCGATCCCGTGGATCCCCAGGGGCACCCTGGCAGGGGGATTTGGAAAAGCTTCTTGGGTGATTCTAAGAATCACGGCTCCGTCCAACTTCTTTACAGTTAGGGAAATTGAGGCATAGCAGACTGTCCCAAGGCCGCACCGTGAGTTTGTAAACCACAAGACCTGTGAAGAGCGGCCTGACAAGAGGCCAGGATTTTCCGAGGCCCGAGTCCTGGGGGGCTGGGGTAGACCAGAGGGGCTAGGGATGCAGGAAGGCCTGGGCGCCTGCTGCCCAGACAGCCCTGCAGTGTGAACGACCCTGATCGCCGCCGTGAGGGTCCCCAGCCTCAGGACAGTTAAGGAGGAAGACGCCTTCCTCTCCTCAATTGAGGAGTGGAGATTCCGTTTAACCTCTGCAGTCTGCAGGACAGGAAGCGCTCTGGGTCCCAGCCTGGCGCCAGCACGGACCCGAGGGCATGTTAACAGGAGCCAGGTATTGGAAGGGAAGCAGCCTTCATTTCCTCAGCAGTGAGGTCTGTGATTGCCCCAGTCTGGTTTTCCAAAATCACAGCATGTGAAGACCCAAAGGGGAGGTACCCTGGAGGATTCCTTTATCTGCTCAACCTTGAGTCAGACTTGCAATTGGCATTTGATCAAGAAACTTGGTCAGTTTCTCAAAGTGCAAAATCAATCGCTGATTTTGCTTTTTTACTTGGCATTTCCTTGGGATATTCTCGATCCTAGGAATAAAAGATTATAAACTATTGTCTTAAATTCTGTCCTGGTTAGCATCCATCCTCAATTCAGGATTTCCCTAGAGCCAGATCTTAGCAGCTTCGGGTTTATGACTTTTTTGAAAATATAATTTTGATGGATTTTGATCTATTCCTCGAATTAGAAAATCCCCTAATTACAGGAGAAAACATTTTCAAAGAGAAGGACCAGACCTTTAGAGTAAGCCCTGGAGCAATACTTCTTTAAGAAAATCTCTGGGCAGGCAGGCCCTCCTCTGCAGACTGCAGACCCGTGGAGGAAGAACCAAGTAAGAATGTCTTTCCTGAAGCTGTCAGGTCCGCCTTCTGCCAGTTAATTCTTGGCTGGAAAATAAAGAATAAATGAAGGTTTGCTTAAAGTTGCTCATCCTCCTGCAGAGGATTCTCACTTGAGAGAAAGCATCGTCTTGGTTACAATTGTGTTAAAATTGGGCTTTGGTGGCCAAATGGTATCTGAGGGAAAATATCTCATGAAAGTATTTCCAGCTAATAAATGGGGAAGGAGCAATAGAACATCACCATTTTGCATCCCTAGTGAATTAATGGATCTAGGCATGATCAGCAATGGCCGCTAACATCACAAAGAGACTCCCCCACACACATTATGTGCCTTCTAAGGGAAAAACTCAGTACCAACTATGAAGTAGTCTAGATATCCCTCATCCCCCGATCCCCACATGTCAAACCTGAATCTGATTGAGGCACACATAGAACAACTACAGTAGTTCCCCATTATATGCGGTTTCACTTTCCACAATTTCAGTTATCCACAACCACGGTCTGAAAATATTAAGTGGAAAATTCCAGAAATAAACAATTCATAAGTTTTAATTGTGCACCATTCTGAGTAGCATGATGAAATCTTGTGCTGGCCCGCACTGTCCTGCCCGGATGTAAATCATTTGTCTTTGTCCAGCATATCTGCACTGTCTATCCTCCTGGCCTGTTGGTCACTTACTAGCCTGAGTTATCACCTCTACATCTACATAACTTTTATCACAGTATATTGTTATAATTGTTCTATTTTATTATTAGTTATTATTGTTAATCTCTTACTGTGCCCAATTTATAAATTAAACTTTATCATAGGTGTGTATATATAGGAAAAAATATAGTATACATTATATAGGGTTTGGTACTGTCGATGGTTTCAGGCATCCACTAGGGTCTTGGAATATATCCTCCACAGATTAGGGGGCACTAGTGTACTAATTCACAGTAAATACAAAGTATAGAGGAACATGTTAAATAGCACTATGGGGAAATAAACAAAACAATCCAGATCTTGTAAAACTATAGGATAAATGATCCAGTTCTTCAATAATGAATTACAAGGAAAATAATCACATTTAGATTTTGGAATCAAACAAATGATAAAAAGAAAAAAGTGACATTTATAAGACACCTGTAAATTTGAGTACGGATGGGATATTTGATATTAAAAAGTATTAATTTTTAGGAAATATAATATTATGGTTATGTTTTTAAAGTCACCTTTTGGAAATGCATGTTGAAATATTGACAGAGGAAATGATATGATATCTGGAATTTATTTCTAAGGAGTTTTATATAGGGGCAAGGAACGTGAGTGAGGGTATAGATGGAAACATGATTGGACGTTATTAATGGGTATATGGTGGTTCATTGTGTTATTCTATTTCTTACCATGTTTGAATTTTTTTTCAGGATCTTCTAAAAGTTGTGAACTGGTGTTGGAGCCTGACTGAATTGCTTGGGCTGGGGCTCAGGGCAACTGAGATTCTGCACACTTTGCACATGTCCCTTCAGCAAACATTATTGAGGACCTTCTATCTTCTTAAGCTCCTAAAATTATGGAGCTCATACTTGAGATTAGAAAACAACAAAGGAGGAAGCCACCAAATGGAAGCATGGAAGGCTTTGCAGAAGAATTGATGTTTGATGTGAGTCCTGGCAGGTGAAAGTAAGTTCCTTGCGTGGTGTCAGTTCATCTTCTATAAGATAACATGATTAGACTATAACTACAAGGAGGACCCATTTATTCCTAACAGATTCCATTTTTTTCTTCTGTGTGTTTCTCTCCAGGAGTTGAAAGACCCCCGCCTCCATGAACTTCCTGACATCATCCCTTATTTTATTAGCTGAAGCAATCTAACTTGAATGGTTGGTCTTGAATCTCCCAATTGTGTTTGGAGACCAAAGCATTATCATACTAGCCAGTCTACAGTCTTCTTAGGGAATGATATCACAGATTTATTTCCACCCATCCAGTTCTCAATGCCTTTCCCCAAGTAACTTTAGCTATATACTTGCTGATGGTTATGCCCAGCCTTGGTAATAAAGCTCCCTTCCTCTTCAAAATTTGAGTGCCTGCAGTAAATGCCCTCAACCTTTTCATCTTCCCTGCCTTTCTGTAGGGCATGCAGTTCGAGGTCAAACATGCAGCCTGGACTTCGGGTTAACTAGTTCATCCTGATACTCTGCCAGAAAGGTCTAACTTTGTGCTGTGAAGGCCCTTTCCCCCATGTGGCGTGATCCACCCACTAGGGCAAAGCTTGCAACAGCAGTAGTCGTTTGATGAGTAGCTGGCTGTATCACCTCTCCACTCTGTTGTATAAAATCATTTTTATGTGTTTTGTTTGTTCTTTTCATCTTCTCAGTTTTTATGGATATTTGCATTTTAAAAGAGTGATTTTTGAAACTTTGGGATAAGTAAGATGAACATGTTTAAATACGGTTGCTATTATGTTTGTTGAACAGGTTTACCTGAGCTATGATACAGAGTCAAGCACATTGTCTTCTTAGGGACCTAGCAAGCATCTTACAAGGTGATTCAGAGCCTGGCAGAGCACTGGGAATGCTAGAAGCACCCCTGATTCTTGCTGCTACAAACCAAAGATACACTTCTCTGTGGGGAAAAGTACCAGAAAGTTAGCTTTAATATATTGTATGTTTCCAGTGACTCCTCAAAAGCTTCTTATATTAACTTAATTAGAATAATTTACTGCAATAGAAAGCTATAATTTTCTACTCTTTCCAACCAGTTTAACCAACTTATACTTTTTTAACTCACCCAGATGGAATTTATTACTCCAAAGCAAATACCCTAAACCTTAATTTTTGTGCTAACCATCATTATAGATGAGGAATTATGCTAAAGGAATAGTTGAGACCTCTACTCCTAGCTCTAGAACACCAGCCTGGATCAAACGAAACCTCCTACCTCAAACACAGCTAGATAATTTTAAAAATCTGTTATAAAACATCATAGAGCTACCTAGGCAGTGAGGACTTGAGGGGGCAAGATTCTAGAGCAAAAGCAAGCATAGAAAGATGAGCCTGACATTTGTCACTGTTCTTACCCTGAAGGCATTTGCTTCCAGGACCAGTGATTTAAAGGCTAGCAAGCTGAGCAAAGCTTTGGCAATCTTGTAAAGGCCTTGGCAATACCCTAGGCTTTTGGTCAGAACCTCTGAAAGCCTATACTAATAGTAAGGGCAAAGCAAAAAAGGACCAACTCTGACAAAGACATAGATTTGACTCAAACCAGGTTAAAATGGTCTGCTTCTACATTAACTGCTTGACAAAAGCAAAAGAAACTCTCTAGAGAAAGATGGCATCTTCTTATAGTATCACATTGGTTCTATAATTTTTCATACAAAACATGTAGCATTTGATTAAAATGTACTAGTCATACCAGGAGACAAGACCAAATGACTCAAAACCAAGAGAAGAAATAGAAAATAGAAAATGATGCACAGGAAATCCAGTTATTGGAGTTATCATATATAGACTTTAGAATAACCTCTGATTGATATTCAAGGAGATGAGTGTTGTATGAAAGGACAGAAGATTAGCACTCCCCTTGACAAGGATGGAAGAGGCCCTCGGGCCTGCACAACATGAATACAGTTATGGCATTGCCACCTACTTCGTGGCATCTAACCAACATTTTTAAACTGGAACCAGACAAGGTTGCCCACTATCTCCATTTCTATTAAACATAGTGCTGGAAGTCCTGGCCAGAGCAATCAGACAAGACAGAGGAGTCAGGGGTGTCCAAATGGGGGCAGAAGAGGTCAAACTTTCACTATTCACCAATGATATGATATTATATCTAGAAAACCCCAAAGATTCAACCAAGAGATTACTGGAATTGATAAATGAATTCAGCAAAGTCTCAGGATACAAAATCAATGCACACAAATCCATAGCCTTCATATATGCTAATAACAATCAAGCCGAGAAACAAATTAAAGATGCAATACCTTTCACAATAGCACCAAAGAACATTAAATATTTAGGAACATGTCTAACTAAGGAGGTGAAAGACCTATATAGAGAGAATTACAAAACACTGAGAAAAGAAATTGCAGAGGTTGTAAACAGATGGAAAACCCTACCATGCTCTTGGATAGGTAGAATCAACATTGTAAAAATGTCTTTCCTACCTAAAGTGATTTACAGAATCCATGCAGTCCCTATCAAAATACCAACATCATTTTTTGCTGATCTAGAAAAAATAATTCTACCCTTCTTGTGGAACCAGAGAAGACCCTGTCTAGCCAAAGCAATCTTAAGCAAAAAGAACAAATTGGGAAGCATCTATCTACCAGACTTCAAACTATACTACAAGGCTATAGTAACCAAAACAGCATGGTACTGGCACAAGAACAGAGACCTAGACTAATAGAACAGGACTGAGAACCCAAATATAAAACCAACCTCATACGGTCATCTGATCTTTGACAAAGTAGACAAAAACATACACTGGGGAAAAGATTCCCTATTCAATAAATGGTGCTGGGAAAACTGGATGGCCATGTGTAGAAGACTGAAACTAGACCCACACCTCTCACCTCTCACAAAAATCAACTCATGATGGATAACAGATTTAAACCTAAGACATGAAACCATAAGAATTCTCAAAGAAAACGTTGGAAAAACTCTTATGGACATTGGCCTGGGCAAAGAATTTATGAAGAAGACCCCCAAAGCAATCACAGCAGCAACAAAAATAAATAAATGGGACCTGATCAAATTGAAAAGCTTCTGCACAGCCAAGGAAACTATCAGTAGAGTGAACAGACAACCTACAGAATGGGAGAAAATATTTGCATGCTACACATCTGATAAAGGGCTGATAACCAGAATCTATACGGAACTTAGGAAAATCAACAAGAAAAAATCAAACAACTCCATGAAAAAATGGGCAAAGGACATGAACATAAACTTTTCAAAAGAAGACAGAATAATGGCCAATGAGCATATAAAAAATTGCTCAACTTCTCTAATCATCAGGGAAATGCCAATCAAAACCACAATGAGATATCACTTAACTCCAGTGAGACTGGCTCATATCAAAAAGTCCCAAAACAATAAATGTGGTGGGGATGAGGACAGATAGGAACACTCATACACTGCTGGTGGGACTGCAAATTAGTACAACCTCTATGGAAACTAATATGGAGATACCTCAAAGAATTAAAAGTAGAACTGCCATTTGATCCAGCAATCCCACCACTGGGTATTTACCCAAAGGAAAAAAAGACAGTCTATAATAAAGACATCTGCTCGCAAATGTTTATAGCAGCACAATTCACTGTTGCAAAGAGGTGGAAACAACCCAGGTGCCCATCAATACACGAGTGGATTAATAAAATGTGGTATATGTATACCATGGAGTATTACTCAGCAATAAAAAACAACAGTGAATTAACACATCTGGTATTATCCTGGTTGGAGCTAGAGCCCATTCTTCAAAGTGAAGTGTCACAAGAATGGAAAAACAAGCACCACTGGTACTCACCATCAAATTGGTACTAACTGATCAACACTTATGTCACTCATGGCAATATTACTCATCAGGGGGTGGGCAGGTGGGAGGTGGGTGGAGGGGATGGGAAAACTCTCACTGAATGGATGTGGGGAGCACAGTTTGGGGGATGTCCACAATTGTAGCTCTGAGACGGGCAGTGCATGGGCAATATACATAACCAAAGTGTTGTACTCCCATAATATTCTGAAATTTTAAAAAAAAAGATATTTAAGGAGATGAAAGACAAAGTGGAGAATTTCAATAGAAAATGGATATGTATAAAAAAGAATAATAAATGGAAGTTGTATGACTGAAAAATACAACTGAAATTAAGAATATGTTAGATGAGTTTAAAGCAAATTTGACACAGATGGAGAGATGATTAGTGATTTGGAAGATACATCAGAAGAAACTATCTGGAATAAGACACAAAGCAATAACAGGATGGAAAATAGAGAAAGGGTATGTCACATATTGAACATAATGCTAGCATAAGTGTAATTGAAGTCCCATAAGAAGAGGACAAGAAGAGAGATAATGAAACAGGAGAAATATTTGAATAGATGAATAGCCAAGAGTTCCCCCAAATTGATGAAAGACATCAATCCGCAAATCCAAGAAGTCATGTAGAACCCTAAGTAGTATGAATACAGAGAAAATCACACATAGACACATCATAGCAAAACTACTGAAAACAAAAGAAGAAGACATAATTGTAAGGGCAGACAAGTAAAATGACCAGTTACCTTTACTGGAACTACAATAGCACTGGCAACTAACTTTTCAACCAAAACCTAGGAAGCCAGAAGACAGTGAAATGACATCCTAAGAGTGTTGAAAAGCCAATCTAAAACTCCATAACCAGTAAAAAAACCTATCAAGAATGCAAGTTAAATGAGAATATTTTAAAATACACACAAAAAAGAAAGTATTTGTTACTAGCAAATGT
Source organism: Daubentonia madagascariensis (assembly GCA_023783475.1). Taxonomy (NCBI): domain Eukaryota; kingdom Metazoa; phylum Chordata; class Mammalia; order Primates; family Daubentoniidae; genus Daubentonia; species Daubentonia madagascariensis. Next base: position 2,633,216 of record JAKFHU010001831.1, read on the forward strand.
GCACTAAAAGAAATACTAAATGAAATTCTTTCTAACAGAAGGAAAATGATCACAGATGGAACTTTAGAAATGCAGGAAGGAATAAATGCAGAAAGTAGCAGACAGGGTAAATAAATGGATAAATGTTAATGGAGATTGACAAAAATAATGTCTTAGAGGGTTTTATTTTTAACAAAATGTATGTAAGAATTAAAATGCATGACAATAGATCAAAAAGTGAGAGGGAATGAATAGAGGACCTTAAAATATGTTAAGTCCTTACATTGTTGAAGAAATAGTAAAATTACTAATTTATTTTAGATTTTACTAATAATAAGTTAAGGATGCGTGTTGTAATCTATCTTAGTTTGCTTGGGCTGCCATAACAAAATATCACAGACTGGATGGCTTAATCAACAGAAATTTATCTTTCACAGCTCTAGAGGCTGGAAAGTCCAAGATCCAGGTGCCAGCAAGGTCAGGTTCTGGTGAGGGCTCTCTTCCTGGCTTGCAGATGGCCATTTTCTTGCTGTGTTCTCACATGGCAGAGAGAGGAGAGAGGGGGAGAGAGAGGAAAGCTCTCTGATGTCTTTTTATATAAGGACACTAACCTTATTGGACCCTACCCTTATGACCTCATTTAACCTTCATTACTTCCATAAGGGCCATATCTCCAAATACAGTCACACTGGCAATTAGGGCTTCAACATATGAATTTTGGGGGACACAATTCAGTCCATAGCATAATCTCTAGGGCATAACTATGAAAGGAATGCTAAAAATATATATAGCCAGCTAAAAGAGGGAGAAATGACATGAGATAAATGTTTTCTTTTGCCTCCAAAAGAAGGCAAAAAAGGAGAACAAAAGAAACATAAAACAGGCAAGATAAATGGAGAAAAGAAATAGAAACATTGTAGATTTAAACAAGTATATAAGTAATTAGATTAAATGTAAATGGACTAAATACTGCCATCAGACTACAAAAATGGTCAGACCGCATAAATAACTGACACTTAACTACATGTTGAGACATACCTTAAGCATAAGGATTAGAAAGGTAGAAAGTACAAAGATGGAAAAAGATATACCACGCCAATGATGACTAAAGAGGTAGTTGGGAGGCAGAGGGATGGATATTTCTAATGTGACCCCATGAATTTGCTACTGTCAGTGACAGTTAGTGGAAATGTATTCTTCCGACTTTCATGGAATCAGGTCAGCTAGTCCTATGTGCTTGTGAGGACAGTCATTTTCTTATAGCAGCTCAAAGACAGACAGAGGCACACTCTATCTTGCCCACTAAGCCATCTGTATTCAGAGAAGCTGGTGGAGCTCACAGCTTGAGAGAGAGACACACAAGCACAGAGAGGAACCCCAAATCACTGAGTGTGCACTACAGCAAATGCCCAGGAGCCTGACAAGAGAGCAACCTGCTCTTCTTGGAGAGTTTGTTTATTCCTTCCTCTGGCCTACGTGTATTTATTGAGCACCTACTATGTGTCAGGCACTGTTCTAGGCACTGTGGGGTCTATGGTGAATAAGAGAAAGTCATGGAGCTTACCTTCTGGTGCTAAGGAAGTCTCCATAGAGGACGTGAAATTTCAGCCAGCTCTAAAGAGGTGAATAGGGAAGTCCAGATGCATAGAAAAGAGCCAGGCATTCCTGGCAAAGGAGCAGCCGGTGTAGAAGCTGAGAGCCATGAAGGAAGGGCAGACTGTGTGCTTGCCATTGGAGTGGTAGGCTGGGGAGTCAATGCATAGGCAAGGACAGTCAGCCAGGGAGTGAGGATCTGCGGTGGCAGAATCTGTTGTCTGGAAGACCAGGGGTGCCCCCTCCCTGGCTTGCTCTTTCTCCTCAGCAGCCATTCTTTCCCTTGAATGCCTCTCTGCCCTCTCTCAGCTGCCAAGGCCTCCTGTGTGAGAACCTCAAGGTAGTGTCCCTGTCCCAGACTCCTTCTCCTGGGAGCTGGCTGTGCCTTGAACTGTGTCACCTGTGGGTATTTGGATAGTCTTCACCTTTAGTTTCACAGCGCATTTGGCTTGAATCATGGAGCAAATGACATTCAGGAATAAGAATCTCTTTGCTTAGCACTGAGGAGTGTCCTTGAACTCCTGGCTGTCTCCTTTCTGGGTAGGAGTCTTTGAGAGGCTGTAGAATCATTTTCGTCTCAATTAGAAAAATTCCTGCAGAAGATTAGCAAGCTAGAGAGCAAAGCCATCACTGTGCCTTATCTCAGCCAAAAGGGACTTTCTTGTCCAGAGTAATGTTTTTTGTTTTGAAGTTATGATGTTTGACCCAGAGGGGAAATCTTAGACATGAATCTCACTAGTGGAGTCACCTTTAGCACATTGGGAGAAAAAACAGACAATTCTGCAGAGATTGTGAAATAAATGTCTTCACCATTAAAGTTTTCAGATGATAAATCCTTTGTTCACAGATGAAAACCATGACTTTTACTAAATTATAAAGTAGTAGTACCTCTGTAATCAGACGATTGAAACCCTGTTTTCCTTTAAATAACAGCTTAACAGTTGAAAATGAGTGGGGACTGTCGTAAGTGGTTTACATATGTCTTAACTCCAGGAACCTTTATAGCAACATGAGGAGTTAGCTGTGATTATCTCCAGCCTGCAGATTAATATAATAAGCTATTGTTACTGTTACCATACTCTGCCAAAGCACTTGACATAGTAGCATTTTTGTTCTTCACGGCAACATTACAAAGTAGGATTCGTTCCTCTCTTTTCAGATGAAGAAACTGAAGCTCTAAAGAGGGCAGCTGACTTGCCTGAGATCGTACGTGGTAGCAGGACACAGTCAACATAGCTTGTTTTTCCCGCTGACTTAAGACCCATATTCTTTCCAAAATACTATTCCATCTATTTAAACAACAACGACTGAATAGGGAAGATTTTTCTCCCTAGTCAGTGAACTTTGTGAAATACCTATAAAATTAAGAGCAAATGGGCAGAGACAGAGGCCAAAGTACAAAAAAAAAAAAAAAAAAAAAAAAAATAGGGAAAGAGAGTCAAACTTTAGGGATTCCCCATTATTTTTTTTTTCTCATTGATCCCTACAATAACCCAATGGGGGAGGTATTGGTCCACTTCACGGATTGGAAATTAAGGCACAGAGAGGTTAAGTAACTTACCCTGAGACCCCAGCTTACAAATTGAGGAGCTAATCTACAGATGCTGTGTCTTTTGACTCTTGGTCCAGTGCTCTTCCCAGCATACCAGGCAGCTAAGAAGTAGGTTTCCTGGAGACATTCTCCACACTCACGGAGCCCTGGGCTTGTGGGTGGCATCTGTGAAGAAATGTGGGGATATCAGAAGAAGATGATTCAGGCTCTGTGTCTGCTCTACTGATGGCTGAGATGCCCAGGTGGCACAGGCAGGGCTGAAGGCTGGTTCCCCCTCTGCCCCTTGCTCACCCTTTACCCCCCACCCCCAATCTCTGGGGACTTTGCACCAGCCTGTCGTCTGCTGGCAGGTGATGGGATGGAGCATGGGAGAAGGCTTTGGTCCTGTGGTCCTTGCGGGTGATCTTCTGGCCATCAGGGTCCTGGCATTTTGTTGGCAGTTTCTGGAAGGTTTACATACTCATCCGGACCTGGAGTCTGTGTAAATGCCTTCCTTGGCTGGTGCAAGGTACTCTCCTGGTCCTTTTGGACCAGGCTAATAGTATGGCTTCAGAACCAGAAGCAGGAGAAAAGAGAAGAGAAGACAATTCGTTGTCTTAGTCTGCTTGGGCTGCCATAACAAAATATCACAGACGGGTGGCTTAAACAACAGAAATGTATTTTTCACTGTTCTAGAGGCTGGGCAGTCCAAGATTAGGGTTCTGGCATAGTCAGATTTGGGTGAGGGCTGTCTTCCTCACTCGCAGGCAGCTACCTTCTTGCTTTATCCTCACACGCAGAGAGTTTAGCTTTCTGATGTCTCTTCTTATAACACACTAATCTCATCATGAAGGCCCCACCCTCGTGACCACATCAAACCTAATTATCTACCAAAGGCTCCACCTTGAAATACCATCACATTGCAGATCTTCAACATGTGAATTTTAGGGGAACACAATTCAGTACATAACAGCTGGTTTTTTGCTTTTGGGCAAATCCCTTAATCTCTTACCAGTAGAATGGGCGTATCATGGTTCCAAACGGGTAATAAATAAGAGCTCCTGCCCTGTTGTCTGTGCTTTTTCCTGTCTTTTCAGTGGCCTTTCAGCAGGTTCACACCCATGGACCAGGAGGGGTCAGTCTCCCTTCCTGAGAAAAATGGCCTCAAGCGGGCTACCTGCTGTTTCCCCAGGGAGTTCAGTGGGGTAGGGGATGAGAAGGGAGGGTCTCATCTGAAATGTGTCTAGACACCTGGAAACCCAGGAAGTTAGCTCCTGCCCCCACTTGAAGGTCAAGCCATTGATTAAGTGGCGTATGTATCTTTTATATCTTTCCAAATTAGCTTCTTCTTAAACCTCCAAAGTTTGAAGCTTATAGGTAGAGGCCATTGTCGATTTTCCCTCAGATGTACTTAGCTCAGTCTCCCTACCCCAGCCCCCTCCCTCCTATCCTCAGGAGACCCCAGGTACAACATCTTTTTTTCTGGAACACAGCCACCCCGTCTCTTGGTGAGAACCTCACCCTGGGTGCTGTAGGTGGAGTCAGGCCTCCAAGTGCAGGTTCAGGTGCCCCAGCCCCACCCCGCCTAGGGTACTGGGCCTGCCCCCTGGGCCAGAGTGCAAGCATCTAAGTCCCAGGACTTCTCGTGGGCTGAAGATTTCTGGTGCCTGACTTGTGACTGTTTCTGAACAGCCTGGACCCAGACTTTTCCCTTGACTGAACTCCAGTCCTGGCTTCTGATTGACAATGCCTCCGTCCCCATCCCCATTTCCTAGTGCCCGGGAACTACTCCTGAACTCCTGAACTCCTGATGGCTTCCCTGGCTTCACCTCTGCACACACATTCCCCCCTTACCCACCAGGATGTGAGCAGCTGTCCTGGGCCTTCCTGGAACCTGTGTCCTCTGTCTGTGCCCTGCGGGGTACCTCCATGATCACATCTGCCAGGTGGCTTAGGAGGAGGCCGAGTCAAGCCTCCAGGAAGGACAGCTTGGGTGGGGCACCTCGGCAAAGTTGGCAGGGTGGATTGTTCTGGTGTGGCCTAGAAACAAGGTTTTACAAAATTGCTCAGTAAAAATACATGTTCTCCCAGTCCTTGAAGCTTCATGGTGGGATGGGCGTCAGGGATGGGTTCAGTCCAAGATGTTGTGTTCACACACAGCCTACTAATGAAAACCAGCACTTCCCATTTTGACTGTTCAACTTGGACGAAGTGGCACCAAAGCAGCTGAACCAAGCCGGCCCATGTCAGGAGGCACTTCTGCGGCAGCACACAGGACTTCATGTGCGTTTTCTTATTTCACTCTCATAACCACCCTCTGGGACACATCATACTGTCTCTCTGAAAACCAAGACTCAGAGAGGTTGGGTAACTTGGCTGTAGTCACACAGCCTATGCATGGCAGGTTAGGATTCAAAGCCAGGCCTGCTGAGGTGAAGGCTCACAGGGCACTCAGGCTGGTGTGTACCCCCTCTGCTGCTCCCCCACCCTGTGCAGGCTTGGGGTGTGGGCAAAGAGCTGACATTTAAAAAGCTGTCTCGTCTTTTTCTTCTTTGAAAAGATACATCACTCTGCAAGTGGGATTGTGTTTCACAACTTTGTAGACCTTGACAAATGCAGAATACACAGGACAAAGGGCCATGGTGGTTGGAGCCTGTCGGTTAATGAACTGGTGAAGCTGAGGGCTGGTGGTTCTCACCCTGCCTCAGTGCTGGGAACTGCCCTTGACCCTCCCCCCCCCAGGTTGATACTCCATGGTGGTGCTCACGAGGGCTGTGCCCACACATAGGTCTGGGGAGCTGGCAAGTAAATCTTCCCCTTTGCCAAAGTGACCATGTTCTCAAGGGATACATCTGCTCTACACAGCACTTTCTGAGACCCAGTGTCCTAAAGGGACAATGCCCAGTTTCAGTGAAGCCTGGTGTGTCCGGGCAGTTCAAGACTCTGGAGAGGGGCTCCTGGCCAGGCCTTTCCCAGGATGGAGCAGAAATCTCCACTCCGCAGCCTCTGACCCTCCTCACCCCTCCCTCCCTCGACTGCGCAAATGCCCTTTTCTGCAGAAAGAACCCCAAATCCCAGGCCCTCTGACTGCCAGCAGCCACATCTAACCAGCCACTACTCCCAGCTTCTTGGCTGCCCCTGCATTGGGTGAGGGGCCAACAGCGGCTGGCCTGTTGAGGTGATGGTGGCCAAGGGATGGTGGCTGTGGCTGATTGAAGTCCTCATTTCCCTTGTACAAAGGCAGCATAATTAATCAGGCAGTAATGAATTCAGGTACCACCGGCTTTTTACCTCGAGAGGTAGGTTATCTGAGAGGGCTGGAATTCAAAGGAGGGAATCAGGTCACCATTAGGATTTTTCAGTATTAAATGTTAATATTAAATGGAAGATTTATTGGAATTTGACCAGATTTGATCCATTGACCTTCAGGAACCTCTCTTCCAACTAACTCACTTTCTCTGTCTGTCTGTCTCTGTCTGTCTCTGTTTCTCTCTCTCTCTGTCTCTGTCTCTCTCTCTCTCTCTCTCTGTCTCTCATTCTCTCTCGGCTTTTGGGGTAGGAGCATCCAGGGTGGATGAGCCTCTGGCTGACTCTCGCCATCCACCTGAGGGTTTCTCAGCTCAGGGATGATGCTCTGTGTGTGCACCTGTTACCCAGCATCCTCTGAGGTGGGAGCCACATGGAGTGAGAACAGGAGGGTTCCCCTCACCAAGAAGTCTGGCTTCTCTGTGGTCTGCCTCCAGTGGCTCAGGCTATGGGCCAGGGGTTCAGGCCCCATGAAGAGAGCGTGAGTGTTGGGTGGGAGTGCAGGGCGCTGCAGCTGGGCCCTGGCTGCACAGACTCTTCAGCATCCCGGAGCAGCCCAGCTCAGGAGCTTGGCCAGAGCCATGAGCAGTGCAGGCAGGCTGGTCTGAGCTCAGATCCCTGTCTTCTCAAGGCCCCACTGGAAGGTTTGGGGCAAGTTGTGGAGCTGGGTGTTGGTGTCTGTTGGTGTGGTGGGCTTAAAGGAAGTGGCAATTGTGCTTGCTTCAGGCTTGGGCAGGGTAGGCAGTCAGCTGGTGGAGGCTCCTGCAGGTGGAACCCCATAGAGCCTTGCACCCTGGGCCAAGCCAGGCCCGAGTCCCATTTGCAGCTGCACTGCTGTATGTGGGAGCAACGTCTGGTTGAGGCCTGAGGTGAGGAGTGTGCCCGAGTCCCCCACCTTCAAGAAGCTCCTGGTCAGTGCCAGCCCATGTCATGGTTAGCTTCAGTGTCAGCGATTTCCAAATGCCACGGGAATACTGGAAAGCCTTCACAGAAGAGAAGATAGTTTGATCCCTTTCTGAAGGAATCTGTGACAGTCACAGGGTAGCCTAAAGCTGCTGTGTCCGCCTACAAAATGAATTGGGTGGTTTGAGATCCCACGTGTCCCAAGCACCGGTGTGTGCTCAAGCAGAGAAGCAGCGATGGTTTGAAAAGACAAACTAGACATACAAATGGCCCACAGGTGCATGAAAAGGTGCTCAAAATCACTAGTCATCAGGGAAATGCAAATCAAAACCTCAATGAGCTACCGCCTCACACTGGTTAGGATGGCTATTATTAAAAAAACAAAAGGTAACAAGTGCTGGCAAGGATTGCAGAAAAGAGAACACTGGTACACTGCTGGTAGGAACGTAAATTGGTACAGCCATTATGGAAAACAGCATGAAGTTTCCTGGGAAAATTAAATATAGAACTACCCTATGATCCAGCAATCCTGGGTATCTCAGAGATACTTGCACTCTCATGTTCATTGCAGCACAATAGCCAAGAAATGGGAACAACCTAAATGTCCATTGAAGGGTGAATGAATAGGGAAAATGTGGTATATATACAACGGAATACAAGTCAGCCTTAAAAAAAGAAGGAGGTCCTGCCATTTGTGACAACATGGATGAACCTGGAGGACATTATGCTAAGTGAAATGAGCCAGATACAGAAAGACAAATACTGTATGATCTCACTTACATGTGGTATCAAAAATAGTCAAACTCATAGGAGCAGAGAGTTGAATGGTGGTTGCCAGGGGCTGGGGAGGGCGGAAAATGGGAGGATAATAGTCAGAAGTACAATGTTTCAGTTATTCAAGGTAAATAAGTTCCGGAGATCTACTATGCAGCCTAGTGCCTGCAGCTAACAAAACTCTATTGTATACTTAGAATTTGCTAGGAGGGTAGATCTTATGTTAAGTGTTCTTACCACACACACACTCAAAAATGATAATAATAATAGTGAAGGGGGCGGGAGAAAACTCTGGGAGGTGATGGATGTGTTTATGGCCTCGATGGTGTGATGTTTTCATGGGTGCATACATGTCCTCATCAAGTTGTATGCGTCAGATATGTACAGCTTTTTGCACATCAACCATAGTTCAATAAAGTAATTAAAAAAATACAAACTACTCAATTTTTTCTAATGGGCAAAGAATATGAATAGGCAATTCACAGAAGAGGCATGAAAAGTGATTTGTAAAATTTATTACCCAAAAAAATGCTCAACCCTACCAAACCTTAAGGGAAATGCACATTAAGCAAGGTAACATTTGTCACCCATCAAAAGGGCAAAAATTTAAAAGTCTGATAGTATCAGTTACTAGCAGGGATGTAAGGACACTGCTCTCCGGCGCTGCTGGTGGACCATGCATCCGTGCAGCTGCTTTGGAGGCCCTTAGAACTATAAATGTGCATACCCTGCAACCCAGCAACCCAGCAATTTCCCTTCTGTCTTTCTACCCTCAAGAAACATGTATGTGCACAGAGACAGCATCACTGCAGCAGCATTTGTAATAGCAGAAGCCTAAATGCCCATCAATATCAAAATGCCTAAATAGATGAAGCATCTTCACAGCATGGAATTTTATATAGCAATTTTTAAAAACTGAGTTGGATCTATATGTATGCAAATAGATCTGTAAGAGGTATTGTTGAGTGAAAAAAAAACCAATTTGTAGAACAATATATGCATCATTTATGTAAAAAAACCAAAACTCATCAATAATAATGAACACTCCGTCGTTTTAATGAAGTCCAATGTATGTTGCAAAAATATAGGGGAAAAGTCAGAAAAAAATATACAGACTCAGTACTTACACCTTGGGGAGGCGAAGGGGGTGGCCACGGATTATAAAGGTCCAAGGGGACTTTGGACTTTGGTGTTTTGGAAGCAAACGGGTTCATGTACCCCATGTATAATAGAGGTTGGTTTTTAAAAGAGGCTTGGCTGAAGGAAACAGACAGTGCCTCTAAGCTCTTGGCATAAAGCAAAGTGAAAAGCTGTAAGAATGGCTAAGAAGGAATGCCAGCGAGGTGCTCTGAGCAGACACCCTCTGGGGTTTGCCGAGGGGAAAAGGGAGTAGGAAAGTGAAGAGCCAGGGAGCCTGGGTACACAGAAGGGATTAGCAGGGAGGGAAGGTGAAAAGCCAGTTCTGGACTGGGCTGGGACTTAGGGGTTGCTTTGTCCTTTTTGTGCGTGACTGTTTCGCAGGCTGGGAACACAACACACAGAAATGCATTTCCTGATGCTTAAGTTTCCAGCTGGGACAACCGAGGTTCTTCCCACAACCCCTCCTATCTTCCCTTTAAGCTGGAGATCTGTTTATCCTGCTGCTTGGACAGGAAGTCTTGATTATTTTTGCATAAAGACCTAGAATTGAAAATCAGTGCTCCTGCTGCTGACTCCTCTGAAGCTATCATCCAGAGGAAATGGAGTCTGGTCCTGGGCATGCCTTTGCTGCCTAGAGCAGCCCAGCAGGGCAGGAGGTCTGCCCCTTCCCACGGAAGCTGCAGGTCCTCAGGCTTACTGGGTGGATCTGTGATTGCAGCCACCTGGCCAACCCTCAGCCCTGGGCTCAGCATTCCTGCCCAGAGCTAGGCCAGTGAACTGAGCGGTGTAACAAAGAGTAACACCAAACCTATCTGCAAGGCTCCATGGCATGTGGGCTTTGGAGTCTGATCTGCCTTCATATCCCAGCTCAGCCCTGCGGCCAGTGTGTGTAACTTTGTGCAACCTCAGATTTGCCATCAGGGTTGCTGGGAACTAAGCAAAACAGTGTGTGTTATAAAGCTCTCAGCTCTATGCATGGCACTCAGTAAGCAATGGTGGTGGTAAATAATAATTATGCTAATAATATATTTCCTCCTGTCTTGGCAAGACCTTTATCAGAACAGCAAACCATTGCATAATTTGAATGTGGTTCTGATGGTCCTTAAACAAAATAATTTCCCTTTAGTCCGATGTACAAGAAACACTCTAGTTTTATTCAGTAACTCTTTCCCACCCTGGGTTTTTTAAAGTTGGAATTTTATTGTTGTCAGTTTTAGAAATCTTTGCGAAGGAGTGGAGCTTAAGGAGGGAGACTCCAGTGAACCTGGCTTGAGAATGGCCAATAAAGAAATTGCTCCCTCCCCTCTGATAGAGGAATATTGGAAGAAAAGGCTCCTCCATAACCACGGTGGCTGGTCCAGGCCAACAGGGTACTGGGCATCTGTTCCCCAGAGCAAGGCCAGGGGAGGGTGAGGGGCGTGAAGCTCTTGCCTGGGGAAACCATTTAAGGAAGTGCCCCCAAACCCAGTAGGAAGATAAATAATATTTTACTGCAATATTTTTAAAATAAAAATTAATGCAAAAAATATATAAGATGAACAAAATGTCACCACACTCCACCATACTTCCAGCTACTGCCCTATCTTAGGACCCTGTCGGAAGTTCTCAGGCTCCTGCCATTGCCCTTCCTGGGCTCCCTTGGGCAGGTCTCTGTCCATCCAGGTCTAGGGGAAGGGAGCTGGGAGGTAGGCTCTGTGGACTTGCCTTCCATCAATGTGGGATTGAGCTGGGAAACCTTTCTGGACATTATCTTGTGTGTGTGTGTGTTGTGTGTGTGTGTGTGTGTGTTTGATTTTTTAAAATTTTTATTTATTGGTGAACCTTTTGAGGAAATAAGAGACTTAAACAAAACGAAACATAAAAACAAGGGATAGAGCATATTTACAGTAGAATAAGCAGATTTGAAAACTATTTTAGGAAAAGCCTTCTACTTTCTATTGTCTGATCGTTCAGAAAATACCCAAGGGTTTGCAAAACCAAGAACAATTTTTCAGTATTAAGCACCTTAACTTTCCCCAAACAATGCTGCTGTGATAAATACAGGTCCAGGTGTGTGTATTGTCCTTGCCTCTAGGAGCTAAGCGTTCTGTTCACCTGGCTCGAGAAGTCAGCTGATTTGGTCTCAGGCGCGCCCCCTTCCAAATCTTAGGCACATTCGTCCATCCCCGGCCCATGGGGCCGGATGACCACTCAACAGGAATGTTCCCACCCAGGAAGAGACAAGAAATGACAGCAATCTAGCTGGATGTTGGCTTGATGAGACAATCCATTCATGGGTTGGACCCCCTCCCAGAAGAAATGGGATTAGGGGAGAGACAAAAAGAGCAACCTATTTCTGGAAGCAGGAAGTCCATTTTTGTTGCGATAAAATATATTCAGATCAAACTAAATGAATGATAATAAGATAACTATAGGTATTTATTCTGCTATCCCCCATATTAAAAAATTAATTTGGAATGTTTAGAAATAAGATAAACACACTGCTGAAGGGCCCCGGTTCTATCAACAAGGATGGTGGGGTCTGGGTCAGGTGGAGGCGGGGGACATTCAGGGAGGAGAGGGACCCGCTTCCAAAAGAAACAGTAGCGGAGGCTGGAAGGTGGGTTTTGTTTCAAGTTTTCAGGTGAAAGATGCTTTTGAAAAATGGATTCTATAATTTGTTATATCAATGATATGCTTTAAATTATTACTAAAAAATGCCACACAAGTGAACGACAAGGTAGAAATCCTTTTGGTCCTTCCCTTTTTCCTGTGGACTTCATTTCAGAATCACTAGATTTTCAGCACCTTGGTTTTTGTTGTTTTGCCAAAAAGAAACTTTTCTGCTCAACAGTATATTAATGCAGAATAGAAATAAAGATGCTTTAAAAAAATTCTTTCAAGCACAAAAGGAGATGGTTTTCAACAGATAATTTTACATATTTACATATTTTACCTTAAGCATTTTGTAGTCTCTGCCTGCTGGTGAATGGATCAGATTTTTACACGCTTTCAAAATGAACCAGTTTGGCTTCTAAGCCATTGCAAGGACGGAAATGAATTCTAACTTTTTTTCACTTCATTTTCGAATCTTCACATTTCCTTATTTCACATGGTTTAAAATAAAATGCCTCCAGCATTATTTTTCCTTTCTCAAGAGCAAAGTGAATGTGACTTTTCGGAGGGGTCACAGGATGCCCGGGAGGCCCGTGGGTGTTGCTGGACCGCTGCCTGCTTTCAGCTTGACTGAAGGGCTTGTCAGAGTTTTCATCTCCTAAGAAACGAGCCCCCGGGCTGGCCAGAAGCAGGAGAAGGCAGCAGTAGGAGTCCCACGCCGGTTCTTTCCCACTGACATCAAATCCTGAGGTTTTAAAATTAATCCCACACAAAGACAGCCCTTCATTGTGGTGCCTGTTTGAAATTAGACTGGCAATAATGACCTTTCTAAGATGTCTCCTTGTTAAGATAGCCCACAGTAGGAACTGAAAGGCTGGGGGGAGGGCCACGGAGGGGGAAGGGAGATGCCCCCGCAGCTGGGTCAAGGTGACTGCCTGGCTTGGCCCGGGGTGCTGCCGGGTGGCAGGAAGTGGCCACGGGCCCAGATGGCCAGGCTGCCTCAGGCCCCTGTGACCCGGAGCCACAGATGCTCCCCAGGTCTGAGCCGCTGACTGTCCCTGGCTGAGAACAGCTCTTCACCTCCAGGTTACACAGACTCCTTGAGTTCTAACCAGTGTTTTTGTTAAAGGGAACTGGAAACATAAAGGGACTAAAACTGAATTGGCAAAAGAAGCAAAGAAGGCAGTCATTTTCCCAACGATGAGAAGTCTTCCCGACCTAGGACATAGAATGGGAGCTGGGTGGGCAGTACTCTGCAGCTACCTTTGCTTTTCTTTCTCGTTTTGCACGCGGAGGTTTTGTCCCCAGAGCACTGTGGCCTGCACAGCAAACTGCCATGCCTGGAATATGCCCGGAGTCTGGTGCAGCCAAGTGGGCCAGCCCGGGTTCTGGAAGCTGGCTTGACCTTCTGCAACGGAGGCGGTTTAGTAGCCTCTCTGCTGGGCACTGGGCACCTATCCATGGTCTCTGTGCTATTTACGGGCTCTTCACACGGTGACTGAGAAAATATTTCTCAGGGAGGACAAACATTAATGGCAACGTTCCTGCGCATGAATAGTGACTGAGGAGTATTTAGAGCTTATGTGGTTTGAATGTGACCTTCTTACCAGACTAGACCAGAATAACAATTTAGTTTTTTTCAATAACTGTTATACTTCTCAATAATTAGATATTGTAATCATTTCCATCAGTGACTCCATTTGAAGCCCTGGTTCAGTTAAAATGATCCTTGTGCCACTGTGACCTGCACCTGGGTCTTGGTCTTTAGAAACAGAAAGTGCGTGTTAAGCACTCTATTACATGTGCTGCACACCCCGAGCCGCTGCTATATTTTCCTGGTATTCTTATTTGGAGAAGGACTCTGTGGTGTTGGATTTTGACATTCCAAGTGTAGTGCACTCTGCAAAGGTTTTTATCTCATTTGAGTTGCCTCTTTTAACCCTTGGCAGTGGCTTTGAAGAGAAGAGGCACATACAGACAGTTTGAGTATTTTGTAAACAACCAAAGCTGATTTATCAAAAGAGCGCTTTTTATAGCGTAATGGTCTCTGTCAAGCCCCTTTCTCTATTCTGAGTGTTGGAGAATGTGCTGGGTCTAGTCCTTGCATCCGGAAAGTTAGAACGACGCCTCCTTCTCTGTTTTAATATGTTTCACCTCTCTGAGGCAGACGGATCAGAAGCTCACAAGGAAAACTGATGCCCTTTCCCGCAGCTAAATTAACCAGAATCACGTGGAAAACAATCCAAGCCTTGTAGGAAAGGGGAGCCATTAAAATGTGCCCTGAGCGATGGACTGCACCCAATCTTGCAGCCTCGCTCGCTCGGCGGCAGCAGACAGGAGGCTGCACCCTGGGATGGAGGGAGCCTTGTTGTACTGCCACAATTAAAATCAGCTCCTCTGCCAAAAAATAAAAGGGAGGAGGGAAGAAGGAGAACATCAAAGACAGATTGAAATGTGTAGTTAGTAATAAGAGTGGTCTCCTCTTGAACCAAAGCCTGCAGCGATTCACGGCCCCCTTGTTAATGAGAAATTTTGACCTCTGGTTTGTAAGTTAAACTTGTAATCCCAGCTAATGAAGTAAATCACTTCCAACTTGAGTCTGTTGTTCCCCTCTGCTTTGCACACTGGGTCTGAGAGTGTGGATCCACAGTCTACACATACAAATCAAGGGGAAATATAATTATTCTGTAACTGCACAGTCTCTTGCATGATGAGGATGTGCTTATGGTAATTCAGTAGACATGTATTGTGGGCCCATCAATTATTTTATTGTGACTTGAGTATTGGTAACAGAGAGAGCCCGTTAGACTCTGGGTTGAAGGACACGGTGTGGGGAGGTACGCCAGTGACTATACACAACATTTCTTCTTTTCTTTAGCAAATAGAAGCATGTCTCACTCGGCTCCACGTCAACAATGAGACATCGAGTCCAGTGCTTTGCACATGGTAGGAGTCCATGTGTATTTGCTGATGAAATGCTGCTGAATGAAGGAAAGACTATTTGAGTGATGTGGGGCTTGGAGGAAAGAAAGCATAGCTAAGGAATGTGAGTCCAAGAAAGGCAGGGCCGGGAGGTCTGTGAGCTGACTGACTTCCAGCTTTATTGAGAGTTGGGGAGGAGGAAGAGAAAATCCATTGTACGAAACTGGATGCAGCTGGGGTACTAAGGGGCTTTCTCCTCCTAGTGACAGATTATAGTTGTGAGAGGTGGTCTAAGAAATTACCCTATTTTAATTGCAAGAGGGCAAAAGTAGGGTATTAAGCTATTGTTTTGTATAAAAGGAATTTCATTCACATGGTTGTTGATATTCTGCTTAATACTCAGAGAGACCTATTTGTATTTGATTCAATGACAGATCATGTCTATTTCTCCCAGCTGGTCTAAATTCTCTCAATATTCTTCAGATTTCTTTGTAAATTATCTTAGCTTCTGATTGGGCAACAATATTATTTAATTTTCTGCCAGGAGACAAAACGGCCACAAAGTATGGCACCATCCTTAGGGCAGTAACGTTTGGGGTTGAGCCGTTTAGACGTGAATCTTCTGGTCTTTGGGGGAATATTGTCCCTCTCCACAAGTGGAGAGTGCCTTTTCTGGAGCTCAGGCCACCACCCTCCTTCCTAGGCCGACTTTCCTGGGGGTTGGGAGGTGGCAGCCCCTCTAACCTGCTGGGACCACAGGGAATCAGTGACAGTTCCCAGTGGGGCAGGGAGGGGTACTGCCCACCCTCTCTGTAGTCGGGGTCTTTGTGACAATTCTAAATCCCACAATGGAAAATGGCTCTTATTCAGAAAATGAGGGGAAGCTGGCCCTTTATTCCCCTTTCTCTGATATTGGACATCCTTGTCCCTCTCGTATCTCTTGGCAGGTAGTGACCTAAAAGGTGACTGGTTCCTTCTTCAAGCTCTCTTGGGCATAAGGAGGTAGTTTGGGAGGGGGGATGTTTTTAAACCACTGACTCCTTTTATTTCTGTTGAAGAGCATTCAGACATAGCCTCCTTGTGTCTCTCTGGTTTTTCATTGGACAAAGCAAAGCATTTGGTCATTTCTCCCGTTTGTATGACTCTGCACAGAGTGCCGGGGGTAACCCCCCCATCCCAGGCAGAAAAAGTCACTGACCGGTGTCTGAAATCTGAGGATGCGGGGGCCTGAGGTTGGACATCTAGGTCTACTACAAACAACAGCACATTATACATAAAATGGTTTGAATAATCTAATTTTTCCTCTAAATGTGAGCATGTATAAAATGTTAATTTCGTCAACAAGTGGAGAAAATGCCACAGTGAATCTGTTCTCAGATGGTATACCTGGTATGTGGAGAAGCCTGTTGAGAGGGCCATGAACATAATCATGGTTTATTAGCTGCACAGGCTTTTTCCTTTGTTTCTATTCATTTAATTCAAAGCGAAACAACTCAGCATGCAAAACTAAAATTAGCTGGGAAAAAAAAAGGTGTAAGTGAATAAACAGGCAGATCCATTAGAGTCGATGGGTTATCGGATCCCTTGCCACTCCTCAGACAGCGGCCTATTAAAAGTGGTAATGTCCGCTGCCAGCGATGCCTCTGGCAAAGAAAGAAGGCCGAGGCAGGCCTATTTCACATGCATCAGACACAAGAATTAAATAGACCAATGTTCCCTAAAAGACTGAAGTACATCTCTTTCTGACGTTCATCTTAGGCAAAAATTCATTGATCTCAGTATGTCCCTTGGCAATTATAAAATATTAAATCCAAGTCACACTTTTCTAGTTGGCTTAATTTTTTCTCTTTTCACAGCTTTCTATTTGATCAATTTTAACAAGTTAGGAATAGCATCTAATAATAAAAAGTACAGAGTTTAAAAGTTTGTTCTTTTGACATTCCGTCCTTTTTATTTTGTTTTGGGTTTGCATTAACTTTGTGTTCTAGAAAATGACTTGAACACTGTTTTAACAAACAGAAAGAACATGAGTGAGCCAGAAGGTTTTTTATTGAGAATGATATTCATTAGTAGGCATCCAATGATAAGGACACAGCCTGATTTTATAAGATTTTTTTTTTAGCACATGCCTAAACAGCCTTCTTATTGTCTTGTAGTCATTAATGTTCACCCTATTCTAAAATTACCATGTGGTGTAAGCTAGGAGTATCTGATAGGGCTAGAGGTTTGCGTATGTTCCACTGAGATTTACAAAAGATGCAGATCCCTTTCCCCATTTTTATGCATATGTAATTTTTAGCGTTTGAAGTTTGTTAATTCAGAATATAACATAAATGCTAGCCTAGACACACATGATAAAAATGCAGAATTTTAGGAGCCTATTTTCATTAGAATATCAATATGAGAATTATCTGGGGGAAATGTTGCATAATAGTAACTTTACTCTCTAGTTCTCCTTGCCATAAATTATCAGAACATTCCCCCAAATTTATAAATTTATTTTTATAATATATAGAATCATTTCACATGAAATAATAAATTCTTCTGAAACAATAAAATCTGTGGCAATTTCTCCCCTACATTTAGGTTTTCCTGTGGGAATGGTTATTCATTAATTGTCCACCATGTACCAACTCCTTTATTAAATGCCTATTCATAGTATTTCACTTAACTCCTACACAAATCCATAAGGTTGTGGTATTGTCTCCACTTTTCAGATAAGAAGTCCAAAGGCTCCACAACATCTAGCACCTTCCCTCCTTGGCCAACCAGGCCAGTCCTTTCGAGGGTTTTGTGCAGCAGGATCACAAAGAAAGGGAGAGGGAGAGAAGGTCAGGGTGAAGGGGGAGAGGCCTGGGGAACAGTGCCGAGGAGTGTGGAAGAGCCCGGGCAACGGCAGTATTCCAGACAGGAGGTGGGAGGGAAGGGACGGGTTTAGACGGCAGTGCTTGTGAGCTAGGCTTCTCCTTCAGAGTATTTGAGAAACAGCAGCATTGAACTTGCCTGACTTTGAAATTGTAAGCAGATGGACTGATTTTCTTTGTCTGAGACACTGACCTGAGACTGGACCACGTGGGTGACAGCTTTATAAGCACTAAGGTTGCTCTGAATGGCCAATTATAAACAATGTTTCAAAGACAGTTCGAAATAGAATTGGAGCATGGGGACAGGAAGGCTCTAAGCCTGGTGCCTTTTGGGCTCCCCATAGGCCTTGCCTGGGTCCCTAAAGGAGCCTCAGGTACAGAATTTCCTGCAGGCTCTTTGTGGCTGCCATTGTCATTCTCCTATTCCCGTCCTTCTTCATGCCCGTGCCTCCTCCCTCTCACCACGCAAGGATCATGAATCGCATTTTCCTTTCTGAGGGGGAAAGAATTTGACCCCTTGAGGAGGTGATTAGTGCCCTCGGGGCCCAAACTGTGCTGTGTGCCATCTGTCACAGTGGACTGCTTGTGGGACCCTGAGGCCAGGGCCAGCACTGTCTGCAACTGCAGGGGACTCCCCCTCCTCTGTGCCTCCCACCCTGGTGCCCCCTCTCTGAGTCACCAGCTCCTTTTAAGGTCTGTTTCTTCATGTGCCTGCTGGGACCTCTTTTATCACTTCAACACCTAGAACATGGCTTGGTACGGATTAGATGTCCAGGAAGGATCTGTTGTGCAGAAAGATGGATGGATGGATGGATGGGCGGATGAGTTAATGGATGGGTGAGTAGGTGGATGGATTCGTGAGTGGATGAGTGGATGGATGCATGGACAGACTGGAGAATGGTTGACAGTATCTCACAAAATCATGTCAAAAACTAGATACGTTGCCCCTCCAAAGAGCATAGCATTTTTGAAAGACCTAAGAATGCCTTGCACTAAGAAATGGGACTCAAAATCAGGGTTTTTCAAGGTGTGCTCTTCTGACCACTATTTTGAGAATTACCTAAGTGGCCCATTCATTCGGGTCTCTGGGCTCTACCCCAACCTACTCAATCAGAAATGTGCCTTTTTAATAGGCACCCAGGTGATTCTTGTGCATTGCAATGTTTGAGACCACTGCTTTTCCAAAAGTAGGATTTCAGGAGTCAGGCAGGCTGTTCTATTAGAGGTGGGATGAAAATTCTTACCTGGTCTCAGCAGCTGAGACCTTGTTTCTGCTCTCTGCACCAGCCAAGGCAGCCCCAGGATCCAGCCCAGTCCTCCTTGACATGAGGTGCCCCCGCTGCCACCAGGCAGAGGCTATGCTCTCACAGCCTGCACCCATTTCTACCATCAACAGGCTTACAATCCCTGCCCTGGGGCATGATGCACCTTTGCAGCTTTGTCTTGTCCCTCCTCCCCCACCTCTGGCCACATCCAGCTTTGTGGGTCTCAGGGACCCTTGAAGAGAAAGACCTCTAATCCCTCTGGGTCTGTGGCTTATGCATGATGGTTAGCTACAGGACTGTCCAATTCCCCCCAAGAAGGGGGCCTAAATGTCCCTTCTCCTCAGACTTCATTCCCTTGGGGAGGGATTCCAGGAATACAGCAGCTGTGGATATGGGCTAACAAAACTGTTTCTTCTCAGGTGGAGCCTCAGTTACCTCATCTATAAAATGGGGATAAAAATAATAACCTCTTTGCTTTGCCTAGCAGAGGGTTGCTTGGTTGCTTCAGACAGCCCATGAGTGGGAGAGCCCTTTGCAAGCCTTAAAATGCACAAACATAAAGGTTCTATGCACATGTGCACATTTTAACCTTGAATCCTGGGTGATTTCCTTCCTCCATTGGTGGAGCTGGGGCAAGGCTCTCCTCCTCCCTAAATCTGAACCCTGTGTGCCTTGGAGGGAAAACGTGCTTTTTGGAGCTCAGTGTGCCGTGAAATTTTGCACAGGCTTTGAGAGTTACAGTATCTCCCTGCATTCCTGTTCTCCAGTTTAAATGTTCGATTCTCTTGTTATATTAGGAATTTGATCTGGGTTGTGATTATTGTACCCAAGTACCTGTAAAATACAGCAGTGGCCGGTGTCTCTGAATTGGCTGTTTTTGGTGTGTGTGTATTCAATGCATATTTGAGGTAGCCAAAACAGTTTACATATTCCCAGCCCATGTTAACATGATGTTCTTTCCTGAACATGACATGTTTCTGGAAATTCCCAAATCTTTCACTCTGAAACGCTGTAATATTGTTATTCAAACGGTTCTGTGTAAAGAACCCTTTGGTGAACTTTACTTCCCTCTAACGACATGCTCATTTTAAAGGTCATGGTGTTGAGTTGCCAGAGCGGTGACCTGAGAATAACCTTTCGCTGCTACCTGTGTTTCTGATCCGTGGTGTTAGCATTCGGAAAGGCTCTTTTCCTTGAGTTTCAGCAGCTAAATAAGTTGCAGCCCCTTCAGCTATACTCATAAAAATTTGCTTCCAGACAACATGGTCTGTTTATTGTGTAATAATCGAAATGGCACTAAATTGCAATGATTGCCGAACACTTAGGAATTGTATTAACCTCTTAAGTGCTAAGTGGTTTTCTCTTGTCTCCCAGCTCGGATGTGCAGCGCAAACATGTTTCTGTCACTGTGCCTCCCTCAGTCAGTGTCACGGGGAAAGTAAGAGTCCTCAGGACTCAGTCTTGCCCTGGTAGCAGACTGGACACTCCTTGCACCCTGCTAACCAAAAGAGTGTCCTGCCTGAGCCCGTGGCAGAGAGAGGGAGCTGTCCCCTGCTGGGAACCCTGAGAGGCTGGATTGCCAGTCTTGGCCCACAAGGCCCCACTTCTGTCCCCTGGCTTCAGCCGTATTGTGTGTTTTGATGACAATTGCTTTATAGATCGGTTTGAGAATAGATTCTCCAGAGCGGCGGGGGGTAGCTGGCCCTTCTGCTGGAGCCACCTCCTTTGAGAATCTGCTCCTGGAGGTGCGAGTCCATCTGCCCTGCACGGGGTTGCAGTGGCTTGCGGTGGCCTCAGCGTCCCTGGGCCCTGCCCCCGCTGTTCCTGCGAGCGGCAGGCCCGGGAAGGAAGAGTTAACCAGAAATGGAGCGGCACTGCTCCAGGGCAGGCAGCCTCGCTGCAGAACAGAGCAGCGTTCGTGCAAAGGCAAGTCATTTCCCGAAACACTGCAGACACACGGCCTCGGGCAGCCTAAAACCTTTGGAGACCAAAATGGCTCGCAGGGGTTGGAAGTAATAAGGTGTTTTTCCCCTTCTTTCTCCTTCACTGAAATTCTGCGAGCTTGCTCTGCATTGCTGGGGAACAATGGTGCTGTTTTTGTGTTTTCTATGGGTATTAAGATCCATTATGCTGTGACATTTTTAAGATTGGTTATCCTGTAGTTTGGTGTTAAATTGAAGTTGTTTGTTTTGAATTTAATTCTTTCATTTTTCAAATGGAAAAAGGCGGCTCTGTGGTGCCGTGCGTCTGGCTTACTGGAGTGTGCCCGTACTCGCTTTTGAGCAGATCTCTTTGCCATCCCCGAACCTCGGCAGAATTAGCCATGAAAGAACATGACCTATTTCCCTATTGGAAAGTCTGTAAGGATCCTTGGAGATGACTTTCAAAACTAGAACTAGTGTCGTCTTCATTGTATCTCGAGAGAAGATATGAGCTGGTTTTTAACAGAATGTTATACATCCAATCTGTTATGCCTAATGCAGCCTGCATATAATTATTACTACTCTCTGTTTACGACAGCAGCAGAATTCAGCTTCCATCCAACAAATGACCCAGCAGCAGCGGGCCAGCAGCCTCGGAAATGACATCTGTTAACTCTTTGTCAAATGCCCTCTCCTTCTCCCTTTCTCCCAAACAGCTCTGTGGTTAATTACGACCTGAGCGTCTGACACAGTCTTTCGAGTGGAGAGAACTGCTTAGGGGCAGGGAGAAATCTGGCTCCAAGAAATTCCCTTCTCTCTCCCTTTAAATAATAATAAAAAATAAAAAAGACAGCCATAGCAAATTGTTTTAAAATAAACATTCATTCGTAGCACCAGACTAGGTTGTTGGAATATGTTTTGATTAAGTCCCAAGATTACAGGGTTACTGTTAGCCTTGTGTCTAGAGACCCAGCCCTTCATGGAAAAAAGAATCACATCGAATTCTTGTTAAACCATAAAAAAGTTTCCATCAGAGGAACATGGGCAGCCATCATTACCCTTGTGCGTGTGAGCCAGGAACCTGGCACATGTTTCTGCTGCCTTTATCAACTTAGTAAATGGTGAAAGGCAGTTTTGTCTTAATCAGTCACTGGAACTTGAAAAGACCAATCTGATAAACCAAAATTTAGGCCCAGCCCCACTAAGGAGGTACTCTACTTTCGTGTAGGCCAGAGTTCCTCCCCGGAGCCTGTGTGTGGCGGCTGGTGTCTGCTACTGGACCTGGTGTTGCATCTGGGGGCCTCCTTACCCTCACCTCCTGCCCCCCCCTCCACAGCAGGAGCTGCAGAGTCCTACCTAGGCCTTCACTCTGAGACCCAGATGCTAGTGCAGGGCTGATTGTTTGTGAATCTAACGTTCTGGCTTTCTATTCCCTGCCTGCTCACTGACCCTGGGTTCTTGCCAAGTGTCTCTGCTGTGTGGTCCCCTGCTAGCTTTACCATATGGGGTTCACCAAAGGCTGAGCTACCCCCATAGGACCAGAACTGCTCAAACCTGGCTTGGATACCATCCTTGCAAAATCCAGAATGGCCTCCCCACCCCCTTCCTTGTCTATGGAGGGTGCTAGGGGGTGCTGGCTATGCCCCAGGAGGGTCTCGCAGGCCCTTCCCAGCCTCAACAAAGCTCCTGATAGCTGCATCCTGGCTGCACAGCTGAGCCTCTGTCTTGAGATCGAGGGGAGTACCTGGAAGCCCAGGAGATTCCAAAATTTTCAGTGTAAGACCCCAAAAAGCCTGCCTTTGGTGGAAACAATCCCAGGAATACTGCCCAGTCCCAGACATGAACAAGAACTGTTCTCTGATCAGTGGGCAGCAAAAGGAAATTCATTCCACTCTGACATTCTCAGAGACCATTTTCATTTTCTTTGCCATTTCTGATAGAAATACATTTTAGTGCATTTCAAAATCCCATAATCTGCCCAAATCCCTTCTTTCCAGGAGTATCCTTTGAGATGCCACCCCAGTGGACTCTGAGGGCTGTGCCTGGACCTTCTAAGTGGAGGGGTCTGTGGCCTCAACTCCTGAAAGCCACAAGGGAGAAAGGTGTCCGTGAGGGTCTCAGACGTAAGCTGCTTGTGTGAACACTTCTGTGCTGCCTCAGACACCAATGTCTTCATCCACCAGGAGTTGTAACGTGTCTTTGCCTAGGAATCCAGCCAGTCCAAGTGGCTGGTGAGTGTTGGAATAGAGAGAGTGACTCTGGAGAGGAGAAGGACCATCACTGCTGCATGGACTAGTTCACCAGGATCTTGACTTGTTAAGACACCAAAAGGGTCCTAGGGCTTGAATCAAAATCAGACATTTCAGTGCTATTGCTGTGTCCCCAGTCCTAGTCATGAATAAACATCTGTGTGAAATAGGTCCTTCTGGTTTTTCTCATTTTTGGCAGTTGATTCCTCCAAATAACATAATTAGATTCAAACTAAGCTATGTGATGGGAGCAAACTTTGAAGAGAATATTGAAATGAGCACACTGGCTTTGTTCCTTGATGACTTTCTGCCAGTGAGGCGTGGCTGTGAGACAAGCTTCCCAAACCTCCCCTCGCCCGCAGCCAGGCATTTGGGCGAGAGAGTGTGGTCTTGTGCCCTATCTCAGAGCCCTGGCCTGGGGTCATCCCTGGCTCCCACCCTGCAGACAGCACCTCCCCACGTGATAGGATAAACTGCCTTATGTCACTGCTGTTTGCCCAGAGTTTGAGACCTTAATTCTAAGGAAGGGACGAGAAAGGGTGATTAGGAGTCAAACCCTCTAAGGCCCCAAGCCCACCCCAGTGCACACACACTGGCCGCCTCTTCACAGCCCTCTGCTGTGGGCAGGTGCAGGGAACAGGCCTGGAAACCACCTTGCAAGTCACCTTTCCTGCCGACACCCCCCACCTGCCTGCCCAGGGCATAGGTGGGGTGGGCCTTTGCTTCAGGGTGGGCCCTGAATGGCGGGTCAGGGCCAGCCCCAAGGCAAGAGCCCTTCCCTGCCACATGCACAGGGCTGAGACTCTGGATCTGGGACTCAGGACCTGAAGTTTTCTTTTAGCCTCTGTCCTGGGGATGCACATGTGGATTAAATTAGAGCAATATGTTTTCCTAACAGCATCTTGGCTGAAAAGCCAAGCAGATAAATGGAAACAAACCCAGCTTTATGTGAATGAAAAGGGGCTGGTGGGAGGGCCGCTTCCGCTTGAAGCGCCGCCACCGGCAGGGCTGCCCTCCCGGGCTCTCCCCACCCCTCCACCCTCCCTGCAGCCCTGACCCCTCAGCCTGGCCCAGGACAGCTTCAGCATGGGGCTCCCCGGGCCGCTCCACATCCCCCACCAGGCCTCTGCTCCAGCCTGCCTGGCCTCCTGCACCCCCACCCCTGGCTGTCACCCATGCTCTGTCCTCTGACCAGCATCTTCTCTCAAACTGGTCTGGCACCATGGTAAAGAGCACACATTCCAGAGTCACCTCAGGAAGGTCACGTACCTGTCTCACCACCTGTAAGCAGGGGATGTCAACACCTACCCCACGGGGCTCAGGCGAAGACTGAGAGAGAATTCACATGAAGCCCTTACACAGCGCCTAGGACACAGCTAATGCTTGTGTTCCCACCACCTCTCCAAACTCCACCCTGCCTCAGGGCCCAGTTGTGTCACCTCCTCCTCTCCGCAAAGATTCCCCCCACCACCACCTCAAGTGGGCTTTGCCAGGGGTAACAGCAGGGGTAGGGGTGGAGGCAGGTGTCAAAGATAGCAGGTATTTACTGAACACTTTTTGGTAGACTGGTTTGTGATTAGGGGTTTTGAGTTTTCAATAGGAGGGGAGAGCTGGGTGAGCTCTCCCGCAAAGCAGCCTGAATTCACCCCTCCTGGACCACTCACAGGCCCTTTGCGTGGAGCTGCTCCCTGGGCCCCCTAGGAAAGCAGAAACGACTGCCATGCGGCAACCATCCAGGTGGCAACTTCCTAGCCGCTGGAACACCTGGCCAGGGACTGATTAGTCCCTGGATGATTTAAGAGTCCAGCAGTAGTGTATCAGATCTTTTTTAAACCACTTTGTTTTGTAAACGCTTTTGTGGACTTGACTAAATGAGCCCCTTCCCTGTATAAGAAGAGCATTAATGGAACCCCACATCCTCCAAGGCCTTCCTTATTATTCCCAGAGCCCAATGGCTGCTTCCGCGCCAGAAATCCTCCAGCAGTGCTGACTGCCCGCTCACCTGACATCCCCCAACAGACGTTAATCTTCGAGAGGGCAGGAAAGTGGTCGTACCCCAACTTGCACACTTGCCCCAGTGCTGAGGTACTTAACACGGGCCTCACCTGAGGCAAGTGCCCAGTAAATCTAGCCTGACTGGCAATACTTAGGAACGCCAAGTAATCATCAGCCACTTTTCTCATTTAGCCTTCACCCTGCGATAGAGAAAGCCCGAGAAGCCGCCTTTCAGATAGCCAGGCGGTCAGAAACCCTCCTCCCCTGACACACCACCTTCTCTTCCCAGGCAGGGACCGCGTCCCACTCCCGGCCAGCATCCTCCCAAGGTGCTGCCTAAATAGATGCCGTGAATGACAGAGTGGGAGACAGACAGGGAGGTAGAGATTGCTAAGAAAATGGCAACGCAGGCTTATTTGACTCTCAGGATATTGTCACAGAAGTCTGGTTGTGAGTGCAAAAGAACACAAAGGCCATGGGATAGCCCCTCTGGGCAGTGACCCTTACTGAGGGTGGCCCCGGAGGGAATACATGCCCTCCCTCCCTCTCCTCTCTCTTCCCCATCTTGAGCCAGAGAATCGCAGGGGCCAGACCCAACTGAAAGCCAGAGGTCAAGGAGCCATTCTGATGGTCCACACGGGCCAGCCTCACCCGCAGAGAGCCGAGGCGTGATCAGATGTGAAGGGCAGAGAACACCTTCCCCTGGAGGGGAGGGAGAGAAGTGGCTTCCTCAGCAGTCTCTCTGTTCAGTACAAAAGGGGACTCGCAGGTCCTCTCCAGTGCAGACACTGATGCTTTTTAAATTCCCCCACAGAAGACAGGCAAAGGCAGACTCAGGTAGGGACATGGTCAGAGACAATCCGCAGACACATCCATCTTCCACCTTCCCACGACCAAGTCTCACAAGGGGGGGTTCAGACTCAGTCATGAGTTTAAAAGGGGCTCCATCCCCAAACTGGTTTGGGGTCCTCGAGGTTAGAGTGCATGGGAAGGAGAAAGTAGATCTCTCTTTTCTCTTTTAGGAAAAAAGTTACAACCTACAAGCTACTCACACACCTGTCCTTTCATAGGAGACAAAGGGCAGGTGGAAAATTAAGGAGTCAGGGTTCTTTCTTTAAACTAGGATTTGATGTTGGAGTCTTAAGAATCTGAGGTTATATTAAAAATGTGGACGTGCCAAACCTCAAAGAAAGTCTGTGGAGCCAAAGTAAGTAGGGTGGCAGCAGAGAAGAAAAACGCAGGCGAGGTTATGATGCGGCGCTGGAGGCCCCGTGGGCTCGCTCATCCCACGTCCCGCAACGCGCAGGTGCTGTGGGCTCGCGCGGCTTCGTTGCTTATTGCCACGGGGGGGGGGGGGCCCGCAGGCAGCAGCCCACGCGTTCCAAAGCCCTGCCTCGCTGTTACAGAGCTGGGCATTGGGCCTCTCTAGAGTCTGGGAAACTCCTATCCCCAGGCAGTTTTCGGCTGTCCATTTCTTCCAACACTGCCCCTTTCTATGAGGCTATAGTGGGAGCCCCTTCTTAGGGTCCTGCTAAGCACCTCCCTTTCTGGGCAGTATATATCCTTTTGTAGCTCGCTCCCCCCCCCCCCGCCCATATATTTATGATTTTGCCATGTTGACATATAGATCCAGTTTATTCACTTTAATTCCTGAATAGCATTCCATTGTGTGACTATGCATCATCTTATTTATCCATTGCTCAATTAATGGAAATTTAGAGTATTTCCACTTTGGCCCTAATACACAATGCAGTGCTCAACACATTTTAATGGCTCCTGGTGCACGTAACCTTGAGGACTCTTAAGGTGAATAGCTACCTAAGAAACTGGCAGGTGATGGGGGATGTGCATCTTCAACTTTCCTAACACTTAGCAAACTCCTCTTTAAATTGTTTCTATGAAGATACACTCCCATTAGGAATACAAAACTGTTCCCATTTCCCCACATCCTTGCCCACAGTCAGTTATCAGATGATCAAATTTTGCCATTCTTATTTATATTTCCCTGTTTGATAGTGTGCTGACACTTTTTCACGTGTTTATGGACTATTTAGTTTTTTTCATCTAGGATTTGCCTGATGATATCCTGGCCATTTTAGATTGTTTCCTAATGGAAAATCTTTTCCATTAGATTGTTTGTATTTTTCTCATTAATTTATACTAGTTTGTGAAATATTCTGGATACTAATCTTTTCTGTTGTTGTTCTTGTTTATATAGGTTGTAAATATTGTCTCCAAGTCTGTGGGTTGTTTTTTAACTTTGACATTGGTGTCTTCTGATATGCAGAAGTTTTGAATTTCAATGTAGTAGAATTCTCCTTTTCCTTTGTGGTTTATAGTTTTTATATCTTATTAAAAAAAAAGCCTTCTCTACCCCCAATGGCATACAATTATTTTTTATCTTTTTTCTTTTTAACTCAAATTTATTAAGGCATAATTTGTACACAATAAAATACACCCATTTTAAGTGTAGAGTCTGATGCATTTTTATAAATGTATACAATCATGTAACCACCTCCCGTACAAAGAGGATATAGAATGTTTCCTCACCCCCCAGCCCCACCCCTCAAGAATGTTCCCTCTTGCCCCTGCTCAGTCTGCCTTCCTACCTCCAGCCCCAGGCAGTGACCAATCTGCTTTTTGTCATTATTTATATTTCTTACCAATGGAGTAATACAGCACATATTCTTTCATATCTGGCTTCTTTTCCCCAGTGTAATGCTTTTGAGATTCATCCATGCTAGCGCCTGCACCAGTAGTTCATCCTCTTTATTGCTGTATAGTATTCTGTTGTATGGATACACCACAACTTACTTTCCCACTCATCTGCTTTTTGGGTTGTTTCCAGTTTTTGGCCATTACGAATAAACCTGCTGTGAACATTTGTGTACAAGTCTTGGTATGGCTATATGTTTTCCTTTCCCTTGAGTAAATTTCTAGCTGTGGAATCTCTGGGTCACATAGTAAGTGTACATTTAACATTATAAAAACTGCTAAACTGTTTGCAAAGGAGTTGAACCATTTTACACTTCCGCCAGCAATGAATAAGAGTTCTAGTTACTTTAAATTTTAGCCCATTTTTGTGGGGTGTTTAGTGGAATCATCTTGTAGTTTTAATTTATATTTTCCTAATGATAATAATGTAGAGCGTTTATTCATGCCCTTCTTAGCCTGTGAGATGTCTGTTCAGATCTTTTGCCCATTTTAAAATTGGGCTGTTTGTCTTATTATTGAGTCTTTCTTAAGGTATTATGCAAGTCTTTTGTTAGATGTGTATATTGAGAATATTTTCTCCTACTTTGTGTCTTGACTTTTAATTTTTTTAACAGTGTCTTTCAGAGAGCAGAAGTTTTTTCATTTTGATAAAGGAAAGAATATTTGTCAAATTTTTCTTTTGTGATTAGTGCTTTTAAATGTCTTGCCTAAGACATCTTTGCCTCTCCAAGTTCTCAAAGATTTTCTGCTATTTTACTTCTAGAGTTTTATTATTATATATTTTACATTTAGGTCTACTAATCCATTTCAAGTTAATTTTCGTGCAAGGTGAGACAGAGGGTTTAGGTTCATTTTTTCTGTATGGATGTCCAATTGTTTGACTCCATTTGTTATAAATATAATACTATCATTTTCCTGATCAAATAACCTTAGCAACTGTGTCAAAACTCAAGTAACCACAAAAGTGTGGGTCTATTTCTAGACTTCTATTCTCATCTATATTTCAGAACCTATGTTTAGTGATCCATATGTCTATCCTGACACCAGTACCACACTGTCTTAATTACTATAGTTTTATTGAAAGTCTTGAAGTTAGTTAACTGCAAGTCCTCCAGCTTTGCTCTTCTTTTTTAAAAATTGTTTTGGATGCACTAGGACTTTACATTTTTATATAAATTTTACAATTAGTTTGTCAATTTTGACCCAAACAAAAAAAAAAAACCCTGATAATATTTTGAATGGGGTTGTTTTGAATCTGCAGATCCTCTTGGAGAAAATTAATGTTTTAGTGATATTGAGTCTTCAATCCATGAACATAAAATATGTCTCCACTTATTTAGATCTTCTCTAATTTATCTCAACAATGTTTTGTAGTTTTAAGTGAAAGGGTCTTGTATATTTTTTAAGTTTACTTCTATTTAATTTCATGGTTTTAGATACTATTGAAATTATTTTAATTTCATTTTTCAATTGTTTGTTGTGAGTGTGCAAAGAAAAAGCTGTTTTTTGTATATTGAGCTTGTATCCTGAGACTTTACTGTATTCACTTATTATTTCTAGTAAGCTTTTGGACATTCCTTAGGATTTTTTAGGTACAATATTATGTCATCTTTGAAGAAAGAAAAATTTACCTCTTTCTATACAATTTATATATTTTATTCCATTTTCTTGCCTTGTTGCATCAGCTAGAATATACAGTACAATGTTGAATAGAAGTGATGAGAGTGCATGTCTTGTCTTATTATTCCTGACTTTAGGATGAAAACATTCACTCTTTCCTGATTAAATGTGATGTTAACTGTGGATTTTTCAGATGCCCTTTATTGGGTTGAAAAAGTTCCTTCCTAGTCCTAGTTTGCTGAGCATTTTTTTCATATGAATGAATGATGAATTTTGTCAAATGCTTCTTTTTGCATCTATTTAGATGATCATATGGATTTTTTCCTTTATTCTGTTAATATAATAAATTACATTGATTGATTTTGAAATGTTAAGTCAACCTTGCATTCCTGAGATAAACCCCACTTGGTCATATATTGTTGAACTTAATTTGCTAGTATTTTGTTGAAGACTTATACACCTAAGTTAATAAGTATATCATTCTGGCATTTTCTTTCTGTGTAACATCTGTCTGGTTTTGTTGTTAGAGTTGTGCTGGCCCCATTGAATGTGGAGGAAAGTGTTCTCTCCTTCTCTATTTTCTGAAATAATTTATGTATGCTTATGAGTGATTTCTTCCTTAAGTGTTTGATAGAAGTCCCCAGTGAAATCACCTTGGCCTGAAATTTTATTTGTCAGAAGTTTTTAAAATATGAATTAATTAAAATTTCAAAAACAGGTGGAAGACTATTCAGACTTTCTATTTCTCCCTGACTCAATTTTTTTAGCTTTTTAAAAAATTGATACATAATATTTTACATATTTATGGGGTACGTGTGATATTTTGTTGTACCCATAGAATCTGCAATGATCAAGTCAGAATATTTGGGGTATCCATCACCTTGAGTACTTATCATTTCTATGTGTTGAAAACATTTCAAGTTCTCTCTTCTAGCTACTTTGAAATATATACATTGTTGCTAACTATAGTCACCCTAGTCTGCTATCAAACATTGGAACTTATACCTTCTATACAATTTATGTTTGTACCCATTGATGAGTCTCTCTTTATCCCCCCACCCCCACCCAAACACACTTCCCAGCCTCTGGTATCTATTATTTACCTAACATTCTACTCTCTATCTCCGTGAGATCAACTTTTTCAGCTCCAACATGTAAGTAAGAACATGCAAAATTTGTCTTTCTGTGTCTGACTTATTTCACTTGACATAATGAGCTCCAGTTCCATAGTTCCATCCATGTTGCTACAAATGACATGATTTCATTCTTTCTAATGTTTGAATAGTATTCCATTGTGTATACATACCACATATTCTTTATCTATTCTTCCACTGATGGAAACTTAGGTTGATTCCATATCTTTGCTACTCTGAATAGTGCTGCAATAAACATGTGAGTACGGGTTTCCCTTTGATATACTGATTTCTTTTCCTTTGGATAGATACCTAGTAGTGGGATTGCTAGATTGTATGGTAGTTCTATTTTCAGCTTTGTGAGAGATCTCCATACTGGTTTCCATAGTGGATGTACTAATTTGCATTCCCATCAACAGTGTGTAAGAGTTCCCTTTTCTCTATATCCTTGCCAGCATCTGTTATTTTTTGTCTTTTTAATAATAGCCATTCTGAGTAGGGTAAGATGATATCTCATTGTGGTTTAGATTTGCATTTCCCTGACGATTAGTCATGTTAAGCATTTTTTCATACACATGTTGGCCTTTTGTATGTCTTCTTTGGAGAAATGTCTATTCATGTCCTTTGCCCACATTTTAATGACATTATTTGTTGTTGTTTTTTTTTACTGTTGATTTGTTTGAGTTGCTTGTATATTCTAGTTATTAGTCCCTTGTCAGATGAATAGTTTGCAGAAATTTTCTCCCACTCAACAGGTTGTTTCTTCATTTTGTTGATTGTTTCCTTTGCTGTGCAGAAGCTTTTTAGTTTAATATAGTCTCATTTGTCTATTTTTGGTTTTTGTTGTCTATGATCTCGAGGTCTTAGCCATCCAGGGGTAGGGAAGCTGCAGCGTTGGGGCCACATGTGGCCTTCTGGATCCTTGAGTGTGGCCTTTTGACTGAATCCAAATTTTACAGAACAAATTATTTTATTAAAAGGAGTGCAGCAGAGAGAGATGAAGATTTTCTCACCTCCTTTAGTGCTTAAAAAAGAACAATCTTGGTCCTGAAGCATTTTCTGTTTTCTTCTAGCAGTTTTACAGTTCTGGGTCTCAACATTTAAGTCGTTAATCCATCTTGAGAGCTTTTTGTATGTGGTGAGAGATGGAGGTTCAGTTTCATTCTTCTGCATATAGCTATCCAATTTTCCCAGAACCATTTATTAAAGAGGGTGTCCTTTCCCCAATGTATGCTCTTGGCACCTTTGTTTAAAATTAGTTGGCTATAAACATGTGGATTTATTTCTGGATTCTCTATTCTGTTCCATTGGTTTATGTGTCTATTTTTATAGCAATACCATGCTGTTTTGTTTATTATAGCCCTATAATACATTTTGAAGTCAGGTAGTTTGATACCTCCAGCTTTTTTCTCTTTGCTCAGGATTGCTTTGGCTATTCAGGCTCTTTTTTGGTTCCATACAAATTTTAGGATTGTTTTTTCTATTTCTGTGAAAAATGACGTTAATATTTTGATAGGGATTGCGTTAAATCTGTAAATTGCTTTTGCAGTATGGTCATTTTAACAATACTAATTCTTCTGATCTATTTCATTTGTGCCCTTTTTAATTTGTTTTTTCACCAGTGTTTTGTAGTTTTCCTTGTAGAGATCTTTTATCTCCTTGGTTAAATTTATTCCTAGGTATTTTAATTTTTTCTAGCTATTATAAATGGGATTGTCTTCTTGAGTTCTCATTTAGTTCATTATTGGTGTATAGAAATGCTACTGATTTTTGTATGTTTATTTTGTATCCTGCCACTTTGCTAAATTTATTTATCATATCTAAGAGAGTTTTGGTGATGCCTTTAGGTTTTTCTAGATATAAGATCAGCAAAGAGGGACATGTTGGCATTATCTTTTCCAATTTGGATGCCTTTTCTTTCTTTTTCTTGCCTGATTGCTCTAGCTTGGACTTCCAGTACTGTGTTGAATAGGAGTGGTAAAAGTGCGCATCCTTGTCTTGTTCCAGTTCTTAGGGGAAAGGCTGTTAACTTTTCCCCATTCAGTATGTTAACTGTGGGCTTATCATATATGGCCTTTATTATGTTGAGGTATTATTCCTTCTATGCCTAGTTTGTTGAGAGTTTTTGTCATGAAGTGATGTGGAATTTTATCAAATGCTTTTTCTGCATCTATTGAGATGATCATATGGTTTTTGTCCTTCATTCTGTTGATGTGATGTATCACATATATTGATTTGTGTATGTTGAGCCATCCTTGTATCCCTGGGATAAATCCCACTTGATCGTGGTGTATTATGTTTTTGACGTCTGATGGATTCAGTTTGCTGGTATTTTGTTGAGAATTTTTTCATCTATGTACGTCAGGGATATAGGCTGGTAGTTTCCTTTTTTGTTGTGTCCTTGTCTGGTTTTGGTATCAGAATAATGCTTACCTCATAGAAGAAGTTAAGGAGAATCCCTTCCTCTTCAATTTTTTGGAATAGTTTGAGAAGAATTGGTGTTACTTCTTCTTTGAGAGCTTGATAGAATTCAGCAATGAAGCTGTCTGGTCCTGGACTTTTCTTTTCTGGGAAACTTTTTATTACTGATTCTATCTCATTACTCATTGTTGGTCTTTTCAGGTTTACTATTTCTTCCTGATTCAATCTTGCTAGGTTTTATGTGTCCAGGAATTTGTCTATTTCCTCTAGGCTTTAGTTTGTTAGTGTATCGTTATTCATAATAGTCTCTGATGATTTTTGTGTGTTTCTGTGGTATCTGTTGTAACATCTCCTTTTTCATTTCTGCTTTTTAAAATTGGGATCTTCTCTCTTTTTTTCATGGTTAGTCTAGCAAGTGGTTTATGAGTTTGTTTATCTTTTCAAAAAATGAACTTTTTGTTTCATTTATCCTTTGTATTTTTTTTTTGGTCTCTATTTCATTTAGTTCTGCCCTGATCTTTTTCCTTCTACTAATTTTGGGTTTGGTTTGCCCTTGCTTTCCTAGTTCCTTGAGGTGAATAATTAGATTGTCTATTTGAAACCTTTCTACCTTTTTGCTATAAGCGTCCCTCTTAGCACCACTTTTTCTGTATCCCATAGGTTTTGATATGCTGTGTTTTGGTTTTTGTTTTAAGAAATTTTTTTATTTCCTCTTCAATTTCTTCCTTGACCCAATAGTCATTCAGGAGCATCATGTTTAATTTCTATGTATTTGCACAGTTTCCAAAGTCCCTCTTGTTATTGATTTCTGGTTTTATTCCATCGTGGTCTGAGAATATGTTTGATATGATTTTGATTTTTAAAAATTTGTTGAAATTTGTTTTGTGTCCTAACATATGGTCTATCCTGGAGAATGTTTTGTGTGCTGATAAGAGGAACGTGTATTTTGTAGCTGTTGGATGAAATATCTATAAATGTCTGTTAGGTTCATTTGGCCTAATGTGCAGTTTAAACCCAATGTTTCTTTGTTAATTTTCTTTCTAGATGACCTGTCTCATGCTGAGAGTGGGGTGTTGAAGTTCCCAATTATAATTGTATTAGAATCTACCTCTCCCTTTAGAGCTAATAATATTTGCATTATATATCTGGGTGCTCTACTGTTAGGTGCATATAGGTTTAGAATTGTTATATCCTTTTGCTGAACTGATTCCCTTTTCATTATGTAATGACTTTCTTTTTCTCTTTTTACTATTTTTTACTTAAAGTCTGTTTTATCTGATGTAAGTATAGCTATTCCTGCTCACTTTTGGTTTCCATTTACATGGAAAATCTTTTTTCCATCCCTTTATTTTCAGTCTATGTGTCTTTAGGGTGAGATGAGTTTTTTGTAGGCAGTATATAGTTGGGTCATGTGTGTTTTTGTTTTTTGTGGGGTTTTTTTGTTTTTTCCCATTCAGCCACTTTATATTTTTTAATTGGAAAGTTTAATCTGTTTACCTTCCAGGTTATTATTTATATGTGAGGGCTTATTCCTGTCATTTTAGTATTTAATACTCAATTTATGGTTGTTTTGTATATGCTTTTTAATTTTTTTTCTCACTTGTTCTAGAATCTATGTATATGCTTTGTTCCTTTCTTTCACTTTTACTGTTTATCATTGTGGTTTTGTAGTATCCTGTAGTGGTAACATTTGAGTTTTTTCTCTTCCCTGTCTGTGTGTTTGCTCTACCAGTGGTTTTTATATCGTTGTGTGTTTTCATGATGGTAGTTGTTGTTTGCTTTTGGATGTAGAACTCCCTTAATCATTTCTTGAGGGCCAGTCTAGTGGTGATGAATTCCCTCAGCTTTTGCTTGTCTAGGAAGACTTTATTTCTCCTTCATTCATGAAGGATAATTTTGATGAGTATAGTATGTTTGACCGGCAGGATTTTTTTTTCTTTCAACACTTTGAATATATCATCCCATTATCTCCTAGCCTGTAAGTTTTCTGCTGAGAAATCTGTTAGTCTGATGGAGATTCCTTTATAGGTGACTAGACACTTTTCTCTTTCTGTTTTTAGAGTTTTCTCTTTGTCTTTGACTTTTGGTAGTTTGACTATAATGTGCCATGGAGAAGACCTTTTTGAACTGTATCTATTTGGGGATCTTTGAGGCTCCTGTATCTGGATGTCTAAATCTCTTGCTAGACTTAAGAAGATTTCTTCTATTAGTTCATTAAATAGGTTTTCTAACTTTTTCGTTTTCTCTTCATCTTCTGGAACATCCAAAATTTAAATATTTGGTTGTTTTATGGTGTCCCATATGTCATGTAAGCATTCACCATTCTTTTTTCTTTCTTTCTTTCTTTTTGTTTTTTGTCTGACTGGGTTATTTCGAAAGACTTGTCTTCAGGTTCTGAAATTCTTTCTTCTGCATGATCTAGCCTGTCATCAAACCTTTCAAATGTATTTTGTATTTCATTCAATGAATTCTTCAGTTCCAAAATTTCTGTTTGGTTCTTCTTTTGTGATATCTATCTCTTTGGTAAATTCCTCATGCGTATCCTAAATTTTTTTTCTAATTTCTTTGTATTGTTTTTCAGAATTTTCTTGTATCTCACTGAGTTTCTTTAATATCAATATTTTGAATTTTTTTCTAGGATTTCATAAACTTCTTTTTGATTGAGATCTGTTGCTGGAGAATTATTGTGTTCCTTTGGAGGTGTCATATTTCCTTGCTTTTTCATGTTTCCTGTGCCCTTCTGTTGATTTCTGTACATCTAGTATAACCATTGCTTCTTCCAATTTTTTTGAGTTTGCTTTTGTAGAGAAGGACTTTTTCCTGAAGTTGTATCTATGACGTTGGTTGGATAGGGCTCTTTGGTTTTGATTCTGGGTACATGCAGTAGTGTAGTTTCTGTAGGATTTCTTCAGCTGTAAACAGCCTTAGTGGTGTCTGTGGTTTCCTCTGTGGCTTAGGGTGCAGATGTTAGTGGAGGCTGTGGTGAAGGTTTGCTGGGGACTGCGGCATCAGGTGAGCCAGTCTTGGAGCCCCAGTGATGGCAGCAGTGGGCTGAGCATCCCTATCCTTGAACCCCAGGGCACCATACACTGGGACTGGCGTTAGTGGGTCTAGAAGGCTGGCCAATTCTTGGGCCTCCAGGTGGCTTGCTTGTATGTCAGGAATGGCAGTGGTGGGTCAGGTGGGTGGGAGGGTTCTTGAGCCCCTGGGCAATGGCTGTTGCATGGGTCATGGCAGTAGCAGTGGTGGGACTGCCCTCTGGGGCTCAAATGGTTCACATTGATGTTGGCAGTGGCTGCAACAGGTTGGGTGGGCCAATCCCCAGAATAGCAAGGGGCATGTGTGGGTGAGTGCCAGCTGTGGTGGTAGCAGCAGGTTGAGTGGGCCCAACCTCAGACGCAGGGAGGACAGCTCAGGTGCCACTGGTGGTGAACCAGGCTGGGTGATCCCCAAGCCCCTGCAGAGTGTGCTCCAGTACTGAGAGGGGGTGGAGCCAGGCCAGGTGGACCCACCCTCAGGCCCCTGCTGGTGCATGCAGGCACTAGCTGTGGTAGTTAGAGGTGGGGTGATCCCCAGGCTGCTGGCAGAAGGCTCAAGTGGGGGTGGCAGCAGCTGCATGGCAGCCCTGCTACTGGGGAGGGCAGGGTTGCTTTCCTTGAGAATAGCCATAGGCAGGCAGCTGGGGGGCATACGTTTCCCTCATGCCTCAGCCCTGCAGAAGGCTGCAGCAGCTCAGTTACAGGCCGCGGAATTTGTCCTCAGGGTACATGAAAACATGTGGCCACCCTCTGCTAGGAGGGGTTGGGATCAATGCCTGTGGCTCCCGCCTTGGCCCTGGTGGCAGAGCAGGACACAGTCCAGTGGGGGTGTGCTCTCAAAATGGCACTGTGCTGCAGCTGCTTAGGACATGGGGGTTTGTGGGACCCAACGTGAGCTCTCTCTGGAGCAATGCCTTCATATGGTCTCCAGGCAGCTCCCTATGTTAGTCTCAGGACCCATGAGGATTGAGGGCCTCTCCCGTCGCTAGGATTAGAGGAGTCCATGGTGGGAATGTGGACTGCTGGGGGTCTCTCACTTACCCTTTTCCTGCATTAGGTAGCCGTTCTAGGCTCCCAACTGATCCTGCCAAACAGGCTGCCTCATTTCCCTCTCCTTCCTTGCTTTCAGTGCTTCCCATCACTTCTCTGTTGAATTCCAGTGTTCTCTCTTAGATGATCTATTTGGAATGTGATTACCTACTCACTATGGTGGTTCCTGTCTGGGGAAGAGGCAAGTACCAGATACATCTAGTCATCCATCCTTCTGGGTCAGTTTTGATTCTTTGTATCTTTCAAGAAGCTTGTGTAGTTCATCTACATTATCAATTTATTGGCATAAATTTGTTTATAATATCTCTTTATTATTCTTTTAATGTCTGTAGTATCTTTAGTGATGAAACCTCTTTCATACCTGATGTTGGTCATTTTATCTTTATTCTTTTTTGTGATCATTTTAATTAGAAGTTTACAATTTTATTGATCTTTTCAAAGAAGTGGATTTTTATTTCATTGATTTTCTCTATTATTTGTCCATTTTCAATTTCATTGATTTCCACTCTTAATCATATTATTTCCTTCCTTTTACTTCCTTTGGGTTTAATTTGTTCTTTTTCTCTAGCTTCTTAAGATGAAAGCTTAAATCGTTGACTTTAGACTTTTCTTCTTTCCTAAATATATGCATTAAAATCTGTATGTTTTCCTTTAAGCACTGTTTTGGTGCACTGAACTCTACTTTAACTGTGTACTAATAATTTAGTTTGTTGCATTTCGATTTATTCAATTCAAGATATTTTCTAGTTTTCTTAGTGATTTCTTCTTGTATCATAGATTATTTAAAACCGTATTGTTTAATTTCCAAATATTTGAGGATTTAATAGATATCTTGTTACTGATTTTTAATTTAACATTTTGTGGTCAGAAAACATACTTTACGATTTCAATCCTTGTAAGTTTATTGAGACTAGTTTATAGTATGGTATATAGTCTATCATAATAAGTGATATATGTGCACTTGAAAAAATATGTATTCAGCCATTATTTGTTATAGTGTTCTATAAATGCCAGTTATGTCAAGTTAGTTGATAATATTGTTCAAGTCTTCTATATTCTTACTGATATTCTGCCTACTTTTTAAAAATCAGTTATCAAAGAATAATGTGGAAATCTCCAACTGTGATTGTAATTTCATCTATTTCTGCTTTTAGTTATGCTTTTTTTTGCTTTGTTCATTTTGAAACTCTGTTATTATGTGCATACAATATTAGATGCTTATGTCTTCTTGACGAATTGATCCTTTCATCATTACGTAATGTTCTTGTTTATCTCCAGTAGTATTCTGTCCTGATGTCTACATTGTATCATATTAATATAGCTACTTCTGATTTCTTATAAGTATTTGTATATTTATTTTTCCTTTTTACTTTTAATTTATTTGTGTTTTTATATTTAAAGTGTTTATTAAACAACATATAATTTCATTTTACTCTTTGTCCAGTCTGACAATCTCTGCCTTTTAGTGTTTAGACCATTTACATTTAAAGTAATTATTGATATGGTTGAATTTATGTCCACTGTCTTGTTGCTTTCTTTCTTTTTGTTCGGTCTTCATTGTTCTTTTGTTCTTCTTTCTGCCTTCTTTTAAATTAGTTTCTTTCTTATTATTTCACCTCTCTGTTGGCTGAGCAGCTACACTTTTTCATTTGATTTTTAGCCATGCTCTAGAGTTTGCTTTACACATCTTTAACTTATCAGTCTGCCTCCAAGTAATGTTATACGACTTCATGTATAATATAAGAACTTATACAATGGTATATTTCCTTTTGCCTCCTCTTGTCCTTTGTACAATTTTCATCGTATAGTTTATTTCTATACTATAAACCCCAAAATGCATTTTTACTATTTTGCTTTAAATAATCAAATATCATTTAAAGAAGTTTTAAAAAACAAAAAAAGAAAGGGCTTATATTTATCTACCTATTTACCATTTCTACGTCTCTTCCTTTCTTTGTGTTTATCTGAGTTTCCATTTGGTATTCCATTCCTTCAGCCTGAAGAATTTCCTTTACCATTTCTTGAGGCGAATGTCTGCTAGTGACAAATTCTCATAAATGCTGAAAGGCAAAAAAATCAGCCCGTAATTCTATATGCAACAAAGGTAACCATTTTTTACTTTTAGCACTTAAAGATGTTTCATTTTCCTTTTGATTGCATTTTTTTCTGACAACTAGTCAGCATTAACTCTTATCTTTGTAATCCCCATATGTAATGTGCCTTTTAAAAATTTTAATATAGCTGCTTTTAAGTTTTCTCTTTATTACCTGTTTTCAATCATTTAATTATGATTTCTTTGTGATTATCCTGCTTTGGGGTTGTTGAGATTCTTTGATCTATGAGTAGAAATTTTCATCAATTCTGAGAAATCTTGGACCATTATTTCCTGGAAAAATTGCACCCCCCACTTCCTTTTGTATCTCCTTTTATAGGTATTTTAGAGTACTTGATATTGTCCCATAGGTCACTGAGACTCTGTTTATTTGTTAAAGTTTTTTTCCTTCTGCTTCACTTTGCTTCTATTTTATGTTTTCTATTGCTATGTCTTCAAGTCTGCTAATTTTATATATATTTAAAATGATTATATATTTAAAGTTATGTTCTTTTTCAGACTTACTTTTTTTTCTTGTAGATTCTAATTATTTTATTATAATTCCTAGTCCTTTTATCTCTTATCACTTTATACCCTTAGAGTCCTTTCAAATTGTTCTTTTACACTGTTACTTTATAGTCCTTTTCTATTTGCTCTTTTATCTTGAGTTCCTGGGGTGATAGTCTCCATGTATGTTGTGTCTGCTATCTTCATGAAGAATTATTTCTTCATACATGTACTTTTTAAAGTTGTGAACTTATCTTCAGTAGAGGTTGGTTTTTTGCCTATGGAAGTAACTTATAAGAGTGTTCCCACAGAACTATGTTTTTTAATGCCAGAAAGCCCAGAAGTTTCTGTACTCTGGGCCAGTTTTTGTATTTCCTCACCTCAGGGCTTGTATCATGTGAGTAGTATAATTTTGGATCTAATCCTCACATATATGCAGTCTTGGTTTGTTGTTGTTTTGTTTTTTTTTTCCTCATGGAAGGCTGGGGGTTTTGTTGTTTTGTTTGTTTTGTTTTTTACCATCTACTCTAGGAAAACACAACCCTTCCTCTTGCTTCCCTCCAGTGGTATTTTTCTAGTTTCCCTTCACATTAGGGGGCAGCCTTTCTGGGTTTCAGCTTTATACAGGGATCATAGCTCCAGCTCCCCACCTTGGGCTGCACAAGGCCATGTCCTTTTATTTCAGGTGTGTGTTACCCCTCACCCCAGTCCCTGGCTCCTGGCTCTGCATCCAGTGTGACGGGCTTCCGCTTCTGCCCTGAATGTACTTCTCTGGCCTTGAGCTGTTGCTCCATTTCTAGTACTCAGGGATTTAAATTTCTTTTATTCTTTCACGTTCTGCCATGCACTTAAAATGCTTTATTAGTTACTATTATTATATTTTATCCCATATTTCTGCGTGTGTATAGCGGGCAGGGGGCTTCTGTTAGCTCAGCCCACTGTGTTGCTGGGACTGAAGCCCTCCCTTAGTTCTGTGATGATCACCTCTCTTCTGCTGATTCTGTTTTCTCTATCTGAGAGCTATCTTGAGTCTACCTTTCTATGTCTTATATGGTCTTTTATCTGTCTCAGAATTTCTCTGACAGAATTTCTGGACTCTGTGTTCTATTCACTGGTTCAGTTTTTTTTTTTTTTCATTGTCTAATCTGCTGCTCACTTGCATTTTAAAATTAGAGATCAGCTTTTTCATCCCCAAGAATGTTTCTGTCCCCAGATTGTTCTATTTTCATGATTTTTTGCTCTTATGTTTTGGACGCAATCACCTCTCAAAATCATGAATACGAATCAGATTCTTAACAATTTTTCCTCCTTTTTATGTATCTCTGTTGGACCACTGTGAGGGACATCCTAAATCCTAAATTGGGGATTCCAAGGCCCAATATACTTCTTAGAAGATTTAATAGCTGCCCCATAGCTCACCCTCATCTCTAGCCCCCGAAGTTGTGAGAATGTATTGACATTGTTCTGCCAGATTCTGCTATTTATCTGCTCCTTTCCCTTTGCAGGGAATCACAGGCTAGTCTCACACTATTTCCTAGTTTCTAATAGTGATAGGGAGTCTTCCCTATTATGTTAAGCAGTAGATATGATCTTGGAAATCCACACATTAGGCTCATGAAAATACTAGGGCAGATAATCCTTTTATTTGTCAGGACACTATGTTGCAAAGGAGAGAAAACCCAGTTCAAACTAGCTTAAGCCAAAAAAGGAAATAAATTTGCTCACATAGCTGAAAAGCCCAGAGGCTTTGGAGCAGGCTACTTTAGACATGGCTAGAGGCAGGAGAGACCCTCATCAGGGTCCTCCCCCAGGGTAAGCCCTCAGATATTTCTCTCTCTCTCTCTCTCCTGGGCATCTGTTTCCTTCTCAGACTTTTCCAGAGGCAAGGAAATAGCCAGCAGCTCCAGCAGAAGCAGGAGGTCTCACGCACATGCTAAAGTTCCCCCGGGGCTGCTTGGGTAACATTTCCATCTCTGAAATAGTCACTGTGGGTGGGCAGTGTGGTGACATGTTCCTAGTTACTGTCCCTGGCCAGAGACAGACCCACACTGGGTATCGGGAACCGAGGTGAGTGCAGAGTGTTCCCCGCGGCAGGTCTGATTTACAGCTCAGGAGGCACTGAGGGCTGAGCCCACGCGAAATGTCCATGTAGACCCTCTACTCCTGCCTTTTCAATATCTGCTCACATCTATTGCAACATACAGGAGCTCTTGCTGTGTAACTGGGAGAAGAGAGAGCAGGAGGGGACGACGTGACAAGGAAGAAAGGGGACGGAGAGGGTGCAGGAGAGACTGCCCTGCCAGCCACAGCCTGAGCTCAGGCCCTGAGGTTTAGGGAGGGGATGGAGACCGCAGGCCAGAAGGCTGCCCTCTCTTGGCTGTTGCCCACTCCCTTCTTCCCTGTCCTTCATCATCCTTAACCTCTGGCAACCACTGATCTATTGTCAATCTCTATAATTATATTATTTCACAAATGTCATATCAATGGAATCAGGCAGTCTATCCTTTTGAGAGCTGGAATGCTGAGAGGTGTGACTAGCCCCTCTCAGCCAGGGCTGCGCCTTCTCTCGCTGCCATGTGGGGACAGATCCCACCATCCCTACCTCCCCGCCACCTCTCCTGCACCCTCACTGCCACCAAACTCTGAACGCCCCTCTCTTAGCCACGTCTCCTCACGCATTTGTGTCTTTGCCCTCACCTGGTTTCTAATGTACTTCTCCAGCAAGAGCCTTTCTTCCACGTGCCTCTCCGAAAATGTGGCACAAACCCTCCCCATCCCCAGCACCTTAGCTGTGTGCTCCTTCCAACTTCCTGCCTGTACTGAAGATGCCAGGGGAATAAACAGACTCTTGCTTGGTGTAGTTTTCAGGTATGCGTTGCTGGAATGGTGCAAGCTCTCTACCACACCTTGAACTTATTTAGATGAGCTCTGGTGTAGACAACACAGCAGACAACTGGCGGGGGAGCTGGACTTCCCAGGCTCCTGCTCTGCCCTGAGGAGCCCCAATGTCCTTATTTCTTTTTTTCTTGTTGGGCAAGTATTTACTGAGCACCTCATAGGTGTCAGGCATTGTGCTAAGGGCACAGGATAAAATGGAAAGCCCCTTCAAGAGGGGCAATGGAGCACAGAGACAGACCTCACAGAGTTGGAGAAGTCCCACACTGTCCACCATTGGCTCAAAGTTTCAAGTTTTATTTCTTATTGTTAAAAACTGCTTATTTTGAAATAGTTACAGATTCACAGGAAATTGCAAAGAAATGTACAGGGATGTCTTGTGTATGTTTCACCCAATTTCCCACTATGGTAACATCTTACATAACTATTGTGCACTATCAGCACTAGGAAATGGACATTGGTTCCATCTGCAGCTTATTCAGATTTTACCATGCACTTATTTCAGATTATCCATGCACTTGTGTGTGTGTGTGTGTGTGTGCACATGCATGCATGTAGCTCTATGCAATTTTATCACGTGTAGATTTGTGTAACCATCACTCCGATCAAGATACTTAACTGTGCCATCATGAGACTCGCTCATTCTATCCCTTTATATACAAACCCATCCCTTCTTCCCCATCCTTCATCATCCTTAACCTCTGGCAACCACTGATCTATTGTCAATCTCTATGATTATTTCACAAATGTTATATCAATGGGATCAGGCAGTATATCCTTTTGAGATTGGCATTCTTTTCAACATAATTTCCTACAGGGTCATCCAAGTTGTGTGTACCGATAGCTCATTCCCTTTCATTGCTGAGTAGCGGTCCATGGTATGCGTGTATTGCAGTTTGTTTCACCGTCACCCGCTGAAGGACATTTGGATAGTTTCCAGGGCAGGGCTTTTATGAATAAAGCTTCTATGAACACTTATGTACAAGTTTCCACATGAAAGTAAGTTTTCATTTATCTGGGATAAATGCCCAAGAGTATAATTGCTGGGTCATATGGTAAGTTCACTTTTAGTTTTCAAAGGAACTACCAAACTATTTTCTAGAGTAGCTGAACCATTTTACATTCTTCAGCAAAATATGAGTGATCCAGTTTTTCCATATCCTCACAGCATTTGGTGTTATCACTCCTTTTTTATTTTAGCCATTCAGATAGGTATATAGTAATGTCTCAATGTGGCTTTAATATGCATTTCTGTAGTGGCTGATGATGTACATCTTTTCAGGTGTGTATTTGCCATTTGTATATCCTCTTCGGTGAAACATCTTTGCAGGTTTTATGCCCATTTTCTAATTGGATTGTCTGAGGGGTCTTTTGGTTTTTGTTTTTACTGTTGAGTTCTGAGGGCTCTTTATATTCTAGATACAAGTCCTTTGTCAGACATGTGATTTACAAATATTTTCTCCCAGTTTATAGTTTCCCTTTTCATCCTGAGTCTTACGCAAAGCAAAAGTTTTTTATTGTAATTCTGATGAGGTCTAGTTTATGAAACTTTCCTTTTATGAATCATGTTTTTATGGATGATACTCAGTCCTCAGTCCTAGAGCCTAAACATTTCCTTGTATATTTTTCCTAGATGTTTTATAAATTTACATTTTACATTTCAATCCATGATCCATTTTGAGTTAATTTTTGTATAAGGTGTGAGACAGGTGGGGTTCATTTTTCTGCCTATGAATGTCCAATTGCTCCAGCATTATTTAGTGAAAAGGCTATCCTCCTCCATTGAATTGCTTTTGCTCCTTTGTCAACTATTAATTAGGCATATTTGTGTGGATCTATTTCTGTGTTCCCTATTCTGTTCCACTGATCTATTTGTACCTCACCAGTACTATGCTGCCTTCCTTAATTATTGTAGCTAGGTAGTAAAACCTTAACATCATGGAGAATGTTTCCTCCCACCATATTTTTTTTCAAAATTGTTTTGGCCAAGCTAGTGCTTGTGTCTTTTCATATACATTTTTG
Source organism: Daubentonia madagascariensis (assembly GCA_023783475.1). Classification (NCBI taxonomy): domain Eukaryota; kingdom Metazoa; phylum Chordata; class Mammalia; order Primates; family Daubentoniidae; genus Daubentonia; species Daubentonia madagascariensis. Next base: position 2,677,747 of record JAKFHU010001831.1, read on the forward strand.
GAATAAGTTTGTTACATCCACAAAAAATCTCATTGAGAATTTTATAAAAATTGCATTAAACCTATAGATCATTTTAGAGAGATCTTTACTGTGTTGAGTCTTTCAGTCCATGAGCATAGTATGCCTCTCCAAGTATTTAGGTTTTCTTTGATTTCTTTCAGCAGCATTTTGTAATTTTCATTATATAGATCCTATACATGTTTTGTTAGATTTATACCTAAGTATTTCATTTTCTTTGGAGCAATTGTAAATGGTATTGTGCTTTTTATTTTGGTTTCCACTTGCTTGTTGTTGGTATATAGAAATGCAATTGATCTTTGAGTTTTGATCTTGTATCCTGAAAACTTACTGAACACTGAAATTTTTAATTACTTCTAGGAATTTTCTTGGTAGATTCCTTAGGATTTTCTTTGTAGACAACATCATCTGCAAATAAAGACAGTTTTATTTTTTTCCATCCCAATCTGTATGCTTTTTATTTCTTTTCCTTGCCTTATTGCAGTGGCTAGAACTTCTGATACTGCACTGAATAAGAGTGGTAAGAGTGGACATTCATATGTTGTTTCTGACCTTAAAGGAAAGCATTCAGTCTTTCACTATTAAGTATGATGTAAGCTGTAGGCTTTTTGTAGATGCTCTCCATGAGTTTGAAGAAGGTCCTTTCTATTCCTGGTGTACTAAGAGTTGTTATCATGAATGGATGTTGAATTTTGTCAAATGTTTGTTCTGCATCCATTGATATGATCATTTGATTTTTCTTCTTTAACCTGTTAATATGGAGAATTACATTGATTTTCAAATATTGAACCAACCTTGCATACCTGTAATAAATCCCATTTGGTTGTTATGCATTATTCTTTCTATACCTTGCTGAATTCAATTGCTAAAATTGTGTTGAGGATTGTTGTGTCTAAGTTCATAAGAGATATTAATCTGTAGTTTTCTTTTTTGTGCTGTTTTTGTCATATTTTGGTACCAGGGTAATACTAACCTTAATAGAAAGAGTTAGGAAGTGTTCACTCCTCTTCTGTTTTCTGAAAGAGATTATGTAAAATTGGTGTTTATGAATCTTTTGAAACATTTATTCTTGAATATTAGGCAAAATTATTTAATGAAACCATCTAGGCCTAGAGATTTCTTTTTTAGGAGCTTTGTAATTACAAAGTCAATTTCTTTAATAGTTATGGAACAATTCAGGTTATCTATTTAATTTTGACTACATTTTACAGTTTTTTGAGGAATTGGTTTGTTTCTTTTAAGTTGTTGAATTTATGAGCATAAAGTTATTCACAGTATTCCATTAGTGTCCATTCAATGGCTGCAGGATGTATTGTGATAGCCTATTTTGTTCCTGTTATTGGTGATGTGTGTCTTCTCTCTTTTTACCTTTGTCAATCTTGCTAGAGTTTTATCAATTTTACTAATCTTTTTGAAGAACAAGATTTTAGTTTAATTTTCTCTAATGTTTTCCTTTCTAAATTTTGTTGATTTTTGCTCTTATGTTCATTGTTTTCTTCCTTCTACTTGCTTTGGGATTAATTTGCTCTTATATTTCTAGGTTCTTGAGATGGAAGCTTAGATGATTGATTTGTAATTTTTCCCTTTTTCTAACAAAGCATTTAGTGTTATAAATTTCCCTTTCATTGCTTCTTTAACTGTATCTCACAAATTTTGATATATTGTGTTTTCATTTTCACTCAGTGATTTTTAAAATTTATTTTGAGACTGCCTCTTTGATATCACGTGGATTATTTAGAAGTATGTTGATTAATTTCAAAGTGTTTGGAGATTTTCCTGTTGTCTTTCTGTTATTGATTTCTAGTTAGATTCTATTATGGTCAGAGACCATAATCTGTATGATTTCAATTATTTTTAATTTGTTAAGGTTTGTTTTATGACCAGGATATGGTATCTTGGTGAATGTTTCATGGACACTTGAAAATACTGTGTATTCTGTTGCTTTTGGGTAGAGTATTCTGTAAATGTCAATTAGTTTCTGTAGGTTGATGGTTTTGCTCATTTCTTATATATCCTTGCTGATATTTTGTCTAGTACTAAAATCAGTTGTTGAGAGTGAAGTGTTGAAGTTCCCAGCATAATTGTGGACTTGTCTATTTCTCCATTCAGCTCTATCAGTTTTTGCTTTGTCTATCTTGTATATCTGTTGTTTGGTGTACATACATTAAGAATTGCTAGATCTTCTGCGTAGATTGATCTTTTCACCATTAAGTAAAGTGAAGTCTACTTTATCTGATATTAATATAACCACTCAAGCTTTTTAAAAATTGAGGTTTGCATGATATATCTTTTTCCATTCATTTACTTTTAAACTACCTATGTCATTATGTTTGAAGTGAGTTTCTTGTAGACAGCATATAGTTAGGTTGGGTTTTTTTTTACATACTCTGCCAATCTCTGTCTTTTAATTTGTGAATTTAGAACATTTATTTTAAAGTATTTATTATGTTAGAGTTTTAAGTCTACCATTTTATTATTTGTTTTCTGTTTTTTGCCTCTGAGTCTCATTCCTCTGGATTTTGTCTCTCCCCTTCCTGGGGGTATTTGAACAATTTCAGACTTCCCTTTTGATTTCTTTGTGATTTTTTTAGTATGCTGCTTTGTAGTTTTCTTAGTGGTTGTTCTAAGTATTACTATATACATACATAACTTGTTACAGTCTACTGGTGTCAATATTTGACTACCTCAAGTGAAGCATAGAAACTGTACTTCCATTTAGATCATTTTAGCATCCCCACTTTTTAAATATAATTGTCTTAAGTGTTTTCTCTAATTGCATTGAACACCATCTCGGACAGTGTTCAATTGCAAAATATGATTAAAGAAACTCATAAGATTAAGGATAGTCTATTATATTTACTCCTATTTTTACCCACTCCACTGTTTTTCTTTATTTTGTGAATGTTGCATCCTTCTTCTCTTACCATTTCTTTCTGTTTGGAGAGCTTCCTGTAAGGATAGATCTGCTAACAACAATTCTGTAAGTTTTCCTTTGTCTGAGAATGACTTTATTTCCACCTTCACTCCTGAAGGATAGTTTCACTGGATAGAGGATTTGCAATTCTTTTCTCTCAGCACTTGAAAAATGTTGTGCCACTTCCTTCTGGCCTCCGTGGTTCAGATGAGAAATCTGCTGTCATTTGAATTGGTGTTCCTCTATAGGTAACACATTGTTCCTCTCTGGCTATTTTTGAAGATTTTTTTTCTTTGTCTTCGGTATTCAGAAGTTTGATTTGATATATCTTGGTGTGGATTTCTTTTAGTAGTTCTTTAAATACTTTTTTAGTCCTACACTCTTTCTTCACTCCTTCTGGGATTATGATTATGTGAGTGTTATATCTTTTGTTATTGTACTGCAGAATGCTGTAGCTCTGTTCATATTTTTCAGTCCATTTTCTCTTTGTTGTTTAGATTGAGTAAATTCTATTGATCTGTCTTCAAGTTTATTGCTTCTGTCTTCTGTCATCTCTATTCTACTATTGAGTCCATCTAGTGAGGTTTTTTATTTTCAGTCATTGTATTTTTCAGTTATATGATATCCATTTGGTTCTTTTTTATTACTGCTCTTTCTTTGCTAAGTTTTTTTTTTCTCATTTGTTTCAAAAGAATTTGTGTTTGTTGAGGAATTTTTATGATACTGTTTTAAAATTCTTGTGAGGTAATTACAATGTATGATTTATCTAAGTATTGGAGTCAGTTTGTCCTTTCTCATTCCAATGGTGGTTCTTTGGTATGATGAGTGATTTTCAAGTGTATGCTGGACATTTTGGTTAGTATGTTAGAGTACTCTTGATGTTATTTAAATCTGTTTTAGCAAGCAGTTACTTTGCTTAGGTTTAGTGTACAGCTTCTGGCATACATATATAGGCATTAGCTCCAGTGACAGTTTGGTTATCAGAACACTTTCATTGTGATTCAGGACTGCTTTGTTCTTCTAACACTGCTGGGGCTACTGCTCAATCTCTGTTGGTGTCATCTGCTGGAGCAGAAGGCACTTTCCTGGGCTGCCTGGTGTTTGTGGGCTACCTTCTTCTGCTAAAGGGTTTAGGGGGCCTGGGTTTTTTTATGCCACTGGGTGGAGAGCAGATAAACACACAGCTAAGCTGATGCTACCCCTTCAGGTTGACTAGCCAACCAGCCCACACTCTGATTGTACAGTTGCTGCAGGTGGATCAGACTGCCTGTCAGTCCTTCTGCTGTGAAAGGGGCATTGGGGCTCCCCACTAGGTGTCTTTTGGGTTTTCCTTAACTTGTCCTTTGTCCATTTGTCCAGAGAGAGCAGGGTTTACTTGTCTTTCTTTTTTAATGCCTATGGAAGTTCTGGGTTGTAGGAATCTTTGGGACCTAGTCTAGGGTATATGGGAGATAAAAAAGAAAACTCAGAGAACTCACTACATTGTTGGTCCTCAAGTCCAGAGGTCCCTAGCTAGTTCACCTTTTTCTTTCCAGCTTTAAGTCTTTTGATCCTTGTCTATTAAATAATTTCCAGGGTATTCAGTTGTATTTAGAGCAGAGTGTTTTAATCACCTCCTCTTCACCCCATTGGTGAGAGATGAATTCCTGCCCTAGGGTTGTGGGGATGGTTGAATATATAACTGGTAAGACTGGACAGATGAGATCAACAGTTTTAATAGTCACATCCACTCACAGCTTGGAAGAGAATACCACATGCCCCACAGGGTCACATGGGTGTTGCACTTGGGAACAGAATGAACAACCAGGGACTGTGGAAGGCAGGCTTTGTAGTATCAAGAGGGTGGGGTGCTCCTTGGTTTTTGAGGGAGGATGTGATTGGCTTGTTTGGACAATTCCATGGGCTGGGAGGGACTGAAAACTAATACTCAAGCATAAACAGAAACTGCTCCTGGTCTCTCTGATAAGGAGGGTTGTTTCGCTATTGGACTTTATAAGTTGGAGCAGAGTGAGGAGGGAAACTTGTAGTTAGGCCACTCAAGGCCCTCCTGATTTTACCAGATGCAAGGCAGCACATGGTATTGAGCCTTAATTTTAGGTCTTACATCATAGGGAGGAGTGAGGAAAAGTACCCTCTTGTTCCAGAACCAGAACTCAAGTTTTATTTTTAAAATTCATAAGAACTTTGTATTCTGATCCAGGTTTGTTTTGATATAAAACTATTCTTCTCTGGAACTTCTATTAAAATTGTGGACACCTTCTTGGATCATTGCCATGAATCCTGAGCACCCCATATGCAGCCTGAGATGATTTAGAAAGTGCAATTTTAATTGTTTTCTCTGAAATATATTTTTAATTAAAAAATAATATAACCATGTTAGAGATAATTTGGAAAATAAGCAAAAGAAAAAAATCCTTTATAATTTTAACCCACAACCACAATTAGAATTTTAGTATAATTTCTGCAGTGTTTTTTTCATATAAAATTTTAAAACTATAAATATAGAATGTGTATGATCTGTTAGCCTGCTTTTTATGCTTAATGTTTTATCAGAGTACTTCTTCCTCCTTCCTTCCTGAACAAGTTAGGCCAGAATTTATCAGGTGGGGCTGAGCAGGGGAGGAAGCTGAGATGGTCCAGGCTAGAGTTGCAACTTGGGAAGTAAAGGAGGACACCTGCCCAGGAGAAGAGCTCAGTGCAGGGTGGTGGTGGCTGGACCCAAGTGGGGTGAGGGGAGCATCTGTGCAGGGCTGTGATCTAGTGCACGTGTCAGATCCCAAGCAGGATGAGGAAGGCATCTGAGGGCTTGTGGGGAGGGTAGCAACAGGACACTTTAAGGATATGGGAGCCATGTTTCTGACTGTTGCAAATAGGAAAAGGTAGAACGCTCAACTGAAACGTAGTGTTAGGTTAGAATTGGAAGTATTGGTGATAAGTCATGATTTTCTCTAAAAACATAGAAATATAGAAATAAATATACACAAAATCAGCAGTATATCTGTATGTATATACACATGTACATTCCCTAGTGTTTTCCACTGAAGGGGTCTGGGAGAATTGAACCAATAGCAATGAGAACATTGGTTTCTAAATTACTATTCTCTATCAGAAGGAACCAGGGTTCCTTATAGGGAAGGGCTGACTCCAGGGTTAGAGCAGGGAAATATTAAATACAAAATGAGCCTGGAATAACATATACCAGGAAGCAAGGAGGTACTCAAGAAAATAATGGGGATGTGTCAAAACAACATGAAAGTCAGCATAAAGAGGCTCCCACTGGCCAAATCTGGAGCAGGAGGAGCACCAAAATAAGTAATGAAAATAACAGATTATAACCCACTGAATGAAGAGAAATTAATGAATAGGAATTCACTGATGTAAACAGATAAATGGATAGATAGAAAATTTGGTGAGGATAAGAGTGTTTATGTAGTTGCAAAGTAGCTACCCATAAAGTCGTTATTAAATACAAAGAGGAAAGGAATAACTTTATGGAGGGGAAGCCTGGCAGACACCACCTTAATCTAGTGATCAAAGTGAACATCATCAGTAACTGGACAAATAGAAGTCATGTGCCACCTGATAGGATGCAATGAGAGGACCAGGAATACCCTTCCGAGATATTCCTGCCAAAGATTCATAACCTGAGTCTTTTTAAAATCAAGGTGAAATTCACACATATTAATACAAATGTAACCATTTTAAAGCGAGCAGTTCAGTGGCATTTAGTACTTTCACAATGTTGTATAATCACCACCTCTAGATCCAAACTTTTTTCATTACCCCAAAGTAAAACCCTATACCCATTAAGCAGTCACTTCTTATTACCTGCTCCTTCCAGCCCCTGGCAACCACCAAGCTCCACAGATTTACCTATTCTGGACATTCATATCAACGGAATCATACAATATATGACCTTTTGTGTCTGGCTTCTTTCACCTTGCATAAAGTTTTTGAGGTTCACTCATGTTGTAGCATGTATCAGTACTTCATTTTTTAAATGGCTGAATAATATTTCATTGTATGGCTATACCATGATTTGTTTATTTGTTTATTTATTCATCTGTTGATGGACATTTGGGTCGTTTCCACCTTTTGGCTATGGTGAATAATGCTGCTGTGAACATTTGTGTTCAAGTATGTGTTTGGGCACCTGTTTTCAATTCTCTTGGGTGTGTATCTAAGAATGGAATTGCTGGGCCAAATAATCTGAGCTTATCACGAGAAAATATCAGACAGACTCAAATTGAAGGACATTCTACAAAATAACTGGCTTATAATCATCAAAGATGTCAAGGTTATAAAAGTCAGGGAAAGACTGAAGAACAAAAGAGATGTGGCCACTAAACACCACACATGATTCTGGGCTGGATGCTTTGCTACTAAGAATGCTGCCAGAACAATTGGTAAAACGTGTATGGGTTGGAGAAGCAGACGTTAGTAATGCATCCATGTGATTTCCTGATGTTGATGACTGTCTGTGGTTACATCTGGGAATCTCCTTGTTTGTAGAAAATACACACTAAAGTATTTTGGGGTGATGGAGCATCATGTCAGCAACTTAATATGAAATGTTTCATGAAAAAGTACTTTTGTGCTATACTTGAAACTTTTCTGTAAATTTAAGATTGTTTCAAAATTTAAAAAAATTAATTAAAAATATTTTATCAGACAATTTTCCTTCAAATATTGTCCGTATTTGTTTCCAATTCCCTCCTGTTCTCTCTTTCCCCTGGTCTTCCTCCCACCCTGTGGCCATTCCTTGTAGAACTCCTCTGCTGGTCCCTTCTCTCTCCTGACTCCTAAACATTGAGTGTCCAGGGCACATCCCTGGGACTCTTCACTTTTTTTTTTGACACTCACTCCCTTGAGACCTCATCCAGTCTTGGCTTTAAATACCATCTATCTAATGATCTTGGCTTTAAATACCATCTATCTATCAAACTTCTACCTGCAGCCTGGACTCCTTCCTGAGTTCCTGAGGACCTACCTACCTGCCCAGCTTGTCCACTCCTGTGTCTAACAGGCACCTCAATCAACATGTCCAAAACTGAGCTCCCAGCCTTCCCCATCCTGTTCTATGCTCACAATCTTCCTCATCCCAACAAAAAACAACTCCATCCTTCCTTTGCTCAGGCCCAAACCCTTGAAGTCACCCTAGATGTCTACCTGTCTCTCACATCTCACATCCAAGCAGGCAGCAAATCACATTGGCTGCTCCTCCAAAGTGTATCCAGAATCGAATCCCCCGCCGACTGCCACTGCTTCGACCTTGCCCCAAGCCACTTTTGGCTGGTCTTCCTGCTGCTCCCTTGGCCCCCCTCAGTCCATGTCACTCCTCTGTCGGCCGGCAGAGTATAGCCGCTGCTCATGTCACTCTCAGGAAAAGCCCAAGTCCTGATAGTGGCTCCCAGAGGTGTCTTAGATTTGGATGCCCAGAAGCTGATGCTGAGACAAGGCCTTGAGCGCAGTAGTCCATTGGGAGGTGATTCCTGGGCGTATGGGGAGAGAGATAGGTAAGTGAGACTGGGCACAGAAGAAGCCAAGACAGGGCGTGTTAATAAATGAGTTGCCACTGTGGGCAACTGGAGCCCAGCCCCACCAGGAACTCTGAGAGACTGCCTAGAGCAGGCAAGACCCCTGGGTACTTACCATCTCCACGTTGGTTGTGACTCCCAGCGCGCTGACTCCCTGGCCTGCCCCATGCGTGAGGGTCTGTTGCACTGCTGGCCTACAAAGCCCCCCAGATAGAGAGCTATAGGGGCAGCAGGAAGTCACAGGATCTGTGTGCACCCAAAGGCACAAGTTGAGTGGTTACAGGAGAGGCACGGGCAGCACCTTCTTCACAAACCCTCCATGATCCCACTTCCCTCCTACCCCAGGCACCCCTGTGACCTCTCCTCCTGCCACTCCACATACCCTCATGCACTCCAGTCACATAAGCTTCCTACCTGCTGTTTCTCAAACACATCACACACGTTCCTACCTCAGGGCCTTTGCACTTGCAGCCACTGCCCAGAATGTTCTTCCACGAGGCATCTGCATGTCTCCCTCTTTACCATCTTTGGGGCTTTATCTCAGTGAGGCCTTCCTGGTATTGAATAAAATAGATGGCACCCACCAATTAGGACAATCTGAGGATACTTTTAATAAAGTACTATAGGTTAACCATCCCTAATCTGAAAATCCGAAATCTGAAATGCTCCAAAATCTGAAATTATTTGAGCAACAACATGACACCACAAGTGGAGAATTCCACACCTGACCGCATGTAACAGTTCACAGTCAAAATGCAGCTGCATGACAGTGTGTGAAAAGGAAAAAAGACCCTCCCAGCCCCCTTCAGCTGCAATGTATCTTTTCCATACACGCCCAGATTCCCCCCACACAAGCACACCCACAAAGGGCAATAAAATGCACGTGTGCAGGCCAGACATTGCAATGGCAGGTTCCCCACGATGCCCCACATGGGGCCAAGACCTACGTGCATTACTCACTGTGCTTTTTTTGTTTAGTCTCTACTCATGGTTTAAAGATGTCGTTGAAAATGTCGAAAAAGCCTACAGATACCCCTATGGGGACCAGTGATAAGAAAAAGAGGAAGCATTCATGTTATCTACAGCACAGAAAGTTAAGCTGCTGGGGAAATTGGACAGCGGCTTAAGTGTGAAATGTCTCACAGAAGAGTATGGTGCTGGAATGATCACCATGTACTGCTTTTCCTTGCCTTAAAAAATAAAATACACTGTACAGTAACCTTTTAATCAAAACAGGCCTCCTAGGTGGAGACAAAATGGGTCATTGTTTGTTGTTGCTGCTGTTTAACAGCAGATACAGGTATTCTGGTGATGCTACTGTTCTGCTTAGTTACCCTGAACACATTATTTTTCACTTTATTAATGGTATGTCACATTTGTTACTGTTAAGTACTTATGTATGAATAAGTGTGAGAAAAAGATTGTTTATTGAAAGCATATAAATTCAGTGTTAGGAATGATGGTGATGTCAAGCAACCAGAGTGTCCACATGGGTGGCTGAGACAGTGTCATTTTGCTTCCTGATGGTCCAATGTACACAAACTTTGTTTCATGCCCAAAATTATTTAAAATATTGTAGAAATTACCTTCATAAATAAATGTCATGTGTGAACTTGGGTCCCCTCCTCAAGCTATCTCATTATGTTACACAAATATTCCAAAATCTGAAAAAATCTAAAATCTGAAATACTTCTGGTCCCAAGCAACTGTATTTATGAAGGTGTGGGCAGGATACATAGAAACTAGAAGGGATAATGAGTCCCCCCCCCCCAGGGCTAGGACAGCTCGCCATAGTTACTATCCCTAGGCCTGAGTGAGTGAGGGAAGAGAGGTGTTCTCAGAGCCGGGTGGGCTATGTGGAAAGAGCCTCCTGCAGGAGCTGAGGTTGTTGCAGGAGGGACGAGGGATGCTGAGTTCACTTGCCTTCTGCCTTCCAGTCTCCTGAAGGTGCTTTCCATCAGCCATGCCCAACAGTACGCCAGAGTGTAAAGAAATGTCTTCACGCTGTTCACAATGTCAGTCTCCAGGCACAGGCGGGGGTGAGGGCAAATGATAGATGTCCAGCACACTGTCCAAAATAGCAACACACACACTCCTATCCCTCTTCCCCGCTTAATTTTTCTCCTTAGCAATTGGCACCATCTAACCTATCATACATTTTGCTTATTTTTGCTTATTGTCCATCTCCCTCCACTGGAGTATAAACTCCACACGGTGAGGGACTTCTTTGGTCTTCATTCACTGCTGTATCTGTAGCAGCACCCAGACTAGTGCCTAGAACAGAGTAAGTGTTCAATAAAGATTTTTTAAATAGATAAAGTTGCTACCTAGCTGTGGCAGGCAGAACAATGCCCCCAAATATGTTCATATCCAAAACCTGGGGATCTGTGAATATGTTAGGTTATGCAGCAGAGGGGAATTAAGATTGCAAATGGAATTAAGGTTGATTAGTTGACCTTAAAATAGGGAGATTATCCGGGTGGACCTAATGGAATCACAAGAGTCCAGGAGAGTTAGAGGAGTCAGAGAGACTTAAAGATGCTACACCGCTGGCCTTGAGGATAGAGGAAGGGGCCACAAGCCAAGGAACATAGGCATCCTTTAGAAGCTGGAAAGGGCAAGGAAACAGTGTCTTCCCTAGAGCCACTAGAAAGGGACACAGCTCTGTTGACAACTTGATTTTAGCCCAGTGAGACACATTTCAGACTTCTGACCTCTACATCTCTAAGAGGAAATTTTAGCATCTTAAATTTAGTGTTGTTTTCAGCTACTAAGTTTGTGTTAATCTGTCACAGCTGCAGTAGGAAACCAATACACTAGCCCTTGTTGTTAATGGCAGGAGCACAGGCTCTGGAGCCAGTTGTGGCTGCTCTTCTCCTGGCTCTTCTGCCCCTCCTTAGGGAGGGAAATTGTACCTGCCTTTTCTGTGCAAATGAGACTATTAATTGCTCCTTCCTGGGAGAGGTAGGGGGTGGGGGAGTAGTTGTAAGGATTTGGTGAGCTGGTGATGCACAGTAACACACACATACACACACACACACACACACACACGCACACACGCATCACGGCTCAGAGCCTGGTCTCCAGGAACTCCTCTTCTAGATCACAGGCTCTATAAGTGCCTGGCAGATTGTAGACACTCAATAAATATTTGTGGAAGGATAAATACATTTCATCAAATGATGTTCCATAATAGACTTCATCTTTTCTGTTTTTAGGACACTGAGGCTTCCCCCCGTGTTTTTTTTTCTTTCCACTACTGTAAATACAATTTGAGAATCTCTCTGTGCATACAGGTTTTTTTGAAGTTAGTCTTCTACTTCTTCAAAACAAAGAGCCTCAGTGGGCTGCAAGGCTGTGCTCAGCACGCATACAAGGTTTGCCACAGACAGCTGCCTTCGGCGCAGGGCTGTTCAGCTCACCGGTAGCTGGGCACTGCCCAGGACCGGAGCCTCCCACGTGGCCAGCGGGCCAGGGCTGGAAGGTGGGAGTGGAGAGGAGGCAAACAAGAGGCTGTGTCTGAAGGTGCTTTGATGATTCCCTCCCTGGGCTGGGCTCCCACCTGGGTTCTTCCACCAGGGCATGGGAACTGGGGGAGGCCAGATGGAGGGGGATCGAGGAGAGTGAGTGGCGGTGCTGGAAGCCTCTCCCTGATGCAAGAGAAGTGTTGAGGCCAGTTCAGCAGCTCAGGGCGGGGGCAGCCAGGGCGAGAGCATCCGCACCACCCTCCCTCCTGGTGCACGTCTGAGATCAGGCTTCTGAGGCTGCACACCCACAACCTGTGCAGGGAAGTGGGGGCTTCCCCAGGGCCAGGGGAGGTGGGAGAGCCTGGGACCTGAGAGGGCAGGGAACAGAGGAAGCAAGAAATCCAGCTCTAGCCTTCTACAGTGCCAGACCACTCTCCAGGCCACATTCATTCGCCCACCTTTGTGCTGCTCACAACTGGTGCCCCTAAAACCCACAGGACCTGAGTTTGCAACTCAGAGGGGAGGAGAGGGTTGTGAAGTGAAGCCAACGGAGAACAAAGGAGGCTTTGCCGGGAGAGGGAGGCACCTTTAATTTAGGCCTCCGGGGCCTGAGGAAGTGACTCACTGAGCCCCAGGATTGACCCACCCATGGGGGCTCCGTGGGCCTAAGAATGCAGCCCAGCTGCCCAGGCACAAGCCCAAGGCCTGGGGAAGGGGCTGTCAGTCTCCCGCCTTGGCTGGGTGGGGCCTCCCCGGGTTTCCCCTCTCCCTCAGGAACTGCTGTGCGTCCAGCCCCGAGGCCTCCAGGACGCCCAGTGCCTCATTAGGCACTGCCAGGTGGGGCTGCTGCCACTGCCGCAGAGGCCGCCCGGGGCTGTGGGCGTGGTCCCCTCCGCCCGCCCTCACTCCCGTGGGCCCAGAAGGAACCCGGGCTCCCCAACTCTCGGCAGAGCCACACCGCTCCCCTGCCGGAGCGAGGCCATCGGTGCCACCCCAAGGCGGCGTCCAGCTCTGACCCAAGGCTCCCCGGACGTCGGTGATGGGAACTTGGAGAGCCCTGGTTGCACGTCTCGGCAGTTGCACAACCTCCCCCAATTATGCTCCTTGTACTGTGTGGCAACCGGGCGAGAATTCCAGGACCTTGTACGTACTCGTACCAATCTGCCCTCCTGCGGTTCGGCCGCAGGGCCAGGCGTGTCTCGGTGGGTCCCGGGAAATGGGGGTGTGTCCGCGTCCAAGAGGGCGGGGCCGCGTCCGCCGCGGGGGCAGCAGCCAGGCCCTGCCGGGGCAGTCTGTGCGCCCCAAACCGCAGCTTCCGCGGGAGCACTGGACCGGGTCCAGGACACAGAGGAAGAAGCTCTGGTGACATTCTAGACACCGGCTTCGAGCAGCAGGTTTGGCCCGGAGCAGCCCGAGCCTGGCTGGGGCGCACCTCGTGCCCGGTGCAGCAGGGGATGAGCTCTCCCGGGGGCAGGGCGGGCGTCCTCCGAGGCCCAGCGTGGCTTGGGCGTCTCTGCCCCTCCCAGACTCTGCCCGGCTCTTTTCGACTTTGGCCTGGTTTGTGATTTATGTGTAAGGAGGATCCTAGGAGTCAGGCCCTGATGATCTAGCTGTCATTCCTGGGCCAAGGCTCTGGGTCAAGGAAGACCATAGTCGGGCTCGGGCTCGGCCTAGGGGCCAAGGGATGGCTGTCGGGACTGGCTGTTCTGTGTTATGGAAATAAAGACAAAAATCCAAATGCAGCTGACCTCCAACCCCTCTGCTTTGTGTTTCCCAGGAGTGTGCCTGCCTCTTTCTCTGGGTCTCTCATTAGAATTTCAGAGAAGTCTCCTTTGCTATGGAGACGCTGGTGTGGAGGCTTGTGAGGTTGTTGGCTCTACCTGCAAATCAATGAATTTGGGCAGTACCCATGTTTGGTGTTATGACAAACTTGAAAACTATAATATGGTTTCTCTTCCGGATAACTTCACAGAGCCTCAGGTAAACAACTGAATGTAAACAATTCTTGTCCATAAACAAATGTCCTCTTTTAGTCTCATGGGCTGATCTTGTCCTCCACGCACCTGCAGTGGCTGGCACACGCTAGCCACCAATAAATGGCGCTCTTCGGGTGGTTGGGAAGATAAGGATCTTTGCAGTGAAGCAGGGACCCTTTGATAACCAATGTCCAAAGCCTTGGCAGGCACATCAGCCCATTTTTCCAAATCATAGTTCTATGACTGACCCTTAAATAGCATAAATTCTATTCTACACATCCTTCCATTGGGGTTGGGGGTGGTGGGAACAGAAACACAGGAGGTCTCTTTCCTTGTGGATAATCAGCTACCAACAGGCAGCCACGCCTGATACACGACCCCAGGAGTGGTGCCATCCCCAGAAGTGAGCCCCACACTCTGCCTACGGCGCTGAGGTTTGGAGAGCGCACCATGGGTCAGGCAGGTGCCCTGTTTCTCTAGCTTTGGGGCTTGCAGGAAAAGAGCTGCCATCCAGGGATGCCAAACTAGATCCAGGGATTAGCCTGGGGTGTGGGGGAGGGTGGGCTTCCCTGCAGCTGGGGTTTCCCTTCCCCTGAAAGCTCACAGAGCAATGCCCCGGACTTCCAGAGGATGTGCGGGTGATGACTGAGGCACTGCCTGTGAGGTCCAGGAGAGCAACCCTCACTGGGGTTGTGTTTCTGGTGCTTCTAAGAGAACATCAGTGCTGGCCTTGCTCCCGGCAGGAAGCTGCCCTTAGCTGCCAACACCTTTGTCTTTCTCTCGGTCCACAAAGGCTTACCTTACCTCACAGACCCTCTAGAGAATGTCAGGGCTGCCCAGAATGTGTTGCCAGGGCTGAGCTCTTACGAAAGGGATTCTGGAGGGAATGCTTCTCTGCCTTTCTACCACAGTTGGTGAATTTACCTAAGTACAGTTGTAACTGGATAGACTTTCTTCCAAGCAGGTGCCCTTGGCTGCCTTCCTCAGAATGGGGTGGGGCTATGAAATAAAGCAGGGACATTGTCTTGGGCCATATGTTGGACATCAGAGCTTTATCTTTGTAACTCCTTTGCAGGTTTCCATGGATACTGACAACAAACCTCATTTGGTCTAATGAGAAATCCCTCACTAATAAAGGCAGGAGCTGCTTTTGACAAATATGCATTGAAATCATCCCTCCATTCTTACAATTCATGCTAAGGACATTCATGTGTAGATAATTTAAAAACCTGTGGCAATTATAATAAGTGTGGGCTTTTATCCTATGCAGTGACCCAGACTCTTCAGTGGAGGTAACTCCAAATTGAAGCCCCCGCCAGAAATAAAACAGCGGCCAGGGCTCCAATCTCCAGGTGGGGACAAGTCCTCTCTCTACAAGGAGCCACTTCCTTTGTGTGGGTTGGGGCGAGCAGAAAGAGGGCCTTGTCACACATGAGACAAGACCAGTATTACATGACTGCCTTGAGCTTCATGGCTAAATACCTTTGCCCCCCCCCCAAAACTAACTAAAGTGATGGTCATCAAACTATGATATCACACTTCCTACAACACCCCACACCAGCCTAGATGTCAGGGTCAAGGCCCGTAGCTGCCCTCTGTGGCCATCAGTTGTCCCTCTAGCTCTGTCCCTATTGTTCTGAACCAAGTGTCCTTCTTCCAACTGAAAATACCCTGGCAGCTCCCATTTCTGTATTTTCTACTTTGTCACCTACTTAGGAGAAACTCCAATCTTGTGTGTCCTAGAGTGTCCTCCAGGGCCAAGGCAGCTGTTTCCTGTCTCTGGAGTCAGGAAGGAGGGCAGGGCCCAATGGGATGGGGCCATCTTGGCAGACAGCGTTCTCCAGAGAACGCAGGCAGGCCTCCTGGCAAGTAAACAGGGTAGGCTCTGCTGGGCTCAGCCAACTTAGAGTCTTCTCTTGGTCAGGGGCTCACTGGAGACTGTTTCCCCATTTCTCACATTTGTGCTTTCCCTGGACCTTTTCGAACATCTTAGTGATATGGTTCACACATTCACATGTGCAAAACCAACGTAGTGCAAAAAGCCCACCATACCCTGAAGGCTGGAGTCCAGGGTGGGGGTCTGGGAGAAGTGAAGGAAGTCCATGCCTGCACCATACTTGCTCCCAGATCTGCTGGCAGGGTGTGCATCTGGTGCCTGGGAACCCCGAACTTGCTTGGGGACCTCAGATCAGGAAGCTTTGGGACTTGGGATATTCAAAGTCCTAAGTGGCCAAGCCAAACACCGAGTGTGAAGAGCAGTGGCTCTAGAATCACCCATACCAGAGTACCTTCCCGTGGCTGCCTCAGCGGATTAGAAACAAGGCGTTAGAGCTGTGTGTAATTTATAAAATATCCTTTATTTATTCTAAGGAACACAGTCAAGTAGTAGCTTAAAAAAAAAAAACCCAACACACTTTTGGAAAGATATTATTAGTGTTGTGACCTGGCTTGGAGCCCCATGTGAGTGGGATGGTGGCCACCTGCTGTGGCTTTGCGAGTTCTCCTCTGCAATCACTGGCAGGGGTTTGGTAGCAAACAAGGAAGCTTTGGCACAGCTCTGTCTGGTTGCTTATAATCAAGAATAATTAGTTTTGAGGATTATGAAGAGTAGAAATAACATTTATATTGCTGGTATTTGACAAAAGATTACTTATAGATATGTTCATTCCAGGAAGTGTAAAAATGTTTCAAAGGAATTGATAATTTGTACTTATTGTTTATGGAGACTAGGTCTAGTAGACTTATAGCATTACTATGGGAGCATAGTATTTCCCTACAAATTCAGATATTCCCAAGTTGATGTAAAATCATACTTCCTGATTTTACTTAATTAGTAAAGAATTAGAGTAACATTTAATCAGGTAGGGTTACTCTTTTTTAGCATGATGATTTAATCAAAAATATAGTTTGCTTCAGAATGGTAGAGAATCTCCATCAATCAGTAATTAACCATGCTGGCTATTATACCAGAAAAATCCATAAACACATGCAGCATCGAGCTGTTTTCACAAGACTTCCTTTCTAATAAACACAATACTTTCTCCTCTAAGATGTGAGCCTCAGATGCCAAAATGCAGAGGTGCCAACTGTAGGCGCGTTGCTAAGCACAGGAGAAGCCCAGCAAGTTTGTCCAGCAAATTAGATTGTACAGTGGGAAGGTGTCCACGCTGCAGCCTCAGACAGGAAGTGGCTGGTCTGTGCTCTGTTGGGGCAGGTAAAAGGGTCCTCATGGGTTAGAACATAAGGGCTTTGAGGAAAAACACAAAAAGGCTCATTAAAATTGGAGGCCTATGTGAATTCATTCAAACTCCTTCCCTTGGAAAAGGACATACTGAGATCCTATTCTGAGCTTAGGTGATCTGCAGTTCTCATGCTGGCTGCATGTCTCTGTCCCCCTGGCTGGCCTGAGCCATGGCCCGCCACCTTCTCCATACTCCTATGTGGGGCTCTAAAGAGGATGTCACCCCCAACCAAAAGACAGTGAGAGAGAAAATCCCAAACATTTAAGACTGGGTCCAAAAGCCCCCAGACATCTTCTGTCTTTCCCTGGTTCGCATCTGGTTAGGGGCTGTGAATCAGAATTCAGAATCTGTGCTGCCCAGAGGGGACAGACAGAAGCAGCAAGGAAACACCCAAATGCAATAAATAACACTGAGCTCCGGACCCGGCCCCTGCCCCTGCCCCTCCCCCCCACTACCACTGCTGGTTATTCTTCATTTGAACTGAAGGAAGTGAGGGAGGAATTCTACCCCCAAACCTCCCTGCACAACCTCAAGTGTGAGAATCCAGCTGCTGCTTCTGCACAGGATGGAGCCTCAGTCTTTTGCTTTATAGCATCGTTTATGGCATGAACTAGGAACGGAATGTGTTCACACAAACACACAATTATACATCGGCATCTTTACAATATTAAAGAAGTCATATACAAGTCTACAGGCATTGTACACAGGGTAGAGATGGCCAGGGAGCCCCACCCACCAGTTCTCCGCAGGTTCGCCACCCAGGAAGGGCCAGCACATGGGAATGAGTCAAGGCCAGGGAGGGTCCGTCTTTGGGCCTGTCATCTGGGAGGCAGCAGGTCTGAGGACCCCTCAGGGCCCGTCCCCCGGGGTCAAGAGGGCCAGGTATGCCTGTGTCCGGGTCTTATTGGCAGGCTAGCGTAACAAGTATAATTAAAACTCAGTGTGCATATTAGCATGAGAAAACTGGAGCTGGGGATGGCTCCCTGAGCTGGGGACCCAGAGGATGATGCTGACAGATGGGCCCCTTCATGGGGGGGCCCATTCCTGAGGTAAGGTGCGGCCCGTGGCTGGTCTGAATGGGAGGAGACTGCTCCAGGAGCCCAGGTGTAAGGACAGGCAGACAGAACTGGCAGCCTCTGGGCATGAGTAGGTCAGGTGACCCACCAAGTGCAGCCTGAGCCCAGGCAGCAGCAAAGGTGAGGGTCTCAGATGGTTACAGAGCCACCCAGCCCCCACGCTCCCACCACCCTCCTCCCAGCTGCCCTGCCCCTGGGGGCTCTGCTTCAGCTCCACAACAATCATCCCTGCATCTGTCCCAAAAGCCGCGGCTCTGCAGGCACCTGGGCCCGAGCGCCAGGCAGCTCACCCACTGTATGGGCATGCTGCACGTCCGACTGAGAACTGAGCACCAGATAAAGAAGCGTTGGTCCTTGTCGGCCTCTCTGACTTGTGCAGTTACAGTTGCTTCCATTTTAAATACTGTAGAAAAATAAGCCATCTCTGACTCAAGGAAGCCCACCAGAGTCTGCCACTCATGGAGAAGGACAAACAGCTCCTCCGGAGTAGCTGCGGATGCCTCTGCTGACCCTACCTCAATGGGCCCTGCAGCCTCAGAGGATGCTGCGTCAGGCTGGGGAGGCAAGGGGCTGGGAGGGCTGGCAGCGGAGTTCCCACCACAGCATCTTTGGGTCACATCAACAGTCCTTCGGTGGGCATGCCTCTGGCATCCCACATTCTGTTGCCGTGACACCAGGGGCCCTGGTGCTCCCTGGGCTGGCTTTGGACCCTCCAGCCCCACCCTCGATCTCATGCCCACTGCTGAGCACGCATAGGAAGAACTCCCCAGCACTGTTTCCAGGGCCCTGGGGTGTTCCAAGTGGGCAATGAGGCAGGGCCTAGTCCAAGGGCTCCTGCTTTATCCGGACAGCAGTGGGAGTGGGCTGCGGTCGCCGCTCCTCCCGACAAAGCACGTACTCGCTGAACTGGGAGGAGTCCACACCACCCCCACAGGAAGCAGCCACGCTGAAACCCCTCTGGAACAGCCTCTCCAGGACCTGTCAGGGAAGAAATAGGGGTCAGCAATACCTGGCTGCAAGAGTTTACCTGGCTCGGCCTGGTGGGCAGGTGGGTGCCAGCCATGGCAGCCAGCAGAGCAAGCCACCTTCTCCTGTTAAGAGCCCAGTCTTGCTCACTGACAAAGGTCCCTGCAGAACCACCTGTTAGGTTCTACCACAGGAGGGAAAGGAGCAGCCAGGCCCAGGGGCCCCTTGAGTTACCACACCCGGGTGGGCCACCCCTACCTAGGCTACCACCCTGCTGCCCTCAGGGGTGCATGGCTTTGATTACTGGAGGCAAAAAGCCTTTGAGTCTCTTCTGTAGGGTGTAAACTGCCCCTTCTCTCCAGACACATGGTCCCAGGTGCCCCCTCCCTGAGTCTGCCCCAATAATGGAGAAGCCCCTGGCCCTCAGCCTCTGGGCATCCACCTGCTTCCCTGAGCTGTGAGTCCCAGATGGTTTGAGGCCTGGGGGCACATCAGCTTGAGGGAGCTCTGCATGGAAAGAAAAAGGAGTACTCTCAAAGTCTGAGTCTCTGCAGGCTCCATGGCCACATGGGTCTGTGCCTCTGTGAGGGTGGGGTCTGGTCACTGTGTCTGACACCTGTGTCCTGCAACTAGCAAGTTCTGACTGACAGCCTGTGGAACGTGTGCTTGGGGAAAAACGCTTTTCCCCACAAAGTCCATTCTGCCCTAACCCCAAAATACGAATGTGTTCTTGGGTTTGGGAAGAGCTGTTAGAAAATAGGCCCCACTCCATCTGGGCTTTGCGATTCTTAGACCCATCCAGGAAAAGCCAGTCCAGAAGCACTGTGGGCAGCTGTTGGGTGCCTGCCTCCCAGGTCAGCAGGGCGAGTGAGGAATCGGGCCCTAAGCCACCTCTCCTCTCAGCCTCTGTGCTGCTGTCCTGCCTCGCTTGTGCCTGGGTTTAATTTGAATCCAAAGTCAGACTCTGGATGTCAAATGAAGCATACTTTGTTGAAAATACTCTGGGCCATTTTTATAGAACATCCTTTTGGAAAGAAAAAAAAGTACAGATCAATTTTTTTAAGTCCATCCCCCAGGCACCATCATTTAATTATGAGCGGGACATAAATTATGCATCGACACATTGTTGCCTTTTTTTGTAAGATGGCACGGAGGGCTTTGCCATTTCAGGGACCGTGCCTCCCCGCACCTCGCGCTGGGCCCGGGGGCTCCGGGGAGGCGGGCGGGGGACGGCGCGCAGCCCTCACCTGCACCGAGTTGAGCCGGCAGTAGCCGTTGAGCGGGAAGCGGATGACGTGCGTTGGGTCCTGGTTCCAGCCGGCATTGACTGAGTTGCACATGACGTCCCCGGTCTCGGGGAAGACCTCCTCAATGAGGGCTTTCTCGCCGCTCAGCGCTATCCGCTCGCCCAGGTCAGGCGTCACGCGCACCACCAAGCAGTCGCAGGCCCGGCTGCGGCGCCGCTGCTCCTGCTCCTGCTGCCAGCGCTCCAGCTCACGCACCATGGGCTGCAGCTGGTAGTACCGTGCCTCCTCGTACAGCAGGCTGAAGTCCTGCGGACACGCGCACGCCAGTCGGGGGAGGCGACGGCTCCCCTTTCCTACCAATTCTGCAGGAACTGCCACCCCGGTCCCAGGACACGGCATGGACTGGGATGGTTGCCCCCACTGCATAGATGAGGCACAAGAGTGTGTGCAAGCGTAGGGAATCTAGCCTCGACCCAAGGGCAGCCACTGGTGTGCACCTGTGCCAGACACCCTGAGCCCTTCCATATGGCCCCAAGCACTGCAGCAGAGAGAAGCCTTATGGAAAGATCTGGAGGCTCCACTAGAGGAGCCAGAGGCTGTACCTATGCCTGGGGACCTGCTGTTTTCTTAGAATCCCAGCGAGAGAGCAGATCCTGGTGGGCACAGGGCAGCACACCCTCACCCACCCCAGAGGAGCTCACAGCCCAGCCCAGAGGCAAAAAAGTTCATCTCCAGCCAAACCCGCCTGGGTTGGATTTTCAGCTTCATCATCTACCAGCCCTGAGACCTCTGAACCTCAGTTACTGACCTCTGAGTCTCAGTTTCCTTGTCTATAAATGGATATAAACACCCAGCTCAGAGAAGGGGAGTGAGGATTAAAGATCTGCCAAGTGCCCTCCTGTGCCCCTGCCCAAGCAAGTGCAGAGTGTGATGAGGTGTCCAGGGAGGGGAAGCCCTCCGCTTGCCCGGCAGCCCACTCCCAGGCTGGGCAGGCTCACACAAACTGTCCTTCAGGCCCTGATATTGGCCTCAGGCCCTGGGCCACATATGCACATAACACATGCTCACCCACGCCCACCTCAGCCCTGAGTGGCCGAGGTCCCATGACTCATGCCACTCGCTGGGGCTCAGCGAGCAAGTCTGGCGGGTGAGCCTGAGGGCCCCTGGGGGGAAGGCAAGGAAGCCCAACCTGCTGGCCTGGCCTTTGGAGATGCCCCGAGGGAGGCCCAAGTTTTAACCCGTCCTCTGAGGCTGTTACCTGTCAGGGACCCATCCTGCCCCTCTGCCAGGGTCCCTCAGGGCTCCATCCTGAACCTCTGTTCCCGAGGTTTTAAATGACACCTGCTACCAAACAACCCCATTTTTCCTCATAGCCAAGAATGTCTCCCCCTGATGCCCCACCAGCTATCCCACACAGGAGCGGGGTACCACACTCCCACAGCCTGGTCCACACCTCTGGGCCTCCGCTCATCAACTCAGGACTCAAGCCACAAGCCAAGAGGCACCCCCGAGAGCTCCCTTACTCTGCCAGTCCACACCCACATGCTTTTGCAGCCTCTTCCTAAAGGTAAGTCTGATCTGCCACCATGTTCCATCTTCTCTGCCTCCATCCTTCCTGGTCCAAAGCCTCCAGCAGACCTCCCTCAGCCTAGGGAAGTGGCCTTATCCCCAACAACCCTCCTGCACCCACTCCCCACCCTGCCTCCTCCACACAACAGCCAGCATGATCTTTCCAATGTGCAAATCTCACTGTCCTTCCCCTATGCACAATCCTTCCACCGCATTCAGCATAAAATGCCAAATGCTGAGCCACCCACCAAGGTCCTGACTTCAAACAGCAGCCTCCCTTCCTGTCCTTCTCCCAGTCCATAAAGCCCCAGGCTTGACACCTTCTCTCTAGTTCTGGAATGTAACAAGCCCTTTGATAACCGCAGCCCCTTACCAAGACCTTCACACCTATCTGCCCTGTTCCCCCTTTACCAAGGTAAACATCGTTTCTCTCAAACCCACCCAGGCCAGGTTCCCTGTTGTTCACTCTCACAATATTCTCTACTTCCCTGAAGCATTTGTCACATGGAATTCAAGTTCCACACCTGTCTTCCCACTAGACTGTAAGTGTCATGGGGCAGGCCCTACATCTGCCTTGTGCTTCACTGTATTTTCAGCCCAAGTTCAGTTGCTGGCTCTCAGTAACTGAGTTGGATGAAGGACAAAAGAGCCCCAGGGATACTGGTCCTCTGGGCAGCTGCAGAAAGGAAGGAAGGAAGGACAGACATGTGCTGGTATAAGCCAAGGTAGCCCCAACCTGAGTTTCCTTCCTCCCAGGCTCCCTGGCTTGGAGGGGCTCAGCACTGAGGCAGGACCCAGGGAACCGGATCACCTGTCCTAACAGCCTCGCCCTGAGACCTGGGGGTTACCTTTTGTTTAAGGGCATGTTTAGATCATCAGGGTTTTTCCCCTGCAAATTTCCAAGAAGGAACAGAGTTATGAACCTCTAACTCCTGTAACTCCAGCACACGGCAGTCCTTAAACACAACAAACATTAGACTGGGGTAACTGCCACAGCTTAACTGTTGTTACACCCTGATAAATAAGCAAAAAATGTGACAAAACAAAATTAGTTTAGAAAAACTGATTTAGCCTTCGGCTTCATCGTTTAACTTTTTATGGTTGCCATGACAACCATGGGTCCATTTATTAAGTCACAGCATCCCCTGTGTAATGCCATCACACAGGCAGCGTAGGGGAGCTGCCAGCTGCGGACTTACCTTGAAGTCATCTGGGAGCAGCAGTTTTGATGTCCGCAGGAAGCTCAGGACATAGCGGAAAATCTCCCCATCCCGGTCGATGAAATAATGTTGCTTCAAACTGTCCAGGACGATGGGTTCGGTGCCATTGAAGAGGCGGCTTATTCTGGGAGAGACAGGCAGGGTGGGACACCTGAAGGAGGGAGCTAAGTCCACCTGCTCCACTTCCCACTCCTTAGGACCCACCCTGCTGGGGGAGCAAGGGGCCTCACGTGGGTGACTCCGGGACTGTGTCAGGCCTGACAACATCTGCACACACCTGGGGCAGCCAGGCCACAGTCAGACAGGACATGCCACACACCCCACCTACACTCACAAGCCACAGTCAGAGAAGGACACGCCCAGCTGTACACACCAACTGGCCCACATGCATCACAGGCCTGGAAAACTACAGCAAGACACAGACACAGCCACCTCACCCCCCATACACAAAGTCACAGACCTGGTACACACACCCTCGCCAGAGAGAGCCACCCGGAAAATGTACATGGACCATCTGATACCCCCACCAACAGCCACACACCTGCCGAGTGACTGTAGGGAAACCAGCCGAGACAGTCCTCCTCACCCGACCCATGTAAACAAGCATCAGACACAACATACCTGGGCAACAGGCTCGGGGTCACATGGTCCCCTCCCTCCCAACACACAAATCTCAGGCAGACCCAGACACATCCAGGCAAAGGACACACACCTGCCAACACAAGGCACCCAGAGACACAAAGTCACAAATACCCCACAGCCACTCACTCAGGGAGCCATAGGGGAGAAACATAGGTAGGCAGGAGGGACAGCACATGTGCACGCACACAGGCACACATGCTGCAGCATGTGCACACCTCAGGGCGGCGGGGGGACTGGGAGAGAACATAGGTGCCAACAATGAAAGGCAGTGGTTCTAACAGCGCAGGACCTGCAGGAAGCTCTCGGGGAGCTCCTGACGCCTGTCCCTGTCCACTCCAGGAAGAA